>CM035838.1:323862513-325354179 GCA_020510985.1 Pholidichthys leucotaenia
GAGTTTCTTTCTCAATCCTCCGTGTGCTGCGTAAAAGCGCACCGGAAACGCAACATGTATCATTGTATCACCATATTTTTTCGACTTTTGATTTGCCAGAATTTCAAAATAACACTTTGTTTTTGAAATATACACAAATTTAACTCACCATTTCTGTCAATGTCGCACTGAAAAAAGGTATTGTAATAACTATCCCAGGCCAGTAGAGGTTGGAGTGCCACTTTTTTACAGCTGCCCAAGCTACCATCCCACAGACACCAAGGCACAGCACCTTGGTGCTTTCATTTGGAACAGTTTTTATCTGAAAATCCCACACATGAACACAGACATACATGAGACCTTGTTCTTTCTCATAGTTTTTCTATGTTTAACCTGGAGATCTGTGATAATGCATTTTCTGACCGTATGTCTATTTTATTTGACGTTGGTTTCTCCTGTACTAAAGTTAAACTTGCGCTCCTGCTCGGTGCTGTCTGACTTACCCTTCTACTGGTGGTCAGTTTTTGGCTGCTTTTGCTTAACTCTGTGCTTCCCGTGACTCAATTCTGTCTGATACGGAGGAGCTCAATTCCTGGCTCTACTCCTGCCAAGCCATCCTAGAGTCTGTGGCTCCATTAAAAATTAAGCAGCCCAGAGCCAAACTCGAGCTGTGGTTCAATGACAGAACATGGGCAGTCAGATGGGAATGCCGCAAAGCTGAGCGCAGGTGGATGGACAAGGTGCAGGTATCACTTCAAATTTTAAAGGACTGCTGGCATTGTTACCTGAACCCGAACCTGAACCTGAACCTTAACACAGTGCTGTGAAAGAAGCTAAAAAGGAACATTTGCCAAATATTATTGTGTCCAACTGTCATAACCCACGTGTGTCATTTACAGTGTTGGGCAAGTTACTAAAAAATAGTAACTAATTACAGTTACTAGTTACTTCTTTTCAAAAGTAACTGAGTTACTTTACCAATTACTGCATGATTAAAGTAACTAGTTACTTGTAAAAGTAACTTTCACATTACTTTTAAATGCATACTTAAATCATCTTGCACACATAGCAAGATAATTTAATTAATGAATTACATTAAATGGATTAATGAATTGCTGTCCTACTGCTATTATTATTATTATTATCGTATTGTGTCATTTGCTTTATCATTGTATTGTTTATTGTTGTTGTATTGTGTTATCTGTTCTATGTGGCGGACCACAAGATGGAAATTAGCTTCAGTTAAAATCTTGTATGCTGCATATTTACATGTCTTATGTTCATTAATATGCACTGTCCCTTTTATAAATAAATGCACTTATAAACTTATATTATGAGCTTAATGTCAGGCTGAAAACAGACTGTTTCAGACAGAGCTTTTAGAACATGTTCAGTCTGCTTTATCCTGCCTTGAGATCTCTTAATGTGGGAAAAATCTGAAGAAAATCAACATGATATTGTCAGTAATTTCCTCATTTGGAGTGAGAGTTGGCAACACTGCATAAAGCTTTCCATGTTTATCTTACCTTTATGATATGGATTTAATCTGATGTGCAGTGATCCAAAGAAAATGTCCATTATCCACCGTCCAAATGTCTGCTGTGACAGAGACATGATCCAGTCCCTCAAATTCCTTTTGGAGATCAAAATCCATTTTTGAATAATCTTTATCCAGGTAGCAAGTAAATGTGTTTTAACTTTAGTTTAACTTCTGATGGAAAGTGACTATTATCACATCTTCAGTCTGTAACGATGTTATCTGGCAATCAGGTTTAGTTCTTGCTGGGTCACAAACTGTCCAGATGTATTCCTGTGCTTGAAATCCAGCCATGACTGTTGAGACAAAAGTATTTCTACTTTACATCCAGCCGTGGGTATTCAGATAGCGTAGATCCTTTGTTGTTAGCATAGCTAGCCATTACTTACTGTAACACTAGCTTTGTCAGAGTTTTGTTGTTGTTCTCAGGTGCTTCTGAAGATTGCAGTAGGTCTCAACCACACTTTAGCTTCCAACCCACCAATATGCCTTTGTCCTTAACCACGGCAAAGGAAAAGTCATCTATTTCCACAGAAACAAAGTAGCTTCATCTTTTCCTCCGCTCAGTAGTGAAGACTTTCTCTCTGCAACGGGTCACATCAACTGACGGCTGCATCAGCTACAGTAGAGTCAGTTTGTATATTCATTTATTTGTGCTAAAAATATCTATCCATGTTAATAAAATGAGTAACGAGTAACACATCTGATCAAATTTCAGTAACTGTAATGCATTACTAATTTTTAAACAGTAATTTCGTTACAGAGCACGTTACTGCAAAAGTAGTGGCATTACAGTAACGGGTTACTCCCAACACTGGTTATTTAAAACTATTGACTGTGTTCCTAATGCCTCACCGACTTTTAGAATGAAAGCATCCTCCGAAATGTGCGGTCTTTTTACATTTTTTTTATTGATAAGGTCACCACCATTAGGGCTGTCATTCCAGCTCCTGCTCTGACCCCTCTGTGTCTGTCCCTTGCTCTGCTGTTTTTAATCAGCTAGAGCCTGTGACCCTGCTACAATTAAGAGGATGTGGTTGATCATATTAAGCCCTCAGGTTCCCCTTGTTATGCTCTCTCTCCTCAAATTTTTAAAGAGGTCTTATCTAGCATAGTGTTATGTCTGGAAATAGAACAGAGGAGGCAGGAGTCAAACCGAACACAAACTTTATTACAGAACACACAAGGTAGTACATGTGTGCATCAATATAGCTACAAGCTAACACTGAACTGGTATAGGCTCTTGCTGTGACAAAGGCAGAGCACCAAAGACCCGTGCTCCCACCAACAGTCTCCTAATATAGGCTCTGCGTGATGATGTCACCCGTGCTTGCGTCCTCCCATCCGTGCTGCCAATTGTTAATATGGGGGCATATCTAACATTTACACACACACACACCCCGAAAAAGCTCAAAACATTATCAAGTCACAGCAGCTTAACTCACAACAGCTTTTTTTTTTTTTTTACAACAAGCAGAGAAAGTAGAACCTGAGCCACCGAGTAGACTAACAGTTAACCCTGCATGGTGGAGTGGATTATTCTGCCACTATATTGTAACCATGCTCTGCCTAAACGTTTCAAAACATTGTCATTTTCAACAATTCACCTTCAGGGTCCTCAGGTGAGCCTGCGGTGGGCATGCCCCTGGAGGCACCAGCTGCAGCGGACCTTGGTGCCCTCTCGTTGCAATCATGGTTTGCTCGTCAGCACCATGCCAGCCTGAACCCCATACCAGCTGGATCGGCTCCATCACTGCGTCTTGATCCAAGGTAGCTACTCTTACCTTCCACAGATGGCTGACGTGCCCTCTCGAACCATTGCCCATCTGGATGGCGGCTGGCCTCTTTTGTGCGGCGATTCTCATCCGCAATGACGGGACTGTCTGTGGTTCTAGGCGGTCAGATTGTTGGACCTGAACCCAACAAAATAGTGCGCGCAGCAATCAGTTTGGCTGCACTCGGCACTGCTGCTCTCTCGTCTCTGATGTTGTTTGCTCCTGTGGCGGCATACCATCCGTGCCAGCTGCAGGACGTGCCCTCAGTTGGTGTTGCTCTGCTAGGCCCTGCTGGGCCATGAACTCTCCAACCTGCTGTGCTGAGGTGGCTCCCTGAGGCTGATACTTGGTGAGGGTGCGGAATGAGTTTGGCTTCTTCTCTCCCTCACCTGGTGCTGGTTGAGGTCGCGGCGATGTGTTCTGTCATCGGCGACGGGACGCGCGGCGGGTTGTCTCCAGTTACCAGGCTCCCTTTCTCCACGAACTCCGTCTCCTGCAGCTCCACGGCAGCTGCTTGAAGCTCGTGCTGGGCGAGGATTGGAGGTGAATCCGGTTTTTGTTCTCTCTCTGTGCTGTGCTCTCTCTCCAGGCTGCGTTCGCTCTCTGTGCTGTGTTCTCTGGCTGTACCCACGTCCGCGAAATCACACTCTCCCTCCTAAGATTAGGCTGCAGCTTGAAAATGCTAGTGCTGCGCGGGGACCTGCTCTAGGTTCCGTGTGGCTGTGGACTGGTGCTCCTGAGGCTGGTCCGGTTCTGCTGGGTTCTGTGTGGCGTGCGGTGCAAGGCAGGGAGTGGCATCCACGTCGGCATGCAGTGGATTTGAGTCGTTGTCTCTCAAGCTGAGTTTTTTGCTGCGTTGTTGCTCTGTGTTGCCCTGTTGTCCCACAGTATCTGCCTCAGGGCCCTCCCGAGAAGGCGTGGGGGTGTGGGGGAATTCCCATGGGGGAGAAGGCTGACTAACAATCGGGACCACCATCTGTACCAGCGGAGCTGACTCTGGAGAGTGTGGGCTGGGCCTGATAGCCGCGATGCTACCTGGGCCGTTATGTCCAGATGGGCTGCTAAGTCCATTGCTGCCATCTCCGGTAGGAGGTACAGCGTCCTCAACACCGTCTTCTGCAGGTATTTCCCCATGACTGCCACTGGGTGGTCGTACGGCTCCTCATGCAGTGCGTACCCTATCGTCGGATTCACGGCTTACCACTTCAACTGCGACTGTATTATCCTGTTCTCCATGTGCCCAAACTCGCACATGCTAGCCAAACAGTGAAGGGCATCCACGTACCATATGAACAATTCATCCAGTTGCTGTCAGCGCTGGTAAAACATGAACCTCTGTGGAACAGCGAAGTGTTCGGTCAGCAACGCTACGCGGTCGTCATATGTATCCGCCTGTCCCACATAGTTGAATATCCGCTGCCCCTTGTGAGCCAGGCTGCAGAATAGATTTGCTAGCTTCCACTGATCTCTGAATCTCTCCAGGTTTGCAACTTCGACGTAGCTGGCGGACAGCTCGAACCAATCGAGCCGTGGAATGGGCGGCTCACCCGGGGCATCGAGGAACGGCGGTGGTGGCTCCAGACATGCTTCCATCTTCAGGAAAACAATTAGTTTTCCTCCAGAAGATTAAGTTTTTTCCTCGTAGTCAATGTTATGTCTGGAAATAGGACAGCGGAGGCAGGAGTCAAACCGAACACAAACTTTATTACAGAGCACACAAGGTAGTACACGTGTGCATCAATATAGCTATAAGCTAACACTGAACTGGTATAGGCTCTTGCTGTGACAAAGGCAGAGCACCAAAGACCTTGGCTCCCACCAACAGTCTTCTAATATAGGCACGGCGTGATGACGTCACCTGTGCCTGCGTCCTCACGTCCGTGCTCCCTATTGTTAATATGGGACCATATCTAACACATAGGTCAGTCAGTTTCAGTCATTTTAAAACCACAGTTTTCTCCTGGTGTGGTTCTTGCAAATTTTAAACAAGCAGTAGTGAAATCTTTGATAAAGAAAAGTGGTCTTCATCACACCGTGTTGGCTAATTTTAGGCCTATTTCAAAGCTGCCTTTTCTCTCAAAGATATTGGAGAAAATTGTCTATTTTCTGTTAAAGGCTTATCTGGATGAGAATTATGCAAACAGCTGCTAGTTTGTACATTTTGCTAGTAAACCTAATTTGCAGTGGGAGCTGAATAATTTTGATTGCAACTGCAAATGGGGAAAAAACTGCTTTCTGTGTAAATTATATTTTCTAAGGGTGGGTAGACAACCAATTTATATGTGTTTTTGAGACTTGACTAGTAAATTCATGTTGTAGCATTAAAGCAGCCAGCATGAGTTAAGACTAACTTATGTTTTAGCTGTGTAGAATTAAAAAATAAAATGAATACTAACTTCAAAATCCTCATACAGCCAAAAAAAACACAGAATACCTTCCTTCAATAGAGCAGTGTAGCTTAGAGCTAATGGTTGTGCTTTAGCTGGGCTTATCTGTGAGTGTGCTGACAGATGGGGTCATGTGATGTGCTGTCACAGTAAGACTAACACTGGTCAGACTGGTTTGACTGTGTGATTGAAGCTAGGTAAACAAACCGGAAGATCTTCAGGAGATGATCATATGTGACCCATGGCAAACAAAACCTGTAAAGTTTGGGCTTAATCAGTGATCAGCAACCTCCATGATAGAGTAAATTTGAGCAATTTTACAAAACAAATAATTGTACATGGAAATCAAAACATACCCGAGTATCAATTGGCCTATTCACATTAGTATTTTTTTTATTGTTTTTAACTACTGTAAGGTTTTACGAGAATGAAATAATACAATATCAACTGGTTTTTAAATATAAAGTTAGCACATAATATTTTTTTACATATTTACATTTAACTAAACTTATTTCTAATCCCCCCAAATAAACTAAATTAAAGAAAACCCAACTTCTTTCCAACCTCTCCTCCCTCTTCAGTCCAGTTGGTCTGCTCAGACAGGACTGATCAAGTCCACCTGGCCCCATTAATACTCTTCATGGGCACGCTTCCATGGCAGTGATCAACAGTGTCCCCAGGTAACCTCAGAAAGGGAGAGAGAATGATCAGAAACAAACCAACAAAACAATTTCCCACAAATAACCCAAAATAATGCATTAATCAATTAAATAGGATCCATCTTCAGCAGATAAATATATTAAACAAATGAAAACTAATAAACGAATTAATAAAGTAAATAATTATAGATATTCAAGGGTGTGTAAAAGCTGAACACCTGAGTAGTGGGGAGATGCCTGCAGCTCCCTCACAGCTGCTAAATATTCAAATTTTCTGATAAATCTTCTTTGGCTTGTAATGTTTTTCATAAGATTAGTGGGTTTTGTTTTGTTTTGTTTTGTTGGTTTACTTGTTTTACAAAAATAATTGTGGTTACTTCCATTCAGAAAAGGGAGCATAAGCAGTTACTTGATTATCAAATTAGTTGTCATTTTTCTGTCAGTCAACTAATCAATGTAGCACTAATATGAAATATGCTGTGGAGAAAGGAGGCAGGCGAGGCAATGAGCTAGACGACACAAAAACTTTATTCTTTCTCCAACATAACTTACAGCAAAAAAAGATCCTGGGTCTCTGTGCATTCCTCTTGTATATCTTTAATACCATGCATCGAGACCCGGAACTTCCGACCATCATACATTATGTTTACAACCAAGCCTGTGTGGCATATTAACATGACATAACACCGGCGCCGCTCTCACACCCTTCTTCTTCCAGCGGCTCTGGTATTTACTCCTCTCCCCAGGGGGCGCATAGTCCTTACTGTCCCGTCTGATATCCTCCAGTGACACCTCCTCTTTCGGTCCATTGCTCCCTGGGTGGAGAATTCCAACACCATGCACCCACACAGCCCCCCCCCCCCCGAACACCCAGAAAGGGCACTAACCCCCCCGTCCTTTTGGCTTGAGCCGATGCCCATAGCAGGTGTAGCAGGGGGTCACCGAACCAGTCGATCCGTCCTGCTGGCGAGGTGTAAAGGAGGGCACATCAGCCTGTGGAGAGAAAAACGGACAGGGAGAAAACACATCAGCTTCGCAAGCGCAGGTCCCTGCCGAGGGATCACCAACCTGTGGAGCCACCAACGGTGGGTGTCCGCACCAGGGAGCTTGGGCCAACACCACCTGCTCATGTGCCAACACAAAAGCGGGCTTCAGCCTGTCGATGCAGATGGTCTCCCTATGTCCCCCCAAGTCTAACACAAAATGCTTCACCCCAGGATCCAACTCCCTGAACGGTCCATCGTACAGTGGGCGCAACGGGGTCTGGAGTGCATTGTGCCTGACAAGAACAAAACTGGCATTCTGCAAGCTTTTTGGGATGACGGTGCGGGAAAAACAGTGGTGGGCAAGGCCCGGTACTTTAAAAGCCTCCGTACTATGCAAAAATTGTGCTGGCGGATCAGCCTCGGGTACGGGGTTTTCTGATAAAAACTCTCCAGGGATCTGCAGCGGCTGAGAAAAAAACGAGTTCTGCCGGGGAGGCTGCCAAATCCTCCTTAGGTGTGGAGCGCAACCCTGAAAGAACCCAGGGCAGGCGGTTGACCCAATTTGCATCTGTGAGCGAAGCTCTGAGCGCTGCTTTAAGTGACCTATGAAAACGCTTGCATAATCCATTAGCCTGGGGGTTGTACGCAGTAGTGCAGTGAATTTTGACCCCCAGGCTCTGGGCCATCGTGGACCAGAGTTCTGAAACGAATTATGGACCTCTGTCGGAAGTGATGTCCGACGGGGATCCAAACCGTACGACCCAAGCTGACAACAAAAGCACGAGCCACTTCTGCGGACGTGGTAGAAGCCAGCGGGACCACTTCAGGCCACTGCGTGGAGCGGTCCGCGATTGTTAAGAGGTGCGTAAAACCTTTCGACAGTGGGAGGGGTCACACCAAATCCACGTGGACGTGGTTGAACCTCCTGGCCGGGATTTGGAACGGCTCGAGGGGGGCTCTGGTGTGCTTGTATACTTTGGCCCGCTGGCACGCAATGCAAGCTGCAGCACACTCTTTCACATCCTTGCGCAAGTGCGGCCAGACGAATTTCACCCCCACTAGCTTCACCGAAGCACGTACTCCAGGATGCGAAAGGGAGTGGACCAACTCAAAAATGTGATGGCGCCAAGAGCTCAGAACCACCAGGCACAGGCAGTCGGTCGAGACGTTGCAGAGCAAGGGGGGGCACCCTTCTTGCACCACCCTGCTCTCCAGCTTAATCCAGTAGGTGCAGACTGGAGTGCACAAATGTCCACGTCCCCAGCTTGCTCCGCGGCCATGGTGGGGAAATTTTTTCCCATGTAGACCGGGGAGACTAACGCGCATGACAGACAATCGGCCACGACATTGAGCTTACCGGCGACATGTTGAATGTTGGTAGTAAACTCTGAAATCGCACCCAAATGCCGTTGCTACTGGGCCGACCACAGTTCTGAGACATGATGCATACGTCAGCGGCTTATGGTCCACAAATACAGTGAACTCGTGCCCCTCTAACGAAAACTGGAAATGGCAAGTTGCCAGATGGAGAGCGAGCAATTCTCTATTGAACATGCTGTATTTGCATTCGCTGACATGCAAAGTTCAGCTGAAAAATGCGAGCGACTGCCACGAACCTGAGATGCACTGCTCCACCACTGCCCCTATGGCAACACCAGACACGTCCGTAGTGTGCGCTAGCCATGCAGACGGATCCGGGTGGGCTAACAACACAGCATCCGTAAGCGCTGTTTTGGCGTTAGTAAAAGCCTGGACTCACTCGGGAGTCCAGTCGGTGGCTTTCACGGGCTTCTTTTTTTTTATGCGTGGCATACAATGGCTGCATCAGCTGGGCTGCCCGATGAAGGAAACGGTTATAAAAATTAAACATTCCCAAAAACTCCTGTAGTACTCTCACGGTCTGCGGGTGCTGAAAGTCTGACAGCATGCACCTTATCCGGTAACGAAATTGCGCCCTCCGGCAAAGTGCAGAGGCCCAAAAAATCAATCTCTGGCACACCGAACTGGCACTTCGCCAGGTTAACTATCAGCCCGTGCACCTCCAACCTCTGGAAAACCGTTTTGAGATGGGCGTTGTGCTCCTCCTCGGACGCGCTAGCTACCAGAATGTCATCTCTAAGTAGACAAAAACAAAGGACAAGTTGCAAAGCACTGCATCCATCATCCTCTGGAAAGTCTGTGCCACGCTTTAAATCTGAACGGCATGTATAAAAACTTGAAAAGGCCGAAAGGAGTTATTTCCGCTGTTTTTGGAACGTCTTCCGCGTGCACCGGGACCTGATGGTATCCGCAGACCACATCCACCTTTGAAAAAACACGCACCCCGGCCAGGTGCACAGAAAAATCCTGGATGTGTGAAATGGGATAACGATCGTGTTCTGTGGCGTTATTCAAGTGCCAGAAATTACTGCAGGGTCGCCACGACCCGTCGGCTTTAGGCACCATGTGTAGCTGGGATACCCATGGGCTTTTGAAGCACCTGATGATGCCCAACTGCTCTAAGTTGGCAAACTCCTCTCACACGCTGGCCAGTTTAGCTGTGTCCAAACGCCGAGGTCGCGCGAACACCAGCGGGCCTTTTGTCGTTATAAAGTACTCAACCCCGTGTTTCGTTACCGTAGCCGAAAAAGTCGGGACCATGAGTGCTGGGAACTGTGTGAGCAAATGTTGGTACTTACCCCCTAGAGCTACTGTATAATGTTAGTCAGCATTGTCAACCCAGTTCCCCGAGCTGTGCAGGGCAGTGAGGTAAAAGAGACCGCGTCCACAAATCTCCTATTAGCAACACTGACTAACAACCCATAAGCACATAAAAAATCTGCGCCTAAAATGGGGCCGGAACATGCAGCTATCACAAAGTCCCACTGAAAGTTGCGTCCATGTAAGCATATCGTCAGTGTCCGCTCGCCAAATGTGGTGATGGTGGATCCGTTGGCAGCTGTGAGCTCGGGACCGCTGAGTCCTGCCACCCTGTCTGCGGAGACTGGCAGGATGAGGCTCTTCTGGGTGCCGGAGTCCACCAAAATCCGTCTTCCCAAACATGTATCTATGACGGAAAGCAGTCTGTTCCCGTTGCCATCGCTTGCAGCTGCCACTGAATTCTGAATGTGCCATCTTCCCGGCTTCTTGAATTGGCATGGCAACAGGCAGCGTTGGGCATTCGAGCCGAAACCGCGATGATAAAAGCAGATTGCCCCATTCCTTCGTCTCCTGGTGTCCGTCCCAGCTACCATGAATGACTCCTTGACCTCGCTGGAGTCCCTCATGGATGCCGGTGCCACTGTCTGCACACTGAGAGTTCTGGTCGCCAAAATGATGCGGTCCACTTCCTGCACCAGGGCGCTGTAGTCCTTAGCAAACAGCCGCGGCGAGTTGGCCAGGATCGCCCTCGCTGTAGCCGATAGGTTCCTGAGGATTAAGAGGGCAAACAGGAAAGATTCGTTGTCCTTCCCCCTCAGCGCCAGCATGCTCTCCATGAGCTCCACTGCTGATCTGTTTGGAGTTAGGGGACAGATCAGATCATTGTCATCAGGATCATTGTCATCAGGAATTAGGAGTCTCTCTGCCCTCTCTCTGTCAGAAAGGGTATAGCGCTGGAGAAGCATCCTGTTGAGCGCTTCATATTTTTCTTGGGGCGGCGGCTCCTGGAGCAGGCTAGTCACCTGTTGCATGGCACACACATACAAAGCAGCAACCACGTAGTAATACTTGGTATCGTCCGTTGTTATCCCGCGGTGTGCGAACTGGGCTTCTATGTGCAAGAACCATGCGGTCGGGTTGTGAAGTCTGGGAGCTCGACTGAGACCACGCACGCAGCGCTGGTGCTCTCCCTCTAGACAGTCTCTGGGGCAGTGCTCGGCTCACTTTCCATGCCACGTCTTCGGGTCTCTAATGCGGGGAAAGGAGGCAGGCAAGGCAATGAGCTTGACAACACAGAAACTTTATTCTTCCTCCAACATAACTTGCAGCAAAAAAAGATCCCGGGTCTCTGTGCATTCCTCATTTATATCTTTAATACCACGCATCGAGACCCCGAACCTGATTGTTGGATTGCTGCAGAGAAGGTTGTCCTTCTGGAAGGTTCTCCTCTTTCCACAGAGGAATGGTGGAGCTCTGACAGAGTGACCATAAGGTTCTTGGTCACCTCCCTGACTAAGGCCCTTCTCCCCTAATCGCTCAGTTTATACAGCTGGCCAGCTCTAGGTAGAGTCCTAGTGGTTCTGAACTTCTTCCATTTACAGATGATGGAGGCCATTGTGCTCATTGGGACCTTCAAAGCAGCAGAAATTTCTCTGTACCCTTCCCCAGATTTGTGCCTCGAGACAATCCTGTCTCGTAGGTCGACAGACAATTCCTTTGACTTCATGCTTGGTTTGTGCTCTGACATGCACTGTCAACTGTGGGACCTTATATAGACAGGTGTGTGCCTTTCCAAATCATGTCCAATCAACTGAATTTACCACAGGTGGACTCCAGTTAAGCTGTAGAAAAATCTCAGGGATGATCAGTGGAAACAGGATGCACCTGAGCTCAATTTTGAGCTTCATGGCAAAGGCTGTGAATACTTATGTACATGTGATTTCTTCGTTTTTTATTTTTAATAAATTTGCAAAAATCTCAAAAAAAGAACTTTTTCACATTATCATTATGGGGTATTGTGTGTAGAATTTTGAGGAAAAAAATGAATTTAATCCCTTTTGGAATAAGGCTGAAATATAACAAAGTGTGGAAAAAGTGAAACACTGTGAATACTTTCTGGATGCATTGTAATTCTTACATTTTCTCAGTGGCTTGGCTTACTTTGTTTCATTGCCACCACCTACTGATCTAGAGTTATTTTACATAAATGCTGGTTCTGACACCTTTTCTGCAGTTATCTGAGTGGTTAATCGAGTTTCAAAGGGATAGTTCAGTTCCTTTGACACGGTGACACGCCTCATGCAAATGCCACTGTAGAGTTCAGTCAATCACACACTGAAAAAAAGAGTGTGTATGTGGGACAGTGACCCTCCCTTTTCACTGTTGAGAATAATCCATATGTAATGCAGAAGGTTGGACAATGACGAGGAAAATAAATAGTGGAGGTGGCTTGACAGGTCAAACAGGAGAAGTTTCCATTGCGCACATTTCCTCTTTGTGGCAGCTGCTGTTTAATAGGCGTCACTGCAAAATAAAATTATATAAAACACAGAACATTTCCTGGAGTCAGTCTCTAAGCTTAATGAGGGTACAGTAAAAAGAAAGTTAATTCACTTCCACAGCATCTGGGGCACCATGTGGTTTATAGGGGTGGCGTCTATCTCCGTTTCTCTGACCCTAGGCCACACAGTTACTGTAGTAGTGAAAGCTACAGTGGGAGGTCAGTCCTCTGGTAGCTTTGTGCATTAACTTTCCTTTCCCCAATCTATTATGTTGAGCACCAAGCCAGAAAGTGGAAAATAGCATTTTTGTATGGTGTTTGGTATGACCCAGCTGGGGCGTGAACCCACAACCTCCCGGCTGTGGGGCCGATGCTCTACCAACAGGCCACTACTCTGGCATAAAGAAAAATGTACAGCCAAAAAAAATAGGGGTCTCCAACCTGCAGCTCTGAAGCCATATGCATCTCTTTTAGCAATAGTTGCTTATTGCAGAGCACAGAGTTGTAAATTCATTTGAAAAACTTACATTTATAAGGGAAAAAAAGTGTAACAGTTATAAAAGAAAGGTTAGAATTTCACAGAATTACACATTTAACAGAAAGCTGCTTCTTCTTCTTTCAGCTGCTCCCTTTAGGGGTCGCCACAGTGAATCACCTGCCTCCATCTCACCCTATCCCTTGTATCTTGCTCAGTAACACCAACCTACTGCACATCCTCCTTCAGGACATCCATGAATCTCCTCTGTGGTCTTTCTCTTTTCCTCCTGCTTTTCACATCCATATTCAAAATCCTTTGTCCAATATATCCACTATCCCTCCTCTGCTCATGTCCAAACCATCTCAGCCTTGCCTCTCTTACTTTATCTCCAAACCGCTCAACCTGAGCTGTTCTTCTAATATACTCATTTCTAATCCTGTCCCTGCTAGTCACTCCCAGTGAGAATCTTAGCATTTTCAACTCTACCACCTCCAGCTCCACCTCCTGTCTTTTTGTCAGTGCCACTGTCTCCAAATCATACATCATAGCAAGTCTCACAACCATCTTGTAAATCATCCTTTTCACTCTAGCTGCTATTCTTCTGTCACAGATCACCCCTGATACTCATCTCCACCCACTCCACCCTGCCTGCACTCTCTTCTTAACCTCTCTTGTGCATTTTCCATTGCTTCGGATGGTTGACCCCAGGTATTTAAACTCATCTACCTTCACCACCTCTACTCCTTCTATTTTCACCATTACACCTGCTTCACTCTCATTCATACTCATGTATTCTTTCTTGCTTCTACTGACTTTCATTCCTCTTCTCTCCAGAGCATATCTCCACCTCTCTAGGTTCTCTTCCACCTGCTCCCTACTCTCACTACAGCTCAAAATGTTATTTGCAACAATCATAGTCAGTGGAAAATCCTGCCTGATCTCATCTGCCAGCCTGTCCATCACCACTCTGCCACTCCTGACTTTCTCATACTGTACCATACTTCCTCTCTTGGCACCCTATCATATGCTTTCTCTAGACAGTGCAACTCCTTCTGACCTTCTCTTAAAGCAAACACTGCATCTGTAGTATTCTTTCTTGGCATGAAACCATACTGCTGCTCACTGTTTGTCACCTCTATTCTTAACCTGGCTTCAACAACTCTTTCCCATATCTTCATCATGTGGCTGATCAACTTTATGCCTCTGTAGTTACTACAGCTGTGAGCATTGCCCTTGTTCTTAAAAATTGGTACCACAACTCTTCTTCTCCACTCCTCGGGCATCCTCTCACTCTCCAAGATTGTGTTAAAAAAAATCTGGTCTAAAAGTCCACTGCCATCTCTCCTAAACATCTCCATACTTCCACAGGTACGTATGTCATCTGGACCAACCACCTTTTCATTCTTCATCCTCTTCAAAGCTGCCCTCACTTCCGCCTTGCTAATCCTCCGAACTTTCTGGTTCACCATCTTTCTTTCATCCATCCTCCTTCCTCTCTCATTATCTTCATTCATGAGCTCCTCAAAGTACTCCTTCCAACTTTTCAACACACTCTTATCAGCCATTAGTACATTACCATTTCTGTCCTTAATCAACCTAACCTGCTGCACATCCTTTCCAGCTCGATCTCTCTGTCTAGCCAAGTGATGCAAGTCCTTTTCTCCTTCCTTAGTGTTCAGCCTCTCATACAACTCACTAGATACTTTTTTCCTTTGCCTTTGTCACCTCTATCTTTGACATGCACCAAGATTCCAAATACTCCTGTCTTCTTTCTTCATCTCCCTAACTATCCCACTTTTTCTTTGCCAACCTCTTCTTTTGAATACTTTCCTGTACCTCCTCATTCCACCACCAAGTCTCCTTGTCTTCCTTCCTCTGTCCAGAGGATACACAACATACCTTTCTACCCATTTCCCTCAATACTTTTGCTGTACTTTCCCAGTAATCTGGTAATTCTTCCCTACCATCCAGAGCCTGTATCAGCTCCTTCCTGAACTTTTTGTAATCTTCTTCCCTCCTTTACTTCCCCCCACTTGATCTTTTATCTCTGTCTTCCCACTCTTCCTCCTATTGCTTTCCAAGGTCATCCTCCAGACTACCATCTGATGCTGTCTGGCTACACTCTCCCCTACCGCCAACTTGCAGTCTCCTATCTCTTTCAGATCTCTCCTCCTGCTTAAGCTGTAGTCCACCTGTGTGCACCTTCCTCCACTCTTGTAAGTCACCCAATGTTCCTCTCTCTTCTTGAAATGTGTTCACCACAACCATTTCCATCCTTTAACAAAATCTACAACCATCGATCCTTCCATATTTCTCTCTTTAAGACCATACCTACCCAGAACTTTCTTATCACCTCTGTTCCCTTCACCTACATGTCCATTAAAGTCTGCTCCAATCACAACTCTGTCCTTCCTGGGAATATTCTCTACCACTTCATCCAACTTAACTCGAGAATTCCTCTTTCTCTTCTACCTGGCATCCAACTTGTGGGGCATACCCACTAACAACATTCAACAACACACCTTTGATTTCTGTCTACAAACTCATGATCCTGTGTGACTCCCTCTTTACCCCCTGGACATTCTTCACATAATCTTCTTCAAGATTATGCCTACTCCATTTCTCTTTCTATCTATACCATGGTAGAACAGTTTAAATCCACCTCCAGTGCTCCTAGCCATGCTTTTCTTCCATATGGTTTCTTCAACACAAAGTATATCTACCTTTCTTCTGTCCATTATATCCGCCAATTTTCTGCCTTTGCCAGTCATAGTCCTCACATTTAAAGTTCCTACTCGCACCTCAAAATTTCTATCTTTCCTTTTCTCTCCCTCCCTCCTAATATTACTTCCCCCCTCTTCCCCTTTGATCTTTGACCAACAGTAACCCAATCTTCACCAGTACTCTGTCGGTTAACAGCACCGTGGCGGTCATTGTTAGTCCGGGCCTTGACCAATTTGGTGTGAAAGTCTTATTTGTCATTGTCAAGGATGTATGGGCATAGGACTCAGACGCAGGCAAGAGATACAGTGGTGTGAAAAAGTGTTTGCCCCCTTCCTGATTTCTCATGTTTTTGTATGTCACACTTAAATGTTTCAGATCATCAAACAAATTTAAATATTAGACAAAGATAACACAAGTAAACACAAAATGCAGTTTTTAAATGAAGGTGTTTATTATTAAGGGGGAAAAAATCCAAACCTACAGGGCCATGTGTGAAAAAGTGATTGCCCTTTTAAAACATAAATTAACTGTGGTTTATCACATCTTTGGAAAGCTGAGGTCCATTTCTCTAGCCACACCAAGGCCTGATTACTGCCACACCTGTTCTCAATCAAGAAATCACTTAAAAAAGAACCTGCCTTACAGGTAGACTAAAAGATCCTCAAAAGCTAGACATCAATGCTGTAATCCAAAGAAATTCACGAACAAATGAGAAACAAAGTAATAGAGATCTATCAGTCTGGAAAAGGTTATAAAGCCATTTTGTCACCATGGGGTGAGACGCCGGCTCGGCGCTCAGCCCATGCTCCTTTTATCCCTGCCTCTCATTGGGCAGTGCCTCAGCTGGTTCCCAGCTGTCAGTGTCACGGGACGGCTGGGGCCAATTAATCCTCATCAGCTGGGGTGCTGTTAATGAGTATAAAGAGGAGCAGCTTCGATTATTCGGGGCTGCGACATAAGCACTGCTAGGCTGAAGCCCCTTCGTCTGGTGTCAGCCTCAACTCCCCTTGCAGCATTCCGGTGTTTGTATCCCGCTGTGAGTATGCACGTCTTGTTACCCCCATGTCCGGTACGAGCTACCTACCCCTGCGCTGTGCAGCCTGAGAATGTACGTCTGTATGAGTGTCTGTGCTCTCCTCATCCCTTATCCCTTACCCAGAATAAAACATCTCGACTCACTGGCTTGTCCCTGGCTCTGATTGCCCGGCTCCCTAGAGCCGGATATGACAGTATGTCGCAGCCAGAAGAGTTGCCGGCGGCCGTGAGTCGCTGTGGAAATGTACCTTTCTGTCCGGGTGTCAGCGCTGCTAGCATGCCGTTTCCCAGGAGTCACTTCCGGCGCCAGGGCGACGAGCTGAGGTCCATCTCGGAGGCTGTCGACGGGACATTCTTCACCCTGCACGACGCCTCCAACGCGAGACGCTGGCATCCGGGCCGTGCTGAGGAACTCCTGGACTGTCACCCTCACTCTCTGTACCATCTGGAGGACAGTGCCAGGATAGACGCTTCAGGTACACAGCGAGAGAAGCTCCACGGGGTGGATGGAAATCCCGGCAGGGAGTAGAAGTGGGCGACGTCTTTCCCCGCTTCGGAGTCCCGTTCCTGCCGCTATTCCAGTCCGGGAGTTCGCGCCAACCAGAGGACTTCCCCCGACCTGCGCCACGTCACTCGGGATTCCCTTCGAGGAGCCGCAGCTGACAGCAGTTATGTCCGGGGTCGAGTGGCTGTCGCGAGCTCTACTGTGTTTCCTGTCACCACCTTCAGGCATGTGGCGGCGGCAGTGAGATTGATGGTGAGGACTTCAGGGCTACGAAGCCTTCCCGTGCTCGACGCCTTCCTCGTCTCGATCTCCGATCTGGAGCGGCGAATCCTGGGTTTCCCCCTCGCTTCGTCCCCTGGGAGTAGTCGTCGTCACATCGCCGAGTCACCTCTGCACGAACCTCGTCCGGATCCAGTTCTGGGTCATCGTCAGGACCGTTCCTCCCACGCAGCTGTCATCCCTTCGCCTCGTCAGTGTGGAGATTCTACAGCCTCGTCCCCTGAGCCTCGTTCCCCCGCTGTCATTCCTGGACATTCGGGCTGGCTCACCCCGGCTGTTTCCCCCTCCTCCTCGACGCGCTTCCTGACCGCTGTGTGTGCCTGGAATCCCGGCCTGGTGAGCTCTCTGCTGGAGACAACGCGAGCGATCCTCAGACGAATTCCCGGGGGGTCCTCCGTTATCGCCGGGCGGGGAGAGGAAGAAGCAGAATCCACTACAGCAGGCGATACTCAACCTCCAGGGGGCAGGCAAGTCATTGTTTTTTCACACCTGCTTAATGATTTGCTCTGTCACATCCCTGGAGGAGAAGTTCAGGGTTCGCAGCTCCCTGAACTCTCCCCACCTGCTGTAACCTGTATGCCTAATCCCGCATCCTCTGTGTCTCTCTCCGCCGAGCGGTCCCCGGCTCCGGGTCAACGTGGTGGGATATGGAGAGGGCCTGTGGTTCCGCAGCTACATTGCGGACGGAGGAGGGGGACTGACTGCTGCGTGGAGTCTACGCCGACGACTGAGCGTCCCTGGGTCTCCACGGAGGAGCGGTTCGGTCCAGCGGGACGAGATTCTTCTGGCTTCACGCCGAGTGGGTCGTCGGCGGGGTTACCTGAGCTGGAGGGATCTCAAGCTGCGCTGACCATCGTGCTGGCTGCGGGGCCCGACGCGGCTAGATGGGAGCCTGACAACGACCTCCTGACGACGGATCCTGGATCTTCGCAGTCCTGGACGGCGTCAGAACCCGAGATCAGGCGAGTGCTCTCCTTTCTTTTCTTTCTTTTTATCTTTGAGCACTTCAGCCTATCTCCAGGGGAGACGAGCAGGGTGCAGCCGCCCGCTGCGTCTGAGCTCGTCTCGCCGGGTTCTGGCGCTGCCGGTGATCCTGATCCCGGTTCTGTTTTCTCTTCTGAGCCTTCTTCCAGGGTCACCGGCGAGGAGTTGCTGTTCCTCGTGGTGCTGGAGGATCCGGGTTCAACGTTGGAGGTCGGTTCTGGTGCAGTGTCCAACGTGGGTTCGCCCGAGACCCAATCGGGGTCCAACGTGGGTTCGCCTGAGGCCCGATCGGGGTCCGACGTGGGTGCTGCCCCAGTGTTGTCCAGGTCCGGTGAGGAGGTGGCCGTTTCCCTGAGGCCCGCCGCCCTCGTCATCGGCTCTCCCCTGAGCCTCTTCCACCGGGATCCGCTCTGACCCTTCGTCCGTCTCAACGGTCCTGGTGGTTGAGTGATGCGGGTCGACGACCCGACCCGCAAAACTTTCGGTTCGGCGATCTGGTTTCCCCCCACTGGTCTGTTTGCCTTTGGGCGGCCTGGTTCGGCAGCCGTTGGACTGGATTCCTGGGATCTGGGCCCAGAATTCGCCGTCCGAACATTTCTCTTCCCCGGGTTGCCAACTGGACAATGGGCGGGGAGATTACCAGAACAATTCCGGCCGTTTTGGACTCTGCCTGCCGTCTCCTCGGGTGTCCTTTACTTCTTTTATTATTATTGAGGTCACTCGGGTGTAGTTTCTTTGTCCATTAGGGGAATATATGTTTTTGTGCTGTGTGTTGTTTTTTTTTTTAACCATACTCAGCATTTTTATCGTATTGTTATCCTGTTACCCTGTCACCTTTTTTTCCTCTTGGTGACTCGCCTTATGTATCGCGCTGTGTATTGCATTTTCTTATCTTTACTCAGCGTTTTCATTCATCCTTACCTTAGCCTTGGCCTCGTCGGTGCATCATGGAGTATGCGTGTGGTTTCCTGTTCAACCATACTCTGTGATCACCCCATTCTGTCTTATTATCCTCGTGGGGGGCCTTCCCTGGCCCCGACTTTAACATTGACTGTGTGTGTTATTGTTTGAAGTAATGCGTTTCATTCCCACTTAACTGTACTTCATTATTACCCATTTGTCCTTGTCACCTCTGTTTCTTTAGGTGATCTTTTATATATTCAGTGCTGTGTGTTTTGTTTTCTTTAGTATCCATGCACAGCGTTTTTCATCATTTTTTGTCCTGACCTTTGTCTTGTTGGTGCATTATGGAGTAGTGTGTTTTGTTCCCCTTAACTATACTCTGTGATTGCTTTATTCATTCCTGCCACCTTTTTGGTGGGTTTTTGGTTTTCTTTTTTTTGCCTCGATCTATACGTTATTTGTATGCTGTCTGTAGTCGTATTTGGTATTTTCCCTACCTGTGTCCTAACTCAGTTTTCTCCCTAACTGTGCTCTGGGTTAATCCTTTTCCCTGTGTTGTAGGGTATTGTATTTGGGTTTTTTTTTCTCTGCCCTGCTGCCCTACATTGGTCTATTGTTTTTTTTTTTTTTGTCCTTCCCTTTGCATCTTCCCCTCTGGTCCTGCCTCCCTTCCGCCCACCCTAGGTGGGGGGGGGGGGGGGGGCTGGGATGTTCCTGGTCGTTCGGGAGCCCGACCGTGAGGGGGAGGCTCTGTCACCATGGGGTGAGACGCCGGCTCGGCGCTCAGCCCATGCTCCTTTTATCCCTGCCTCTCATTGGGCAGTGCCTCAGCTGGTTCCCAGCTGTCAGTGTCACGGGACGGCTGGGGCCAATTAATCCTCATCAGCTGGGGCGCTGTTAATGAGTATAAAGAGGAGCAGCTTCGATTATTCGGGGCTGTGACATAAGCACTGCTAGGCTGAAGCCCCTTCGTCTGGTGTCAGCCTCAACTCCCCTTGCAGCATTCCGGTGTTTGTATCCCGCTGTGAGTATGCACGTCTTGTTACCCCCATGTCCGGTACGAGCTACCTACCCCTGCGCTGTGCAGCCTGAGAATGTACGTCTGTATGAGTGTCTGTGCTCTCCTCATCCCTTATCCCTTACCCAGAATAAAACATCTCGACTCACTGGCTTGTCCCTGGCTCTGATTGCCCGGCTCCCTAGAGCCGGATATGACACATTTCTAAAGTTTTGGGACTCCAGCAAACCACAGTGAGAGCCATTATCCACAAATGGTGAAAACATGGAACAGTGGTCAACCTTCCCAGGAGTGGCCGGCTGACCCAAATTACCCCAACAGTGCAGCGACGACTCATCCAGGAGGTCACAAAAGACCTTACAACAACATCCAAAGAACTGCAGGCCTCACTTGCCTCAGTTAAGGTCAGTGTTCATGACGCCACCATAAGAAAGAGATTGGGCAAAAATGGCCTGCATGGCAGAGTTCCAAGATAAAAACCACTGCTGAGCAAAAAGAACATAAAGGCTCATCTCAGTTTTGCCAGAAAACATCTTGATGATCCCCAAGACTTTTGGGAAAATACTCTGTGGACTGACGAGACAAAAGTTGAACTTTTTGGAAGGTATGTGTCTCATTACTGTTGTGTACTGTATGTAAACTGGCTGTATTAGTAAGATGGTGGCCAGGTTGGTCATGGGTTAGACCGGGGTGGCTACTGCCAGTTTCCGGTGGTGACGCTGCCCCTGGTATAGAGGTGTGGGCCGGAAGAGGCTCTGCCTCTTTCGTCGTGGAGCCACCTGGTCAGCAGGGCGTGTGCCGTAAGCCTCTTTATATACTCTGACTTTTGTGAGCAACAACAGTGTGCTCATTTAACACCAGTTAAGGACATAACATTTGGCGACGAGGTAAAAGCGGGAATGGATATTTTTGGTGCTGAACTTTGGACGTTTTTGGAGGTGCCAGGCACATCCCCCGTGCCATGGCCTCATTGGTTCTCGTCTTTTACCAACTACCTCATGGTCTTGGACCTCGGTGAGCATGAGAGGCTCTGTGCGAGGTCAGTGTTAATCCATATGTTAGACACTGAGGGGCAGAGAGTGTTGGACAGTCTGGGTGGGGCCAACAGTTTCGACGATGTGGTGGAATTAATGGCGCACCATTTTTGCGCTGGTGAGAGCGTCACAGTCCGGCGCATCCATTTTCGACAGCACCGCCAACGTCTGCGAGAGTCGGTATCCTTTGTGGCCGGGCTCCGCAGGCTGGTGAGGGGGTGAGAGTTTGGACGCCTAGAAGAAGAAATGATTCGGGACCAGTTAGCGGAACACATGCGTAGTGAAGCGCTCTGGTCCAGGTTGTTGAAGTTCCCAGGAGAGTTGACGTTGACCATGGCTGTTGAGCTCACCCAGCATTTCGAGGAAGTAGAGATCATCACGAGGGGCCTGCTGGAAGAGGCTCTTAGGAGCAAAGATGATGCTCGTGCGAAGGCACCGAGTTGGGACCCTAACGATAGTGACGCCGGAGGTGAGTCGTATACCACAGTGGTGAAGATACGGTCTGTCCCTGGCATGCCCCGTTGTTATGGGTGTGGGTCCTCTTTTCACCGCTATAAAGCCAGTGTGTGCCCAGCGACAGGAAAGCGGTGTGGCAAGTGCGGTCTGCACGATCACTTTGCCAGGACGTGCGACAACTTCGTATGCAGGAGCCGTAGGAGATATCCAGGTGCTGCGCAGAAGTCTCGCAGCATCGTGCATATGGCCTCTCCAGCGACTACGGGGAGGATCGGTTGTGATGTCATGCTCGACGGTGTCATGGTTCCGCTGTTGATTAACACAGGTGCTGTTATCTCAGTGCTGAACATGATGACCGAGAACAGTCTGTTTCCTCATTGTGTGATTCAACCACCAGAGAGATACTACTACGGACTACTATGGACTGAATAGGCTGGCTGTAATGGGCTTTATGGAGGTAGAAGCCCATTACGGGTCGGTCGTGGTGCCCCAAGCCCACATTCATGTCACCGATGCGGGCGTCAACATCATGGGGTGTGGTCTATTTTATGGCCTGGGTTTTTCAATTGCCAACGTATCGGGTGAGGAGTGGTCAGGCTGCGGACTGTGCAGCCGACCAACTCCACTGATGGACGGCGTGGAGATGAGGGAATCGGACTGGTTGGACATATGTCAAGACAGAGAGCACGTTCGGCGCTACGTGAGGATGCCACGGTTTGGACCTGATGCCAATCTGTTTAATGCCCAAACTGTGGGGGCGTGGAATGGCATGACGGGACCTCACAGGCAGCCTGTAAGGACGAGGTGCCTAGGCCGGATCCAGGAAGAGCGGAACGAGTGAGTGGTTTGTTTCATCGCTCGGGAGATCGGTCAACCATGGAAAACACGGACTGGGCCCAAGAGTTGACCGGACGGTTGGTGGAGACCATTCAGACCCATCGTCATCGGAGGAAGAAGTCACAGGCCTCCCTGCAGGTCAGCAATTTGGTGCGACCTAGGGTTGAGGGCCAGATGAGAGGAGAAAAAGGCTCATGAGAGCAGCGCGACAGTAGGAGGCGGCTTCAAGTGGAGGCCGTACAGTGCGACAGGTTTCTGCGCTTGTCTGACCAGACCTGTAGGCACCCAAGTGAGCTGCGCAAGGTGAAGGAGATGGAACGACGCCAGGGGAGCCCGGAGGTCAAGAGACGGAGGCGTCGGGGAAAAGACCCGCCGGAGGACTGAGAGAATTATTTATTTTATTTGTCTGTGTCTTTTCTGCTCCAGTCCGGTTGTTTTATTTTCTGGTTTATGTATGTCTGTTACTGGTTGATACCCTGCTGAAAGTAAAAAAAAAAAAAAATGTGTGAGTAAGGGAGATTTGGGAACATGAGCTCTTTGTGTAGTAAATTTTCAATTGTGATTATGGTATCTACAGTATTTGTGGAATTCTGACCAGTGGGGCTCAGATTCATTTGTGTAAATTGTGTACTATTTTGGGAAGGAATTTTACTGGAATATTGTTTATGTGGCCGATTTGGGGTGGTGGGGTATGTTTGACCCTGTTTATTTCTGTAATTATTTGTTTACATACCCAACATCTGTATTGTGCCCTGTGTGTGGGGGTGTGTTGGGGGGGGGGGGCGCCAGTAGCTAGTACTTGTCTTATGTTTATGTTGTAGCACCTTGGGAGAGCCTGATTGTTTAGCATATCAGACAGGAGACAGTGGGAACAAAGAGCAGGGGATTCCTGGTGAGATAGCAGGGAGGTGTCAAGGATGAGGGGCTTGAATGCAGTGTGACGCGAAGGTCATTTTGTGTGTGGGAAAATGCCATGAAACTTAAGAGAGGAGTTTCTGCTGGAGTATTCATTCTGTTCTGTGCTCGTGAGATGTGAGTGTGCAATAAATCATTTGAAATGAATCTGCCTGTGATTTCACACACTCCACACTGGTGACCCAAGACGTATTATGGAACACGAGGCAAGATCCCCAGAGCCGGCCCGGTCAGGAAGCTACAGCGAGGCAGCAGCCATCCCACAGACAGCCTGGACTGGAACCTCCAGCCACGCGTGTGCGGTTGCAGTCAAGCTACCGGATTTCTGGCAGCACAACCCGCGCTCTTGGTTCCACCTCACCTAGGCCCAGTTCGCCCTCCGGGGAGTAACGGCAGATGACACCAGATTCTACCATGTGGTCACAGCGCTCGACGCCCGCACAGCTCAACAGGTAGCGAGCCTGCTCGATCAGCCACCAGCCAGCAACAGATACGAGGCGCTCAAGGCTGCGCTCATCCAGCGCTACACGCTCTCGGACTGTGAGAGAGCGGAGAGGCTCCTGACGCGGACCGAGCTAGGAGATGGTTCGGCCGTAGACCTGATGGAGAAGATGCTGGCGTTAATGGGCACGGACGACGGGCACTTTCTGTTTGCCCACCTCTTCCTCCGGAACCTTCTGACAGTAGCGAGAGCGGTTCTGGCCAATTCGCGCGGTGCGCTAGCCCAGGAGGCAGACCGGGTCATCATCACCACCAGGGCGATCACAGTCAACGCGGCAGCGGCGGAGCCCAGCGAGACGACCAGAGGAGGCGAGGAGCCACCGACGGTAGCAGCAACGGGGGCCAAGGATCGCCAGAGAGACACGCTCTGTTTTTACCACTGCCGCTTCGGAGAGAACGCACACAGATGTGCGCCACCGTGCCAATTCCAGCGCTTGGGAAAACGCCAAGGCCGGGGGTCGGTAGCAGCAGCGACCCTCGGTGAAGAGAACAAGCTGCTCTACCTAACGGACGCACGCTCGGGGAGGCGTTTCCTCGTGGACACCGGAGCCCAGAAGAGCTTCATCCGGCCAACCTACGCTGACCGGCTGGCAGGATCTAGCGGCCCCAGGATGTTGGCAGCAAACGGCTCGGATATTAAGACCTTGGTGAGAGGACTCTGCTCTTATCTCTACACAGCCGTACATATGAGTGGACTTTTGTCATAGCAGCACTGAATTACCACATACTGGGGGCTGATTTTCTGTGTGCACATGGTTTATTGGTTGATGTTGCTAACAGGCGCTTGGTTAATGCACTGTCCTTTGATTCTCCCCCCTGTATAGCTCGAATGACCCAGGCAACAGCACAAGCCAGCGTCACAGCTACAGGCGGTAAGTTCCACACACTGCTCACTCAGTTCCCAGCACTCACGGTCCCGACGTTTTCCGCGGCCATCACTAAACACGGGGTGGAGCACTTTATCACCACCACCGGGCCGCCCGTGTTTGCAAGACCTCGGCGCTTGGACGCAGCTAAACTGGCCATAGCGCGCGAGGAGTTCGCCAACCTGGAAAGGTTGGGCATCATCAGGCACTCGAACAGCCCATGGGCTTCCCCGCTACACATGGTCCCTAAGGCTGAGGGATCGTGGCGACCGTGCGGTGATTTCCGCAGGTTGAACAATGCCACGGCGCACGACCGCTACCCGATTCCCCACATACAGGATTTTTCCGTTCACCTCGCCGGAGCACGCATTTTTTCCAAAATAGACCTGGTCCGCGGTTACCACCAAGTTCCAGTGCGCACTGAGGACGTACCTAAAACAGCGGTAATAACTCCGTTCGGTCTATTCAAGTTCCTGTGCATGCCATTCGGGTTAAAAGGAGCGGCACAGACGTTCCAGCGCATGATGGATGCAGTGCTGCGCGATCTCCCGTTCGTGTTCGTCTACCTGGACGATATCCTGGTAGCCAGCGCGTCTGAAGACGAACACGAAACCCACCTCACGACGGTTTTCCAGAGGTTGGAGGAGCACGGGTTAATAATCAACCCGGCGAAATGCCAGTTCGGCGTAACGGAGATTGATTTTTTGGGGCACCGCGTCTCTCCAGAAGGAGTGATCCCGCTGCCCGACAAAATGCGCGCCGTGGCGGATTTTCCCTGGCCTCAAACGGTCAGGGCGCTGCAATAATTTTTGGGAATGGTGAACTTTTATAACCGTTTCCTTCCCCATGCGGCACAGCTCATGCAACCATTGTACGCCGCGCTCAAAAAACAGAAACTCGCGGATAGGGTCGAATGGACCCCGGAGCGAGAGCAGGCGTTCTCGGAATGTAAAGCAGCTCTGGCAAACGCCGCACTGCTGGCACATCCAGACCCGACGGCCCGCATAGCGCTCACCACCGACACTTCAGACGTGGCCATAGGGGCTGTCGTGGAGCAGCGCGTCACCAGGGCTTGGCAGCCGCTCGCCTTTTTCAGCAGAACTTTGCGCGACAGCGAACGTAAATACAGCACGTTCGACAGAAAGTTGCTGGCTCTCCACCTGGCCATTCGCCACTTCCAGTTCTGGCTGGAAGGGCGCAGCTTCACCGCGTTCGTGGACCACAAGCCGCTAACATTCGCGATGGCCAAGGTTTCAGAACCATGGTCGGGCCGGCAGCAGAGACGGCTGGCCGCGATCTCAGAGTTTACTACCGATATTCAGCATGTGTCAGGTAAACTGAATGTAGTGGCAGACTGCCTCTCGCGCGCCGTGGTGGCCCCGGTCTGCGTGGGGATAGATTACGCAGCCATGGCCGTGGAGCAGATTTGCGATGCAGACATGCGCGCGCTCCAGTCTGGACCAACAGGGTTAAGGCTGGAGAGCAGGGTGCTGCAGGATGGCGGCCCCCCCACCAATCTGCGATGTCTCCACAGGTTGCCCGCGTCCCGTGGTCCCGGCCGCGTGGCGCTGCCGCGTGTTTGAGTCGGTTCACACTCTGGCACACCCAGGAGTGCGCGCGTCGGTCAAAATGGTGGGAGAGAAGTTTGTGTGGCCGAGCCTAAGCAAACAAGTGAAAGAGTGGGCTGCAGCCTGTGTGGCGTGCCAAAGAGCCAAGGTACACAGACACACGAAGGCTCCCTTGGAGCCGTTTCGTATTCCGGCTAAGAGGTTCGACCATGTTCATGTGGACCTCGTGGGCCCCCTCCCGCCATCACAGGGGTGCACGCACCTCCTGACAATGGTGGACCGCACCACGTGCTGGCCAGAAGCGGTTCCGCTGGCGGCAACCACATCCGCAGACGTAGCGCGCGCTTTTTTAACAGCATGGGTGGCGCGTTTTGGAGTCCTGTCGGACATTACGTCCGACAGGGGCCCTCAATTTGTTTCCGAACTCTGGTCTGCGATGGCCCGCAGCCTGGGTGTTACAATTCACCGCACAACTGCGTACAACCCACAGGCCAATGGGTTATGCGAGCGTTTTCATAGATCACTGAAAGCAGCACTCAGGGCTTCATTGACGGATACAAATTGGGTAGACAGGCTGCCGTGGGTTTTATTGGGGTTGCGCTCCGCGCCGAAAGAGGATCTAGAAGCTTCCCCGGCAGAGCTCGTTTTTATTCAGCCACTACGGCTGCCAGGGGAATTTCTGCCAGATAATCCCGCTCCGGGCAGCTGCCCGTCTCAGCTTTTGCAGCATAGCGCAAACACAGGCACGCTGCCGGGCCCTGCCCACCACAGTTTTCCGCGTGTTTTTGTGCCTAAAACTTTGAAGAGCGCGGAGTTCGTGTTTGTCAGACACGATGCCCACCGCCCTCCATTGCGCCCACCCTATGATGGACCGTTCAGAGTGTTGGAAACAGGGGATAAGCATTTTTTGCTAGACTTGGGGGGTAGGAGGGAAAAAATTGGCATAGACAGACTCAAACCCGCTTTCGTTGTGGCGGACGAGCAAGTGCTGTTGGCTAGGGCCCCTCGGCGTGGAAGACCCCCACGGAGAGCTCCCCAGGGAAACGATTCGTCAGAGCAGCCACACGGACAGACCGAAGTGGCTCCCCCCCTAGCAACAGCCCCCCATAGGCACGGCAGCGCCGCGGAGGCGGTAAACTCCGGTTACAGCAGATACGGGAGAAGACGGAAGCCCAAGCAGCATGTGGACTGATGTTCAATTGTTCTATCACAGCATGTGGACTGTTCTGTTGTCCTATCTAAGATGCTGGGGAGGGGGGGGGGTGTAGCACCTTGGGAGAGCCTGATTGTTTAGCATCTCAGACAGGAGACAGTGGGAACAAAGAGCAGGGGATTCCTGGTGAGATAGCAGGGAGGTGTCAAGGATGAGGGGGTTGAATGCAGTGTGACGTGAAGGTCATTTTGTGTGTGGGAAAATGACATGAAACTTAAGAGAGGAGTTTCTGCTGGAGTATTCATTCTGTTCTGTGCTCGTGAGATGTGAGTGTACAATAAATCATTTGAAATGAATCTGCCTGTGATTTCGCACACTCCACAATGTGATATATGTGGAGCTGTTCTGGGGTTATTTTGATTTTATTTTGTTTTAGTTTATTAGTTACACGGCTTAGTTCTGTGTTCGGCGGCAAAATAATCCGCCCAGCCGTGTGGGGGGTGCCAGTAGTCTACCTGTCCCCAGTTAGTTGTGTGCATGGATAGATTGTTTATGTGTCTTTGTATTTACTGTGTTTTAGTGCGTGAGTCGGGAAGCAAATTTTTTTGGGGGGGATCTATCTGTGTGTTTGGCACTTTTTGAAGGGAGGGAGAATGTTGTGGATGTAAACCGGCTGTATTAGTAAGATGGCGGCCGGGTTGGTCATGGGTTAGACCGGGGTGGCTACTGCCGGTTTCCGGTGGTGACGCCGCCCCTGGTATAAAGGTGTGGGTAGAAGAGGCTCTGCCTCTTTCGTTGTGGAGTCACCTGGTCAGCAGGGCGTGTGCCGTAAGCCTCTTTATATACTCTGACTTTTGTGTGTAATAAAGCTCCGTTAAACCGCAACAACAGTGTGCTCATTTAGCACCAGTTATGGACATAACAATTACATCAAGCATAAAAGTAATACATCATTTCAGAAAAGAAACATCATACCACCAGTAAAATATGGTGGTGGTAGTGTGATGGTCTGGGGCTGTTTTGCTGCTTCAGTACCTGGAAGACTTGCTGTGGTAAATGGAACCAAGAATTCTGCTGTCTACCAAAAATTCCTGAAGGACAATGTCCAGCCATCTGTTTGTGACCTCAAGCTGAAGTGCACTTGGGTTCTGTAGCAGGACAATGATCCAAAACACACCAGCAAGTCCACCTCTGAATGGCTTAAGAAAACAAAATGAAGACTTTGGAGTGGCCTCATCAAAATCCTGACCTGAATCCGATTAAGATGCTGTGGCATGACCTTAAAAAGGTGGTTCATGCTCGAAAATCCTCCAGTGTGGCTGAAATACAACAATTCTGCAAAGATGAGTGGGCCAAAAATTCATCCACAGTGCTGTAAAAGACTCATTGTCAGTTATTGCAAAACTCTTGATTTCAGTTGTTGCTGCTAAGGGTGGCCCAACCAGTTATTAGGTTTAGGGGGCAATCACTTTTTCACACAGGGCCATGTACAGCTGTGGACAAAATTGTTGGTACCCCTCTGTTAATGAAAGAAAAACCCACAATGGTCACAGAAATAACTTGAATCTGACAAAAGCGGTAATAAATAAAAATTCTATGAAAATTAACCAATGAAAATCAGACAATGCTTTTGAATTGTGGTTCAACAGAATTATTTTAAAAAACAAACTCATGAAACAGGCCTGGACAAAAATGATGGTACCCCTAGAAAAGATTGAAAATAATGTGACCATAGGGACATGTTCAACCAAGATGTGTCCTCTAATTAACATCACAGGTGTCTACAAACTTGTAATCAGTCAGTCGGCCTATTTAAAGGGTGACAAGTAGTCACTGTGCTGTTTGGTGACATGGTGTGTACCACACTAAACATGGACCAGAGGAAGCAAAGGAGAGAGTTGTTTCAGGAGATTAGAAAGAAAATTATAGACAAACATGTTAAAGGTAAAGGCTATAAGACCATCTCCAAGCAGCTTGATGTTCCTGTGACTACAGTTGCACATATTATTCAGAAATTTAAGATCTACGGGACTGTAGCCAACCTCCCTGGACGTGGCCGCAGGAGGAGACGGCTAATACGAATGGTAACCGCACCATCGCACCATCCGCCGTTGTTTGAGCCAAAGTGGACTTCATGGGAGACGACCAAGGAGGACACCACTGTTGAAAACAAATCATAAAAAAGCCAGACTGGAATTTGCCAAACTGTATGTTGACAAGCCACAAAGCTTCTGGGAGAATGTCCTATCGACAGACGAGACAAAACTGCAACTTTTTGGCAAGGCACATCAGCTCTATGTTCACAGACGCAAAAATGAAGCATACCAAGAAAAGAACACTGTCCCTACTGTGAAACATGGAGGAGGTTCTGTTATGTTCTGGGGCTGCTTTGCTGCAGCTGGCACAGGGTGTCTTGAATCTGTGCAGGGTACAATGAAATCTCAAGACTATCAAGGTATTCTAGAGAGAAATGTGCTGCCCAGTGTCAAACAGCTTGGTCTCAGTCGCAGGTCATGGGTCTTGCAACAGGATAATGACCCAAAACACACAGCTAAAAACATCCAAGAATGGCTAAGAGCAAAACATTGGACTATTCTAAAGTGGCCTTTTATGAGCCCTGATCTAAATCCTATTGAAGATCTGTGGAAGGAGCTGAAACATGCCGTCTGGAGAAGGCACCCTTCAAACCTGAGACAACTGGAGCAGTTTGCTCATGAGGAGTGGGCCAAAGTACCTACTGAGAGGTGCAGAAGTCTCACTGACAGTTACAGAAATTGTTTGATTGCAGTGATTGCCTCAAAAGGTTGTGTAACAAAATATTAAGTTAAAGGTACCATCATTTTTGTCCAGGCCTGTTTCATGAGTTTGTTTTTTAAAATAATTCTTTTGAACCACAATTCAAAAGCATTGTCTGATTTTCATTGGTTAATTTTCATAGAATTTTTATTTATTACCACTTTTGCCAGATTCAAGTTATTTCTGTGACCATTGTGGGTTTTTCTTTCATTAACAGAGGGGTACCAACAATTTTGTCCACGTGTGTAGGTTTGGATTTTTTTCCCTTTAATAATAAACACCTTCATTTAAAAACTGCATTTTGTGTTTACTTGTGTTATCTTTGTCTAATTTATTAACAAAACTTAAACACAAATGAACCGCAGCGCAAAAGCTGCAAAAGAATACAAAGGCAAAATGGCCGACTAACAAAACTGGACTAGAATATTTACTGACAGTTTTTTCAGGGACAGGACCAAACAGAAGACATTAATGGCACCATGTCCGACCAGGAAAAGCACACACAATTTATAGACAGAGGGAATAATCAAGACAATACGACACAGGTGGGGAGAGCAATCATAACAAACAGTTGATACATGATGAGAGCAGAGATGGCAGGACGGGCGGGGCCGCACACACACAAACACACAGAACGTGAACAGAGGATCACAGAATAGAATTAACTCAGACAACACTTATGACAGAGACCCGGACCACAGTGACACAGACTTAGAACATAGCAGGCCAAGAATAATAATAAACAAGAAGACTATAGATAGATAGATAGGTAGGCAGGCAGGCAGGCAGGCAGGCAGGCAGACAGACAGACAGACAGACAGACAGACAGACAGATAGATAGATAGATAGATAGATAGATAGATAGATAGATAGATAGATAGATAGATAGATAGATAGATATGTACTTTATTGATCCCAAACTGGGAAATTGCAGTGTAATAGCAGCATAACAGTAGACGACCAAAATGACAGAAACACACACAGCATAATAGACAACACGATTACCCATGGAAAGTAAAACTGCCTAAATAACTTATATACATCATAGATGAATAGATGATGACCCATATAGATACATGAATCATACCCACTGTACAATGCAGGACTATCAGGTGCAGGGTGAAATGTGAGGTACCAATTAGACTGCAAGGTGCAGTATGGCAGCATAACTATGACCAGAACTCAACATTACTGTGAGTTATTGTACAGTGAAATGGCATGTGGCAGAAAAGATTTCCTGTACCTAACCATTCAGCAGCGAAGCTGTAGCATTCTGCTGGAGAAAGTGCTCTGCTGTCTGCCTAGTGTGTGGTGGAGGGAGTGGTCAGGATTGTCCATAATGGATCACAATTTGTTCAGCGTCCTCCTCTCCACCACAGTCTCAAAGGTCTCCAGCCTGAGACCAATTACAGAGCCAGCCCTTTTGATAATCTTGTCAAGTCTGTTGGTGTTGCTGGCTCTGATACTGCTACCCCAACAGACAGCAGCAAAGATGTTTCTGGCAACAATGGCCTGTAGAAAAGCTCCAGCATCCTGTTGCACATGTTGAAGGATCTCAGCTTCCTCAGAAAGTACAGTCTGCTCATTCCCTTCTTGTACGCAGTGTTGGTGTTAGATTTCCAGTCCAGTCCATTGCTGATCATGACACCCAGGTATTTGTAGTCCTCCACTACCTCCACATCCTCACCCCTAATCTGCAATGGCTGTGAAGGCGTCCTCTTCTTCCTGAAGTCAAACACCATCTCTCTGGTCTTGCTGACGTTCAGCCTCAGGTGATTCTGCTCGGTCCACTCCACAGATCTGTCTACCAGTGCCCTGTATTCCCCCTCCTCTCCCCCTCTCCTAAGAGGAAAACACAAAGAAGCATACTGTAACTAACAAAGGGCGAGGATATGGCTGACCTCATGTCCTGAGAATAACAGAAAGGTCACATATGAACATAAAGTGAGGGCATGAGCACAGCCATGTCCAAACCTTTACAGTCATGATCCACGTGATTGGATTTGGAAAAGGTTTTATGCCAGATGTCCAACCTGACCCAACTCTCCCCATTTACCCAGGCTTAGGACCAGCACTAGGAATACACTGGCTTGTGCACCCCTGTGGTTGGATTATTTAACAAAAGCTGCAAATTTTTGAAAAAAAAAAACAAAAAAAAAACAAAACACAAATTTATAAAGAATTAAGCTGGAAATTCCTGAGAAAAATGTTAATGCAAGAGAAAAAGGAGATCATTTTAAAAGCTCATATGATGATTTTTTTTTAAGTACTTTGTCCATTAATTTGGGTGTTTGAAGTGGCTACCCACAAAAACTGAAAAAGAAAAAAAAACGCAACCCAGGCACCTTGTTAGGATCCACCTTACTCTCCCTGGGTTTACATGTGCAACAGAATCCCTGTAATATTTCGGTTTTTAAGTATCCCTTTTTTGTGCATGTCAACATCATATCCAGAATTTAGTAATCAGGATACACTCATATTTATCAGAACTGTAATTCCGACAGTAACTGCTTATCTCATCCACCTTAACCCATTTCCTTTCCAACCAGTCTTTGTAAAAGTGCCTTAAAAATACCCAAAGTAAATCAAAAACTGTTCTTCAACCCTTTGCAGTATCTTCATGGGGTTGGTCTCATACAAAAGAAAACACTAAGCTTTTTGGCAAAACAGTCAAATTCCCTCTAAGCGCTTTAGCCACTGAGTAACAGTGATCTAAGCATACTAAATTTGAAGAAAATAAAGTTCACCTGGGTGTTTTTTTAATACAAATATCTGAAAATAACATACAGTTGTTAGATACTGGCTGGAAAACACAATAGGAATGTAGAACCAAGCGTTATGAAGTTCAGGTCAAAGTTTTGTAACAATACCACAAAAAATGAATATATTATGCACCTTTTTTCTCAAGCTGTAACCAGGCATTTTTGAATTGTACCAAACTGAATCATGGTCATCCACCTCCGATTCTTTAACTCACAACTCGTCACTCGACCAGGTCAAGTAATTAATAATTTCTTCGATGTTCATGTTAATTTTAGCCATTTTTCAAAAAAAGTGAGTGACGTAATGCTGCCACCATTTGGATTCATGAACTGGTTTACGCCAACTTTATGCACGGGCTTCGGGGGCGGCGGGGGGGGGGGGGGTACGATGAATCCCCACTGTATGGTATCACTGAATTCAGAAATTAAATGGCTACACGACACATCCATCCATCATCAGCATACTCAGCTGCAATTGGCTCATTGTGTTCCCGCTAGCCATAGGGCTGATCCTTCATGCTAGGTTATCACTCATTAGTTATTGAAGGCTGTGGAAACCCAAATGGAGGCCCTACTGGGTCGAATGAGATGTCAATCAAATATAGACAGCCATGCCAGTCTTTTGGGCTTCAGTTTCCTGCTGTATCTACCAGAAGTGTTGGGTTTTCTTATTGTTTATGCCACAAACGCACAACGTTCACTGGCTGAGTTTCAAACAATGCTCCGATTTTATGGGCAGTTTCGCCCGTCATCATGGACAATAAGTCTTACTCAGATGAATCTATTGGACCTTTGGCAATACAAATGGAGTGTATTTGTTGAACTATCATTAACTGCAGGACTCCAAAAAAGCTTCATTGGTGAGTAAATGCTATGTCGCTATACTATGCTAGCTTGTTTGATGATCTATTTAAATCCACCATTAAGATTTTGTCTGAAATCTGTTTCCATGACCAAATAGATGAAATTCTAAACTTTCAGATGATGTAAGGCACAACTACCTACTCTAAATGTTTTTTCCACACTTCACTGTGTCGCAGCAGAGACATTTAATGCCCCACCCACGGGGCCCGGAACGTTAACTAGTGATGCGAGAAAAATACAAACAGAAGGGAAATGTCTCGTTTCTGAAGTGAGGACACAGATTGTATTCTCATTCGCTCTCTGGTCCTTCGTGGGAATGACAGCCTCATACTAATAGCTGTCAAAGTGAGGGATTTCTGTATTTTGCCACTGTTTTCTTCTATTGCTAACAATGTGGGTAAACCAAAACCCAAAATGCAATGCTGATGTTTATTATAGAACTTAACCCATTATACACTAAAGTTGTCTCATTTTTAGAATTGAATGTGCTCACAGGGATGCTAATTTTGCTACCATTACTGCAAACACATGAAAATGTACTGACCAGTAGCAGCTCATGGGTGATCCCAATGAGGAGACAAATTACTCATGAACAGACACACACCTATCCTTGCGAGGACCCCAAGTCTTTAGCTCCACAAATACTAAATGCAGCTCTTGCAAAGCCCCAAGAAAACATCACTATGCTGACCAGCATGCTATTCAAGACAACACTACACCAGCTTCACACAGCTAAGACCAGTCAGATAAAATCTGTGCAAGAAAAGTTGATGACACATTCTAATCCCAGCACCAACAACAAAGGGGACCAAATGGGACACAAAAATGGCAAAATAATTAAATCAAAACTGTCCCATTTATTGATTTGATCTCACTTGGGCCTGTTAGATATGATTTAATGTGTTATTTAGGAGTTGTTTGTCCCATTAGTTGCTACAAGAATGGCCATTTGTTGTTAAATATTAACATAAAATGATTTTGTTGATTTTTGGAGGGCGTTTGGTGTCCCATAAAAATGATGTCATTCATTGTGTAATTTCCCCATTGTGGGACTAATAAAGGTTTATCTTGTGGAAAATGTGAAAAGGACGAAGCAGAGTTCATCTCATGAGTCAGGTTTATTCACATCTTCCAACATCATCAAAAACAGAAAGAGGAAGAAACCCAGACATTTGTCCTTTAAATACCTCAGGACTTCAAAGCACACAGTCACATTGTATTTAATCCCAAGTAACGATGCATCTTCTTTCAGATCTTATCACCTCCACCCCCAACCTCTGGTGGCCAGGAAAATGCCCCCAGGCCGTCTCTTTGCATACCAAAGCCTAAACTTTCACATCCTCCTGTTATCTCCAAAGAGACCCGGTCCTTTGTTCAATCTAAGATGTGAAGCCTAAAGTGGTATACATATGAAGCATGAAGTGATGTACATATGTGCATATGTGTCCCACATGACCCCCCCCCAAACGTCTAAGATGGAACAACGGAATAACAGTCTGCATGTTATGATAAACCATTACACATCAGTCCACGTGCTGCTTGGGCCTCAGTCTCCTCCCGTATCTGCTGTAAGCGGGTTTTACCACTTCCGCGGCGCCATCCTGCTGGGGAGCTGCTGTCTGAGGTGAGAACTGTTAGTCAATCGCTGTGGGTGTTCTGGGGAATGTCCCCTAGGGGGTCTGCCGCGCCGAGGAGCCCTGGCCACAAGCACATCCTCGTCTGCCACCACAAAGGCGGGTTTGAGCCTGTTTATGCCAATCTTTTCTTTCCTGCCCCCCAAATCAAGCAAAAAATGCTTATCCCCTGTTTCCAGCACTCTAAATGGTCCATCATAAGGTGGTCGCAACGGTGGGCGATGGGCATCGTGTCTGTCAAAAACAAACTCCGCATTTTTTAAGGCCTTAGGCACAAAAACGTGCGGAAAACTGTGGTGAACGGGGCCAGGCAGCGTTCCCGATTCCGTGCCACTCTGCAACCGCTGGGCTGGGGAGCATTCTGGCGCAGGATTATCTGGGAGAAATTCCCCGGGCAGCCAAAGTGGCTGCGCAAAAACTAGCTCAGCCGGGGAGGCTTCTAAATCCTCTTTAGGTGCAGAACGCAACCCCAATAAAACCCACGGTAGCCTGTCTACCCAATTTGCATCCATAAGCGACGCTCTGAGAGCCGCTTTCAATGACCTATGAAAACGTTCGCATAACCCATTAGCCTGCGGATTGTACGCGGTTGTGCGGTGGATCGTTACCCCCAGGCTGCGGGTCATTGCTGACCAAAGCTCGGAAACAAATTGGGGACCTCTATCGGACGTAATGTCCGACGAGACTCCAAAGCGCGCTACCCATGCTGTTAAAAATGCCCGCGCCACCTCCTCGGCTGTGGTTGACGACAGTGGGACCACTTCCGGCCAGCGCGTAGTGCGGTCTACCATTGTTAGAAGGTGTGTGCACCCCTGTGACGGCGGGAGGGGGCCTACGAGGTCCACGTGAACATGATCGAACCTCTTAGCCGGGATGTGGAATGGCTCCAAGGGGGCTCTCGTGTGTCTGTGTACCTTGGCTCGTTGACAAGCCATGCAGGCTGCTGCCCACTCTCTAACTTGTTTGCGCAGGCTCAGCCAAACAAATTTCTCTCCCACCATTTTGACCGACGCACGCACTCCCGGGTGCGCCAGAGAATGAATCGAGTCAAAAATGCGGCGGCGCCACACGGCCGGTACCACAGGACGCGGTCGCCCGGTGGAGACATCACAGATTAGGGGGGCATACCGTCTTGCAGCACCTTGTTCTCCAGTCTTAACCCTGTTGGTCCAGACTGGAGCACGCGCACATCCACGTCGCTACTCTGATCCGCGGCCATGGCTGCATAATCTATCCCTACGCGGACTGGGGCCACCACAGCGCGCGAGAGACAGTCTGCCACTACATTCAGTTTACCCACCACATGCTGAATATCGGTAGTAAACTCTGAGATTGCGGCCAGCTGCCTCTGCTGCCGGCCTGACCACGGTTCTGAAACCTTGGCCATCGCGAATGTCAGCGGCTTGTGGTCAATGAACGCAGTGAAACGGCGTCCCTCCAGCCAGAACTGGAAGTGGCGAATGGCCAAGTGGAGAGCTAACAACTCCCTGTTGAATGCGCTGTATTTTTGTTCACTATCGCGCAAAGTCCTGCTGAAAAAGGCGAGCGGCTGCCAAGCCCCGGCTACATGCTGCTCCACGACCACCCCTATGGCCACATCTGACGCGTCAGTAGTGAGCGCTATGCGGGCCGTTGGGTCTGGATATGCTAACAACGCAGCGTTTGCCAGGGCTGTTTTGACCTCAGAGAATGCTCGCTCTCGCTCCGGAGACCATTTGATCTTATTTGTGGGTTTTTGTTTTTTTAGTGCGGCATACAATGGTTGCATGAGCTGCGCTGCGCGGGGGAGGGAACGGTTATAAAAATTCACCATTCCCAAAAACTCCTGTAATGCCTTGACTGTTTGTGGCTGGGGAAAATTTGTTACCGTGCGCACTTTGTCAGGCAGCGGAACCGCTCCTTCTGGGGAGACGCGATGCCCCAAAAAATCGATCTGCGTCACCCCGAACTGACACTTCACTGGGTTGATTATTAACCCGTGCTCTCCCAACCTCCGGAAAACTGCCATGAGGTGGTTTTCGTGTTCGTCTTCGGACGCGCTGGCTACCAAGATGTCATCCAGGTAGATGAATACGAAGGGGAGATCGCGCAACACCGCGTCCATCATGCGCTGGAACGTCTGCGCAGCGCCCTTAAGCCCAAACAGCATGCGCAAAGACTCGAATAGGCCAAACGGAGTTATTACCGCTGTTTTGGGTATGTCCTCAGCGCGCACTGGGACTTGATGGTAACCGCAGACCAAGTCTATCTTAGAAAAAACGCGCACCCCCGCCAAATGAACGGAAAAATCTTGGATATGCGGGATTGGGTAGCGGTCGTGCGCTGTGACGTTGTTCAACCTGCGGAAATCTCCGCAAGGTCCCCACGAGCCATCAGCTTTCGGGACCATGTGAAGAGGGGAAGCCCATGGGCTGTTCGAACGCCTGATGATGCCCAACTTTTCCAGGTTGGCGAACTCCTCGCGCGCTATGGTCAGTTTAGCTGAATCCAAGCGCCGAGCTTTTGCAAAAACGGGCGGTCCGGTGGTAGTAATAAAATGTTCCACTCCGTGTTTAGCGACGGCTGCTGAAAACGTGGGAACCGTGAGTGCTGGGAACTGAGTGAGCAGTGTGTGGAACTTACCGCTTGCCGTTGCGACGTTGGCTTGTGCTGTGGGCGGGGTCACTCGGGCTGCACAGGGAATAGAATAAAAGGAAAGTGCATTAACCAGGCGCCTGTTAGCAAGATCAACCAACAAACCATGCGAGCACAGAAAATCAGCCTCCAACATATTGAAACTCACTGCAGCTATAACAAGAGTCCAGTACGGCCATGTAGGGACAGAAGCAGGTTCCTCTCACCAAAGGTCTTAATCTCCGAGCCGTTCACTGCTGACGCCCCATGACCTCCAGGGCCCGCCAGCCGGTCAGCGGAGGTAGGCGTGATGAAACTCACTTGGGAGCCTGTGTCCACGAGGAATTGCCTCCCCGAAAGTGCATCCATCAAGTAGAGCAGCTTGTTCTCTTCACCGAGGGCCGCAGCTGCTACCGACCTCCGGTCTTGGCGTTTCCCGAGCGCTTGAACTGGCACGGTGGTATACATTTGCGTGCTTTCTCTGCAAAGCGGGGATGGTAGAAACAGAGGGTATCTCCTCCGCGATCCTTGGCCCCCGCTGCCGCTGTCGTTGGTGGGTCTGCTACCGCCGCCTCTGGCCCCTCGCCATCTCCGGCTGTCGCGCCGAACTCCGTTGCTGCCGCGGTGGCCGTGCGCTGTTTGCTGGCGTTGAGAATCCAGTGCGCCTCCTGGGCCAGTGCGCGGAAGTCCCGCTGGGCCAACAACGGCGAACTGGCCAGGGTCGCTCTCGTGGCCGAAGGTAGGGTTCTCAGGAAAATGTGGGTGAAGATGAAGTTGTCGTTGTCTGAGCCCCTCAAGCTCAGCATGTTCTCCATCAGGTCAATGGGCGTGCCATCTCCCAAGTCGTTCAGAGCCAGGAGCCTCTCCGCTCTCTCCTGGACTGAGAGAGTGAAGCGCTGGATGAGCGCAGCCTTCAACCCGCCGTATTTGTCATCGGCCGGTGGCTGCTCCACAAGGCTCTGCACATGCCGAGCCGTGCGGTTGTCGAGCTTGGCAATCACATGGTAGAACTTCGTGTCATCTACCGTTATCCCCCGGAGGGCGAACTGTGCTTCGACCAAGTGGAACCAGGAGCGCGGGTTGTTTCGCCAAAAGTCCGGTAGCTGGACGGTGGCGGCATATGCTTGGCTGGGAGCTCCTGACCCGGCTGGCTCGGGGGAATTTCTTTCACTCATGATACGTCTTAGGGTCACCAGTGTGGAAAATGTGAAAATGACGAGGCAGAGTTCATCTCACGAGTCAGGTTTATTCACATCTTCCAACATCATCAAAAACAGAAAAAGGAAGAAACCCAGACATTCGTCCTTTAAATACCTCAGGACTTCAAAGCACACAGTCACATTGTATTTAATCCCAAGTAACAATGCATCTTCTTTCAGATCTTATCACCTCCACCCCCAACCTCTGGTGGCCAGGAAAATCCCCCTAGGCCGTCTCTTTGCATACCAAAGCCTAAACTTTCACATCCTCCTGTTATCTCCAAAGAGACCCGGTCCTTTGTTCAATCTAAGATGTGAAGCCTAAAGTGGTATACATATGAAGCATGAAGTGATGTACATATGTGCATATGTGTCCCACAAATCTTATCATTATTTGGGCATTAAGTGTCCCATTTGGTCACGTTCTGTGCCGTTCTTTATTTAGTCAAACCGAGCATGAATGAAAAATATTTTCCACAATCATATAAAGAGCTGAAAATAAAATAGCATACAGGCATAGACACATACAGGAGAGAAAGCGATTTTAGCTCACCAGTTACTGTGTCTTTACATGGATCTAAATCTTCATGTCATCAAATCCAGTTGTAATGGTATGATTGGCTGATTAATGTTCCCACAGTGGCAAGCCCATTTTTCCCTCCTGTGGGCTTCTGAAAGGATTCTGACTACATGCTATGTACACAATAATATACATATAAAATACATTTATTTTCACAATGTATGAATCTTCTCTTTTTCTTCTCAATTTTTTTAGGAAGCTCCGCCTTCCTTGCCTTCTCCTATGAGCCGTCACTGGTATTGATTTATTTTTAATAACCATGATACTTGTGCAACTATGTATATAGGAATATGAATAACCAGGTTTCTGTTGTGCCATGTAAACACAGTAACCAGGATAAGGCTCATAACTGGGATAGTAGTGCTCATGTAAACACACTCAGTGGGCCATTTTGATTTGCCTGTGGTTGTTACATAACAACCCTAGCTTATTAGAATGAACCCCCACCTCCCATCTTTATTTCCATCCTTTTAATGACTGTGAGAATAGGCATGTCCCTGTGAGCTTCTGAAGCCACACACCACTGTGCTCTTCCACAAGTAAGACTAACGGAGCAACAGTGATTTTTATGGCTGTTGTCTATAGTGTACTCCCTCCTCTAACCATCAGTTTTCAGCAGGTTCCGTAATCCAGTTTATTATATACTGCATATCCCTTCTAGGTGTTATTCTAGCTTTTTTAATTATATTTGGGTTGAAATGGGGGCAGCTCAGTGGCGCAGTAGTTAGCACTGTGGCAGCACAGCAAGAAGGTAACGGGTTTGATCCCACCTTTGACCACTGGTGACCCTTCTGTGTGGAGTTTGCATGTTCTCCCTGTGTCATTGTGGGTTTTTCTCCGGGTACCCCGGTTTCCTCTCGCAGGCCAAAGACATGCACATTAGATTAATTGGCATCAAACTGGGGATTCTAAATTGTCCTTAGGTATGAATGTGAGAGTGAAAGGTTGTCTGTCTCTCTGTGTTGGCCCTACGATGGACCGGTGATCTGTTCAAGGTGGACCCTGCCTCTTGGCCAAAGATGCTGGGATAGGCTTCATCCCCCCACCCCCCACCCCCAATCCCAAAAGGATCAAGTGGTAGAGGATGGATGGATGGATGGGTTGATAGTGAAATGACAGAAGTGCTAGCTGAGATAGGCTGGCTTAACTACTACTTAGTTCCATTTGTTGTAATTCACCCACCCCATAGCATCTGTTATCCAAGCTGGACCATCTACAGAAATGCCACCAAGTATATCTCATTCCTAGACCCTATTACACTACACTATGGTTAATACTCTAACCATGACAATTTTTCCAGCAGTTAGCTGCAGCAATCAGAGCCAGCCATCCACTTATTCTGGCTTATTTTTATGTTTATTACACCACAGGGATTGATCACATCCTGCCAGCCACTCAAACCACACTCCCCGTTCCCAATAATGCTTCATTTGGGCTTTTACCCTCTCACATTCAAGCAATTTTACTTGGTTGAGATCAGGTTGTGGCTGATAACTGGAGCTAACCAACATTAGCCTCAACAGCTTTCAAAAACTAAGAGGGAGCATGGAAGGAAAAGGGCAAAAGCATGTCACAGACATTTCATTAAGACCTATGGTAACTATGTCAACATGTGGAAAAGAGCATAATGTGTTCCCTTTAATTTAAGAGGAAGGAATTCTATTCTTATAGATCATTTTCTTTTATTGGCATTGTAAGGTTCAAATATGTCTTTTATGTCTTTTAGCTCCATGCAGGATTTTTGTTGAAGAGTCAAAGATCAGAATGGCTTTTTCTGTAATAGGCTTCCTATATCTGCAATAAACGATGCAACTTCAAATCATTTTGCTTTCTCAGATTGATATAGAAAGCATCTCATATAAAACAATACATGTGCAGAAACCTGTCACACAAAAGGGCTGCTGTGTCATACATATTAATGTCACAAAAGACACAAAACCAGTCGGCCCTGCAAAGGAATGAAGGTCGGCTCTGAGATGATGTTAATCAGCAGTAAAACCCGTTATTGTGGTTGTGCTATGAGAGAAATGCAAAGGTGTGCTGAGACTAAAAAAAGACAAGGAAGGCTCTCATTCTTCCACAGACTCTCAGGCAGCCTCCACCTGCTCGTATTATTTCCTCCGGCCCGACTATGGAGCCGGCAAGGTACACCATCACCTTTCTCGTCCTGGCCATCATCCTAGACGTGGTCGGGCTCATCCTGCTGTTTGTGGGGATCTTCGCACCTGTGAGTATGTGGGACTTCTTCGTGTTCAGTGGGCCTCTGCTGGTATTCCTCAGCCTTGTCTTCTGGATCTTTTGGTACATGGGGTCCCTCACAGTGTCCGATGATGAGCTCAACCTGGCCAAGCATGACATTCTGTGATGATGGCAGCATGGCACGGCATTACTGGATTGGTGAAAATCCGGGCGACACCAAGGTGCTGGACTCTTCAGAAGCATGGTTGAAAATCATGAATCTCTCAATCTGTTCTTCTTTGGAACACCTCTGATATTTTTTCTTCTCCTCTTGCCTCACTGAAGGATGTGTTCAGTCCAAATCCAGGAAGGAGCAGCAGCACATTTGACTAATCCCAGGAGATAAAGGGAAACTTCATTCCAGCCTTCACCACTTCATGGAGAAAACTGCTACTCAGGAGTGATTCCGGGGCTTTTGCAAAGCGGATAAAAATAAACAGTATTTCTCAGCACTTTCATCTGGATGAAGCATTAAAAAATGGCTAAAACCATGATAAAAATGTACTCTATTTATCTCATTGTTATGGTCTACTTTATATACATTGTGAGTTGATGTTTGTGTATTTGTACAGTCGTGTATGAAGGATAAGCCTTGAAAATCAGTTGCCATACATGCCTTAAACTGACAAACATGGCTTCTTTTGTGTGACAGAAACTCACCAGACTGGTAGTGTGGATTAACTTTTGCTGGGGTTAATTTAGTTAAGATCCACCCAGTGTTGCTGTAATACTTTCATTTAGACATAACTGATGTAGTGAGAGAGAGAGAGAGCGAGAGAGAGGCTACAGTAAATGTGTTTTATACATCTGTAAAATCAAACAAGATCTTTACTTAAAGGCCAATATTGTTTATTTCCAGGGATTCATTTCAGGTTTTGACAACTTGAAGGATACAGAAAAAAAAAAAACATTTCTGTGTTGCTTTACAGCTGAAAAAAAGCCATCTTTAATGTTTAGCATGGAACAGCTGATTTTTTTTGTTGGCTTTTTAACAGGGGTGGACTGGGATAAAAATTCAGGAGGGGAATTTGACTCCATCCCAGGCCACCCCGCTGTTATGAACCAGAAACCATCACTGCTATATTTGTAGACCACCATACTGACATATCGATTGATTGATATCAGGTGTCAAACTAGTTATAAATGTGGCTGCAACCTTTAGGTGCAAGGAAAAATATCTCTTTTTTTTATATTTTTTAGTCAATTATTTAATCATTTTCTCATTTTGCACTGGGCTCCAGACCTCACTTCCTAGCTCTCTGAACTCCTTGTTATTCTGCAGAAGGGGATAAAAACTTAAATAACCTAAACTTAAACCTGTACTTCTTGGGCAGTCAGTATATGCTCCCTGGTTGCATTGCATCTAACAGCATACCCTACATGTTTAGGACTGTGGTTTGAAGTTCTACCTGCTCCTGCTCCGTGTCTGACTGAACTCTGCACCATCTCAGCCTCTGCACATGTAGCACTGCTGCTGTTTTGTTCACTGCTGTTCACATTCAACCAATGGCGAAATGTATGTTCAGGGGGGGGGGGCGGAAATTACACTGTTGTTCCACAGGCTACATTAAGGTCCAAAATAATATACAGTCTTATAAATGAATGGCTAAATTCTGGATTTCTGGTCCACTATGATACCACAAAAAACCTTCCATTACTGCCAATAAATAAATAAAGAAATGAACAGTGTTTCCTCTATAATCATACTGTATATGATTATGATGAATGATTATGATTGCATGCCTTGCCATATGTGAGCCCCATCATCATCTCTCTATCACTCTATAATCATCATCACACTATACATCACTCTATAAATTGAGATGGATGGATGGATGGATAGATAGATAGATAGATAGATAGATAGATAGATAGATAGATAGATAGATAGATAGATAGATAGAAATCAAATCAAATCAACCTTTATTGTCATATTGCTGTACATACAGCTGTAGTGCAGGCAAGATGAAATTGTGTTTCTCTCGGCATCCATACAAGTAAAAAGAACATAATTTAAGACTCACACACACCCTCACCCCCCACCCCAACACAGCCATTCACACTTCCCTGAGACATACTTGAAAACTAACCAGAACTATAATACACAAATAATATACATAGTGTCCATAGGTGCCGTAGTATGTATGAGAGATTCCGGATCAACTGTTGAGCATCCTAACAGCTTGTGGAAGGAAGCTGTCAATCAGTCTGGTGGTTCTGCCTCTGATGCTCCGGAATCGTTTGCCAGATGGCAGAAGTTCAAAGTGTTTATGCAGAGGGTCACGGTTGCTGCACGGTGGCGCAGTGGTTAGCACTGCGGCAGCACAGTTTACCCTTGGCCGGGGGATTGTGGGGATCGTGGGATCGTGGGTTCGATCCCAGCCCCCGACCAACAGTGATCTGTGTGGAGTTTGCATGTTCTCCCCGTGTTGCGTGGGTTTACTCCGGGATTTCTCCGGTTTCCTCCCACATGCCAAAAACATGCATGTTAGGTTAATTGGCTGTTCTAAATTGTCCCTAGATATCTGTTTCCTATAGGCCCTTAGAATAGAGGGTTAGTATTAATGAAAGCGCTTTGAGTGGTCTTTGTGACTAGAAAAAGCGCTATATAAGTGTAGGTTAGTTAGTTAGTTAGGGTGAGAGTGGTCCTTGACAATATTCAGTGCCCTGCTCCTACAACGGTTCTGAAAAAGTTCTTGGACTGAGGGGAGGAAAACTCCAATTACCCTCTCAGCTCCCTTAACTATCCTCTGCAGGGCTTTTTTGTCTGACATACTGCAGCTGGAGTACCATGTTGCAATGCAGTACGTCAGAACACTCTCCACCACACCTCTGTAGAAGGTCCTGAGGATGCAGATGGGGAGAGAGGCCTGTTTGAGTTTCCTCAAGAAGTGCAGTCTCTGCTGGGCCTGCTTCCTGATCCCCAAGGAATTCTTGCTCCAGGTCAGGTCCTGCGAGATCTGCACTCCGAGGAACTTGATGTTCTCCACCCTCTCCACTAAACGGCCGCCGATGCTGAGAGGGACGTGTTCAGGCTGTGGCCGCCGGAAGTTGATAATCATCTCCTTCATTTTGTCCATGTTGAGCACCAGATTGCTCTTCCCTCACCAGCCCTCCAGGTCTCTCACTTCTTCCCTGTACATTGATTCCTCATCCCTCTAAATAAGTCCCACCACTGTGGTGTCGTCTGCAAACTTAATAATCTGGTTCCCCTCATGTCTGGATACACAGTCATGTGTTAGAAGTGTAAACAACAGTGGGCTGAGTACGCAGCCTTGAGGGGATCCGGTGCTCAGCGTGATAGAGTTGGAGATGTTATTTCCAACACGGACAGACTGAGGTCTCTCAGTCAGGAAATCCAGGATCCAGAGACATGTGGCGGTGTTCAGACCGAGAAGGAGTAATTTCTCCATCAGTCTCTGGGGAATAATGGTGTTGAATGCTGAACTGAAATCAATGTACTGGAGTCTGGCGTAGGTGTCTTTCTGATCCAGGTGGGTGATGACACAGTGCAGGGTGGTGACTATGGCATCCTCCGTGGAGCGGTTTGAACGATATGCAAACTGGAGCGGGTCATGTGATGCAGGTAGGCAGGCTGTGATGTGTGGTTTGACAAGCCGTTCAAAACACTTCATCACAATTGGTGTCAGTGCAACAGGATGATAGTCATTCAGACAGGACACAACTGGTTTCTTTGCCACCGGTACTATGGTAGAGGTCTTAAAGCATCTGGGAATGATGGCCTGACTCAGGGAGATGTTATAAATGTCAGTCAGGATATCCGCCAATTCGCTCGCGCAGTCTCAGAGCACATGTCCCGGGATGTTGTCCGGACCTGCAGCTTTACATGGGTTGACACTGGTTAGGGTCCTCCGTGTGTCCACTGCGTTGATGGTGATAGCTGGCCCAACCGATGGTGGAGATGAGCCAGCCCTCCCTCTGATTGTTGGGTTTGATGCTTCAAAATGTGCAAAGAAGTTGTTGAGCCTGTCTGGAAGCGAAGCGTCGTCATCATCGACCCCCTGCCTAGACTTATATAGTCCGTCAGCTCCCGAACTCCCTGCCACATCCGTTTGGTGTTCCTTGTGTCACAGAGGTGTCCCTGGATTTTCTCTGCATAGCCGCGCTTCGCCGTCTTAATTCCTTTTGAGAGCGCAGACCTGGCTGAGCGGAGGGCAATCCTGTCCTTCACTCTGAAGGCTGCATCTCTGGCTGTGACCAGCAAGCGCACCTCTGCAGTCATCCAGGGCTTATAGTTGCCCCGTACATTGATAGTCTTCACTATAGTGACATCCTCTGTGCACTTCGCGATGTAGCTGGTGACCGTTTCAGCATACTCCTCCACATCTGTCCTGTCTTCCTGGGAGGCTGCTATTTTGAAGACTTCCCAGTCTATGTGCAGAAAACAGTCTTTAAGTGCTGAGGTTGCACTCTCTGGCCAAATCCTGATTTGTTTCACTACTGGCCTGCTGCGCTTCAGTAAAGGTTTATAGGCAGGCACCAGCATCATGGATAGGTGGTCAGAATGGCCGAGGTGGGGGCGAGGTGTTGCCTTATAAGCATCTTTGTTTGTGTACACCAAGTCCAATATATTCTCTCGTCTGATCTTAAAGTCTACACATTGTTTAAACATGGGGAGCACAGTCTTTAAACTGGTGTGGTTAAAATCCCCCACAACCACCACAAAACTGTTCAAGTGTGAAGTTTGAATTTCACTAATAGCATCGTGCAACTCTCCGAGTGCCTCGTTAACATTAGCTTTAGCATTAGCGCTAGGAGCTATGTAAATAGCAGCTACAAACACGTTGGTGAATTCCCTCAGCAGATAAAATGGCCGACAATTTACAATAAGGAACTCCGCCAACGGAGAGCAGTGTTTAGATACTAACGTGGCGTTAACGCACCAGTTCTTGTTAATATATATGCATAGCCCCCCCCCCCTCGGCTCTTACCGGAGCTAGCAGCTTCTCTGTCCACCCAGAATGATGTCATCCCTTCCAGCTGAATGGCCGCATCAGGGATGTTGTCGTGGAGCCATGTCTCCGTGAACGCAAGCACACAGCAGTCCCTCCACTCTCTCCGGGTTTCTCTCAGCAGACGCAGCTCGTCCAGCTTGTCGAGGGAGCGGACACTGGAGAGAAGGAGCGACAGTACTGCTGGTCTGGAGGGGTTAGCCTTTAGCCTAGCATGAATCCCGGCCCTTTTTCCTCGATTTTGCTTACGTTCGCTCTGCTTACGCCTCCTCCTTTCCCGGGTAGCTTCCAGCGGAATCTCCAACAGTATTCCATGCTGGCGTAGAATGTCCAAGTCACAACCGAGCACCGCAATTCTTGCAGCGTGCAGTACCTTGATGTTTAATCAGGTCTCACGGTTGTAAGTTTTGCAGAATGTACGTCTGGGATGATCAAAACTCTCACACTCACTGATGCCTAGAGGGGCCGCTGCGTCCGGGCGCGCCGCCATCTTATTTATGATATAGATATCACTCTTTCACTGTCTGTCTGTGTGTGTGTCACGCTTTATAGGACAACATAGGACGGCCTGTGATCTCTGCTTGAACATCATAGGATGTCCTATGAACTCAGGCATCATAGGACACATAGACAAATGTGTCTTTGTGATGTCACACTCTTTGTGTCTTTATGATGCCACATGAACTCAGGCATCATAGGACACATAGACAAATGTGTCTTTGTGATGTCATATAGACCATGTGTCTTTGAACTCAGGCATCATAGGACACATAGACAAATGTGTCTTTATGATGTCACACTCTTTGTGTCTTTATGATGCCACATGAACTCAGGCATCATAGGACACATAGACAAATGTATCTTTATGATGTCACACTCTATGTGTCTTTATGATGTCACACAGACAAACGTGTCTTTATGATGTCACACTCTCTGTGTCTTTATGATGTCACATGAACTCAGGCATCATAGTACACATAGACAAATGTGTCTTTATGATGTCATATAGACCATGTGCCTTTGAACTCAAGCATCATATGACACATAGACAAATGTGATGCAGACTTCATAGGGACATCATAGGCACTTGAATGGGTGTAAGATTTCCAGATTTCCACACAAACTGACAGATTTCTTGAATTTATCGAGTGATATTTTTGATGATGGCATAGCGATGATGTACTGCTTCGAATGGGTATAAGATTTCCAGATTTACACAAACTGACAGAGATTTCTTGAATTTATCGAGTGATATCACTCACTCTATAAATTCAAGAAATCTGTGTGTGTGTGTGTCTGTCTGTCTGTCTGTCCATCCTATGATGTCCTGTGTCTGTCTGTCTGTGTGTTACCATCATATGACATCATAGGGACATCATAGGAACATCATCGCCTCTCCTATGATGCAGACCTCATACAGACATCATAGCCACATCATAGGAACATCATAGGCTCTCTATGAGGCATCCTATGACATAGGACTCGCGATGCCGTCATATACACAATAGGACTGGCTACCTATGATGTAGGAATGAGGTGTTATGATGCCTGACTTGATGTCTTTATGATGTCATATAGACCATCACTCACAATGCCTGCCTTCATGTCTTTATGATGTCAGATACACCGTCACTCACCAAAGAAGAGATACTCATCACCCAATTACCAATAGGACACAGCACTTGAAACCGAATGGGAGTTTCCAGAAACAGGAAAGAAGAGATACTCATCACCCAATTAAGAATAGGACACAGTAATTTAAACCAGGATAAAATGCAGGCATCATTGGACTCGCTATGCCATCATCAAAGATCATAGGACATAGGACAGCATGGGAACATCATAGGCTCTCCTATGATGTGTTCTATGATGTCCGATGATCGTGACACACAGACAGACAGACACACTGTCACATTTGGTGTGTGCTGCCTTTTTTTTTTTGCTTTTGAATTGGAAATTTTTGGTTTTGCACCACTAATCTAATTGGGGAAGTTCCTCTTTGCAAAGAAGTCAACCATTTTAAACAATATGTTTAAACTGTTAAACTTCAGTATGTTTTTTTTTTTTTTTTAGTTGTACTTTTTACCTTTATGATAATGTAGTATGTGAATAGTGTGCATTTATTCACTCATTTTACTTGTTTTATCAATGTTTTACTTTCAGCCCTCAGTACTGGATAATTGTTATCGCTACATCAGTCATGAACACAACTTACTGTATTGATATGACTTGCATTTTTGGCATTTGTATATAAAAGTTTAGTTGACAATGAAAGCTACAGCACCAGCTGTAATGCAATTTCTGAAATTAGATAAATAAATTTAAACCATTAGGCAAGTTGGAGTGATATTATTTAAGTTCTGATAAACCAAAGTTGCATATCATACATGTACTGGTCGGTGGTGCCATGGTTAACACTACTACCTCATTGGTAGAAGGTTCCCTGTTCAGTTCCCCAGTTGGTGGGGGTATTAGCCTTTCTGTGAAGAGTTTACATGTTGTCTCTGGGTTTGTTGGGATTTTCTTATGCAGTCCACAAAGATGTACTTATATACTAGATTAACTGGTGATTGTAAATTAGCCCAAGTGTGATGATCAGGCGAGCGTATCCCCCTCCCCTCCTGTTCCTGTCTTCCCGGCTCCGGAGTAATTACCCACACCTGCATGATTGACACAACTGCTGCTCCCTGGTTGTCCAGCATATTTAAAAGCCAGCTTGTGAGGAGCTCACCGCTGGATTGTTAGGTTTGCTACCTGTGTCTAAACCACGTGAAATTATTCTTCTTCAGTTGATCTGTGTTTCTCACTCCCATGTCCTCCTCTCTCCTCAGGTTTGCTGCCACCTTAGCAGTGTGTACTCCGGGGTTGATCACGCTCGCCTGACCCAAAGACGCCAGACGTCCACCCAGGTCAACTGTCTTCCCCCTGTGTCCCTGGTCCCACGCAGAAGTTCCCTGCCAGGCTCCTCTGCCCTCAGTAGTAAGAGTGTACTCCCTTTTCTTATTCTCCTCTTGTGAAGAGTCTGCCTCTAATCATCTCTCTCTCTGCTCTTTTCCCGTAGGCTGCATGCGCTCCAGCAGGCACCTGTTTTGTGGGGAAATTTAAGTGTGTGTTTTTGTTTCGGCATTATTCTTTAATTGTGCACTTTTATTGAGCATTGTGTATTAGGGTTTTCGTTCTTCATTAAAGTGGTGAAACTTTTACATCTGAGTCCGTGTGTTCATTTGGTGTGGTAGCTCTGCGTTTGAGCCTCACTCTTGAATTGAATCACGACAGAACGATCCAGCCAAGATCGACGCTCAGCGAGCACTTCACCAGGCGAACAGTCAGCACTCTCGCGTGTGGATGCCACGGAATGCCAGGTCATGTTTCTTTCCGAACAACTCCAAACTATTATTATTAAGCAACTGGTGACCGTAACCGAGCATTTGTGTTAGTTTCCTGGTGCGGCGCCTCCTCCTGCACCTGCTGCCCTGGCAGCTTCTGCCATCCGCAGGAACATTTCTGTTCCTTCTCCTGCCCCCTATGGGAGGAGGTGGGGGGATGCAAAGGGTTTCTGCTCCACTGCCGTCTCTATTTCCAGCAGGTGGAGGGAGAGTATAAGGACAGTTTGGCTAAGATTCATTTCATGACCCTGTTGCTACGGGACCGGGCGCTCAAGTGGGCACAGTCCGACTTGAGCAGCCCAGATGGGCTCCTATATTCTTTTGATTGATTTGTGTGGGAATTCTCTGAGGCTTTCAACCATACGGAGAGTGAGGGGAACATATTTAGCCAGCTGATGGGACTTCGGCAGGGAGATCGGTCTGTAGCTGATTTTTCCGTCAAGTTCCGGGTCGGTGCGGCAGACTCCGGATGAAATGACGTTGCTCTACGTAGCACCTTCCTCTGGGGTCTGAATCCGCACCTCCATGACAAGCTGGCTATCTGTGCGTCCCCCTCCTCTCTGGATGAGCTTATTGCACAGGCCGTGGCTCTGGATAACCGGTTTAGGGAGCGTGCGAGGGAGCAGAAGGCCGCTGCTTCTCCATTCACTCCACGGCCGCCTCCCCCTCCCTCTGGCGCAGTTCCGTTGGGGCCCTCCGAGCCGATGACCCTTGGTAGGTTCCACCTGACTCAGGAGGAGTGCCGGCCATGTGAGGGCGGAGGCGTATATACTGTATATTGTGGGGCCACAGACCACGTAATTTCAAAATGCCCAGCAAGACCAAAAGGTCCGGCCTGTCAGTAACCGTGGGAGGTCTGGTGGGAGGGTCTTCGCAAAATCCTCCCAACCAAGTTCAAAACCTCCACCCTGATTGATTCAGGAGTGGAACAAAATTTCATTCAAATGGCGCTGATCAGAAAATTTCAGATACCCACCAGGAATGTCCTGACGTTGTGGGGACATTGTGGGGCATGGGGGACTTCTTTGGGCATGGGGGTCCCCGGGGTGTGCAGCGGTGGCACTGGGGTTGGCCCGCTGTGGGAGTGCCTGGGGGGGTTCGTGCTGGGGGACATGGGCCGGTCTCTGGCCCGGTGGGTGGGGTTGCTGTCCTCCTGGTACCTGGGGCCTTGGGGCGGGCATTGGCCCCGCTGGGGGGGTAGGGGTCAGGCAGGTCCGGGAGTGCGGGCTCGCTGCGCCAGCCACCGAGCGACCTGGCCGCCCTCGGTCATCACTCCGGAGGCAGATGCCTGGCTTTCCTGGGGCTTGCTGACCTCAGACGTTTGTGCTCTGTGGTGGTTGGTGGTGCTGCCTTGCCTGCTCGGGGTTCCCGGGGGGGAGAGCTTCTGCGACCGGCCCTTCGCTTCGTATGTTTCCTGACAAACCACTCACATGCACACACTTATTTTGCGCGCGCTCTCATATATATGCACGCAGACGTACATGCACAAGTGTCTGTCCTTTAACAGGTGCAGAAACCCGACTCGTGTTGAGACATCTTCGGTGGAAGAAGCAGTTTGTCTTTTGTTTGTTTTAGTTGTTGGTTTGTTTGTTTTTTGTTTGTTCCCCTCCCTTTTCTTTCCCCCCTCTACACACTTCCTTTCCCTCTTCCCCATCCTGTCTGGTCTTCCATGGGTAAAATAATTAAAATATTAAAAGTTATTACAGGAGGAGTTTACAACAATATACAATACACGGTTAGGTACTGTATAAGCTCCTCTTGGCAAAGTAAATCTGTTTTGGCACAATAAGGGTGACAGATCGCTTTTCTGCTTGCCTAGCTGCCTGACAGGACAAGGGGGAAAAAAGAAAAAAAAAAGGAATGTCCCGACATGACGGTTTCAGGCAGCAGCATCGTGGCAGTTACCAAACAAACTGAGCCCATTTCGGTCATTTTGTCCGGTAATCACCGTGAGACTGTCCAGTTTTATGTCCTGCCTTAATCTACCACCTCGATGATTCTGGGGTATCCATGGCGCCGTTTTCACAACCCAATAATAAACTGGAGCCAGGGCTCCGTTTCGTCCTGGAGCTCTTTTTGCCTCTCATCATGTCTCCATTCGGCCTCATGCTCACCCTCTCTCCCAATCTCCTCCCCTCCAGCTGAGCCGGCGGATCTCAGCTCCATGTCCGAGGTCTATCATGACTTAGGGGAGGTCTTAAGCAAGTCCAAGGCCCTACCTTAACCACCTCATTGGGCCTACAACTGTGCTGTCGACCTCCTTCCGGGCATGCGGCTGCCATCCAGCCGGCTCAACAGTTTATCTGGGCCGGAGAGGGAGGCGATGGAGACCTATATAAAAGACTCCCTCAGTGCCAGCATTATTCGCCCATCATCCACCCCTCTCGGTGCTGGGTTCATTTTTGTAGGAAGAAAGGACGGGATATTGCAGCCGTGTATTGATTATGAACCATAAATCACCCATTATTGTCATTCAATCCATACAGCCAATCATGTACAGTAGAATGAAATTGTGTTTCTCTTATCTACAGTGTTAATCCCACACACACCCATATAAAGAATCAGAGGGCCCCTGCCATGCAAGGTGCCGCCACAGATTTCCCTCCTCCATTCCATTATTGCTGAGCACCAAGCTGGACGGCAGGAAGTTCCGCTTTTATATGGTCTTCGGCATGACCTGGCCGGGATTTGAACCCCTGCCTCCCAGGTGTGGGGTGGATGCTCTACCAACTGAGCCACCACTCCGGTAAACTTACCGGATTACCGTGACCTTAACGCGATTATCCGTAAGGATAAGTATTCACTGCCCCTTATCAACTCTGCGTTTCAGCTACTCCAATGGGCCCGTTTCTTCACCAAGCTCAACCTCCATAATGCGTACCACTTGGTCCGCATTCGTGAAGGAGATGAGTGGAAGACAGCATTTAAAACACCTCTGGGCCATTTTGCATATTTGGTTATGCCATTCGGGCTGACCAATGCCCCTGCCGTTTTCCAGTGGTTAATTAATGACGTCTTACGAGACATGGTGAACCAGTTTGTTTTTGTGTATTTGGATGATATTTTGATTTTTTCCTGCAATCTCAAGGAGCACGTAGTCCACGTTCACTCTGTCCTGCAGCGACTGCTGGAGAATCAGCTTTTTATGAAAGCGGAGAAGTGTGAATTCACCACTTACTCAACTTCATTCCTGGGGTTCATCATCGCCGAGGGCACATTAAAGGTCGATCCGGTGAAAATCAAGGCAGTAATAGAGTGGCCTACCCCTCAGACCAGAAAGCACCTCTAACACTTCCTGGGCTTTGCCAACTTCTACCGTCGATTTATCCGTGATTACAGTAAGGTGGCACAACCACTTACGCAGTTGACGTCGCCCAGAAGCCCGTTCAAGTGGTCAGAGGCCGCTGAACGAGTTTTTGTGACCCTGAAAGGCCTCTTCACCAACGCGCACGTCCTGGCCAGGTGGATCCTCTGGCACAGTTCGTGGTTGAGGTGGATGCTTCCGATTCACGGGTTGGCGCTATTCTCTCCCAGTGCTCCACCTCCAACCAGAAGCTCCATTCTCCCGGTGGCTGATGCCAGCCAAGAAGAATTACAATGTTGGGGACCGTGAACTGTTGGCCAATAATAATAATAATTGGAGGAGTGGAGATACTGGCTTGAGCCAACCAGTCATTGTCTGGACTGATCATAAAAATTTAGAATATCTTCGATCGGCCAGACAGTTGAATTCGCGGCAGGCTTGGTGGGCCCTGTTCTTTAATAGGTTCAATCTTTCCATCTCATACCGACTAGGGTCCCGTAATGCCAAGGCTGATGCCCTCTCACACCAGTTTTCCTCCTCCTCCTCCACCTCCTCTGCAGCTGCTGTATCTCCCCCGGAGAATATTCTCCCCTCCTCTTGCTTTCTCGGGGCGCTCTCGTGGAAGATTCAGCAGAGGGTCCGGCGGGCCCAGTCATCCAAACCCATCCCAGAGGGAGGTCCATCTGACCGGCTATATGTGCCCTCCACGCTGCGCAGTGAGGTGATTAAGTGGGGGCACACCAGCTTCTTCGTCTGCCATCCCAGCATTTCCTGAACCACTGAACTGCTTAGGAGAGTGTTTTGGTGGTCCACACTCAGGAGGGATATGCAGGAGTATGTCAAGGCCTGTCACACCTGCACCGCGAACAAGATGGACTCTTCCCCTCCAGCTGGCCTCCTCCATCCCCTCCCGGTGCTGAGTCATCCGTGGTCCCACATCACTTTGGACTTTGTCACAGGCCTCCTCCATCCCAAGGTAACACGGTCATACTTACCATCATCGACCATTTCTCTAAGGCCATCCACCTTGTCCCTCTCCCCAAGCTACTATCGGCTACGGAAACAGCCGATCTTGTGATACAACATGCTATCCGTCTGCAAGGGATCCTGATGGACATTGTCTCGGACTGGGGTCCACAGTTTACATCCCAGGTGTGGAAGGCGTTTTGTCATTTCCTGGGTGCTACAGCCACCCTGACATCCGGATACCACCCACTGAGCAACGGTCAGGCCAAGCTTGCCTATCAGTCCTTGGAGGCCACCCTGAGGTGTGTAGCATCCTGCAACCCCACTACCTGGAGCTCCCACCTGACTTGGGTGGAATATTCCCACAACTCTGCCATCTCTTCTGCAACTGGGCTTAGTCTGTTCAAGGCCGTGATGGACTACACTCCACCTCTGCTGCCCATGGCGGAGAGGGGTCTCACCATCCCATCCATGGAGGTCCACATGCACCATTGTCACCGTCTGTGGAGGGCCACAAGAGCTGCCCTCCTTTGCTCTGCAGAGTGGAATCAACAGTATGCAAACCGCAGACATGCGCCGGTGCCAAAGTACACGGTGGGACAGACGGTCTGGCTGTCCACTGAGCAGATTCCACTGAAAACGGAGTCTTGGGAGCTATCCCTGGGCTATCAGGGCCCATTTCCTATCAAGCGTATTATCAACGACGTCACTGTTCAGCTGGACCTGCCACCTTCGTTGCGGATCCATCCGACGCACCACGTCTCCCACGTCAAGCCCCTCTCCACCAGCCTTCTCTGCCCTACTCTGGATCCCCCACCTCCCCCCTGGGTCATCAATGGTCAGACCACCTACACCGTGGAGAAGATTCTGGATGTCTGTCAACAGGGTCGTGGCTGCCAGTATTTGGTCCACTGGAAAGGGTATGGTCTGGAGAAGAGGTCCTGGATCCCGGGTTCCTACATCTTGGATAAGCAGATGGTGTGGGCATCCCATTGGGCCCACCCACGAAAGCCCAGTGGGACGCCAGGAGGCACCCCTTGAGCGGGGGGGGGGGGGCACTGTGATGATCAGGCGAGCGTGCTCCCCCTCCCCTCCTGTTCCTGTCTTCCTGGCTCCGGAATAATTACCCACACCTGCATGATTGACACACCTGCTGCTTCCTGGTTGTCCAGCATATTTAAAAGCCAGCTTGTGAGGAGCCACATGAAATTATTCTTCTTCAGTTGATCTATGTTGATCTGTGTTTCTCACTCCCGTGTCCTCCCCTCTCCTCAGATTTGCTGCCACCTTAGCGGTGTGTACTCCAAGGCTGATCACACTCGCCTGACCCAAAGACACCAGACATCCAGCTAGGTCAACCGTCTTCCCCCTGTGTCCCTGGTCCCAGGCAGGAGTTCCCTGCCGGGCTCCTCTGCTCTCAGTAGTAAGAGTGTACTCCCTTTCCTTATTCTCCTCTTGTGGAGAGTCTGCCTCTAATTATCTCTCTCTCTGCTCTTTTCCTGTAGGCTGCATGCGCTCCAGCAGGCACCTGTTTTGTGTGGAAATTTACGTGTGTGTTTTTGTTTTGGTGTTATTCTTTAATTGTGCACTTTTATTGAGCGTTGTGTATTGAGGTTTTTATTCTTCATTAAAGTGGTGAAACTTTTACATCTGAGTCCGTGTGTTCGTTTGGTGTGATAGCTCTGCATTTGAGCCTCACTCTTGAATTGAATCATGACACCAAGCCTATTAGAATAGCGGGTTAATACCCATCTATAAATGCAAAGAATCTGTGTGTGTGTTTGTGTCTGTCTGCCTGACTGTTCCTCACATATCTCTCAAACCGTTCGTCAGACTGACCTCAGATTTTATAAGTGCTTTGCTGGGGTTATGAGGGTGTGCATTGCAGAGTATGGAGTTGCTCAGTCAAAATATGTGATTTTTATCAATAAAAGTTTAGCCACTGCTACATCTTATGCCCAGGCTTCTAGAAGTGTGGGCGGGATTTCGGATTGACTCCATACTGATTGTATAATATGCGGCATTACGGCATCAGTAACCACAGTGCTCTGTGAGGAAAACAAGGAAGCGACAAGTGACAAATTTGACTAGAAAAAGATAATACTAAAGATTTAATGCTTAAAAAATTATACCGTAAAGTTGACGTGATTGTATAGGTCTAATGGATAATTAGGCATGGAGAACACGAGGTGCACGGGTGCACTGGGGGGAATCCGTTGTGCCGCAAAGGACAGCAGTGCACACGGTAAAGCAGCAGCCGAGACTCCCGTTAACCGGGCAGGCTGGGCTTGGCTTCCTGCAAAGGACTGTGATCCACCAGTTCAGCTGCTGCTTCTCCAACACTGGTGTCCAACCTGGCAGACCACGGTCCTTCGCAAGGCGGTACACCCAGCCTGCCTGGTCAGTGGTAGATGGGAGTCCCAACTGCTGCTTCACCCATGTGATACCACTGTCCTTTGCACGACCATGAGTCCCCCCGTCCCGCACAAGTATCTAAAAATTAAAAACTTAATAATAATACCACCATGACTGTGGAGCAGAATGGCCAGATAAATTGCAAATCATATGTGGACACATATGCACGCTTTGACTGAACGACGACAAGACACAAAAGTGTCCAAATAATGAAATTAATCACTTTTATTTAAATATTTACAGACAAATGGTCATCACTGACGCAACAGTTGCAGCCAAACAGGCCATTCTGCTGTGTATAATAATGTTGAGTGTTATGTACTTATAATATTGCTAAAATATAAAAGGATGCACTACAGTGGGTCTAAAGTATTTGCAAATGTGTCCTGTTATAGTACTGCATGAGTTTATTCAAGATACACTATAAACTACACAAAAACTAAAACAATTATAATGGTGACTGAACAACTCCCATTCCCCAAAATGCAGGATACAACACTTATGAATATAAGGCATAAAAGATCAGACAAATAAGCAATCTGACAAACAAATAAGCAGTTCTAAAACAGTCGCTAATATTGGATGTCCCATTCATTTTCAATTATTCTGTAATTAATATTCACACAATCAAATAAATCTCAGTTCAGTCCCTTTCATATAGCCACGGTTACATGTGCAAAATTTCTTCAATCTGATTACAATTCAGATCAGAACTTTACTGTTTACATGGATCCTGAAAAAGCTGATCCGATTAGGACGTGCATTTACATGTGTCACACATTTGAACGGACTAAATCATTTTGACATGCGCATAATTATTTGACATTCTGGACATAGTAGAAGAAGAAGCAACTTCCGATGTAAACAAACCCCGCTTCGTGTCTTTCTCTTTTTGAAATGGACCTGTACTGTGTTATTCAGATTGTACTTTTGTTTCTGCTGGTCTCCGTAATGAAGCTACAAGTACATACTTCTACATATGACAAACAGAGGGAGACAACAGGACGATACAGACCAGTTTTGTTTTACTCCCACCATGTTTTCCACCAGCTGCTGTAAAGGCGGAAATACGTCACGTCGACATGTGGCTGACATACAGACATGCACAGTAAACATATTTTCTACCCAAACTTCGGAATAAGTGTTTATATGCACACCAATCAGATAAACAATCAGCATAACCTACCCGTCTCAATCGGAAGGAAATTTTGATCCGAATGAGCGTGATCGGGTCAGAATATTCAGATTGGTGTGTTTCTAGCTGTTAGCATGCGGCCTACATATCTCCCGAGGGAATACTCACACGTGATCTGCATTGTTATTTATGCAAATCCGACGGCGAATGCTGGGGCAGCGCGTGACGCCATCCACTCAGTAACTGGCAGGCTGCTGACAGAACACCCAGATGCTCTTCTCCTCATCTCAGGTGATTTCAACCATATTTCACTGTCTCCCATTCTACCCACGTTCACCCAGTATGTCACATGCCACACTAGAGACAATAAAACACTGGACTTATTCTATGCAAATACTAAGGAGGCGTACACCTCATCACCACTCCCCCCACTCGGGAGATCGGATCACAACTTGGTTCATCTTCTGCCGGTGTACAAACCCTTAGTACACAGACAACCTCCGGTCATGCGCACGGTGAAGTTATGGTCTGAGGAGGCAATGGACACTCTAAAGGACTGTTTTGAAATCGCTGCCTGGGAGCAGCTCTGCGATCCACATGATGAGGACATCGATGGCCTCACTCACACCATCACGGACTACATCGGCTTCTGCGTGGACAACACCGTACCCACCAAGACCATACAGTGATGCTCGAACAACAAACCCTGGATCAACCCTGAGATAAAAAAACTTCTGAGAGAGAAGAAGAGGATCTTCAGGTCGGGGAAAAGGGAGATGCTGAAGTCCGTACAGAGGGAGCTGAGGAGAAAGATCAGAGAAGGCAAGGACAGCTTCAGGAAGAAGATGGAGGACAAGTTGCAACAGAGCGACATCGGCGGAGTCTGGAGAAACCTTAAAACCATCTCTGGGCTCCAGAATACCTCCCCCCAGGCCACGGGGGGCAGGGAGTGGGCCAACAATCTGAACCTGTTTTTTAATAGGTTTGACCAGTCGCCCTCCCCCCCGACTGCACAACAACCACTGCTACCTCTAAGGTCATCGAGACCTGCTGCCCACACCCCACTCCACCAACTCCCCCCCACTCCCAGCACACAGCCCCCCAACCTGACCTTCACTAAGACCCAGGTGAGGACAGAGCTGAGGAAGATCAAGGCGAGGAAAGCCGCGGGACCGGACGGCATCAGCGCGAAGCTCCTCAAGTCCTGTGCAGACCAGCTGTGTGGGATTGTGGAGCATATCTTCAGCCTGAGCCTGAAGCTGGGGAGGGTACCACAGTTGTGGAAAACATCTTGTGTGGTACCTGTACCAAAGACTTCCCACCCCAAAGATCTGAACAGCTACAGACCAGTGGCCCTGATGTCTCACATGATGAAGGCCCTGGAGAGAATGCTCCTTGCTCACCTCCACCCCCTGGCAGGACCAGCGATGGATCCACTCCAGTTCGCCTACCAGCATGGCATTGGGGTGGAGGATGCAGTGATCTTCCTCCTTCACCGTTTTCTGTCCCACCTGGAGAAGCCCGGGAATGCGGTGAGGATCATGTTCTTTGACTTCTCCAGTGCTTTCAACACCATTCAACCAATGATCCTGAAGGACAAGCTGCTGTGCGCAGGGGTGGACCAGCACCTGTCTTCATGGATCCTGGACTACCTCACTAACTGGCCACAGTTTGTGAGAACCCGAGATTGTGTGTCTGACACGATCATCGGTAGCATGGGGGCCCCCCAGGGAACGGTTTTGGCTCCCTTCCTGTTCACCCTTTATACTGCAGACTTCTCACACAACACAACACATTGCCATCTACAGAAGTTCTCTGACAACTCTGCGATCGTCGGCCTCATCTCCAACGGAGATGAAGCTGAGTACAGAGGACTTATCCAGGACTTCGTGGACTGGTGCCATCGGAACTGCCTCCAGATCAACGCGAGGAAAACTAAGGAGCTGGTGGTGGACTGCTGCAGGCAAGGACAACCCCTCACAGCACCAGTAAACATACAGGGAACAGACATTGAGATGGTGACATCCTACAAGTACCTTGGTGTTCATCTGAACAATAAACTAGACTGGTCACACAATACCGACACACTCTACAAGAAGGGACAGCGCAGGTTGTTCCTATTGAGGAGGCTCAGGTCTTTTGGTGTACAAGGGGCGCTGCTGAAGACATTCTACAACACAGTGGTGGCATCAGCCATCACTTTTGGAGTGGTCTGCTGGGGCAACAGCATTACAGCAGCCGATAGGAAGAGACTGAACAAACTGATCAAGAAAGCTAGCTCTGTCCTGGGGCAACGCCTTGACCCAGTGGAGGAGATAGGAGAGAGAAGGATGGTGGCTAAACTGTCATCTCTGCTGGAGTCCGAGTCCCACCCTATGCAGGACATATTGAACGCACTGAGGAGCTCATTTGGCAGTAGACTACATCATCCTAGGTGCGCAACCAAGAGGCTTCGTAGGTCCTTCCTACCTACGGCTGTCAGTCTCTATAACCTAAGCAGGGCTGCTCGCAGAGATAGCAAAAAAACGTGACGACCTAATAGTATTGAATGCAAAAGACGCAATAGACTTACACAAATGGTCCCCTCCAGTATACAACTAGGACAGTATCAGTCGCTGCGGAGGGTGACAATATGTATGGGTACATATTCATACTATGTAGGATAACTAAGTAGACGGTTATGCTGTTTATTCCATCTTGCTACAATGCTCCGCACTTTGTATATATATTTATGTGTACGTATGTATATCCACTACTCTTATTTATATTTTTTGTATCTTCTTAATTATTGCTCTGAGTGTTGCTATTCCTGTGCTGTTGCAATCCCGGAATTTCCCCATTGTGGGACTAATAAGACTTATCTTATCTTATCTTACATGAAGCATTTTTATTCCGATCAGGCTTTTAATCTGGTTACTTGTGTCCATGTAAACATGGCTAAAGTCTAACATGTGTAATTGCCTACATATAAGCTACACCTCTGTATTCCACTTTCAAACACAGCCTACATTTGGGCCTGAAAAGCTTGATTGGGCTACCTGTTTCAGACAGGAATACTTGCTATCTAAGGGCATGTACTAGTTTGAATTAATATAAACCTTTAGAAAAACTCTAGGGTTTAGTGGTTGTCTCTACTCTGCTTTCGTTCCTCTAACAAAAGGAGACTGGGTGTGTTTAGTCGTAAATGCTCATATGGGTTTACAGGCAGTTTATGTGCTTATGCAACACGGGCTGAAAAGAAGCAACCATGGATGAAGACCCACCTGAGTGTTTGCTCTAAACACTAATAAAAAAAAAACCTCCCAAAATATGAGAAAGAAAACACAAGCCCTGAACTTACAAAACAGTTAAAATTCTATGTTAAAAAAAAGATAATTATTTACAAATTTATGAATAAATTCATGTCCTAGTGCCGTTCTTCCGTCCGGAGCCCAAAGCCTTTTGATACCACTTGAAAGAAATTTTGACATCATTTTGACAGAATGAAAAATGAATGAAAAAAGCAGAACTCTAACATTGTAATGGCTGCCAGCCAGACAGTTTATGGCATAAGGACAGCCCTGGATGGAGTGAGGCCTGAGGCCCCATCAAACTAGGGCAAAATGCTCAGTGAAGGCAGGCAAACATGAGAAATCACGCCCTGCATGTTATATATGAGGAAAGGAGTCGGCGTCTCTCTTCATGAAGCAAACAACTCTTTATTATAGAACACAGAACTATATATACAAGTGGCCATGCCTGCCTGATGTCATCCTGTGGGTGGGTACAGCAAGACACACACACTCTACACAACATTCCCCTCCCCTTTACAAAAGTGTAAGACCACACATACAATCAAGACCCTCCCCAATTTAGGACCCGAATCACGCACTAAGGAACACCAGGGAATAATGAACTGTAATAAAATAACCTACCACATTCGCACAAAACAACAAAAATAGGACTTTGTCTCTCAAAAGAAATAAACTAATCCCAAAACATACATACTGTCATGATTGTGATAAACAATCAGGTCACATGCGCGATGCAGCAACAAAGAAGAGCAATCAAACAACAACACACGTTTGAGAGTTTTATTAAATAGCAAAATACACGCACAGCTACAGAAACAGTTACTCGCCAGAGGAAACAGCCTGTGGAGAGAAGACGAGAGCTGTGAGTAGAGGAACAGAGTAAGGGGAAAATGGGCTGGCCAAATTACCACTTACGTGAGCTCCAAGGAAGAACCGGCAGGGCCCCAGCGGGGAATAGACAAACCAGCAGGGTGAGGGGAGTGGAGCTGGTGGTGCCTGACCAGATGGAGGTTGAGTGTCGTAGATGGGCAATGATGTGGCAGGAGAGCATGCGCAGTCCCGGAGACTGTTATGGTCTGCTCTTGTGCTCATCTCCACCAGCTGCGCGCACACCTGCTCCTCATTAGGGCCTGGGCTATATCTACCGGGCTGCCCTGGCTTCAGTGCGGAGTCGTCTTTCTACGCTCCAGACGAGCTTCTCCTGCCTTTGTTTATGTTCCTAAGTTCCTGCCAAAGCCTGATCCTGTTCTTGCTCCAAGCCTCCTGCCACCGGTGTCTGAAGGACTTCATCTCCAGCTCACGTAACCCCAGCTGATTCCTTTCATCCTCTCTCTCAGTCCCCTGTGCACAGGCGGAGTTCCGTGGTGGCGGATTCTCTCCCTCTCTGTGGCGGCGGACTCCCTACCTTCCTCCCTGGCGGCAGACAACGCCACACCATCACCTTCACTTCTATCCACCTCCAGCAGCCGCAACGAGATCAGCGAACACTGTCCTCCTGGCCGTAGCTGCCGAGCTGTACCTGAGCCGCTCTCCATCTCTGCACACAGTAAGCCAAGGATTAAATGGTACACCTCCTTCAGTTTCTATCGCTAACTGCTCTTGCTTCTGTGTGTCCCTAGGGTTGCCAGGTCGTACGGTGTTCTGCTGTCCCCCTGCGGTTCTTGATTACATTTACACACATGCACTCATGCACTACACTTTGCTAATAAACTTAACTGAACCTATTCTTGAGTCTGTGTCTGGTCACTGGGTCCCCTAACCGTGTCAAAGACACACCCGCATGATGGCAGCAACCTGAAAGGAGAAGAGATAGACAGGTTAGAAGCGTACAACCTGTGCAAATAATACGCTTGCTTATCCGTGAATCGGGCAGTATACCCAGACGAGCCAGCGTTGAGTCACCGAAGGGCGCTTCCTTATAAACGCTGGCTAATGAAAGGGAGCAGGTGCATCTTCTCACTTAGGTGCGATGATGACCTGAGGAGAGATGAACGGAAAGGAGGAGGCACGCTCGCACCGCCCATGACAGGGCCCCCCCTTCTAAGAGTGCCTCCTGGCGGTCCACAGGGCTTCTCGGGATGGGCTCGGTGGGAGGCTCGGAGTATTTCCTTGTCCAGGACCCGGGATGTGGGAACCCAGGAGCGTTCCTCCAGGCCGTAGCCCTCCAAATCGACCAGATACTGCAGACCCCCCGGCCTCGACGGCGAACATCCAGGATCTGACATACCATGTAGGCGGTGTGGCTGTCAATCATCCGGGGAGGAGGTGGCAGCTTCGGGGGGGCAGAGGGGCCTGACTGAGAGGGGTTTGATGTGTGACACGTGGAAGGTCGGATTCACCCATGGGGTTGGTGGCAGCTTTAGTTGTACCAAGGTGTCATTCACCACCCTCGAGATCGTAAAAGGTCCTAAGAAGTGGGGAGACAGTTTCTTGGACTTGACCTTCAGAGGGATCTGATTATCCGCCAGCTAGACCTGCTGCCCCACGGCATACTTGGGAGCAGGCACCTGCTTTCTGTCGGCCAAGACTCTGTTGCGCTTGGTAGAGCGAGTGAGGGTGACGTACGTCGAACTCCAAAGGCGCCGACAGCGGCAAGTGTGGACCCCCATGGAGGGAACCACGACCTCCCTCTCGGCCATAGGCAACAGCGGAGGAGTATACCCCAATGACACCTCAAAAGGGTTGAGTCCGGTCACTTTGGAGAAGGCAGAGTTCATGGCATACTCCACCCAGGTCAGGTGTGTGCTCCAGGCGGATGGATTCTTGGCTGCTACACATCAGAGAGTGGCCTCCAAGGACTGGTTGGCGCACTCCGTGTGCCCATTGCTCTGGGGATGGTTGCCCGAGGAGAGGCTCACAGTGGTACCAAGAGTCTGGCAGAAAGCCCTCCAAACCTTAGATGTGAACTGGGGGCCCCGGTCAGACACGATATCCAATGGGATGCCGTGGAGGTGGATCATGTGGTCAGTGAGGAGGGTGGCTGTCTCCAAGGCCGAGGGGAGTTTAGGGAGAGGCACAAGGTGCACAGCCTTGGAGAAGCAGTCCAAAACCGTCAGGATGACTGTCTTTCCATGGGAGGGGGGAAGTCCAGTCACAAAGTCCAGGGCGATGTGGGACCATGGGTGACCAGGTATGGGCAGGGGATGGAGTCCAGCCGGGGGGGAGGAGTCTGACTTGCCCTGGACACAGGTCTGGTAGGCCCAGATATACTCCTGCATGTCCCGCCGCAGCGTGGGTCACCAGAACACCCGCCGAATTAGGTCCTTGGTGCAAATGATCCCAGGGTGGCAGGCAAAGCAGCTGGTGTGGCCCCACTGAATGACGTCACTGCGGAGGGCAGCCGGGACGTACAGGCGGTTCCGGGGGCACCCTACTGGTACAAGCTCCCGAGACTGGGCCTGACGAACCCTCCACTCGATGTCCCACGTAAAGGCTCCGAGGACGCAGGAAGAGAGAAGAATGGGTTGGGGGTGGGAAAGGGGCGCTACTTCCTCGGAATCAAGCTGGCGCGATAGCGCGTCCGGTTTGGTATTCCGAGAGCCAGGCCGGTAAGTGATGGTAAAGTTGAATTATTGAAAAAACAGGGCCCAACGAGCCTGCCTGGCATTGAGTCGGCGGGCTGATCGCAAATACTCTAAGTTTTGTGGTCAGTCCTCACGACAATGGGGTGAATAGCCCCCTCTAACCAATGCCTCCATTCCTCCAACGCCAACCTAATGGCGAGCAGTTCTCTCTCCCCTACGTCGTAATTTCTCTCAGCTGGCATAAGCCGACGAGAGAAAAACGCACACGGGTGGAGCTTCTGGTCGGAGGGTGCACGCTGTGAGAGGTCAGTGCCCATCCCGAATCAGACGCGTCCACCTCGAGGACGAACTGGAGCTATGTGTCGACCTGAGCCAAGATTGGTGTGTCGGTGAACAGGCCTTTCAATTTGGAAAAGGCCTGTTCAGCTGCCTCGGTCCAACGAAAGGGAACCTTAATGGAGGTCAGCTGTGTTACAGGCAGTGCTACCCCACTATAGTTCTAAATGAACCTGCGATAAAAGTTTGCAAACCCGAGGAGGCAATGAAGCTCCCTACGGGAGTGGGGAGTTGGCCAATCAAGCACTGCCCTCGCCTTGGCTGGGTTGGCAATCAGTCTCCCTTCAGCCACTATGAAGCCCAAGAAGGTGGTGGAAATAGTGGAGATCTCACACTTCTTGGCCTTAATGTAGAGCTGCTTCTCCAAGAGCCGTTGTAGGACGGCTCTTACATGGACCTCATGTTTCTCTGGCGAGCGGGAGAAAATATCATTCAAATAGACAAACACAAATTGGTACAGCATGTCACAGAGGACGTCATTAATGAGCCGTTGGAAGACGGCAGGGGCATTGGTGAGCCCAAACGGTATCACCAAATATTCAAATTGCCCATGGTGGGTTTTAAACACTGTCTTCCATTCATTCCCCTTGCGAATGCAGATGAGATGGTAGGCATTGCGCAAGTCTTATTTGGTAAACACCCGTGAGCACTGAAGGAGTTCAAACACGGAATTAATCAAGGGCAGGGGATATTTGTCCTTGACTGTAATAGCGTTGAGCTCCCGGTAGTCGATACACGGACACAGAGAGCCATCTTTCTTCCCCATGAAGAAGAACCTGGCCCCAAGAGGAGCCGAAGATGGTCGAATAAGGCCAGCGTTCAGTGATTCCTTTACATACTTCTCCATTGCCTCCCTCTCTGGACCAGAAATGCTATAGAGTGGGCTGGACGGCAGCCTCGCTCCCGGGATGAGGTCCACAGCACAGTCATAAGAGTGGTGAGGTGGCGGCAACAGCGCTCTCAACTTGCTGAAGACCTGTCCCAAATCATGGTAAGCCCAGGGAACGAGGCTGTGGTCCAGTGGCTTGACGAGCAGGAGAGAGACAGGGAGAGATGGGGAACATTATACTGAACATAAACAATTAGCCAAATAGAACAGGCTCCAGGAGGAGATGGAATTTTGCCCCCGATTTATGATGGGGTTATGCTTCTGGAGCCACAAATACCCTAGGATCATCGGGGATGATGAAATTGGAAGAACTAGGAACGTGAGTTCCTCCCGATGATTCCCGGAAAGAAGGATGGCAATCTGCACCATGCGTTTGGTGACTGCCACAACCTCCTGGCCAGATATGGTGGTAATTCTTTGGTGTTGGGGCAATTTGAGTGTGGGTATACCCATGTCCCGAATGAACCGGGCCGACACGAAATTTCCCTCTGCCCCTGAATCCACTAGCACCATCGTCCTCCTCTCAACCCCCGGCAATTGCACGAGGGCCAAAATAGAGAAATAACAGGGGGGGAGTTAATTTGGTCCCGCCCGCCAGACCCCCCACGGTTATTGATGGGCCGCGTCTTTTGGCCACTGGTGGCACTTGTCCCGACTGTGCTTCACTGAACCACAGTACGTGCACACGCTAGCCCTCCTCCTTCGCCGGCGCTCATTGTCAGTTAACTGATACTGACTGAGCTCCATCGGCTCGGGAGGAGGACCAGCCCCACCAGAGTCAGTCACCGCAGTGGGCACCTGCTCGGCAGACGGGCAAGAGGAGGACTGTCGCTCCTTCGCGCGCTCATGGTAGTGGTTGTCTAAACCCACAGCCTGATCGATAAGACCATCGAGGGTGTCGGGAACCACATGAACCGCCAGGTCGTCGTGGAGGTTAGCATTTAACCCATGGAGGAATGCGCTGTGTAAGGCAACTTCGTACCACCCCGAGTCCACCGCTTCAACCCAAAACTCCACCGAGTACTCGGCCATTGACCGAGCGCCCTAGCGGAGAGTGATAAGGCAACTCATGATGTTCCCTTGACTCTCGGTATGGTTGAACGCGCGAGAAAAAGCAACCACAAATTGCTCAAACGTGTATCCCCGCCCCTCAGGGCTGTCTGCCGAGGCCCGAGACCAGCTAAGGGCTTGATCCCTAAAAAACTGAATTTTCGCGACATCCCCTGGATACTCCCCCCCGATCTGCTCAAAATATATCCGCACCTGATGGAGAAACTCCTTACACTTCCCCACCTCCTCCGCATACGGGGCAGGTGTGGGAACGGAGGTGGTATGGTGCACTGGAGGTTGAACAACGGGAGCAGGCTGAGGAGGAAGAGCCAGGGGAGCTGCATTGGTCAAATGCTGCGTGACGGTGCCCAATTGCTGCATCATTGTCTGCAGCTGCTGGGACATCACGGCAATATGATGCTCGGTCACCTCTAAGCAATCCAGAGCTGATTGCCCCGATGCTGCTGCACCTGCTGAGCCGAGGTCAGGGCTGGCTCATTCTATCATGATTGTGATAAACAATCAGCTCACGTGCGCAATGCAGCAACAAAGAAGAGCAATCAAACAACAACACATGTTTGAGAGTTTTATTAAATATCAAAATACACGCACAGCTACAGAAACAGTCACTCGCCAGAGGAAACAGCCTGTGGAGAGAAGACGAGAGCTGTGAGTAGAGGAACAGAATAAGGGGAAAATGGACTGGCCAAATTACCACTTATGTGAGCTCCAAGGGAGAACCGGCAGGGCCCCAGGGAGGAATAGATGAACCAGCAGGGTGAGGAGAGTGGAGCTGGTGGTGTCTGACCGGGTGGAGGTTGAGTGCCGTAGATGGGCGATGATGTGACAGGAGAGCACGTGCAGTCCCGGAGACACACCCACATGATGGCAGCAACCTGAAAGGAGAAGAGATAGACAGGTTAGAAGCATACAACCTGTGCAAATAATACACTTGCTTGTCCATGAATCAGGCAGTATACCCAGATGAGCCAGCGTTGAGTCACCGAAGGGCGCTTCCTTATAAACGCTGGCTAATGAGAGGGACCAGGTGCGTCTTCTCACTCAGTTGCGATGATGACTTGAGGAGAGATGAAAGGGAAGGAGGGGGCGCGCTCTCGCTGCCCATGACACATACATGCACACCAGCAGAGTATATATGCATATTTACATCAGGAATATGTATAATAATAATAATAATAATAATATAAAGGACCCACAGTGCTGCTGTCTGACACGCCGTCCCTCTGTGCTAGTCGGTCCACTCCCGACCACTTTCAACACCACTGCAGCTGCCATCGTTGCCCCTAACACACTCCGGGGAAAACCAAAGCTCGCTCATCAATGCCGCTCGCTGACTCGGCCACCTCGCCGTAATGCCCAGCACCCTTGTCCAGGGCGCATTGTGCTCCGGCACTGAGACCCTGCCCGACCTCTGTGGTGCCCAGCACCTGTTGCTCACTCCCAGGGTTCACAGCATCACTTTCGCCGGTGTCGTTTGCCAACCCAGGCACCTCACTGCTGCTCCCAGCACCCTCATCCCAGGCGCTCTGCTGCACTGTCTCCATGCCCGGTCGTAGCTGCTTTCTCCCAGGGCTCCCAGCAGCCTTCTCATCAGCGTTACTCTCCGACCCAGGCGCTTCATCACTGCTCTCAGCACCCTCATCCCAGGTGCTCTGCTGCGTTGTCTCCATGCCCAGCTGCAGCTGTTCTCCCCTGGGGATCTCAGTGTCACTCCCATCAGCGTCACTCTCTGACCCAGGCGTCTCATCGCTGCTCTCAGCACCCTCGTCCCAGGCACTCCACTGCATCGTCTCCATGCCTGGCTGTCGCTGCTCTCCCCCAGGGTTCTCAGCCTGCATGTTCCGGCTCTCCCGCTGCCCAGCCTCCAGCTGCAGGGATGACTCCTGTCACTGCTCTTCTTCTCCGCTGTCGTCGCTCACTGTGTCATCAAACTCACCAGTGCTACGGTCCCGTACCATGCTAAGCTCCTTGGCTGACCCGCCATCTTCAGTGATGAGGGACTCCTCCACTCGTGGCCCCGGTCCCACCTTGATGCCTAGCTGGTAGCCTGGAACTTGCTTTTGGCGTGCAGTTAGCCAACTTGCCCATAGACACTGAGTGGGCCATTAGCTTCTCCAAGCTAACTAGCCTAGCTCCATTTGGCACCAACACTCCCGCCACCCACAGCTTCGTGGTCCTCATCTGCTCTCCAAAGTACTTGGCCAGTCACTCGACAGCATCCACATAACACTCCGTTTCACCAAACATACCAAGAATTCTTCAGCCTTCCGCACCAAGATGGTGGGCCAGAAGTGCTCGTCTTCATCTCCTGTCGAATCTACTTAGGCCCAGCGCCCCTATGTAATCCTCAAACATGGCCACCCACTTAGGCCACAGGATCACTGGCTCTCCCGTGTACTCCAGAAAAGGTAGCAAGGATGGAGGTAGCCCATACGCTCCCATAATTTTACTCTCATCGCCAAAATGTTATGTATGAGGAAAGGAGTCAAGTCTCTCTTCATGCAGCAACCAACAACTCTTTATTATAGAACACAGAACTATATATACAAGTGGCCGTGTCCGCCTGACGTCACCCTGTGGGCAGGTACGGCAACACATACACACTCTACACAACAGTGCACCCCGCCCAAAGGAAAGAAAGAAAACATTTGCGAACACTGCTAGTGACCAGAGAACAACCTGGGAAGGGCGCCCACATTCCGCCTTTGATAATCGGGCCCCCCGCTTGCTCCATGCCACAACACGCTATACCACCACACTCCATGGACCAGCGATCCAAACATGATGCAAAAATGAAAGCCAGGGAGCCACCGTCAGACAGCGGTAGAGTTGTTTCCAGTTTTTATTAGAAGTCTGTGTCACAATTTGAGCATGGGGGGGTGGGGCAGATTCCACCGTGCTTTGTCTCTTTGCCTTTTTGTTTTTCCTTATTATTACCTCCGCCAAGGAGGTAATGTTTTTACAGGGGTTTGTCTGTTTGTCTGTCTGTTACCAACATAACTCAAAAAGTTATGAACGAATTTTGATTAAATTTTCAGGATAGGTGTGTAATGGCATGGGGAACAGATGATTAGATTTTGGTGATGATCTGAGAGTGCATACCTCCACCAAGGGCTTTGTTTGTATTTGTGCAGCAGGATTACACAAAAACTACTGGATGGATTTGGATGAAATTTTCACCAGAGGTGGTTCTTGGGCTAGAGAGGAACACATTATATTTTGGTGATGATCTGAGAATGGATACCTCAGCCAAGGCTCTTATCTTCTCACAGTGTGTTAGCAACAATACTCCAAAACTGATGGACAGACTTTGATGCAATTTTCACCACAAGTGGCTATAGGCCTACACACAAACCCATTACATTTTGGAGGTGATCCATGAGAAACAGAAGGCGCCTTGGCGGAGGTATGTGCTCTATGAGTGCTTTTCTAGTTTGTATAATATTGTATTTTGGAGTTATTTGCCTATGATGTTATTTCTAGTTTGTTTTCACAATTGTTTCTTTGTGTGATTTGTTTTCCTGTTTACGTTCAGTGTAGTTTTGTTTACATATTTGGGTTTAGTTGTCTTTATTTGTTTCCACTTTAATTTTGCCAGTGTCTTCTCTTTCTTTCTCTCTCAGGAGTTACAGTTGTCAGGGGCACTCCCTGGTTGTGGGCGGTGCTCCTGTCAAACTGTCAGCTCCGCCTCCTCTCCTCATGACTCACAGCTGATTGTCATTTTCTCCCCAGCCCGTTCATGTCATTCACACCGGGTACTATTTGTGTCATGGCCGCCAATCACGGCACCTGTGCACACACCTGCCTGTCATCTCCTGGGGCCTATTTATTCCACCAGGACCAGTGCTGGGCACGGACTCGTCTGATTCTCTATGCTGAATCCAGTTACGCCTGCCTCTGTGCTTCCCAGCACTCTTCTCTACAGTCATCGGCTTCCTAGCCCTGCCGAACCCCGTCCAGGCCGGTTCCACCCAGACCAGCTACCAAGTAAGACTTCATCGCTTCTCATCCTGTCTGACTCCCCTGTGCACAGGCGGAGATCCGCGGCGGCGGTCCTCCATCTCCCTCCAGGCGGCGGACTCATCCTTCCACCTCCAGCTAGCCAGCCTCCAGTAGGCACTGTCTCCCTGGCTGCAGCTTCGGCGCTACCTGAGCTTCTCCAACACCTCTTGACAGTAAGCGCTGTAACATCTATTGAGTTGCATAGGTTGAACTGTAAACTAACGGCCCTCGTTTAATTACAGGGTTGCCAGGTTGTACGGTGCTCTGCCGGCCCCAGCTGGAGATTACGGATCACACTACATTATATTACACTGTATACCCTGCACTCACGCACCCACTCACTCACGTTAACAAATAAAAGACAATTGTATTTACTCTGAGTCGTGTCTGCTCTGTGGGTCACCTGAACCATGTCAATTTGTGTTTGATTGTTTCTAGCCTTATTTAAGGGCTGTTATTTTCATTTCTCGTTGCTAGAGTCTCACTTATCGTCTCCACCAGAATCCTGGCCCTGTTCTGGTGTGCTGTAAGTCTGCTTGTATTTCAGTTTGGATTTTCTGTTTTTGCACTGTTTGGAATTTTGTGTTCTGGTTAATAAATATCACAAACTGCAGTCCAGCATGTGGATTTCTCCTCTTTGCCCAGAAGGGTGATTCATGACAGTCTGACATTCATATGTTAGAAATTCTGTGTATTTTTTTCTGACTGAAGGACTACAATACTTGTTCATTTTATTTCACCTTTATTTGCTATATGAGCTTCTCTGTGCTTACCAACTTTGCTGCGCTGCCTGTATGTGACTGAATCAGTGTTGTGTACATGCACTGAGCGACACCTGTGCCACGATTACGCTGTTCCAAACACAGCCGCCTGACTGCTATTACCAACTTGGTGTTAGTGTTAACAGTAGCTCCAAGAACACGCTCGTTGCCCATGTGTGGGCACGCCCATCACTGGTGCAATTGAGTGCAGTAAGGTTCAGCTAACTGCTGCTGTAAGTAGCTCACCCAGCTCCTCCCACAGCAGGACAGCCTGCTGACATAGACATACATCAAGAGGATCCAGGGGAGCTTTTTATTTTTTAATTTGCAGCTTTTCTCATAAATTTGTAGCTTTTTTCTCATTAATTTACTACATTTGTTTGTAAATGTAAACCTTTTTTTTCTTGTGAATTTGCCACTTTTTCCTCATAGATCTGCTGTTTTTGCATCTTAAATCTGCCAATTTTTTCTTATAAATTTGCAGCCTTTTTCTAATGTGTTTTTTCTTGTAAATTTACATATTTTTTCATGAATTTGCAACTTTTTTTTAGTAAATTTGACTTTTTGTAAATTTGCAATTTTCTATCCCATAAATTGATGCCTTTTTTTCTTGTAAATTTGCAGCTTTTTCCCATAAATGTACATTTGTGTGTTCTTTCTCATAAATTTGTGACTGATTACAATAATACTTATAGTGTCCCCTCAATATTTACTCTGGAGGAAATGTTCTGTTTATTGTCCCTCTCAACATGAAAATGAAATATCCACCCATGCAGCATGTTGGCCCTACTCTGGACCTCCAACCCACTGGAAAATACAAATGCAGACCCCTGTCAATAATATTTGAGAACCCCTGCCCTAGTGAGTAGTGACCTAGTGGCAGAACCGGGAGGTTGTGGGTTTAATTCCAAGACAGGTCATGCCAATGACCATATGACATTCTACACAGGAGAAACTAATTTTTTTTCTACTGTACATGCTTGGCTGTATGGATTTATTGATAATAAAGCTGGTTTTATAAAAAGTTGCAGCCTATTGAGAAAAAGCACAAAGGTTTTCAAGACAGTAAAAAAAATTAAAAATGCAAATTTACATTAAAAGTTAGTATAGTTATTATAAAAAATAATTATATTATTATTAAACAATCATAAATTAATGCAACTATGTTGTTTTATTTATATTTTTTATTCCTAAAAAATATGCACATGTATACTAAGTACTGACAAAAGTTATTATTTAAAGAATCACTGTGGTGGATATAAATCCCCTATAAAAACAAACCTACATTGTCTAAAATGGTATCTTATTCCTTTTTTTTCTACAAATAAAACCTTTCATTTATCGTACAGTTCCCACCCCCCCCCCCCACACACACACACACCACAAGGCTAATAGTGGCTAGCGCTACATAAATGCTGTGATAGAAAGTCTTACCAGTTGAAGGACATGCACAGTGACCCAAGATAATGACTGAAACTGCATTGGTCCTTAAAAGCAGTTTAAACCCATCTTAACTTGGGTCAAGTTTCCAAAAATGCTAAGTGGCCCTGGAGGCTAACTTCAGTTGGACCAAAGATTCCTGATTGGCTCAACACTACAGACGTGCCGGCGACTGTATTGTATATAGCTATGTCACCAAAAACACTCTGTCTAAACCAGGGGTGTCAAACTCATTTTAGCTCGGGGGCTACATAGCACCAGATTTAATGTCAAGTGGGCCGAATCAGTAAAATAATAACAAAACAACCTAATAGCACCTCCAAATTTAGTACAAAGAAATACAAGTACAGTATGAAATGTTTACATTTATTGAACCATTGATCTTTTACAAAACATGAAACAACCTGAATATGTTTTCTTTTCTGCTCTGTTTTGAACTGAAGCTGCTGACGAACAATATCTTAAGCACGATAAAAATAAATGCCATCTAAGGAACCAGATATCATATTGCTGCCATCTACTGTTTAGTCCTGGAACTTGTTTGTATTTTGAACAATGAACCCTGTTACATGGTCACAATAAACCGATTACTAACTAACTAACTAACCTGCACTTATATAGCGCTTTTCTAGTCACAAAGACCACTCAAAGCGCTTTCATTAATACTAAGCCTCTATTCTAAGGGCCTATAGGAAACAAATATCTAGGGACAATTTAGAACAGCCAATTAACCTAACATGCATGTTTTTGGCATGTGGGAGGAAACCGGAGAAATCCCGGAGTAAACCCACGCAACACGGGGAGAACATGCAAACTCCACACAGATCACTGTTGGTCGGGGGCTGGGATCGAACCCACGATCCCCACATTACTGGCAATAAACTGATAATGCCAATAATCAGTTTTCTCATGTTTTCATGCACTGAATAAATGGATTACTGGAGGGTAAACCACTTGAGTTAATGACCCCAGTTACATGGCCTTTATCAACTTATTCTGTTTACATGGCCACTTGAATAATCAAATAACTGCAGAAATCCAATCAGAACCGGTTTATTCATGTGCATAAAAACATGACCATGTTTATATGCACATGAATAAACCGGTTATGATTGGATTTCTGCAGTTTCAATCCAGATTAAGACCCTTAATCAATTTTTGGCAGGCAAAATAAAGAATTATTGTCCTTTGAGACTATTTCACAAGTGCAAGAGAGCAATCCTGAACCAAATGAAATCATTTTTAAATCGTGCAAACTGTTTCAGTCAACATTACGTATTACCTTTAATCAAGTTTGCCAGGTGAAAGAACATATTTATAAGCTATAACAGCCCTTTGAGACTATTCACAAGTTGGACAGAACACGTTATATTATAATCTTCACATTTCAACCTTGAACCTCAAGTAATTTTTTGGCAGATAATATGTTACAAATACCCAATTTGAATACAAATTGGGAGCCTTAATGAATTTTTGGCAGATGAAGCATACATTTTATGGATTCTACTTACAATGTATAATTTTAGGAAGTAAATAGTTTCAGGTGGTTCCAAGGTTGTCATAGCCAGGAGCGGCACTGGGGTTAAGCTCCCAGTGCTCATAAAATGCTCCTTACAGCGTGCGTCTCAAAAAGCCTCTGACAACTAAGTCCAACTCCTAGCCTGCCCGTGTGGTTTAGTCTCTAAGCCCGGCGGAACTGCTTTTACTAATAGGAGAAGGGGCGAGGGCGGCTCTCTGGCGCCTTAAAACCAGATGCTTTGGGTAGATGGTGGCTCGTCAACCTGGGAAGGTAGCCCATCTAGGGGAAGGTAAACCCTGATTTCAAACCTCCGCTGCCTTGCGGCACACCCGGTCACGGGAAAGGCTTCGGGAGTCAACCCTGAGGAAAAATCCGGAGTCGGAGTCCCTAAGGCAGTTCTCTGTTGTGCTCAACATCGTTCTGGCAGCTCCTGCGACGGCGCTGGTGCCAAACTATAGCAGCCCTGCTGTTCCTTTGGATTCATCAGTGACGTGGAGAGGGGGGACATGCTGCATGGGTAACATCTTGTCCTCCATATCTTCCTGCTCAGGCTTGAATCCTACCAACGCCCAACGCTGGAAGGTAGAACACTGGTGCGCATCGGCCTGTTCAGCCACAGGCGGTGCTGTTTCAGCAGAGTAGACGTTTAGGATTCTCTTCCATGGTCATCATAGACCGATGGAGGCCGACGACGAGGTTCAGGTTCAGGTTACTTTATTTGTACTCGTAGGTAGATTTGTTTTGCAGTCTGGTGATATCCATATTTACAAGCCACAGTTACAATCAACATAAACACAAACACAGGCACACATGAAGCTGACTATAAACATCATAAAAATACTTAAAAATACTTAAGGCTCCATCAATCAGTGTATAAAGACAAAGAGATGAGAGAAAAACCAGAGATAAGAGAGAAGGGTCATATTAAAAAGTTAAAGACTAGTCAAAGAGGTTAAAAACTCAAAGGTCTAAAACCCAATAAAAGATTTAGAACCCAAATAAAATCCTACAAAAATAAGTAAATATAAAATGGAGTTAATAAATAGGTACCTAAATTATGTGCAATATATTGTTACAACTTGTTCAACTCTTTGACAGCAGCAGGAACAAAGCTGTTTTTGTAGCGCTGGGTTTTGCTTTTTGGGACAGCAAACCTCCGTCTTGAGGGAAGAAGCTGAAAGTTGCAGTGCAAAGGGTGGGAGTCATCATTTAAAATGGAGGTAGCCATCCTCTGTACTTGTCTGGTGTACAGGGATGTCAGGCTCAGCTGTGACTCACCAAGCAAACGACTGGACCATCTAACTACCTGATCCAAGGATTTCCTCTGTTTCAGTTTTATCTGACCAAACCATGACACTAAAGAAAAGGATAAAACAGATTCAATAAAAGCCCGATAGAACATTGTCATTATGGTTCGTCAATTTGGAAGCGTGCGAGTTTCCTCAAGCAATGCAAATGTTGCTGACCCTTTTTGCACACCCTTTCACAGTTCTCTTCAAAGTTTAAATTATTGTCAATGATCGTCCCAAGATATTTGTAGGATTGTACACATTCGGTGGTCTGACCTTTTAGTACGGTGACTTTGTGCCTGGGAGTTTTCCTCCTAAAGTCAATAATCATATCTTTAGTTTTTGTCATATTCAGCTGCAGGTAGGAATCCTCACACCAGTGAACAAAATCATCAACTACTGGGCCGTGGCCACTCTCACCATCCTGGAGGAGACTGACAATAACTGAATCATCAGCATACTTTATAATGTGTCTGTTGTCATGTCTGCTCCGACACATGTTTGTGTACAGGATGAAGAGTAGTGGTGACAACACACACCCCTGAGGAAAGCCAGTAGAAGAGCACTTTAGGTCAGACAATGTACCATTGACCCTTACTCTCTGCGTCCTGTTGGTTAAGAAATCCAGAATCCAACCCACCAGATTATTGCTCAAATCAAATTGTTGCAGGAGCCTTTCAACTAAAATATGAGGTTGGATTGTATTAAAGGCGGAGGAAAAGTCCACAAATAAAAGCCTGGCGTGTGTCCCATTAAAATCCAGATGTTTAAAAAGCATGTTAAACAGAGTGACAGTGGCATCCTCCACTCCTCTGTGAGGCCTATAGGCAAACTGCAGAGGATCCAATGCATGCTCAGTCTGCTTTAGGACCTCACATCTGACCAGTTTTTCAAAAATTTTCATTAAAATTGAAGTCAAAGCAACTGGTCTAAAGTCGTTTACCATTTTAGGACAGCTGGATTTTGGAACGGGAACAACCACGGCATCTTTCCAGATCTTGGGCACATGTTGTGTCTGTAAGGACTTATTGAAAATGTAATGAAATACAGGACTCAGTTCATGTGCACAGGACTTTACCAAGCACCCACATATATTATCAGGGCCCTGACTTTTGTTCACTTTTACAGCGCAGAACTCCCTTTTAATATCCTGCACCTCAATATTAAAGTGCTGATTGTCTTTGAGTTTCTGTTTCAAATCTTGGATTTCTGTGCTAAAATCAAAGGAGTCAAAACGACCATAAAAAACAATTAAGAGCATTAGCCAGCTCTATGTCTGAATTAAAACCATCTAAAAACACACAATTACTGTGCTCTGTACTCTGAAGGCCTGCAATAGTTTTCATACTGGCCCAGGCTGAACCAAGTTTCTTTGTTGCCATCTTACTTTCCAATTCTGATTTATAATTCTGTTTTGCTCTTAAAATTTCGGCCTTCAGCTCTTTTGTGGCAACCTGTAGCTCAGAAACAGACCCCTGTTTAAAGGCAAGTGCTTTCCTCTGTAAGCAGGATTTAACTGATTTTGTAACCCATGACTTGTTGTTGGGATATATTTTGACACGTTTACGTGGAACGATCATGTCTCTGCAGAAAGCCATGTATGAGCATGTCATGTCCACTAAAGAGTCCAAATCATCTCCGCAGGACAGTGTGAAAACCTCCCAGTCCGTACGGTTAAAGAATTCCTGGAGGCTGTGCTCTGAATCCTCTGTCCACACATCTATGTCTCTGGTCTCCACCTTGCCTCTTCTGAGAGCAGTTTTATATGTGGGCAGCAAATGTACACAGTTGTGATCTGAGGATCCTAAAGGAGGAAGGGGGAGTGATTTATAGGCCCTCTCTATGGATCCATAGCACAGGTCCAATGTCTTTTTTTGCCTGGTTGGGCAGGAGACATACTGATAAAAGTTTTTAAGTGCCTTCTTTAAAGAAACATGGTTAAAATCCCCAAGAATAAAGTTTAGCGCCTCTGGAGAAATTGACTGCAGCCGCTGTACCACATCAAAGATGGTGCTGGAGGCGGAGTCAGCGTCTGCCCTCGGGTGAATGTAAACAGTGGTGATGAAAAGTTGGGGGAACTCGCAAGGCAAATAAAAGGGGTGTAGCGATACGGACGGCAGCTCCACATCGGGTGTACAGATGCGCTCTCTGACAGTGACAGATGTGCAGTGCTGTTTATTAATATATAAACATACCCCGCCCCCCTGACGTTTTCCCGTTACCTCTTCCTGCCGATCTGAGCGGAGTGGGGCTCCAAAGCCGTCAATCCACAGGTCCGCGTCCCGGTCATGCGCAGTAAGCCAAGACTCCGTGTAAGCCATGACACAGCAGTTCTTAAAGTCCTCCTGGTAGCGCACATTCCCTTGAATTTCATCCACCTTGTTCCTCAGAGATTGTACGTTCCCAAAAATCATGGAAGGAAGAGGAATGTTACCAAACTGACGTTTCCTCAGGCGTAGTTTCACGCCTCCACGCTTTCCGCGCTTCCTTCTCTTGTCTCTCTTTTCATCGCTGTGTTCATGAACGTCTCTCAAAATAAAGTCCGGCAGTTGCGGCACAGACTCACTCACAGATGCTGCATCATCCGTGTTTAAATGCAGCAACATGTCCCTGGAGTATTGTATTCTCCACGGCATGATCACAATCGCGCTTACCTCACAGACACAGAGCCGGCGGAAAAACAGCAGCAGTGCAAAAATGGGGAGGAAATCCATATTGATGGAACCAGGGAGCTCTTCGCCATACAGTCCACAAACATTCAGGACAGAAACGACACAGAGAATTTCGTTAAAAACACATTAAAGTGCGTAAAAACAGACACACAGACGACAGACTTTTTTCACCAGCTGCCAGTCACTGCGTGCGCATGCACCCAATGGTACAAATAGCGTACAAATAGTACACAAGCACTATTATTCATGGAAAACAAAAGCTTTACTGACTTCATTTCAGCACACTTTTCTTAAAGGGGTCATTGACTGGAAAATGGCATGTTTGTAGGTTTTAACTGTCTGAAATAGGGCTGTCGCAATAACCGCAATTATGTAATACGGAATATGGACACGCCTACCGTGGAGAAAAACAACCAACTGCAACAACCGCGGTGTTCACTTTTTTGTGTGTGTGTATATCTCGCTGTTCACTTATGTGCCCCTCTTGATTATTATATAAATTGCTAAATGAAGTGTATTTTTTATTACCAACAGCATGTTTGTACCCGGTACTCTAGAAGCTTCCACAGCACACGGTGCAACCGCCATTTGAGGCACTCTCTCCAGACTGACTCCAGGAGGCAGTTTGTGGTGAAACCATTTGGAGTCCTTGTTAAATACAGCCGTTAACAGTGATCACTGAAAGGGCACAAAGTGTGTTATTTCCTTCTGAGCGGTGTGTGTATGCTCTGTGTATGAGCTCTGAAAGCAGCTTGTTTGAACGAGATTTTTTCGGACAGCGGCAAAAATCACGGAGACAAGAACCACGCAGGGTCCTGTACAGAGACTGTCCTGCTTATAAGCTGAATGTCGCTGCAGTCTCCAGTCCACACACCCCTTAGTTACCGCCACTGCTTTATGAAAATTATCTTTTTTTTTTAACAAAATCAGCAGTTCATGCCTGTATAGGCTGAGTGCCCACCAAATGAGTTTTTTTTTCGCCCGACTGCCCTGAGCATTTTTTTTTTTCAGCGTTTGTGCACAGCGCTCTGGGGGGAATAAAAAGTCTGTGCCCTGTATCTCAGCACTTCCGCGTTTCCTATTATCAGACTTTCTACTGATTTTTTTGATATCAGTATCTAAATAACAATGAACAGGAAACGTTTTCTAGCAGCCCTGGATGTAAAATACGATGACGCAGAAAGCAGGAGTCTGAGTACAGATGAGTACCAACGTCCTAAGTCCGGCCCACGCAGCAGTTCTGATTGGCTGCTTGGTCTGGCATTGACGAGCTACAGTCTCTGAAAAATTGAACTGTTTTCAGCTCTGAGGACTGCGACAAAAAACGGCCACCGCCGAGAGCGTTTCAGCGCCGAGGGTGCTCAGCGCTGTAAACACTGGACTGCATAGTGAATGAATGGAAAATAGCCACCCAGAGTGGACAAAACCCATTTGGTGGACACTCAGCCTAAAGACCGGAGCTCCGCACAGTTGTAACACATGCCCATAAAGTTGAGAGCGAGCTGCAGCGAGACTCTCACAGCTTCCCTCTGACATAACGTTCGGCTCAGGAGACGCACACACACAGGCTCAGAGTAGTTCAAACTGTTTATTAACAACAGGGATGTTTGGGTGCGTGTCTGCGGAATGTTAATGTGTTGGTGGTGGCGTCTGCTTCGGACCCAGAGGCAGGAGACCGTTCAGCCGGCAACCCTATGGGAGAAATTGGACACAGGGTGATGAGCACACACCAACACAGGAGGAGAATAGGCGAGGGAGAGAAGCTTACTTGTTTGGGCAGATGACTGGCGCTTCAAGGATGGAAGCCCGGGAGACAGCCACCTGCAGGGCTCGGTGCAGCAGCGAGGAGAGACGAGGGACGGGATTGTCCGCCGCCGAGGAATCCACCTGTGCACAGGGGAGCAAACTGGAGAGATGAGGTAAGTGATCTTCTTACCGGTAAAGAGGATGCTGAAGAGAATGTGGTAGAAGTCCATGCAAGGGAAATGAAGTCTACGGCTTCAGGCCGACGCTCAGGGCGAGGCGGCTTTTATCCTTCGCCGCTGACGAGTAGCAGGTGCGTGGGCAGGTGGCGCCGCTGATGAATGGCGCGGCGTGACAGTACTCCCCCCTCTAGCAGCGCCTCCTGGCGATGGCTTATCCGGGTGCGCTCGGTGGAAGTCCGCGATGAGCGATGGGTCCAACACAAACGACGGGGGCACCCACTGTCGATGCTCGGGCCCATAGCCCTCCCAGTCCACCAAGTATTGCAACCCACGACCCCGGCGCCGGGAGTCCAGGATGGAGGAGGCGGACCAGGCCGGATGGCCACCAATCATCCGGGGCGCGGGTTGCGCTGCAGGAGGAGGGCAAAGGGGGTCAGTAACCGCCAGTTTCACCTTCGACACGTGGAAAGTAGGATGAATGCGGAGGGAGGGGGGAATAGCCACGCGCACAGCCACCGGGTTGATGATCCGGGTGATGGGGTAGGGACCCATGAAGCGCTGTGCCAGCTTTCTCCTCTCGCCTTTTAGAGTGACGTCCTGGGTGGAAATGTAAACAAGCTGCCCAACTCTGTACGCCGGGGCAGGTCTCCTACGCCGGTCCGCCACAGTCCTGTTGCGCTCCGCTGTGCGCAATAGCGCATGGCGCGCGGCAGCCCAGGTGGAGCGGAACTGCCTGAGATGGGCCCTGACTGACGGGACAGTTACTTCACTCTCCTGCTCCGGAAACAGCGGGGGGTCGTAACCCAGGGACGCTTTGAAGGGGGACATCCCTGTAGCAGAAGAGCGAGCGGTGTTGTGGGCATATTCAACCCAGGCAAGATGGTTGCTCCAGGACGCGGGTTTGGATCTGGACACACAGCGGAGCGCAGCCTCCAGCTCCTGGTTGGTCCTCTCACACTGCCCGTTGGATTGGGGGTGATGGCCAGAGGAGAGGCTCACCTTGGCTCCGATGGCGTTGCAGAAAGACCTCCAAACCTCAGATGAAAACTGGGGGCCCCGGTCCGAGACCACGTCCACCGGAATCCCATGCAGCCTGACCACGTGTTGGACGAGGAGGTCCGCCGTCTCCAGGGCAGTAGGGAGGCCTCGCAGGGGGACGAAGTGCACGGCCTTGGAGAAGCGGTCCACGATGGTCAGGATGGTGTCATAGGAGTTGGAGATGGGGAGTCCGGTGACGAAATCCAGAGCGATGTGCGACCAGGGCCTGCCAGGGACGGGCAGGGGCTGGAGCAGACCCGCTGGAGGGGCACTTCCCGACTTGCAGGTGGCACAGATTGGGCAAGCCCGGGCGTAGCGGGCTGCATCCCTCCGCAGGCCTGGCCACCAAAAGGACCGTTGGAGGAGATCTATCATCCGGGAGGTGCCAGGGTGACAGGTGAGCTTGGAGGTGTGGAGCCAGTGGATGACCTCTCCTCGGACTGCGGATGGCACGAACAGCCTCCCCTCCGGTCCGCCGCCAGGGTCAGGTTCCACCTCCTGTGCCTTCCGGATCTTGCTCTCAATGTCCCATGAGATGGCTCCCACGACGCACGACCTGGGCAGGATGGAGTGGGGCGCCTCCTCCGACTCCACGGGGGCGAACTGCCTGGAGAGGGCGTCAGGCAGGACGTTCTTAGAGCCAGGCCTGAAGGTGATGGAAAATTGGAACCTGGCGAAGAACAGGGACCAGCGCGCCTGGCGGGCGTTCAGGCGCTTGGCAGACCGTAAGTATTCCAGGTTCTTGTGGTCCGTGAGGACCACAAACGGCAGGCTTGCCCCCTCTAACCAGTGGCGCCACTCCTGCAGGGCGAGCTTGATGGCCAAGAGCTCTCTGTCCCCCACATAGTAGTTTCTCTCCGCCGGGGACAAGCGCCGGGAGAAGAAGGCGCACGGTCGCTTGGCGCCATCGTCCGGTGACCGCTGGGACAGCACTGCTCCCACTCCCGTGTCCGAGGCGTCTACCTCTACAATGCACTGCAACGCGGGGTCGACCTGGCGAAGGACCCGGGAGGAGGAGAATTCCGCCTTCAGCGCCTCAAAGGCGGCAGCGACCTCTTCGGTCCACCGGAACGGGACCTTCGGGGACGTGAGGCGGGTCAGTGGTCCAACGATGGCACTGAAGTTGGGAACAAAGCGGCGGTAGAAATTGGCGAAGCCAACAAATTGCTGCACCTGCTTCCGGGATGCAGGTGTAGGCCATTCCACCACCGCCTTTACCTTCTCTGGGTCGGGGAGCACCTTATCGTGGGCAATGATGAACCCCAGGAAGGACGTACTCCTGGCGTAAAATTCACACTTTTCTGCCTTAACGTACAGACGGTTCTCCAGCAGCCTTTGGAGGACCCGCCTCACGTGGACCTGGTGCTCATCCCTGGACTTGGAGAAGATGAGGATATCGTCCAGGTAGACGAACACGAAAAGGCCAATGAAGTCCCGGAGGACGTCATTAATGAGGCGCTGGAAGACTGCAGGAGCGTTGGTCAACCCGAACGGCATCACCAGATATTCAAAGTGGCCGTTCGGGGTACGGAAGGCCGTTTTCCACTCATCTCCCTCCCGGATCCGGACGAGGTGGTAAGCGCTGCGTAGGTCCAGCTTGGTGAACCAGGTCGCCCCCTGGAGGGAGTGGAAAGCAGTGTCCATGAGAGGCAGGGTGTAACGGTCCCTCTCCGTGATATTATTGAGGGCCCGGTAGTCGATACAAGGGCGGAGGGACCCATCCTTTTTCCCCACGAAGAAGAACCCTGCCCCCACGGGTGACGATGATGGGCGGATAATCCCAGCACTTAATGATTCCTTCAGGTAGGCGTTCATCGTCTCCTTCTCCGGCGCAGACAGGCTGTAAAGGCGACCAGAAGGTAAGGGAGCCCCCTGGCGGAGGTTGATGGCGCAGTCATAGGGCCGATGAGGGGGAAGAGACATAGCTTTCGCTTTGCTGAACACCATACCCAGGTCGTGAAATTCTGGGGGCACCAGAGACAGGTCCGGGGGTGCAGCGTCCGTCGCAGGGGGAGGAGCGGACGGAGAGCAGGCAGCGGACTGAAGGCAGGTGCCCATACAGAACGTACTCCATGCCGAGATCCCAGCTGATTTCCAATCCAGGACCGGATTGTGAAGGCGGAGCCAGGGATACCCCAGGATGACGGGCGACACAGAGTTGGGAAGGACGTAAAAGGTCATCTCCTCCCGGTGGTTTCCCGAGATGATGACCGGTAGGGGAACAGTTTGATGTGTCACTCTCCCGAGGGTGGCACGGGAGAGGTGGATCAGGGAGATGGGAGTGTTGAGTGCCTGGCAGCGGATGCCCAATCGGGTTGCCAGGCTTTGTGAAATGAAGCTGCCTTCTGCGCCCGAATCCACCAGTGCGTGGGTGAGGTGCCCAGTAGGGTTATGGCAGAAACGGATGGGCAGCTTCAATTGAGTAAGTGATCCTAACCGATTGACATCCGCGAGGCTTCCAACAGTGACTCGCGGACCCCACCGACTGGCTTTCCGTGGACAACGCTCCACGGTGTGTTGGTCGCCTCCGCAATACATGCAGAGGCCCAACTCACGGCGGCGTTGTTTCTCCACAGGGGAAAGTTTAGTCCAGCCCGTCACCATCGGCTCCGACTCCTCGGGGCGCGATGCTGGCGGCGCCGCCAGGGGGCGAGCTTGGAACAGGTGCGGCGAGGCTCCACGAGGGCGAGAAGAAGAAGACCTCCGCCCCGAGGAGCGCTCGCGCAGCCTGTTATCCAAACTTATCGCTAAGGATGTCAGCTCCGCTAGCGTCCCAGGGATATCCCGACCAGCCAGTTCATCCCTCAGATCACTATTGAGGCTGCGGAGGAACAGGCCACAGAGGGAGCGTTCCTCCCAGCCCAATTCCTCCGCCGCTACCCGGAAGTCGACCGAGTGGTCCGCTGCCGACCGGCTTCCCTGCTGGAGAGCGAGAAGCCGATCGACCTGGACCGTTTCGGTTTGTGAGTGGTCAAAGACCTCCAGAAAGCGCCTCACGAATTGGTCATAGGTGAGGGTGGCATAACTGGGCCTCGCCATTACGGCGTAGGTCCAGGTTAACGCACGCCCCTCCAGAAGATTCCCTATGTAACCAATTCGGCTGTGATCCGAGGGAAAATCTCCGGGCACACGGTGGAACACGGACTCACACTGCATAATAAACCCCCGCGCTCCGCCGAGCTTACCGCTAAAGCGGGCGGGGGTCGGAATCGGTGTGAGCCGAACCGGTGCCACTGGAGCCGGCTGGACGGCCGCTGGAACAGCAGGAGCCGCGCCACCCTGGCGAGTCGGGAGGAACGGCTGTTGGGGATCCAAGCGGTTCAATCGGTTAGTCAGTTCTAATAATTGATTAAGAACCACCTGTTGCTGATAAACAATCTGATCCACCCGAGCCTCGAGGATGGTAAACCGGTGTGCGAGCCCGCCGTCCGCCGAGCCGCTCTGCTGAAGCCGTACTGACATAACGTTCGGCTCAGGAGACGCACACACACAGGCTCAGAGTAGTTCAAACTGTTTATTAACAACAGGGATGTTTGGGTGCGTGTCTGCGGAATGTTAATGTGTTGGTGGTGGCGTCTGCTTCGGACCCAGAGGCAGGAGACCGTTCAGCCGGCAACCCTATGGGAGAAATTGGACACAGGGTGATGAGCACACACCAACACAGGAGGAGAATAGGCGAGGGAGAGAAGCTTACTTGTTTGGGCAGATGACTGGCGCTTCAAGGATGGAAGCCCGGGAGACAGCCACCTGCAGGGCTCGGTGCAGCAGCGAGGAGAGACGAGGGACGGGATTGTCCGCCGCCGAGGAATCCACCTGTGCACAGGGGAGCAAACTGGAGAGATGAGGTAAGTGATCTTCTTACCGGTAAAGAGGATGCTGAAGAGAATGTGGTAGAAGTCCATGCAAGGGAAATGAAGTCTACGGCTTCAGGCCGACGCTCAGGGCGAGGCGGCTTTTATCCTTCGCCGCTGACGAGTAGCAGGTGCGTGGGCAGGTGGCGCCGCTGATGAATGGCGCGGCGTGACACCCTCATTTGCCACCTAAGTTATAAACCCTGTTTAAATTATGAATCCAAAGGGTTCTAAAAACGTCTGCAATAATATCGCAGACCGTGGCATTGAGCTGTCCACCGTCACCACAATTCCTCTACCACAACAGCCCTAGTCTGAAATGAGCCTACTGGTCACCTAATTATCCAAAATTTTTCAAAACAATCAATTCTCTTAAAAACAAAACAAAACAGCCTTTATCTCGTTTTTCCTCTCCCAGAAATGTTTTTGATTTTTTGGTGGAAATCGTTAATGTCACGTTTTGAAAAAGGCAATCCTCCGCCGTCCTTGAGACCGGCCCACTGCTCTGTCATTGGCCCACCTAGCTGCCTGTCATGCATATGGAAGTGGTCTGGCAAAAACATCCGGCAAAAGGCAACTCACACACCCCAGCACCCACCGAGCTGCGAGACACGGGGGTAAATGTATTTTTAAAAAACAGTTATTAAATACAGTAAATGCCGTGACATTTCAGTGTGTGCTGGATCTGGCATCCATAAAAAAAGACTTGTTGCATATTTTTAGCTTTATCTGTTATGGGCGAGAAGGAATAATAGCAGACACAGGTGGGAAAAGTTTGCCTTGGAGTCTTTCCGGGAGAAATTCTGTCCTCCCTACCTGCATAACAGACCCCCTCAGTGGAACTCAGGAACCACTTTTGTGTCTGCTACTCTTGTGCGACCCCAAATGGACAAATTGGGAATAGCAGTTACTTTATTGAAAAAGTGCTGCTCGTGTATTATATTATTTAATTTTCACACAGCAAATTCATCCCACGGGCCAGTTTGGACTCTCTGGCGGGCCCGGTTTTGGCCCACGGGCCGTATGTTTGACACCCCTGGTCTAAACTCACCTTTTTTCAAGGGGCAGGGCTTAAATGAAACTTTAAAGTATGAAAACAGAGACATGAGACATCTGAGTGATTTTTCTCCTGATATGAAATCATAAAAACATGTTACAGATATGTTAAGAAAAAAAAAACTAGATTTTTGGCAGAGTGTAACTTTCAACTTTTTTGAAGTATATCTTCATCAGTAGATTAAGCACTTTGATAGGCCCTAACAATTTTATATATAGTTTATAAGACAAGTATGCTTATTAAGCTTATTTTATTAGACTTCAGATCCCTGAGGATATTAATATACCTGAAAAAAATCTGTAATATTTACATATTTTTTATGGAAAAGATACTTGGATCATGAAAATGCTGCACGGTGGCGTAGTGGTTAGCACTGCGGCAGCACAGTTTACCCTTGGCCGTGGGATCGTGGGTTCGATCCCAGCCTCCGACCAACAGTGATCTGTGTGGAGTTTGCATGTTCTCCCCGTGTTTGCGTGGGTTTACCCTGGGATTTCTCCGGTTTCCTCCCATATGCCAAAAACATGCAGGTTAGGTTAATTGGAGACTCTAAAATGGCCCTAGGTGTGAATGTGTGTGTGAATGGTTAAGGGATAGCGCTGTATCGTGGCTGCTTCATCCATCCAGGTGGTGGATGACCCTCAATTTCCCCTTTGGGGATCAATAAAGTATACTAAATCTAAAAAAAAAATAAAAATCTAAAAAATACTAAATAAATGTTATACTTCAGCTTTAAGTAGGTAATAATGTTTTCATTGTGATGTTCAAAGTTACTCAGTTTTAAATTTGACTAATTAAAATGTTAAGGTTACCAAATTTGTTCTTATGAGAGTTCCAAAACATAGATCAGAATTCCAACTAAGAACTGAAATAGAGGAATAAAGATTTTGTCACATCCCTCTTGCCACACAAATGGCATAGACTCCGAGAAAAATTGCTGTTACTGACAACAGAACATTGCCAATGTGTTTTAAAGGAAGGGACATCACACAGGTAACAGGCTTAGTTCACTTAGTTCAGCTTAGCTTAATGTTTATTTGAAAGGGACATTACATACTAATGAACAGTAATACAAATGTTAAGTATGTCAGATTTAGCAATATTGCTAATTTGCATCTGTAGTCACCCAGCAGGTCACAAAAACACACAGACATACATGAGAAGAACATCTGCAATAAAACTGTACAAAGTGGATATACAAAAGTGCAAGAGTTAAGGTGCCCACGAAACAAAACATTCAAATGTCACACGAGTGAAGTGCTGTGTATGCGTGCACACACACATGCACCCAAGCACCTCACAACAACAACAAACAACAGCAACAAACAAGAGGCAGGGCATATGTGTGTGACACACGGGCCCATATACATATATATACAGTATATGTGTGTGTGTGTGTGTGTGTGTGTGTGTGTGTGTGTGTGTGTGTGTGTGCATGCCACAGAGCAACCACTAGTTACAGTATGGGTACAGTTTTGGTTGTTTAAAAGCCAGTTTTTACAATGAGTCTTAAAAGTGTTTAGTGTGGTACGTTCTCTGATTGTGGGTGGTGTGTTATTCCAGATCCTGGTGCCCCTCACTGATAGCACAGATTGAGCAAATGTGGTGCGTCTGTGGAGGAGCTCACAGTCTCCTCTAGTGATTGTACCGGTGACACTCCTCACTTCAACATATTCTCCCGGGAAGGGGGGGGGGGGGGGTCCATAGTCATTTAATATTTTATAAATTGAACAGGCAAATTTGAGAGTTTTATAATTTTCAAAAAGACAGAAAATTGTATATCTTGTAAATGTAGTTTAGGGTGAAACATTTTCATAACAAAACTGCAAATTAAATAAAACACTGAAAATCAGTAAAACCATTAGAGAGCATAACACGCACAATGATCTAAAGTGCAAATTTACACCACATGTTGTGTCTTCTGCCAATGGCTGGGGTAATTTCTGGCGATGCATTGTCCATTTTCACGCTTGCGCATGTAGAAGTGGTGAACTTTAGAAAAGGTGCTGCGGGACACAAAGTCTGCACAGTATTAGCTGGCTGTGGAATGGACAAGAAGAAGCATGGCACATTATCAATCACTATTTAAGCAGTGTTTTTAAAGGGGTCATTGACTGAAAAATGGTGTGTTTGCAGGTTTTAACTGTCTCAAATGTGTCAACTGGTCACGTAATTAGCCAAAAATTTTCCAAACAGTCAACGATCTGGGAAAAAAAAAAAATACATGGCCTTTATCTCATTTTTCTCTCAGAGAAACTCCCAAAAACGTTTTGACTCTTCCTGGTAATTCTTCTGCGTCAAGTGTTGAAAAAGCCCACCCACTGACGTCCTTGAGACCAGCCCACTGCTTGATTATTGGCCCGCCTAGCTGTCTGTCATGTAGATGGAGGGGTGCTAAAGGTAGCCTATTAGCCCCTGAGCTATTAGCTCCCAAGTTAATACCAGGAAGCCCGAACCAAACGCGGCTTATATTGTTATTTTCTTCAGATCTTAATCACCCTAATAACCATCCCTGTTACCACCTGGTTCACCGGTCTGCGGTGCACAATGTGCCGGCCTGTCTTCCGGTGCTTTCACAGCGCCCTGCTGTGACCCCGTAGTCGGCGCTGTCGCGGCAACTGCCTACGGCACGGCCTGAGGCTGCACCCACAGAGCTCCCACACCATCCTCTGGGGCTCCATGCGACTCCACTCCACCCCCACAGGCAGCGTTGGGGAGCCGCTTCGTGACAGTGCATCCTCCAGCTGGCCATGGGAGAGGAGCGGAGTCCTGCGGAGTGAGACACTGCACTTTGAGATCCAGCAGCTCGGCTTGGGTTGCGGCGATCGGTGCGGCACCGGTGATGTGTTGTGGCATCCTATGAGGCCGCTGGGAGACGGGCTGGAACGACTTGAGACACAAAAACTGAGTGAACCAGTGAACCAGTGAATCAGTGAACCAGCGCTGCTCATCCAAGCTAGAAGGAGACTAGAAGCTACTCAGCTCATGGCTAACTGAAGTAACAGGGAGGGCAGAATTGAACAGCTGAAGGATGTTTCTTAAAGTGACAGGCTTTAAATCAGAGCATTTCAAGAAAGCCAGGAAAAAAAAAAATTGCTTCAGTATTTAGGAAATGTGAACAAAATATGTCACAAACACTTCATTAAGAGTGCAGTCAATAACCTCTTTAAAAATGTGCAGGTGCACATCACTTATTACGGACACACTCATCACTACTCATCCTATGCCTGCTTTACCTCATAAGGCTTAAATAAAACAGTAGCAGTCCTGTAAATTTGCAGTCCCCAATCCCTGGGCTGCGGACCGGTACCGGTCCGTGGGTCATTTGGTGCCGGGCCACACAGAAAGAATAAATAACTTACATTACTTCCATTTTATTTATCATCTGAGTCTAAATGATGTTTTATTTTGAAAAATTACCGGATTCTCTCCGTTACATCCGTCTATGGCTCACTCTTGACGCACGTCAAGACGTTTGTCTCGGTCACGTGATATGTTACCGCTAAAATTAAACCCACGAGCTAGCAAAATGAGTAAAAAACAACGTCTCCGGAAAGTTTCTTTGCACTTTATATTTGTGGTGTATCTTATTTTGAAGGCATGTTTAAACGCTGCCATAGAGAGCGTTGTGGAGGATGTTACTCATGTTATGCTGTTGTTGTCGTGATGTGAAGAGGACTGCAAACGAGTACGCAGTGGATTCACGTTTATTATTATATTTAGAAAATGCCACAGTTTTTATGCCGGTTGTATCATGTTCTTTTGTTGTATTTATCCGCCACACCTTAAAGGCCTTATAGGCCGGTCACTGAAAATATTGCCTGACATTAAACCGGTCCGTGATGCAAAAAAGGTTGGGGACCGCTGCTGTAAATGAAGGCCTTATACATTTTCACTTCACCCATGAGCACATCCAAAATCTGCCCTCCAAATATGTCACAAGTTTGGCTTTTTTCAGTGTATTTTAATAAACTTCTTTTTGTAAAGAAGACAACAGTTCTCAAGCACTCAGTAAATACAGAGTGAGAGAGAGAGAGAGAGAGAGAGAGAGAGAGAGAGAGCAAACTCACTTGGACCCACCCCTGCTCATGTGCATCTTGCTGGTCCATGCTTCAGTTTACGCTGGTGAGGAGGAGAGTGAAACTAATATTCTCTCCCCACACCCAACCCCTCCCATCCTTAATCAGCACTCACGCCACCATTAGCTCCCACAGACATGGGGAGTGTTATTAATGTGTCTATTTGGTTCCTGCCTCTGAGAGGAGGAAATGGAAGACGAGCATAATGGTTCTCTCTCTCTCTCACTCTGTTTGGAGGGAGGTGGAAACCCTGCTGCTCAGCCCTTCCTCTCCCGAGGGGACAGCACCTTCTCCGCTCCTCTTAAATCTCCAGGATATCCTGATCAAACTGTATGTATGCCCTCTGAGTCTTTAATCAGTCCTCAATACATGATAGCCTCTCCCATTTGAGACGTGGATTACTGCAAGACTGGAAGAGGCTCGGATTTCTGTGGTTGGTGTGTGCAGAATGATGAAGCACATACTGCACATGGTCTGAAAGGGGCAGCAGATGTACATGTGGTTTTAAAGTGCTTTGACCCAAAGTTAATAGCCATTACTGGATGCTACTCCAACTGGAACAAAGTGGCAAATGTGTTCCAACAACAAATATGAAAATTTATCTTTTACTACCCTTGCCTCATGAAACAATCCTGAAGGTAAATGTTCTTCAGAATAGCTGCCAAATTGGTTATTTATAAATATGTCTGGACGTACTCCTAGATAAAGAGGCATCAATTATTGACAGCCTGTTAGTAATATGCAAATAAATTATTGCATGCTTTTGATTGCAGACACGTAAATGGGTTCTTATAAGAGGCGATGAAGTAATGATACAGTGTGTTTATTATTCTACTTCAGACTAAAAGCTCAAAATGGCTGAGGAGGTTCTAATGGCAGCTTATGAAGAGTGTCAAAGGTGGATGTCTCCCTCTAGTGGTACGTGATGCTGCTCTTGCTGGCTTTTTTTTTTTTTTAAAAAGTATTTCTAGAATGCCTTTGGCTGAGGAGGTAGGGTGGGTTATACTTTCATTAAGAAGTTGGTGTTTTGGATCCTGGCTTCTACATGGCCCTCATGTCAATACCCAGAAATACACTGTCAAAAAAAACTTTTCACCTTAAGGAAACACAGTCTAAGATTTTCACCCCAAAATAATGTTTCCCAAATAATTGTGACCATTGACCGGGTGAATGTCACTTCCCCCATAGCCTGAGCAGGCCCACATTGGCTGCGTCTCCATCCAGGAGCTGCATCCACCCTAGTGCGCATCTGTAGGCTGGATAGGCAGAGGCAGACTGACCATTAGGCAAAGGTAGGCGACTGCCTTAGGCCCCAATCTGCTAAGGGCCCCGATCTACTAGAAGCCCCTTACAATTGTTTTTTTAATGTTTACCATATTTAACATGATGCTCAACAAAATAAAGAAACACCAGTATTTACATAAATGGCAAATCAAATCATGAATGTAACATACTCCCCCCTTCTCCTCAGACTGTTGGACTCTTCCATGTTGTCTTTGAGATATGTGGATGTGCGTGTCGTTGCTTGCATTGTAAATAAACCGTACAGCATGTAGAACAGTGGCAAAATGAAACAAAGTTATCTGAGCGGTGCAGAGAAATGGAGAAAGAGGGAAGGGCACAGAAAATTTTTTATCAAAACAACCTTTTTCATTTCAACCTGGGAGGAGACTTAGAGAGCAAAACTGCTTGTATGAGCACACATAATACTAATGACGAGCACCTGTTGTTAATGAGGAGGCAGTGGTGAAACTGGTTACTGACAGTACAGGCAAACAACAATTTTTTTTTTTACTATTTTTTCTAATTGCAAGATTTGCAGAGGCCAAGGCTCACAAGGTTAAATTTATATATAACTAACTGTGCTCCCCAGGCACGCACAGGATATCTGCAGCCTCAGCAGATGACATTACATGAGATTAAATATAGCTTCTTTGTTTTATTAAGAGCCCCATTAGCACTTGTATAAAACATTGGCTATTCTTCCTGGGGTCTAACGTTCTTCCTTGTGTCTATGTAGTACAGAGGAGGGCGCACAGCAAACCATGAACAGGACCCAGCTGACAAGTGTGGGTAAGTCAGTCCCTCCAGGATTTCACGGGATGTTTTTCTGATTGTTACGACCCAAAAAACTTGAATTTGTGGAAGCTTTTTTAAAAAGTTGCGATAAAAGTTGTGATGTTTTGAGAGGTTTTGTTTGCACTAAAAGTTGTGGGAAGAATTCCAAATTTTAAAGCAGATGCTTTTTTCCATAGTTTATTGCAATGATATTCTATATAACACCACAAGAAAAGCACAGGATTGTTAAAAAAAAATTCCTATTAAATAGTGATTTGTAAATTAAGCAGAAACTTCTGCTATACAGAAAAACTCTTTTGTGCAACAGCAAATACAGACTTTAACACAGTTAAGTGAGAATGTAGTAGCTACTCGTAAATTTGACATGAAAATGATCAACACTGTCAGCTACGCTTGCTGAGAACGTTTATAAAAAAGATGAAAAAATAATTATCCATTACAACTGCTAAATTGCATTCAATGCATGTTAGAGTATAGATTTGAAAATTATGGCAGCACCTTCATTTGAAAACTCCCTAACCACAGCGATCCCCAACCAAATGGTACCAAGCGCAGAGAAAAAAGAAATAATTTGTTCTATTGCTCTATATTGTCTATCGAAGTCTGTGTTTTTCTGAAGAAAATTACTGAATATTCTCTCTTTTTCCATGCCTGACTCCTACCTGTCTGTCTATTTGTTGTGCATCTTGACACACACCTGTCTTATCAGATACTCATCATTCCTTTACCGGGAGTTTTACTGGCATCAATAGATGCAGTGATGGCCTGATTTCATGTGAGTTAGTGCGATCACAGTATCGCAAAATCCTAGAGGGACTGGTAAGTGTGAACAAACAACAGATCTTCCACGTGAACTGTTGCTTTTTTTTTTTTTATAATAGACAAGAGTCTACATTCAATTTGTTAAACTTTGTTTTTCTACCTGCCTGAATGATATCATCATTTGAAGACTTCTGAGGAGCATAAGTTTCAGGTAGGATTTCAATAACGCCTGAAAAGAAAGTGTAGAACAAAGAAAAAGTAGGGCCCCATTTCTGTCTTTGCCTTGGGCCCCAAATTGACCAAGTCCACCCCTGTGGATACGTCACTGCGCCTGGCTAAGGGTAGTATTTCACTTGGCTGAGACAGCTTGCAAATAGTTGGGGATAAAAAAACATGAGACAAATCTGAGAATTTGTGACAATGTTCACTTGGAATCACACTGTCTCGTGAATGTTGCAATAATGTAGAAACACTCTGTCCAAACTTGCATTTTTTTTGGGGGGGGGGGGGGGCTTAAGTGAAACTTTACAGCAAAAAAAAAAACAGATATGAGACATTTCAATGATTTTGCTCTTGATATACCTTGTAGAGAACTGAGGCGAAAACGCCGCGGCTGCCGGGCTGGAGTAAGGCGGAGGACAAAAAATATAAGGTACAGACCCTCCCTTCCATCTGTTGTCATGGGAAATGTACGGTCGATACTGGGAAAGTTAGATGAGCTAGCGGCTATCTCCCGTTATGATAGCACATACCGGGAGTGCTCTCTCCTTTTGTTTACTGAGACGTGGCTAACTGAACTAGCAGCAGATGCTAACATTGAGCTGGAGGGTTTTCACATGATACGAGCTGACCGAACACCAGACAGTGGCAAGGCTAGGGGCGGTGGAGTGATAATGTATGTTAACAACAACTGGTGCAGACCGGGACATATCACTGTTAAACAACGACACTGCAGCAAAGACATTGAGTTGCTAGCTGTTAGCATGAGGCCTACATATCTCCCGAGAGAACACTCACACGTGATCTGCATTGTTGTTTATGCAAATCCGACGGCGAACGCTGGGACAGCACGTGACGTCATCCATTCAGTAACCAGCAGGCTGCAGACAGAACACCCAGATGCTCTTCTCCTCATCTCAGGCGATTTCAACCATGTTTCACTGTCTCCCATTCTACCCACGTTCACCCAGTATGTCACATGCCACACTAGAGACAATAAAACACTGGATTTATTCTACGCAAACACTAAGGAGGCGTACACCTCATCACAACTCCCCCCACTCGGGAGATCGGATCACAACTTGGTTCATCTCCGGCCGGTGTACAAACCCCTAGTGCACAGACAACCTCCGGCCATGCACACTGTGGAGTTATGGTCTGAGGAGACAATGGACACCCTAAAGGGCTGTTTTGAAGCCACCGCCTGGAAGCAGCTCTGCGATCCACATGGTGAGGACATCGATGGCCTCATTCACACCTTCACGGGCTACCTCAGCTTCTGTGTGGACAAATCCGTTCCCACCAAGACCATACGGCGTCACTCAAACAACAAACCCTGGATCAACCCTGAGATAAAAACACTTCTGAGAGAGAAGAAGAGGATCTTCAGGTCAGGGAACAGGGAGATGCTGAAGTCCGTACAGAGGGAGCTGAGGAGAAAGATCAGAGAAGGCAAGGACAGCTTCAGGAAGAAGATGGAGGGCAAGCTGCAACAGAGCGACATCAGCGGGGTCTGGAGAAACCTCAAAACCATCTCGGGGCTCCAGAATACCTCCCCCCAGGCCACAGGGGGCAGGGAGTGGGCGAACAACCTGAATCTGTTTTTCTTTCTTTCAAAGGTCTTTTTATTATTATTAATTGAAGTATCAATACAATACAAAGTATTAGAAATTTTCATTTTTGTTTCAACCAAACAGTAAAAAACTAGAACTTAAAGCCAACAAATGTAAATGCTTCAAAGCACAAAAACCTTTAAATAAACAATAAAAAAAAAAAAAAAAAAAAAAAAAATACAAAGAAAAATTATGTGTGTGAAGTGGGGTTGGGGTAAAGGGGATATGAGCTACTCAGAAACTATAATCGTGGGTCTTTCAAAGAAATCAAGAAACGGGCGCCATAATTTATAGAATTTGTTTTCAGAGCCACAGACTGTATATCTGATTTTTTCTAAATCCAAACAGGACATTATATCTTTTATCCACTGTAAATGTGAAGGGGGCGAAGAATCTTTCCACTTCAGTAATACAGCACGTCTGGCCAATAATAATGAAAATTTGAATACTTTTAATTTGGAACTTGGCAAGACAAGTTCTGGAGCCACACCAAAAATGGCGCATAATGGATCAGGTTTAATTTGATATTGCAGGACTTCAGACATAGTGATAAAAACAGAATGCCAAAAATTCATCAATGCAGGGCAGGACCAATACATGTGAAGCAAAGTGCCAGGAGCGCTACCACACTTTTCACAAGTTGGGTCTATATCCGAGTAAATGCGTGCTAACTTAACCTTGGACAGGTGCATCCGGTGTACAATCTTAAATTGAATAAGAGCGTGACGAGCACACATTGATACAGTGTGAACCTGGCCAAGAATAGAGTCCCACAGTTCATCAGTAAAAGTAAAATTAAGATCTTGTTCCCAGTTCAATTTGATAGCGGCCAGAGAAGAAGATTGTAAATTTGAAATTAAATTATATAAAACTGACATTACCCCCTTAGAAGTTGGTTTAACTAATAAAAAATCATCTAGAGGATTATCAGAAGGTTTTTGAGGGAATTGTTTTGTCATGGTTTGCACATAATGTCTGACCTGGAGGAAGCGGAAAAAGTGTGTAGAAGTGATGTCGAATTTGGTGGAAAGTTGAGAAAAACTTGCAAATTGACCATCAAAATATAAATCCGCAAAAGATTTTAAACCTTTTCTGTGCCATATATGAAATGCACTATCAATAGTTGATGGGGTAAATAAATGATTTGCGGCAATTGGACTTCTAATGGAAAAAAACTGAAGACCGAAATTTTTCCTGAATTGAGACCAAATTCTAAGAGACTGACGAACTACTTTATTATTACCCAGTGTAGACAAAGCAAGGGGAAGTGGTGAACCTAAAATTGCCGGTAGGGAAGTTTGATTGTCCACATGTGACTCCATAAGGATCCAAATAGGTGATTTGGGTTCCAGATAAAAATGTTTCCAATATAACATGCACCTGATATTTGCTGCCCAGTAGTAATATTGAAAGTTAGGCAGAGCCATGCCACCTACTGATTTGGGTCTTTGAAGAAAAACTTTCCTCAATCTCGGATGTTTACCATTCCAAATAAATGAAGTAATCAGAGAGTCCAAAGACTTAAAAAAGGATTTAGGAATAAAAATGGGGAGACATTGAAACAAATATAAAAACTTTGGAAGTAACATCATTTTTACAGAATTGATTCTGCCAATTAAAGACAAGGATAATGGGGACCATTTGGAAAGTATTAACTTGCACTGGTCAAGTAAGGGGAGAAAATTATTTTTAAACAAGTAATTAAATTGTTTAGTGACACATATCCCAAGATAATTAAAATGATCAATAACAACCTTGAAAGGAAAATGTTCAAAATCCTGAACTTGAATCTTTTCATTAATCAGAAACAATTCACTCTTATTAAGATTAATTTTATAACCAGAAAACCTACTAAAACTATCCAAAATATTAAGTATAGCGGGTAATGAAGTAAGTGGGTTGGAGAGAAATAATAAAAGATCATCAGCATAGAGTGAAACCCTATGCTCAATGCCACCCCTACGAATGCCTAGAAAGTCCCGGCTCCCACGGATTGCAATAGCTAACGGCTCAACTGCCAAGGCAAAGAGCAACGGGCTCAAAGGACAGCCTTGCCTCGTACCACGGTAAAGTCTAAAATAGTCAGAATAGCGACAATTAGTTAACACTGAAGCTAAAGGACTAGCATAGAGAAGTTTAATCCAGGAACAGAAGAAAGGACCAAAACCGAACCTCTCCAAAGTAAAAAACAAATACTCCCACTCAACCCTATCGAATGCCTTTTCAGCGTCCAAACTAATAAGACATTCAGGTATGTTGTGGTGAGGAGTATAAATAATATTAAACAACCGCCGCAAGTTAAAAAAAGAATGGCGATTTTTAATGAAACCGGTTTGGTCCTGTGAAATTATAAAAGGAAGAATCTTTTCCAACCTTGAAGCTAACAACTTTGACAAAATTTTAACATCGGTATTTAACAAGGAAATAGGCCTGTAAGAAGCACAATCAACAGGATCCTTATCCTTTTTAAGCAACACAGTGATACAGGCCTGATAGCATGAAGGAGGAAGTGTACCAGAGTCAAGCGACTCTGTAAAAACTTGACAAAGGAAAGGGGCGAGGTCATCAGAGAATTTTTTGAAAAAATCAGCGGAAAACCCATCAGGTCCTGGAGATTTTCCTGATTGCATGGATGATATTGCCAGCTGAATTTCTTCTTTTGTGATGGGAGCTTCTAGAATTTGCCGAGATTCTGAAGAAATCGAAGGAATATCAATAGAATCAAAAAAAAATTCCAAACCCTTTAAGTTTGTTGTATATTCTGAGGTATATAATTTGGAATAAAATGACCTGAAAATATCATTAATCGCTTGTTGGTCAGATGTCACCTCTCCTTTATCTGTCCTAACTCCAGTAATAATTTGCTTAGCTCTAATACCACGTAGTTGATTAGCTAGAAGTTTACTGGTTTTTTCGCCATGTTCATAAAATTCACTCTTGTTCCTTATTAAACAACCTTCAATTTGTCGAGTAGAAAGTAAATTAAATTTAGTTTGTAATGTCATACGTTCCTTGTACAAAGCGGGTGATGGAGATTGAGCATATTGTCTGTCAATGTCCAGGATTTGATCTAAAATAACCTTCTGTTCCTGTATTAAGGATCGTCTTTTAAATGCTGCCAATGAAATAAATTCCCCCCTAAGAAATGCCTTCATGGCCTCCCATATCGTTTTATTTGACATACCAGGAGTTTTATTTTCTTTCAAAAAAAAATTAATTTTAGAAGAAATATTCGCAACCAATTTTTCATCTGTAAGTAATAATGGATCCAATCTCCAATGCTTTCTCATGGAGTCACATCCATGGAGGATCATTTTAAGTACAAGAGGGGCATGATCAGAAACCGAGATGCTATCATAACTGCAAGAGCAAAGGTTATTAATTAATAAATTGTCAACAAAAAAATAATCTATTCTGGTATAAGTATGATGTACGTGAGAGAAAAAAGAATAGTCCCTGCCGTTAGGATGTAAAAAACGCCAAGGATCTGTAAGGCTATATTCCTCAAGAAAAGACTTAACATAAGTTGCAGATTTATTAAGACTAGCAGGTTTTGAAGATGAGCGATCTAAGATCGGATCCATATACAAATTAAAGTCACCCCCAAGAATTAGAGAATGAGTATTTAAATCTAGAAGTTGCGAAAAAAGGTTGCGAAAAAAGTGCACATCATCAAAATTCGGTGCATACAGATTAGCCAAAGTGACATGTTTATCACCAAGTTTACCTGATACTATTACAAATCGTCCATTTTTATCTGATACAACATTAGAGGGAATAAATGGGATATTTCGATCAATAAGAATAGCAGTGCCCCTGGCCTTAGCTTTAAAATTTGAATGAAAAAATTGTCCTGACCAACATTTTGACAAACGCAAGTGGTCGGAATCCTGCAAATGGGTTTCCTGCAAAAACAATACCCCAGGCTTAAATTGCTTTAGACGTGACATGACTCTCTTTCGTTTAATTGGATGGTTCAACCCCTTCACATTCCAGCTTACCAAAGTAAGATTACTATTCATTCAAAGAGTAAAATTTATATATTATGTTGTGTAGCCCAAAGAAGAGTAAAGTGAGGTACGGGTAAAAAAAAAAAAAAAAAAAAAAAAAAAAAGGAAGGGGTAAGGGGGGTGTAAATAAAACCATAACAAAAAAAACAAAACAAAAAAAAATAAATAAAAAAATAAAAATTAAAAAAAATAAATAAATAAATAAAAAAAATCCAACAACCAAACCTATAACAACACTCCAGCCGGTTGCAAAAAAACAGCAACCGCTCCATCTCCTGCTCTATTTTCATCCTAACAGAATGCTCCCATACAACTGGCTTCAATCCTGCATAATATGAACGTTTTACCCTAAAAAAAAAAAATAAATAAGATAAAATTAAAAAAAAGAATTAAGTAAACAATAACGTATAGGGAGCCAATTTTACCTTGTTTTTAAACATCTGAAAATGCATCAATGTCCAGTCAGTGCAGCTTCAATGAAGTAACAAGCAGCCCAGCGCGGCAGCTGGTCGACCCAGAAATGTCCAGTTCAAGGCGAAAATTGCTGGTTTCTCTCCATAGTTTGCATGAAGCGGGTGGCCTCTGAGACGGACGCCAGCCACTGGTTTTTGCCGTCTGGAAGAGTTATCCGGAGCCTGGCAGGGAAAAGAAGAGAAGGACGAAAACCTCTCTTGTACAACTCGGACATAACCTCCTTATATTCGGCTCGTTGCTTCTGAACGTCGGCGTTATAATCCTCGTAGAACTGAAGTTTATGCCCACGATATTCCAAAGTCCCACGGCGTCTCCGCGCTTCTCTCATCACCAAGTCTTTGGTCCGAAACCGGTGGAAACAAATAATGACAGTGCGCGGCTTCCCATTCGGACCCGGCTTGGACATGGGGCTGCGGTGGGCTCTATCCAGCTCTGGGGGAGATGGCAAAGTTTGTGCGCCAAAGACGTCCACCAACAGCCGAGAAAAAAATTCAGATGGCCGTGGACCCACATCAAAGGACTCCGGCAGACCCACCAGACGAATATTCAGCCTCCTGCTTCTTCCCTCCAGGTCAGAAAGTTTGTTTTTCAAAAGTTTGTTCTCCTCCTGTATTGACTCGCATGTAACTTCAAGCGCCGCTAGGCGCTGGCTGACGTCCTCCGCGTTGTTTTCAAGGTCGCCAATGCGTTGCTCCTGGTTCGCCACATCTGCTTGAATTTTGTCCAGCTTACCATTAATAAGTTCAAATGAAGCTTTGAAGTCAGCAGCTATGGACATTCTGTGTTGCTCTAGCAAGGCAACAAGTGCAGGGTTAAGGCTGATACTAGCATCCTCAGCTAAGCTGGTGTTAATATTGTTCCCTGCTGCCTCCTTTTCAATCTGCTTTCTTGTTTTGGACATATTTCAAAACAGATTCTGCATGTATTAAATGTCCAAAACATTAACAGCTTACAGCAAAGTAGGGTTTAAAAAGTAAAGGAAAAAAAAAATATAGCAGGAGCCAGCAACGCACACACCTACTCCATTGCCAGCCTGCAGCTCAGTTTCAGGGTGTCCGCAATCTTTTTATAGCCTAGGCCATCTTTATGTATTCTTTTTTTCAGATCTTCAGAGAGTTCTTTGCCATGAGGTGCCCTGAATCTGTTTTTCAATAGATTTGACCAACCGCCCTCCCCCCTGACTGCACAACAACCACTGCTGCCTCTAAAGAAATCAAGTCCTGCTGCCCACTCCCCACTCCACCAACACCCCCCCACTCCCAACACACAGCCCCCCATCCTGACCCTGACCAGGACCCAGGTGAGGACGGAGCTGAGGAAGATCAAGGCGAGGAAGGCGCCGGGACCGGACGGCATCAGCGCAAAGCTCCTCAAGTCCTGTGCAGACCAGCTGTGTGGGATTGTGACGTATATCTTCAACATGAGCCTGAAACTGGGGAGGGTACCACAGCTGTGGAAAACATCTTGTGTGGTACCTGTACCAAAAACTTCCCACCCCAAAGACCTGAACAGCTACAGACCGGTAGCCTTGACGTCCCACTTGATGAAGACCCTGGAGAGACTGCTCCTTGCTCACCTCCGCCCCCTGGTGGAACCAGCGATGGATCCACTCCAGTTCGCCTACCAGCATGGCATTGGGGTGGAGGATGCGGTGATCTTCCTCCTTCACCGTTCTCTGTCCCACCTGGAGAAGCCCGGGAATATGGTGAGGATCATGTTCTTTGACTTCTCCAGTGCTTTCAACACCATCCAACCGATGATCCTGAAGGACAAGCTGCTGCGCGCAGGGGTGGACCAGCACCTGTCATCATGGATCCTGGACTACCTCACGAACCGGCCTCAGTTTGTGAGAACCCGGGACTGTGTGTCCGACATGATCATCAGTAGCACGGGGGCCCCCCAGGGAACGGTGCTGGCTCCCTTCCTGTTCACTCTTTATACTGCGGACTTCTCACACAACACAACACATTGCCATCTACAGAAGTTCTCTGATGACTCTGCGATCGTTGGCCTCATCTCCAATGGAGATGAAGCTGAGTACAGAGGGCTTATCCAGGACTTCGTGGACTGGTGCCATCGGAACTGCCTCCAGATCAACGCGAGGAAAACTAAGGAGCTGGTGGTGGACTGCCGCAGGCATGGGCAGCCCCTCACAGTACCAGTAAATATACAGGGAACAGACATCGAGATGGTGACATCCTATAAGTACCTGGATATTCATCTGAACAATAAACTAGACTGGTCACACAATACTGACGCACTCTACAAGAAGGGACAGCGCAGGCTGTTCCTGCTGAGGAGACTCAGGTCTTTTGGTGTACAAGGGGCGCTGCTGAAGTCATTCTATGACACGGTGGTGGCATCAGCCATCACTTTTGGAGTGGTCTGCTGGGGCAGTGGCATTACTGCAGCCGATAGGAAGAGACTGAACAAACTGATTAAGAAAGCTAGCTCTGTCCTGGGGCAGCGCCTTGATCCGATGGAGGAGATAGGAGAGAGAAGGACGGTGGCTAAACTGTCATCTCTGCTGGAGTCCGAGTTCCACCCTATGCAGGACATACTGAATGCACTGAGGAGCTCATTTAGCAGCAGACTACATCATCCCAGGTGCACAACCGAGAGGTTTCGTAGGTCCTTCCTACCAACGGCTGTCAGACTGTACAACCTAAGCAGGGCTGCTCGCAGAGATAGCAAAAAGACGTAACAAACTAATAGTTTTTTGAATGCAAAAGATGCAATAGACTTACACAATGGTCCCCTCCGGCATACAACTAGGAACTTACCGGTCGCTATGGAGGGTGAGAATATGTATGGGCACATAATCATACCATGTAGGATAACTAAGTAGACGGTTATGCTGTTTCATTCCATCTAGCAACAATGCTCTGCACTGTGTGTGTTTATATATTTACATATTTATTCCATCTAGCTACAATGCTCAGCACTGGGTGTGTTTATATATTTATATATCTACATATTATTCCATCTAGCTACATTGCTCCGCACTGTGTGTGTTTATATACTTGCATATTTATTCCACCTAGCTGCAATGCTCCGTACTGTGGGTGTTTATATATTTACATATTTATTCCATCTAGCTACAATGCTCTGCACTGTGTGTTCATATATTTATTCCATCCAGCTACAATGCTCTGCACTGTGTGTCTGTGTGTGTGTGTGTGTGTATATATATATATATTTTATAGTAATACGTACATATGTATATTAGCTGCTCTTGCTTGCTTGTTGTTTTTTTTTTTTTCTTGCCTTCTGATTGTTGCTCTGAGTGTTGCTATCCCTGTGCTGTTGCAATCCTGGAATTTCCCCGTTGTGGGACTAATAAAGGCTTATCTTATCTTATCTTAAGTCACAAAAAGCATGTTTACAAACATGTTAACATAAAAAAAAAAACTTGATTTTTGGCAGAGTGTCACTTTAAGGATGTTTTCAACTTCAAGGACTAGAAAAGCACTCAGAGAGCACATACCTCCACCAAGTCTTCTTCCATCACGCATGGATCACCTCCAAAATGTAATGGGTTTGTGTGTAGGCCTAGAGCCACTTCTGGTGAAACCTGCACCAAAGTCTGTCCATTAGTTTTGGAGTACTGTTGCGAACACTGTGAGAAGATAAGAGCCTTGGCTGAGGTATGCATTCTCAGATCATCACCAAAATGTAATGGGTTCCTCTTTAGCCCAAGAACCACCTCTGGTAAAAATTTCATCCAAATCCATCCAGTAGTTTTTGTGTAAGCCTGCTGCACAAATACAAACAAAGCCCTTGGTGGAGGTACGCACTCTCAGATCATCACCAAAATCTAGTCATCTGTTCCCCGTGCCATTACACACCTTTCCTGACAATTTCATCAAAATGTGTTTATAACTTTTTGAGTAATGTCGCTAACAGCCAGACAGACAAACTAACGCCAGCAAAAACTTAATCTCCTTGGTAATAATAATAATTGCTAGCTTGTTAAAGGGCTGGGTGATATACCAAATATATTTGTTGTATCAGTACATTTTGCCACCCACAATACATAAAATGTTTGTATTGTGCATATTTGGGTATTTGTCATGTTAATATGAGCTGCCACTGCTGAAGTCTGGGCTGCAGCTGAGCGTGGCTGCCCCGTCCCCCTGATGCTCACAGAGAAATATACACTGCAGCGAGCAGAGATAAAAGTAAAAATTAGACTGCATTCACACCAGGATAGTCCGGGGGTCTCGGTTCGATTGGGTGGGGAATGTCGAGAATTTTTGCACCCTCATTTGGTTTGGTTTGCATTCACACTGCAGCAGACCAAACTGCCTGGACAATGTCACACAGTTACAACAACTGCTCGTTTGGGGCACTGTATCCGAAACCACCACTGACCAGGAAGAAAAAATCTCGGCAAAGAAGAAAAATCCGGCTCATCAATTGGCCAGGACCAAAAAATGGAAATCCGTTCCCTTCAGCCGGGTTATTTCTCCACCACAAATGAGACATTTTTTAACTTTTCTCCTCGGCTTTCTTCGGTAAAAGGATTTCTCGGATTCAAGCGGATGTCTTTATTGTTATTTTCTATCCAAAATGTACTACGGTAAACGCCACTTCCTCTTCTCAGACTACGTGATGCTATGGTTACACAAACGCCGAAGGGCTCTTCTGCCCTTTGGTCCGCTGGATAGTCCGTTTGCATTTACACTGCAAGCGAAGCAGTCTCAGTTGAACCGAAACCCCCATCTTTGGGTGGACCAGAATCCGCTTGTTTGGTGCGCACCGGAGTTTGAATGCTCATTCATATCACACCAAATGAACCAAACTATCCTCTGATGGTCTGGACCAAACAGTGGCCGTGTGAATGCGCCCTTAGATGATAGAATAAAAGTAGGCCCACCTTAAGCACAGGAAACCGGGGGGGAAAGGGGGGGGGGGGTAAATATTTCCAGTTTGAACTCCACAGGTGTAAAATCATGCTCACTTAGCAAACAAACTTTCAAAATAAGAGCTCTTATCCAGTCTTGCAACCCTTCAAAATAAGAGCGAGTGGCTAGCCAAATAAAGAATTGATGGAATGTAGACACAGAAAAAAATAACCAACAAACTGTACTTCTGTCACGTATTAGACCACAAAGTGTTAAAGGGGTCATTGCCTGAAAAATGTTGTTTGTAGATTTTAACTGTCTGAAATGAGTCTACTGGTCACCTAATTATCCAAAAAATTTTCAAAACAGTCAATTCTCTTAAAAAACACACAGCCTTTATCTTTTTATCTCATAAAGAGTGAGCTGTTAAAATGTGTAAAAAGTGCAGTCAAGGAGCCCTTTTAACTATGTGTGGTAAACTGAAACATTTCTACCCATGTGGACAAACTTGATTACTTGATAATGTGGGTTCTGTTAAACAAAGGTAAAAGACATTTAGCTCAGTTACATATTATTGTGAAGAATCTTCTGACATCTCTGGCTTTTTCACAAGTGAAATGAATATACAGTGCATCTGGAAAGTACTCATGGCGCTTCACTTATTCCACATTATGTTACAGCCTTATTCTAAAAGGGAATAAATTCATTTTTTTCCTCAAAATTCTACACACAATACCCCATAATGGCAATGTGAAAAGTTTTTTTTGAGATTTTTGCAAATTTATTAAAAATACAAGACTAAGAAATCACATGTACATAAGTATTCACAGCCTTTGCTCAATACTACGTTGATGCACCTTTGGCAGCAATTACAGCCTCAAGTTTTTTTTTGATATGATGCCACAAGTTTGGCACACCTATCTTTGGGCAGTTTTGCCTGTTCCTCTTTGCAGCACTTCTCCAGCTCAATCAGGTTGGATGGGAAGTGTTGGTGCACAGCCATTTTCAGATCTCTCCAGAGATGTTCAATTGGATTCAAGTCTGAGCTCTGGCTGGGCAGTTCAGGGGCATTCACAGAGTTGTCCTGAAGCCACTCCTTCGATATCTTGGCTGTGTGCTTTGGGTCATTGTCCTGCTGAAAGATGAACCATCGCCCCAGTCTGAGGTCAAGAGTGCTCCGGAGCAGGTTTTCATCCAGGATGTCTCTGTACATTGCTGCATTCATCTTTCCCTCTACCCTGACTAGTCTCCCAGTTCCCGCCACTGAAAAATATCCCCACAACATGATGCTGCTACCACCATTGGCATGGTTATGAGCAGTACCTGGTTTCCTCCAAACATAACGCCTGGCAGTCACGCCAAAGAGTTCAATCTTTGTCTCATCAGACCAGAGAATTTTGTTTCTCATGGTCTGAGAGTCCTTCAGGTACCTTTTGGCTAACTCCAGGTGGGCTGCCATGTGCCTTTTACTAAGGAGTGGCTTCCGTCTGGCCACTCTACCATACAGGCCTGATTGGTGGATTGCTGCAGAGATGGTTGTCCTTCTGGAAGGTTCTCCTTTCTCCACAGAGGAACACTGGAGCTCTGACAGAGTGACCATCAGGTTCTTGGTCACCTCCCTGACTAAGGCCCTTCTCCCCCAATTGCTCAGTTTAGATGGCCGGCCAGCTCTAGGAAGATTCCTGGTGGTTCCGAACTTCTTTCATTTACAGATGATGGAGGCCACTGTGCTCATTGGGACCTTCAAAGTGGCAGAAATTTTTCTGTACCCTTCCCCAGATTTGTGCCTCGAGATAATCCTGTCTCAGAGGTCTACAAACAATTCCTTTGACTTCATGCTTGGTTTGTGCTCTGACTTGCACTATCAACTGTGGGACCTTATAAAGACAGGTATGTGCCTTTCCACATCATGTCCAATCAACTGAATTTACCACAGGTGTACTCCAATTAAGCAGTAGAAACATCTCAAGGATGATCAGTGGAAACAGGATGCACCTGAGCTCAATTTTGAGCTTCATGGCAAAGACTGTGAATACTTATGTACATGTGATTTCTTAGTTTTTTATTTTTAATAAATTTGCTAAAATCTCAAAAAAAAAAAAATTCACACTTTTGTTATGGGGTATTGTGTGTAGAATTTTGAGGGGGAAAATGAATTTAATCTGATAGGATATTTTCACATTTCATTGATTATTCTATATGATTTTAATGCTGTATTATTCTATTTTATATTATAATTGTATCTGGTGCATATAATGAGCCAATGTCTGATTCACTGTGTTTTTCCATTGTCTCAGAGCTTGAAAAGAATGTCTGTTTCTCAGTGTAAGATTAGGTTGAGCAAGATTGTAAATAATGACAAAGGTTTTATTGTTTTATCATACCAAGCTGTTCTGTACCGTATGCCTGAAGTTAGGGTGACTTAGGATGACCAGGCCATGTAAAGATCATAGCAGAATGTTCAGTGCTGTCCATAGATTAGAAGCAGTCTCTTGGAAAGATGGCTCTGGCCAGTCTTTAGCTTAGATAAGGTCAGGGACCCTGCCTGAGGTATAAGAAGCAACATCCTTGAACACATGTTAGGGAGTTGGTGTGAGCAAGCTCTGAGGCACGTTATGCTGTGACCAATTACCTCCTTTCTGATCAGAAAGAGAATAAATGGCTCAGAACTTGGAAACCGCCTATTGATTCGGTCTCAATCAATTCATTTTTGATCTAACATAATCCCTTTTGGAATAAGGCTGTAACATAACAAAATGTGGAAAAAGTGAAGCGCCATGAATACTTTCTGGATGCACTGTATATACATAGTATACAGTATATACGTATTGTAGCATCATCTTGCTTTGGCTCATCAATAAAATTATCCTTCATCTTAAAGACATTGTTTCACCCAGGAAAAAGGCTAGTCAAGAATTGCTTTTTCATCTCAGGACCACTGTGGAGAACACATTCCTTTGTAAAGAGGTACGAGAGATAAGGATTCCATCTTGTGCAAGGAACGGATTAAGTTACCTCATAAATAACAAACTTCCTTCCTTACAAGGCAGTTTTATTGGTTAAACCACTCTATTGCCATCCTCTGGCAACCCAGGGACATGTTGGAGTTAACCAGCTAAACTTTATTCCCTGACATTAATGACTACCTTTTTTCAAAAACTCTCACTGTTCAGATTATCCTGTTTTTCAGGACACCATGGAAAAGCGAGTAGGACTCTTATTATATCATTCTGTCAGACAATCATATGGGTTTGAAGAATTTATATTAATCCTTGATTTAAATGTGTGCATGAATGTTTTAATGCTTCAATATATCTTATGAGATGATGAGATTCAACTTTAATGTCATTACACATGTATGAATACAAGGTAACTTATTCTTGCATGTCAATTTTAAAAGTACCAGTTATAAGGCTGCATGCCCACTGAATTCGTCCTAAACCACTGAAACTTGCTTAGATTTTATACATAAGTATATCAATGAATTTTCACTGTATTAAGATGTGTGTCACTCTTGAGGAAAGCTTCAAGTCATGTGACTGGTATCTGCTAGTCTCTGCATAGCAACAGCTCTCTCAATATTATTAGTTGTTACAGACAAAGGACTGTTTTCTGATTGGACTAAAGTTCATAAAACCCACCCACGACGGGAGGTAATTGGCTTATTTTCATGTCAATCACCAGAAGCCCGCAAAAGTTGTCTGATTTATAAGCAGGGAGATACCCTCCTTCAGATGAGTTTTTGTCAGTTCAGTTTTTTTTTATTGTGCTGTGTAAACGTCTGTGTGTTTTAATGTTTTTCTTTAAATGTCTGGGAATTAATTTTCTTTCCTGAGCTCAAAAACCTCCGCTAAATGAAGTCAAATTTCATACTTCACAGGCATTTCTGTTTTTCTAACTTTTTATCCTGTTAAACTTTCTTTAAACTCACCATGTGTTTTTCAAAGGACTGACTGACCATTCATCTTCACACTGGAAGCTATTTCAGCCAGTTCTACGTGTGTTTTAGAAGAATCTTTTGTTAATATGGTCATTCTGATCTGATAGGTAATTATTCTCGAATTCCCTTGGGAGAAGCCACTGACCCATGAAAGTCTCAATGCAGCTCGCCATTACAGATGCCCCTGAAGGAGCTCTGACACCAATGGCGTGAAGACGAAGGAGCCTTATTATCGCAATCAAAATCTCATCTGGTGACTGTAGACTTTGAAAGCTGCTGTACCTTGTCCGAATATCTGCTGACAAGATATTCTGGTTCTTGTACTACCTGTGAATAAAGCTTCGGGATCATCTCAACAACAATGCAAGGAGTCACGTGAACCATTTCTCTTCGCCTCCATCTGCTGAAAGTGAATAAAACGTCTGAGATTTAAGAATAATTCAGCATCTGATCAGATACAGAATTAAAAGAGAATTAATATAAATCTTTTTATTAAAATTCCGTTTTTACTTTCTTAGAATAATTCAGAATTTTTCCTATAATTAGTTTAATTTTCTCAATAAATTTGTGTTCAGTTTTTCACAATCCTTCAACTTCAAACTGATCTAAATTCAGCTTACATTTTCACCCTGGTTCTATAGGTGTTCACATTCCATTACTCAGTAATCAGATATACCAGCTGAATGTGATTGCTCACTGTTGATCATTTCACCTGCTCACAAGTTATTTGAATGTAATGTCATTTAATCAGGGTTTCATTTAAATAAATCTGTAAAATGAGAGAAATTGTTGAGTTATTTATTCCTGTCTGTGAATGTTCTAAGCCCCAGTAGAACTCACTAATATTTTGAGACTGATTAAACCAGTATGAAGTTTAATTAATAATTAATTGTTCACATTTAGTGAGCTGGTCCCCCAAACGAGTGTTTACTATCAACTTTTTCTGTGTGTGTGGACCCGGAGTAAATCTCAGGTCCCGATACGCCCCGCTAAATGAAACTAAATAAACTTTATACCTGATCAAAATTATAAATTAAATAGCACTACAGTATATACAGTGTGGAAAATAAGTATTGAGCACATCAACATTTTCCTCATTAAACATACAGTATTTCTGATGGAGCCACTGACCTGAGATTTTCATGAGATAACAGTAACACCCCAAGTAATCCAAACATACAAAGAAATCAAGGCAACTGTGTTCACAAAACAAGTTATATTTAATAAAGTGGAATGACACAGGCATGCTTGGTTCATATTGCCAACACTTGGTCGGAGTCATTCCCAGTGAGAGCTGGACTCCGCCAGGGCTGCCCTTTGTCACCAATCCTGTTCATAATTTTTATGGACAGGATTTCGAAGTGCAGCCAGGGAATGGAGGGTGTCATGCTTGGTGACCACAGGATCTCATCTCTGCTGTTTGCAGATGATGTTGTCCTGTTGGCTTCATCCAGCAATGACCTACAGGTTTTACTGGGACGGTTTACCGCTAAGTGTAAAGCGGATGGGATGAGAATCAGCGCCTCCAAGTCCGAGTCCATGGCCCTCAGCCAGAAAAAGGTGGATTGTCCTCTCCGGGTTGGGGACAAGCTCCTGCCCCAAATGGAGGAGTTTAAGTATCTCGGGGTCTTATTCACGAGTGAGGGGAGAATGGAGAAAGCGATTGACAGACAGATTGGAGCAGCATCTGCAGTGATGCGGACGTTGTACCGGTCTGTCATGGTGAAGAGGGAGCTAAGCTCAAAGGCAAAGCTGTCCATTTACTGGTCAATCTACATTACTACCTTCATCTATGGTCATAAGCTTTGGGTAATGACCAAAAGAATGAGATCATGGATACAAGCGGCGGAAATGAGCTTTCTCCGTAGGATTACTGGACTCACCCTTAAGGTGCATTCAGACCAAACACGAACGGGCCAATGTTTCACGCAGCACGAATACATTATAACTCAGTGTAAACACATGACATGAATTCACAGTCTAATTGAGATGCAGACAGGTGAAGTTGCCTTTATAACTTCTGCAGCTGTGTTCAAACTGCTGTGGAAATCCCCAAAATAACAAGGCTGACATTATCCAATGGGGGGGCTCACCTGATAAAGTTGTCCCAGCCTCCAAAACTTCACAAGATGGATGTTTCCATTGCTAGCTTGCTAGCCTTGCTAGCACGTCTGTGGCAGAAATCCGTGGGTAAATAACTCTGACATCTCGATTCAGCTGAAGAGCTCCCGGTTCTTTTGTCTTCAGGTGAATGGCAGTCTCATTTTCAAACTAGTTTACTCTCCAATGTTGATATTTTTACTCAGATGACGGCGCTGTCCCTGGGATGTGAACACACGAATGCACGATTTCGCATGTGTTCGCCTCTTACCATTTATTTTGTATGGATTTGCGCCGCCCGTTTGCATTTGGTCTGAATGCACCTTTAGAGGTAGGGTGAGGAGCTCAGTCATCCGGGAGAGACTCAGAGTAGAACTGCTGCTCCTAAACATTGAAAGGAGCCAGTTGAGGTGGTTTGAGCATCCGATCAGGATGCCTCCTGGATGCCTCCCACTTGAGGTGTTTTGGGCACGTCCCACTGGGAGGAGATCCCGGGGCAGACCCAGGACTCGCTGGAGAGACTGTCTCCAAGCTGCTCTGGGAACATCTTGGTATTCTCTCTGAAGAGCTTGGATAGGTGGCTGGGAAGAGGGAAGTCTGGGCTTCTCTGCTTGAACTGCTGCTTCCACGACCCGGACCTCTGGAAAAGCGGTATAAGATGGATGGATGGCTGGATGGATAGTGAAGTTCATTTAATTTTTTTTTTTTCCACAATATCTTTATTGAACCTTTTTTTTTTAACAAACATGATACAAACAATCAAACACTAACACTAAAGTACTACAAAAAAAAAAAAAAAAAAAAAAGATGCACTAAAAACACCAACAACCACCAGCAAAATCAAATCTTCAACAATGCTCCTCTGTTTGGTCTAGACAATCCAATACATAAGTATACATATTATGTTCACCAGTTTGGAATTTACAAGGTCCACACACATCATTCACCTTCTTCTTCAAAAGTTATGTTTAAATTTTTTACATAATCAATAAAAGGTCTCCATATATTCTCAAACACAATTTCCTTTGATTTCAGTATATATGTTATTCTTTCTAATGGAAGGTTTGTTAACATCTGTCTTAACCACTGAGTCACATCTGGTCTATGAGTCTTTTTCCATAATAGTGCAATACATTTTTTGGCATTAAGCAAACTGAGGTCTATGAATGTTCTTTCACTTTTATTAAAATTATGCTTTTCTGGGTACAGACCCAACAAAAACAATTTAGGATTCAATATGATTTGTTTTGAGATTATTTTTTCAATTGTTACCCTCACCTCTTCCCAAAACATTCTTATTAATCTACATTCCCATACACAATGAAATAGAGTTCCTTTACTTTCCATGCATTTTGTGCATGTATCTGGTATATTTTTGTTATATTTATTTAACTCCTCCGGTGTAACATACATCCGCATTAACCATTTGAAATGTATCAATTTAAGGCGTACATTTATTGATTTGGTTTGAGCTTCTGTACAAGCCAATTCCCATTGTTCCTCTGAAATTTCAGTTTGCAGATCTTCTTTCCAGTAGTTTAATCTTTTCAGTGAATTTTCACTTGAAGATAGTGTCAATGAGTTATAAAACTCTGAAATAATACCCTTTCTTTTACTATCTTTCATCATCATTTTTTCCAAGGATGAATAAATAGGTCGAGTGAGAGCTTTATTTTGATTTGATCGAATAAAGTTTCTAAGTTGAAGATATTTAAAAAAATGTGTTCTATTGAGATTAAATTTGATCCTCAGCTCTTCAAAAGACATTGTTATCTGCACATGGCAAATATAAATCCTGAATCTTTTCTATCCCTTTTAAATTCCATACTTTAAATACAGCGTCCGCTCTCCCTGGTTTAAAATATTGATTACCCCATATTGGACTAAATTGTGACAATAACTGTGGTTCTTTTAAATAGTTTTTAGCTTCACACCATATTTTGATCATATGCTTTACAAATGGATTTTTAACTTGTTTTTGTAATTTTTTTGCCGAATCTGAGTATATGAATATGGGAAGAGGTAAAGGTAAATTGTATGATTCCATTTCAGTCCAGTGAGGGAGATCATTTGATGAAAAATAATATGTCATAGACCTCAGTTGTGCCGACCAATAATACAACATAAAATTTGGACATTTCAGACCTCCACGATCAAATGGTAAATATAATAAAGACAGACGTAATCTAGCCCTCCTGTTGTTCCATATAAATTCCACTAACTTTTTTTTAATTCTTGAGAATAAATCTAAAGGTGGTGATAAGGGAATGTATTGAAATAAATAAAGTATTTTAGGTAAAATATTACTTTTAAGTATATTGATTCTCCCGATCATCGACATTGGTAGTGACATCCATCTCTGAGTTAACTCATTGATATCTGTCATTAAGGCTTCATAGTTGACACTGGCGACTGATTCTAGCTTAGGCACAATTTGGATTCCTAAATATTTAAACTGATTTACAACATTGAATTGATTTACCTCAGGGGCTGGGTAATTTCTCTGGGTCTCATTTAGCATTAATATTGAAGATTTAGTTTTATTTATTTTATATCCTGATATTTCCCCAAAATTCTTTATTAAATTCAACAAGGTTGGAATTGATTTTTTTAGATTCGACATAAACAAAATTATGTCATCGGCGTACAGGGAGATTTTATGTTCTGTTGGTCCAACTTTAATTCCATATATTTGTGAATGTAAATGTATCGCTATCGCTAAAGGTTCAATTGCCATAGTAAACAGTAAAGGTGAAAGTGGACAGCCTTGTCGACATCCTCTATTGATTTTTATTGGTTTTGAAATATTGTTATTTGTTAGGATTTCTGCTGTAGCATTATTGTATATTATTTGAACCCATTTTATGAAATTATTTCCAAGTCCAAACCTTTGTAGGACTTCAAAAAGAAAGGGCCATTCAACTCTATCAAAGGCCTTTTCGGCGTCCAGTAATAGGAGAGCTGTATCCGGTGCTTCTTTATTAGAATAAATAATATTGAATAGTCTTCTTACATTATGGAAGCCTTGTCTTCCCTTTATAAAGCCATTCTGATCTCGATTAATAATATTTGGTAAAATTTCTTGTATTCGTCTTGCTAAAATTTTACAGATTATCTTAAGGTCGGCGTTTAATAGGCTTATTGGTCTCATATTTTCACATTTATTAGAGGGCTTACCTGGTTTTGGCAGCAGTATAATTAAGGCATTATTTATGTATGATGGTAAATTATTATTTTGAAATGCTTCTAAAACCATTTCCAAAAAAGGTTTTATTAATTTATTCTTAAATTTTTTATAAAGGTCAACTGGAAGACCATCTGGTCCTGCACTTTTTCCTGATTTCATATTATCAATGGCTAGCCCAACTTCTTCTTGACTAATTTTAGCCTCCAATATCTCCCTGTTTTCATTTGGAATACACGATATAGATAGTTCGTTCAAAAACCCATTTAGTTTTGTTAAATCAAATTCATTTTTAGTATCATATAATTTTTCATAGTAATCTCTAAAGGCTCTGTTAATTTCTAAAGGATCTATAACTACCTGTCCTTTACTTATAATACTAGTAATTGGTGTTTTAATTTCTAATTGTTTAATCTGCCATGCCAATAATTTTCCTGATTTTTCACCTTGTTCATAAAAAGATTGTTTCAATCTTAGAAGACTCGAGGCAGCTCTATTCGCTGATTTTTTGTCGTATTCAGCTCTCAAAATCAGTAATTCATTCTCCAACCTTGGATCACTTCCTGCATACACTTTTTCCTGAAGACTTTTCATTTTATGTTCCAATTTAGCTCTCTCCTCTCGAGTCTTCTTAGATTTTGATCCTGTATAACTAATAATATGTCCCCTAATAAAAGCTTTGAAAGCCTCCCACTTTACACATGCTGATGTTTGTTTAGTATTGATGTCAAAGTACTCGTCTATCTGTTTTTCTATATACTTGACAAATTCCTCATCCTGAAGCCATTTATGCTGAAATTGCCATCTACCTGATTCCTTTGTCAATTTTTTATCTACATATATTAGACAACAGGGTGCATGATCAGAGATCACGATGTTATCATAAAAGCAGTTTTGAATCTTGGATCTTAATTCTGTGGAAATCAAAAAATAATCAATACGTGAGAATGTCTTGTAGGTACTGGAATAACAAGAATAGGCTTTAACTTGTGGTTTCATTTCTCTCCATATATCTAACAATCTCAGTTCTTTCATAAAATGATTAATAGTCATCCTACATCCATTGTGCGTACAATCCAGTCCTGTTGATCTATCTATACCTGGATTCAATGTACAATTAAAATCCCCTGCTATTATATGTTGCCCTGTAAGTGATGATAAAATAAGAAATAAATTAGCAAAGAACTTTTGATCATCTATATTGGGACCATATAAATTCACAAGATTTATATTTTCTAATAGCAAAGAACCTTGAATGATTACATATCTTCCAAGTTTGTCTCCAATTACATTTTTCACTTGAAAAGGGACTGATTTATGTATGAGAGTCATAACTCCCCTGGCCCGGGATGAGAATGATGAGGTGAATACACTTCCTTGCCATCTACTCCTAATTCTTTTTATATCCTCCTCTATTAGATGAGTTTCTTGTAAAAACACAATTTTTGAACCCATGTCTTTTATTTTATTCATAACTTGTTTAAGTTTTTTTAAAATTTTGTAGACCTCTGCAATTCCATGAAGTTAAATTAAGATTAACACTTTGGTTTATGATCAATAGAGAGTTTGGGATTACCTTGCAGTGTAAACATGCTCATACAGAGAAGCAAAAACATGAGTGGTTGAACATTCATCCTACAAACTACACACAAACAAATTCCCCCTTCCCACACTTGTGGCGAACCCCCCAAAATCAAAAGAAAAATTCCGTCTCCCGATATAGCCATCGACCGTTCCACACCCACGGGGAACAGCCTAAGCCACTCCTTCTTCATCCTCCCAATCACCCTAACTCTACTGCTTTTAATGACGTAGCATTAACTCTCCTCTGTAGTTTTCCAACTTAACTCCAAAATTTTTAACAACTTTGTACATCATAGTTTTTTTTTGTTTGTTTTGTTTTTGTTTTGTTTTTTTAATATATAATACAATCTATATTTTGTAAACTTGCTATTTACTTCAAGTCAGTCAGATGCCTGTGCAAATGCTTAATTATTCTACCTTATATTTTGTTCATGCTTAGCTCCCACCAGTCTCTTCTTCTTCTTTGATCTTCTTGATGAACTCCTGCGCCTCCTCTGGGGTCTTGAAGATGTGGGTTCTGCCCTCATACGTGGTCAGCAGTCTCGCAGGATAGATTACACCATGACGAATCCCAAGGTCGCGCAGCTCCTTACGTATGGGATCAAACTGCTTCCTCAATTGTTGGATTCCTGTGGCCAAATCTGGGTAGAACCGCACCTGCTGATCCTGGTGTTTAATCTCTCCTTTAGCTCGTGCAGCGTTGAAGATCTTCATCCTGTCTCTGTTGCTAAGAAACTTCATAATTAAGGTCCTCGGCGGTCCCTTATCTCTCCGTGGGCCAATACGATGTGCTTTTTCCAGAACCACTGCTGATTGCAACTCCTCGCTGCCCAGCACCTCCGGAATCCACTTTTCCAGAAAGGAATATACGTCCCGACCTTCTGATTCCTCTGGAAGACCCACCAGCCTCAAGTTATTCTGTCTCGACCAAGATTCCAAATCCAAAATATTATCTTCTAGACATTTATTTTTTTTTTCCAAAGTGCGCACCTTTAATTGAAGACGGGTGACGTCATCTTCAGCACTAGCGAGACGGAGCTCCATCTGCGCCGTTCGTTCTACACAGTCACCCAATTCCTTTCTTATTCCTTCCAACGCTGTCATAATCCCATCAAATCTAGAGGAAAAGTCCGCTCTCATTGAACTCATGGCAGCCATCAGCGCATCTGCGCCGCTCCCCGCAGATTTCGCACCGTTGCCAGCCTCCTCCGCCATATATGGAGTTTTGTTTGCTGCGTCACAGACCTGAAAGTCCGTTAATTTGGACTGTTTCGGCGGCTCGCTTTTTCCTTTACCTGGTTTTCCAGCCTTAGGCTTCGCCGACATATCCTCGCCCAAACGCTGGGATACGTTCTGTCCCAAATGAGAGAGTTATTTGCCGATTTTTTTCTCCAGGAGCAGAGCAGAGTGAGACACGTCCGTCTTACGTGGCAGCCATAACCGGAAGTCAGTTCATTTAATATTTAGTAGAAAAGCCTTTGTTGGTAATAACAGCTTCCAGGTGCCTCCTGTATGGAGAAACTAGGTGCAGGCATTGCTCAGCAGTGATTTTATCCTATTCTTCCACACAAACTTGTGATGTTGTTCATAGGATGTATTATTGTGTGACACAGGTTGTGGCTCCACCTTTCCGGTTCCACTGCCACCCGGGGTATAAAAGGGCTGTGAGGAAGGGGGGTGGTCTCTTTGACCACCTCTCAGCCTAGCAGGAGCGCTTCTGTATAACCTGTGAGTCTATAATAAAGTCTTGCTCAGTTCCACCTTAAGTCTCATCATTTACCCTCAATTACAGACATAACATTTGGCGACAAGGGTTAAAAACATGGACGTGGAGTCACTACCATTCGGCCATTTCTGGAGCTTCCCAGCGAGCCACCGGTCCCTTGAGTGAGATGGGTCGCCGCATTCCAAAATTACTTGGTGGCTCTGAACCTTGGTGAACTGAAGAAGATACGGGTTTGGGCAATACTGGTTCATAATTTAGGTATGAAAGAACAGCATATCCTTGCTGCTATGGGTGCTAGCGATAGCTTTGAGGACGTTGTTGAGCTAATGGCACGATATTTTCATGCCCCTGAGAACATCATCCTCTGGAGGATCCAGTTTCGGCAGCATCACCAGTGGATCGGCGAGTCAGTACAACGATATGTTGCTGACCTGCATCAGCTGGCCAGGGACTGCCGGTTTGAAGCATTGGAGGAAGAGATGGTCCGTGACCAGTTGGCGGAGCATATGCTTTGCTCAACGGCGAGGTTGAGGCTCCTCACGCACTCCGGCGAATTGTCGTTAGCCATGGCTATCGATAGCTCAGCAGTGTGAAGCAGCGGCTAGACTGTCACGTGACCTCGGTGAGAGATCTATACTGTACCACTCTGAATCGCAATCAACGGTGCAGGCTGTGGACCCGGACAGCGATGATAGTGAGGAGGAGAAGGAGGAATGCGCTACAGCTGTGAAGATAAGATTCGCCCCGGGATCGCCCAGGTGTTTGGGTTGTGGGTCCACTAAGCACCGCTATAAGGCAAGAGAGCGTCCGGCAAGAGGAAAATGCTGCAGCAAGTGCGGACTAATGCATCATTTTGCCAGCGCCTGTAATAGATTCGAGCAAGGGGAAAGGCAATACAAAGCGGAGACCCCTGCTCCAACTCCTACGGTTATCCATACCGTCTCTCCGAACTCCAGTGGCCGTATATACTGTATGGTGAAGCTAGATGGAGTGGAGGTCCCACTGCTGATTGACACAGGTGCAGTGAGGTCCGTGTTGAATTGGCCTACCGTGAGGAGTTTCTTCTCATACTACCGAGTAAGAGGTCATTCAGTGCCATTGTGTGGGTATGGAGGAAAAAGGCTAGCCATTGTGGGTTCGGTGGAACTGACGGCTAGGTACAAATCAGCGGAGGTGTCCAACCTGCAGTTCGTGGTAACCACTGATAGCGTGAATATTATGGGCTGTGACCTTTTTTTATGGACTGGGCTTTTTGATCACCACTGGTGTTGGAGGAGAGTGGTCGGGCTGTGGCTTGTGGGACCGTCCGGTTCCACAAGTGGTGGTCGATGCTGTATGGGATGAACCTTGGCCTAGTATTCTGGAAGATGAGCAGAACCAACCCTGCCCAGGGCCATTGCGGGAGGGTTCCAGTGTCAGTGCCCCAGTAACCTTAGCTGAGGGAACTGGGCGACGCAGTGGGATGCCCGTGACGGCGGGTGGAGCTGAGTGGCTAACCCACTCTGCTTCCAGAGTTTGGCTGGGAGGTACTGAGAAGCAAGGGGTCACAACATCTTCGCCAGCGTCTGAAATGAAAGTGAGTGGGGCAGGACCAGCTGGCACAGTAAAATGACGTGCCACTCTGGGACACTGGAAGCTGAGTCGGGCTCCTCTAGGGGTTGCTGATGTGGTCCAACCCAGAGAGGAGCCCTGGTCGAGAGGGGTTTGTAGAAAGTGCAAGCGACAGGAGGACCAGGGGTGGCTGCTGGTGGTGGCCGTTCGGGAGGATGGCTACCTTCAGCTGTCTAATGGCTCATGGCGCCATCCCAATGAGCTGCAGTGCACCAAACTGGAGAAAGAGGTGTTTGGACAGTGGCATGGGCCATCCCTGGGCATGAAGAGAAGAAGGTGCTCTGGAGGGGAACCATCTGATTGTTTTTCAGGGGGGTGGGGGTGGGGGGGGTTCCTCTGTTGGGGCAGGCTGATATTTGGGGTGATGTGTTTATAGCATGGTGTTGGTATGAATAGTAACTAAGTTGTTTATTGGATCTATTAATGGGGGTGGTGTCAAAATGGTCTACTGATGCATCTATTGATGCGTCTAGTGCAGTGCGCTGTGTGTCTGTTTGCTTGTCACCTCTCGCTTTCAGCCTCTGCCGCTGGCTAGCTATTGCGAAAAGGAAGCCGAGTGCGTAAGTCTTCCCTGCCAGTGCATAGCCTCTCAGTAGATAAGCCCTATGCAATGCCTTCTCATGGTGACACACGTAAACTGAGCACCTTGAGGTCTCAAGCCAAATTGCAAGGGACTCGGAGGAGGTCTGCCCCCAGACATGTGGCATGCCAGGCCCACCAGTGTGTGGACACGTCCTGATGCCCATGAACAGACCCCCAGCTATGGGTCAAATAGTCTCACTGCCCTGTGAGTGCTAGGGATAGCATAAGGCTAAGGGAATCAACCCTGACAGAAATATCGGAGTGGAGCCCCATAGGCGGAGTCATGGTCAAATTCTGCCAAGACTCCGGCAACTCCTGCATCCAGTGTCATCTCCAGCCGTCTCGACTATGTCCTGCCACTGGAATCAGATGACCCTGGAAGAGGGAGTGAGGCTGACGCTGCACAACTCTCCCTCACTTTAATCCAATTTTCTAGCACAAGTCTCGTCAATCCATCAATCCGTTTCAAAAGTCCTGTGGCGATGGGCGAGTGGCAAAGCAGCAGGTGAGGATACACTGGCAGCTGTAGTCATGGACCTGCACACAGGCGGCTCAGGCCCAATGATTGCTCCTCACTGACAGAAGCAGCAGCGGGGTTCGGTGTCTGTCTGAGTGACTGAGCAGCCCTTTTTAGGATTGCACTGCTCACCTCCACAGTCTGAGGAAGGGGCTAGAAAATGTGCCCTAAACATTGCCTGCTTCACAACACTCTGGCCAACTTACCGTGGCTGGAGGGGATCCCACACTAGCGGTAGAAACAACAGAGGAAAGAAAAAGGTGACACCACTCAACATTGGCACATGGAATGTGCGCACACTTTTAGACAACCCGTCAGCTGATCGACCAGAAAGAAGAACAGCTCTAGTTAGCAGGGAAGTTGCAAGATACAACATTGACATTGCAGCTCTGAAACCAGGCTTGCAGAAGAAGGTCAGTTAAATGAGTCGGGAGGTGAATATACATTCTTCTGGAGTGGCCGTAGCAAAGATGAGCGCCATGAAGCAGGAGTTGGTTTTGCTGTGAGGAGCAACCTTGTCAGCAAACTCTCCAGCCTCCCAAAGGGCGTGAATGACCGCCTCATGACAATGCAGCTTCCACTGCATGACAGCAAGCAGGCTACTCTCATCAGTGCCTATGCACCAACTATGACAAAACCTGATGAGACTAAAAACAAGTTCTACAAAGAACTTGATGCTCTCCTGTCTACTGTGAAGCACAACAACAAGCTCATGTTGCTCAGGGACTTCAATGCCAGAGTAGGACAGGACAGTTCTGCCTGGGAAGGCATCATAGGCAAAAATGGAGTGGGCAAGTGCAATAGCAACGGTCTTCTCCTGCTACAGACCTGTGCCAAATATAGCCTCCTCATCACAAATACTGTCTTCCACCTGCCCACTCGAAACAAAACCTCATGGAGGCACCCCGCTCCAAACACTGGCACCTCATCGACTATGTCATCATCAGGCAAAAAGATAAGCAGGACGTCAGAGTCACAAAGGCCATGTGTGGTGCTGACTGCTGGACCCACCACAGGCTTATTGTCTCCAGGATGAAACTGCGCATCAGACCTAAGAGAAGGCCACAGGGGGACAAGAACAAAAGCATGAAATGGCTTGATGTGTCCCAACTGAAAACCTACTCCAAGGCTAATGCACTCACAGAAGACCTGGAACGCGAACTTGCAGATCTGAGATTCACAGCTAATGCTGAGAAAGACTGGGTGCTGTTCAGGAATACTGTCCACTCATCTGCACAGAAAATCCTGGGCCTCTCAACACGGAAAAAGCATGATTGGTTTGATGAAAATGATGAGGAAATCAAAGCTCTACTAACTGAGAAGCATAGCCTTCATCGTGCCCATCAAAATGATCCCTCATCCATCTCAAAGAAGGTGGCTTTCACCAGCGCACGCAGGACAGTACAACTCAAACTTTGAGAGATGCAAGACTCATGGTTGAGTGCCAAGGCGGATGAAATCCAGGGCTACGCAGACAGGAATGACTCAAAACAATTCTACGAGTCTCTCAATGCCCTGCATGGGCCCAAGCCATCAGGAAGCTCCCCACTTCTGGGCTCAGATGGTTCAACCTTCCTGACAGAGAAGACCCAAATCCTCCAAAGATGGGCTGAACATTTGGAAGGAGTCCTGAATCAGCCTTCTACTATAAACAATGAGGCAATCGACAGGATGTCCCAGGTTGACATCAACGATGCCATGGATGAACTTCCTACTGTTGTTGAAGTCCAAAAGGCTGTTGGCCAACTGTCAAGTGGCAAAGCACCAGGGACAGATGCCATTCCAGCTGAGATATACAAGACAGGTGGCCCAGCACTCCTTGAGAAGCTGACTGAACTGTTCTGGTCCTTCTGGACCCAAGGCACCATTCCTCAGGAACTCAGGGATGCATCAATTGTCCACGTATACAAGAGAAAGGGCAACAGACAAGTATGCAACAACCATCGAGGTATCTCGCTACTCTCCATAGCTGGTAAGGTCCTCGCAAGACTCTTGCTAAATCGTCTGATCACTCACCTAGAACATGGCCTGCTGCCAGAATCACAATGTGTCTTCCGTAAGGGTAGAGGGACTGTGGACATGATCTTCGCGGCTCGTCAACTCTAGAAGAAGTGTCTAGAACAGAACCGCGAGCTCTACACCACTTTTGTTGACCTCACCAAAGCGTTTGACATTGTCAATTGCCAGGGACTATGGAGGATAATGTCAAAGTTTGGCTGCCCAGACAAATTCATCCTGATGGTGCGCCAGCTCCACGATGGCATGAACGCACACGTCCTAGACAACGGTGAGGCATCAGAGGCTTTTCCAGTCACGAATGGCGTTAAACGAGGTTGCGTGCTCGCACCCACCTTGTTCAGTATGATGTTCTCAGCCATGCTCACTGATGCCTTTCAGAATAGCACCACTGGGATAAGCCTCAGGTACAGGCAGGATTGAAGGCTCTTCAATCCAAGAAGACTCCAGGCTATCACCAAGGTAAAAGAGACTGTACAGAGGGACTTCCTCTTTGCCGACGACTGTGCTTTAAATGATAGCTCAGAGAGTGAGATGCAGTCAAGCATGGACAAATTCTCCATGGCATGTGACAACTTTGGCCTCACCATCAGCACCAAGAAGACCGAAGTTATGCACCAACCAGCTCCAAATGGCCAACCGGCAGAACCAACTATTACAGTGAAGGGGCAGAGACTGCAAGTTGTAGGCCAATTCACATACCTAGGTAGCACCCTCTCCCAGTCTGCAACAATACATACCGAAGTCAACCACAGAATAGCCAAGGCCAGCATTGCATTCGGCAGACTCCGCAAAATTGCATGGGAAAGACGGGGCATTAGCCTAGAAATGAAGCTAAAGGTCTACCGTGCTGTTGTGCTCCCAACACTCCTCTATGCCTGTGAAACATGGACGGTGTATGCAAGGCATGCCAGACAGCTCAACTGTTTCCACCTCACCTGTCTTTGAAGGATCTTCAGCATCAACTGGCAGGACAAGATACCCGATACTGAAGTCCTTGAGTGAGCTAAAATGGAAATGGTCCACACCATGCTAATAAGAGCGCAAGCCAGGTGGACAGGTCATGTTGTCAGGATGCCTGATGAACGCATTCCAAAGCAGCTGTTCTACGGGGAACTCTCAGAAGGAAAAAGGTCGAGAGGGGGACAAAAGAAACGCTACAAGGACACCCTGAAGGCCTCTCTGAAATCCCTCAATATAGACGTGGCCTCCTGGGAAACTCTAGCACAAGACCGCTTGGCCTGGCATATGAGTATTAAGAATGGCTGCAGAAATCTCGAAGCCAGACATATTGCTGGAGCTAAAGCCAAGCGTGAACTGCGCAACACTAGACAACCCAGAACATCAGCTAACGTGATGATGCATGCCTGCCCTACATGTGCCAGGACATTCCGTGCCAAAATTGGACTGATCAGACATCTCAGGACTCACCGTCAACCGTCAACTCATCAATAGGATTATGAGGTCACCATTGACAATGATGGATGAACAACAACAAACTAAGTTGTTTATTGGATCTATTAATGGGGGTATAACATGTTTGTATACAGTATATGTTTGTTCTAATAAGGGGGTTGTTTTGAATTATTTATTTTAGGAACATGGCAATTTTCTGTTTAATGTACTGTGTTTTAGTAATGACAGCAGAATAATCCATCTAGCCATGTGGGGGTGGGACGGTAGTCCACCTGTCTCCCCCTAGCCTTAGTTATTTTGTATGAATGTGGTAGGCCCTGATATTTCTGTTCACTTTTAGTGTGTGATTCGGGTTCTAAATTGGAAGGGTCTGGATTGTACGTGTGTGTTTTGTACCTTTTTTTTGGGGGGGGGGGGGTGATGTTGTTCATAGGACGTATTATTGTGTGATACGGGTGGTGGCTCCACCTTTCTGGTTCCGCCACCACCCGGGGTATAAGAGGGCTGTGAGGAAGGGGGAGCGGTCTCTTTGACCACCTCTCAGCCTAGCAGGAGCGCTTCTGTATAATCCATGAGTCTATAATAAAGTCTTCTTCAGTTCCACCTTAAGTCTCATCATTCACCCTCAGTTACAGACATAACAAAAGTGTCTTCAAATCTTGAAGTTTCCGTGGGTGTCTTCTATGAACTCTGATCTGTTCATTTCATAGATTTTCAATTGCATTCAAGTCAGGTGACTGACTGGGCCATTCTAGCAGCTTTATTTTCCTTCTCTGGACCCAGTTGAGTTTCCTTGGCTGTGTGTTTGGGATCACTGTCTTGCTGAAATGTCCACCCTCATTTCACCTTTGGCATCTTGGCAGATGGCAACAGGTTCGTATCAAGGATGTATCTGTACATTTGTCCATTCATCTTTCCTTCAACTACAGGTACATCTCAAAAAAATAGAATATCATGAAAAAGTTCAATATTTTTTGTCATTCATTTCAGAAAGTGAAACCCATATATTATATAGATTCATTACACAGAGAGTGAAATATTTCAAGTGTTTATTTATTTTAATTTTGATGATTATGGCTTACAGCCCATGAAAACCCCAAATTCAGTTTCTCAAAAAATTAGAATATTACATAAAATTAATTTTAAAAAAATAGCTTTTCAATACAAATGTGGACTGACTGAAAAGTATGTCCATGTACACACTCAATACCTGGTCAGGGCTCCTTTTGGATTAATTACTGTATCAGTGTGGCGTGGCATGGAGGTGATCAGCCTGTGGCACTGCTGAGGTGTTATGAAGGTCCAGGTTGCTTTGATCGTGACCTTCAGCTCGTCTGTATTGTTGGGTCTGGTGTCTCTTATCTTCCTCTTGACAATACTCCATAGATTCTCTGTGGGGTTTAGGTCAGGAGAGTTTGCTGGCCAATCAAACACAGTGATGCCATGGTCACTGAAACAGGTTTTGATACTTCTGGCAGTGTGAGGGGGTACCAAGTCCTGCTGGAAAATGAAATCAGCTTCTCCATAAAGCTTGTCAGCAGAGGGAAGTATGAAGTGCTCTAAAATGTCCTGGTAGACGACTGCGCTGACTTTGGTCTTGATAAAACACAGTGGACCAACACCAGCAGATGACATGATTCCTCAAATCATCACTGACTGTGCAAACTTCACACTAAACCTCAAGCAACTTAGATTCTGCGCCTCTCCACTCTTTCTCCAGACTCTGGGACTTCGATTTCCAAATGAAATACAAAATTTACTTTTATCTGAACAGACGTCATCTGCTGGTGTTTGTCCACTGTGTTTTATCAAGACCAAAGTCACCGCAGTTGTCTACCAGGAAATTTTAGAGCACTTCATGCTTCCCTCTTCTAACAAGCTTTATGGAGAAGCTGATTTCATTTTCCAGCAGGACTTGCCCCCCCCCCCCCCGCCAATCACTGCCAAATGTATCAAAACCTGGTTTAATGACCATGGTATCACTGTGTTTGATCGGCCAGCACTAAACCCCACAGAGAATCTATGGAGTATTGTCAACAGGAAGATGAGACACCAGACCCAACAATGCAGACAAGCTGAAGGTCACCATCAAAGCAACCTGGACCTTCATAACACCTCAGCAGTGCCACAGGCTGATCACCTCCATGCCACGCCACATTGATACAGTAATTAATCCAAAAGGAGCCCCGACCAAGTACTGAGTGTGTACATGGACATACTTTTCAGTCGGTCCACATTTGTATTAAAAAACTATTTTTTAAAATTAATTTTATGTAATATTCTAATTTTTTGAGAAACTGAATTTGGGGTTTTCATGGGCTGTAAGCCATAATCATCAAAATTAAAATAAATAAACACTTGAAATATATCACTCTGTGTGTAATGACTCTATATAATCTATGGATTTCACTTTCTGATATGAGTGACAAAAAATATTGCATTTTTTCATGATATTGTGATTTTTTGAGATGTACCTGTATATGAAGTCTGCCTGTACCATGTGCTGAAAACCACCCCCACACCATGATGGGATGTGCAGTGCCATTTCTCCTCCAAACATGCAGTGTGTTGTGGCATCCAAAAAGTTCAATTTTGGTCTCATCTGACCAGACGATATTCTCCCAGTATTTTTACTGGCTTGCCCAAATGTTGTGCAGCAAACTTTAAATGAGTTTCAACATGCTTTTTCTTCAACAGTGGATTTTTGCAAAGTGAGTGGGCATAGAGCCCACGTCGACTGAGTGCATATTGTTTTCTTTGAAAGAGCAGTGCCTGCTAACTCCAGGTCTTTCTGTAGCGCTCCAAGAGTGGTCTTTGACTCTTGGATAAGTGCTCTGACAATTCTTTTGACTCCTATCAGAAATATTGCGAGGAGCTCCTGGTCATGGCCAGTTTATGGTAAAATGATGGTCTTTCCACTTCCAAATAATGGCTCCAACAGTGCTCACTGGAACATTCAGCAGTTTAGAAATGTGCCTTGAGCCAATGCTGTCATTATGTTTTGCAACAATAAGGTTGCAAAGGTCTAGAGAGAGCTCTTTGCTTCTTCTCATCATAAGTTCTTTGTGGTATGACAATCTGATATTCACAGACCTTTTTAAAGGCTGTCAGGACTTAACCATCCATCCATCTTCTTCCGCTTAATCCTTTTCAGGTCGCGGGGGGGCTGGAGCCTATCCCAGCATCCAGCTGAAATTAATTTGCACTGATGGGGGATGGGATGGCTTCCTAAATTCTGATGGATTTCAGCTGGTTTCTTGGCTTTCTATGCCTTTTTGCACCTCTTTTTTTCTTCATGTGTTCAATACTTATTTCATGTGTCATTCCACTTTCTTACATATAACTTGTTTTATGAATACACTTGCCTTGATTTCTTGTATGTATGGATTACTTGGGTTGTTCCTGTTAGCTCATGAAAATCTCAGGTCAGTGGCTCCATCAAAAATATGTTTAATGAGAAAAATGTTGACGTGTTCAATACTTATTTTCCCTGATATATGTACAGTATGTGTGTGTGTGTGTGTGTGTACAGTCATGTGAAAAAATTAGGACACCCCATTAAATATTCAGTTCTTTATTAATAAATGTTCACATATCTATGTCAAACTTTTTTTGTTTGTATTTGCATTTTTTAACATTTATTTTAGCTATTTTAAGTGGGAATGAATGTGGGGGTGTCCTAAAAAAGATGGGGAGTATCCTAATTCATTCCTCACTATTTGTTTAGAATTACATTTTACAGAAAATTTGAAAGTCTTTAATTCATTTTTAATTGTTTAGTTGTATTATATGAATCTCCCAGTATTTTTAACATTGATATCCATATGTCCAAATATGTTAAAAAAAACACACACACAGGGTGTCCTAATTTTTCCACATAACTGTGTGTGTGTGTGTGTGTGTGTGTATCTATAGTCATGTGAAGAAATTAGGACCAAATTTTAAAGGACATTCAGCACACAAAGCACATATTGTGATATATATCGTGTATCACAATATAGAAAAATTATATTGCGATACATTTTTTGAGCTATATTGTCAAGCCCTAGTTTGTTACTTGATGTTAATGGGATTTTGGGCAAACAGTGAATTATAGGTATGTGCAGTGTGTTTCAATGGCATGCATTTTTTTTTATTGTAAATGTATAACATTTAGCTCAGTGGAAGAAGGTATTTTTAAACATTTTTTTCACTCTGCTGTAATTATTTCTAATTGGCTTAATTTGCACCAAATAATTGTTTAAAGTTATATTAATCAGAAAGTTGTTTAATATTCTTTTTTGTTTGAATTCATTAATACCACATAATATTCATATATATATATATACACTACCGTTCAAAAGTTTGGGGTCACCCAGGCAATTATTTTGTGTTTTCCATGAAAAGTCACACTTATTTACCACCATGAGTTGTAAAATGAATAGAAAATATAGTCAAGACATTGACAAGGTTAGAAATAATGATTTGTATTTGAAATAATAATTTTTTCCTTCAAACTTTGCTTTCGTCAAAGAATCCTCCATTTGCAGCAATTACAGCATTGCAGACCTAATATGATTGCACAAGGGTTTTCTAATCATCCATTAGCCTTCTGACGCAATGAGCAAACACATTGTACCATTAGAACACTGGAGTGATAGTTGCTGGAAATGGGCCTCTATACACCTATGTAGATATTGCACCAAAAACCAGACATTTGCAGCTAGAATAGTCATTTACCACATTAGCAATGTATAGAGTGTATTTCTGATTAGTTTAAAGTTATCTTCATTGAAAAAAAGTGCTTTTCTTTCAAAAATAAGGAAATTTCTAAGTGACCCCAAACTTTTGAACGGTAGTGTGTGTGTGTATATACAGTATATATATATATATATATATATATATATATATATATATATATATATATATATATATATTATGCTGCTTATGAAGTTTTATATAACTTCATAAGCAGCATAATCTTTATTCTTAAAGTCAAACTGCTGTTGCAGCTCTCAGCTAATTGTATTTTAGTCTGAGAAGGGCAAAATGGTTCCTCGGTTGGCAAAGGTTGCAGACCCCTGGTCTGTGGGAAACAATAACTTCAAATTTGCCTTGGAAAAAATGCCATCCTTGACACATTATTTTTGTTGAGCACAAAACAGCAAACTAACTCTAAGCTACCCAGCCATACATTGACCTCTGACACAAAAAATAGAGCTGAAAGAGCAAAACTTGCCAGGCAGCTTTACAGCTGGCTTTAGTAAAGTAATATATTTGCTTACATGCTGAATGTGTCAATGTAACGTGGTAAAACAATGAGACAAAACCTGTATTAAGCAGGCTAAAGGTTAAATTAGCAGGCTAAGCATGTTACAGGGGATGGCACCAGTTTTTAAAACTTGAACCTTTGCTTATTTGCTTGTTTATTCATTTTGACATAAATATAAAATAAAACCAAGCATTTTAAAGGCCATAGTTAATCCACATGTAGTCGCTTCAAGGAGCTTGTGCTGAACTGGAATTAATAAGTGTTGAACTTATGATGGAATTAATAAGTGTTCACTTCTTCCTTCTCCCTTTCGAACAGTGTATACTGTTACTTTATTGCATTTGACATTTGCTTGTATTTGTTAGTTTATTTCGAACACAAAAATATATCTATCTATCTAACTTTTAAAATGGCTGTTATTTTTGAAAGGTAAACATATATTCTCCAAATACATCATTTAGGAGAGTATCTCACAGGGCTGTGACAGCTTGCGATTAGTTGGAGAATGGCTGGTTGATTGAATGGCATTCACGAGGGAGTTTCCAAAATCTCTCCAAATGTTTGCGGGGTTTGCAGTTTCCTCTTGTGAGTCGCAGGGCCTCACGTTCTTATTGCAGGAATTTTGAACACGTTCATCAAATATGTGTGACAATTATTCTCTCAAAATAGTCACAGAATCGTCGTGTCTCGAACCTGTCTAGAACCCTTCTCAATTTAGCTTCTGTGAGTGAGAAAGTGACAGAAAAGTTAGACAACTTTGCAAGGGGATGGGAACATATAAAACTATACCACCACTGATTGGAGACAAAAAGCAGCTGTAGCAGGGAGGGATATTCCAACACCAGCGTGGTATTTTCTGGCAGCAGCCTGTTCCCTGTCAGCAGCAGAGTGGTCAGGATGGTGCTTGACCACAGCAGCAGCAGAGACATGCAGCAGCATTCAGCATTTCAGCCTGGTCCGCACCCAGCATTACAAGAATAATCAAATGAAGATAAAACTTATGAAGGAATTGATTAGCAAAACTATGACGATTGAGAGAAGAGACACAACCCTCTGCACAACTGGTGAGTAGAAGTTGTAAATTCTTATTGCATAATTTTATGCATAAGTTTATAATCCTCATGTTGTTTACTGTATATATCTGCTTTTCATTTATCGATGTCCTGGAGACCTTTAGAGTCATTATTGTGAGTTTTTTGCTAGCCATAAAAGTTTGGGGAATGAGGCTAATTCCTGATCTTTTTCCTGTCTATATAGGAGCTGGAGTGGGCAAGCAGTGAAAGTGTGGTTTTACTATTGTTTCCTGTGATTGCCAGACATGTGCAACTGTATTGCTTACATGGTTTTGTTTTGTGTTTAAAGTCATTTTACTTGTGTGCTTCTGTGCAACACGTCAGTGGGAGAGAAGCTGCAGTGGGCAAGCAGTGAAAACATAATTTTTTTTCTATTGTTTATGGTTTCCAGGCATGTGTAACTGTATTGCATATACACTACCGTTCAAAAGTTTGGGGTCACCCAGACAATTATTTTGTGTTTTCCATGAAAAGTCACACTTATTTACCACCATGAGTTGTAAAATGAATAGAAAATATAGTCAAGACATTGACAAGGTTAGAAATAATGATTTGTATTTGAAATAATAATTTTTTCCTTCAAACTTTGCTTTCGTCAAAGAATCCTCCATTTGCAGCAATTACAGCATTGCAGACCTAACATGATTGCACAAGGGTTTTCTAATCATCCATTAGCCTTCTGACGCAATGAGCAAACATATTGTACCATTAGAACACTGGAGTGATAGTTGCTGGAAATGGGCCTCTATACACCTATGTAGATATTGCACCAAAAACCAGACATTTGCAGCTAGAATAGTCATTTACCACATTAGCAATATATAGAGTGTATTTCTGATTAGTTTAAAGTTATCTTCATTGAAAAAAAGTGCTTTTCTTTCAAAAATAAGGAAATTTCTAAGTGACCCCAAACTTTTGAACAGTAGTGTACATATGAGTTTAAAAGTCATTTTATGTGTGCCTTGTTGTAAAATGCACTTGTGGGACAGGTGCATAATTTATAAGATCCTGACTGCACAATTGCAGTGGCGGACTGTGTATTTTACAACTAGGCCTTCAGTGGTGATCTACCCAATTTAAGTGCCATTCATACCAAACACCATAAAAATAGCCTATAGGGCCATCCACACAAAGCATGTTAAAGATAACTTTAACTATAAAATTATAGTTTTAAAAATCTTTACCTTTTCATTGTAGAGCTCTGTTTCCCTGCGCACTCGTTTGTTGAGCTGCAGATCCACTCTTGTTTCCCCAAAGGTTTAAAAGTACTGTTGCTTGTACAGCTGGTGGCTATGCTTTGATGTCTCGTTGCTGCCTTGGTTAAGTCCCTGTCACACCTCGATGATTTAGGTAGTGTTTGTAAAACGTATGGAAAAAAATTTGGAGAATACGCTGGGGTATGTGAATCAGTTATGGCTGTTTTGTCTAAGTCAAGAGCACGCTGAAGCATGCTGGTACACTGCGTTGTTTGCTGAGCTCCTCTGAAAATTAATTTTCAGCATGATGAAAATTTTCCGACATATCCAGTGCATGGCTAATAACATCCCGCATCTGCAGAGCAAATAGCACATTTGCAGCATTGGTTCACAGGAAAAACCCATACAGAGCTCTCTGCCTGCAGCGCATACACACACACACACACACACACAGAGTGCTAAACACATGGGACCTGCTGGAGTTTTTTTAACATTTAACTGGTCTTTACGATCATCTGTCCTGTGTTTTTCTGATAGACATGCCAAAATGTCAGAACACTGGAGAAGGAGGATTCAATCAGATGATCGGCTGAAGCGCAGAGCGCAGCTGTTTACTTTGCTGTTGGCTGCGCCTCCCAGCAAAAGCACACCATGTATTATCTTGGTTTTGTTTTTTTCACTTTATTAAAAATAAACTTTTTTTTATCATCATCAGTTTGTGTGCCTTTGAGCCAGGTTGTGACAACTGTTATCTGATGCTCCTGAAGTGTCACATCAGCTGTTTTAGGCACAAATTACCTGACAGATCTGACAGCTCTGCCAGGTCAGTCACCCCCACCACCACCACCCCCGTGGTGTTTGGAGGGGAGAATCATTTGGATTGAACAGAGATCATCTCTCCCAAAACTAGGATTCATGGATTGGGAGGCAACGGCAATTTGGCATGACTGCACTATGCAGAAGTTATACTGTTGTTGCGCATAAGTTGTGAATGTTGGCAACACGCTAAGCATTAGTTCGTTTAAGTTACTATTACTTAACTATATGTCCAAGTCATTATGGATGCACGATGCATATGGCCAAAACTGAAAATTTCATCGTATCCCAGTATTTTAGACCAATTTTTATACGTTTGGCGAACGCTGCCTAAATCGTCATGGTGTAACAGACAGCTCAAGTTTACAAACCCTGTCTGGCTCCAAGTATCTACTCCATCAGATGCAAACAGGCATACCCAGCAAGATAATTTGCAGCACTCCTTGGAGGCTGTAATCCAAGGATACCACTCGTTGTTAATATGGAAGTGACAGACAAATCCTTTCCTCGGCTGAGACGAGCCTGCTAGCTTCAGAGTTGGCCAACCTCTCTTCACAATGACCAGCTTTTCTTGAAAATCCGTATGGAAAATTGATTTTTTTTTAAATATCAGCGACTAAATCATTTTCCTCTCCCCTGTCAGCCATTGTGGGTGGAAAAACAGCTATTATATTTAAACAGATACAGTATATTGTAGCTGCTTAAGTAAGTCCTTGCACTGGCGTTTTGCTAGCTAGGATCCTCTGCATTGTGGGTGAAGGAGTCTAACCATCCATTCAAAAGACGCAAAACTGCCGACGTTCTCGGATGCCTTCTATGCATACCCCTGGATGTGCAGAAGGCATCTGATTGGTTAAAACAACAGGATAAGTTTAATAGTTTATTTAACCTACAGAGCCGCACTGTTAAGTCCTGAAGGCTCAAGGCAGATTTGCTTGACCCTGGCAACACAGATGGCTGAAATATGATTGGACAAAAAACTCTAACATGCATTACACTACTGGAAGCAGTGCAACCAAGAGAAAAGCTACAAAATGAAGAGAATAGACTACTGGAAATAATTTAATACATCTACATGGAACAAATATAAGAATGTAGTTTGTAAATATAATTCTGATAATGTTTAGGCCAGCAGAGAAGGCTTTGCTAGCCCTGAGGCTCCACCACTGCACAATTGGCATGGATATCCGTCGTGCAGTGTTGGGTGGCCGTTGCAGGCCGTTGCGTTGAGTTTAAAAAAAAAAAAAAATGTCAATTTTGTCTTACACATGCTGTGAGAATGTCCTGCAACATTGGCATGACATAACCTCAAAGCAAACTTTCACCCAAAATTCACTAGATTGTGACATTATTGCAACATTGATGAGACATACGCAGTTGTATTGTAAGTGCCAGTTCAGTGTGATTCCAAATGAAAATTGTCACAAATTCAGATATTTGTTGCACATTTTTTAAATCTCCAACTAATTGCGAGCTGTCGCAGCCCAGTGAGATACCACATTTATCCTCTCTCTCTCTCTCTCTCTCTCCCTCTCTCTCTCTCTCTACATATACATATACAGACGAGGACAAAATTGTTGGTACCCCTCTGTTAATGAAAGAAAAACCCACAATGGTCACAGAAATAACTTGAATCTGACAAAAGTGGTAATAAATAAAAATTCGATGAAAATTAATCATTGAAAATCAGACAATGCTTTTGAATTGTGGTTCAACAGAATTATTTAAAAAAAAAAAAAAACAAACTCATGAAACAGGCCTGGACAAAAATGATGATACCCCTAGAAAAGATTGAAAATAATGTGACCATAGGGGCATGTTCAACCAAGAAGTGTCCTCTAATTAACATCACAGATGTCTACAAACTTGTAATCAGTCAGTCGGCCTATTTAAAGGGTGACAAGTAGTCACTGTGCTGTTTGGTGACATGGTGTGTACCACACTAAACATGGATCAGAGGAAGCAAAGGAGAGAGTTGTCTCAGGAAATTAGAAAGAAAATTATAGACAAGCATGTTAAAGGTAAAGGCTATAAGACCATCTCCAAGCAGCTTGATGTTCCTGTGACTACAGTTGCACATATTATTCAGAAATTTAAGATCCACGGGACTGTAGCCAACCTCCCTGGACGTGGCCGCAGGAGGAAACTTGATGAAAAATGGAAGAGACGGATAATACGAATGGTAACAAAAGAGCCCAGAACAACCTCTAAACACATTCATGGTGAACTCCAAGGTCAAGGTACATCAGTGTCGGATCGCACCATCCGTCGCTGTTTGAGCCAAAGTGGACTTCATGGGAGATGACCAAAGAGGACACCACTGTTGAAAACAAATCATAAAAAAGCCAGACTGGAATTTGCCAGACTGCATGTTGACAAGCCACAAAGCTTCTGGGAGAATGTCCTATCAACAGACGAGACAAAACTGCAACTTTTTGGCAAGGCACATCAGCTCTATGTTCACAGACGCAAAAATGAAGCATACCAAGAAAAGAACATTGTCCCTACTGTGAAACGTGGAGGAGGTTCTGTTAAGTTCTGGGGCTGCTTTGCTGCATCTGGCACAGGGTGTCTTGAATCTGTGCAGGGTACAATGAAATCTCAAGACTATCAAGGTATTCTAGAGAGAAATGTGCTGCCCACTGTCAGCTTGGTCTCAGTCGCAGGTCATGGGTCTTGCAACAGGATAATGACCCAAAACACACAGTTAAACACCCAAGAATGGTTAAGAGCGAAACATTGGACTATTCTAAAGTGGCCTTCTATGAGCCCTGATCTAAATCCTATTGAACATCTGTGGAAGGAGCTAAAACATGCCGTCTGGAGAAGGCACCCTTCAAACCTGAGACAACTGGAGCAGTTTGCTCATGAGGAGTGGGCCAAAATACCTGCTGAGAGGTGCAGAAGTCTCACTGACAGTTACAGAAATCGCTTGATTGCAGTGATTGCCTCAAAAGGTTGTGCAACAAACTATTAAGTTAAGGGTATCATCATTTTTGTCCAGGCCTGTTTCATGAGATTGTTTTTTTTAAAATAATTCTGTTTAACCACAATTCAAAAGCATTGTCTGATTTTCACTGGTTAATTTTCATAGAATTTTTATTTATTACCACTTTTGTCAGATTCAACTTATTTCTGTGACCATTGCGGGTTTTTCTTTCATTAACAGAGGGGTACCAACAATTTTGTCCCCATCTCCGGCGGCCGAAGGAGGAGGGCGGAAATAGGGAACTCCGTGGTTTGTTTGAACTTTTTTTCAATTTTCTACTACTGGCCGCATTTTCAGTTTTTGTTTTTTTGGGTGGAGGATGGCGACCTTGGAAAAGCCACCTCCGTCTATCCACCAGGGGGTGCGGATCGTTCCCCCGGAAAGCACTGTTACTGTGGAGGAGGTGCTTCTGGCTGTGGCCGAGCAGGTGGGCCATGATGCGATCTGCTTTGCGTCCCGAATGAATAGAGCTGTAGTTGCGTTTCTGGCTGCTGAAGAGGATGTCCACACACTGGTTGCAAGCGGTGTTGTTATCGGGGAAACGTATGTACAGGTGTCCCCCTTATCTGTCCCGTCAACGCGTATCACCGTCTCAGGTGTTCCACCTTTCATCACTGACGAACAGTTGGCGACGGAGCTCCGCAGATTTGGGAAGTTTGCGGGCCCGTTTAGAACTCTGACTTTGGGATGCAAGGAGACCAAGTTAAACCATGTGAAATCACTCAGGCGACAGGTGTTCATGTTTTTGGACTCGCCAACTGCAACTCTGGAAGTGTCCTTCCGGGTCAAACATGGGGACGGCTCCTATATGGTGTATGCGAGCTCAGGACAGATGAAGTGTTTTGAATGTGGAGACGTGGGCCATAAACGGTTCACTTGTCCGCACAGGCAGCGGGCGGGGAGCTCTGATGGAGCCGCGGCTGGTGCCGGCGGTGCGCCCTCCGCTCACGCTGCTGCTGCGGACGGCGTGGCGGGGCCTTCCGCCGCAGCTGAGGCTGCCGGCACGGCCTCCGCTCCCGCCGCTACTACGGACGACGTTGCGGGGCCTTCCGCCGGTCCTGCTCCGGAGCCTGCCGCTGTGTCTGTGGACAGCCCAGCTGTGGTGCCCGCAGCCCAGCTTACAGCCGGGAGCGTCGCTGGTGATGGTGCCCAAACTGTCACTGATGGTGCGTCAGAATCTCGCTGTGTGACATCAGCGGCTGTGCTTCCGGAGGCTGCTACCGTTTCACAGCAGGGGACGGAACAGCGACAGTCAGCTGCTGTGGGTGGCGTCCAGGAAAATGTGGCCCATGATGAATCCACTGGGCCAGATGAACCAAACAGTCAGCTGAGTTGTGCTGATGAGGAAATGGAATCTGATCCTGACACTGTGTCTAATACTGAGTCTACTGAGGCAAAATGCAGTACAAACAAGAGTTTGTATTCACTGGAAGAAATAAATGCTTTTCTGGATGAAACCTATAACAAGGCCATTAAAGTCACTGACTACTTCAGTGACACTGATAAATTCATTAAGTCTGTTAATGTGCTAAGAAGGCAGGTTGGTCTTGACCTCCTGGATGAAAGGAAACGTTTTTGCCTCAAGAAACACCTGACAGCCCTGCGTAAAGCAGCGGGGGGAACAGGGGTCAAGCGCGCCCGACAGAAGGAATAAATGGCAGTCGTTCCTCTGCCTGTTTTACACATTTTTGGGATATTGTTCGATCAGACTTTTATATGACATTTCTAATTGACTGTAATTGACTGTCACGGAACTGGGTCTTTACTGGTCTCCTGCCGGCGCGCAGCACTATCTTTGCTGCCCGAGGACGGGGACTTGGCCTGGCTTGAAAACAGGAGGCCTGTGGCTCTTCTTTGCACGGTCTACAAGGTCACGGTTTACTCGCCTGCAGGGCATGGATGCCCCAACGTTTTCTTTCTACAATCTGGACGAGCCTGCTGCAAAGATGACTTGCTTGAAAATCCCGCATGGTCTAAGGACTACAGTCCATCTGAGATGAGGAAAATGTCTCTGGGATGTACAACGGAACTGGCTGCGGGCGCACAGCGCTATCTCTGCTGCCGGAGGAAGGGGACTTGGCCTTGCTTAAGAACTGGAGGCCTGTGGCTCATCTTTGCACGGACTACAAGGAAGACTCGGACTACTGCCACTGGCAATGTGGAATGGGTGGATGTAATATAAATGTGTTTTTAATGTGTGCCCTGATTTGTTTCTCAGTTGTTTTTAATATGTTTTGACGGTCCAGTTCAGTTCTCTTCCCATGATGGATTTATCTTAAGGTACATAATGACCTGGGCAGTATAACCTGTTCTTAGAAACTGATACTCCTCAGCACAGCAAGTTTCTCACTCCTTGAATCACTGTGGCATGTTTATAAAACAAGGCTTAACCTTTATTTCTCACATATTTGTGTGTGTGCAATGAGATAGAACAGATGTTATATGTTTTGAGAGTCTGGCCGCAATCGCCTGGGAGCGGGGACTAGCCCCCCCGCTCTCTACGCGATTCCATGGGGGGGGAAGTTGCCTGGCAACGAAGAGTGGCTCCTTCGTTGTGTACGTAACTCTACCCTTTAAAAAGCAGAGGTGTTTTGCCAAACAGTAGAGTCTGCTGTGGATTTCGCGCGAATTGCCAAGCTGATTGATGCACGCGCCTGCCAAAAGACTGCCAAAGGCTCTCCGGTCTTCTGTATTATTGGTAAGGGCTGATGAAATGACATGAAGTGCATTGATCTTTTGTATATGAAGATATGGTCTGTGGGGAATAAGGGAATACAGCTTATTCTAGCAGTCTGTCTAATGTGAATGCATTGATCTTTTGTGTGTGAAGATATGTTCTGTGAGGAATAAAAGACACATTTTATTATAGCAGTTCTTGTCTCAGTGTGAATTCTTTCCTGTGCGCCGACTCCTCACGAACCTGTCTAAATATTTTCATAAAACATTTTGGCGTCACGAACAGGATAACAAGAAAATAACAGAGGTTAAAGAGGAGCTGTGCATAGGAAAGTCATGTTTAAGAGAAGAAATAAGCAGAGTGAAGCTGCTGGGGGCTCTCCCAGCGATTGTGATTGTGCTGTTATCCCAGGCTGGGATGGCTTATGGGAACAAATTGGTGTATGTTTGACGAGCGGGGGCGGACGCTCGGAATCATGGGTAGATTTGATAGGCGACGGGTCGCCTTCGGTAGTGTTTAGGTGTCTTCGGGGAATTGAAGTTGCCCCGAAGGCACCACTGAGTGGAATTCAGCGGCGGATGTGGTGTTGCGCTGCAGCATGGCGCCGATGTTTTGATAAAGAACAGGAGCAGGATAAACAAATAGCTGATTTAGTTCAGCAATTAGAAGGATGGCAGAAAAAAGAGGAGGATTTCACAGAGCAAATCCTAAAATTGCAACAAAAATTGGAAAAGGAGAAACTCCGCTCATCTCGGTTGACAGTGATGGCAGAGCAGGGTGTAGCGCGGGTTGCACAGTTAAACAGGGAGAGAAAGAAAAAGAGACCCCATGCTACCTCCGCTGTTAAAGTGCGGTCATATGTAGCTGGGATGGTGGACGGAGATGAGGATTGGGATCCCGATGAGTGGGATGAGTGGTGTGGGGAAGAGGAGACTCCTCCACTGGTTTCTCCACTGTACCCCAAGTTACCGGGGAGTTATCAGGCTGCCCCTGTCCGGAGACGGCGGGAAGAGCAGCGGATTATCCCGCCTGTCCGAGAGGCAGTGGTGGATGATGATGGGCGGCAATTATATGATGATCAGGGACAGGGGTTATATAACCTTGTGCCTCAGAACCAGCCGGACCCTGTGGCGGTGACCATTGTTGAAGATTACACTGCTGATGGAGGTGGCAGATTAGCGCCATGGGCAGATTTGGTAGGGGACAGGTCCCCTTCGGTGATGTCTGCGTGTCTACGGGGTATTGAAGTTGCTCCAAAAGCTCCGCTGAGCGGAATTCAGCAGCAGGTGCGGTGTTGTGTGAGTAGCCGTTCTTTCTCTCCCATCGGCAAGGGGAGAAGCGAGCAGCGCTACATGTAAAAAAATAAACCTCCTTTTCCTTTCTCTCTCTCTCTCTCTCTCTCTCTCTCTCTCTGTTCCTCGCTCTCCCAAAGGGGGCGGGCGCGGGAAGTTCTCTCTCCCTCCCTCTCTCCTTTTGCCTGAGGGGCGGGGGAGAGGCAAAGTTTGGCCTTTAGAAAAAAACAGAAGGTGAATTTTCTTTGCTGGCAAGTGAAGAATGCAAGAGGCGGGGCTGCCTGCCTCACAAGGCTTGGGAGATGCTGAGTTGCATAAAGGAAATATAAAAACAATAGGAATCAACAGTGACTCAAATGCTCTAAATTTAAGCAAAGAGGACAGTTTGATCCAGTTTTTAATGGATTTGGAACAAAGCAGAAGCTCTCCCAGAGGATGAAATTTCTGGGAATCTGCTGGAATAAGGGAGAAAGGGAAATCACAGATAAAGCCCGAGAAAAGATAATGACTTTTGCCACCCCGCACACCAAAAAGGATGTGCAGCGGTTTGTTGGGTTGTTTGGATATTGGAGGAGTCACATTCCTCATTTAGGGCAAATTTTGCAGCCTTTATATCAAGTGACAAGGAAAAAAGAGCAGTTTGAATGGACAGAAAAACAGCAAGTGGCTTTTGACATGGCCAAAGAGGCCATACAGCAAGCTCTATCATTAGGAAAAATGCAATCTGGTCCGGTTGAGTTGCAGGTGTCGGCCCGGAATGATTATGCAAATTGGAGCTTATGGCAAAAACAAGGCAAACAACGGAAACCTTTAGGTTTCTGGTCAAGGAAGCTGCCGAGTGCAGGAATTCGTTACACGCCCTTTGAAAAACAATTATTGGCGTGTTATTGGAGTTTGGTGGAAACAGAGGCATTAACTGCAGGGCATGAGGTGATCATGAGGCCATTGATACCTATTCTGACGTGGGTAATGAGTGACCCCACCACACATCGGATAGGTACCGCCCAGGAGAGTAGTATCATTAAGTGGAAATGGTACGTGTCTGAAAGAGTGAAATCTGGACAAAAAGGAGTTTCGGTCTTGCATGAACAAGTTGCTGATGTCCCAGAGGCAGATGAGTCTTGTTTTGAAGTTGAACAGCTGCAAGAATCTCCTGTGTTAACAGGGCCCCGCTATGACGAACTCACAGACGAGCAAAAGAGCAGGGCGTGGTTTGTGGATGGCTCTTCTCAGTGGGTAGCGGGAAAACGAAGGTGGAAAGCCGGGGCTTTCAACCCTCATCTGGGGCAAATTTTGGAAGAAATGGGTGAGGGAAAAAGCAGCCAATGGGCCGAGTTGAAGGCCGTGCACATGGTGATACAACATGTGGGTGTGTCAGGAGCATATATCTACTCTGACTCCTGGTCAGTGGTTAATGGGTTAACCACATGGATGCCTACATGGCAGTCCAATCAGTGGCGGATTCAAAAGAAAGAGGTGTGGGGTAAAGAGTTGTGGGAGGAAATCTGGCAAAAGGTCCAAGGGGTCACTATCCATGTCACCCATGTTGATGCCCATACTGAAAATATGGACTCAGAAGCCCTCCACAACCGTTATATTGATGGAGTGGTCAGAGCAATGTCAGTGGAAAGGCAATCCACTGCGGATTTGGCCCGGTGGGCCCATGAAAAGAGTGGACATTGGGGAATTCAAGCTACCACCCAATGGGCCAGGGATAGAGGCATTGATTTGAAAACTGATGATGTAAAGACAGCCGTTGAACAGTGTGAGGTCTGTCAGCATCATAGAAGAGGTGTCCCACAACATCTCACTGGGCATATACAAAGGGGAAAGAGCCCAGGACAAATCTGGCAAATGGATTTTATTGGTCCTCTTCCAGAGTCACAACGGTGTAAATATGTATGCACGGTTGTGGATACATTTTCGGGTGTGGTAGTGGCACACCCAGCCAAAGTGGCTAATCAGAAGGCCACACTGGCCTGTTTGGAACTAATTGAAAAGTTCTATGGGCTACCTGTACAGATTCAAACTGACAACGGGACCCATTTCACCGGAAACCTGGTGAAAGATTGGGCCAAACACAATCATGTGGAATGGATTTATCACGTTCCATATCATCCTCAAGCTGCGGGTTTAATTGAGAGAATGAATGGGTTGTTGAAAACCACCTTGAGAAAAGGAGGGACAAACAATAGTTTGGAAGGGTGGAAAAAACGCTTACCACAAGCGCTGAAACAGCTAAACAATAGACCCATTGCACCTGGTACAACACCACTGAATCGAATGATCACTGTCAATCTTGAACACTCTGAAGGACAAATTATTGAGATGTGGAAAATTAACCCAGAGGCAACACTACCAGTGCGAGCGACGAAAGGCTCGGCTGGATTAGATTTAAGAGCTATGGAAACTCTCACCTTAGTACCAGGAACACCCACTGTGGTAAAAACCGGACTAGGGTTGAAATGTCCGAATGGAATGTATGGTCATATATTGCCAAAGTCTGGATTATCCCTGAAAGGTTTAACGACTCTGGCCGGTGTGATTGACAGTGATTATCAAGGAGAACTGGGAGTGGTGTGCTTTGTACTGGGATCAGAGCCCATAACCCTGAATAAGGGGGATAAGGTGGCCCAATTGGTCATTATACCGTGCCTAATGACTAACCCTGAAGAGATTGCTAAGCCGGCTGTGATGACGCAGAGGGGCGAAAAAGGCTTTGGTTCCACAGATAAATCTGGGGCCAAAGTATGGGTGAGGCAAGAAAATGGCCCTCCCCGCCCGGCTGAGATCATAGCTCAAGGGACGGATCAGGTGGTGACCATTTTGTATCCAGGAGAGCAAACCTGGATAAATGTACCAATATCAAAATGTTATCTAAGGGAGAACTAATTGTGTGTTTTCTCTTCTCCTAAGTATGTGCTTGCTTTGCAGGAATGTTCGGGGGGAGATTGGTGATTGAGCACCCGCAACGTCATGGGTCTTCTTCAACACCCCCACAAGCACCGAGGACATGGCGATGTCGTCTGCTGGGACATATGCCGCCCTGCCCTCGTTGTGATCCTGTGGATGAGTATCGCCGGTTGCTGGATCCAGATCCACGCCACACCAGGCCAATAAATGTTTGACGTGGACCAACCTACCAACCTGTCTCGTTGGGATGGAGGGAAAGTCGAACCGGTGCTAATCGGAGTCAAGACGGTTTCTATTGCTTATCAAACCAAAGGTGTAAGATACTGAACTTGACCAGCCACTGTCCTATTTACATATGCCCCAAATGTGTCAAATACCAATACAATGTGCCTGCGGTGGAGAAGGGGTGTATAGTTAACTTGACTGCCAATGTAACCATATGTGTGGCCAAAGTGGTATAACGGGAGATAAGGAAGTGTATTTGATGAATGGAACAGTCATAAAGGGTCGACGCATCCCCTTTGTGTACCTTATTCTGGTGGTCGACAAAAACCCAAAGCATACATCCCCGACGAATCTGGCACCCATACTGTCGACATGTACAACAGTAGCCACACAAACCAGCCATATTACCGTCAATTGGATGGTAAAGATACCACCCATTCCCAAATGTTCAAAAAGAAAGAAGAGAGCATGGTATGACACGTTGCTGGGAGGATTTGGTACAGTTTTGGGAATCTCCAACACCATTAACAACGAGGTAACCAGATCAATGTTAGCAGATACTGGACATCAAACGTCTTTAGGCATTCAACAAGTTGGATTTTGGATGCCTACGGTGGTGGGGCCTCAAATGGAGGCCGCCAATCTGTTTCAAAAGCGTTTGACTTGGGATTTGACTATGTGGAATGCTACGAGTGAATTGATGACGAACATCACTCGCGCTTTCAATTGGACTGTGTGCAACATGCAAGTTTTGGCTATCCGCATGCAATTGGAACGTTTTACTCGCATTGTCACTACCAATCACGCTCGACAATGGCGAGACGTGTGGAACATCACTGAAGAATGGTGGTTAATTCCGCATCCTGAAAAAACCATCTGCAATAGCACGATGTGTAGCGGGCAATGGACTCAATTAAATGTTACAGAAGCTGTTGATGTGTGCAAATATCATGTGTTACCAGTAATTACTGCTACAGCATTTTGGTTTATTCAATTAAAAGGGGAATGGTTTGCTCCAGGGCAAAATAATACATATGATCTATCAGAATGTGATTTGACTGACCAAGGATATGCATGCCTAAGTCGAGCAATATATAATGAACCATGCTTAACCATGACAGAGGCACTATGTGAATGGAGAATAGAAAAACCTTGTGACATGATGTGGCAAATAGGGCCCCATACTATATGTGTAGCCACTTTAAATTCCCATCCAATGTTGCCTAGGATACCTTTCACTGGGTGTCTGCATGGTATTCACATGTGGCGATGGCATAATCGGACATATCATCTTACCAACTTCTCTAGTGAGGCTCACCTGACCGCCCTGCAATGGCGGGTGCTGGAAGTTCCATGGCAGGTGTCCCTGGATCGATTCAGAGGCGCACTGAGTGGATCCACGGAGATAGAACAGCTCATTGGTGATCATATGTCTAATGTCCGTGCTGCAGTGATATCCACTGTGGTGGCCCAAGGAAAGGTATTGCATGCAGCTCATCAGATAGAGCAAGTTTCTGCTCATCACTGGTGGGATATATTCTCAGGCATGTCAGTCACTGCTCGCAACACACTGGTGCCTCCCCTAGCTATATTAGTTGCTGTTTTATGTATCTTAACACTATGCAATTTCAGTGCTTTCTGCTATATTAGAAGAGTAAAACAGGTTTTAAGTAAGAGAATGTATAAATCTCTAGCAATATGAAAATCACAGTCATTTTTCGAGATGGAGGATATGGTACCACATCTTGCAAAGTAGAGGTGAGTGCTGACCCTCCTGGTCACTGGATATGTTATGATTATGTTGTAGGTATGCCTGATAGATGGAGTTATTACAATAGACAATTTAATACAAGACATGAATTATTATGGTATGTTGTAACATGCATTTGGGATAACACTTGGGTGGAATTATCTCACCATAATCATGTCGGAATACCTTACGAGGATGAAAGTATTCCCCAAGAAGAAAGTAATTACCCAATGTTCTTCACCAACTGATAGAACAAATAAGGTCAAAGGGTGGAAAATGTGATATAAATATTTTTAATGTGTGCCCTGATTTGTTTTTCAGTTGGGGAAGAAGGAAGAAAGCAATTATCTTCACCAACTAAACAACTGATCACAAATAAGGTCAAAGGGTGGAATGTAATATAAATGTGTTTTTAATGTGTGCCCTGATTTGTTTCTCAGTTGTTTTTAATATGTTTTGACGGTCCAGTTCAGTTCTCTTCCCATGATGGATTTATCTTAAGGTACATAATGACCTGGGCAGTATAACCTGTTCTTAGAAACTGATACTCCTCAGCACAGCAAGTTTCTCACTCCTTGAATCACTGTGGCATGTTTATAAAACAAGGCTTAACCTTTATTTCTCACATATTTGTGTGTGTGCAATGAGATAGAACAGATGTTATATGTTTTGAGAGTCTGGCCGCAATCGCCTGGGAGCGGGGACTAGCCCCCCCGCTCTCTACGCGATTCCATGGGGGGGGGAGTTGCCTGGCAACGAAGAGTGGCTCCTTCGTTGTGTACGTAACTCTACCCTTTAAAAAGCAGAGGTGTTTTGCCAAACAGTAGAGTCTGCTGTGGATTTCGCGCGAATTGCCAAGCTGATTGATGCACGCGCCTGCCAAAAGACTGCCAAAGGCTCTCCGGTCTTCTGTATTATTGGTAAGGGCTGATGAAATGACATGAAGTGCATTGATCTTTTGTATATGAAGATATGGTCTGTGGGGAATAAGGGAATACAGCTTATTCTAGCAGTCTGTCTAATGTGAATGCATTGATCTTTTGTGTGTGAAGATATGTTCTGTGAGGAATAAAAGACACATTTTATTATAGCAGTTCTTGTCTCAGTGTGAATTCTTTCCTGTGCGCCGACTCCTCACGAACCTGTCTAAATATTTTCATAAAACAGTGGACTGCAAGGAATACTTTGTGTTGTGTGGGGGAGGGGGATGACTTATGTTTGCACTTTTCCAATGTGAGACACTGGTGGAATGATATTGGTGCTCTTACATTTTCTTGAATTGTGCAATAAAGGCATTTTTTAAAACTCAAACTCTCTCTCTCTCTCTCTCTCTCTCTCTCTCTCTCTCTCTATATATATATATATATATATATATATATATATATATATATATATATACTGTATATATCAATCACTTCACTCATAGGACGGCCTATGATCTCTGCCTGAACATCATAGGTCCTATGATATAGGTTCATAGGATGTCCTATGAACTCAGGCATCATAGGACGACTCGCGATGCCTATATGACGGCACATAGACAAATGTGTCTTTATGATGTCATATAAATCACGCCTGCCTTCATGTCTTTATGATGTCATATACAGTGACAGACATCAGGCAACATGTCTTTACGATGTCATATACATCAAGGCTGCCTTCATGTCTTTATGATGTCATATACAGTGAGTCCATGCCCGAAAGCCTCTTTTTGCTCAGATCTATTTTCATGATCCTGTCCATGAACTGGAATTACAACGCACCTATCCCTCAGCCAGTGGTCTTGAAGAAGAAGAAGAAGAAGACCCACCAGATGGAGACCAATAGAATGACGACAACTGCTGCATGTCAGAAAAGATGCCATGAAGATGAAACACCTGAGGTTCCAACAGTACATCACACCCGTCTGAGACAGGAGGACACCCTTCACCAGCATAGGGTACGACAGACTTTAAAGCACGTTTCTAGGACATCATAGGACGGCCTATGAGCTCTGCCTCATCATCATAGCGTGTCCTATGAACTCAGGCATCATAGGACGACTCGCCATGCCTACATGACGGCAAATGTGTAACCTTGATGAATGCCAGTCTACACTACAAATGTATAAAATGCCAAGCAAAGTGCTGATTTTCTCCGAGTGCTCCGGTTTCTTGGTTTCTACGGGCATGCATGGGCCTTCCTGAACAGGGTCGAAAGCCACTTTTTCAGGATTGTGCCCATAAACTGGAATTATGACGCACCTATCCCTCAACCAGTGGTCTGAACGAACAAGAAGAAGACCCACCAGATGGAAAGCAATAGAATGAGGAGAACTGCTGCACGTCAGAAAGGATGCCGTGAACATGAAACACCTCAGGTTCCACCAGTACGCCGCAGGCATGACTGTGAACAACACAACCATCTGAGACCCTTCAGCAACGGACATGCAGAAATACTTGCTTGTATTTGGTTTCTACGGGCATGGACGGGTATGCATGGGTATGTACTAGTATATGTGTGTGTGTGTATATATATATATATATAGTATATACACACACACACACACACAAAAAGTTAAGGATATTTGGCTTTCGGGTGAAATTTATGGAAAATGTAAAAAGTTCACGCTACAGTAATATCACATCATGAAAGTAGGGCATTTACGTAGAAATATGCAACAGTGATTTCTTCATCTCAAACAATTCATTAAAACAAAAGCCAACAACAGTAGTGTGTATACCACAACAAAAAATGTCAATATCTCAATAACTTGTCATGTGCCCTTGAGCATCGATTACAGCTTGACAGCGATGTCTCATCTGTTCACAATTCGACTTATTATCTGCTGAAGCATGGCATTCCACTCTTCTTGAAGGGCGGCCCTCAGGTCATTGAGGTTGTGGGGTGCAGGGTTATGAGACTCTACACAGTGACTCAGAAGATCCCATAGGTTTTCTATGGGATTCAGTTCTGGAGAAAGTGCAGGCCACTCCATTTGAGGTACCCCAGCCTCCAGTAGCCATTCCCTAATGATGTGACTTTGATGAGCTGGAGCATTGTCATCTATGAAGATGAAATTAGGCCAGTGTTGTTCATGCAGGGGCACAATGACTGGATTAAAGTGTCATGAAACTGGGCATGATCCTATGATCATGCTTCATGTTCATTTGTGTCTTCTCTGTGTTCTCCTGAGTCCTTTGTCATTGTCTACTGTGTCATCCCCTGTTGGGTCCTGGATCTGTGTGTTTACCTATTCACCTATTGTTCCAGCTCCTCATGTTTTCCGTACCCATAGCCACTGCCCTGTTTGTATTACTCCTGTATTGTTTTCCTGTTTTATGTGCATCCCCTGTCTGCTTGTTCTGGACAGCCCTGCCCATCCTGTGCTCCTCACCTGTAGCCACTTCCCTGCTTTCCCTGATTGTTTCCCCAGCTGTCTCTCATTTGTGATTATTTGTCTTGGTATATACTGTGAGTGTTCAGTGTCTGTCTGGTGTGGCGTCATCATCTATAGTTCCCTGCCGGTAATCCAGTATTCTGATTGTTCCTGTAAATTTGTTATTCTACTGTCCCAAGTTATTTTCCAGCCCACATGCTGTTATTTTGTTTCTTTGCGTTTTCCTGCAAATAAATCATGTTATGCTGTAGTTCTGCCTGCTACTTGAGTCCACCACCCTTACCTACCAGAGGTAGACATGACATCAAGATGTTATTCAGGTAGTATCGGCTTGTCACTGTACCATTCACAAGGTGTAAGGCAGTTCTGTATGGACTAGACACACCTGCCCAGACTGTAACACCACCACCACCAAAGGCTCGTCTAGTGACAATAGTGACTGATGCATAGTGCTCTCCTTGACATCTCCAACATCGTTGGCAGCCATCATTTCTGCGCAACGTGAATCGACTTTCAACAGAGAACAGCACTTAGGCCCACTTGTTATCACCTGACAGCCAGACATCGCGGCTCCGCAGCCAGCCCTCAGCACTGCAACCCAACAGCAGGTCCCTGCTGCAGCAGTCCAGCGATCGGTCTCCACCACAGCAGCAATGCAACAACCAGCCATCAGTGAGTGTAAAACTCATCAGAGAAATCCAGTGTTAAAACAACATAGCTTGCTCAAAGTTTTTCAAACCCTGACCCAGGCAAAAATGAATTTGGGACCCTCAAAGTTAAAAAAAAAGGTCTGCTTGGTGGGGGGGGGGGGGACACTTAAATGTACGGAGTATGATCTCCAAATGTGAACAACTACACCATCTGCTGATAAACTCTGATACTGATTTTATGGGTCTATCTGAAACCTGGTTATCATCCTCATCACCTAAAACTGTTGTTACCATGCCTGGCTATAATGTGTATAGGAAAGACAGGGAGCAAGGAAAAGGTGGAGGAGTTTTACTATATCTTAAAAAACACCTTAAAATATAATCAAATTGAATGGTCAAAAGATATAAGTTTAGAATGTGTAGGAGTGAACATTAAGTTGTCAGCCAATATGACCTCTGTGTCACAACTCGCTCCCACCTGTCATCCGCTCCAGCCGTGCGCACACCTGGGCTTCATCAGGCTGCCATTATTTAACCTGCTCTGCCCGCAGCCTCGGTCTGGAGCCGTGGGCTCTTCTCCACGCTCAAGCTCTGCGTTCGCCTACTCCTCTCGGCCAACGCCGCTACTCATCGCCCTCAAGTAAGATATTCTTACCTGTTATCTTCAGTTATTCCCCTGTGCACAGGTGGACCCTCCTGGCGGCGGAAATTCCCTTCGTCGCCTTTCCTCTCATCCTCACTGCATCGAGCGCAGCTGGGCGCTGTCTCCCAGGCGGGAGCTTCTCTTGTCAACGCCAGCCACCAGTACATCTGCAAGTAAGCCTTATTGTTACTTTCACCGCCTTGCTGTGACAATTGCTCATCCCCTGCTCTCTGTTCTGTCCTCAGGGTTGCCTGGCTGTACGGTGTCTGTTCTGCCCTCGGTGCTCTCCTGTCCCCAAGACTACATTCACATTTCCCACTCATTCATCCATACACCTGCTGTTAAATAAACTCTTAAATCTCACCCGAGCCTGTGTGCGTGTTTCCTGGGCCAGAAATCATGTCAGTACGGCTCCAGCACAGCGGTCCAGCGAACAGCGGGTACATACGCCGACTCTCCAATCTCGAGGCTCGGGTGGACTTAATTGTTCACCAACAGCAGGTAATTCTTAATCAGCTTACCTCCATCAATAGCCGATTGGATCGCCTCGATCCTCCGCAGGCGCTCCCTCCGTCTCAGCTCGGTGGGTCAGCTCCTCCCGCTCCTCAGGCCAGCTCCTCTGCCCCAGGTCCGCCAACCCGTCTCACCCCAATTCCCACTCCCGCGCGCTTTAGCGGAAAACTCGGCAAAGCGCGTGGGTTTATTCTACAGTGTGAGACGGTGTTTCAGCGCGTGCCCGGGGATTTTCCGTCAGACCAAAGCCGAATTGGGTATGTTTCCAATCTTCTGGAAGGGCAAGCGTTAGCCTGGGCTTACGCCGTTATGGCGAAGGCCAGCTACGCGACCTTGACCTATGCCCAGTTCGTGCAAGACTTCCTCGAGGTCTTTGATCATTCAGATCGCGATAGCGTGTTGGCCGAGTGGCTTCTTAGCCTCTGCCAGGATAGCCGCTTAGCGGCCGACTACGCTGTTGACTTCCGGGTGGCGGCGGAAGAGGTTGGTTGGTGTGATGCTGCTCTTTGCAGCCTATTTGTCCGTAGTCTAAATTCTGATTTGCGGGATGAGTTGGCCAGCCGGGAACAGCCGGATCGGCTGCCAGAATTAATTTCTTTAGCCATCAGTTTGGATAACAGTCTGAGGGAGCGGGCCGCCGAGCGGAAGTCATCCAGCCGCTCGTGCGGAGCTCTTTTCCGCGCTCCCCAGTGTCGCCCCCTGGCGTTACCTCCCCCGGAGGCTGCCGACGATCCCGATGCTATGGTCATTGGGCGGGCTAGACTTTCCTTAGCGGAGAAACAGTGCCGCCGGGAGTTGGGTCTCTGCATGTATTGCAGAGATGACCAACATCCCGTGGAAGTCTGCCCGGTGAAGCCAAAAGGGGAGGCCCGCGAGTCAATGTAGGGGGCCTCACGGACGCTTCCCAGTCTAATCCCCTCTCCAAATGTCAGGTTCAAATTAGACTCTGCCACAACTCCATTGGTCATACATCTCAGGCACTGGTGGACTCGGGGGCAGAACAGTGTTTTATTTCTAAGAGCCTGGCAACCCGCCTGGGCATCCATTGCCAAGCCTTGCCCACACCCCTTCATCTCGTCGCCCTGACCAGTTCTCCCCTGGAAAAGGTCACTCACATTACCAAACCCATCTCCATCATCACTATCTCTGACAACCACCGTGAGGACCTCCGTTTCTATGTCCTTCCCACCTCGGCGGCATCCATCATTCTTGGCTACTCATGGCTACGCCTCCACAACCCAGTGTTTGATTGGCAGACCGGGTGCATCTTATCGTGGAGCACCTTCTGTTTGGGAACCTGTCTCCAGTCTGCGGCCTGTGCCCCATCTGTGCCTGCACCCGCCCTTGACTCCGCCCCGCCGGACCTTTCTGCTGTGCCACCGGAGTTTCACGACCTGGGCTGGGTTTTCAGCAAGTCTAAGGTGTTATCCCTCCCACCCCATCGCCCATATGACTGTGCTATTGATCTCCTGCAGGGGATGCCCCTCCCTTCTGGTTGCCTGTATAGCCTTTCTGCTCCAGAACGGGGGGCCATGGACACCTATATTCGGGAATCCCTCAGTGCCGGAATTATCCGCCCCTCCTCATCCCCCCTGGGTGCTGGGTTCTTTTTTGTGGCAAAAAAGGATGGTTCTTTGAGGCCCTGCATTGACTTCAGGGCCCTTAATGACATCACGGTTAAGGATCGTTACACGCTGCCGCTTATGAACTCAGCCTTCAATTCCCTCCAGGGGGCGTCCTGGTTCTCCAAATTAGACCTCCGCAGTGCTTATCATCTTGTCCGGATCCGGGAGGGTGATGAGTGGAAGACGACCTTCCGAACGCCCAGTGGCCGCTTTGAATACCTTGTTATGCCGTTTGGGCTCACCAACGCTCCTGCTGTCTTCCAACACCTGATTAATGACGTGCTTCGCGACTTCCTGGGGGTCTTCGTTTTCGTCTACCTGGATGACATATTGATCTTCTCCCAGTCTCGGGAGGAGTATCTGGTCCATGTGAGGCGGGTCCTGCAACGTCTTTTGGAGAACAAACTTTACGTCAAAGCCCAGAAGTGCGAGTTTTTTACCAATACCACCTCTTTCCTGGGTTTTATTGTTTCGCACAGTCAGCTCCTCCCCGACCCTGCCAAGGTTAAAGCTGTGGTCGAGTGGCCTACCCCCTCCTCTAAAAAGCAGGTGGAGCAATTTTTGGGGTTTGCTAATTTTTACCGCCATTTTGTCCCTGGTTATAGTGCCATCACCCCCCCTTTGACCCGCCTCACCTCACCGAAGGTGCACTTTCAGTGGACGATGGAAGCGGAGACAGCCTTTGAAACCCTCAAGAAGGAATCCGCATCCTCCCGGGTCCTGTCTCTTGTGGATCCTGAGCACCAGTGTTTTGTCGATGTGGACGCGTCTGACACTGGGGTCGGGGCGGTCTTGTCTCAGCGCTTCCCGACTGACGGGGCGCTGCGCCCCTGCGCTTTCTTCTCCAAGCGTCTCTCCTCGGCTGAGCGCAATTATGACATTGGCGACAGAGAGCTCCTGGCCGTGAAGCTCGCGCTGCAGGAGTGGCATCACTGGTTGGAAGGGGCGGCTCAGCCTTTCGTGGTTTGGACCGATCATAAGAACTTGGAATACATCAGGACGGCCAAGCGCCTGAATGCCCGCCAGGCGCGTTGGTCGCTGTTCTTCGCCAGGTTCAAATTCACCATTACCTACCGTCCAGCTTCCAAAAATAAGAAGTCTGATGCGCTGTCCAGGCTGTACGCCCCTGAAGCCCCAGAGGATGAGGTCCATACCGTCGTGCCCGCTTCGTGCGTCATGGGGGCTGTTTCCTGGGCCATCAGAGATAAAGTCCTGGAGGCTCTGGAGTCCGAACCTGATCCTGGCAGCGGCCCAGCGGGAAGATTGTTTGTGCCCTCATCAGTCCGAGGTGACGTCATTCACTGGGCTCACACTTTTAGGTTCGCCTGCCACCCTGGTGTCTCCCGGTCTGTGATCTTCTCCAGCGGTCCTTTTGGTGGCTCGGACTCCGGGAGGATGTCTCCAACTATGTGCGCGCCTGCTCACAGTGTGCCATGAATAAGTCGTCCAATGCTCCTCCTGCGGGTCTTCTCCATCCCTTGCCGGTCCCCGGGAGGCCCTGGTCACAAATTGTCTTGGACTTCATCACCGGTCTGCCGGTCTCCAACTCTTTTAACACCATCTTGACTATTGTAGACCGGTTCTCCAAGGCGGCCAACTTCGTGCCTCTCCCTGGGCTTCCTTCGGCGCGCGAGACGGCCGATCTGCTGGTGCAGCATGTGGTCAGGCTGCATGGCATCCCCGCTGGTATTGTTTCTGATAGGGGCCCACAATTTGTGTCTAAAGTCTGGGGGAGCTTCTGCACCGCTCTGGGGGCCACAGTTAGCCTGTCTTCTGGACACCATCCTCAATCCAATGGGCAGTGCGAACGCACCAACCAGCTGCTGGAGGCTGCTCTGCGCTGCGTCACCTCCTCTAACCCCACTTCCTGGAGCATTCATCTTCTCTGGGTGGAGTATGCCCATAACTCCACTTTGTCTTCGGCCATTGGGATGTCCCCCTTTCGGGCGACTTTAGGTTACGACCCCCGCTGTTCCCTGAGGAAGAAGGTGAAGTGGCAGTTCCCTCCATCCAGGCCCACGTGAGACGGTGTCGACGGCTATGGACCAAGACGCGTCAGGCCCTGGTTCGTGCCGCATCACGCAACGCCAAGTCTGCGAATCGCCACAGGAGGTCTGCGCCATGCTACCAAGTGGGTCAACAAGTTTGGTTGTCTGCTCAGAATATTAATCTGAAGGGGGAGAAGAAGAAGTTGGCTCAGCGCTTCGTTGGACCTTACCTTGTCACGAAGGTGGTTAACCCGGTGGCTGTGCGTTTGGCGCTCCCCCCCCCCCCCTCCGTGTTTATCCCACATTTCATGTTTCTCAGGTTAAACCTGTGGTTTCTAACCCTCTCTGTCCCCCCCCCCCTTCCCAGTGTGCCACCCCCCCCAGGATGATCGATGGACACCCGGCATGGAGCATCACTTCCATCTTGGACTCCCGACGCCGGGGGTTGCAGTATTTGGTGGACTGGGAGGGTTATGGTCCTGAGCACCGATGCTGGGTGCGCCCATCCTTCGTGCTGGACAAGCAGCTCATTGAGGTGTTTCATCGGGTGCATCCCGACAAGCCAGCGCCAGGAGGCACATTTGGAGTATGATCTCCAAATATGAACAACTACAACATCTGCTGATAAACTCTGATACTGATTTTATGGGTCTATCTGAAACCTGGTTATCATCCTCATCACCTGAAACTGTTGTTACCATGCCTGGCTATAATGTGTATAGGAAAGACAGGGAGCAAGGAAAAGGTGGAGGAGTTTTACTATATCTTAAAAAACACCTTAAAATATAATCAAATTGAATGGTCAAAAGATATAAGTTTAGAATGTGTAGGAGTGAACATTAAGTTGTCAGCCAATATGACCTTCTCTGTGTCACAACTCGCTCCTGCCTGTCATCGGCTCCAGCCGTGCACACACCTGGGCTTCATCAGGCTGCCATTATTTAACCTGCTCTGCCCGCAGCCTCGGTCTGGAGCCGTCAGCTCTTTCCCACGCTCAAGCTCTGCGTTCGCCTACTCCTCTCGGCCAACGCCGCTACTCATCGCCCTCAAGTAAGGTATTCTTACCTGTTATCTTCAGTTATTCCCTTGTGCACAGGTGGACCCTCCTGGCGGCGGAAATTCCCTTCGTCGCCTTTCCTCTCATCCTCACTGCATCGAGCGCAGCTGGGCGCTGTCTCCCAGGCGGGAGCTTCTCTTGTCAACGCCAGCCACCAGTACATCTGCAAGTAAGCCTTATTGTTATTTTCACCGCCTTGCTGTGACAATTGCTCATCCTCTGCTCTCTGTTCTGTCCTCAGGGTTGCCTGGCTGTACGGTGTCTGTTCTGCCCTCGGTGCTCTCCTGTCCCCAAGACTACATTCACATTTTCCACTCATTCCTCCATACACCTGCTGTTAAATAAACTCTTAAATCTCACCCGAGCCTGTGTGCGTGTTTCCTGGGCCAGAAATCATGTCACTCTGTTATTTGTTTATACCACAAACCCTCCTCTAAAGCAGATTTTTATGACCCATTTAGAGTGCTTCTTAATCAATGCAATCCTAAAAAGGAATTGATCTTATTGGGTGATTTTAGTATACGTACAATGGTGTGAAAAAGGGGTTTGCCCCCTTCCTGATTTCTCTTATTTTTTTTTGTACATTTGTCACACTTAAATGTTTCAGATCATCAAACAAATTTAAATATTAGCCAAAGATAACACAAGTAAACACAAAATGCAGTTTTTAAATGAAGGTGTTTATTATTAAGGGGAAAAAAATCCAAACCTATATGGCCCTGTGTGAAAAAGTGATTGCTCCCTAAACCTAGTAACTGGTTGGGCCACCCTTAACAGCAACAACTGCAATCAAGCATTTTGCAATAACTGGCAATGAGTCTTTCACAGCACTGTGGAGGAATTTTGGCTCACTCATCTTTGCATAATTGTTGTATTTCAGCCACATTGGAGGGTTTTTGAGCATGAACTGCCTTTTTAAGGTCATGCCACAGCATGTCAATTGGATTCAGGTCAGGACTTTGACTAGGCCACTCCAAAGTCTTCATTTTGTTTTAAGCCATTCAGAGGTGGACTTGCTGGTGTGTTTTGGATCATTATAAGATAAGATAAGATAAGCCTTTATTAGTCCCACAATGGGGAAATTCCAGGATTGCAACAGCACAGGGATAGCAACACTCAGAGCAACAATCAGAAGGCAAGAAAAAACAAGAGCAGCGAGTATACATATGTGCATATAAATATAAATATATAGACACACAGTGCGGAGCATTGTAGCTAGATGGAATAAATATATAAATATATAAACACACAGTGCGGAGCATTGTAGCTAGATGGAATAAATATGTGAATATATAAACACACACACAGTGTGGAGCGTTGTAAATGGTAAATGGCATTCACTTATATAGCGCTTTTATTCTCATCTCTTGATGACCAAAGCGCTTTACAGATCCTGCAATCCACCCATTCACACACTGATGGTGGCATGCTGCCTAACATGGCGCTTCCAGACCCACCAGGAGCAATTGGGGTAAAGTGTCTTGCCCAGGGACACAACGGCAGGATATCTGGGGAGAGCGGGATTTGAACCGCCAACCATGTGGTTATTGGACAACCTGCTCTACCTCCTGAGCCACTGCCGCCCCAGTTGTAGCCACCCCCCAGTTGTAGCTAGATGGAATAAATATATGAATATATAAACACACACAGTGCTGAGCATTGTAGCTAGATGGAATAGATATGTAAATATATAAACACACACAGTGCGGAGCATTGTAGCTAGATGGAATAGATATGTAAATATATAAACACACACAGTGCGGAGCATTGTAGCTAGATGGAATAAATATGTAAATATATAAACACACACAGTGCGGAGCATTGTAGCTAGATGGAATAAATATGTAAATATATAAACACACAGTGTGGAGCATTGTTGCTAGATGGAATAAATATATGAATATATAAACACACACAGTGCGGAGCATTGTAGCTAGATGGAATGAAACAGCATAACCGTCTACTTAGTTATCCTACATGGTATGATTATGTACCCATACATATTGTCACCCTCCATAGCAACCGGTATTTTCCTAGTTGTATACCGGAGGGGACCATTGTGTAAGTCTATTGCGTCTTTTGCATTCAATACTATTAGGTTGTTACGTCTTTTTGCTATCTCTGCGAGCAGCCCTGCTTAGGTTATACAGTCTGACAGCCGTTGGTACAAAGGACCTGCAAAACCTCTCGGTTGTGCACCTAGGGTGATGTAGTCTGCTGCTGAATGAGCTCCTTAGTGCATTCAGTATGTCCTGCATAGGGTGGAACTCGGACTCCAGCAGAGATGACAGTTTAGCCACCATCCTTCTCTCTCCCATCTCCTCCACTGGGTCAAGGCGCTGCCCTAGGACAGAGCTAGCTTTCTTGATCAGTTTGTTCAGTCTCTTCCTATCGGCTGCAGTAATGCCACTGCCCCAGCAGACCACTCCAAAAGTGATGGCTGATGCCACCACCGTGTCGTAGAATGTCTTCAGCAGCACCCCTTGTACACCAAAAGACCTGAGTCTCCTCAGTAGGAACAGCCTGCGCTGTCCCTTCTTGTAGAGTGCGTCAGTATTGTGTGACCAGTCTAGTTTATTGTTCAGATGAACACCCAGGTACTTGTAGGATGTCACCATCTCGATGTCTGTTCCCTGTATATTTACTGGTGCTGTGAGGGGTTGTCCTTGCCTGCGGCAGTCCACCACCAGCTCCTTAGTTTTCCTCGCGTTGATCTGGAGGCAGTTCCGATGGCACCAGTCCACAAAGTCCTGGATAAGCCCTCTGTACTTAGTTTCATCTCCGTTGGAGATGAGGCCAACGATCGCAGAGTCGTCAGAGAACTTCTGTAGATGGCAGTGTGTTGTGTTGTGTGAGGAGTCCACAGTATAAACGATGAACAGGAAGGGAGCCAAAACTGTTCCCTGGGGGGCCCCCGTGCTACCGATGATCGTGTCGGGCACACAGTCCCGGGTTCTCACAAACTGTGGCTGGTTTGTGAGGTAGTCCAGGATCCATGATGACAGGTGCTGGTCCACCCCTGCGCACAGCAGCTTGTCCTTCAGGATCATCGGTTGGATGGTGTTGAAAGCACTGGAGAAGTCAAAGAACATGATCCTCACTGCATTCCCGGGCTTCTCCAGGTGGAACAGAGAATGGTGAAGGAGGAAGATGACCGCATCCTCCACCCCAATACCATGCTGGTAGGCGAACTGGAGTGGATCCATCGCTGGTCCCACCAGGGGGCAGAGGTGAGCAAGGAGCAGTCTCTCCAGGGTCTTCATCGTGTGGGACGTCAGGGCCACTGGTCTATAGCTGTTCAGATCTTTGGGGTGGGATGTCTTTGGTACAGGTACCATACAAGATGTTTTCCACAACTATGGTACCCTCCCCAGCTTCAGGCTCAGGTTGAAGATGTACTCCGCAATCCCACAAGGCTGGTCTGCACAGGACTTGAGGAGCTTTACACTGATGCCGTCTGGTCCCGACGCCTTCCTCGCCTTGATCTTCCTCAGCTCCGTCCTCACCTGGGTCTTAGTGAGGGTCAGGTTGGGGGGCTGTGTGTTGGGAGTGGGGGGGGTGATGGTGGAGTGGGGAGTGGGCAGCAGGACTTGATGTCTTCAGAGGCAGCAGTGGTTGTTGTGCAGTCGGGGGGGAGGACGGTTGGTCAAACCTATTAAAAAAAAAAAAACAGATTCAGATTGTTCACCCTCTCCCTGCCCCCCCCCCCCCCGTGGCCTGGGGGGAGGTATTCTGGAGCCCAGAGATGGTTTTAAGGTTTCTCCAGACCCCGCTGATGTCGCTCTGTTGCAGCTTGTCCTGAAGCTGTCTTTGCCTTCTCTGATCTTTCTCCTCAGCTCCCTCTGTACGGACTTCAGCATCTCCCTGTTCCCCGACCTGAAGATCCTCTTCTTCTCTCTCAGAAGTTTTTTTTATCTCAGGGTTGATCCAGGGTTTGTTGTTTGAGCAACACCGTATGGTCTTGGTGGGAACGGTGTTGTCCACACAGAAGCTGATGTAGTCCGTGATGGTGTGAGTGAGGCCATCGATGTCCTCACCATGTGGATCGCAGAGCTGCTCCCAGGCGGTGGTTTCAAAACAGCCCTTTAGAGCGTCCATTGCCTCCTCGGACCATAACTTCACTGTGCACATGGCCGGAGGTTGTCTGTGCACTAGGGGTTTGTACACCGGCCGGAGATGAACCAAGTTGTGATCTGATCTCCCGAGTGGGGGGAGTTGTGATGAGGTGTACGCCTCCTTAGTGTTTGCATAGAATAAGTCCAGTGTTTTATTGTCTCTAGTGTGGCATGTGACATACTGGGTGAACGTGGGTAGAATGGGAGACAGTGAAACATGGTTGAAATCGCCTGAGATGAGGAGAAGAGCATCTGGGTGTTCTGTCTGCAGCCTGCCAGTTACTGAGTGGATGACGTCACGCGCTGTCCCAGCGTTCGCCGTCGGATTTGCATAAATAACAATGCAGATCACGTGTGAGTATTCCCTCGGGAGATAGGTAGGCCGCATGCTAACAGCTAGCAATTCGATGTCTTTGCTGCAGTGTTGTTGTTTAACAGTGATATGTCCCGGTCTGCACCAGTTGTTATTAACATAGATCAACACTCCACCACCCCTTGCTTTGCCACTGTCTGGTGTTCGGTCTGCCCGTATCGCGTGGAAACCCTCCAGCTCAATGTTAGCATCTGCTGCTAGTTCAGTTAGCCACGTCTCGGTAAACAAAAGGAGGGAGCACTCCCGGTATATGCTATCATAGCGGGAGATAGCCGCTAGCTCATCTACCTTTCCCAATATAGATCGTACATTCCCCATAACAACAGATGGGAGGGTGGGTCTGTACCTTATATTCCTTGTCCGCCGTCTAACACCAGCCCGACAACCACGTTGTTTTCACCTTATTTCTCCCGGTACGTCGAGTTTTTCCGTTAGCACCGAGTGGCAATTAAGTGCTAGCAGCTGTTCCCTGCTGTACCGTCTCCTGCTGTAAACAGTGGCTCCATCCGCCGGCTCGGGAGACATTTGGGGCAGTCTGTGTGTCCGTGATGTATAAGGTGTGTAAGGTGTCACCGGATCAGAAAGTTGTCAATGGATCGGAAAGTTAGAGGAAGAAAATCCTGTTTATCCTGTTGCAGAACCCAAGTGCACTTCAGCTTGAGGTCACGAACAGATGGCTGGACATTCTCCTTCAGGATTTCTTGGTAAATGGTAAATGGCATTCACTTATATAGCGCTTTTATTCTCATCTCTTGATGACCAAAGCGCTTTACAGATCCTGCTATCCACCCATTCACACACACATTCACACACTGATGGTGGTAGACAGTAGAATTCATGGTTCCATTTACCACAGCAAGTCTTCCAGGTCCTGAAGCAGCAAAACAGTCCCAGACCATCACAGTATCACCACCATATTTTACTGTTGTTATGATGTTTCTTTTCTGAAATGCTGTGTTACTTTTATGTTGGATGTAATGAGACACGCATCTTCCAAAAAGTTCAGCTTTTGTCTCATCAGTCCACAGAGTATTTTTCCAAAAGTCTTGGGGATCATCAAGATGTTTTCTGGCAAAACTGAGACACACCTTTATGTTCTTTTTGCTCAGCAGTGGTTTTCGTCTTGGAACTCTGCCATGCAGACCATTTTTGCCCAGTCTCTTTCTAACGGTGGAGTTATGAACACTGACCTTAAATGAGGCAAGTGAGGCCTGCAGTTCTTTGGATGTTGTTGTGGGGTCTTTTGTGACCTCTTGGATGAGTCGTCGCTGGGCTCTTGGGGTAATTTTGGTCGGGTGGCCACTCCTGGGAAGGTTCACCACTGTTCCATGTTTTTGCCATTTGTGGATAATGGGTCTCACTGTGATTCACTGGAGTCCCAAAGTTTTAGAAATGCCTTTATAACCTTTTCCAGACTGATAGATCTCAATTACTTTGTTGCTCAGTTGTTCCTGAATTTCTTTGGATCGCAACATGATGAGAGATCAACTTCTTAAAATAGCTCTAAAATCAGGTTTAACAACAGACAGACAAAATTTTACGTCTGCTAGAAATAAGGTAACACAAACTCTGAGAAAGGCGAATGCAAACTTTTTTATAAACATTATTGAAAATGCAAAAGGAGATGGCAAAAAAATTTGGAATAATATTAACAAATTGACAAACAGAACAAAAAAGATGACTGAGACATGGAACTTAATATTAATAACAAACTGGTACAGAATCCCACGGTCATTGCTACAGAGTTTAACAGCTTTTTCATAAACTCTGTGCTAGAAATATCCCATTCATTTAATCCACCTGGTTATAATTCTAGTCCTATTAACCCCTCACAAGCAGTTTTTAATATATTAGAAATAATTGAAAATGAAGTTGCAAATATCATCAGCTCATTGAATAGCTCAAAAGCAATGGGTGAACATGGTCTTCACACCAATTTTTTTTTTTTAAAAGAACATAAAGGATCTCTCATTTATCCAATTACTCATTTAATCAATCTGTCAATCAAACATGCTGTCGTCCCAGCTGCTTGGAAGGTAGGGGTGGTAAGACAATTTTGAAAACAGGTATTAAAACTGTTATAAACAACTACAGACCAATAAGCATCTTACCTGTTATCTCCAAAATAATTGAAAAATGGGTTGCCACATTATGTGAACATATGAATTATGGGAGCACCCCCCTGCATCACGCACAGTTTGGGTTCTGTGCCCACCATTCAAGAGTCTGCAATAAGCTTGTTCCTAGAGAAAACTAAATCTTTCTTATATCAGTGCAATTGTGTAGATGCTGTGTTTTTAGATCTGAAGAAGGCATATGACACCACTGACCACAACATCCTTTTAACCAAACTTACTCAGTTTAATTTCTCAGAACATGCTATCAAATGGATGAAATCGTATTTAACCAATAGACAGCAATGTTTAATTGTCAACAGTGTCAAATCACCATATTTGAAATGTCAAATGGGTGTCCCACAAGGCTTCATACTTGGACCAATATTATTCTCCTTATACATAAATGATTTACCAAATGCATGCAGAAACATTCATATACAAATGTATGCAGATGACACAGTAATATTCACAGCTGCAAAAAACACATAAGAAGCCGCCTGTATTCTTACAACAGCAATGACCCAAATCCATGACTGGCTTAATAATTCATGTCTTCTACTAAACACTAAAAAAAAAACTGTTGGCATGATGTTTACCAAACGATCAAATATTACAAACTCAAACATTTTCTTAAAACAGGAGGAGCTGCAACTAGTCGACGAATTTATAATGAGCAAACAGGCTGACCTACTACATCACTCCTGCTACAACCAGTTGAGTCCTCAGCTAGGAGCCTCCCAGTGGTTTCGGCCCATTATTCCTAGTACAACTATAAAAGGGGGGTGGGCCCATGTCACCCACGTCTGGGGACGTGCTCAACTGGTTGGCTACACTGCAAGCACTGCTTCTTACTTCTTCCACCAAATCCAGGCGGATCCTGCTTCAGCTGCTTCCCCCAGATTCTTACATACCTGAAACCCGCTCTCGGACAATGAACACATGTTGGTTTGGTAGACAGTTTGATACTACACGAGGTCTATGGATCCATCAAACCCGCAAAGGATGCAAGTCTATCCAAGAAGTAGCTTTTGATGCTTTGTCACCAAGGCAACGCTTTGATGGTGCTCAGGCAGAACCAAGTCAGTCGGAGGAGGACAACAGCCAGGTTTCCAACCACAGTGCTGGGAGCCACCAAGCTGAGAATGACAGGGTTGAAAGTTCAGACAAGAAGGACAGAATCAAGTGGTCTGCACTTGCAGACAAGCACGCTTGGGGAGAAACGGATGAAGACCTATCCAAGGCATTAGAATGCATCCTGAAAGGTGAGACTGTAAAGAAGCTGCAAGGAATAGGTGAAGCCATCTATGTGTATGGCCTTGAGAAGTTTGGAGCAGCTGTGACCACAGAGAAACAGCAAAGAGGCAAAGGAAGAAGAGAGTTGCAGATTGAGAAGCTCAAGGGGCGGTTATGGTAGGTATGGAAACAATGGAGGAAGGAAACTGACCCTGATGCAAAGTTAGGCCTGTCTCAGCTCAGAGACGACCTCAGACACCAAGTAGTCATCTTGAGGAAGGCTGAGGGAAGAAGGAAGATCAGACAGAATAAGTGAAGGAAAAGAGTAGCATTCTATGAGAATCTGCATAAGTTTACAAAGAAGTTGTTTGAAAAGAACAGGAGTGGTGTGCTGGACATTCCGAGGGAGGAGCTGGAGAGTCATTTACAGAAGACCTACACAGACCAGAAGAAGGGTGAGACAACGGTTCCCATCGCTGGCCTGGAGTATCCGTTGGCACCCGGCTCTCCCTTTGATCTAGCAGAGCCACGGTATTTATTTATTTAGCGAATGCAAAGTCCTTAAGCCAAGCAGTTGCCTCCTGGTTTGCTGTATGGAGGGTGTGTAATCCTCCTTCCAGTCTTTGGAGCGGGCAAACCTCTATGATGTGTTCCATTGTTTGCTCCTCTCCACATGCGCACAGTGGGCTAGGGCAGTAGCCCTACTGCGGAGGGGCAATGGATCAGCGTTCTCGTCGCGCCCTCCGCCAGTACCCGGGCTCGCCTGGGGAAGCTAATGATCCTACCAGCAGACTAAATTCGAAGAGACGACGCCTCTGTGCCAAGTCAAAGAAGAATCCTAGTCACAGTCCTAAAGCCGAAAGAGCCACGGTTAAAGGAAGTGGAAGAGTTTGTGAGAAAGGCAAGTACTGGAGAAGCACCTGGTCCCAATGGAATACCCTACAAGGTGTACAAGCCTTGTCCTGGGTTGCTGCAGGTGTTGTGGAAGCTTCTGAAGGTCATCTGGAGATTGGAAGTCATCCCCTTTATCTGGGCTCAAGCTGATGGTGTTTACATCCCAAAGGAAGAGCTGTCAAAATCCCTGTTTCAGTTCCGTCCAATATTCCTGCTAAACGTGGAAAGGAAGATCTTCTTTGGTGTGCTAACTGGGCAGCTTGTGAGGTTCCTTTTGGAGAATGGCTATGTTGATATGTCTGTGCAGAAGGCAGGGCTTCCAGGCTTTCCAGGATGTATCGAACATGCCAGTATGATATGGCATACAATCCAAGAAGCATAGTGACAGAAGAAGGATCTGGTGGTAGTGTGATTGGACCTGCCCAATGCCTATAGATCTGTTCCACATAGACTCATTAAGTTTGCCATGGAGTACTTCTACATCCCAGAGAAGGTCCAGAGAGTAGTATTAGCCTACTATGAGCACTTCAAGATGAGGTTCACCACCAAGTCGTATACCACAAGCTGGCAGGAGCTGGAGGTAGGAATCCCAATGGGGTACAATGTCAAATGGGTGTCCTACAAGGCTCCATACTTGGACCAATATTATTCTCCTTATACATAAATGATTTATGTAACACCCACTCACCCTAGGAGTAGTACCCCCCCCCCACTTGGTTCTACCTGGGCAAAAAGGATAATTGGGCCAGATCAGACCGATTACAGGTTCGTAGGAGCCTGGAGGGCGTAACAACAGAAAACACTTACACACGGCGTATGAACTTGCAACTATGTATATTATTTTACAGATATGTATTATTTACAGATATGTACATTTTAACAAAAAAAAAAAAAACACACAACACTTGTCTCAATAATAAGAAAAATAAAAATAAAACACCCCGAAATATATTTACAGTATATACAGTTCTTGGTATCAGTCCAGGTGACTAGTTGGGTCACTTCTACCAGTCACTAGGATTCGGGCTTCGGCTCGCCATCCAGATCTGGAGATTAACGTTTTCTGGTCCAACCAGTCCAAACAAAAAACCTGACCTATAAAAAAGGTCAGAACACAAAAAATAAGCTATTGTCCATAGCTAGTTTCATATATCTCCAAATTACACTACAATAATATTTTTCAAACACCTTTAAATCACAGATTCAACATTCACCATTGAATAACAGTCAAGGGCCAGGGAATTGGGACCTTTGCTAGCCGCTACAGCTCTAAAAAATGCCTTTTTCCGATGAAAAACTAGCCAAAAATTAGCATCGGCGGTTAGCATTATAAGCTAGCGATTAGCATTCCCATACACAATAATGGCACTTACCAAGCTAAGTGACACGTGCGTCAATGGGATTCCCGCGCTCAACGGCGTCAACAGCCTTTGTATCCCAATCTTAAAATTTAACAAACGGGGCATTAGAATTTGCTAATACAGCAATGTCTCATTGCAGGTGTTTGTTCAAGCTTACCAATCTCAAATTTTGTCCAAGGCAAAGACTGCTATCAGCACGCTAGCTCACCATCTCCGTAAAGAAACGCGCTCTCTCAGTCGATGTCTGCTGCCACTGACAGCGCTCTGCGGATTACACACAGACTGAGGGAGGGAGTGCGTGACCCCGTTGGCTGGCGGGACCCCATTGGCTGTTGCTGCCCAACAAACGACGCAGCCATTGGTCGCTCAAAATGCCCTTATCAAAACTTTCAAGACAATGTTCCTAACTATCTATGAATATATATTATGAACTTATGTTGTATTTATATACCCATCTTCAAAGTATCCACTCCCATCGTGAAATGAGTGTTCCCCCTTCTTCTTAAAGCGGTATTGACATTCATAATTCTAGTTACGTTTTTAACACTGGGTTACATTTACCAAATACATGCAGAAACATTCATATACAAATGTATGCAGATGACATGGTAATATTCATACCTGCAAAAAACACACAAGAAGCTGCTTGTATTCTTACAACAGCAATGACCCAAATCCATGACTGGCTCAATAATTCATGTCTTCTACTAAACACTAAAAAAACTGTTGGCATGATGTTTACCAAACAATGATCAAATATTACAAACTCAAACATTTTCTACTGTTGCCTTACAGCTAGAAGTTCCAGGTTCAAATCCCCAGGCTGGCAGGGGTAGGAACCTTTCTGTGTGGAGTTTGCATGTTCTCCCTGTGCTGCATGGGTTTACTCCGGGGGCTCTGGTTTCCTCCCACAATCCAAAGACATGCATGATAGGTAAATTGGTTGTTCTAAATTATCCCTAGATATCTGTCTCCTATAGGCCCTTAGAATAGAGGGTTAGTACTAGTGAAGTGCTTTGAGTGGTCTTTGAGACTAGAAAAAGCGCTATATAAGTACAGGTCTTTACCCCTTAAAAGGGGAGGAGCTGCAACTAGTCGACAAATTTAAGTACCTTGGCATGATTTTAGATTCCTCATTAACCTTTAAAAAACACAAAAAAAATCTCAAACATAATCAAATTAAACCTAAGAAATTTTAAACAACCCTGGTATAACCATAATCAAATCCATTTAATCTTTATACAAAAAAGCCATAAAAATCTTTGATAAGAAAGGTCCCACATATCATCATTGTCATATTTACAAGAAATACAATTTTCTGTCTTTTGAAAATTATAAAACTCAAATTTGACTGTCCAATTTATAAAATATTAAATGGCTATGCACCACCCCCTGGAAGAATATGTTAAACTGAAAACTGTCACCGGTACAACCACCAGAGCAATCACTAGAGGTGACTGTGAGGTCCTCCACAGACCACAGTCTGCTTCATTGTGAACAGTTCCCTGTGGAACCGGATAATGAATGCCCTTCAACTCCAGGTACACTGAAGGGAGGTGAGAGGCACCAAAGTGCTACGTGAGACCATTTGAAACCATTTACATCAATGTGGTCTGCGTGCTAGATGACTTGCAAGGGTACCTGACCACACCACCAAGCACAGGCATCATTGTCTTGCATGGGCCAGGGAGCATTTACGCTGGATGAGGGACCAGTGGGCCGAAGTGCTGTTCTCTGATGAAAGTTGATTCATGTTGAGTAGAAATGATGGCTGCCAATGACGTTGGAGAAATCAAGGAGAGTGCTATGCATCAGCCACTGTTGTCACCAGACAAGCCCTTGGTGGTGGTGTTACAGTCTGGGCAGGTGTGTCTAGTCAATACAGAACTGCCCTACACCTTGTGAATGTTACAGTGACAAGCTGATACTACCTGAATAACATCATGAATCCAGTCATTGTGCCCCTGCATGAACAACACAGGCCTAATTTCATCTTCATGGACAACAATGCTCCAGCTCATCGAGGTCACATCATTAGGGAATGGTTGCTGGAAGCTGGGGTACCTCGAATGGAGTGGCCTGCACTTTCTCCTGACATGAATCCCATAGAAAACCTATGGGATCAGTTGAGTCACCGTGTAGAGGCTCGTAACCCTGCACCCCACAGCCTCAATGACCTGAGGGCCACTCTGTTATGTCTAATATGGAGATGTGGGTCGTCTTGTGCTGAACATCCAACTGAACTTTATTGAGAACACACACAAATATATACAGCAGCCACAGCCCGCCTGACATCATCCCGCAGGGCAGCTACGGAAAACCCCAAGGCCCAAACCCACACACAACATTCTCTCCCCCTTTAGAAAAGTCCAAAACACACACACAATTGAAAACCTCCCCAATTTAGGACCCAAACTACGCAGTAAGAAAACTAAACTGAAATAACTAAATGGCCTGCCACATTCACACAACATAACTAAAATAGAGTTGGTGGGTGGAATGCCACACAACCCGCATGGCACAGTGGATTATTCTGCCACTGCGATGGACTGGCGATCTGTCCAGGGTGTACCCTGCCTCTCGCCCAAAAGATGCTGGGATAGGCTCCAGTCCCCCCGCGACCTGAAAAGGATTAAGTGGAAGAAGATGGATGGATGGATGGTAAATTTAAAAAAAAGTCCATTGGTAAATTAAAAGTGCTGCCATGTTCCTGAACTAAATGACAACGCAGAAAACAATCCCAAGACTATAACATTTCAGATTTTTTTTCAAAACACATGCAAACATATAAACATTTTTATCATTATTATTTATATTTTTAAACACCACACTACTGTCCTTCAGGCAGAAGAGGGTAGAACCAGCTTGGGGGCCCGGGGGAGCCCCTCGGTAGGGGTGCCCCTGGAAATAGCCTGTCCCCGGGGTCGGAACTGAACTCACAGACGAGAGTGCCTCTTCTCCTCACCATCGACCACCCCTCTTGTCTGGACCTGCCATCCAAAGCCTCCTCCCAGGCACACCGCAGCTCGTTGGCGTGCCTCCACAAACCAGCCGACAGTTGAAAATAGGCTGCACCTCGTTTAGCTACGATGCAGCCACCCCTGGTGATCTTCAGGCTGTCATTTGGTCCGTATTCACCGTTGTTGTCCCTCCTCACGAACCCAAGATCCGCGACTCTCAGAGGGGTCTTGTTCGGCTTGCAGTGTTGCTGCTTGGCACAAGATTTCTCCGTGCCTGACCGCTTTTAAAACTGCTGTAGCTGTAGCCGTTGCAGCCCGTTTCTCCGGCCCCTTGCGGCTGAGCTCCGGGGAAAACTGAAGCTCGCTTGTCGGCGTCACTCGTCGACCCAGGCACCTCGCTGTTACACCCAGTACCCTTGTCCATGGTGTCTTGAGCTCCGGCACTGAGATCCTCCTGCGTCAACCATGAGCGAGGCTGGTCCTGTCGACCTCTGTGGTACCCGGTAAATCTTCGGTCACCGTGCTGTGGTTTATGGCTGGCTTGTCATTTTTGGTGGACGCGGGCTCCCTCACCTGTGGCTCCGACTCCACCGTGAAAACTAGCTTGTAGCTTTTAGCTAGTGTTTGGTGCCCACCTAGCTCCGTGGCTAATTTCGCCGTTGCCACCAGCTGGACTGTTAGCTTCCCCGAGCTAGCTAGCTTAGCTTCTTTTGGCACCAACAGCCTTTCCACCCACAGCTTCGTGCTCCTTGTGTGTTCAGCGAAGTATTCAGCCATCCACCTGTTAGCATTCGTATAAGACTCCGTCTCCCCCAACGTGTGAAAAATTTTCTGACCTTTTACGCTGAGATGGTGAGCCAGAAGTGCTCACCTCCGTGTTCCGTCAAGTTTACTCAGGCCCACCGCGGCGATGTACCCCTCAAACATGGCCAAACAGTTCGGCCACAGGATTGCTGGTTCTCGCGGAAACTGTAGAAACGGTGGTAGAGGTGCCCCGTACGCTTCCATAGTTTATCCTCATTGATAAAATGTTACGTCTGTAATATGAAGGCGATGCGAGTCGTCTTGTGCCGAACATCCAACTGAACTTTATTGAGAACACACACAAATATATACAGCAGCCGTAGCCTGCCTGATGTCATCCCACAGGGTGGCTACGGCAAGCCCCAAGGGCTAAACCCACACACAACACGCCCTTCAAGATGAGTGGAATGCCATGCCTCAGCAGATAATAAGTCGACTTGTGAACAGCATGAGACGTCATCATCAAGCTGTAATTGATGCTCAAGGGCACATGACAACTTATTGAGACATGGACATTTTTTGTTGTGGTATACCCACCACTGTTGTTGGCTTTTGTTTCAGTAAATTGTTTGAGATGAAGAAATCACCATTTTATCATCATCATAGCAGTCTGTCAGGGGTGACAATGACTGTTTCATTTTGGTCTGATCAGATTCCTCCATGCAGCTCTGTCCTTCGCCCTCCGCTGCCAGGAACTCCTGGCCTTGTTAACCTGGGCGATGTCCCAGCTGGTATAAGTTGTTTTCTGACTGACCAGTTCATGAAACTGCTTGCAAAGTATTTGAGTACCGCTAGCTTTTGCTGGACTAGCGGCACATTCTTGGCAGATAGAGGTATTATCAGTGGTAAGGACAGGCCAAGACAAACTGACTCCAGTATCTGTTGCAGTGACTGACCAGATGATAGGTTTGTTTATCTCTGCTCTTTGTGTAGTGCATGTCACGATGCACTGACTGGCAAAAGTCCATCACAGACCTTGCGACAGATGTGCTTATCTGCCAGGATGTCCAGTCTCACCCCATGTAACTGGGAGTGGTCCACCACAGACCTGTGAGAGATATTGTTTTTAGTTACAGCTCATAAAATGTGTAATATTTTATTTAAGCTCTAAAATTAAGGTGAACAGCTGTAATACAAATATGAAATGACCTGTCAACAAAATTAACAGGATATAATTTCGTCCTAAATTTGCAATTTTCTCTCAGAAATTTGTGACCTGGGCAGTCTGATGAGTCTCTACTGCAGCAAACAGAAATTCAGACATTTTTTTTTTTTTGCCCACCAGTATTCTTTTTCCTACAAAGGCAAATGGTGAGGAAAAAAAATAGAGGTCACCAAGAGAGTGCATACTTCTGCCAAGGCTGTTTAAAAAAGCAAAAAAGGTGTCCAGAACCCACACAGTGATTCAGATCTGACACAGCATGCTTCTACTTAAATGCCCTACTTTCATGATATTATATCACTGTAATGTGAACTTTTTACATTTTTATTTTTTAAATTATAGGAGAAAGTTTACCTTCCAAGTGCCATCTTGGACTCGGGTGAACAGACTTGAACAACCTGCCCACCAGAGTAAGTATTGACCAATGTGGTGTAGCGCCTCTTTTTTTTTAATCACTAAAAACACAAAATTACCTTCATATTCATGTACTGGATTTTACAGAAAAAAACGGCCTGAGGCTCTCTGAATCAAATAACAGGAAATTACATACATTCCTGCTTCTTGTTTACATTAGCAAACGCATTTGCAACGCAAAACGGATAGATTTATTTAGATCAACAAAAGTTATGTAGATCTTTATGGATTATTAGTCTTGAGAGAACCCTTCCTCCATAGATCTCCTTTACTGGAGTTTTGTGTGTTATCCATTATCATGCTGAACTGACCCTGGTTTCACCTTCACAGCTTGCTCACACCTGATTTCCACTTCGCACCTGACCCATCCTTTCAGTCGTCCTTGCGCGGTTGCAGACAGTGTTTACAGTCAACTGGAGGTCACTGTCACATGGCGGGGTCACCTACCCTGGTGACAACAAAGGCCTGGAGCACAGAGCAGGACCGTGACAGGAGAGAAATGTTTTGACGCTGATTACGTTCATTAAATGTATATCTGACCTCATCCTTCCAAAGGATCGAGATGCTGCAGAAAGCGCGGCACGCAAACCCTGACATGGATTGTGTAGTGGAGCTGGAGGCCCTTCCCTACAAGGTGACTTTGCGTGAAGCCAAATCACAGTCGCCTTTATACAACTGGTTATTATGATTGTCGTTTTCATTTCTGATCTGGAGACACCGTTGTTCGGCGGCTAGTGTGCGTGGTGTCAGGTTACTGACGACCCATAGCTGGAAGTACTAATCGCACGTGCAAAAGCGATCGAGCCACTCTCTCCTCGCCGCCTCTTCCGCTTCCCCGAGCGGCATATGCGCGTCTCCCTGCTCACCAACCCACCTTGAATGTGTCCTCGGATTTATTCTCGTCAGCGATTGGTCAGAGCCTCTGGGCCGCAGTAGAGCAGTGTAGGTAGTCTGCTCTAGTAACTCGGATTGTCATTGGTCCGTGGTGCTATCACTCAGCCATATCCGCCTCCTGCCTCTGTTTGGTTGGATCTTGGGCGAGCTCTTCTCTCGGCGGTGGGTCGGAGCCGCTGTCTCCTTGCCACACATGTCCCCTTGTCTGTTTTGTTATTTTTTTATTTTATCCTTTATTTTTTATTTGATGCCCCGCTGCGGAGATTCGCTCCGATTAACGCGCCTCTGAAGGGCGTCGGTGCACCTCGTTTTATTTACCCCCCCTCCACGTTTGTGTTTGACGTCCAGCGCCTCGGAGCCCCGACATGGCTATGCCGACCGGAGTGTCGTCCGGTCCGGTCGCCCGGCTGGAGGGCCGCGAATTCGAATACATGATGAAGAAGCGCTCGGTGACCGTGGGCCGAAACTCCTCCCAGGGCTCCGTGGACGTGAGCATGGGCCACTCTAGCTTCATTTCGCGGAGACACCTGGAGCTCTTCACCGACGACAGCAGCGGAGAGTTCTACTTGCGGTGCCTGGGGAAGAACGGGGTGTTCGTGGATGGAGTGTTCCTTAGGCGAGGCGCCGCTCCGCTGCAGCTACCGCGGATGTAAGTGAGCATGTGGGATGTGATGGGGTGAGGAGACGTTAGCATTTAGCTCAGCCCCCCAGTTTAACCACATTAAAGTCTGTAACGGCCAGCAAGGTCGACAGGACCACGTGTTGTAGCATGTTAGCAATACTTCATCCTGTCCCCACTGCAGTTTTCTCTTTGTTGACATTCTTGTTAGCAGCGGTTTCAGCTAGCCTACCACATTCTGTTCACTGGTTAACACAACATTAGCATTCCTCTGCTCTGCTCAACCAAAATTACCAGGTTAACCTCTTGGTTACAGGGAGAGAGAGGTCTTGTTCATATTAACCAGTGGTGGGTTTTTTTTCTCCTTATCACGTGGACCCGCTTAAGTTCAGAAATGCCTTCTCGTGACTCAGTAAATATTGGTCACTGTGTTGGCTTAGCGGTTAGCTTTAGCTGCCCACCGTGGAGTTGTGAATGGAGCTGTTGTGGGTCCGAAAACGTAAACAAACGAAGCGGTCCCCGCCCAGTCTGCTCTCAACGGGACGACGTGCAGAACCTGACATGCCAGACATAAGGATGTCAGGAGTAATCACTGATTCTAAACAAAAAATCTGTACTTAAGGGAAGGGTGGGCGGAACTTTGGAAATGATCTATTTGCAATGCTGTTTTTTAAGTTTCTTACGTTCTGTATTGGGATTGGGCGATATGGCCCCCAAAATATCCTGATATTGATGTGATTTATTTTTTAAAATGTCTTTTAGCAGGATAACAATATTCTTGTTGATATCACATACTTTTTCTTTTTAATTTATTTAGGTAGTTTCACAGGACAGATATGTGCCTTCATCATGTTGAGTTATAAACAAAAGCCTTCTTTCTTCAGTTCACAAACACTAGCTCAGATTGAGTTTCTTTTATAAACTTGTATATCAAATATTCTAGCTAAATAAAGAATATAAACAACCACATCTGAAGTGTACCTTCAGTGGGGCAGTTTATATTTGGAATCTGTTTACCTGCATTAAACTGGATTTATACACCTGCATCGCATCGATGCCATTGGTGACGTACGTCTGCGACAGCGATGAATAATTTTTTGTGTGCTGGTTTGAATGTGTTGTTTTGTTGCCAAAATGTTTTCTGTTGATGTGCAGAGTGATTTGTGTTCATTGTGGGGTTTTGTTCATTAACCCCTTGCACTCTGGTCAATTTCCCTAAAAACGCCAAAAAAATAACGTACCCAAAGTAAATCAAAAGCTGTTCTTCAACCCTTTGCAGCAGCTTTATGGGATTGGTCTCATTTAAAAGAAAACACTTTGAATTTTTTGGCAAAACAGTCATAATCTCCCTAAGTGCTCCTGCCACTGAGTAACAGTCATCTAAACATACTGAACTTCAAGAAAATAAATTTCGCCTGGGTGGTTTTTTTGGATACAAATGCTTGCAAATAACACACAGCTGTCAGATCCGGGCTGGAAAATGCAACAGAAATGTAGAACCAAGTGTTATCCAGCTGAGGTCAAAATTTTGTAACAATACCACAAAAAAGGAATATATTACACAGCTTTTTTCTTAGGTTGTTCCCAGGCGTTTTTGAACTGTGCCAAATGGCACAGTTTGGAAAAATGTCTGTAACTTTTGAATGATTCAATATAGAAGCTTCATCTTGGGCTCTAATGAAAGGTGAAGGGCTGTGTGTGTGTGTGGGGGGGGGGTTATTTATTCACTCATGAATGAATGAATGAACAAACAAGCCCCCACACACAAAGAAGCATGCCATGTAAAAAGTGTGTGGCTTTTTTTTACAAGAAAAAATAACCTACAGTGCAATAAAAATTATACTAAAATATCTGTAATGTAGAAGATAACAACTCCCCTCCCCCCCCGCTACAGAGGACGGACATCGTCTATCGACACATGACGGGCGCTGCGGTCTACTATGCGCGGTTGTACTAAAATATCTGCAATCCGCTACAGAAGAGTAGCGGGGGGGGGGGGGGGGTCCGGACGTGGCGCATGGACTGTGTCCGGACCGGAGCAGTCATGTTGCGATAACGCACAGTTGTAATTTACCGATCGGTCAAAAGTCATTTGGATTACGATTTTCAGGGATAAAGAATAATTTAGCTTATAACACTTACTTGTCCACAACAGCAGTGTCGCTGGCAAACTTCTTTTCCTCATTGTCAGACGAACATGACGCTGGTCCGCTTGTTACGGACTCGTGGTTCTGGTCACGCGACCCGGTCAAACCATAATTCCATTATTGTGGTTTTGCGCTTCCATGATTGCGGTTTTGGCGAACGATTTTTCAAAACAAATAAGAACAGTAGTAAGAAAAAAAGACTGGCAAACGCCTGTGTGTCACCCAGCCTTACACAAAACTGCTTTCGAACTTCTGTGGTTCCATTGGCTGGCTGTATTCGCAGCCGTTGGTAGGCGGGTCCTGCTTGCTAGGTTTTCAGTCATTGGTTCTTCAAGGTTTCAGAAACCCAATTCAAGGCTCTTATTAGTCGAATGAGAGGTCAAATCAAATCTAAACCAATCAAAGCACTCCTTTGGCTTTCTGTTCGCGGCTGTGTCTGTAGTGGAAGAACGGAAATGCAGCTTTTTTTTTCAGTGCGCTCTAGGACGCAGCGCCCTCGTGCGCTGTAGGACGCAGAGACGTGTCCGCCCGCGGTACACTGGAGTGCAAGAGGTTAAATAGCAACGGACAAGAGCAGATAGTGATGGTGTTCGAACTAGTAAATGTTTTTATTAAAAAAAAAAAAAAAAAAAGTCTCATATGATCACTGGAACGGGGGGGGGGGGATGTTGTGGTCTGTCTGACCACCACCACTGCTGTCATTTGACAATCTGTATAATTACTGAGGTTAAGATGAGTCATAGAAATGTTCTGTAGCTGTTAACTTTGTTAATATTCTTTTGAATTCGGATCGCTGTTTATCTGACTTACTTTGGAAGTGGCACCTCAGGTGAATGAGCAGCGCAGAGACAAGAACCAGGAAATGTAAAGGAGGAGACAAAGTGGACCAATTGCAACTCTTGCGTGCTGCGTCGCCGACGTGCACCTCTCCCTCTTGGAAGGGGTGCAGGTTGGGCGACACAGTGGGCTGTTGCATCGTTCTTGTGTCGATGCTGGTGCATAAATCCAGCTTTAGAAGTCACCATTTCCAAGGACGACCTTGGGCTTTTTGGCTCTCTTTGGATTGAATGTTGTTGTTTTTTCCTTTTGTGGCTTAATAAATTCAGCATGACGCAGAATGAAAATAGACCTTACATTGGATGCCTCATACTGGATCCGTGTCATTGACGTATGGAGAAAAATATGCTGCTGCACTTTTTTTTTTTTTTTTTTTTTTTTTTTTTTAAACAATGCAGCAGTGTGAAATGGCCTTGAACCCCAGGTTTTTTTCCACACGAGTATGCCCGGTTTCAGATGACTCAAACGATGGACCAGCTTCTGTCTTCCCACAGCATGTTTGTTTTGCTGTTTCGCAGGCAACTTGCGCCAACAGTGTGATGTCATTCTATAATCAGTGTATCACAATATTCACTTTTACCCGGGATTAAATTTTAAACAACAATTATCATGAATGGTACAGTGTGGCACACCCCTATTCTGTATTATTCAACAAAAATTTGTTTGGGCTGCTCCCTTTAGGGGTCGCCACAGCGGATCATCTGCCTCCATCTCGCTATATCCCTTGCATCTTCCTCTGTAACCCCAACCCTCTCTGTCCTCCTTCACTACATCCATGAGTCTTCTCTGTGGTCTTCCTCTTTTACTCCTGCGTAGCAGCTCCATCTTCCAACATCCTTTGTCCAGTATACAGTGGGGTTAAAAAAAAGTATTTAGTCAGCCACCAATTGTGCAAGTTCTCCCACTTAAAAGATGAGAGAGGTCTGTAATTTTCATCATAGGTATACCTCAACTATGAGAGACAAAATGAGGAAAAAAAATCCAAAAAATCACATTGTCTGATTTTTTTTTTTTTTTTTTAAGAATTTATTTCCAAATTATGGTGGAAAATAAGTATTTGGTCAATAACAGAAGTTCATCTTAATACTTTGTTATATACCCTTTGTTGGCAATGACAGAGGTCAAACGTTTTCTGTAAGTCTTCACAAGGTTTTCACACACTGTTGCTGGTATTTTGGCCCATTCCTCCATGCAGATCTCCTCTAGAGCAGTGATGTTTTGGGGCTGTCGCTGGGCAACACAGACTTTCAACTCCCTCCAAAGATTTTCTATGGGGTTGAGATCTGGAGACTGGCTAGGCCACTCCAGGACCTTGAAATGCTTCTTACAAAGCCACTCCTTTGTTGCCCGGGCGGTCCACGTTTCATCTTCAGTGCCCTTGCTGATGGAAGGAGGTTTTCACTCAAAATCTCACGATACATGGCCCCATTCATTCTTTCCTTTACACGGATCAGTCGTCCTGGTCCCTTTGCAGAAAAACAGCCCCAAAGCATGATGTTTCCACCCCCATGCTTCACAGTAGGTATGGTGTTCTTTGGATGCAACTCAGCTTTCTTTCTCCTCCAAACACGACAAGTTGAGTTTTTACCAAAAAGTTCTATTTTGGTTTCATCTGACCATATGACATTCTCCCAATCCTCTTCTGGATCATCCAAATGCTCTCTAGCAAACTTCAGACGGGCCTGGACATGTACTGGCTTAAGCAGGGGGACACGTCTGGCACTGCAGGATTTGAGTCCCTGGCGGCGTAGTATGTTACTGATGGTAGCCTTTGTTACTTTGGTCCCAGATCTCTGCAGGTCATTCACTAGGTCCCCCCGTGTGGTTCTGGGATTTTTACTCACCGTTCTCGTGATCATTTTGACCCCACAGGGTGAGATCTTGCGTGGAGCCCCAGATCGAGGGAGATTATCATTGGTCTTGTATGTCTTCCATTTTCTAATAATTGCTCTTGCAGTTGATTTCTTCACACCAAGCTGCTTACCTATTGCAGATTCAGTCTTCCCACTGAATCTGAAGCACTGGCCCTTTCATACTCTGTAGCAGAATATTGTGCCCCTGTCTGGTCCAGGTCATCTTACACACACCATGTAGACACCCAGCTCAACACAACCATGAGAACTATAACTGGAACAATCCGCTCAACACCACTCCCCTGGCTCTCTGTACTGTCAAACATAGCCCCTCCACACATCCGGCGAGCAGCATTAACTCAAAGGATGCTCCAAAAAGTTAAAGATTCTCCTCACTTACCAATCCATGCAGATATCTACACTCCACCCACTGCCCGACTTTCATCCAGACGGCCGATTTGGAAAAACCCTCCCCCAGCTGACTTTACCATCCAGACAGCTTGGCAAGAGGAATGGGAGACCAAGGAGGTCCCAAACAAACAGCTGGTGATAAACCCCAACCAACAGGTCCCGGGCACCAACCTCCCAAGGAGACAGTGGTCTACACTCAATCGCTTCAGGACTGGACATGGCCCCTGCTTGGCCAGCCTTTACAGATGGGGCAGTAGCCCTAGCCCTCTGTGCGCATGTGGAGAGGAGCAAACAATGGAACACATCATAGAGGCTTGCCCGCTCCAAAGACTGGAAGGAGGATTACACACCCTCCATACAGCAAACCAGGAGGCAACTGCTTGGCTTAAGGACTTTGCATTCGCTAAATAAATAAATAAATAAGTCTTCCCAGCCTGGTGCAGGTCTACAATTTTGTTTCTGGTGTCCTTTGACAGCTCTTTGGTCTTGGCCATAGTGGAGTTTGGAGTCTGACTGTTTGAGGTTGTGGACAGGTGCCTTTTATACTGATAACGAGTTCAAACAGGTGCCATTAATACAGGTAACGAGTGGAGGACAGAGGATCCTCTTAAAGAATAAGTTACAGGTCTGTGAGAGCCAGAAATCTTGCTTGTTTGTAGGTGACCAAATACTTATTTTCCACCATAATTTGCAAATAAATTCTTTAAAAATCCTTCAATGTGATTTTCTGGATTTTTTTTTTTTTTTTCTCATTTTGTCTCCCATAGTTGAGGTATACCTATGATGAAAATTGGAGACCTCTCATCTTTTAAGTGGGAGAACTTGCACAATTGGTGGCTGACTAAATACTTTTTTGCCCCACTGTATCCACAATCCCTCCTCTGCACATGTCCAAACCATCTCAGCCTTGCCTCCCTTACTTTGTCTCCAAACCACTCAACCTGAGCTGTCCCTTTGATATACTAATTTCTAATCTTGTCCCTCCTAGTCACTCCCAATGAAAATCTTAGCATCTCAAACTCTGCCATCTCCTGTCTTTTTGTCAGCACCACAGTGTCTAAACCATACATCATTTCAGGTCTCACTGCCATCTTGTAAATCTTCACTTTCACTCTTGCTGCTATGCTTCTGTTACAAATCACCAAACACTTGTCTCCACCCTCTCCACCCTGCCTGCACTCGCTCCTTCTTCTCTCTTGTGCATTTTTCATTGCTTTGGATGGTTCACCCCAGGTATTTAAACTCATCTACTTTCAGTACCTCTACTCTTTCCATCTTCACCGTTGCACCTGCCTCCCTCTCATTCACACTCATGTATTCCGTCTTGCTTCTACTGACTTTCATTTCTTTTCTCTCCAAAGCATACCGCCACCCCTCCAGGTTCTCTTCCACCTGCTCCCTACTCTCACTACAGATCAGCGTAGTCTGCAAACATCATGGTCCACGGAGACTCCTGCCTGACCTCAACTGTCAGTCTGTCCGTCACAATGGCAAACAAGAAGGGGCTCAGAGTTGATCCCTGATGTAACCCCACCCCCACCTTGAACCCACCTGTCACTTCTACAGCACACCTCACCACTGTCTTGCTGTCCTCTTACATGTCCTGCACCACCCTCACATACTTATCTGCCACTCCTGACTTTCTCATACAGTACCACACTTCCTCTCTTTGCACCCTATCATATGCTTTCTCTAGATCAGGGCTATTCAATTACAAAATCAGTTGGGCCACAATTAAATCAAGACATGTAACTGAGCCGCACATGTTCAGCGAGCTGTTGAATATGACAAATTTCAAACCAACATAGATCAATATGATGAAAAATATGCACTTTTTATTCATTGTCTTGGTTTTAAATGTGCACTTGGCACATGACAAAGACACATCAAATATGCATAAAAACACAATAACAGTGCTGGGGTTGAGCAGAACTTTAACCTCTTGCATGCCGGTGTACCGCGGACGGTCACGTCTCTGCGTCCTAGGGAGCACGAGGGCGCCCTAGGACGCACACTGTGCGTCCTAGTGCGCACTAGAAAAAAAAGCTGCATTTCCGTTCTTCCACTACAGACACAGCTGCGAACAGAAAGCCAAAGGAGTGCTTTGATTGGTTTAGATGTGATTGACCTCTCATTCGACTAATAAGAGCCTTGAATTGGGTTTCTGAAACCTTGAAGAACCAATGACTGAAAACCTAGCAAGAAGGACCCGCTAACAATGGCTGCGAATACAGCGAGCCAATTGAAGCACAGAAGTTTGAAAGCATGCGTCCCTTGCAAAATCTGTTTTGTGTAAGCTGCTGGGTGACACACACGCGTTCGCCAGTCTTTTTTTCTTACTACTGTTCTTGTTTGTTTTGAAAAATCGTTTGCCAAAACCGCAATCATGGAAGCGCAAAAAGGCAATAATGGAATTATGGTTTGACCGGGTCGCGTGACCAGAACCACGAGTCCGTAACAAGCGGACCAGCGTCATGTTCGTCTGACAATGAGGAAGAGAAGTTCGCCAGCGACACTGCTGTTGTGGACAGGTAAGTGTTATAAGCTAAATTATTCTTTATCCCTGAAAATTGTAAGCAAAATGACTTTTGACCGATCGGTAAATTACAACTGTGCGTCATCGCAACATGAAGACCGTGGCGCACGGGTCCAGTCTGTGCGCCCCGTCCGGACCGTGAACGCTACCCCCCCCCCCCCCCCCCCGCTACTCTTCTGTAGCGGATTGCAGATATTATTGCAGATATTTTAGTACAACTGTGCGTAGTAGACCGTGGCGATGGACGATGTCCGTCCTCTGTAGCGGGGGGTGGGGGGAAGTTGTTATCCTCTACATTACAGATATTTTAGTCTAATTTTTATTGCACTGTAGGTTATTTTTTCTTGTAAAAAAAAAAAAAAAAAGCCACACATTTTTTACGTGGCATGCTTCTTTGTGTGTGGGGGCTTGTTTGTTCATTCATTCATGAATGAATGAATAAACAACACCCCCCCTCCCCCCCACACACACACACACAGCCCTGAGTGTCACCTTTCATTAGAGCCCAAGATGAAGCTTCTATATTGAATCATTCAAAAGTTACAGACGTTTTTCCAAACTGTGCCATTTGGCACAGTTCAAAAACGCCTGGGAACAACCTAAGAAAAAAAGCTGTGTAATATATTCATTTTTTTGTGGTATTGTTACAAAATTTTGTGATAACACTTGGCTCTACATTTCTGTTGCATTTTCCAGCCCGGATCTGACAGCTGTGTGTTATTTGCAAGCATTTGTATCCAAAAAAAAACACCCAGGCGAAATTTATTTTCTTGAAGTTCAGTATGTTTAGATGACTGTTACTCAGTGGCAGGAGCACTTGGAGAGATTATGACTGTTTTGCCAAAAAGTTCAAAGTGTTTTCTTTTAAATGAGACCAACCCCATGAAGATGCTGCAAAGGGTTGAAGAACAGCTTTTGATTTACTTTGGGTATGTTATTTTTTGGCGTTTTTAGGGAAATTGACCAGAGTGCAAGGGGTTAAGTAGTAGAAATATTTTTCCTCTTGAACAACAATTAAATAAATAGAATTGGGGGGGGAATAAAATGCTGTAAATAACCATTTTGGCCACATCTTACGCAGGCATATTTCAAAGTACATAAAAACTGAATGTGCACTGTTGGTAGCATTAACATTTGTTTACCTTTAGAAATAAAATATTCTACATCCTGATCATAACTGACCTTGGCACATGACAAAGTGCATTTAGCTGAATTAAAAAACAAACTGTCAAACACTTCAGTGTGTAACCCCCCCCCCCCCAGAAAAGATTGATAACCTTAACAAACATTGCACATCCACTATTGTGATTTGTTTTGTTTTAAATCACCACATGTGAGTAGGAACCTCTTTTTATAACTACACATTCCATTACACACACACACACACACACACATCAGTCCAGGCAAGGATTTTCATCATCAATTTTATGCTTCAGGGTTGACAGTGACATGTAACGGTGCTAGTGGCAAGATGCTAAGTGACGCAAATACATATGTCAATGGAAAGAGGGGAGCATGCGCGAATCTCGCGCATTCGTGCGTTCACGTACATGGGATAGCGCCAGCCCTGACATTCTGCCATCACCGGAGTAAAAGTATCAACATTGGAGAGTAAACTAGTTTGAAAATGAGACTGACACTCACCTGGGGACAGAAGCTCCAGGAGCTTGCCTCTTTCCATTAACTTTATATGTATTTATGTTTGGTCTGAAGGCACCTTTAGCCACAATCATAGAGCCCACACTTGAAAACAAATGCGCTGCATTGTGGATTGACAGTTGCTAGGCTACGCGGAAGGTTGCGTTTAGGGTCTGTAGTAACTAATGGATTTCTGCAATTCTGTGAAACTTCCCTGGCTGGACCACAGACTGGGCCTGGGCCACTTGGAGGTTAGTTCTGGGCTGCATGTGGCCCGCGGGCCACCAGTTAAATAGGCCTGCTCTAGGTCCACAAAGACACAGTGCAACTCCTTCTTACCTTCTCTACTTTTCCATCAGCCCTCTTAGGGCAAACATTGCATCTGTAGTACTCTTTCTTAGCATGAAACCACAGTGCTGCTCACCGATTGTTACCTCTCCTCTTAACCAGGCTTCAACAACTCTTTCTCATATCTTTATAATGTGGCTGATCAACTTTATGCCTCTGTAGTTACTGCAGCTCTGAGCGTCACCTTTGTTCTTGAAAATTGGCACCAAAACACTTCTCCACTCCTCAGGCATTCTCTCACTCTCCATGATTGTGTAAAATGTAAAATTAGTGCGTGAATGTCATATTTTTGTTTGAGTGCAAAATCAGTCGGTTGTATACTGACTGATTTTAGTTTCCAGACTTGGAATAATTCCAGCACTAGGACAGCAGTAGTCACAGTAATTGCAATTAATATTACCATCACTATAATCATCAAATAAGTATTGAAACAAAAAAAAACCCTCACATATACCCGAATCGCTTTACAATTCATTTTATCGGAAGAGTGTTTTCATTGCACTTTAAGTGAACATCCTTTTTCTTTGAAAAGTAACATGAAATATTATAAATACATGAATTATAACAAAAAAAGTGCAACTGGCACTGTGGTGTTAAAATGCTTATTTTGGACCATTTCAAGTTATAATAAAAAGTAGGATTTAAAAAACTGAACAACACAGACATTTTTAGTCGGTAAGCAGAATTAGTAGTTTTGTGCCCTGGGCAGTGGCAAAGGGGTGACAGTGTAAATGACTGTCTACAATCACTTGGAAGTTGGTTCACATTTGGATTATAATTCACTTTTAAGTGAAAACTAGCAGTCTACAAATGTAGTACCCCTGCCTTGTCAGGTAACGAATAAAGCTGTCTGTATAAGATGTAAAAATATCCTGTTCAGCCATGACAGTGATTGAGTGACGGGTTAAGAACTTTGGGAGACTTCATTGTGAACAGGCTCCCCCAGGTGGTGGGAGTTCAGAATATATGTGGAAACCAGGATTGTACTTGAGCAGGCCAATGGAACAGCTTTCTGAACTCACTCATGAGGATACGTGCAATGATCATGATAAAAGATTAACCCAATAGTAAAAATCTGTCACAGTAACCTAATTGCAACTATTTTTATCACAATAAATTGTATATATCTCATCCCTTTCTAACTTTGTATGTATCATTGTAGTTTTAGGTGTAAACATATAAACACAATAAATATATTTACACTTTACATTAATATATACAGTAGTCATGGTTGCATTAATATATTATTTATGTTTATTACTTGCACAAAACAACTCCACTCTTAGATTATATGAACAAAAGAAGGCTGTCTAAGGACAGGCTCCTTCTTTTTAACTAACAAGAAATAATGCTGTGCTAAAAGTATTGATGGTCTATCCACTATACTATAAGCATTTTACAACAGTTAACTCGGTAGCTTAAACACAATTCTAAACTGTTAACAAGACATTTCATACATTACTCAGATTCATACTGAGCAAGTGTTCTAACTTTGCACATTTTCTTAAAATGGAGGAAAAAATGGGAACACACCCTTAACCTCATTTTAACCTAGGCTGGACTGTTGGGACTGTTTTCCAATTGTTTTGCAACTTCTACCATGGTTTAATACAGTATACACTAATAATGTGCATATAACAGTGTGGTTCTGATTGGATGATTTTTGCAGAAGTTGTAGCTAGGGATGTTAATGATTAATTGACTTTTGATTAATTGTCTAAGAATTTAGTCGACTAAATTAAATTGTCATTTAATTAACTCGCCAATCCTTTTTCAATGGGAGCTTATTCTATGAAATGTAGTGGCTTTGCCGTCCAGACTGGTGAGCACGTGGTCACCCACTTGTCGCATTTCAACCAAAAAAGCGGAAGAAGACGCCAAGCCCTTCTGGGTTACGTCGGAAAGCCACCACAAGAAGTTCCAATGGCACGTTTCAATGTCCAGCTTTCAAATCAACAGGGCGGAGAAATGAACTGCAACAGGCTGCACAAGTGCGGTAACATCCCTGTTGCCTCTCTTCAACCCGCCACTAGATAGAAAAGCAGACCGGACTCGAGATAAATTTATGATATTGGTAGTAGTTTTTAAAATAAATAAATCATGACATTTGTAATTTACTGAGATGTACCAGCACATAGTACACACTATACAGTACAAAATTTAACTACAAAAAATGCCATTGTCTGTCGTTAAAAAAAAAAGATACAAATGATACAGTAAATCATTGAGGAATATAATGTTCATGTTTTATTCAGTATATGAAAAAACAGCAACTTTTTATATGTTAACGATAGACCGTATTGTACTGAGGGAAATTCAGATTCTCAGGAAAAACGCTGCTCATCAAGTAAACAATCACTCCATAAGGTGAATCAATTAATGAATTAATTGATAACTTGCACCCCTAGTTGTAGCCTCTGACTAGGGATGCAAGTTATTAATTCATTAATCATTAGTTGATTCACCTTATTGATCGATTAACAGTTAATTGATAAGCGGCAATTTTCCAGAGAATCTGAATTTCCCTTGATACAATAAGGTCTTTCGATCTTAAACATATAAAAGTTAATTACTCTTTTTGATATTCTGAATAAAACATGAACATCCTATTTCTCTGTAATTTACTGTACCATTCAGACAATGGCATTTTTTGTAGTTTATCAAACTTCGTACTGTATAGTGTGTACTATGTGCTGGTACATCTCGGTAAATTAAAATGTCGTGAATTTTAATTTGTTAAACTACTACCGATGTCATAAAATTTCTTTGTTGTATTACACAAAAAACATTCACGTTCTAATTCACTGAGATGCACTAGTAGACTGTTTTAACAGGAAAATGAATTGTGAGCTGCTTCATCTGTTGCATGTTCAGTCCCTCCAGGATTTCACGATGTTGCGATCGCACCAATTCACGCGAAATCAGCCATTCAGCGCAACTATTGCATGACCTTGCAGCTTTGTCCAATCACCGCAACTTTCCTGCAATTTTGGCCAATCCTCGTCAACTTCTGCCAATTTCACCAATCAAATTTGTCTAACTGGTGCCGAAACGCTCAGTCTAACCAATCAAATGCATTGTTGCACCACGTTCACTTCCGTATTTACAGTGAGTAGTGAGTGCATAGTTTACACTGAGTAACGGAACACGTCTGCAAATGGAGTGTGTGATTTTAAAAAAAACAAAAAACAAAAGAAAAAAAACATTCACCTGCGAGGTTTTCAACACCGTCCCTTCCTCTGTCTCCCCCAGCCTGCCCATGGACGCCTCGTCATGTCTCCGTCCTGACCGCGTGTGCAAAGCACTGGGTTTGTGTTGAAAAACATGCACCTGCCCCAAAAGCACCCTGTCACGGGAGCGCGCATGAGGAGAGTACACTACACTACAGCCAGTGTTTGAACATTTATACATCTTTAGAGGTAAAATCATTACTACGTCTGGTCAGTGAGCTTTAAAACTGAATCTCCAGTGTGGACTCTGGATGGACAGATGCATCCCCCCCACCCCCCCCGCTGTCCCACTGTAAATGAAAGATGTGTATGTGTCAAGACAGGTAGGCATGGAAAGAGAGAAAATGCTCTGTATTTTTTTTTTTTTTTTTTCAGAAAAACACAGACTCCAATAGTCAATACAGTGCAACAGAATAAATTATTTTTTTCCTCTCCGCTCGGTACGGAGTGGTTGGGAACCATAGGTAGTTTTCAAATGAAGGTGCTGCCAATAATTTCCAAATCTATACTCTTGAACATGCATTCAGTGCAATTTAGCTGTTGTAATGAATATCGTGTTAATGTTTGTATTTGCTTTGCACAAGAGTTTTTCTGTATAGCAGAAGTTTCTGCTTAATTTACAAATCAGTATAATAAGAAGTTTTTGACAATCCTGTGCTTTTCTTGTATTGTTATATAGAATATCACTGCAGTAAACTGGAAAAAAACATCTGCTTTAAAATTTGGAATTCTTCCCACAACTTTTAGTGCAGAAAACACTCTAAAAACATTGCAACTTTTATCGCAGCCTTTTAAAAAAGCTCCTGCGAATTCAAGCTTTTCGGCCCACAACAATCATAAAAACATCCCGCAAAATCCTTCAGGTTACTTTATTTATACCCGTAGGTAGATTTGTTTTGCAGTCGGGTGACATCCGTATTTACAAACCACAGTTACATTCAATGTGAACACAAACACAGGCACACATGTAGCTGACTATAAACATGATAAAAGTACTCAAGGCTCCACCAATCGGGACATAAGACAAAGAGATAAGAGAAAAAAACAAAGGAGATAAGAGATAAGGTTATATTAAAAAGTTAGACTAGTCAAAGAAGTTAAAAACTCAAAAGTCTAAAACCCAATAAAAGATTTAGAACCCAAATAAAAAACCTACAAAAATAAGTTAAATATAAAATAAAATTAATAATAGGTAACTAAATTATGTGCAATATATTGTTACATCTTGTTCAACTCTTTAACAGCAGCAGGAACAAAGCTGTTTTTGTAGCTCTGGGTTTTACTTTTTGGGACAGCAAGCCTCTGTCTGGAGGGAAGAAGCTGAAACTGGCAGTGCAAAGGGTGGGAGTCATCATTTAAAATAGAGGTAGCAATCCTCTGTACCTGTCTGGTGTACAGGGATGTCAGGCTCAGCTGTGACTCACCAAGCAAACGACTGGACCATCTAACTACCTGATCCAAGGATTTCCTCTGTTTCAGTTTTATCTGACCAAACCATGACAATAAAGAAAAGGATAAAACAGATTCAATAAAAGCCTGATTAAAACATTATTATGGTTCGGTCAATTTGGAAGCGTGCAAGTTTCCTCAAACAATGCAAATGTTGCTGACCTTTTTGCACACCCTTTCACAGTTTTCTTCAAAGTTTAAATTACTATCAATAATCGTCCCAAGATATTTGTAGGATTGTACACATTCAGTGGTCTGGCCTTTTAGTACAGTGACTTCGTGCCTGGGAGTTTTCCTCCTAAAGTCAATAATCATATCTTTACTTTTTGTCGTATTCAGCTGCAGGTAGGAATCCTCACACCAGTGAACAAAATCATCAACTACTGGGCTGTGGCCACTCTCACCATCCTGGAGCAGACTGACAACAACTGAATCATCAGCATACTTTATAATGTGTCTGTTGTCATGTCTGCACCGACACGTTTGTGTACAGGATGAAGAGTAGTGGTGACAACACACACCCCTGAGGAGAGCCAGTAGAAGAACACTTTTGGTCAGACAATGTACCATTGACCCTTACTCTCTGTGTCCTGTTGGTTAAAAAATCCAGAATCCAACCCACCAGATTATTACTCAAATCAAATTGTTGCAGGAGCCTTTCAACTAAAATATGAGGTTGGATTGTATTAAAGGCGAAAGAAAAGTCCACAAATAAAAGCCTGGCGTGCATCCCATTAAAATCCAGATGTTCAAAAAGCATGTTAAACAGAGTGACAGTGGCATCCTCCACTCCTCTGTGAGGCCTATAGGCAAACTGCAAAGGATCCAATGCGTGCTCAGTCTGCTTTAGGACCTCACATCTGACTAGTTTTTCAAAAATTTTCATTAAAATTGAAGTCAAAGCAACTGGTCTAAAATCATTTACTGTTTTAGGACAACTGGATTTTGGAACGGGGATAACCACAGCATCTTTCCAGATCTTAAGCACATGTTGTGTCTGTAAGGACTTATTGAAAATGTAGTGAAATACAGGACTCAGTTCATGTGCACAGGACTTTACCAAGCACCCACATATATTATCAGGGCCCTGACTTTTGTTCACTTTTACAGCACAGAACGCCCTTTTAACATCCTGCACCTCAATATTAAAGTGCTGACTGTCTTTGAGTTTCTGCTTCAAATCTTGGGTTTCTGTGCTAAAATCAAAGGGAGTCAAAACGACCATAAAAACAGTTAAGAGCATTAGCCAGCTCTGTGTCTGAATTAAAACCATCTAAAAACGCACGATTGCTGCGCTCTGTGCTCTGAAGGCCTGCAATAGTTTTCATACTGGGCCAGGCTGAACCAAGTTTCTTTGTTGCCATCTTGCTTTCCAACTCTGATTTATAATTCGGTTTTGCTCTTAAAATTTTGGCCTTCAGCTCTTTTGTGGCAACCTGCAGCTCTGAAACAACCCCCTGTTTAAAGTGCTTTCCTTGTAAGCAGGATTTAACTGATTTTGTAACCCATGGCTTGTTGTTGGGATATATTTTAACACATTTACGTGGAACGATCATGTCTCTGCAGAAAGCCATGTATGAGCATGTCATGTCCACTAAAGAGTCCAAATCATCTCCGCAGGACAGTGTGAACACCTCCCAGTCCGTACAGTTAAAGCATTCCTGGAGGCAGTGCACTGAATCCTTTGTCCACACGTTTATGGCTCTGGTCTTCGCCTTGTCTCTTCTGAGAGCAATTTTATATGTGGGCAGCAAATGTACACAGTTGTGATCTGAGGATCCTAAAGGAGGGAGGGGAATAGATTTATAGGCCCTCTCTATGGATCCATAGCACAGGTCCAATGTCTTTTTTTTCACCTGGTTGGGTAGGAGACATACTGATAAAAGTTAGTGTCTTCTTTAGAGACACATGGTTAAAATTCCCAAGAATAAAATTTGGAGCCTCTGGGGAAATCGACTGCAACCACTGTACCACATCAAAGACGGTGCTGGAGGCGGAGGCAGCATCCGCTTTTGGGTGAATGTGCACAGTCGTTATAAGAAGTTGGGGGAACTCGCGGGGCAGATAAAAGGGGCATAGTGACACGGACAGAAGCTCCACATCTGGTGTACAGATGCGCTCTCTGACCGTGACAGATGTACAGTACTGTTTATTAATATATAATTAATCAACCTACTCCCCCATCAACCTACTCAGAATTTTTATCCGAATTTGCTGATTTCTTAGCTGATTTAGTGCTGAAATCTGATAGAATAATTATAGTAGGGGACTTTAATATACATGTGGATGTAGATAGTGACTGCCTTAATGTAGCATTTAATTCAATATTAGACTTGATTGGGTTTTCTCAGAAAGTAGGAAATTCTACTCATTACCTCCACCATACATTGGACCTTGTTCTGACATATGGCATATAAATAGAAAATCTTGTAGTGTCTCCTCATAACCCTGTACTGTCAGACCATTGTCTGTTAACCTTTGATTTTACTATTTCTGACTATTTGGCTCCTAAAGAAAAATATTATTACAGTAGATGCCTCTCAGATGATGCTGTTACCAAATTTATGCAGATTGTTTCCTCTATGCCATGTGTCAACACAACGGAAATAAGCTATAGACAGCTTGCTCCTTCTGTAATTGATAACATGGTGGATAGTGTTTCAGCTTCTCTGCATCAGACTCTAGACTTGTGGCCCCCTTAAAAAAGAAAAAGTCTAATCAGAGATTTCTAACTCCTTGGTTCAACACAGAAACTCGTAGCTTAAAACAGAAGACTCGTCAATTAGAAAGAAAATGGCGCTCCATTAATTTAGATGAAATCTATTTAGCTTGGAGAAATCATCTTTTAATTTATAAAAAATCTCTTAGAAAAGCTAGAACGAGTTATTACTCTGCATTAATAGAAGAGAACAAGAATAATCCCAGGTTTCTTTTCAGTACTGAAGCCAGGTTGACAAAGAGTCAGGACTCTGTCAATCCTAGCATTCCCTTAGAGCTTACTAGTCAGGACTTTATGAACTTTTTCAATAATAAAATTTCATCCATCAGAGATAAAATCAATCAGATTCTTCCCACAGTTAACTTAAATACTGTAACTACTACAACTCCTTCTATTGATGTCTGTCTTGATGAGTTTACTCCAATCGACCTTTGTGAGTTAGACAAAATAGTTTCCTCATCCAAACCTTCAACTTGTCTTTTAGACCCTATTCCTACCAGGTTATTTAAAGAAGTCTTCCCACTTATTGGTAGCCTTATTCTTCATATAATCAATTCTTCATTAACTTTAGGCCATGTACCGCAGGCTTTTAAAACGGCTGTAATTAAACCCTTACTCAAAAAGCCAACGCTAGATCCAGGAGCTTTAGCTAACTATAGACCAATCTCTAATCTCCCTTTCATTTCAAAAATCTTAGAAAGAGTTGTTGCTACGCAATTATTTGACCACCTGCAGGGAAATGGTTTACTTGAAGAGTTTGTCTGGGTTTAGAATCCATCATAGTACTGAAACAGCCTTAGCGAAGGTCACTAACGACCTCCTCATTGCATCTGATAATGGACTAGTTTCTGTACTTGTCCTTTTAGACCTTAGTGCAGCTTTTGATACTATCGATCATAATATTCTACTTGATAGATTAGAACACTATGTTGGACTTAATGGAACTTCGTTGCAGTGGTTTAGATCTTATTTATCTGATAGGTTCCAGTTTGTTCATGTAAATAATGAGTTTTCTTTCAACTCAAAGCTCAGTCATGGAGTTCCACAGGGATCTGTGCTAGGCCCGACTCTTTAGTTTATATATGCTTCCGTTAGGCAACATTATTTGAAAGCACTGTATACATTTTCATTGTTATGCTGATGACACACAATTATACCTGTCAGTGAAGCCAGATGATAGTAATCAATTAGCCAAGTTAGAAGCCTGTCTTAAGGAAATCAAAGCTTGGATGACTTGTAATTTCCTGCTATTAAATTCAGATAAGACTGAAGTCATTCTTGTTGGTCCAAAAAACCTTAGAAATTCCTTTCCAAATCAAACTTTCAGTTTGGATGCGGTTACTCTTTCTCTTAATAGCTCTGTGAGGAACCTTGGAGTTATTTTTGATCAGGATTTGTCCTTCAATTCACATATTAAATTTGTTTCTAAGACTGCCTTCTATCATTTGCGTAATATTGCCAAGATTAGGAGCATCTTGTCTCAGAGTGATGCTGAGAAACTGATCCACGCTTTTGTTAGCTCGAGATTAGATTATTGTAATTCTTTATTATCAGGCTGTCCTAAAACATCTTTAAAAAGTCTTCAGCTGATCCAAAATGTTGCAGCAAGAGTTTTAACAGGTACTAGAAAGAGAGATCATATCTCTCCGGTTCTGGCCTCCCTTCATTGGCTTCCCATAGAGTTTAGAATTAAGTTTAAAATCCTTCTTCTTACTTACAAAGCTCAAAACAATCAGGCTCCTTTTTATTTAAAAGATCTGATACTACCGTATTATCCTAACAGAGCACTACGCTCCCAAAATGCAGGATTACAGTGATCCCTCGCTACTTCGCGCTTCACCTTTCGCGCCCTCAGTGCATCGCGGATTTTTCAAAAATATTCATCAAAAATTCAAAATTGAGAAATAATGGGCGGGCGCTAGCAGAAGGCAGGGAGACTACATTAGACCATCAGGTATCAGCACGGAGAGCCGCACAACTCAAAAAATCCACCTCTCTGTTTGCTGTTCTCGTGTTGGCTCGGCTCGGAAATCTCGCAAGCTGATTGGCCGAGACGTTTCACCCCGCAAGCTGATTGGCCGAGACGTTTCACCCACCACCTCTCCCTGCCGTGCGCCCATGAAGGGAAGGAAGACCGCATTCATTGCTCTTTATCGCTCGTGTTACGTAGTCTCGCAGCGTGGAACTTTTTGCTGTTCTCTTGTGCCATTTTGTGCAAAATAGTCTTCCCGTCGAGCCACTACGCCGCCTCCTGCAGCTTCTCCAGCTCTATCGGAAGCTGCCCTCGACGATCCTGCGCTTCTAGCACCTGACGATGAGGCGTCACCTGAGGAGCAGTAAAGCTCTCATTAACCTGTGAAGTAAATCATCTTCATCTTGAGTTACGTATCTTGTTATAAGAATAAAAGAGTTCTAAAAACATATTTATGTACACTTTATTTACATCTACGTATGTATGTACACGTACACACACACACACACACACACACGTATCATATGAGAGAGAGAGAGTGAGAGAATGAACGTACGTATTATTTATGGATGACGTCATTAGGGGTGACGCTACTTCGCGGTTTTTCACTTTTCGCGGTCGGTTCTGGAACCCATTAACCGCGATAAGTGAGGGATCACTGTACTTGTAATACCTAGAATCTCCAAAAGTACAATGGGAGGCAGAGCCTTCAGTTATCAAGCTCCTCTCCTGTGGAATCAGCTGCCAATCTGGATTCGGGAGTCAGACTCTATCTCTGTTTTTAAGAATAGGGCTAAAACCTACCTTTTTGATATAGCCTACAATTAGGGAGGGATCATGTGTTTCTGAACCCTCCCTTAGTTATGCTGCTAATAGGTTTAGTCAGCCGGGGAACCTCCAGTAATGCACTGGGCCTCACTCCTTTTCTCACTCTCAATGAAATATTTTTTTTTTGCTGGTCGTTAACATTTGTTTGTTCTCTCCCATAGATTGAGTCCCCATCGTGCTGTTTGCTCTCTACATGTCTGTTCTTTTCTTCTTCTCTATCCCCTCACCCCCCAGCCAGTCGCAGCAGATGACTGCCCCTCCCTGAGCCTGGTTCTGCTGGAGGTTTCTTCCTGTTAAAAGGGAGTTTTTCCTCTCCACCGTCGCCAAGTGCTTGCTCACAGGGGATCGCCTGATTGCTGGGGTCTTTCTGCAACTGTGGGGGTTCCCCCTACAGTTGATAGTGCTATGAGATGACTGTTGTTGTGAAATGGCGCTATATATAAATAAAGTTGAATTGAATTGAATATAACCATACGCCGCCCCCCTGACGTTTCCCCGTTACCTCTTCCTGCCGATCCGAGCGAAGTGGGGCTCCAAAGCCATCAATACACAGGTCCGGGTCCTGGTCATGCACCGTAAGTCTCGTCTCCGTGTTAGCCATGACACAGCAGTTCTTGAAATCTTTCTGATATCGTACATTTCCTTGAATTTCATCCACTTTATTTCTCAGGGATTGTACGTTCCCCATAATAATGGAAGGAAGAGGAATGCGGTTAAGCTGACGCCTCCTCAGGCTTAATCTTACGCCTCCACGCTTTCCGCGTTTCCATCTCTTGTCTCTCTTTTCATTGCTGTGTCCATGAAAATCTCTTAAAATAAAGTCCGGCAGTTGTGGCACAAACTCAAACACAGATGCTGCATTGTCCATGTTTAAATGCAGTAACATGTCTCTGGAATACTGCGTTCTTCCTGGCGAGATCGTAATTGCGCTTACCTCCAAGACAAAGAGCCAGTAAGAAAGAAACGACAGTGCAAAAACAAGAAGGAAATCCATACTGATGGAACCAGGGAGCTCTTCGTTATATAGTCCACAAACATTCAAGGACAAAAACGGCGCTGAGAATTACGTTAGAACACCTTAAAGTGCATAAAAACAGAGACACAGACGTTGAACTTTTTTCACCCGCTGCCGGTCGCTGGGTGCACATGTGCCCAGGAATGGGCGCAAATCCTGGAGGGACTGCATGTTTAAGATTATCACAGTAGCCCGCCAGTCCAGACAAACCCAGAACGATCTGGGCTCCCTCCATCGCCCCCAGTGGTAACTTGAGTCCGGTCTGCTTTCCCATCTCGCGGCGGGTTCAAGGCAACAGGGATGGGGGTTTTGCGCTTGTGTAGCTTCTCCTTTGCACCGGTCTGTTTCTCTGCCATGCTGATTTGAAGGAGGCGGGTGGATCTTCAAGCTCATGTGTCATTGGAACTTATTGTGGCTCTCCGACGTAACCTGGAAGGGCGAGTTTTTTTCCTGTGGCAGGACAGATGCCAGGCGCCGGGAGTGGACTGGAAAAAATGCTCTTAGAAATTTTTTTCCATTTCTTCCGGCTTCTCCTGGGCACACAGTGGGTTAATTTTGCGCGAGTCTCTAGAGGAGGAGTGCCACAGAAAGAGGACGCTCCATAGGGGTAACGGAGGCTGTTTTTTATGGCCCAGTCTAGGGGTATCAAACATACGGCCCGTGGGTCAAAACTGGCCCGTTAATTTGTATGGTGTGGTGAGTCTGTTTAGGTGGTTAGGATTGCTGACTGCTGTGGAAATGTAAATTTAAAATAACTTCTAGATGTTGGAAAAGTTGTTTTTAATCATAAAGTGAAATGCTATATTTTAAATGATTAAACTGCATTACTTGCACAGTGGTACAGGGGTTAGCACTGTTGTCCAACAGCTAGAAGGTTCCAGGTTTGAATCCCCAGGCTGGCGGGGACAGGAACTTTTCTGTGTGGAGTTTGCATGTTCTCCCTGTGCTGAGTGGGTTTACTCCAGATGTTCTGGTTTCCTCCCACAATCCAAAAACATGTATGTTAGGTTAACTGGTGATTCTAAATGGTGCCTAGGTATCCGTCTCCAATAGGCTCTTTAGAATAGAGGGTTAGTACTAGTGGAGTGTTTTGAGTGGTCTTTGAGACTAGAAAAGTGCTATATAAGTACAGGTCCTTACCCTTGCAGTCAGTTTCAGAGAAGTAACGGATGTTTTTATCGTGCTACATAACAATGAACCTCTGTAACCCCAGTGCTATGAGCAAAAAAGTTAACGTGCAGCCCTGGTCTATTTACTGTCTTGTTATTTTGTTTTAGGTAGGATGCAAATTTAAGGCTTTTTTTAATAATGTGTCATTTACCTTTACAAAATACCCTTGCACACAAATTAAAAGCCATATTCTCTTCATCGAATCACTGAAATGTAGACAAACATACTAGCTTCTGCCAACACTGGTCAGACTTTGCACACTGCTCTCAGCTGTTGTGCAATCTCTCGGTATGAAACCACTGTTTTCTACTCTCCACACATACTTGTTTTGACTTGATGTGATCTCTAAAGTGCTTTTCTCTGGGAAAGTATTTTCTGCAGCTGCTCATGTCAAGGATAAGCTCAAGTTCTGCACTGACTTCACACATGCATTATTAGACTCGTTATGCAGGCATTTTAAGGAGTTCTCGCGTTGATTCTGTCAGTAAGGAGCTATTAAACTTGTGATTACATGCACTTTGCCGTGCAATTTCCCAAGTTTTACTGTAATCCTAAAGCTAGATCAGACCTTCCCCCTTGGCCATCAGAAGCAGGGTGATGGCATGAGGGAGCTGGCAGATCTGAGGCTCAAGGGACAGGTTGGTTGTATTCCACAGATTCCTCTTTGGTGATGTAAACATGAGCGAACAAAAAGCAACAGCCTTCCCCTTCGCTGTGCTCCCTCCCCTTTCCGTCCTCTCCCACACCCTGAAATCCGCTCCCAAGTTGGTGCTTTCTTCCTGTCTTCCTCTTTCTCTTTTGTTTACATTCTTTTTTTTTTTTTTTTTTTTGCAGGCCGGGTGGGGGTGAACATCAAGTGAAAGTTTTTTTTTTTTTTTTGTTTTTTTTTGTGGAACAAGCTTTGTTGCCGTATTCGCAGCTTAGCAGCATAGCAACTGTTCATTTGGTGTCTAGGCCTCATTGTTCATACAAAAGGGGGGAATGGGGTAAATAAAGAGGCCTCTGTTATTAAAAGCAATTGAGGGGGGGTTGGATGACAGAAGCACAGATTTCCTTTCTTCACAGTTCATGCTGACAAAACTGTTAAGATTAATGTTCAACCAACATTTATGTTTATCTGCAATCTGAAGCACTGGTCGTGTTTGCTTATCTCATCTGAGACTTGGAAATTATGCAGCTATTGTTTCAGAAGACTCAATGATATTCAGATGTGGATAAAGAAAAAGTCAGTGTCATTAAATTAAGCAAAATGAAATACATTTGCCTTTTGAAGATGGAAGAAGTGAGAAAGTTTAGGTACTATAATATGCTATAATTCCTACACACCTGAAATTGCCTGCCTTTTCACATGTAGTTCTTTCAGCGCTGTCACAATATTGGCTTTTTAATACATACAGTGGGGCAAAAAAGTATTTAGTCAGCCACCAATTGTGCAAGTTCTCCCACTTAAAAGATGAGAGAGGTCTCCAATTTTCATCATAGGTATACCTCAACTATGAGAGACAAAATGAGGGGGAAAAAAATCCAGAAAATCACATTGTCTGATGTTTAAAGAATTTATTTGCAAATTATGGTGGAAAATAAGTATTTGGTCACCTACAAACAAGCAAGATTTCTGGCTCTCACAGACCTGTAACAACTTCTTTAAGAGGCTCCTCTGTCCTCCACTCGTTACCTGTATTAATGGCACCTGTTTGAACTTGTTATCAGTATAAAAGACACCTGTCCACAACCTCAAACAGTCAGACTCCAAACTCCACTATGGCCAAGACCAAAGAGCTGTCAAAAGACACCAGAAACAAAATTGTAGACCTGCACCAGGCTGGGAAGACTGAATCTGCAATTGGTAAGCAGCTTGGTGTGAAGAAATCAACTGTGGGAGCAATTATTAGAAAGTGGAAGACATACAAGACCACTGATAATCTCCCTCGATCTGGGGCTCCACGCAAGATCTCACCCCGTGGGGTCAAAATGATCACGAGAACGGTGAGCAAAAATCCCAGAACCACACGGGGGGACCTAGTGAATGACCTGCAGAGAGCTGGGACCAAAGTAACAAAGGCTACCATCAGTAACATACTACGCCGCCAGGGACTCAAATCCTGCAGTGCCAGACGTGTCCCCCTGCTTAAGCCAGTGCATGTCCAGGCCCGTCTGAAGTTTGCTAGAGAGCATTTGGATGATCCAGAAGAGGATTGGGAGAATGTCATATGGTCAGATGAAACCAAAATAGAACTTTTTGGTAAAAACTCAACTTGTCGTGTTTGGAGGAGAAAGAATGCTAAGTTGCATCCAAAGAACACCATACCTACTGTGAAGCATGGGGGCGGAAACATCATGCTTTGGGGCTGTTTTTCTGCAAAGGGACCAGGACGACTGATCCGTGTAAAGGAAAGAATAAATGGGGCCATGTATCGTGAGATTTTGAGTGAAAACCTCCTTCCATCAGCAAGGGCATTGAAGATGAAACGTGGCTGGGCCTTTCAGCATGACAATGATCCCAAACACACCGCCCGGGCAACGAAGGAGTGGCTTCGTAAGAAGCATTTCAAGATCCTGGAGTGGCCCAGCCAGTCTCCAGATCTCAACCCCATAGAAAATCTTTGGAGGGAGTTGAAAGTCCATGTTGCCCAGCGACATCCCCAAAACATCACTGCTCTAGAGGAGATCTGCATGGAGGAATGGGCCAAAATACCAGCAACAGTGTGTGAAAACCTTGTGAAGACTTACAGAAAACATTTGACCTCTGTCATTGCCAACAGAGGGTATGTAAACAAAGTATTGAGATGAACTTTTGTTATTGACTAAATACTTATTTTCCACCATAATTTGCAAATAAATTCTTTAAACATCAGACAATGTGATTTTCTGGATTTTTTTTTCTCATTTTGTCTCTCATAGTTGAGGTATACCTATGATGAAAATTGGAGACCTCTCTCATCTTTTAAGTGGGAGAACTTGCGCAATTGGTGGCTGACTAAATACTTTTTTACCCCACTGTAACTGATGTTGTGCATGAGAGGCTTGTTGTACTGGTTCGCTGCAGTGCAACTACTGGACAGTCTTTTGTGAATTTATTAAGAGGTCCTTGAGAATTTAAAATTGGACATAAGCATGTGCGTTGGAAATTCAACAGATGGAGCTCAAACATGTAAGGTCAGTACAAAGGCTTCTCTGCATTGCTGACATCTCAGCTCCCCAACCATGTCCATGTGTGGTGCTATGCACATGTTCTTAACCTTGTGTTGGCTGACAGCACTCAATCAGTGATTGAGAGTGGATCATTGTTTGATCTTCTTAATGATACAGCAGTGTTCATCAGGGAGTCATACCAGAGAGTGAACCTATGGGAGAAGGAGAGTTAGGACATGAGACGCAAGCGTATTTCTCTAATTGGAGAGATAAGATGGTGGGATAAGCATAATGCCCTGAAAAAAGTATTTCTCTTTGAAATCAGAGTTAAATTATTGTTCTGTTCTGGCTCTGCAAAATTATGGTCAAAAGTGTAAATTGTAGAAGGGGAAAAAAGTCAATTTTTCCCCAGTCTGTTTCCAAAAAAAAATAAAAAATAATAATAATAAAAAAAAATATATATATACACTGTATATGGTAATTTAATTAAAAAAAATAGACAAAACTTGGCTCTAAAATAATCCACAAGTTTATAATAAAGTCTCAAATATACAAGTAAAGTCATAATTTTACAAGAGAAAATTACAGTCCCTCCAGGATTTCATGGGATTTATTTATTTATTTATTTTTTTTTTGTGATTGTTGCAGGGCTCTTCTTGGGGATTGCCTGAATCACGCATTGGCCCATGTTCAAAGTGGAGATTCATAGCTTTAGAACTCATTGACAAGATGTAGTAGTGACCTTTACCTCTAAAGACATATAAACTGTTACAACACTAGCTGTAGTATTAGATTTGCTCGGTTTTTTTTTTTGTTTTTTTTTTTGTGCGGTTTTACGGCGTGTCTCCTCACGTGCGTTCCTGAGATGGGGGTGCTTTCGGGTAGGTGGACGTTTTTCAACACAAACCTGGCACTTCATACATGCAGTCATTACGAAGACTCGAGACGTTCACTGGCGGGCCATGGTAGTTGGGAAAAGGAACTATGTGGGAAAACACGCAGGTGAGTGTTTTTTTTTTTTTTTAATAATCACACACTGTTTTTTGCTGATGTGTTCAGTATATACTCACTGTAAACAGGGAATGCGGTGCAGCGCCACATTTGATTGGTCAGACTGATGACGTACATGTTTGCTCGCTACTCGGTGACAAATTTGATTGGCGAAATTGGTGGAAGTTGACCACAATTGGCCAAAATTGCGGTAAAGTTGCGGTGATTGGACAAAATTGAAATTATGCAGGACCTGCTGAAGTCACAGGAATTGGTAGAATTTCAGCATTGCGAAATCCTGGAGGGTCTGAAATTACAAATGAGGAAAATGGTTGCAAATTTAGATAAGTTTACAGAGAAAAGTAGAAAACTAAGAAAATTGTTATAAATTTTGGAGAAAAACCTCAAACCTTCAAGACTCAGGGGCAGAAGATGCTCTTCTCCTCATCTCAGGTGATTTCAACCATATTTCACTGTCCCCCATTCTACCCATGTTCACCTAGTATGTCACATGCCACACTATAGACAATAAAACACTGGACTTATTCTATGCAAATACTAAGGAGGTGTACACCTCATCACTACTCCCCCCACTCGGGAGATCAGATCACAACTTGGTTCATCTTCTGCCGGTGTACAAACCCCTAGTACACAGACAACCTCCGGTCATGCGCACAGTGAAGTTATGGTCTGAGGAGGCAATGGACGCGCTAAAGGACTGTTTTGAAATCACTGCTGGGAGCAGCTCTGCGATCCACATGGTGAGGACATCGATGGCCTCACTCACACCATCACGGACTACATCGGCTTCTGTGTGGACAACACCGTACCCACCAAGACTATACGGTGTTGCTCGAACAACAAACCCTGGCTCAACCCTGAGATAAAAACACTTCTGAGAGAGAAGAAGAGGATCTTAAGGTCGGGGAACAGGGAGATGCTGAAGTCCGTACAGAGGGAGCTGAGGAGGAAGATCAGAGAAGGCAAGGACAGCTTCAGGAAGAAGATGGAGGACGAGCTGCAACAGAGCGACATCGGCAGGATCTGGAGAAACCTTGAAACCATCTCTGGGCTCCAGAGTACCTCCCCCCAGGCCATGGGGGGCAAGGAGTGGGCGAACAATCTGAACCTGTTTTTAATAGGTTTGACCAGTTGCCCTCCTCCCCGACTGCACAACAACCACTGCTGCCTCTAAAGTCATCGAGACCTGCTGTCCACACCCCACTCCACCAACACCCCCCCACTCCCAGCACACAGCCCCCCAACCTGACCCTCACTAAGACCTAGGTGAGAACGGAGCTGAGGAAGATCAAGGCGAGGAAGGCTGCGGGACCGGACGGCATCAGCGCGAAGCTCCTCAAGTCCTGTGCAGACCAGCTGTGTGGGATTGTGGAGCATATCTTCAACCTGAACCTGAAGCTGGGGAGGGTACCACAGTTGTGGAAAACATCTTGTGTGGTACCTGTACCAAAGACTTCCCACCCCAAAGATCTGAACAGCTACAGACCAGTGGCCCTGACGTCTCACATGTTGAAGACCCTGGAGAGACTGCTCCTTGCTCACCTCCGCCCCCTGGTGGGACCAGCGATGGATCCACTCCAGTTCGCCTACCAGCATGGCATTGGGGTGGAGGATGCAGTGATCTTCCTCCTTCACCATTCTCTGTCCCACCTGGAGAAGCCCGGGAATGCGGTGAGGATCATGTTCTTTGACTTCTCCAGTGCTTTCAACACCATCCAACCGATGATCCTGAAGGACAAGCTGCTGTGCGCAGGGGTGGACCAGCACCTGTCATCATGGATCCTGGACTACCTCACTAACCGGCCACAGTTTGTGAGAACCCAAGATTGTGTGTCTGACACGATCATCGGTAGCACGGGGTCCCCCCCCCCCCCAGGGAACGGTTTTGGCTCCCTTCCTGTTCACCCTTTATACTGCGGACTTCTCACACAACACAACACACCGCCATCTACAGAAGTTCTCTGACGACTCTGCGATCGTCGGCCTCATCTCCAACGGAGATGAAGCTGAGTACAGAGGACTTATCCAGGACTTCGTGGACTGGTGCCATCAGAACTGCCTCCAGATCAACGCAAGGAAAACTAAGGAGCTGGTGGTGGACTGCCGCAGGCAAGGACAACCCCTCACAGCACCAGTAAACATACAGGAAACAGACATTGAGATGGTGACATCCTACAAGTACTTTGGTGTTCATCTGAACAATAAACTAGACTGGTCACGCAATGCCGACGCACTCTACAAGAAGGGACAGCGCAGGCTGTTCCTACTGAGGAGGCTCAGGTCTTTTGGTGTACAAGGGGCGCTGCTGAAGACATTCTACGACATGGTGGTGGCATCAGCCATCACTTTTGGAGTGGTCTGCTGGGGCAACAGCATTACAGCAGCCGATAGGAAGAGACTAAACAAACTGATCAAGAAAGCTAGCTCTGTCCTGGGGAAATGCCTTGACCCAGTGGAGGAGATGGGAGAGAGAAGGATGGTGGCTAAACTGTCATCTCTGCTGGAGTCCGAGTCCCACCCTATGCAGGACATATTGAACGCACTGAGGAGCTCATTTAGCAGTAGACTACATCATCCTAGGTGTGCAACCGAGAGGTTTCGCAGGTCCTTCCTACCTACGGCTATCAGACTGTATAACCTAAGCAGGGCTGCTCGCAGAGATGGTAAAAAAAAACGTGACGACCTAATAGTATTGAATGCAAAAGACGCGATAGACTTAAACAAATGGTCCCCTCCAGTATACAACTAGGACAATATCAGTCGCTATGGAGGGTGACAATATGTATGGGTACATATTCATACTATGTAGGATAACTAAGTAGACGGTTATGCTGTTTATTCCATCTTGCTACAATGCTCCGCACTTTGTATATATATTTATATATTTATGTGTACGTATGTATATCCACTGCTCTTATTTATATTTTTCGTATCTTCTTAATTATTGCTCTGAGTGTTGCTATTCCTGTGCTGTTGCAATCCTGAAATTTCCCCATTGTGGGACTAATAAAGGCTTATCTTATCTTATCTTATTACTCAAGTTTTTAAGTGGGTGCTCTTTGTACCTTTAACTCCACTAGAAATTTTTGGTTGTCTACTTTTAATTGTTAATTTCATAAGATAACTGCTTTTACATGAGTAGAATTTCTGGCTACTCTACCCACCTCTGATCATATAATTTAAGTATGTGTGAGTAAATTACTATTATGAATGTTTTTTTTTTTTTTTCCCCCTTCACTTTCCTACTTTTTCTCAATGGGGGAAAAAAAGGAACACTTGAATTAAAAAAAAAAAAATAATAATAATAATACACGTATTTTTGTCATTTATGTAAACCGTGACAAAAAAAATCCTACAGGACAAAACGTGACACTTGGTATTTTCTAACCTGTTTATATACCACCATAGACAGAGAGAGAACCTGAATTAGACGGGGCTCAGAGAGGGCAAGATGAGACGGAAGAGAAGAGCCAAGGAGAGGAAAGTGTTCAGGAAGAGGGTCCAGGAGAGGTGAGAGCAGAGGAAGGAGAGAAGGAAAACATCACGAAAGTCTAAACACAGGACGTCTGGGTGGGACCACAACTGACCCAATATTCCAGGGTTCAAGCCTTGGTTGCACAGTACTTCATATGGTAAGTTCCATATGCAAAGTTTATTTACAAAATTTAAAAAAAAGAAATAAATAGTATAAAATTAACATATTGCGGTTACAGTAGTGTCATGTGTTTTCTGCCCCTTCCCCTCAGGAAAAATATGTTGCCACCGCGCCAAGGTCTTTACACCATGGGAAACACTGTTCCATCCTGTTTGAAACCTTGCTGGGTCTAGAAGCTTAAAAGTTTAATTAGGCTTCAGATGAAAATTAAAAGAACTTTTTCCAGTCCAAAATAAATTATAATAAAAACACTTTAAAATGTCAGTGCAGAAATGTGAGCCTCCACTACACATGCATTGAAATATTTAAGCCATTTTAAATTTACTTGTGATGATTTTGGTTATCTTTTTTTAATTAAATTACAAATCATGGTATTCTAATTTACCAAGATGCACTAATATTCAGAATGAAGGCTGATATTACGGTGACAATAGAGAATATGAAAAAGAGTAAGCTGCTCATGTAATTCACCCATTTGCTGCAGTTACATATACGTAGCTAGCATAACGGAAGCAGCTCAGCTGTCAGCAGCCGTCGTAAGAGAGATTACTGTCCGACAACAGGTAAAACTATTTAAACAGCACGTACTAATAGTGTGGTCAGTTTTCTAAAGCTGAGAGAGTTGCTCATTGAAAATAAGAAACGCTAATGTTGCTTGCTAACCTTACCGGTGCAGGCCGAAGACGGAGGAACGGAGCGGAGGGGGGAATGGATGCGTCGCTGTAGTGCAGCTGTGATATGACAACACTGCCTCAATCTAAATTTAGCTTGTTTCATTTATTAATTTTCAGTAAAATCCTCCCATACTTTGGAAATTTTTGGCCTTCTCCGTGATTTTCTCTCCATGTGGCCATGATGCGTTCCTCTTCTTCTTCACTGGAACAGTTAAACTGAACATTTCCGTGGCATGCACATAAACTTTAAAATTAAACGATTTGCCGACAATAAAAAAATAAAAATCTGCGTTGACGAATTTTTATGATCAACATTATCGACAACACCGATCGTTTAGCCTTAATTTCCAAGGTAAATGACTGGCATCTTCCTTTTGAAAAATTTATCCCATATGACAAAAGTGCAAATGGAAAAAGATCACCACTGAAGTCACAAATTATAATGCCAGAGACATGGCTCCAGTTGTTAAAAACATGACCAAACAGAAAAAAATGCACTTTAATTTATATGGTTTTGAGATGTCTTTCTCTAGCATTCTTGCTTAATGCACTTTTTATGGTTTTGAGCCTTTCTTTGGTCCCTGGTTGGTCAAAGCCCAAAGGTGATGAAGACCGAAGGGGGATTATCGGTCAGTCCGTCCCACTTTTGTGAAAGCAGCTCCCCCTACAGTTTTGTTCCGATTGTTTTGAAATTTGATTCCATGGTTTGATATACTCTGATGCCCATATTACAATTTGGTTCTGATCGCATGATTTTTGCAGGAATTGTAGCCCTTGACCTATACACACAATAGCTTTTCAAATCTATGCAGTAGTTGTATTTAATACACATCTTGGACGACTTACACCCTGACCGAACTATTGGTTTGGGGTCAAGGGTCAAAGGTCAAAATTAAAAGAGTCTTTGACATAATTCAACCAAGACATCAGTAGAAAGAACTACTGTGTTTTTATTCTGTGTAGACAAAAAAATTCAATAAAATTTTGTTTCCATGTACTACCATAAATTACATCGTGATGCAGAAGATTGCGATGTTGGTTTGTTGAAATTGGGTCAAATGTCGCCGCCATTTTGTGACGTAATGAGGTGAACTAAAGATGTAAACAAGCAGGGCTGAGTACACTGAAGCAGAGGAAGTTGTGAGCAATTTCAGTCGAGATTTGAGCGATTTGTCGATAGTTTTTGAAGAAGCAGGATCAAGTGATGAAGAAGAGCGAGTTGGTTCTAATGAAGGACTGCAACCCTATTTATTTAAACCATATCGTTCAGGAAGTGAAGATGACTCGCACGTTTCAGAGGATGAAGAGTCCGACGGTGAAGGGTTAGAGATGGACATCGGTCGCCTCCAAAACACTGAATGGTAATATACAGATACAGTAGATCTAAATTTCCCCGATCTGGTGGTTGGGGAAATTTAAAAAAAAAAAAAAAAAAAAAGCTCAGATATTCAGTTTCGGTAGGCAATGAGATTTATAAAAATGAAAACTGAAAAAAGTAATAACATTTTTTTTTTTAACACAAAGTCATTCCATTTGGAGTAAAGTCAACACTCGGCTTCAAAATCCATAGGGGAGGATTTTACTTTCAGCGGAAAAATTATAAAAATCACGATCACCTTATGTGGGGGGCGGGGGGGGGAGTCTAATTACACATCTTTTCCGGGCAAGTTTTGACACTGTTGCTTCTCTGCGCTGTTTTGATATGTTATCGTCTTGAGCTGTGAGTTTTCACTTGAAAACCATAGGTATGGCAGTTGGTTTTAGAACCCGTTTGTAACGAACTTTCAAGCCTAAAGATTCTTGTGTAGCAGGCGCCTCCTCAAAACTGTCTGGAGTGAAATGATCGCTACAGAGTACAGAAGATGGTGTTGGTTGCTATTTGTCCATGGGCTGCACGGTGGCGCAGTGGTTAGCACTGCGGCAGCACAGTTTACCCTTGGCCGGGGGATTGTGGGGATCGTGGGATCGTGGGTTCGATCCCAGCCCCCGACCAACAGTGATCTGTGTGGAGTTTGCATGTTCTCCCCGTGTTGCGTGGGTTTACTCCGGGATTTCTCCGGTTTCCTCCCACATGCCAAAAACATGCATGTTAGGTTAATTGGCTGTTCTAAATTGTCCCTAGATATCTGTTTCCTATAGGCCCTTAGAATAGAGGGTTAGTATTAATGAAAGCGCTTTGAGTGGTCTTTGTGACTAGAAAAGCGCTATATAAGTGCAGGTTAGTTAGTTAGTTAGTTAGTATTTGCTTCGCCCATTTTTTAAGAAGATCTGGATCTTTTGGGAATGAAAACAGGCTTATACGTTCACTGGAGCAATTAGAACACCCAGCCGCCGCGCAATGTTTCAGCATTTCTTCGCTGATACAGAAGCTAAACAGCTTGTTTACATTGACAGCACACGGATCAGCAAGAGGAAACTCTCCTCATGAAACGAGGCGCGTCTCAGGATATCGCATTACTGCAACACAGCGCTAAATTTGATTTCACTTCAAAATATTTTTCCACTTATTTAGCATTCAAAGTCAACAGAACCAACTATGTGGATGACTGAAGATAAATTTATTTATTTATTTAGCGAATGCAAAGTCCTTAAGCCAAGCAGTTGCCTCCTGGTTTGCTGTATGGAGGGTGTGTAATCCTCCTTCCAGTCTTTGGAGCGGGCAAGCCTCTATGATGTGTTCCATAGTTTGCTCCTCTCCACATGCGCACAGTGGGCTAGGGCTACTGCCCCATCTGTGAAGGCTGGCCAAGCAGGGGCCATGTCCAGTCCTGAAGCGATTGAGTGTAGACCACTGTCTCCTTGGGAAGGAGGAGACTGAAGATAAATTCATACTGAATATTGAACCATAGTTCCTGCATCGTGTTACAGACACTTTAACATTGCAGTTGCACAATGGTAAATGCTACATTTACTATTACTATAAAACGAGTAAAGGTAGGGCCACCAAACCTAATATACAGGTTCACCTTGGGATCCTGACCTCTGACTATGGATTTGGGGTCAAAAGGTCAATGTTAACATTCCCTATGCCTTATTACTGCACAGTGAGTAAAGCTAGGGTCACCAAACTTGGTACACAGGTTCACCCTGTGACCCTGAAGTGTGGCTATGGTTTTGGGATCGCAAGATCAAAGGTCAAGATCAAAGTGGCTTATAAACTATATCTCAACAACAAAGAAAGCTAGTGTCACCAAACTTGCTACTCAGGTTCACTTTGGGATCCTGACCTCAGACTTTGGGTTTGGGGTCAAAAGGTCAAAGGTTAAGGTTGCCATTCCTTATGCCTTATTACTGTATGAGTAAAGCTAGGGCCACCAAAACAGTACACAAGTTCACCTTGGGATCCTGACCTCTGACTATGGGTTTGGGGTTCAGAGGTCAAGGTTAGCATTCCATTTGCACTATTACTATAAAACGAGTACAGCTAGGGCCACCAAACCTGGTACACAGGTTCACCTTAGGATCCTGACCTCAAACTATAGGTTTGGGGTCAAAAAGTCAAGGTTAACATTCCCTGTGCCTTATTACTGTACAACAAGTAAAGTTATGGTCACCAAACCTGGTACACAGGTTCACTCTGAGACCATGACCTTTGACTACAGTTTTAGGGTCAAAAGTTCAAAGGTTAAAGTTGGCACACCATAATGGTCTCTTAATATAGAATGTGTAAAGCCCTCTAGGCTCACCAAACTATGCTACACGGGTTCACCTTGGGATCCTGCCCAGCAATTATGGATTGTATACTTTGTGTATTCATGGATGATGGGCTTATCATAATTTGGTTCTGCCACAGCAATTACAGTATCTCACAGAAGTGAGTACACCCCTCACATTTTTGTAAATATTTTATCTTTTCATGGGACAACACTTTAATATTGAGGTGCAGGATATTAAAAGGGAGTTCTGCGCTGTAAAAGTGAACAAAAGTCAGGGCCCTGATAATATATGTGGGCGCTTGGTAAAGTCCTGTGCACATGAACTGAGTCCTGTATTTCATTACATTTTCAATAAGTCCTTACAGACACAACATGTACCCAAGATCTGGAAAGATGCCGTGGTTGTTCCCGTTTCAAAATCCAGCTGTCCTAAAATGGTTAACGACTTTAGACCAGTTGCTTTGACTTCAATTTTAATGAAAATTTTTGAAAAACTAGTCCGATGTGAGGTCCTAAAGCAGACTGAATATGCATTGGATCCTTTGCAGTTTGCATATAGGCCTCACAAAGGAGTGGAGGACGCCACTGTCACTCTGTTTAACATGCTTTTTAAACATCTGGATTTTAATGGGACACATGCCAGGCTTTTATTTGTGGACTTTTCCTCCGCCTTTAATACAATCCAACCTCATATTTTAGTTGAAAGGCTCCTGCAACAATTTGATTTGAGCAATAATCTGGTGGGTTGGATTCTGGATTTCTTAACCAACAGGACGCAGAGAGTAAGGGTCAATGGTACATTGTCTGACCTAAAGTGTTCTTCTACTGGCTCTCCTCAGGGGTGTGTGTTGTCACCACTACTCTTCACCCTGTACACAAACATGTGTCGGAGCAGACGTGACAACAGACACATTATAAAGTATGCTGATGATTCAGTTATTGTCAGTCTGCTCCAGGATGGTGAGAGTGGCCACGGCCCAGTAGTTGATGATTTTGTTCACTGGTGTGAGGATTCCTACCTGCAGCTGAATACGACAAAAAGTAAAGATATGATTATTGACTTTAGGAGGAAAACTCCCAGGCACAAAGTCGCCGTACTTAAAAGGTCAGACCACTGAATGTGTACAATCCTACAAATATCTTGGGACGATTATTGATAGTAATTTAAACTTTGAAGAGAACCGTGAAAGGGTGTGCAAAAAGGGTCAGCAACATTTGCATTGTTTGAGGAAACTTGCACGCTTCCAAATTGACCGAACCATAATGACAATGTTTTATCGGGCTTTTATTGAATCTGTTTTATCCTTTTCTTTAGTGTCATGGTTTGGTCAGATAAAACTGAAACAGAGGAAATCCTTGGATCAGGTAGTTAGATGGTCCAGTCGTTTGCTTGGTGAGTCACAGCTGAGCCTGACATCCTTGTACACCAGACAGGTACAGAGGATTGCTACCTCCATTTTAAATGATGACTCCCACCCTTTGCACTGCAACTTTCAGCTTCTTCCCTCAAGACGGAGGTTTGCTGTCCCAAAAAGTAAAACCCAGCGCTACAAAAACAGCTTTGTTCCTGCTGCTGTCAAAGAGTTGAACAAGTTGTAACAATATATTGCACATAATTTAGTTACCTATTTATTAACTCCATTTTACTTATTTTTGTAGGATTTTATTTGGGTTCTAAATCTTTTATTGGGTTTTAGACCATTGAGTTTTTAACCTCTTTGACTAGTCTTTAACTTTTTAATATGACCCTTCTCTCTTATCTCTGGTTTTTCTCTCATCTCTTTGTCTTTGTATCCTGATTGATGGAGCCTTGAGTATTTTTATCATGTTTATAGTCAGCTTCATGTGTGCCTGTGTTTGTGTTTATATTGAATGTAATTGTGGCTTGTAATTATGGATGTCACCAGACTGCAAAACAAATCTACCTACGGGTACAAATAAAGTAACCTGAACACTGAAGATATGACACTTTGATACAATGTAAAGTAGTCAGTTTACAGCTTGTATAACAATGTAAATTTGCTGTCCCCTCAAAATAACTCAACACACAGCCATTAATGTCTATACCACTGGCAACAAAAGTGAGTACACCCTAAAGTGAAACTGTCCAAATTGTGCCCAATTAGCCATTTTCCCTCCCCGGTATCATGTGACTCATTAGTGTTACAAGGTCTCAGGTGTGAATGGGGAGCAGATGTGTTAAATTTGGTGTTATCGCTCTCACACTCTCATACTGGTCACTGGAAGTTCAACATGGCACCTCATGGCAAAGAACTCTGAGGATCTGAAAAAAAGAATTGTTGCTCTACATAAAGATGGCCTAGGCTATAAGAAGATTGTCAACACCCTGAAACTGAGCTGCAGCACAGTGGCCAAGCACATACAGCGGTTTAACAGGACAGGTTCCACTCAGAACAGGCCTTGCCATGGTCGACCAAATAAGTTGAGTGCACATGCTCAGCGTCATATCCAGAGGTTGTCTTTTGAAAATAGACATATGAGTGCTGCCAGCATTGCTGCAGAGGTGAAGGGGTGGGGGTCAGCCTGTCAGTGCTCAGACCATACGCCGCACACTGCATCAAATTGGTCTACATGGCTGTCGTCCCAGAAGGAAGCCCCTTTTAAAGATGATGCACAAGAAAGCCCGCAAACAGTTTGCTGAAGACAAGCAGACTAAAGACATGGATTACTGGAACCATGTCCTGTGGTCTGATGAGACCAAGATAAACTTATTTGGTTCAGATGGTGTCAAGCGTGTGTGGCTGCAACCAAGTGAGGAATAGAGGGATATCAGATGTTTAACATTAACAGATCTCAAAAAAAGGGTGGTGGTGTTGCACTGTATATTGATGACCTATATAGATGTAAGCTTGTAAATGAAATGTCCTCAGCACTACCAGGGATTCTGGAATGTGTTACTGTTGAGATTGACCTAGACAAAACAAAAAATCTAATCATAAGCTGCATATACAGAACGCCGGGAACTTGCATTGAGACATTCAGAGATAAATTAGTCGAGCTGTACAATAATATTACTAGTAAGAAAATGGTAGCAATTTGTGGAGATTTCAATATTGATCTACTTAATCCACATCAACAAAATGTAGTTACAGAGTTCATGAACTCTATGTACAGCATGAGTCTATATCCCACAATAACACATCCCAGTAGAATCACAGCTCACTCTGCTACACTTATTGACAACCTGTTTGTCAATGTTCTCGACAAGAAAATAGAAAGTGGATTATTGATAAATGATATAAGCGACCACTTGCCAATCTTTGCACTTATCCATGGCCACACGGGGCCCAACCCAGAAAAAATCTCAAAATCGTTCAGACACAAATCACCAAACGCAATCAGTTCTTTTAAAGAGGACTTGCTGAAGCAAGACTGGACAGAAGTCTATGTATCAGATGTAAATGAAGCCTATGACACATTTACAAACATTGTAACCACTCTTTATGAAAAAAACTGCCCATTAGTTAAAAAAAGGCTTAAACACAAATTTACTGACAAACCATGGCTAACCAAAGGACTACAAAAGGCGTGTAAAAAGAAAAATTTATTATATAAAGCTTTCATAAAGAAAAGGACAAAAGAAGCAGAGCAGCGGTATAAAACATACAAAAATAAGTTAACATATATAATAAGATGTAGTAAAAGAGACTATTACAGTAAAGAACTGGAAAAAAACAAAGACAATATTAAAAATACATGGACAATAATCAACAGTATCCTTGGAAATAAAAGCAGAAATACCAGCTACCCAACTAACACTCCAAAAAATAATAAATCGACTCCGAATGTGAATATAGCTTCACCTGCAGATGAATTTAATAATTTTTTTGTTAACATTGGACCTAAACTGGCCCGAGAAATACCCACTACGGTGCCAACAGGTGATTCAATATGCAATAACACTGCTGTAAAAGACACCATCTTCATAAAGAACACAGACGAAAGAGAGGTCATTGAAATTGTTAAATCGTTCAAAAGTAAAACATCTACTGACTGCGATGGTATTGATATGCTACTAGTCAAAACTGTTATCGAATGCATAGTGAAACCACTGACGTATATCTGTAACCTGTCTCTCCAATCAGGTATATTTCCCAATGCAATGAAAATAGCTAAAGTAATTCCGATTTACAAGACAGGCGACAGAGGGGAACTCTCCAACTACAGACCAATTTCACTATTACCGCAATTTTCCAAGATACTTGAAAAAATATTCTATGAGAGAATTGACAACTTCATACTGAAGAATGATTTATTGTGTGAGCAGCAATATGGGTTCAGACACAAAAGGACAACAGCATATGCCTTAATGGAATTTACAGAAAAAATATCAACAGCCATTGAAAATAAAGAGTATTCAGTTGGAGTATTCCTGGATCTTAAAAAAGCATTTGATACAGTAGATCACAATCTATTATTAAAGAAACTACAAAATTGTGGTATCAGAGGGGTAGCACTGTCCTGGTTAAGAAGTTACTTAAAGAATAGATATCAGTTTGTATGTGTTAACAACAAAAACTCAGAGCTACTGAAGGTCACCTGTGGAGTCCCACAGGGTTCAGTTTTGGGACCATTATTATTCAATATATATATAAATGATATATGTAAAGTTTCAGAAAAAATGGACTTAATATTGTTTGCTGATGACACTAACCTGCTATGCAGTGGAAACAGCTTGGAACAACTTCTGGATACACTCGGAAAGGAATTAGGAAAGCTGAAACTGTGGTTTGATTCAAACAAATTAACGCTCAATTTAAGCAAGACAAAATTTATAGTCTTTAACAACCATCACAACTACCCAGTACCCAAACTCAGTGTAAATGGTGTAGAGATTGAAAGGGTATCCGAAACTAAATTCCTTGGAGTAATAATTGATAACAAACTATGTTGGAAGCCACATATTAATTATATAAAAGGTAAAGTATCCAAATCAATTGCAATATTACACAGAGTGAAAAATTTGCTGAATCAACCCACACTATACACCTTGTATCATTCATTAATACTCCCATACATGACACATTGTAATGAAGTATGGGGAAATACATATAAAACAAACATATATCCACTCTTTATGCTTCAAAAGAGAGCTATTAGAATAATCAACAAAGCAGCTTACAGGGAACCAACAAACCCACTTTTTCTTAAACAAAAAACTCTCAAGTTGAAAGATCTGATCGACTTTAAAACCGCAATAATAATGTTCAAAGTGAAGAATCTATCACTGCCCGCAAATATCCAAAAGTTGTTCCAAACAAGGGAGAAACGATATCACTTCAGAGGAACATGTATATTTCAAAAGCCTACAGTGAGAACAACTACCAAGCAACACTGTATTTCAGTGCAAGGTGTCAGATTATGGAACGATTTTGGACCTGAATTAAAATCATGTACAAAGCTTGGACAATTTAAACAAAAACTAAAGGAAGAAATACTCCAAACATATTTACAAGACGACATGTAAACTCACATAAGGATTGACATTTCCAGCCTGTGTTGTGTTATAGCTTAGTTTTTCTTTTTTCTCTGTGACACTATGTCTTAGATTTGTTTTTGAGTAGTAACCGCTTAACTTAGACTAGCTCAGTTTTCTTTTTCTCTCAGTCATATTTTGTCTTAGCCTTGTTTTAAATTGTAATCGCTCTTGTCTTGTTTTCTCTTTTTCTCCTTTGAATTCTTGGATGGAATATGGGTGGGCAATATAAGCTGCGGCTTCAGCCATCACCCATTCGGATAACTCACGTGGAATTGTATAGTAGAAGGAGTCTTTGTCTAATTTGACCTTGTTGTTATATTATACAGTTTCTTTTAACCTGTAATGTACTATCCGAATACAAAGACAAGTGTCTTGCCTACAGTCAAGCATGGTGGTGAGAGTCTCATGCTTTGGGGCTGCATGAGTGCTGCTGGCACTGGGGAGCTACAGTTCATTGAGGGGAACCCAGTGTTTCCTCTGGCTTAATGACCTTGGCGCGGTGGCAACATATCACCCCCCCCCTCGGAATATGCTAATTTTATACTATTTATTTATTTTTAAAACTTTACACCATAACGTTGCATATGGAACTTACCATTTGAGGTACTGTACAACCGAAGCTTGAATATTGGGCCAGTTGGGGTCCCACCCAGACATCCTGTGTTTAGACTTTTTAGTGGTGTTATCCTTCTCTCCTTAACTCCTCTCTTCTCTCATCTTGCCCTCTCTGAGCTCTGTCTAATTCAGGTTCTCTCTCTGTCTATGGTGGTATACAAACAGGTTAGAAAATATCAAGTGTCATGTTTTGTCCTACTGGACTTTCTTGTCATGGTTTACATAAATGACAAAAATGTGTATTTTTTGTATTTTTATTGTAGTGTTTCTTTTTTTTTCCCATTGAGAGAGTAGGGAAGGAAAAGAAACATTGATAATAGTAATGTACTCATGCATACTTAAATTACTGTATATGATCAGGTGGGTATAGTAACCAGAAATTCTACTCGTATAAAAGCTGTGCTTTGAAATTAATAATTAAAAGTAGGCAACCAAAAATTTCTAATTGAGTTAAGGGTACAAAGAGCACCCACTTAAAACCTTGAGTAACGACTTCAGTCTTGAAGGTTTGAGGTTTTTCTCAAAAATTTATAACAATTTTCTTAGTTTTCTACTTTTCTCTGTAAATCTAAAGTTGAAATCATGTTCCTCAAATTTGTAATTTCCTCTTGTAAAATTGACTTTTCTTGTACATTTGAAACTTTATTATAAATTTGTGGATTATTTTATGACTAATTTTTGTCTGTTTTTTAAAATAAAATTAGTTATTTTTTTTATTTTTTTTAGATTTGAAACAGACTGAATTTTTTTTTTTACTTTTTCCTTATAATTTACATTTTTGACTATAATTTTGCAGTCAGAACAGAACAATAATTTAACTCTGATTACAAAGAAAAATTAGTAATAAAATTGTATTTAATGAAATAAATAAACTTAAATGACCAAGGATGCCATCATTTCTGTTATATTTCTTTATATTTATAGTTTTTTGTTTTTGTTGTTTTTTTTTTTAGCAATCTCCTCACCACCCAGACAGCAGGAAAAACCTCTGTTATTTTGAAATCGAATGTTGACGTGTTTAGTTTGTCTGAAGGCTGCTGACGGATTAAAGTAATTCACTTCATGAATTTCGGTCATCTTAACCTGCCAGGTACATAATAGTGAACTGTAGTCGACTCTAAAGACATAATTCACCACAATATGTGTTCATGTACAGAATGATCTGTTTAGGCGGTTAAGATAAGATAAGCCTTTATTAGTCCCACAACGGGGAAATTCCAGGATTGCAACAGCACAGGGATAGCAACACTCAGAGCAACAATCAGAAGGCAAGAAAAAAAAACAAGCAAGCAAGAGCAGCTAATATACATATGTACATATTACTATAAAATATACACACACACACACACACACACACACACACACACACACACACACACACACACACACACACACACACACAGACACACAGTGCAGAGCATTGTAGCTGGATGGAATAAATATATGAATATATGAACACACAGTGCAGAGCATTGTAGCTAGATGGAATAAATATGTAAATATATAAACACCCACAGTACGGAGCATTGCAGCTAGGTGGAATAAATATGCAAGTATATAAACACACAGTGCGGAGCAATGTAGCTAGATGGAATAATATGTAGATATATAAAAACACAGTGCGGAGCATTGTAGCTAGATGGAATAAATATATAGATATATAAATATAAACACACCCAGTGCAGAGCATTGTAGCTAGATGGAATAAATATGTAAATATATAAACACACACAGTGCAGAGCATTGTTGCTAGGTGGGATGAAACAGCATAACCGTCTATTTAGTTATCCTACATGGTATGATTATGTGCCCATACATATTCTCACCCTCCATAGCGACCGGTATGTTGGGTTATAGTTGTGAAGTGACTACACGGTCTCCTAGTATCACAATATCTGGCTGGGAAGCGCCTACAATTCGATTCTTTTTATTTTTTTATTCAGTAGTAGAAAATACACACAAATTACAAATATGCTACTACTACAAGGAAATAACTCCTAATTTGGCTATTTGGTTAAAAAAATGCACGTATTTATTTATTTTCCATCAGGCGCGTCAGGGAGCCCTTTGGGTCCTTCGCTCCCTGACAGCTCGGGCACTCGGCAGTTCGGGTGTTTGACACACATACACATCCACACTTCATTCATTCCCATTAACACGTTTTGGGGTTTTGTTCAATACAACACATGAAACCACTCCTGCATGTGGGCTTTTCATTCACTAAGTGGCTCCTGGCCACTTAGTGCAGACATAAATGGCCGGTCGTTTAGCAACGGCCATTATAGTTGTGCACTCAGGCTTTCTCATCAGGCATCTCTCTAGGCAGCTGCTGAAGGACCTCAGTTTAGAGCTAGCGTTTTTAGCTGTTGCTTTGTCACTGCCGCTGGAGAATAAAAACGGCACGCCTGCTCGTGCGAGAAAAGAGAGAAATTGCCAGTTTCATAACTTAATATTGTAGTGGCTGGTGAAATATATCCTCAGCAATTCATCAGTCCCCTTGCCTTTCCCTTCATATGAGGCCGGGTGCATTTGAATTCTAACCACATCTCTTAGCTAAGCGACTCTTCCATTATGGCTCCAGCGGGTTAAAACCATGATAAACACCAGTGCTTACATACCTCTTATAATTTTTTTCCGCGTTTAAAGTACTTTAATAAACATGTTTCTGTTGGACAGTCCTGCTTAGCGAGACACTGTTTGCTGACTGACTGGAAAACTCGTGAGCGGGGCACTTCTAAACTCTGCGCGGATGATGGCCACGCGCGTTGTTCGTGTGCACGCTTGCGGAAAGTCATTGCTTCATATATTTTTTTTTTTTTTAATAAAATCATATTGGCTTGGCGTGGCGGTACAATTTCTGGCGAGGTGGGCCACCATGGAGAAATGTTACCAGAGGAAACCCTGGGAACCATGAATGCCAACATGTACTGACATACTGAAGCAGAGCATGATCCCCTTCCCTCAGAAACTGGGACACAGGGCAGTATTCCAACATAACTACCCCAAACACACCTCCAAGACGACCACTGCCTTGCTAAACAAACTAAGGGTAAAGGTGATGGACTGGCCAAGCATGTCTCCAGACCTAAACCCTATTGAGCATCTGTGGGGCATCCTCAAATGGAAGGTGGAGAAGCGCAAGGTCTCTGACATCCACCAGCTCCATGATGTCATCATGGAGGAGGGCAAGAGGATCTCGGTGGCAATCGGTGAAGCTCTAGTGAACTACATGCCCAAGAGAGTTAAGGGAGTGCTGGAAAATAATGGTGGCCACACAAAATATTGACACTTTGGGCACAATTTGGACATTTTCACTTAGGGGTGTACTCATTTTTGTTGCCAATGGTTTAGACATTAATGGCTGTGTGTTATTTTGATGGGACAGCAAATTTACACTGTTATACAAGCTGTACACCGACTACTTTACATTGTATCAAAGTGTCATGTCTTCAGTGTTGTCCCATGAAAAGATATAATAAAATATTTACAAAAATGTGAGGGGTGTACTCACTTTTGTGAGATACTGTGTATTGAAAAATTGAAAACTGCTCTCCATCAGTAAGTATTGGGATCTTCAAAGAAAATGAAGGCGGGGAATACTGCACTCGCCTCAGAGTGCCCTTGTTAATTTTTGTTTTGGTTTTATTGTTGTCTTCAGGTGACTAGGAAGGCCTACCATTATCCTCGTTTGTTGCAAATGTATGAGTGGGGCTGCCTTACTGTTTCAATAAAGTTTGCTAAATTTAACTTGATTTTATCCCCCCCCCCCCCCACACAAACACACACCTTTTTGCATGCAGTTTTAAAAAAAAAAAAAAAATACAAGGGTCTGTTTCTATTATTATGCTGGTGTCATTTTATGGAAGGTTTTTACATTTATACAGTGGTTCAGAAGGGATCTCAAAATATCACGATAAAACCCTGAATGTATCGCGATACATGTTGAAAGCCATATTGCCCAGCTCTAGAGTGAATATTGCTATATTCAGATTTGGCTGCTTAATGATATGACACCTTTATGCTATGGGCATAAGTTACTTTCTACATGGCAGCTGCTCTACCGTTGGAGTTATGTGACAAAAGATCTACTTTGGTAGTGGTACTGCATTTTAATTTCTGTTTTTTAATTGTGTTGCTCCAATCACTTTTTATTAAGCTGTCAAGTTCAAGTTTCCAACTTGTTTCATGGGTCGTCATTTTATTTAGCTATGGGACTTTTTATAATAGGCTACATTATATTAAGGCAGAGACTGACAACAAAGTGATTTTCACAGGTGTGCAGGCTTAAACAAGTGAGGTTAAACGTGCACTTGGAGCCGCGAACATGAGCTGTGTCAAAATAAAAAAAAAAAAGCCGTACCAACAGGAAGCAGAGATGGTGGACATGACAGAAATAATCGTGATTAGTTAACTAATCGAAAAAATAGTCGTTAGATTAGTCGACTACCAAAATAATCATTCGTTGCAGCCCTAGTGTGGTTAAGATAAGAGAGGCCTTCATTAGTCCCACAATGGGGAACATGGGGAGATTATGTCTGTTTTACACCCCTGAATGTCATTTTTTTTTTTTTTTTTTTCTTTTCGGTTTATCGCCCACCCCCACATCTTAATGCATTTTTTTAATTCAGGATTTCTTTTTTTTTTCTCCTGTATGATTGCGTAGTACTTTCAAGGAAACATTTTTGTAATGACCCACAATTAATTCACTTCCATTATCTTTTATTAACAAATGGAAGAGAGATGTGACAAATTAACAGCAATGTTACATTTAATCAATATATGCTCCACTACAGCTAACTCTTCATCTCTGGCATAGACAGACATGGGTTGTTGATGAACTCTGGACATTTAAACTTTTTTTTTTTTTTTTTTAATATTTGCTCTTCAATTTAGGATCTTCCACATATGGCAGTACAGTGCATCTTAAAAAGAAGTCCATTTTCCCCCACCCCTTGTCGTTGCTATAGTTTGAGCAAGTAGAAAATGTTGCAGCTGTAATCTTCAGCGTAGCTACTTGTTTACGCAGCTGGATAAATCAGATTATTGCAGTGTCAAAAGTTTCACTATTTTAATTGCTGTACTCATGTTGAATGTGCCATGGGTAACTTCCCTTTGCTTTGCACCAAATGATCAGATAATTCAAACTAACTGAACAATTCTCTCGGCCTTATTCAGCACAGCTGACCCAACAAACTTCTTCTCTGAAAGACATGAATACCATGGTGCCATTGCATTGATATTTAAATTTGATTAGCTTACACATTGAGGCGATACAGAGAAGCAGGAAATGAGTCTGAAAACGAGTACTTTGCTGTGGTTTGTATTCTCTGATCACTGCTTTGATTTACCTTTGAAATTGCTCTTTTCTGTGACATCTGCAATTCTTATGGCTCGACTTTTCTTCTATGCCTTCCAGGTGTACCTTCAGGTTCCCCAGCACAAACATCAAGATCACATTCACAGCCCTGTCTGCTGGGAAAAAGGTGAAGCGAGATGCACCAGAGTCCCCAGTGAAACCAGTACAGCCCCAGATTTCCCCGCTGACTATCAACATTCCAGACAACATCGCTCACCTAATGAGCCCTCTGCCATCACCTACTGGCACCATTAGGTATTTATCACTTTAAAATGGTTGATAGGAACCACAGCTTACAGATGGTTTATAATGGTTTCATTTATTTATAGTTAAATTGAAGCTGAAGTTTCATTATTAACCAAGATTCAAGATTCTTTGTCATTCAACATGTTTTCAGATAAAATAACAAAATTAGGATCCACTGGGCCGATAGTGAAGTGCATTTATTGGGAGAGATGCCAGGAAAAAAAACAACACCCATATAGTAGTACTAATAAAATAAGTAAAGGAAAAAATAGTAAAATAATAGCATAGAGGAAGTTGTGACTATAGACATAGTGATGTAACGGATTATTGCCTGGATGTGATAGAGATTGCCTTGTTAACTGCTATTACCACATATTGTACATATTGTCTGGACAGCAAACAATACCTACTTGCAGTGGATATAAAAAGTCTACACACCCCTGTTCAAATGCCAGGTTTTTGTGATGTAAAAAATGAGACCACATTGAATCATTTGAAAACTTTTTCCACCATTAATGTGACCTATAACCTGTACAACCCAGTTGAAAAACAAACTGAAATCTTATAAGGGGAAAAAAAACTTGAAATAACCTGGTTGTGTAAATATGCACACCCTTAAACTAATACTTCGTTGCAGCCCCTTTGGCTTTTATTACAGCACTCAGTCTTTTTGGGTAGGAGTCTGTCAGCATGACACATCTTGATGTGGCAATATTTGCCCACTCTCCTTTGCAAAAATGCTCCAAATCTGTCAGATTGTGAGGGCATCTCCTGTGCACAGATCACCTCACAGATGTTTGATCAGATTCAGATCTGGACTCTGGCTGGGCCATTCCAAAACCTTTATCTTCTTCTGGTGAAGCCATTCTTTTGTTGATTTGGATGTGTGCTTTGGGTCATTGTCGTGCAGAAAGATGAAGTTCCTCTTCATCTTCAGCTTTCTAGCAGAATCCTGAAGGTTTTGTGCCAATGCTGACGTATTTGGAACTCTTCATAATTCCCTACACCTTGACTACGGCCCCAGTACCAGCTGAAGAAAAACAGCCCCAAAGCATGATGCTGCCACCACCATGCTTCACTGTAGGTATGGTGTTCTTTTGGTGACGAGCAGTGTTGTGTTTGCACCAAATATACCTTTTGGAATTATGGCCAAAAAGTTCAACCTTGGTTTCATTGGACCATAACACTTTTTTCCCATATGCATTTGGGAAATTTCAAATGTGTTTTTGCAAAATGTAGCCAGGCTTGGATGTTTATCTAAGTAAGATGATGCTTCCGTCTTGCCATCCTACCCCATAGCCCAGACAAATGAAGAAGACGGGAGATTGTTGTCACATGTACTAAACAGCCAGTACTTGCCAGAAATTTCTGCAGCTCCTTAAATGTTGCTGTCAGCCTTTTGGCAACCTCCCTGACCAGTTTTCTTCTTGTCTTTTCATGACTATCTTCACTTTGTTCCCTGGTATATTTAATGCCTTGGAAATTCTTTTGTACCCTTCTCCTGACTGATGCCTTTGAACAATGAGATCCCTCTGATGCTTTGGGAGCTCTCTACGGACCATGGCTTGAGCTGTAAGATGTGACTACAGAAATGTCAGGAAAAGTGTGCTAGAACAGCTGAACTTTATTTGGAGATAAGATAAGCCTTTATTAGTCCCACAATGGGGAAATTCCAGGATTGCAACAGCACAGGGATAGCAACACTCAGAGCAACAATCAGAAGGCAAGAAAAAACAAGAACAGCTAGTGTGTGTGTGTGTGTGTGTGTGTGTGTGTGTATATATATATATATATGTGTGTGTGTGTGTGTGTGTATATATGTGTGTGTGTGTGTGTGTGTGTGTGTGTGTGTGTGTATATATATGTACAGTATATATACAGTATACAGTGTATATATATATATGTGTGTGTGTGTATATATACAGTATATATGTACAGTGGTACCTCTACTTACGAAATTAATTCGTTCGGAAGTATTCTCGTAACGTGAAAATTCCGTAAGTAGAGGCGCGTTTTACATGTAAATGCCGTAATCCGTTCCAAGCCCCCCAAAATTCGGGCATAAATTTTTTATAAATCATAAAAACGCATCAAAACATATAACAAATACATGTTACAATTAGATTACTGCACAATAAACATAAAATGAGAGTTTAAAATGAGAGAAAGATTAATAAAAGAGAATAATAAAAATTATGTTCATTTACCTTTTAACTGCTATCATCGTCGACGTCGTCACCTTTTGCCTTCTTTGGTTCATGTTCTGATCCAAGGACGTTTGCTTTTGTCGGCTTGTAAGTGCTTCCTTTTGTTTTAATACCGTGCTGATCGTTGATGTATTACGGCCATATTCTTTAGCGAGATCAACCAAACGCATCCCCTTTTCATACCTTTCGATTATCTCCTTCTTTGTTTGTATGGACAAAAAAACTCTCTTCTTCTTTTCTCCTTTTCCACTTATCTCCGTCACTTTCTTGGGGCCCATAGCGAATAAATGTTAATTCTGTACTGTACATACACGTAAAACTTTCACCTTGTTCTTAATAAAGTTTTGAAAAAAAAAAAAAAAACTTCGTGGCCAATGGGATACCAGGAAGATGCTAGGCGATAGCCAATGGCAGAGCAGCTACAGGTATGTTTACGTTCGGTAAACTACGGGAGCTGCGAGGAGCGCGTACTTTTTTGCCTTTCGTATCCTGAAATTTCGTTCGTAACAAGAGGCAATATTTTCCCGTTGAGGCGTGTCGTAACCTGAAAATTCCGTATGTAGAGACGTTCGTAAGTAGAGGTACCACTGTGTATGTATATATATGTATATGTATATACGTATATATAGACACACAGTGTGGAGCATTGTGGTTGGTGAATGTGCAGCAGAAAGTCTAAGCTCTCTCTCCGCGGATGTGGCGGGCCAGCTGATGTCTTTGGGCATGATGGTGACCCTCTTGGCGTGGATGGCGCACAGGTTGGTGTCCACGAAGAGACCCACCAGGTAGGCCTCGCTGGCCTCCTGCAGAGCCATGATGGCGGAGCTGTGGAATCGCAGGTCGGTCTTGAAGTTCTGAGCGATCTCCCTCACCAGGTGCTGGAAGGGCAGCTTACGGATGAGCAGCTCGGTGGATTTCTGGTGGGGGCGGCAGTGGCTCAGGAGGTAGAGCAGGTTGTCCAATAACGACATGGTTGGCGGTTCAAATCCCGCTCTCCCCAGATATCCTGCCGTTGTGTCCCTGGGCAAGACACTTCACCCCAATTGCTCCTGGTGGGTCTGGAAGCGCCATGTTAGGCAGCATGCCACCATCAGTGTGTGAATGTGTGTGTGAATGGGTGGATAGCAGGATCTGTAAAGCGCTTTGGTCATCAAGAGATGAGAATAAAAGCGCTATATAAGTGAATGCCATTTACCATTTACCATTTTTCTGGTAGCGACGGATCTCTCTCAGAGCCACGGTAACGGGCCTGTAACGGTGAGGCTTAATCAGAGGCACTTTAAATGGTGACAGGTGTGTGCTGACTAGGGCTGCAATAAAGGATTATTTTGGTAGTCGACTAATCGTGATTATTTTTCTCATGACTGCCAGCTCTGCTTCCTGTTGGGGCTCTAGTGCATTTTACCTCACCTGCTGCTTAAGCCTGCACACCTGTGAAAATCACCTTGTCAGTCCCTGCTTTAATATATTTTACAAGCAGTTTCCAGAGCTTAATATAAAAAAACAAGGAAGATGTGTTATCACAAGTTTAAGGTTATATATCAGCTTATCACAGATGGCGTAATGCCTAATGTCAATTAAACAATTGATTAAATATCTTAAAATTGAATTACTGATCTGCTCCAACCCACAAACTAACATTAGGTGGAAGTTTTCTATAAGTGCATTTTTTAGCAATATAATTCAGAAAGGTAAACCTTCATATTCAGTATTCACTGCACTTAAGAGTGATATTTCAAACCGCTTGATTTACTTTTGATGATTATGGTTGTAGGTTTTTATTTAATTTCAATTCAACTTTATTTATATAGTGCCATTTCACAACAACAGTCATCTCATAGCACTATCAACTGTAGGGGGAACCCCCACAGTTGCAGAAAGACCCCAGCAATCAGGCGATCCCCTGTGAGCAAGCACTTGGCGACAGTGGAGAGGAAAAACTCCCTTTTAACAGGAAGAAACCTCCAGCAGAACCAGGCTCAGGGAGGGGCAGTCATCTGCTGCGACTGGCTGGGGGGTGAGGGGATAGAGAAGAAGAAAAGAACAGACATGTAGAGAGCAAACAGCACGATGGGGACTCAATCTATGGGAGAGAACAAACAAATGTTAATGACCAGCAAAAAAAAATATTTCATTGAGAGTGAGAAAAGGAGTGAGGCCCAGTGCATTACTGGAGGTTCCCCGGCTGACTAAACCTATAAGCAACATAACTAAGGGAGGGTTCAGAAACACATGATCCCTCCCTAATTGTAGGCTATATCAAAAAGGTAGGTTTTAGCCCTATTCTTAAAAACAGAGATCGAGTCTGACTCCCAAATCCAGATTGACAGCTGATTCCACAGGAGAGGAGATTGATAACTGAAGGCTCTGCCTCCCATTGTACTTTTGGAGATTTTAGGTATTACAAGTAATCCTGCATTTTGGGAGCGTAGTGCTCTGTTAGGATAATACGGTAGTATCAGATCTTTTAAATAAAAAGGAGCCTGGTTGTTTAGAGCTTTGTAAGCAAGAAGAAGGATTTTAAACTTAAAGCAGAACTGAACTGAACGGCATTGAACGGCACTGGGTGATAGTACATACAATTATAAAGATAATTTATCATTGGCACCCCCTCCACAAATCCCGGAATCTTGGAGAAAATCGCGATTTAGAATTTCCCGCCCTGAAAAATCAGACAAATCCGCCTAAGCGCAGCCGGAGTTCCGCGTGACATCATGAGTGTGACCCAGTCCTCATGTTTACCATTGCGAGCACGTCGACACTGGTTGTTTTTGGTGCATTTTGTCGTGATAGTCGACTACAAAACACTTCCAACACCTGGGAAGATCTGTTCAGTGGGCAAGGAAAGCTGTCATGGCGACGAAAGAAAGGGGGAGGAAAAGCGACCGGGAAGCGATGCGTTTCTAGATATACAGTGATCCATCACTTATCGTGTTTAATGGGGACCAGAACCGACCGCGAAAAGTGAAAAACCGCGAAGTAGCGTCACCCCCCCCCCCCAAGGGCGTCACAAGCACTATTTTGCACAAAAAGGTACAAGAGAACAGCGAAAAGTGCCACTAAGCAACACGAGCGATAAAGAAGGCGCTCTGCAGGGAGAGAAGCTGGGTAAAACGTCTCGGCCAATCAGCTTGCGAGATTCCCGAGCGGTGAAGAGGTGGGCGGAGAGGAGTGGAGCGGTGGTCAGAGAGGTAGATTTTGAGCTGTGCGGGCTCTCCGTGTTGATACCTGATGTTCTAATGTAGTCTCCCTGCCTTCTCATTAGAACATCAGGTATCAACACGGAGAGCCCGCTCTCCCCGGCTCCCCAGCCCGCTCGGGAATCTCGCAAGCTGATTGCCCGAGACGTTTTACCTCGCAAGCTGATTGGCGGAGACGTTTTACCCAGCTTCGCTCCCTGCCGAGCGCCTATACCCAGCGAAGGAAGACCGCATTAAACGCGATAAGTGAGGGATAACTGTAATAAGTTGGAAAAATGCTGATGTTTTTTTTCCCCTTTTTTATTGTTAATTTTCCTTATCCTGACACCCCAAACATGCCAAAGTAAAGACTCACCATTCTGTATTCAATAAGCGACTCTCCTCCCCATCACTGCTGCGGTCTGAGTTGGTGCCGGAATCCCCCGAAAATTCTGGCTCTAATCTGTACGGTTCGATGCCTCCCTCGCTCTCTTCCTGTTCACTTGACACTCCGGCATCCTCCTCTGTCTTGTCACCGATCCTGAATGCCTCTTCACTCTGAAAACTCTGGTGTTCTTGACTGCTGGAACTGCTATCATCTGCCATTGTTGTTTTGATAAGGGTCACACTCGTGACGTCGTCTGCACTACTTCCGGTTTGTTTGGCACTGCCAGCCAGAGGCAAAAGTTTATCGGCTTATAGCTTGGCCATCGCACGGCCTAAAAATTTCTTTTATGTGTTGAAAAATACAATAGGTAATAAGGAATTAATCTGCTATTCTACTTTTTTGGCAAAAAGGTGAGTTCAGTTCAACTTTAATTCTAAACTCTATGGGAAGCCAATGAAGGGAGGCCAGAACCGGAGAGATATGATCTCTCTTTCTAGTACCTGTTAAAACTCTTGCTGCAACATTTTGGATCAGCTGAAGACTTTTTAAAGATGTTTTAGGACAGCCTGATAATGAAGAATTACAATAATCTAATCTCGAGCTAACAAAAGCGTGGATCAGTTTCTCAGCATCACTCTGAGGCAAGATGCTCCTAATCTTGGCAGTATTACGCAAATGATAGAAGGCAGTCTTAGAAACAAATTTAATATGTGAATTGAAGGACAAATCCTGATCAAAAATAACTCCAAGGTTCCTCACAGAGCTATTAAGAGAAAGAGTAACCGCATCCAAACTGAAAGTTTGATTTGGAAAGGAATTTCTAAGGTTTTTTGGACCAACAAGAATGACTTCAGTCTTATCTGAATTTAATAGCAGGAAATTACAAGTCATCCAAGCTTTGATTTCCTTAAGACAGGCTTCTAACTTGGCTAATTGATTACTATCATCTGGCTTCATTGACAGGTATAATTGTGTGTCATCAGCATAACAATGAAAATGTATACAGTGCTTTCTAATAATGTTGCCTAACGGAAGCATATATAAACTAAAAAGAGTCGGGCCTAGCACAGATCCCTGTGGAACTCCATGACTGAGCTTTGAGTTGAAAGAAAACTCATTATTTACATGAACAAACTGGAACCTATCAGATAAATAAGATCTAAACCACTGCAACGAAGTTCCATTAAGTCCAACATAGTGTTCTAATCTATCAAGTAGAATATTATGATCGATAGTATCAAAAGCTGCACTAAGGTCTAAAAGGACAAGTACAGAAACTAGTCCATTATCAGATGCAATGAGGAGGTCGTTAGTGACCTTCGCTAAGGCAGTTTCAGTACTATGATGGATTCTAAACCCAGACTGAAACTCTTCAAGTAAACCATTTCCCTGTAGGTGGTCAAATAATTGCGTAGCAACAACTCTAAGATTTTTGAAATGAAAGGGAGATTAGAGATTGGTCTATAGTTAGCTAAAGCTCCTGGATCTAGCGTTGGCTTTTTGAGTAAGGGTTTAATTACAGCCGTTTTAAAAGCCTGTGGTGCATGGCCTAAAGTTAATGAAGAATTGATTATATGAAGAATAAGGCTACCAATAAATGGGAAGACTTCTTTAAATAACCTGGTAGGAATAGGGTCTAAAAGACAAGTTGAAGGTTTGGATGAGGAAACTATTTTGTCTAACTCACAAAGGTCGATTGGAGTAAACTCATCAAGACAGACATCAATAGAAGGAGTTGTAGTATTTACAGTATTTAAGTTAACTGTGGGAAGAATCTGATTGATTTTATCTCTGATGGATGAAATTTTATTATTGAAAAAGTTCATAAAGTCCTGACTAGTAAGCTCTAAGGGAATGCTAGGATTGACAGAGTCCTGACTCTTTGTCAACCTGGCTACAGTACTGAAAAGAAACCTGGGATTATTCTTGTTCTCTTCTATTAGTACAGAGTAATAACTCGTTCTAGCTTTTCTAAGAGATTTTTTATAAATTAAAAGATGATTTCTCCAAGCTAAATAGATTTCATCTAAATTAGTGGAGTGCCATTTTCTTTCTAATTGACGAGTCTTCTGTTTTAAGCTACGAGTTTCTGTGTTGAACCAAGGAGTTAGAAATCTCTGATTAGACTTTTTCTTTTTTAAGGGGGCCACCAAGTCTAGAGTCTGATGCAGAGAGGCTGAAACACTATCCACCATGTTATCAATTACAGAAGGAGCAAGCTGTCTATAGCTTATTTCCGTTGTGTTGACACATGGCATAGAGGAAACAATCTGCATAAATTTGGTAACAGCATCATCTGAGAGGCATCTACTGTAATAATATTTTTCTTTAGGAGTCAAATACAGTGGTACCTCTACTTACGAATTTAATTCGTTCCGGAAGAATTCTCGTAACTTGAAAAATTCGTAAGTAGAGGCGCATTTTACATGTAAATGCCGTAATCCGTTCCAAGCCCCCAAAATTCGGGCATAAATTTTTTATAAATCGTAAAAACGCATCAAAACATGTAACAAATACATGTTACAATTAGATTACTGCACAATAAACATAAAATGAGAGTTTAAAATGAGAGAAAGAATAATAAAAGAGAAAGAATAATAAAAATTATGTTCATTTACCTTTTAACTGCGATCGTCGGCGTCTGCGTCAGCGTCACCTTTTGCCTTCTTTGGTTCATGTTCTGTCTCATCAGTGGTTTTTGCCTGACGTTTTGTGATGAAACGATCCAAGGACGTTTGCTTTTATCGGCTTGTAAGGGCTTCCTTTTGTTTTAATACCGTGCTGATCGTTGATGTTGGTTTTTTTTTTCCCAAAACTTTATTAAGAACAAGGTGAAAGTACAGAGTTATAACGTAGATGGTGATAAACATGGCAGTTAACATTTTTTTTTTCCTCTAAATTGTGTAGTTCAGTCAACAGTCTTACAAGAGGTAAGAAGGATAAAGTAAAGTAGTAAGAATAGTAAATAATAATAAGATAAAGCGAGATCAACCAAACGCACCCATTCGTGGCCAATGGGATACCAGGAAGATGCTAGGCGATAGCCAATGGCAGAGCAGCTACAGGTATGTTTACGTTCGGTAAAATACGGGAGCTGCGAGGAGCGCGTACTTTTTTTGCCTTTCGTATCCTGAAATTTTGTTCGTAACTAGAGGCAATATTTTCCCGTTGAGGCGTCTCGTAACCTGAAAATTTCGTATGTAGAGACGTTCGTAAGTAGAGGTACCACTGTAGTCAGAAATAGTAAAATCAAAGGTTAACAGACAATGGTCTGACAGTACAGGGTTATGAGGAGACACTACAAGATTATCTATTTCTATGCCATATGTCAGAACAAGGTCCAATGTATGGTGGAGGTAATGAGTAGAATTTCCTACTTTCTGAGAAAACCCAATCGAGTCTAATATTGAATTAAATGCCACATTAAGGCAGTCACTATCTACATCCACATGTATATTAAAGTCCCCTACTATAATTATTTTATCAGATTTCAGCACATTTTATCAGATTTCAGAATATCCCAGTTTGTAATAAATTACAAATTGGGATATTCTAATTAACCCAGATGCACTAATATTCAGAATGAGGGCTAATACTAACAAAGATGAAAAAGAGATGGCAACTCCTGTAATTCAATCATTTACTGCATTCGGCAACACGTTAGCCATGACAGCTCAGCCCTTGGCAACCAGAGAGCTTATTGCCAAACAGATAAGCTAACATAAACAGCATGTACTAACAGCATTGTCATTTTTCTAAAGCTTGAAACAGTTAAAGAAAATAAGCGGCGTTAACTTTCTTAACTCGCTAAAACTTACCAAGCATAAGCAGCCATTAATGTTGCGGCTCCCGGGTGCCGTCGTTTCAGATGTGCATGCATCACTGCAGTGCTGCCATTGTGGAGATGTGTGGAAAGGATGAGGCTGAATTATTTCTCAAGTTCCATTTTATTCTCGACACACTCTCTAACATACAAATCAGTAAAGAGGCAGAACCCCCAATTTCTGCCAGTCTTATACCCCTGACATCAAAGCACAAAATACCATTGTCTTTAAATCCCAAACACAATGCATCCCCCCTGCAGTTCCTATCTCTTTCACCCAAACCTCGGTGGTCAGGAAATCCTTCATGTCCATCTCTTTGCATATCCAAAGGTCAACACTCACATTCTCCTCATCTCCCTAGGAGGTCCAGACCTTTTGTTCTTCTTCAGACGTGAAGCCAAAGTAAGCACACAGGAATATACATGAGAGCATATGAACAGTCATATACATGTGAGCCCGTGAAACTACATATGTACACCACACCATGATAGAAAAGGTCTGCCTTGCAGTCTGCATTTTACTTGTTTCATTTTTTTGTTTTTTGTGAAATGTTCCCATACTATAGAAAGTTTGGGTCTGCCTTTTTTTTAGTTCCACTTCGAGTTGTTTATCTTTTCGCTATGCTGTGCTCCTCTTCTTCTTTGCTGGAAATTGTTCATGTATGCCGGACAACAGAGGCGCTACTGCCCGCAGCAGTTCCGGTTGTGCATTGCAGTTACAACTGAACATTTCCACGACATGTATATGAACTTTAAAATTAAACACAATTTTTTGACAATAAAAATCTGCGCCGACAAATTTTTATTGTCTTGAATGTGATTGGGTAATTTTGAACACTGCCACATCCCCAGCTATAACAGGGGTGTGCAAATTTATGCAACCAGGTTATTTAAATTTTTTTTTTTATGTTTCTCCTTAAAAGATTTGTTGGTGTTTCAATTGGGTTGTACAGGTTATAGGTCACATTAATGGTGGAAAAAGTTTTGAAATGATTTATCTTGGTCTCATTTTTTTACATCACAAAAACCTGGCATTTGAACAGGGGTGTGTAGACTTTTTATATCCACTGTAGACTGCTGTCCTAATTGTGACTAGAGTTGAAATAGTCTTACCCATCAGGGGAGCAGGACTTATGGAACCTGGTGGTTCTGGCTCTGATGCTGTGCAGCCTCCTGCCTGATGGGAAGTGGGCAGACAAACTGCGTGCCTGTGTCCTCCATGATGGCAAGCAGTGCTTTTCCTGCTACTGTAAATGTCACTCACCATGCGCAGGCTGTTGCTGACAGTCTTTTGTGCAGACTTCACTGCTCTCTGCAGAGCCTTTCTGTCTGAAGGGGAGCAGTTGCCGTATGGGAGGACACTTTCCACTGCGTCTTGGTAGATGTACAGTCACCAAACTTTAAATTTAATAGCATTTTACTGTGGTGTGAGGACAGTTTCTGTAAAATATCTATATAATGCAATTAAGTTGTTTTTAAAAGGGTTGTTGACTGCATTTTTTCCACATTTTAACAGCTCACACATCTTAATGAAGTGTTTTGTGACATTTTGTTCACATTTTCCATAATTTTTTTTTTTAAATTATTGAAGCAAATTTGTTTTGTATTTTTCCTGGCTTTACTGAAACGCTCTGATTTAAAATCACTTTAAAATCATCCTTCACCTATTCACCTCTGTCCTCCCTCTTTTGTCAGTTAGCCATTAGCTGACTAGCTTCTAGCCTCCTTCTAGCTTGGATGAGTGGCACTGGTTCTCTGATCCACAGTTAATGGTGTATCGCATCAGTCCGGCCCATCTCCCAATCATTTTCTGTGATTCCACAACAAATTGCTAGCACTGCTCACCAGCACCCCCCCCCCCCCAAAAAAAAAAAAAAAAAAAAAAAAAAAAATCACCACAACCGACCTGGTCCGGGACCCGAGGCTCCTGGCCAAGCTGCCAAGCCATGGGAACTCAAAGGGCACTGTCTTGCTCCGTGGGACTCCCCTCTGCTCCCACAGCCAGCTGGGGGATGCTCCGTCACAAGGCAGCTTCCCTACATTGCCTGCGAGGGCGGAGTCGCGTTGAACCCTGGAGGACAGTGGGGGAGTTGGCCGTGAGAGTCAGCAGCCTCGGGTCTCTAGTTGGTTGAAACGACCGGCACGCTGGTGCTGATGATTTGCTGTGGAATCACAGCGAAATTACTGGGAGATGGGCCAGAGTGATGCAAAATATATTGACTGTGGACTGCTGAAGCAGGTGGTAACAGGGATGGCTATTAGGGTGACTAAGATCTGAAGAAAACAACATAAGCTGCGCTTGATGTGAGACTCCAGGTACTAGTTTTAGCTGGGGAGCTAATAGCTCAGGGGCTAATAAGCTACCTTTAGTACCCTTCCGTCTACGGTACATGACAAACAGCTAGGTGGGCCAGTAATAGAGCAGTGGGCAGGTCTCAAGGATCGTGATGGGTTGGCTTTTTCTAATCATGACGTATACAATTTACCCGAAAGAGTCAAACGTTTCTGCCATTTCTGGTGGGACAAAAACAAGATAAAGGCTGTGCTTTTAAAGAGAATTGACCATTTTGATATTTTTTGATATATGTGTCACATTTCAGACAGTTAAAACCTACAAACACATTATTTTTTTAGTCAGTAACCCCTTTAATTCAACCTACACTATATTGCCAAAAGTAGTGAGATACCCCTCCAAATGACTGGGCACCAGTGGACAAAGTAAGGTCTATAAAGGCATGAATGAGCGAGTTTGGTGTGGAGGAGCTTGACTGGCCTGCACAGAGCTCTGACCTCAACCCAATAGAACACCTTTGGAATAAATTAGAGTGGATACTGTGAGCCAGGCCTTCTCATCCACCATCAGTGCCCGACCTCACAAATGTGCTTCTTGAAGGATGGTCAAAAATTCCCATTAAACACACTCCTAATCCTTGTGGAAAGCCTTCCCAGAAGAGTTGAAGCTGTTATAGTTGCAAAGGGTGATGCAGGGGGTGTGTCCACCAAACATGTTTTTTCTGCTGTGGACAACTATTTTGTATTCATTGTCTATGTAGTTCAGCATTTACAGCGCTGAGCACTCTTGGTGCAATAACGCTGTCGGTGGTGACCGCTTTTTATTGCGGTGCTCAGGGCTGAAAAAAAATTCAACTTTTCAGACTACAGCTGCGCTCGTCAATGTTGGATCTTTCTAAGCAACCAATCAGAATTAAGGGCGGGACATAGGACACTGGTACAGGGAAAAAGTACAGTACGATGGCGCAGGAGAGCCTGATCCTCACTGTATCAGACAACCCAGTACTCTTTAATCAATACTAAAAGGATATCATGATCAAAACTGAAAGCAAACGCTTGAAGGAATATGTCTGCATCTGTCAGCAGCTCAGGTGAACGTTTGTAGCCTTTGTCATGGTCATAAGTTTGTTGCAGTAGATATTTGTAGTTGATGGTTGCAAAAAAAAAAAAAAAAAAAATGGAAATACCTCCAGTGTGAAATGTGATCATTTGTTTAGGAAACTGTGTGTTGATCATATCTCATTGTGAGTTTTACAAAAAAAATAGATGTAAAAAAAATAAAATAAACTGTAGAGAGAATGATCAGGCGAGGCAACGAGCTGGATCAACACAGACTTTATTTTCCTTCTAACAGATCAGGATCACGAAAAGAACTACCAGGCCACTGTGCATCTCACTTTTATACCCTTAATTACTTACATAGTGGCCCGGGGCTCCGATCTCATATTCATTTCATAACAAAGCCTGTGCGGCACATTAGCATGATGTTACACTGGTGCCGCACTTCACTCCTCTCCTGGCGGCCCAGCATCTCCTCTCCTCGGGGGGTGCCTAGCTTTTGCTGTTCCATCTGGATCCCCCGGCGACCTCTCCTGTCTTGGTCCATTGATCTCTGGGTGGAGAAGTCTAACACCTTGCCCCCCCCCCCCCACACACACACAGAGTGGGCCTTAACCCCCCCCCCGTTCCTTGGGCTTAAGCCGGTGGCTGTAGCGGGGGGTCACCGATCCAGTCGAACTGCCCTGCTGGCGGGGCGCACAGGAGGGCACATCAGTCTGTGGGGGGGGGAAAGGGGAGGGGGAGAAAACGCATCCTCTTTGCGTGTGCCGGTCCTTGCTGAGGAATCGCCAACCTGCGGAGCCCCCAACGGGGGACGTCCACGCCAGGGAGCCTGGGCCAACACCACCCACTCGTCTGCCAACACAAAAGCGGGCTTTAGCCTGTCAGTGCAGACGGTCTCTCTGCATCCCCCCAAGTCTAACACGAAATGTTTCTCCCCAGGTTCCAACACTCTGAACGGTCCGTCATATGGTGGGCACAGCGGGGTCTGGTGCGCATCGTGGCTGACAAACAAAACTGGCATTCTGCAAACTTTTTGGGACAAATGTGCGGGGAAAACAATGGTGGGCTGGGCCCGGTACACTCCCCACCTCTGTGTTGCATAGACAATGCGTGGGCGGCTCGGCCTCGGGCATGGGGTTTTTCGGTAAAAATTCTCCGGGGATCTGCAGCGGTTGGGGGGAAAAAACAAGTTCTGCTGGGGAGGCTGCCAAATCCTCCATAGGTGCGGAATGCAACCCTAAAAGAACCCAAGGCAGGCGGTCTACCCAATTTATGCCCGTGAGCGATGCTCTGAACGCTGCTTTAAGTGACCTATGGAAACGCTTACATAACCTGTTAGCCTGGGGGTTGTACGTGGTAGTGCGGTGAATTTTGACCCCCAGGCTCTGGGCCATTGTGGACCAGAGTTCTGAAATGAACTGTGGACCTCTGTCGGACATGATGTCCGATGGAGATCCGAAACGTGCCAGCCAAGCTGACAAAAAAGCGCACGCCACTTCTGCAGATGTGGAAGAAGTCAGCGGCACTGCTTCGGGCCAGCGCGTGGTGTGGTCCACGATCGTCAAAAGGTGCGTAAACCCCTGCGACAGCAGAAGGGGTCCCACTAGATCCACATGGACGTGGTCGAACCTCTTAGTCGGGATTTGGAATGGCTTGAGGGGAGCTCTGGTATGCTTGTGCACCTTTGCTCGTTGGCATGCAACGCAAGCTGCAGCCCACTCTTTCACCTCTTGACGCAAATGCAGCCAGATGAATTTCGCCCCCACTAGTTTCACTGAAGCGCGCACTCCCGGGTGTGAAAAGGAGTGGACCGACTCAAAAACGCGATGGCGCCAAGAGCACGGAACCACCGGGCACGGGCGGCCTGTGGAGATGTCACAGAGTAGGGGAGGGCACCCTTCTCGCAGCACCCAGCTCTCCAGTCTTAACCCTGTTGGCTCAGACTGAAGCGTGCAAATGTCCGCATCCCCGGCTTGCTCCGCGGCCATGGTGTGGAAATCTATTCCCACGTAGACCGAGGTGACCAATGCGCGCGAGAGGCAATCGGCCACCACATTGAGTTCACCGGCAACGTGCCGAATGTCGGTAGTAAACTCTGAGATTGCGGCCAGCTGCCGTTGCTGCTGGGCCGACCACGGTTCTGAGACCTTGGCCATGGCGTACGTCAGCGGCTTGTGGTCTACAAACACAGTGAACTCACGCCCCTCCAGCCAGAACTGGAAATGCCGTGTTGGCAGGTGCAGAGCCAGCAACTCTGTTGAATGTGCTGTATTTGCGCTCGTTGTAGCGCAGAGTTCTGCTGAAAAATGCGAGCGGCTGCCACGAACCTGCGACGCACTGCTCCACCACTGCCCCTATGGCCACATCAGATACATCTATAGTCAGCGTTATCTGTGCAGACAGATGTGGGTGCGCCAGCAATGCGGCCTTTGCCAGAAAAAGCCTGGCCTCGCTCGGGAGTCCAGTTGATGCTGTCCGCAGGCTTCTTCTTTTTTTTTTTTCTTTTTTTTTTGAGCGCGGCATACAACGGCTGCATCAGCTGGGCTGCCCGGGGAAGGAAACGGTTGTTAAAAATGAACCATTCCCAAAAACTCCTGTAGTACCCTCACAGTCTGCAGACACGGAAAGTCCAACACTGTGCCACCTTGTCTGGTAACGGGATCACACCCTCCGGCGAAGTGCCAGTTCGGTGCGGCAGTGATTGATTTTTTTTTGGGCCACCGTGTTTCGCCGAGTTGATTATCAAACCGTGCGCTCCCAACCTCTGGAAAACCGTCTTGAGATGGGCAATGTGCTCGTCCTCAGACATGCTGGCTACCAGAATGTCATCTAGGTAGACAAAAACGAAGGGCAAATCACGCAGCACTGTGTCCATCATCCTTTGGAAGGTCTGCGCCGCGCCTTTTTATCCAAACGGTATGCACAAAAATCCAGAAAGCCCAAACAGAGTTATTACCGCCGTCTTTGGGACGTCTTCTGTTTGCACCGGGACCTGGTGGTAACCGCGGACCAGATCCACTTTGGAAAAAACGCGCGCCTTGGCCAGGTGCACGGAAAAATCCTGGATATGGGGAATAGGGTAGCGATCGTGTGCCATAGCATTGTTCAATCGCCGGAAATCGCCGCATGGTTGCCACAACCCGTCGGCTTTAGGCACCATATGAAGCGGGGATGCCCACGGGCTGTTTGAGCACTTGACGATGCCCAACCTCTCCAAGTTGGCGAACTCCTTGCGTGCGCTGGCCAGTTTAGCTGCGTCCAGGCACCGAGGTCGTGCGAATACAGGCAGTGCTTTAGTAGTAATGAAATGCTTGAACTCATGTTTGGTTACTGATGCTGAAAACATCGGAACCGTGAGTGCTGGGAACTGGGCAAGTAACTGTTGGAACTTACCCCCTGGAACTGTAACGTTGGCCAGTGTTGTCGACCCGGCTCCCCGAGCTGTACAGGGCAGAGAATCAAAAGAGACAGCATCCACTAGCCGTCTGTTAGCAACATCAACTAAAAAGCCATGAGCACATAAGAAATCTGCACCCAAAATGGGGGAGGCACATGCAGCTATAACGAAATTCCACTGAACGGTGTGCCCATGCAAACATATTGTCAGTGTCCACTCACCAAATGTCCTGATGTCTGATCCATTGGCAGCCGCCAGCTTGGGACCGCTGCGCCCTGCCACCCTGTCTGTGTTGAACTGCAGGATGAGGCTCTTTTGGGAGCTGGAGTCCACCAGAAACAGTCTCCCCGAATGTGTGTCTGTGATATATAGCAGCTTGTCTCTGTCGCCAGCCATCGCAGCTGTTACTGACTGCTGGCTTTGGCGTTTCCCGACTGCTTGAATTGGCATGGCGGCAAGCATTGCCGTGCATCCGAGCCGAAATGGCGATGATAGTGGCAGATCATTTCCTTCTTGTGTCTCCTGGCGTCTTCTCCAGCCATTGCCAGTGGCTCCTTGATCTCGCTGGCAACCCTCCTGGGCTCTGGTGCCGCTGCATTCACGACGAAGGTTTTGGTCAATGAGATGATGCGATCCGCTTCCTGCGCTAATGCGCGGTAGTTCCTCGTCACCAGCAGTGGCGAATTTGCCAGGATTGCCCTCACTGCAGCCGGGAGGTTCCTGAGAAACAGGTGGGTGAACAGGAAGGACTCATCATCTCTGCCCATCAATGCCAACATGCTCTCCATCAACTCCACGGCTGATCTGTCACCTAACTGAACATGTTAGGAGCCTCTCCGCTTTTTCACTGTCCGAAAGGGTGTTGCGCTGGATAAGCATCCTTTTGAGTGCCTCGTATTTTCTCCAGACCGGTGGCTCTTGGAGCAGGCTTGTCACGTGTTGCGTAGTGCACACGTCCAGTGCAGCAACCACATACAGTGGGGTAAAAAAGTATTTAGTCAGTCACCAATTGTGCAAGTTCTCCCACTTAAAAGATGAGAGAGGTCTCCAATTTTCATCATAGGTATACCTCAACTATGAGAGACAAAATGAGAAAAAAAAAAAAAATCCAGAAAATCACATTGAAGGATTTTTAATGAATTAACTGGTCAATTCCTCGGTAAAATAAGTATTTGGTCAATAACAAAAGTTCATCTCAATACTTTGTTATATACCCTTTGTTGGCAGTGACAGAGGTCAAACATTTTCTGTAAGTTTTCACAAGGTTTTCACACACTGTTGCTGGTATTTTGGCCCATTCCTCCATGCAGATCTCCTCTAGAGCAGTGATGTTTTGGGGCTGTCGCTGGGCAACACAGACTTTCAACTCCCTCCAAAGATTTTCTATGGGGTTGAGATCTGGAGACTGGCTAGGCCACTCCAGGATCTTGAAATGCTTCTTACGAAGCCACTCCTTTGTTGCCCGGGCGGTGTGTTTGGGATCATTGTCATGCTGAAAGATCCAGCCACGTTTCATCTTCATTGCCCTTGCTGGTGGAAGGAGGTTTTCACTCAAAATCTCACGATACGTGGCCCCATTCATTCTTTCCTTTACACGGATCAGTTGTCCTGGTCCCTTTGCAGAAAAACAGCCCCAAAGTATGATGTTTCCACCCCCATGCTTCTCAGTAGGTATGGTGTTCTTTCTCCTCCAAACACGACAAGTTGAGTTTTTACCAAAAAGTTCTATTTTGGTTTCATCTGACCATATGACATTCTCCCAATCCTCTTCTGGATCATCCAAATGCTCTCTAGCAAACTTCAGACGGGCCTGGACATGCACTGGCTTAAGCAGGCGGACACGTCTGGCACTGCAGGATTTGAGTCCCTGGCGGCGTAGTGTGTTTCTGATGTAGCCTTTGTTACTTTGGTCCCAGCTCTCTGCAGGTCATTCACTAGGTCCCCCCATGTGGTTCTGGGATTTTTGCTCACCGTTCTCGTGATAATTTTGACCCCACGGGGTGAGATCTTGTGTGGAGCTCCAGATCGAGGGAGATTATCATTGGTCTTGTATGTCTTCCATTTTCTAATAATTGCTCCCACAGTTGATTTCTTCACACCAAGCTGCTTACCTATTGCAGATTCAGTCTTCCCAGCCTGGTGCAGGTCTACAATTTTGTTTCTGGTGTCCTTTGACAGCTCTTTGGTCTTGGCCATAGTAGAGTTTGGAGTCTGACTGTTTGAGGTTGTGGACAGGTGTCTTTTATACTGATAACGAGTTCAAACAGGTGCCATTAATACGGGTAACGAGTGGAGGACAGAGGAGCCTCTTAAAGAAGTAGTTACATGTCTGTGAGAGCCAGAAATCTTGCTTGTTTGTAGGTGACCAAATACTTATTTTACTGAGGAATTTACCAATTAATTCATTAAAAATCCTTCAATGTGATTTTCTGGATTTTTTTTTTCTCATTTTGTCTCTCATAGTTGAGGTATACCTATGATGAAAATTGGAGACCTCTCATCTTTTAAGTGGGAGAACTTGCACAATTGGTGGCTGACTAAATACTTTTTGCCCCACTATAGTAGTATTTCGTGCCGTCTGCTGTTACCCCGCAGAGAGCGAACTGGGCCTCAATGTGTAGAAACCACACTGTTGGGTCGTGCAGCCAGAAATCTGGGAGCTTGACTGAAACAGTGCACGCAGCGCTGGTGTTTTCTCTCTAGGATGTCTGTGGGTGCTCGTTTCGTCTTCCATGGCACGTCAGGGTCATCAGTATAGAGTGAATGATCAGGCGAGGTAACGAGCTGGGTCAACACAGACTTTATTTTCCCTCTAACAGATCAGGATCACAAAAAGAGCTACCAGGCCACTGTGCATATTGCTTTTATACCCTTAATTACTTGCATAGTGGCCTGGGGCTCCGACCTCATATTCATTTCATAACAAAGTCTATGCAGCGCATTAACATGATGTTACACTGGTGCCACACTTCACTCCTCTCCTGGCGGCCCAGCATCTCCTCCTCTCCACGGGGGGTGCCTAGCCTTTGCTGTTCCGTCTGGACCCCCCTGCAACCTCTCCTCTCTTGGTCCATTGATCTCTTGGTGGAGAAGTCTTAACACCTTGCTCCCCACAAAACGAAATTTTGACCATAGACTACTCACCTCAGATGGGCTGTCTGTAATTAGTCTGCACCCGAGAAATTCATGGGCCAATCTTCTCCAAAACCAGTTCAAACTGACTCCTAGTCAATCTACGGGTGCTTTCACACCTACAGGCTTTAGTTTGTTTCAACTGAACTCAAGATTTTTTTTCTCCGTTAGTGCAGTTCGTTTTATCTGGTGAGAACATGGTAATCGCACTCAGGTGTGCACCAAAGGAACCGTACTGAGATCTCTTGAAAGAGGTGGTCTTGAGTCGAATCAACTGGCGAACTCTGATGCGGTCCTGCAGGTGAGAAAGGGACCGTACTAAAACGGGACCAGCGGTAAACTGTAAAACATTTTATGTCACTGTACACACCTGATGGATCTTTGAAAATACAGTATCTGTGGCTGACTATGTCACAGTTCTGGAGGATTAATGAACATTAACATGTTATTTTCTTTCCGTAGCCGTGCTTCATTTTCAAACTGTACGATTTGCGGAAAGTGGTATATGCACTTATGTAATAAACGATAATCAGGGCGATGAAACCCCCCCATAGATTACGCTGTGATTTGTATTATTTTCTCCCCAGAAATGCATAAATGCACAGTAGTCATCCTACCTCCTGTATTTACCTTTCCTGTTCTCACAGCAAAAAAAATTTGACCAATAAGAACAGAGAACGTTCTGACGTAGGTCTCATAAGATTTAGCGTGAAGGAATTGTGTCCACTTTAATTTTTGCCTGTGTGAGAGGGAACCGAACCAAGGAGAAAATGATGCAAAGTAAAAAGTTGTCAACTGATTCGGCCCAAATAAATGAATTTGGGTGTGAAGGCACCCTAAAATACTCCTTGAAACAGGCACCGTCAAGGCACGACTCCTGTACAAGTTTGGTGTGCGTACGGTACTCCTGTACAAGTCCAGTTGATGTCTTTACCCAGACTTGTTTTCTTTTCTATGCCATCACATTTTGCATACAGAGCTGCTGCCAATGCCAGAATACGTTTCGTGTCCATTGTTAGTGAGAGACTGCTATTAAAAAATAAGTAGGAAGGCTGACCATGGGCAAAGTGGAAGTGCTTTTTTCCCCTCTGCCATCAGACTGCTGAACATTAAGTGACTTTTTGACTCTCGTGCACTATGTACAGCAGCTCAACCAGACTCACGTCATTCATCACTGTTTTCTGTTGCATTATCGACTGCACTATGTGGTACTTCACATTATCTGCTACTTGCTAATTTTTTAAAACTGCCTTGACTAGTACTACTCATTATTACTAGTATTGTTATTATTATTATTATCATTATTACTTATTATTACTTATTTTTCTACACTTATTGCACGTTTTCAGTCCTTTAGTTTTTTAGTTTATCTCTTTTTCTCATCATGTTTTTAATGTTGCAGCATGGCATCGAGACAAATTCCTAGTTTGTGTACTACATGAACAATGGCAATAAATCTGATTCTGATTCTGAGCTGTGAGTGACAAGCTGTTGCTAGGATACAGGGGGTGCAGACTTTTTTCCCAGAGCGCAGCGGACAAGTGCTGAAAAAAAGAGGTGCAGGGCAGTTGGGTGACAAAAACGCGCTTGGTGGGCACACAGCCTAACGTAAGTTGGCATGCTTTTGCCTTTTTTTTAATTATTGCTCTGAGTGCTGCTATCCATGTGTTGCTGCAATCCTGTGAATTTCCCCATCGTGGGACTAATATAGCACTCACCCTTTGATGGGGAGTTCAGTGTACTGTCAACTATAATCCCTTAAGGCAAGTCTGTATGGATGTTTCACAACAAAGCAGACTGCTTATACTCCTTTACACAGGGGTGGAGATCATTGAGAGATCTGGCCAATTTTTGATCTTCAGTGATGTCCACATTCACTATGGTCTCCTCAAAGTTTTCACTCAGTCCAAAATGCACAAGGATCTTGTAAAGGATCCCAAAGATCAAAAATTGGCCCAATCTCTCAATGGTCTCCATGCTATGTAAAGGGCCCCTTAGAGTTGTGCCTTCAATAGTGTTACTTTTGCACTTAGAACAATACTGTTATTCCAAATGTTGCAAAATATGTGGCTTTATGCCTTGGATCTTGAGCTTACCAATGTTTTTTGGTGAAGTGATGCTCAAAGGCAGTTTTATATACGTATTTAGCTTCTGATATAGGGGCACCACATGGTAAGTAACAAGCAATGGCAACAGACGAAAAATCATCATCCCAGTTTGTCTGGCCTGGCACATGGCAAACGATTTTGCACAGTTTCAGTGATTCGCTAGTTTCTGTTGTGATATCTTCCTGGAAACTCTTGGCAAAAAGCCTTTTTACTACAAAAAAAGTAATTCTTGAGCATAAATATTCTTCACCAGAAGTGGTGTAACTCCTTAGCTGTTGATAGATGAGTAGAGCACCCATTCAGGGTTGTTTCTGTTTTCATTATACACCAGAGATCAGTCCTATCCTGTCACCCGTTGAAAAAATTAATAATAGGAGCACTTAAATGTCTGTTGATCTATCCATTCATTTATATACAGTCATTAATCATCAATCCAAAGCATGCTGTTCCTTGAACTTCTGTGCACCTTTTTCTAGTAGCATGATGTCTAATCCTGAATCACTGCTCAGTGGTGGGACACTAAATTCCAGCCTTTGCCTGGTTGACCTTGAAGCATCAGCTGACCTTAGCACAGCCCCTATACAGTGATCAGCTTAGGCTTAGAACTCTTACCTGTAGGGGCTCAGAAGGAGGCAGACTCTTGGATCCTCTCAGCCACTTATCTCCTCCATATGGCTTGAAAAAGGCCCACTGTGCTTCTGCTGTCCTATGGATGTTGTGAAGGTTAAACATAAGTGTGTTTATTGTGGATGAATAAACATTTGAAGTGTGTTGGAATTGTTTGGTTTACAGTCTTCTCCACAATCCTCTAAAGACTGAAGCAGACATTAGATATGCAAATGGTCCTTTACATTCAGTCCTTTTATCCCCTGCTGATTCACTCTGTTTGCTGTCTAATTAAACCTGATTAAGATTTAATAGCATTGTTGCCTTAGGCTTGATTGTATTTCCTGAAATTATTGCAGTATTTCCAGGCAGTCAGGGGGAGGTATGGCTATTTTGCATGGATGTCATCTAAAAGCGTTTCACTGCAGCACAGACTGCAGGCGATCCAAGCCACCAATTGTAGTTGTCAGCTCTGGTTTACTGTATGTTAGTTTTAGTCTTAACTCCTTTCAGGCTATTGATGCCTCATATTTTGCATAAAAAATGTTTTCTTTCCTTGCAGTGCTGCTAATTCTTGCCCCTCCAGCCCTCGGGGTGCAGGTTCTTCAGGCTACAGGATGGGTGGTCGCATGGTCAGCTCTGCAGAGCTTCAGCTTATAAATGACAACTCCCAGCCTGAGAATGACAAAGAGACCTCTGGAGGTGACAGTCCCAAGGTGAGAGCAAAAGGAAAGGAACCATAGTGGTGTTTTAAAATTGTTCACTTGTCATTCCCCAAAGTATGTAAAGAATGTTGCTGATCATTTATCAAAAAACAGCTTATCAAGTTAATTTTTTTTGTACTTTTCATAGTTTGTACTAAATGAGCTGCCTTCATATTCTGCATCCTTATTTTGTTTGATTCTGGGTGTTCGAATTGATTTGCTGGCAAATTACTGCCATCTACTGTGTGGGCATACGATAGAACAGTGTTTCCAGTACCATTATATTAGTGGGGCCCCATCCCCCTAACATGACCCCCCTTGAAGGTCAAGTTGATTTTATTTAAATTTATTTTCTATATAGCTCAAGCTCAATACAGAAGTCATTTAGATTACCTTGGTCTTTTGTTAAACAAACTAAATAGCCATAGGTTATTTATATTATTTGCACAACGGCATAAAATTTTCTGTCTCCGCCCTGATGCGTGTGTGTGCACAAATAGATGTGCACACTCCCACCAGTAGACAGAGACCGTGCATCGGATAATGTTGCATCATCCACCTGAAAAGCTGACAAAAATATCTCTCCAATTCTCATGGTTAGATGCTGCAATATTTGTGTAATTGTGGAACACACGTTTGTCTGCTGCAGCTTCAAAATTAATCTAATTTGTCAGTATATTGACAGACAGCCCCTTCCATGGATTGCCACCTTGTTGTGTTGGAGGGATTTGTGTGCTTTAATGATCCCATGACCTGTGTTGTCAGGGGCAACTTGCCTCTGGTTGGGTCTCCCAACACACGCCGGTCCTGGGTGAAGGGCCAGACCAAGAGTAGTCCAGTAGATCCCTATGAAAAAAAGGTGCATCAAGGGCCCAGTGTATCTGAAGGAGCCACATGGATCCACCCTCCAGTGAGCTCACCACCTGCAGGAGGGATTATGGGGATCATGGTGCTATGTGAACTGGGTGCTGAATTAGGGCTGGGTGATATGGCCTTCCCAAAAAAAGTTCCAATTTTTTTCCATGCCACATTCAATTCACGATTAGAGAGATCGAAAGAGGACTACAAAAGACAAGGAATTAGGACAAATCCATTTTTTTTTTTATTTCAAACAAAACAAATTTTTTCGGAATTGGGGAGTCAAAGACTACAGTGCATCCGGAAAGTATTCAGTACTTCACTTTTTCCACATTTTATCTTACAGCCTTATTTCAAAATGGATTAAATTCATTTTTTTCCCTCAAAATTCTTCTCACAACACCCCATGATGACAATGTGAAAAAAGTTTTTTTTTTTTTTTTTTTTTTTTTTTTTTTTTTTTTTTTAGATTTTTGCAAATTTATTGAAAATAAAAAACTAAGAAATCACATGTACATAAGTATTCACAGCCTTTGCTCAATACTTTGTTGATGCACCTTTGGCAGCAATTACAGCCTCAAGTCTTTTTGAATATGATGCCACAAACTTGGCACACCTATCTTTGGGCAGTTTCGCCCATTCCTCTTTGCAGCACCTCTCAAGCTCCATCAGGCTGGATGGGAAGCGTTGGTGCACAGCCATTTTCAGATCTCTCCAGAGATGTTCAATTGGATTCAAGTCTGAGCTCTGACTGGGCCACTCAAGGACATTCGCAGAGTTGACCTGAAGCCACTCCTTTGATATCTTGGCTATGTGCTTAGGGTCGTTGTCCTGCTGAAAGATGAACCATCACCCCAGTCTGAGGTCAAGAGCGCACTGGAGCAGGTTTTCATCCAGGATGTCTCTGTACATTGCTGCATTCATCTTTTCATCTATCCTGACTAGTCTCCCAGTTCCTGCCGCTGAAAAACATTCCCACAGCATGATGCTGCCACCACCATTGGGCTGGTGATGAGCGGTGCCTGGTTTCCTCCAAACGTGACGCCTGGCATTCACGCCAAAGAGTTCAATCTTTGTGTCGTCAGACCAGAGAATTTAGATTCTCATGGTCTGAGAGTCCTTCAGGTGCCTTTTGGCAAACTCCAGGAGGGCTGCCATATGCCTTTTACTAAGGATTGGCTTCCGTCTGGCCAGTCTACCATACAGGCCTGATTGGTGGATTGCTGCAGAGAAGGCTGTTCTTCTGGAAGGTTCTCGTCTCTCCACAGAGGAACGCTGGAGCTCTGACAGAGTGACCAAAGGGTTCTTGGTCACCTCTCTGACTAAGGCCCTTCTCCCCTGATTGCTCAGTTTAGACGGCCGGCCAGCTCTGGGAAGAGTCCTGGCGGTTCCAAGCTTCTTCCATTTATGGATGATGGAGGCCACTGTGCTCATTGGGACCTTCAAAGCAGCAGAAGTTTCTCTGTACTCTTCCTCAGGTTTGTGCCTCGAGACAATCCTGTCTCGGAGGTCTACAGACAATTCCTTTGATTTCATACTTGGTTTGTGCTCTGACATGCACGGTCAACTGTGGAACCTTATATAGACAGGTGTGTGCCTTTCCAAATCATGTCCAGTCAACTGAATTTACCACAGGTGGACTCCAGTTAAGCTGTAGAAACATCTCAAGGATGATCAGTGGAAACAGGATGCACCTGAGCTCAATTTTGAGCTTCATGGCAAAGACTGTGAATACTTAATGTACATGTGATTTCTTAGTTTTTTATTTTTAATAAGTTTGCAAAAATCTCAAAGAAAAAACTTTTTTCACATTGTCATTATGGGGTATTGTGTGTAGAATTTTGAGGGGAAAAAATAAATTTAATCCACTTTGGAATAAGGCTGCAACATAACAAAATGTGGAAAAAGTGAAGCACTGTGAATACTTTCCAGATGCACTGTATGACGAAAACTTTTTGTCAATGAAATTAACACTGGTGCAAACCCAACCATTTCCATATGACAGTGGTATGGCTGTCTTTTTTTTAAGGAAGAAAATCCTTCCTTTTCCCCATGTGTGCTCCCATGTTTCATTTTGGTTTGTGTTGGAGAGAGACAGGTGGGGGAGGTGCTTAGCGCTTGAGGCTGCTTTAATTACTCTCGCAAAAACAGGAAAAAATGAAAGTAATATATACATTTATTTTTTGTGGAGAAAAAATTGATTCAGTTGATTTTCATTTTAAAGCCATAAGCTTAGCACTAAGCACTTAAATTAGTCATAAGCTAAGTGCTTTTTCCAATGATTTTGAGAATACATCAGCTCCATAAAAACTTTTTACTCACTCAGTTTCTCCCATGGCACCGACAGCTTGGTGTCCTGGATCCCTCTCTGCATAGCATATGCAGAGTTAAAGGGGTGGGGGGATGGGGACATGTCCCCAAACCTGGAAAAAGAGAATTGTCCCCTCAAATCAAAAACTTCTCCATATCATGTTGTACAACCGAACAAAATGCATTTGAAGCACCAATGCAAACTAGAATTTTTTTCTTTAAATTTTGCAGCTTTTCTCATGAATTTGTAACTTTTTTTTATCAATTTATGACATTTATTTGTATATTTACAACTTTGTTCTGGTAAATTAACTACTTTTTGCATCTAACATTTGAAACTTTTTCTTGTAATTTTTTTAAACTTTTTTTTAACCATAAAAAAAGTTTGGCACCCCCATTTGTGTCAGTGTCTGTTTATTGGAAAATGTTTACCGTCATCTTGGATACAGGTAAACAGACTTGAGCAGACCACCCACTGGGGGGCACGTGGACCAATGAGGTGCACTTTGTGTGTTTTGCCAAGCAGGATATACATGCATTACTCACAGAAAAATTGGGGATATTCAGCTTTTGGGTGAAATTTCAGGATGCATCTAAAATGTACTATAACCTTTACAGGTGAACTTGATTTGACCTCTAACCATTTGAATGCACATGTAAAACTATTCAGTGTTTCAGTACTTTTTGCGTAACTTGCTCTTTCTCTAACAAGGTGCTTAAAGTAAAATTCACAACAGGTGTTTGATCCATGAATCGACCAATACATTTTCTGGTTCGATTAGAATTGGTATGTAAACAGTCCTCTTAATCATGCTGTTCACATTTTGGCATCATGAGACCAAGACGATGCCTCGCAATTGATCAACAGCACCTCACCATTGCGATGCTTCGAACGGGATGTTCTCAGAGGGAAGTGGCCACTGAGCCAAGGTGTCACAAGAGTGTCATCAGCAGGTTGCAGCAGAGATTTAGAGAGACTGGAAGAGTCACAGAAAGGCATAGAAGTGGACGTCCTTTGGCCACATCCCACACTGATGACTTTCATTGTGAACAGTGGCCTGCGGAATCAGATGATGAATGCCCTTCAACTCCAGGCACATTTAAGGGAGGTGAGAGGCACCCGAGTGTTACGTCAGACCATTTGAAACGTTTACATCTGCATGGTCTGTGTGCTAGATGGCCTGCAAGGGTACCTGACCACTAGGGATGTAACGATATTGACGTTATCGCGATATCGCGGTAGTAAAAGTGTCTCGATACCGTCGTGGTAGTGTTACAATATTAAGAGGGCGGGTAACTGTCAAAAAACAACAAGAAATAAGCAGGCTCCCGCACAACAAAGCATTGTAAACTACACAGACCATGATCCTTTGCGCTGCGTCGTCACAAGAACTGTTGTTGAGCCAATAGGAGTGCATGCTGCACGCTGTCCACACAACAAACATGGCGGCGGACAGTGGCGGACAAAGTTCGGCTCACGTAAATACTGAAGAAAACACCCCCGAAGTTGAGATTGTGCAAGCCCCAGCAACTTTTAAATCAGATGTGTGGAGGCATTTTGGTTTTGCCGTGTCTAAAAACACTAAAGGAGAGAGGTTGGCGGACAGACAATGGCCTCATTAGCAAAGACCTACCTATGTATACCCTCTACCTCAGTGCCCAGTGAGAGAGTATTTTCTACAGCAGGGGATATTGTAAATGCCCAGAGGTCTCTTCTTCTCCCTTGCAATGTAGATCTTTTGATCTTTCTGAAGAAAAACTTGAACATAAGCTAAAGGATAGGTCAGTGTTTTCCAGTAGGCTTTTTGCCTGACTTAATTGTTTCAACAGGCTGTTTTTATTTGCCTAGCACATATATGATTAATTTTACTTTACACATTGAACCTGGCTTATCTTGATCTTCGTTTGCTCTTAAAGGGAATTCCCTATTCTTGTTTACAGTTGTTCTAGTTGCTGCTTAGTATGATCCTTGCACATAAGAAGAATCATTACCAAATGGTATATTGATGTTCCTGACTTGAACTTGAACTTTAAAAGCACTAAGTGATCAGCATTTTATGTTGTCATGATCCATAAATATAAAAATAAATGGCCTGGTGACTGGCAAAAACAGATTTAATGGCAGTTTTTAGTTATTATCATCACAAACACAATATTATGAGCCATTTTACAATACCGTGAGCCTCTCCACAATATCGCAACAAATATCGTACTGTGAGATCAATATCGAAATCGTATCATACCGTGAGATTTTGATATCGTTACATCCCTACTGACCACACCATCAGGCACAGGCATCATCGTTTGCATGGGCCAGGGAGCATTTACGCTGGACGAGGGATCAGTGGACCTCAGTGGTGTTCTCTGATGAAAGTTGATTCACATTGAGCAGAATTGCTGGCCGCCAACGATGTCGGAGACGTCAAGGAGAGCGCTGTGCATCAGTCACTGTTGTCACCATGTTCCAGTCTGGGCAGGTGTGTCTAGTCAATGCAGAACTCGCCTACACCTTGTGAATGGTACAGTGACAAGCCATTGCTACCTAAATAACATCATTAATCCAGTCATTGTGCCCTTGCATGAACAACACAGGCCTAATTTCATCTTCATGGCTGACAATGCTCCAGCTCATCGGGGTCGCATCATTAGGGAACGGCTGCTGGAAGCTGGGGTACCTCAACTGGAGTGGCCTGCGCTTTCTCCAGAACTGAATCCCATAGAAAGCCTATGGGATCAGCTGAGTTGCCGTGTAGAGGCTCGCAACCCTGCACCCCACAACCTCAATGACCTGAGGGCCGCCCTTCAAGAGGAGTGGAATGCCATACCTCAGCAGACAATAAGTCGACTTGTGAACAGCATGAGATGTCGTTGTCAAGCTGTAATTGATGCTCAAGGGCACATGACAAGTTATTGAGACGCTGACATTTTTGTTGTGGTATACCCACCACTGTTGTTGGTTTTGTTTTAATTAATTGTTTGAGATGAGAAAATCACCATTGCATGCTTCTACTTAAATGCCCTACTTTCACATTATATCACTGTAACGTGAACTTTTTACATTTTCCATAAATTCCACCCGAACACCAAATGTCCCTAACTTTTTGTGAGTAGTGTATGTCAGACATTTGTTGTGGCTCCAGTGGTTGCACCCCATTCACGCCCCTGACGGATCCCTGAAGCGTGGGCTTGTCTGAGACCATCTGTCCAGACGCCTAGATGGACATGTACTGTTAGTGTTATATAAATAGATAATTGTGCCTGTCAAGCAGAGCATATAAATGCTAGTTTGCCCTCCAAAAGCTACAAGTTCACCCCTCAACGTGTTTTGGGGGAGAATTAAAATTACCTTCAACTTTTTTTTTCATAAATTTGCCACATGTTCTTATATTTGCAACTTTTTTTCTTGAAAATGTATGACTTTTTCTCTTTCTTTAAAAATTTTTCCTCTTACAGTGGGGGAAATAATTATTTGATCCCCTGCTGAATTTGTACGTTTACCCCCATACGAAGAAATGAACAGGCCATCATTTTCATGGTAGGTTTAACAGAGAGAGACAGAAGATCAAAAAAAAAAGGAAAAAAAAACATCAAATAAGGGTTATAAATTATTTGCATTTTATCAAGGGAATGGTTATGTATTCATGAGGCACATAAATTAGTCCTGTCCCTTTAGGAAAGTACTCCTAATCTCAGCTCATTATGTGTATAAAAGACTCCTGTCACAGAATCAATCTCTTCCATTCAAACTTCTCCACCACCTTGAGCAGGACCAAAGAGCTGTCAAAAGACATCAGAGACAAGATTGTAGACCAGCACAAGGCTGGAATGGGTTACAAGACCATCAGCAAGAAGTTTGGTGAGAAAGAGACCACTGTTGGTGCGATAATTTGAAAATGGAAGAAATAAAACAGTCAATTGCCCTCGTTCTGCAGCTCCATGCAAGATTTCGTGGGCTAAGGATGATTCTAAGAAAGGTGAAGAATCAGCCCAGAATTACACAGGAGGAGCTTGTTAATGATCTCAAGGGAGTTGGGACCACAGTCGCCAGGAAAACCATTGGTCACACACTACACCATAATGCATTGAGATCCTGCAATTCTTGCAAGGTCCCCCTGCTCAGAAAGGTAGAGCTGAAGTTTGTCAATAAACACCTGAATGATTCAGAGAATGCTTGGGAGAATGTGGTGTAGTCACAAGAGACCAAAATTGAGCTCTTTGCCTCCAAACACGGCCAGTTGAGTTGTTGTCAGAGAAATGCTGAATATGAGCCAAGTTTCTCGCTCATTACGTCATGTCATTCTGTATGTCATTACGTAGTGTGAAGCGCCCAACCCCCGCAGAACACCAGAGAAGACGGAAGGTGGCGGTATGCACCTCTCACTTGTTTGCTATCTGCCAGTAACCGAGAGAAGAAGAAGCAGCAGCGCTAGCTTGTCAACATGTAGGAGCTTGTTGTCACTTTGGGAGCGCTGCTTTTATTATTCCAAACCTGTATTACCATCCAAAAACAGTTTTATTCTTAATGGCAGAGAACGGCGCTACGTTTAAGGAGAGCGGTAATTGTCAATATTTCAGTTATCAGCCGTTGTTAGATCAAGTCTGTAGCACGAGCATTGACTACACTTTTAAACATAATATTTATGTCAGTTCTGTAATAGGTGGTGTTACGGTGCATTACGAGATGGAGGTCGCCTGCTATGTCATGCCAAAAAGTGATCAGCTGCCCAAAAAATGATCGCCAGGGGCCATATTGTTATGGGTTTATATTAGCTGTTAAATATATATTTCAACAGATAAACAGTACTTAGTTAGGTATAACAAGTTATATTTAACACTTATGATGCATTTTGAACCCTAAACAAACTTGATCTAGGATTAAAAGCAATTAAAATAATGCAGTCACAAGCTTACATGGAAAAATGCATAGATTTACTGCATACGTACGTATATACATGAAGGTACTGTATAAATACATATTCTATGTACCTCCAAACAACAGAGTTGTGAAAGGTATACCCTTCTGTACTTGTATGTCATCTATTTTGGTTAAAGTACTGATTCAAGTTTTTATTCATTTAGGGGTAACAAGAGACAGACTGTAAAGTGTACAAGTTAAAAGTACTTTCCCCAGAAATGATCTTGTCCAGAGCTGATAGAATGTCATGTGGTACGTTGTCAAAAGAATATAAACTCATTATCATTTTTGAAGCTGGCAACCTGGAACATTTTCCACAGAAAAAGTACATAGATTTAAAGTTTGATGCTGCTTGTTCTTTAGAAAATGTGAAAAAGTTGTCAAAAATATGAGTAAGTCCACAAATAGATATATTGGCCAATACCTGAATAAATGAACTTAAGTGCAGTAATTCAGTACTTGTACTTTCACTTCCCACCACTACAATGTTATAGTGATTTGCATTGTTTGTCCTAAATGGCTTTACATTTCATGCATATGAAATGTAAAGTCTTTAACTTTTTAATATGACCCTTCTCTCTTATCTCTCTGTTTTTTCTCTCATCTCTTTGTCTTATGACCTGATTGGTGGAGCCTTGAGCACTTTTATCATGTTTATAGTGAGCCTCATGTGTGTTTGTGTTCATGTTGAATGTAACTGTGGTTTGTAAATATGGATGTCACCTGACTGCAAAACAAATCTACCTATGGGTACAAATAAAGTAACCTGAACCAGAATATGTTTGGTGTGACGATAACAATGTAGAAGCAGAAAAACACTTAAGGAAAGAAAGCTTTTATTTCCAAAATGTGCAAAAACTTTAGACTGCTACATATGGATATACATCCTGGAATTTCCCCGTTGTGGGACTAATAAAGGCTTATCTTATCTTATCTTATCTTATCTTATGAAATATTATGTACACACAGCCAAAAATATCAATGCTGTGATAGTTACTTTTTTTACAGTCCCTCAAGCACAGACAACGTATCCCATCAGTCCAACAAGGGTTCTGGTCCTGTCCTCCATCTTCTGGATGCTTTGCAGCAAAGCAAAGGTCAGCTGCTCCTCCCTCCTGCTCTGCTCCTGCTGTCTCTCATCTGACCGTAGTCAAGAAGGAGGTCCATGTTTGTGTCACACTTCTGTTTCCCTGTTTTTAGAAGTACAAAAATAAGCAATATAAACACACACTGAAAAATGCAGGAATCATCAATCCAAGATTGAATGTGTCTATTCAACATCCATTTACTGTTAATGGCATGACAACACTCAATTCAAGTGTATAATTTTTTTAATTCACTCCCTCCTTTTTGTGAATGGGTCATGATCTGAACATAAATTACCTAATCTGGTCTGATGAGAAGAGCAGGAGGAGGGCAAGCTTGGTGCTGGTGAAGGTGAGCTGGACACCACAGGTCTGGCTGGTTCTCCCTCATCATCCAGGTGTGATAAATCTGTAAATACAAAAAATGTGTTTTAGTTTGTGCAGTGTCCAACTTGAGCCTTTCATTAAATGTGCAGACATAGAAGGAAATTTTATTCAATATCAATGTTAGCAAAGCTTACATGTCTGATTATGGAATAGAAGAATAGGAACAGAATAAGCTTCATTGTCATTGTACAGTTGTACAGTACAAGGACATTGTAGGTGCTCCACCAGGCTACTGCGCAATAAAGTAAGAGAAGGATTAGATAAAATACGGCTACACAACACACAATTAAACACGAGTGACATTTAAAAAAAAAAAAAGAAAGGCCTAAGATTATGGAAATATTACCAAAATAGTAAAAAAAGACAACGTTACTAGTGTCTGGTAGAAAAATCTCCCATAACACAACGCAAGGCATCCATTCATACACAGTATTGATACCACTAAAAACGTATTTTGCTCTGGATGTCTTTATAAAAAAAAGTATTCTGTAAGACGCTAAGATTTCTGTTCTAGTTTCTCAAACGCGCATTTCTTTATGGCAAGGAGAAGCGTTCGTGGTAAAAACACTGTTAGCTTGCTAGCATAGCTAACCAAAAATAGTATAGCCACAAGAGTGAGTAAAAAAATATCCACACTTTGGCCGTTACATATCAATACAAGCGATATACATTTGTCAGCAGAGACGGCCTGTTCATTTCTTTATGGCGAGGAGAAACGTTAGGTCATAGGAAAAGTGCTGTTAGCTTGTTAGCATAGCTAACCGAAAATACTATAGTCACAAGAGTGACTAAAAAAATATCCGCACTTTGGCCGTTACATATCAATACAAGCGGACATATATGTATACATACAGTATATTCGTTAACGTCTGGCATTTTAAAGACAATACACTTACCAGCGTGTTTTAAGCAGTTTGTTGTACGGACTAATCCACGGCAGTGACGATGGTCCGGCTGGCTGGCCTATCCTCCAAAACAGTTCATCACATGAGTGACCTCCTCCAGCTTATCTTGTACTTCTGCTTATGTCCATAGAGCCAAGAAATGTGTCTCCTCTTTGCTCTAAATCTGTTTGGTTTTGGAATCCGTCGCGTGCTCCGCTGTTTGGAAAGCAACATGGCAGTCAGTAATGTTTTGAAGCTGGTCAGTTAACCACACCCATGGCTGTGGACATAAGCAACGTAAACTGGTGCTGTTGCTGGCCCAGCTAGGAGTTGGGGCCACGATAGCCCCACTTTTGAGAGCCTGGGACTGGTGCTTTTAGTCGGTGGAAAACCAAAGAACTGGTGCTAATGATGCTCTGGCTCCAGTTAAGCACTGGAACCGGTTTGGTGGAAAGACGCCCAATGAGAAAGGGTGGATGGATCAAGAAATGATGAACTTTTGGCTTACAAAGTGCTACACTAAGCGTCCGGATGGCTTTTTTAGAACACGCAAAGCCCTGCTTGTGATGGACAGTATACGAGCGCACATCACGCCACAGTTCAAAGCTAAATTAAAAGCTGTCAACACCATACCTGCCATCATCCCTGGAGGCTTAACCAAAGTACTCCAGCCACTTGACACTGTCGGTGAACCGGAGCTTTAAGGCAGTTTTGCGTCACCTGTGGGAGCAGTGGATGATGGATGGAGAGCACAGCTTCATGGCAATCGGGAGGATGCGCCATGCAACTTTCCTGTAAGTCATCGGATGGATCGACAAGGCATGGACTTCAGTGACAAACGAAACCATCCTGTCGGGATTCAGAAAGGCCGGAATAATTGGAAATGGAACTGATGCTGAGTCTGACGACAGCCACGCAGAGGAGGAAGTGGCGCTTCGTCTACCTCCGGAGTTGGTGGAGTTGTTAAGAAGCGACACCGAGGATGAAGAATTTAAAGGATTTAACGATTAGGAGTGAGATCGTGAGTTTGGTGAACTTGTTATATTATGTTCTTTATGCTATAGTTATGTGAATAACTGTTAATATATTACGTTAACATACGAGACACCTATTCAGTTCGTTGTTTATGCTTCATGTAGCTGAATAACCATCACTGTGTTACGTTAGCGTACCACACACCTATTCAGCCAGTTGTTCTCTATTCTATTATTACTATAACTTGCTTTTCAAGATGAAATGTCTGTTGTTGGTGTCGGATTTTGTAAAATAAATTTCCCCCAAAAAAGCGACTTATAGTCCAGTGTGACTTATATACAGTTTTTTCTTCTTCATTATGCATTTTTTGGCTTGTGCTACTTATACTCTGGAGCGACTTATAGTCTGGAAAATATGGTACACAATTGTGCAAGTTGCCCCCATAAAGCTAGAAAACGGCCCTGGTTGTATTGATGCACCCTGAGGATATTTTATCCAAATCAGTGGAAAATCAATTTTAATTATTCTGTAATTTATTCTTTGACTAAAACAAATGATATTTGTTCTTCTTTTCCACTACAGTCACAATTATAAAACGGTTGGCAGCAAATCAAACAAAAAATTGACCCATATTTATGCGGCGATTGAGGCAAAATTTAATTGAATGCATTTAAATAAATAATGAATGCATCTTTGTATGCCAGTGGGAAGATGCTGGGGAGTCAACAGTACAGTGTTGCAACCAAAACTTGTCTGGCCCTGTGATATTGTAAAATAAGGAAAAATTTACTACCATATTATATAGAGGATTTTAGAGGGAAGTTGGGCTTTTTTTTAACATTTATTTCTTGTTTCTTCTTTAGGACGACTCCAAACCTCCTTACTCCTATGCACAGCTGATAGTCCAGGCTATAACGCTGGCCCCGGACAAGCAGCTTACACTAAATGGAATCTACAATCACATCACAAAGAACTACCCATACTACAGGACGGCAGACAAGGGCTGGCAGGTCTGTTTGGGCCACATTGATTAGCACAACCTAAAATCACATTTAGAATCAGCAGTGATCAAGTGTGTTTCCTCTGCTGCAGAACTCCATCCGTCACAACCTCTCCTTGAACCGTTATTTCATCAAAGTAGCACGGTCACAAGAGGAGCCTGGCAAGGGCTCGTTTTGGAGGATAGACCCAACTTCAGAGGCCAAGCTCATTGAGCAGGCCTTTAGGAAACGAAGGCCCCGGGGAGTTCCCTGCTTCAGGACCCCTCACGGACCACTCTCCTCCAGGTCTGGCTTTGCCTTACTGTCACCCTCTCAACGAGCGCTTACTGGATTACAGTGCATCTGGAAAGTATTCACATTGCTTCACTTTTTCCACATTTTATGTTACAGCCTTATTCCAAAATGGATTAAATTCATTTGTTTCCTCAAAATTCGACACTAGAGATGTTAATGATGAATTGACTTTGGATTAACTGTCTTAAGAATTTAGTCGACTAAATTAAATTAGTTGTCCATTGATAACTCGGCAGTCCTTTTCAATGGGAGCTTATTCTGTGAAATGTAGTGGTGTCACTGTCCAGGCAGGGGCGCACATGGTCACCCACTGCTGCCTTTCAACCGAAAAAGCAGAAGAAGATGCTAAGCCCCCAGACCGCATGCGCTCATGCTGTACAGAGCGAAAAAAAACCAAAAACTTGCTCTTCCAGGTTATGTTGGAGAACCAAGCTGATCAGTGGAGAATCACAAGTTCCAATGGGACATTCCAATGTCCACCTACCTACTTGAAATCAAAAGGGTGGACAAACAGACTGCAGCGAGGAAAAGGACAACACAAGTGTTAAAACCTATCCCGCTGCCAACAGACCGGACTCAAGTTCCCACTGTGGTAACAGACAACAGAGGGAGCCCAGATCATTCTGGGTTTGCCTGGATTTCAATATCACAGTACTGTGATAATGTTCAACATGCAACAGATGAAGCAGCTCACAATTTATTTTCCTGTTAAAACAGTCTACCAGTGCATCTCAGTAATTAGAACATGAAAATTTTTAATATAGCTAAAAAAAGATAATTTTTCTGATATTGGTAATAGTTTTTAAAATAAATAAAAAATCATGTCATTTGTAATTTACTGAGCTGTACCAGCACATAGTACACACTATACAGTACAAAATTTATTAAACTACAAAAAATGCCATTGTCTGTAGTAAAAAAAAAAATGCAAATAGTACAGTAAGCCATCGAGGAATGTGATGTTCATGTTTTATTCACTATATGAAAAAAAAAGCAACTTTTTGTTAAAGATAGACTGTATTGTACTGAAGGAAATTCAGATTCTCAGGAAAAGTGCTTATCAATTAATCGTTAATTGATCAATAAAGTGAATTATCAATTAATTAATTTATAACTTACATCCCTGTTTTACACACAATACCTCATAATGACAACATGAAGTATTTTTGAGATTTTTTGCAAATTTGTTAAAATTAAAAACAAAACCTAATCACATGTACACAGGTATTCACAGCCTCTGCTCAGTACTTTGTTGCTGCACCTTTAGCAGCAATTACAGCCTCAAGTCTTTTTGAATATGATGCCACAAGCTTGGCACACCTATCTTTGGGCAGTTTGGCCCATTCCTCTTTGCAGCACTTCTCAAGCTCCATCAGGTTGGATGGGAAGCGTTGGTGCACAGCCATTTTCAGATCTCTCCAGAGATGTTCAATTGGATTCAAGTCTGGGCTCTGGCTGGGCCACTCAAGGACATTTACAAAGTTGTCCTGAAGCCACTCTTTTGATATCTTGGCTGTGTGCTTAGTCGTTGTCCTGCTGAAAGGTGAACCGTCGCCCCAGTCTGAGGTCAAGAATGCTGTGGAGTAGGGTTGGGTGATATGGCCTAAAAATGATGTCACAATATTTCTGTGAATTTTCACGATGATGATATTCTTCACGATATCAAGGAATACAGTTTTTTTTCTTTTAAATTTATAAAGGACTGTTTCACAGGCCAGCGTTAATTATGTTCAACATATTCAGTAAAAACAAAAACTTATTTCTCCAGTTTATAAAGGGCAATTAAGAATGTGTTTAAAACTTTTTTTTAAATTCTGTATCAAATACTACCAGAAAATATTATAAACCACCACATCTTAAGCACACTGAGGAGTGGACTGGGACAAAATTCAGGCTCGGAATTTGACTTCATCCTAGGCCACCCTGTTGTTGGAAACCAGAAACCACTGCAGTTTTAGTAGGTTAATATTTTAAAATAACAGGTATCAAATTAGTTATAAATGTAATTATAACCTTTGGATGGGACAAAAATTATAAATTTGGATTGTAATAGTCAACTGATCTATTGATTATTAAAACAACTGATTGACTAATCTTAATTCAAATCTGGGGCTGCTTCTCATTTCTTCACCTTTTCAGAGTCAAAACACAAGGTAAGAGGTTTTAGGTAAAAAGTTACAATTCTGCATGAAAAAGGTAACAGATTTGTCACCAAAAAACGTTCAAAATTTAAAAAAAAAAATGTACCTTTATGAAAAGATGTTTAATGGGGGAAAAAAAAAATTAGGAGAGACCAGTAACAAGCAGATGAAAGTAAAGTTGGTACTGTAGACTCCATATAGCCTATAGTTTTGAAAATTTTGCAGATTTTTCTTAAAACATCTGAATAGTCCTGAAAACATTGCCTTATGAATGTAAGAGCAATTTAGCTCTGGTTAATGCATCCTATTTATTACATTAAAAAACGTAAACCCTAAACACATTACTTCTCTATCTCATTTCTGTGCTCTGGGGCATGAGGGGGTTTTGCTGCTTTTAACATATTAAATTAGTCTAGTATGCTATTTCACTGGGTCAGGAAGAACTATTATCATTTCATCATTTTTATCATATTGAATATATGCTGGCCTACCTGTCGTTTCCCATGACACTTCTGTTGGTAAGACCTCCCGTCTCTCTCTCTCTTTCTCTAGTTTACCCACGTTAGAAATCTTCATTGCACAGACAACTCCTGGGGCTGATAACAGATTTTTTTTTTCTTTCGGTTGAATAAATCACGCTGGAGCAGCCACAACAGAACGAAAATAAACCTCTGGACTCTTGGGACATAAGCAACACCTCTTCAGGGCGAAGTAAAACTTTCCCCCGAAGCGCATTGTTGACATGCAGGTAAAAAATGTGGGCAGATTATCCGCATTGCACCGTTTTTTTTTTAAAAGAAGGCAGCAGTCTGAAATGGCCTTAAAACTAAATTACTTTCTCACAACCAGACGAAGACATTCCAAGCACAGAGCACCGCTTCCCACGCCATGTTTCCCCCCCCCCCCCGTTTCTATGGTAACACGTAACTTCTGTTGGCAAAATGGACCGCAAATATCGCAATATTCATTTTTACACTGGTATCAAAATTTATACCGGTATTATGAAGAGTACGATATGGCACACCCCAACTCTGGAGCAGGTTTTCCTCCAGGATGTCTCTGTACATTGCTACATTCATCTTTCCCTCTATCCTGACTGGCCTCCCAGTTCCCGCCACTGAAAAACATCCCCAAAACATGATGCTGCCACCACCATGCTTCACTGTAGGGATGGTATTGGCATGGTTATGAGCGGTGCCTGGTTTCCTCCAAACATGGCATTTGGCATTCATGCCAAAGAGTTCAAGCATGGATGGATGGATGCTCTGAGAGTTTTTCAGGTGCCTTTTGGCAAACTCCAGGCGGGCTGCCATGTGCCTTTTACTAAGGAGTGGCTTCCGTCTGGCCACTCTACCACACAGGCCTGATTGGTGGATTGCTGCAGAGAAGGTTGTCCTCCTGGAAAGTTCTCGTCTCTCCACAGAGGAACGCTGGAACTCTGACAGAGTGACCATTGGGTTCTTGGTCACCTCCCTGACTAAGGCCCTTCTCCCCTGATTTTTCAGTTTAAATGGTCGGCCAGCTCTGGGAAGAGTCCTGGTGGTTCCGAACTTCTTCTGTTTATGGATGATGGAGGCCGCTGTGCTCATTGGGACCTTCAGAGCAGCAGAAATTTTTCTGTACCCTTCCCCAGATTTGTGCCTCGAGACAAACCTATCTGAGGTCTACAGACAATTCCTTTGACTTCATGCTTGGTTTGTGCTCTGACATGCACTGTCAACTGTGGGACCTTATATAGACAGGTGTGTGCCTTTCCAAATCATGTCCAATCAACTGAATTTATCACAGGTGGACTCCAATTAAGCAGTAGAAACATCTCAAGGATGATCAGTGGAAACAGGATGCACCTGAGCGCAATTTTGAGCTTCATGGCAAAGACTGTGAATACTTATGTACATGTGGTTTCTTAGTTTTTTTTATTTTTAAGAAATTTGCAAAAATCTCAGACTTTTTTCACATTGTCATTAATGGGGTATTGTGTATAGAATTTTGAGGAAAAAATGGATTTAATCCATTTTGAAATAAGGCTGCAACATAACAAAATGTGAAAAAAGTGAAGTGCTGTGAATACTTTCTGGATGCCCTGTATGATCATGAAAGCATTGCATCTGCCATGTTGATTGAATGTGTCTCTATCTCATCCTCAGGAGTGCCCCTGCCTCTCCCAATCACTCAGGGGTGCTCTCGGCCCAGTCCAGTGGCGTCCAGACCCCTGACAGCCTTTCACGGGAGGGCTCCCCAGTCCCCCTGGAGATAGAGACGTCCTCCACTTCTGCCACGATGTCCATCTCAGCAGTTCAGCCAAAACTGGCAGTGATCAAGGAAGCAAGCTTTGCACAAAACATGCCAGGTATTGTTTCGGCAGTTATGTAGACTGTAGAAGTCAGTGGTTTAAAGTAAGACTGCATAATGTTGGTTGCGGTTTGTGTGCATGGTCTTCATGGTGGTTCCTGTGTAGTTTATTTATTTATACATAGTACATAGTAATAATACTACATAATGTGAGTTTGTTTGTGGAGCATCGTGGCTGTCACAGGTAGCCTTCGTTTAAAGCCCCCCTTTCAGAAGTGTTCCAGCACTGCACCTATTAGTCAATTAATCAACTAGTCAGTCAAGTGAAAATTGACAGCTAATTTGTTAATCTAATGCACCCCTTTTCCACTTATTTCTGGCTGATGAGGGAAAAAATTCTTTAGAAAACATCACAAATTTGAGGAAAAACATCACAAACCTGCTGTACATGAAAAAATGTCAAACTTCTAAGAGGAATTTTTAAAAAAATACAGATTTCTGAAGAAGAAACAGTCGCAGTCCCAAATTTGAGACGAGAAGAAAAAGCAGATTTATACGAAAAGTTACAAATTTATGAGGAAGAAAGTTGGAAAATTTCCAAGAAGTTTGTGAGATAATAGTTGCACATTTACAAGAAGGAAAAAAATGAAGGTAATTTTATCTCTGCTCCCCATCAAAAGAAACAGCTGTTGTTGGTAGACAAGCACAGAAAATACATACCTGCCAACTACTCCGGTTTTGCCGTAATGGTTCCGGTTTTCAAGACCCCATTCCGGGTTACGGCTTTATTAATCAAAATTACGTTTTTTTCACTAAAAATTCAGTCAAAAATTTTAAATCATAAAAAAAAAACACGAAAGCAATTCCAAACACGAGATTGCTAGGAATCGTATCTAAATTTAGAACAAAGGCAATCGGCACTGCTTCCTGTAGGTGTATTGCGCATGTGCGAGAGGTCTGAGCCTAAGGTGCGCTCTTTCAGCCAGAACTGGAAGTGGCGTATGGCCAGGTGGAGAGCCAGTAACTCTGTCGAACACGCTGTATTTACGCTCACTGTCGTGCAAAGACCTGCTAAAGAAGGTGAGCGGTTGCCAAGAACCGGCGACGCATTGCTCCACGACGGCCCCATGCCCATGTCCGAAGCGTCGGTAGTGAGCACAATCCGAGCTACCGGGTCTTGGTGCGCCAGCAGTGCAGCGTTCGCCAGAGCTGTTTTAACCTCAGAGAACGCCTGCTCCCGGTCAGGAGTCCAGTCGACTCTGTCCGCCGGTTTCCATTTCTAGAGTGCGGCGTACAACGGCTGTATGCGCTGGGCTGCGCGGGGGAGGAAATGGTTATAAAAGTTAACCATCCCCCAAAACTCCTGCAGCGCCCTGACATTGATGTTGAGGAGAAAAAATAGCAAAACAATTTAGTTAGATTACTTTTATGATTCCAAACAGTTTGAAATTGACAGTGCACAGTGGACATTGACTCATAACTTTTGAATATTTCTAAGACTTGGCTACATCAGTGATTGTGCAAAATGAACTGCTCAAGACTCAATGGAGATTGAAACTGGTGATCTGAAATGAATGCTGAAATTATAAAAAGTAATGGTATGTTGGAATTTTATTTCTATTATGGAATAGATAAAATTAACTGATTTTGATTTGATCAGGTGTTAAAGCATGTGATGGATAATGCTTGTTGGAATATTTTAGGAATGCTATCTTCTTGGAACATAAGTCAATATTATACAGTAATAAGTGGCATTCAGCTGTTTGTTTTATGTCATTTAAGCACAGTTCTGGTACTTAAAAATCATAAAAACCCAGGAGCTTTGGGGGGCTTTGCCCCCCTTGCCCCCCCACCGGGGATCTGCCCCAGACACCGCTGGGGAACTATGTTCCCCAGCCCCCCTGCTAAAATTTTCAGATAATTTCCCCAACCTAAAATCACATCCCTGGAGCCATTGTTTTCATTTGGAATCGCGAAGGAATTAGGTCAGCATTGTATACGTTTTCATCATGGAATCTGCCGGAGAAAAATCACAAATGAGTGTGAAACCCAAACGAAAATTACAGTCTTTTCGTGAGGAATACTCCAAAGCATTTCTAGGAATTATTATTCGCTCAAGAAAGGGTGAAAATTACGCCAACTGCACTTTGTGTAGACAAGATTTTTCGATCGGACGTGGAGGATTCAGCAATGTGAAAGACCACGTGGGAACGAAAAAACACAAGTCGAATGCCAGTGACACCAGCGGCAAACTTTCTACGTTCTTCGTAAGAAAAATAGAAACATGATTATTGAAGAAATATGAGGTTGTTAGCCACATTTTAACTTGATTTAATGCTAATATTTGTTTGGCGTCGGGGGGGCTTTGCCCCCCTGAACCCCCCACCAGGACTTTGTCCTGGACCTGCCGGGGCCTGCGGCCCCTGGACCCCGCCTAGCTACTAGGCTTTTCAGGTTTTAAAAGTTGGCAGGTATGAAAATAGAATATAAGTCATCTTATATCACAATAATAATATCACCATATACATTTTCTGTAAATTCTACAGTTTAGATAATCATATAAAAAGACCATCTCTCATTTTTTTTTTTTTTACATGTACCATTTTCCCTCATAATTTTGCAATGTTATAAAACAGTTTTGTAGTGTGCACTTGAGACTTGATTCTCATAAATTTCAGGTTTTTCCTTCTAAATCATATATGTATAAAAAGTAAACATAAATAAGTTAAATATTTCCTTAGCCAGAAGAGAATAGCAAAAAAAAAAAAAAAAAAAAAAATATCTGAAAATGAGAAAATCACCCATGGTTGTGACCTACAGATATGAATTAGCTGCTAGTTTAAATCAGTGAAAATTTAAGTGCAGACCTGCAGCCTGCTATTCTGGCCTGATTTCACCTGTTTGCTTCTTAGTAAAAATATTTCAGATTGGTCATGATCTGAAAATCAAAGACACCAAAGGTAATGTAATAAAACGCATGTGATGACTTTAACTTTATTCATTATTGCTACTTGACAAATTAAAATGATTAGAAATCAAATAAATTGCATTAAGAGCCAACTTGCTCCTTTATTTATTTATTTTGCATATATGTGCCACCATCATACACTTTTGCAACTTTAATAAGAAAACTTTCAGACAAAACTAAGAAACGCAGCAGTAATTTACCCCCCCAAAAAACGGTGGTCTGCTACGGTTTCCAGTTAACACAACTTGGCTTAAATGACGATCATTTAGCATTTTATAATTAGGCCTAGTGTTAACGTCACTTACCTCCTATTAAAATGAGGTTAGCGAACTATCCTCTGTGACGCAGCATGAAAAACGGTCCTACATCTCTGGCAAACAGGAGTAGCAGTTATCTGAACCAGTAGTTTGGAGTGTTAGCATTAGCAACCACTGGATTGAAGCCTAGCCACCCACCACAACTGTTCCGCTACGCGCAGTCACACACTGCAGGGAAGAGACTGGGCGCTGGCAAGTAGTGGTGAGGAGCTTTACTGAATAAATGGGGGTATGGGCATTTTAAATATGATATAAACGATAGAGTATTCTATGAAACGACAGACGATTTTATATCGTTATATCGCACAGCCCTAGCAGAAAATGTTTGTGTTCCACCAATGTGAATTGTGCATCACCGCTGCCTGTGAATTCTTGTATTTTTCTATACGTCCCTCCATACCCCTAACTATGGGTGGGCAAAATTGCCCAAAAATGATATCACAGTATTTCTGTGCATTTTCACGATAACAATATTACAGAATACAGTTTTTTTTTTTTTTTTTTTTTTTTTGTGTTTCCTTTTTAAATTTATGTGAAAAGGACAGTTTCACAAGCCAGCATTATTTACCTTCAACATATTCAGGAAAAACAAAACAAACTCTTATTTCTCTAATTTATAAACAGCAGCTCAGGTTTAGTTTAATTTTTTCTTGTTTTGTATCAAGTAGTACAAGAAAATAATATAAACAGTTACATCTTAAGTGCACACAGATGCCGGGTTTTATGCAAAAGTCACTTTATCTGGAACATGTTTGGTGAACATGTCCCATATTTTTGTCATTCATTATTATTATCATAAGTATTTTCCAGGTCCTTGGTTTATTTAGTAGTGTTTCTGATGGTATTCTCTGTCCATTCTTAGTTCTTATGTTTGCTCTTATTTTGAAGTCATTCCTGTTACATTTCCTGTTTGCATTATTGTTGTAGTCTTGCTTCTGGTTCACATGATGATTTACTCTTTACATTTCTGTTATTGATCCTGATCAGCGTTTTTTCATTTCCCCTCATTAGTATTTGTGTATAGCCTCCCTCAGTCATTTGCTCTCGGCCAAAAGATAAACCCATGTTGTGTTTCTCATTGCCTCATCTTCCACCACATTCCCAGTCTGGTTTGTACTTTCAGTTTCGTTCCTGTATTTACATTTAGTTTTGTGTATTCCAGCCTCTGTGGTTTGCCTTTGTTTATTATTAAAGTGCTGAAAACTAATACCTGCATTGTTGTTGCACTGAACAGGTGTGTGTGTGTGGGAGGGTCCCCCCCTCCCCTTGGGGCATTGAGTAAAATCAAGATGAAGCAGCCAAAACGGAATGGAAGTACAACTACAGACACTTCCAGCAGGACATTGTCAGAGTTAATGTGCGGGAAAAATACAGGCAGATAATCCACATTGCTGCACCGTTTTTTTTTTGTTTGTTTGTTTTTTTTAAACATGGCAGCAGTCTGAAACAGCCTTAAAACTTAAATATTTCCTCTCAGCTGCAGGGTTTCCTCTGGTAACATTTCACGGTGGCGGCCTGCCACGCCAGAAAAATTTCCACCGCTCTATCAGGACATATAAATTTAAGAAAAATTTATGAAGGAATGACTATCCGCAAGCGCGCACACGAGAAGCGCCCCGCCTGCATGTTCTAGTCACCAGCCAGGCAGAGTGTCTTGCTACTAGCGTGACTGTCCGAGAGAAACACGAGCTTATTAAAGTACTTTAAACACGGGAAAAAATCAGAAGAGGTATATAAGCACGAGAGAAATTTATCATGGTTTTAACCCACTGGTAATGGGAGCAATAATGGAAGAGTCACTTAGCTAACAGGTGTGGTTAAGAGCTCGAGTTGGTTCATTTTGTTTAATTTTTGTTTTATTTCAGTCAAGAATGAAAAGAAGCTGTTTTTAACCTTTACCTAAGTTAATATTAACTAATTTATGTTCATTAATATGTACCTGGCAAATTAAGGTGACTGAAATTCACAGTCAGTGACTTTAATCCATCAGCAGCCTTCAGACAAACTAAACATGCCAACATTTAAATTTCAAAATAAGGGAGGTTTTTCCTGCTGTCTGGGTGGTGAGGAGATTTCTAAAAAAAAAAACAAAAAAAAACTGTAAATATATAGTAATATTAAAACAGAAATAACTGCCTCTTTGGTCATTTAAGTTAATTTATTTCATTAAATACAATTTTATTATTATTTTTTTTTCTTTGAAATCAGAGTTAAATTATTGTTCTGTTCTGGCTCTGCAAAATTATGGTTAAAAATTTAAACTGTTATAAGGAAAAAGTAAAAAAAAAAAAAAAATACCACAGTCTGTTTCAAATTTATTTAAAATAAAAAAACAGTAATTTTATTTTTAAAAAGCAGACAAAAATTTGCCATAAAATAATCCACAAATTTATAATAAAGTCTCAAATGTACAAGAAAAGTCAATTTTACTAGAGGAAATTACAAATTTGAAGAAAATGGTTTCAAATTTAGATAAATTGACAGAGAAAAGTAGAAAACTATAAGAAAATTGTTATAAATTTTTGAGAAAAACCTCAAACCTTCAAGACTGAAGTCATTACTCAAGTTTTTAAGTGGGTGCTCTTTGTACCCTTAACTCAATTAGAAATTTTTGGTTGTCTACTTTTAATTATTAATTTCAAAGCACTGCTTTTACATGAGTAGAATTTCTGGTTACTATACCCACCTGGTCATATAATTTAAGTGTGTATGAGTAAATTACGATTATGAATGTTTTTTTCCCCTTCCCTACTCTCTCAATGGAAAAAAAAAAAAGAAGAAACACTAGAATAAAAATACAAAAAATACACATTTTTTTTTGTCATTTACGTAAACCATGACAAAAAAATCCTGCAGGACAAAATATGACACTTGATATTTTCTAATCTGTTTGTATACCACCATAGACAGAGAGAGAACCTGAAACAGACAGAGCACAGAGAGGGCAAGATGAGACAGAAGAGAGGAGCCAAGGAGAGGAAAGTGTTCAGGCAGAGGAAGGCGAGAAGGATAACATCACGAAAAAGTCTAAACAGAGGACATAAAATTAACATATTCCGGTAACAATTGTGTCGTGTCTTTACTGCCCCCCCCCCTGAAAAATATGTTGCCACCGCACCAAGGTCTTTAAGCCAGAGGAAACACTGAGCTGGATGCAGATACTCTGACTTCGTAGCTGCAGCTTCCCATGCTATGTTTGTTTTGCCATTTCTATGGCAGTGCTTCACTTCCATCAGCGGTGTGACATCATGCAGTAGACCCCAAATATTGCGATATTCATTTTTACACCGGTATCACAATTTATACTAGTATTATCGTGAACGATACGATATGACACACCCCTACCCCAAATACCTCTGCTTCAAACAGAAATTTGCCTTCTTCTCCCTTTACTTATTGCTCATCCTTCCATCGTCTTCCTGTTCCAGGCTCTCCCGTTGGCAGCCAGCAGGTACTCATAGCGGTCCAGCGTCAGTTACCTCAAACCATCAAACCAGTGACTTACACCATGGCCTCCCCAGTGAGCACTAGCGCCTGCCAGCCCCCGGTCCAGACTGTCCACGTCCTGCAGCAGATTCCGACGGGGTCTCTCAGCTCGGCCGCTGTCATTGCCCAGCCAGCCACCATCATCAATAGTGAGCCACAGGAGAATGGGGAGCACACGGAGGTCAAAGGTGAGACGGGACCTGCTGCCTCTGTGCTTACTAGGGTGCATGTTTCATTCAGGCTGAGTTTAAAAGTAGGGATGCACAATTATATATTGGCATGCAATCAGTATCTGCTCATAAAGCATTTAAAATTATTTACAGCCAATACAATAATATAACAGCAGACAGTCAAGAGTGACGCTCGACTGTGACGTTATGCTTTTCCAGCCACTTGAGGGAATGATGTCACATCAGGCAGCGTAGATAGACATGTCTGCCCCTGCAGACGTGTAAGAAATAAACACAAAGAAATTAGTCCACGAAACCTGACAAAAGAAAGACACAACGGCGAAGAAAAAAACCTTCTCCACAGTGCTCAAACACACACACACGCACACTAGACCGTGACCTCCTGGTGACCAAAGACACCACCCTGCACCACATGCCCAGTCACAGGTAATTGTCAGATTTGGCCTTACCCAAGTAACAAGCTGTGATTTTTTTTTTTTTTATTTATTTTTTTTTTAACATCACATTGAGATGGTTCTAAGTTACTGTTTGAAAAAGACACTGTTTAGTAGGCTTGTATTTTGAAGTGATTTTGTGATCCAGTTTATATGATGCTGTGTTAAGTCTGTAAAGCCCATGCAGCCTTATCCAGCCCCTCCAGGATTTCGCGGGATGTTTTTGATTGTTGCGGACCAAAAAGCCTGAATTTGCAGGAGCTTTTTTTTTACAAAGTTGCAATAAAAGTTGCAATGTTTTTTTTGCGCGCGAAAAGTTGTGGGAAGAACTACAAATTTTAAAGCAGATTGTTTTGTGTTTTTTTTTTTTTCCATAGTTTACTGCAGTGATATTCTACAACACCACAAGAAAAGCACAGGATTGCCAAAAATTTCCTATTAAACAGTGATTTGTAAATTAAGCAGAAACTCCTGCTGTACAGAAAACCTCTTGTGCAACAACAACTACAGACTTTAACACAATATCCATTACAACAGCTAAATTGCATTGAATGCATGTTAACAAACTTAGATTTGGAAATTATTGGCAGCACCTTCATTTGAAAACTACCTAACCGCAGCAGTCACCAACCACTCGGTACAGAGCACAGAGGGAAAAAACACTTCATTCTGTTGCTCTGTATTGTCTGTCCATCTGTCAGTCTGTATTTTTCTGGGGGAAAAAAATTGCTGAATGTTTTCTCTTCCTTGCCTGACTCCTGCCAATCTGTCTGTTTGCTGCGTCTTGACACACAGTCATACTGGGAGGAGGGGTTCTCCTTAGGGGTGCGCATTGGTCCGTGTACAGACTGGAGAGTAACAGCTTTAAAGCTCGTTGACAAGGTGTAGTAATGGTTTTACCTCTACAGATGTATAAAATGATCAAACACTGGCTGTAGTGTTAGACTTGTTTGTTTGTGGTTTTATGGCATCTCTTCTTATGCGCACTCCTGCGATGGGGTGGTTTTCAGGCTGGCAGACGTTTTTCAACAAAAACCTGGCACTCCGTACATGTGGTCAGGATGGAGACTTGGGGAGACTTCCACTGGGGAGACGGAGGAAGGGATGGTGTGCGAAAACTCGGTGGTTTTTTTTTTTTTTTTTTATCACAGCAGTGTTTTTTGCTGATGTGTTCTGTTAATACTCATTGTAAACATGGAAGTGAGCACGGTGCAGTGACGCAGCTGATTGGTTAGACTGAGCATTTCAGTGCTACTCAGGGACAAATTTGATTGACGGAAGTTGACGAGGATTGGCCAAAATTGTGGGAAAGTTGCAGTGATTAAAGTTACAAGGTCGCGCAAAAGACGCAATGATGGCTTGATCTCGCGTGAATTGACAAGATTGCAACATCACAAAATCCTGGAGGGACTGGTAAATGGGTGGGAAAAATATGTGCAAAGTATATCTGTATAATCAATAACTACTTTCAAACTATTGCCAAAAATTCTATTGTGCATTCCTATTTAAAAGCTAATGTGATGCTGCAGCATCCATCTGCGTGTCCTTCCATCTATCCACATTTCACAGGACTTGCCATTCCTAGGCATTAGCCCCGATGCTCACAAAACTGATCTGAGCGCTTAGGTGATTTCAGAAAAAGTAATACTCCTCCTTATGCAGTTACCCTAATTCTCAACAAATTCATGCACAATTATCAGTGCATCAAAGTTGTGCCCAAGGTCAGGGTCAAAGGTCAGGAGATCTCTGTACTATCAGTTTACGGCTGCTATCTTTGAAGATTTATAAATTGAAGGCTGTGCAAGTCTAAAAGGGTCTTTACTTTTCCCTTTATATGGAATCATGTGTAACTTCCTAACCACTGATGAGACAGAACAGTTGTCCTGTCTAAAACATGAATCCCTTCCCCCCTCAAGTAAAGTCATTGTGTGTGTTCCTTCCTTCAGTTAAAGTTGAGACTGTTCCCACCATCACCTCTATAGGAGCATCCAGTCGCATCATCCAGAGCTCCCAGGCAGCCACCCCCCTGCAGACCGTTACCATAGTGCAGCAGGCCCCTGTGGGTCAGCACCAGCTGCCCATTAAGGCTATTACTCAGAACGGCACCCACAGCATCACCACTGCCATCCAGGGACATGCCAGCACAGGTGAGAGGCACAGCAGGAGGCACATCAGACTACAGTAGACACTCCTGTGTAATCTTTATGGTGTCATGTAAATGTCTAATTGCTGAGAAGTGAAACAGCTGTTGAGTTTATATGCCATATACAGTACACACGTGGACAAAATTGTTGGTACCCCTCTGTTAATGAAAGAAAAACCCACAATGGTCACAGAAATAACTTGAATCTGACAAAAGTGGTAATAAATAAAAATTCTATGAAAATTAACCAATGAAAATCAGACAATGCTTTTGAATTGTGGTTCAACAGAATTATTTTAAAAAACAAACTCATGAAACAGGCCTGGACAAAAATGATGGTACCCTTAACTTAATACTTTGTTGCACAACCTTTTGAGGCAATCAATGCAATCAAACAATTTGTGTAACTGTCAGTGAGACTTCTGCACCTCTCAGCAGGTACTTTGGCCCACTCCTCATGAGCAAACTGCTCCAGTTGTCTCAGGTTTGAAGGGTGCCTTCTCCAGACGGCATGTTTCAGCTCCTACCACAGATGTTCAATAGGATTTAGATCAGGGCTCATAAAAGGCCACTTTAGAATAGTCCAATGTTTTGCTCTTAGCCTTTCTTGGGTGTTTTTAGCTGTGTGTTTTGGGTCATTATCCTGTTGCAAGACCCATGACCTGCGACTGAGACCAAGCTGTCTGACACTGGGCAGCACATTTCTCTCTAGAATACCTTGATAGTCTTGAGATTTCATTGTACCCTGCACAGATTCAAGACACCCTGTGCCAGATGCAGCAAAGCAGCCCCAGAACATAACAGAACCTCCTCCATGTTTCACAGTAGGGACAGTGTTCTTTTCTTGGTATGCTTCATTTTAGCATCTGTGAACACAGAGCTGATGTGCCTTGCCAAAAAGTTGCAGTTTTGTCTCGTCTGTCCATAGGACATTCTCCCAGAAGCTTTGTGGCTTGTCAACATGCAGTTTGGCAAATTCCAGTCTGGCTTTTTTATGATTTGTTCTCACCAATGGTGTCCTCCTTGGTCGTCTCCCATGAAGTCCACTTTGGCTCAAACGACGACGGATGGTGCGATCTGACACTGATGTACCTTGACCTTGGAGTTCACCATGAATGTGTTTAGAGGTTGTTCTGGGCTCTTTTGTTACCATTCGTATTATCCGTCTCCTCCTGCGGCCATGTCCAGGGAGGTTGACTACAGTCCTGTGGATCTTAAATTTCTGAATAATATGTGCAACTGTAGTCACAGGAACATCAAGCTGCTTGGAGATGGTCTTATAGCCTTTACCTTTAACATGCTTGTCTATAATTTTCTTTCTAATCTCGTGAGACAACTCTCTCCTTTGCTTCCTCTGGTCCATGTTTAGTGTGGTACACACCATGTCACCAAACAGCACAGTGACTACTTGTCACCCTTTAAACAGGCCGACTGACTGATTACAAGTTTGTAGACACCTGTGATGTTAATTAGAGGACACATCTTGGTTGAACATGTCCCTATGGTCACATTATTTTCAATCTTTTCTAGGGGTACCATCATTTTTGTCCAGGCCTGTTTCATGAGTTTGTTTTTTAAAATAATTCTGTTGAATCACAATTCAAAAGCATTGTCTGATTTTCAATGGTTAATTTTCATCGAATTTTTATTTATTACCACTTTTGTCAGATTCAAGTTATTTCTGTGACCATTGTGGGTTTTTCTTTCATTAACAGAGGGGTACCAACAATTTTGTCCACGTGTGTATGTGCTCAGGCATGTTCCTAGCTTTTTGGGGGTCCCCATTGCAAGATTATAGAGGTTGAAATTCAGGCTTCCGAGGGACCCTGATGTTCTGGAAAAATTGTCCAGTTCAGGAAAACTATTCAACTTCACCTGATTGGTCCATTTTTTTTAATTATTTATTTTTTGGCAAATCAAGTGAAACCAGGCAATTCCTCCTGAACCAGACAATTTGTTGTGGCATACCAGGCACAAAGGTTGAAAATCACTATGAGCAGAAAAAAAAACATCCGTGTGAACATTACAAATTTATTTGGGGGGGGGGGGAATATACAAGAAAAAACTTGAAATTTTGCAAGAAAAAAGTTGCAAGAAATTTTCTGAGTTCTGAGCAAATTTTTGATGAAAAACTAACCTAATACCACACAATTATCATATTTCATGTCTTTATTGGACACATCCATTAAAGTAGAACTGAACTGAATGGCATTGAACGGCACTGGGTACATACAATTATAAAGATAATTTATCATTGGCACCCCCTCCACAAATCCCGGAATCTTGTAGAAAAATCGCGATTTTGAATTTCCCGCCCTGAAAAATCAGACAAATCCGCCGAAGTGCAGCCGGAGTTCCGCGTGACGTCACGAGTGTGACCCAGTCCTCATGTTTACCATTGCGAGCACGTCGACACTGGTTGTTTTTGGTGCATTTTGTCGTGATAGTCGACTACAAAACACTTCCAACACCTGGGAAGATCTGTTCAGTGGGCAAGGAAAGCTGTCATGGCGACGAAAGAAAAGAAAGGGGGAGGAAAAGCGACCAGGAAGCGATGCGTTTCTAGATATACAGTGATCTCTCACTTATCGCGTTTAATGGGGACCAGAACCGACCGCGAAAAGTGGAAAACCGCGAAGTAGCGTCACCCCCCGCCCCCCCAAGGGCGTCACAAGTACTATTTTGCACAAAAAGGCACAAGAGAACAGCGAAAAGTGCCACTAAGCAACACGAGCAATAAAGAACAATGAATGCGGTCTTCCTTCGCTGGGTAAAACGTCTCGGCCAATCAGCTTGCGAGGTAAAACGTCTCGGCCAATCAGCTTGCGAGATTCCCGAGCGGTGAAGAGGTGGGCGGAGAGGAGTGGAGCGGTGGTCAGAGAGGTAGATTTTCAGTTGTGCGGGCTCTCCTTGTTGATACCTGATGTTCTAATGTAGTCTCCCTGCCTTCTAAATTAGAACATCAGGTATCAACACGGAGAGCCCGCACAACTGAAAATCTACCTCTTTGACCACCGCTCCACTCCTCTCCGCCCACCTCTTCACCGCTCGGGAATCTCGCAAGCTGATTGGCCGAGACGTTTTACCGAGCTTCGCTCCCTGCCAAGCACCTATACCCAGCGAAGGAAGACCGCATTCATTGTTCTTTATCGCTCGTGTTGCTTAGTGGCACTTTTCGCTGTTCTCTTGTGCCTTTTTGTGCAAAATAGTGCTTGTGACGCCCTTGGGGGGGGGGGTGACGCTACTTCGCGGTTTTTCACTTTTCGCGGTCGGTTCTGGTCCCCATTAAACGCGATAAGTGAGAGATCACTGTAATAAGTTGGAAAAATGCTGATGGTTTTTTTTCCCCTTTTTTGTTGTTAATTTTCCTTATCCTGACACCCCAAACATGCCAAAGTAAAGACTCACCATTCTGTATTCAATAAGCGACTCTCCTCCCCATCATTGCTGCGGTCTGAGTCGGTGCCGGAATCCCCCGAAAATTCTGGCTCTAATCTGTACGGTTCGATGCCTCCCTCGCTCTCTTCCTGTTCACTTGACACTCCTGCATCCTCCTCTGTCTTGTCACCGATCCTGAATGCCTCTTCACTCTGAAAACTCTGGTGTTCTTGACTGCTGGAACTGCTATCATCTGCCATTGTTGTTTTGATAAGGGTCACACTCATGACGTCGTCTGCACTACTTCTGGTTTATTTGGCACTGCCAGCCAGAGGCAAAAGTTTATCGGCTTATAGCTTGGCCATCGCACGGCCTAAAAATTTCTTTTATGTGTTGAAAAATACAATAGGTAATAAGGAATTAATCTGCTATTCTACTTTTTTGGCAAAAAGGTGAGTTCAGTTCTACTTTAAATACTCACAGTGCTGGTGGAAAAAGTAAATGAACCCTTATGCTAATGACTTCAACAAAAGCCAGGAGTTGGCAAACCTGGAGTTCCAGCAATGAAACAAGATTTTGACAAACTTTTTACTATTCACAAGAAGCAGGTGCTGATGTGAACCTTGCCATGCAAAAAAGTGATCTCCAAAAACCTATGATCATAATTTGCATAAAACTGGAAAGGGTTAGAATTTCCATGACCAGTCCACAATTACACAAATTGTCTACAAATGGAGATGATTTAGTACTGTCTACTCTCCCTAAAAGTCTACTCTCCCAACCAAGTTGACTCCAAAGGCACAACACAGAATGTGCAATGAGGTTAAAAAAAAAAAAAAAAAAGAATCCTGCACTAAAAGCTAAAGGCCTTGAAGAAATCATTGGAACTGGTTAACATCTGGGTTCATGAGTCTACCATATACAAAACATTGAGGAAGCATGGTGTCTATGGCAGAAGCCGCTGCTTTACAAAAAGCATCACTGCACGCCTGAAGTTTGCCAGAGAGCACCTTTACAGTGCAACTGTTCAGCTTTAAAGCATTTTAGCTTTTAACATTCATCAGTGCTAAACTTGTATAATTTGCATTCGTAAGGTAACTTCCTTGAACTGTTTACGATCATGAACTTGCATGAATCCACCGCTGAGATGACATCACAACAGTGGTTGTGGTTATAGGGCAGGAAGTCTAGAAAGGCTTGTGTGCAGCCCCCCCCCCCCCTTTCTAAGAAACTTTTCAAGGTGGTTCTTAAAAGAACTAAGTCATTGCTTCCACTGCTACATTGGGTAGTCTGTTCCAGTAGTTGACACGTTGACTGAAGAAGTATTTCCTCATAAGTCTGTATCCAGGTTTAAAATTTTTTTTTAAAAAGAAATTTATTTAACCTTTATTTATACATGGGAGTTACACTGAGAGGCAGCCTCTCTTTTTCAAGGATTCCCTGTTCACATTCACACAGCTGCACATTAACACCTGGAAGCTGCCCAGTACAACCACAGAATGACCTGTGGACACCGAGCAGCTCCACTGGAGCAGTTGGGGTCAAGTGTCTTGATCAAGGGCACTACACTGGGGTTAATGAGGGTGGGGCAAACACTGCTATGTTATCTGTCCCACCCAGATTTGATCCTGCTGGTCCAGGGATTGAACTGACGACCTTCCGCTCACCAGTCCACATCCCTAACCATTAGGCTACCACTGCCCCTATGTCTGATGTCCCCTGGTTGTTGTTTCGGATAAAGTGAATAAATCCCTGTAGTCCAAACCTTCCATCCCTTGAAAATCTTGAAAACTTCAAGTGTATCCACCTGTAGTCTTTGCATTCTAATGTTTTTAGCTTATATATCTTCAGTTGCTGCTCATATGATAAATGAGATGATGAAGGAATCAACTTCAGAATTCTTCTTTAAACATTTTCAATGAGGTCAATGTCTCGTTGTAGGCATGGTCTCCAGACTTGGCAACAGTAATCAAAGTGGGGCCTAATGAGTGACTTTTACAATGTTAAAATTATATTTTTTTTTCCCCCTTGTCCTGTCAGGCAGTTAGGTGAGCAGAACAGAAATCTGCTACCCTTATTGTGCCAAAGCAGATTTATTTTTGCCAAAGGGAGCTTTATACAGTACCCTAGTATGTACTGAATATTGTTGTGTAATCTCCTCCTGTAATAACTTTTAATACTTCATTTGTTTGTTTTTTTTAACTCATGAAGGGCCTGACAGGATGGGGAATGGGGAAAGGAATTATGGGGAGGGAGAAGTAAAAGGAAGAGGGACAGACAAAAAAGAGAAACGAACCAACAACTAAAACAAACAAAAGACACTGCTTCTTCCACTGAAGAGGTCTCAACACGAGTCTGGTATCCACACCTGTTAAAGGGGAGACATTTGTGCGTGTGCGTGTATGTAAGAGTGCGTGCAAAATAAGTGTGTGCATGTGAGTGGTTTGTTAGGAAACATACGAAGAGGGCGACCGGTCGCAGCAACCCCCCCCCAAGAAACTCGAGCAGGTAAGGCAGCGCCACCAACCCCCACAGGTCGTAAATGTCTGAGGTCAACAAGCCCCAGGAAAGCCAGACATCCACCCCCGGAGGGATGGCCAGACATTCTTTTCTTTATAAAGTTTTTTTGATCATCCCAAGCATCCTGTTGGCTCCGTTAACTGCTTGGGCTATGTGATTACTAAATTTTAAGGTATTGTTCATGATAACTCTGAGATCCTTTTCTTCAGCTACAGATGGAATAATGTGGTCATGCAGGAAGTAGTCATAGCAGCAGTTATTGTGCCCCAGGTGAAGGCAACCACATTTACTTACATCGAAGAGAATTGGCCAGTCCTGTGACCATGAGAATTATTTGCAGAGGTCTTTTTGCAGTGTAAATGCTGACTCTATTGAGTCAGCTTTCCTAAAAATCTTTGTATCAGCAGATTTCAGTATTGTACTTGCTATGTTTGCGTCAATGTCACTAATGTGTACAATGAATGGCGTCGGCCCCAGAACAGAACCTTGTGGGATACTCGCCACATCGGACCACTGTGACTGGCTGCCATTCACGGCGACCCTCTGCTGTCTGCCACTCAATCATTCAGCAATCCATTGAGACACCTTGCCACTAGTACCATGACCTTCAGTTTTCTTCATGAACCATTGATGTGAGACCTTGTCAAAGGCCGTACTGAAGTCGAGATGCAGGACATCAACTGGATAACCTTCATCTATAAATTTAATGACCTCTTCCAGAAACTTGAGTAAATTTGTTAGACATGACGTTTGCTGTAAAAAAAAAAAAAAAAAAAACCCCAAAAAAACAAAAAAAACATGCTGAGTGTCTCTAAGCTAGCTTTAGTCAGCTTTAAGGCATTTCAGGTTTAAAACTAATTATTCAGCTTTAAGCTATTCTAACTTTCAAACCACCATAATTAAGTCTTTTTCAAGCATTTTAGGATTTTTTTTTTTTTTTTTTAGCTTGTAGCATTTACAGTACATTTTGTAAAGGGAATGCAGATTTTCTGTTTTTAATTGAATGTTCAAGGGTTCCACTATTCAATAGTATCAAAACAAATCATTCAGTAAACACATTTGACTTGATCCATTCTAACAGAAATCAAAGCCTCCACTGGATTTGCAAAATGGCATGCAGCATGGCACACTAATACCAGTTGATCTAACTACTCAACCACAGAACTCAGAAGTTTGTAGATGTGAGGGAACCACAAACGCCTCTCAACCCTAGAACCCCAGAAATGATGAACCATCAAGGTTGTTTTTTTTTTTTCCACAGTAGCATTCACGTTGTTTACAGTAACTCTGAAATGATGTAACAGGCAACCAGTGGTTGACAATTCAAGGTCTTATTTTATGGTGGGTTTTTTTTTTTCCCATTTATTTTCTCTCTACTTTGCTTCAGTGTGCTATGGGTGTCTTAATAGCAATTTTAGAGGAACTGAGATTTTTTTTTGTGAGATATAGGCTCACATTTGGTCTTCATTGTTGATACCAAAAATCCTTTATAACAAGGGTATGTTATGCTTTCTTGTAAAACTGTATCAGGTAGATATCAGTCCTACCCTCTGTGGTCCTTAAAGGCCAAATGTCACGTAATTTTTTTTTTCTAAATGACAACGAATTTAGATAAAATACACATAGCTTAAACCAAATATTCATACCGGAGACCATATCACCCACCTGTATTTACATAATTGCACAAAATACACCAGGTGAAGGCCCCACCTTGCTTGCTGGCTTGTGACAGCCAGTCCAGACCACGCCCATGTTTTTGACATCACCAGTTGTACCCTGGCTGCCCTGCCTATCCACATTCACACTTATCAACATTGGACAATCATGACGGAAAGTGACAGCGATTGTGAACAAATTAGTTTAGTTTTGTCTTTTTTTTTTGTGTGGTTTTTTTTGTCAGTGGTTCAGACAGTGACAGAGGCATAGAACCTTACCGGTTCGACCCGTCCGAGACGGAATTCGATGCTTTGTCTGATGACAACAGTTCCAACGATGACCAGAGAGCAGAACCAGTGGAAAATGTCATTGAACTGGACATTAATCGCCTCCAGAATTGTGAAGCCGAAGGGGGTCTGTCCAGGGCGCCCCATAAATATTGATTTTTCGGAAGCCATTATTATTACAGTGGAGGAGAGCCGCTGCTGTCAAGAAATTGACCAGATCAATATGAAAATGGAGGCGCATACCTGTCAAGTGAGACGTTTTCGCCGTATTTTAATACCATAAAACGCGACTATAAGGGACAGCGGAGTAATAATGGACATTTCTCTGGGAAATGTTTTCATACCTGTCAAGTGAGACGTTTTCGCCGTATTTTAATACCGTAAAACGCGGCTATAAGGGACAGCGGAGTAATAATGGACATTTCTCTGGAAAATGTTTTAAATGTAGTTCGTGTTGTTATTGTCAAATATTTTAAGGAAAATACGGGGGGAAAAAAAATTGAGTGTCTTGAGGAGCACATCCTGTGTGTGATCCCCCACAGCTGGTGCTGGCAGATGGCTCAGCCTGAGCTATTCACACTACAGTGTGGACTCAATCAGTCTAATGGCCGTGGCGGGCAGATGGCTAAGCGGGAGCTATTATCACTACAATGAGAAGTGTGGACTCAGGCAGATCGCTCAGCGGGAGCTATTATCACTACATTGAGAAGTGTGGACTCAGGCAGATCGCTTATAGCCGCGTTTTACAGTGTTGAAGTACGGCGAAAACGTCTCACTTGACAGGTATGAAAACATTTCCCAGAGAAGTGTCCCTTATTACCCAGTTGTCCCTGATAGTCCCGTTTTAAGGTATGGGTGAAATATCCAATTTTTTCTTTCTTGTTGCTCACTTCAACCTTCCAGTCTCCATATAAACAATCAATTGAAATACCCCATGCATCAAACTAGGGTACAATCGATTTCATCACTTCCGCCTTCTTCCCCAGGCGATTCCAGGGGCCGTGTCAGGCCAAGCGCGGCAGTTTTAAATTAACGAATATTCCGTTGTTACTGAAGCATATGCACCAAGACCCGAACGGATCGGTTCCCTTTTATATCTAGTTTCAAGATATTTAAAGTACCCTGTTACGTGACATTTGGCCTTTAAAGGAACATAATCCTGACAACTAGCCTTTTTAAAAGGTACTGCAGTAAAATTTTAAAACAGTGGAGAGGGATTAATAGCACACACTGGCAAGCAACAAAATGGCTATGTTTACATGGACACAAGTAACCGGATTAAAAGCCTGATCGGAATAAAAATACTTCATGTAAACATGGCAATCTGAATATTCTAACCCGATCACGCTCATTCGGATCAAAATTTCATTCCGATTGAGAGGGGTGGGTTATGCCAGTTGTTAATCCGAATGGTGCGCATGAAAACACTTATTCCGAACGTAGGGCAGAAAATATGTTTACTGCGTATGTCTGTACACCAGCCGCACGTCGACGTGACGTATTTCCGCCTTAGCAGCAGCTAGCAGAAAACATAGCGGGAGTAAAACAAAACTGGTCTGTATCGTCCTGCTGTCTCCCTCTGTTCGTCATATGCAGAAGTGTGTACTTGTAGCTTCATTACGGAGACCAGCAGAAGCAAAAGTACAGTCTGAATAACACAATACAGGTCCATTTCAACACTAAGCGGGGCTTGCTAACACCGGAAGTTGCTTCTTCTTCTACTATTTTTGGAATGTCAAAATGTTGACATGCGCATGTCAAAATGATTTATTCCATTCAAACGTGTGACACATGGAAACACACGTCCTAATCAGATCAGCTTTTTCAGGATCTATGTAAACAGTAAAATTCTGATCTGAATTGTAATCAGATTGAAGAAATTTTGCCCATGTAACCGTGGCCATGACTCCTGTGCAGCAAGCTGTTGTTGGTTCATTCCAGATAAAGCCAAAGGGCCTAATGCATTGACGTGGTGTCCGTCATCCTCATTTCACAGGAATCGCTGCTCCTGCTAGGCATTTGCCTTGATGCTCACCAAACTAACTCACAATGATCCTCGGGTGGGTCTGCATCCAAGTTGTGCTCAAGGTCAAAGTTCAGGAGATCTGGGCATTTATGATTTGACTGAACAACGTTATTCCTCCTAGGCCATTGACCTTCACTTTAAGCACATCCTAGATGGGTCTGCATCTATTCTGTACTTGAGGTTAAGGTGACTGTTCAGGAGATCTGAGTGCACCCAGGATGATTTTGTCAGGTTTTCATTGATAGTCTGGTTTTTGTTTTTTTTTTTCCTTTTTTTTTGTAATATACACCCCTGTCTAAAAACGGACGTATTGTAATATGAGGTTTGTCTGCCCGTTCATCTGTATGAGTTGTCTGGTGAAGTCCTTGCACAGTTTTCAAGATGGGACTTTTTTTTACACATAGTGTTTGTACATGTGTTGAAGATGGGCACATTGTAGGGGATTAAATGGTTTTTTTTCCTCAAAATTTGTTCCTCTTTGGATTAGAGATTGTTTGCTTTGTTTATCCTCCTTGCAGTTACGTGGTTATTAGTTTTTATTACAGATCTAGAGTATATTGAATCTTGAATTTGTATCGATTTTAGTTGTAAGTGGCTAGTTCTGCAATTGATGATGGCTATAGACAGACATACGGTGGTGTGAAAAAGTGTTTGCCCCCTTACTGAGTTCTCTTTTAAATATTAGACAAAGGTAACACAAGTAAACACAAAATGCAGTTTTTAAATGAAGAGCACGGTGGCGGAGTGGTTAGCACTGTGGCAGCACAGCAACTCACCCTTGGCTGGGGGATCCTGGGTTCGATCCTAGCCCCTGACCAACAGTGATCTGTGTGGAGTTTACATGTTCTCCCTGTGTCTGCGTGGGTTTACTCTGGGATTTCTCTGGTTTCCTCCCATATGCCAAAAACATGCAAGTTAGGTTAATTGGTATCAAACTGGGGATTCTAAATTGTCCTTAGGTATGACTGTGAGAGTGAATGGTTGTCTGTCTCTCTGTGTTGGCCCTGCGATGGACTGGTGATCTGTCCAGGGTGTACCCTGCCTCTTACCCAAAGATGCTGGGATAGGCTCCAGCCCCCCCCCCCCCCCCCCCGGGACCCGAAAGGGATTAAGCGGAAGAGGATGGATGGATGTTTATTATTAAGAGAAAAAAAAATTCAAACCTACGTGGCCCTGTGTGAAAAAGTGATTGCCCCCTAAACCTAATAACTGGTTGGGCCACCCTTAGCAGCAACAACTGCAATCAAGCGTTTGCAATAACTGGCAGTGAGTCTTTTACAACGCTGTGGAGGAATTTTGGCCCACTCATCTTTGCAGAATTGTTGTAATTCAGCCACATTGGAGGGTTTTCAAGCATGAATTGCCTTTTTAAGGTCATGCCACAGCATCTCAATTGGATTCAGGTCAGGCCTTTGACTAGGCCACTCCAAAGTCTTCATTTTGTTTTTCTTAAGCCATTCAGAGGTGGACTTGCTGGTGTGTTTTGGATCATTGTCCTGCTGCAGAACCCAAGTGCGCTTCAGTTTGAGGTCACGAAGAGATGGCCAGACATTGTCCTTAAGGATTTTTTTTGGTAGACAGCAGAATTCATGGTTCCATTTACCACAGCAAGTCCTCCAGGACCTGAAGCAGCAAAATAGCCCCAGACCATCACACTACCACCACCATATTTTACTGTTGGTATGATGTTCCTTTTCGGAAATGCTGTTACTTTTACGCTGGATGTAATTGGACACACACCTTCCAAAAACTTCAACTTTTGTCTCGTCAGTCCACAGAGTATTTTCCCAAAAGTCTTGGATCATCAAGATGTTTTCTGGCAAAACTGAGATGAGCCTTTATGTTCTTTTTGCTCAGCAGTGGTTTTCATCTTGGAACTCTGCCATGCAGGCCATTTTTGCCCAGTCTCTTTCTTATGGTGGAGTCATGAACACTGACCTTATCTGAGGCAAGTGAGGCCTGCAGGTCTTTGGATGCTATTGTGGGGTCTTTTTTTGACCTCTTGGATGAGTCACCGCTGCGCTGGTGGGGTAATTTGGGTCAGCCAGCCACTCCTGGGAAAGTTCACCACTGTTCCATGTTTTCGCCATTTGTGGATAATGGCTCTCACTGTGGTTTGCTGGAGTCCCAAAGCTTTAGAAATGGTTTTATAACCTTTTCCAGACTGATAGATCTCAATTACTTAGTTTCTCATTTGTTCCTGAATTTCTTTGGATCGCAGCATGATGTGTCTAGCTTTTGAGGATCTTTTGGTCTACTTCACTTTGTCAGGCAGGTCCTATTTAAGTGATTTCTTGGTTGAGAACAGGTGTGGCAGTAATCAGGCCTGGGTGTGGCTAGAGAAATTGAACTCAGCTTTCCAAAGATGTGATAAACCACAGTTAATTTATGTTTTAACAGGGGGGCAATCACTTTTTCACACAGGGCCATGTAGGTTTGGATTTTTTTTTTTAACCCTTAATAATAAACACCTTCATTTAAAAACTGCATTTTGTGTTTACTTGTGTTATCTTTGTCTAATATTTAAATTTGTTTGATCTGAAACATTTACTGTAAGTGTGCCAAAAAAAAAAAATAGAAATCAGGAAGGGGGAAACATTTTTTCACACCACTGTATAATGTAACTTGTGCAGTGCTGTTGTTTTAGGTCAGGCAGAAATTAACACTGCTTCTTTCCATGACTGCAGCACAGTTTTCTTCCACAGAAGTTTGCCTGTCTCCTCTGAAGCAGTGCAGGAGGTGAAAACCTTTGCATGACTGTTGTGAACTGTACAAATAGGAATGTCTGGGCTTTAACTTTGATGTTGGAAATGGCACTTTTTTTTTTTTTTTTTAGCCAAAATGTTTAATTTCTGGTAGCACCATGTTTTTTTAATGGTTTATTCCTGCTATTATGCCATTTTTTTTTTTCATGCATGATTAGCGCACGCTAGTTCTACAACCTCCAGCTCACAGAAAACACACACCCATCAGCCAATCTACGCAACTACTCACCAAATCAGAACATCACATATCCTGATCAGTCGGGGGAGTATGGGGCAAAATTTCTATCAAAATCATTTCAACTTGTAAATTAATATTCAAATGATTTCAGCATTTGTCGTTGCATGTCAAGCTTTTTTTTTAAACTCTGTAAAATAAATTTATGTAAGAAATTTAGCTTTCTGCATATGTAGATAAGATTTGATTTACTGTATGACATTTCTAAGTTAAAAATAGAAGTGCTTTTGTGAACATATATACAAAGCATCCAGCACTAACGGCTAACCAGCTGGCATTATCCTCAAAATGGGACCTCAGCTGAATTTCTTGAGGTGATGAAAGGCAGAGAGTGGGGTAAACTGGGACTCATGAGCATGTAATGAAACATGCACTTTTTTGTTCTGGAGAAGAAGTCTCTTAAAAGGGTCTGAAAATGGTGCTGAAATGAAACCTGATGTATTTTGACTGAAGCATATCGCAAACATTTCATTAGGCCTGTGGTGTCAACATGTAGAAAAGTGTATCACATGTCCTCTCGACAGCACTGTCTACTATATAAAACATGATGCACAGATTTCTTTTAGGTACCGTCACTTAACTATTGGTGGATTTAAAATATCAATTGATAAAAAAATGATTTTTTATTTGGATGATCAGACATTAATTAAAAAAAAAAAAAAACCTGATCATTGTTTTTGTTTTTTAATATAATGCCTTTTTACTTGTGTGAATTTTGCATGGCTGAGCTCTCGTGTTCATCTATTTAATTCACCAAGTTGGAGGGTTGGATGGTTCCTGGTACATTTGACAGCAGTAGGTCTCTGAGAAATTCTGTCATATTCAATGAAAATTGTTTTTGTTTTTTTATCCCTCGCCGGTCTTCGTCCAAAGTGTGATTATGTTATGGGGCAGTCCGTCCGTCTCACTTTTGTGAAATCAACTCCTTCTACAGTTCCGACTGTTTGAAACTTTGTACCAGGGTTTGATATACACTGATGATGCACATATTGCAGTTTGGCTCAGATCGGATGATTTTTGCAGGCATTGTAGCCCCTAACTTATGATCTCCTATCTCACCTCACTTCGTAGAAAGCAACTGTCTTGTGAAATCAACTCCTACAGTTTTGTTATTAATTCTGCCGTTTTAATTTTATTGTGATTATTATTATCTTCAAATCTCTCACTTAAGTGCTAGAAGGCCAAAATTAAATGTCATTCAATACAAATGTTGCTTGAAGGTAGCTGCCTGTCATGAAGCCCTGACTAAAAATATACCTTCATTCTGCATTTATTTATAGCACTTAACAGTTAACTACTGTATCCATAGTTTACGGAAGTAATGTAAGCTTGTGGCACAGGGAAGTCAATCATGTGATGCTTCAGCCGGCTGCTTGCGTTTTGTGTTTCACAGAAAATGGATCCATGTATTTTGTGGATCCATCTCGGCTCAGTCAAACATGAATCAATTCAAATCGGAGAATCGATCTTTTGAACCCACCCCTAAACAGGACTTTGGGAATCAGAATTAATTTAATTGATTGTAGAAATCCCTACTAATGCTCAGCCCTACCGTGTCCTCCATTGACATTCCTCTCTATTTTTCTCCCTTCCAGCTGTGGCAAGTCCCCTCCACCTGCTGGCGGCCCACGCCTCTGCCTCAGCGTCCCTCCCCACCAAACGGCAGAACGGGGACCTGCCAGGCACCGAGCAGCCGGACACCAAGAGGATCAAGTCTGAAGAGGGGGCAGCCGCGCCCGCTGCCACCCCAGCTGAAGCCTCGGACACGTCGGCAGCAAACGACCAGGGCAGCCACCCCAACTAGTCTGGCTTAACCACACATCACCACCATCCCACCCACAGTGTCTCCCTCTCTTTTGTCCACGTTGTTAAGTTTCTCCTCCTTGTCCTCCTACAGCTGATCCCCGAGGTGCCAAAAGGAAGGTTTGTTTCATTTTCAGTTTGGGTCAAAAATGTCTCAACCTCCCTATGAGCTGGACTGGAACGTAGGTCAAGAAAAACATAGACGGGACTAAAGTGAACTCGACGGCACCGCTCCTGTGAACCCCTGAGAGGGAGGGAAAAAAAACCCAGAACGACTGAAGCAAGCCTTAACAACAGCTAACACTTAAGAGCTCGTTTTACCACAGAGAAGATGGGACGGATGACCACAAGACCAACCGACTGACTGACCAACACAATGTGCTTTCAATGGTTACATTTTCCTGTTGAAGCAAAAACAAAAATCCAGAAAGGGATCAACTTGGAGCCAATATTCCTGAAACTGTGGCAGCTAGCCTCTCAGTACTGACCTTCCTTAATCGCAGCTCTACATAGATATGCAGTATTTTGTTGTTCAAAATGTGGCATGTAGGATCTGTTTTTTAAGCACTTAATCTAGATAAGAAATGATTCAATTAAAGAAGTACGCAACGGTGAGGTCAGTGTCATTTCGGTAACAGAATTAGAAATCCTGCTCTCTTAATGAGAATTTGATTTACTGTCGGGTGAAAAGGTGTCACTTTGTTTGTTTTTCTTCCTTTTTTCCTGTAAATTAATTTTGTTTCCCTCGTCCAGACATATCAGTATGAAATGGCTTTGTTGTTCGTACATATTTTAATACCTGCACAGATAACCAATGTAAGCATATGAAATTTCCTTGTGTAGTTCCTGATGTTGACTCCTGCATGTGTCCAACAGCCGGAGAAGGCGTTAATCTGTAAAACTGAACCATGGAGAGGGGGAAAGGAAAAAAGACTGCTTTTTCCCAACCGCATACTTTATTCTTTATTTTAATTTCCCTACCATTTCTGTTTTTTGTTTTCTTTTAAACATCTTTTGGTCTGTCCTCTCAGCTGTGTTAAAGTTGTGGTGTTGGCCCTTCCCTCCATAACCCCTCCTCACTTTGCTTGAATATTCTTTGCTCTGTTCTGGGGACCTGGAGAGTCTGGGTTTTTTTTTTTTTTTTTTTTTCCCCTTCAGATTGTAAGTGTTCCAAATGTTAGTGAAAAGGAATTTAAAAAAAATTGATGTTCGTTCTACTTCGGTGGACAAAATTTTTTTTTTAAAAAATAAATTAATTTAAAGTCACTCTATTGTGTCTTTGTCCATCATCCAAATGTCTTAAATCTGCAGTCCCACTTGTCTCCACAGAAGGGCAGTATTTGTCCAGTTTTCAGCTTGTTGGAAAATCAACTGGACAAGGGTTCTAGTGTATTTGAATCAGAAGGGAAAAGCACAGACTGTCATCTATAAGGCTAAAATGAAAAAGCTCATAAAACTACTTGAGCACACACCTGACATAAGGAAGTAAGTACAGGTATTAGTTGCTTCTATCAGGTGTCAAATTCAGTCTTACTGAGGGCCAGTAAAATAGTAATAAGCTATATTTTTTTAAACTTGAATGGAAGACATCTAGTTGGCATGCAGTAGGGGAAAATGGCAAACTACAAATACGCTGCTCAAAAAATCTGAACACTTTTTTTTTTTTTTTTTTTTTTTTTTTAGCCCCAAGTATATCAAGTCAAACTTTCGGGATACTGATGTGGTCACATAAGTAACGGGTGTTTTTTAATCAGTTTCAGCTGCTTTGCTGTTAATGAAAGTAGCAACAGGTGCACGAGAGGGGTAACAATGAGATGACCCCCAAAACAGGAATGCTTTTACAGATGAAGGCCGCTGACAGTTTTTCCCTCATGTTTTCTGTTTTTCACTAGTTTTGCATTTGGCTAGGCTAGGGTCAGTGTCACTACTGGTAGCATGAGGCGATACCTGGACCCTACAGCCATTGCACAGGCTGGTGTGAATGTCTCTGACCAAACAAAGACTTCAAGAGGGTGGTCTGGGGGCCCAACGTCCTCTAGTGGGCCCTGTGCTCACTGGCCACCGCCGTGGAGCTTGGTTGGCAGTCTGCCACTGACGCCTTGTGCTTTTGACAGATGAGAGCAGGTTCAGCCTGAGCACATGTGACAGACGTGAAAGGGTCTGGAGAATCCATGGAGAAAGTTATGCTGCTTGTAACATTGTTCAGCATGATTGGGTTGGTGGTGGGTTAGTAATGGTCTGGGGAGGGATGCACAGATCTCTACGGCACCCTGACTGCCATTAGGTATCTAGATGAAATCCTTGGACCCATTGTCAGATCCTACACTGCAGTGGGTCTTGGCTTCCTCCTGGTGCACGACGATGTCCGGCCTCATACGGCAAGAGTATGCAAGCAGTTCCTGGACATAAAGGAATTGATACCATTATATTCTTGGCCCCCACACTCGCCTGACCTAAATCCAATACAACACCTCTAGGACACTGTTTCGGTCCATCTGACGCCACCAGGTTGTTCCTTAAGACTGTCCAGGAGCTCAATGATGCCCTGGTCCAGACCTGGGAGGAGATAACCCAGGACATCATCTGTCGTCTCAGTAGGAGCATGCATTCAAGCAGGTGGAGGCCATACAAAGTCCATACTGAGCACCATTTGATGGAGCCTTGAGTATTTTTATCATGTTTATAGTCAGCTTCATGTGTGCCTGTGTTTGTGTCTATGTTGAATGTAATTAGTGGCTTGTAAATATGGATGTCACCAGACTGCAAAACAAATTACCTACGGGTACAAATAAAGTAACCTGAACCTGAACCATTTTCAGTTGCTGCCATGGAATTTCAGCAAGATGGACTAGCCTGCCACAACATTTCACTTTTAGTTTTGGGTTGTCTTTGAATTCAGCCCTCTGTAGGCTGATAATTTTCATTTATGTCAAACAATGTGGCATCTTTTCATTCTCAACACATTATCCAGTCTATGTCAATGTAGCTATCCATCTTGGGTTTTTTTTTCCATTAAAATCTGATGTGTTTTCAAAGTGTTCCTTTTTTGAGCAATGTACAATAAGTTTATCATACATTGCTCAAAAAATTAAAGGAACACTTTGAAAACGTATATTATTTGGGGGGAGGAATTGGTTTCTCCCCTGTGGCTCCCCACCATTCACTGTGTCATCTCTTGGTTGTGGGGGGGGGCTTGTAGCCTCTCTTTTCATGTGCTGGCCCCTCCTCCTGCAATATCTTCCCTTCTTTGTGTACTCTTTCACTTTCCCCTCATGTATTGGTGGTGGATGCGTGCTCTGCCGCGTGCAGTGTGGTGTGGCAGGGCGGTGGCTGGTCTGGGTCTCTCTCCTCCTGTCCCTACCTGTGGTGGTGTCACTTAGGGGCTATCCTCTGGCTTCTTTTTCCTGGGTTCATCCCGCTGGGGGTGGTCCTGCCGGTGCTGAACTGGCTGGGGGGTTGGCTGTGGTGGTGCCAAGCTGTCTTGGTGTTGGCTGGGGGCTCCCTGGCTGTGTACCACGTGGCGGCGGGTCATGTGCTGGTCGCTGCTGGCGGGGTCTGGTTTTCCCGGGTTGGGACCCTTGGGGTGGTTTTCGCATTCCTCTGGTGGGGTGGGGAGATTTCTTGGTCGATGGGCTTGGTTTTCGGTTGGGCTTACTTGCTGGTTTCCCCATGTTGAGGAGCTGTAATAACAAGCTGAACCATCACTAAAAGAGAGGAAACAAATTTTGTTTTCCTGAGATAATGGGAAAATTTTCTCAAGATCTCTTGCTGGTCATCGTCAGGGGAGATAAAACAGTTTCCATGCTAAAACGGACACTTTTCTAGCAGTGTGCCACCTATAGATCATTCTGGCAACCAATTTGTGTGTTGTGCCATCAAGCGATGCCGCCATTAGCTGCAGTGATCAGTTGCAGATGATTAGGCTTTGCTGCTCTTTTCTCACAGCAGGATGGGAAGTTGGATGGATTAGGCAGCATGGTGGTGTAGTGGTTAGCACTAGTGCCCAGCAGGGCCTGTCTGTGTGGAGTTTACTTGTTCTCCCCATGCTTGCTTGGGTTGAATTCTCTGGTTGCCTCCTACATTCCAAAAACATTCAACTTGCACTACTCACAAAAAGTTAGATATTTGGCTATTGGGTGAAATTTATGGAAAATGTAAATAGTTAACGCTACAGTGATATCTATCTATAAATTCACGAAATCTCTGTGTGTGTGTGTGTGTGTGTGTGTGTGTGTGTGTGTGTGTCTCTGTTCCACACATATCTCTCCAACCATTTGTCAGACTGGCCTCAGATATTAAACGTGCTTTTCTGAGGTTACGAGGGTGTGCATCCCCGAATATGGAGCCGCTCAGTCAAAATATGTAATTTTTTATCAATAAAAGTTTAGCCACCGCTGTGTCATGCCCAGACTTCTAGAAGTGTTGGCGGGGTTTGGTTTCAGATTGACGCCACCACAGCGCTCCGTGTGCAAAACAAGGAAGCGAAACGTGACAAGTTTGACTAGAAAGAGATAATACTTAAGATTTAATGCTTAAAAAATTATACCATAAAGTTGCTGTGATTGCATAGGTCTAATGGATAATTCGGCATGGAGAACACAAGGTGCCACTGGGGAAAAGGTGGGGGGGGGGGAGCAGCTGAATCGCTGGCACCACAGGTAAGCTCTGTGTGCAAAACAAGGAAGTGAAACGTGACAAATTTGATCAATAAAAAACAAACCGCTTACAACAGAACCGCAACGCTCACATTATTTGCAAGTTATTTTCAATAAGGTGAAAAAAAGATAATGCATGAAGTGTGCTTTTAACCTGAGGCTGATTTATCATGGAAAACAGCTGAGCTCTGTGGTTCCAGCAATCAGCTGATTGGATCCACCTTTTTTTTTACCAAAGGTAAAAAAAAAACAATATGGGGGGGAAGACCCTACAACCTTTGCTCCACAACGTATCAACCATATGCTGGATAAATTTTCAGCATGGGGCACATATTTTTTCCAGTTTACAAAAATTTTTTACAGGTCTGAGGTGTGTGTGGAAAAAAAAAACACGTTTTGGCTAATGTTTAGAGGGTCAAAAATGCTATTGTTTAGGCGTAATAATAAATAATCTTCTTGCATCAACGAAAAACAAATGCTTACAATAAAGCAATGGCGCTCAGTCTTTGTCAGTTATGCCCTCAAGGTTCAGATCATTATTTGGCCTCAGCATCGCCCCAGCGTGACGATATAAGTGTTATGTCTGTATATGGAGCCAAGGAAGAGGCCAGGTGTCGAGCTGAACACGTTTATTAATAAGACACTAGATCACACAGGTGCAGCCGTCGGGCAGCAGAGGTGGCAAAGAGACTGCCCCTCCTGCCCACTGCCCTCTTTTATAGCCACAGGTGGTGGCGGAACCGGAAGGAACCCATCCCAAATTAGGACTTAAATCACACACTAAACAGTATATCATAAGTGGCCTAACACATTCACACCAAAACAACTAAAACTAAGGGGGGATGGGTGGACGGCCGTCCTACCCCCCACACGACCAGGCGGATTATTCTGCCGCAGGTACTAAATAAGAAACAGTCCATCTACATGCCACAACATGCAGCTGTCCCTGGTGCTTCTCCACCTGCCATTTGGTCCTTAACTGCCGTGGTTTCACCCCCCCCCGCCCAAACCCAAATCCAATCCACGGCTCCCAGAGGGGTTTTGTTCAGATTGCAGTGTTTCTGCTTGGCACGTTGTTCTAACATGCCAGCTGGTCCTGCCCCTACCTCTTTTAACTTTGCCACCGCCATCACCATTGTGACCCCTTGTTCACTGGTACCTTCCAGCCGAAATCCGGGAACAGATGGAGCCAACCACTCGGCACCACCCGCCATCACAGGCGTCCCACCGTGCCGCCCAGTTCCCTTGTCCTGGGCTACTTGGGCTCTGGCACAGAAACCCTCCTGTGATGGCCCTGGATGATATTGGTCTTGCTTACTCTCCAGGGTGCCAGGCAGTTCCTCATCCCACACTGCGCCGTCCACCATGCCCAGGATCGAACGGTCCCATGTCTCGGCCGATTTGCGCCGAGCCGTCAGTTCCAATTTTCCACCGTGACCAGCCAGCCATCCTCCACAACCACAAAGCAGCGCCGGGTCCTTCTCAATTCTGACGTGCGGGGAAAAACATCTCACGGTCGTCCAATCTGGCACAGAGCCCACCGCTCCCGCATCAATCCACAACAACACTTCCATCATGTCCAACTCAGTCATACAGTATGTGTGACCATTGGTGCTCGGAGACACAGCATGAACAACCATGAGGGCGCGAGAGTCCTCTTTGTGCCACGGACCTCCTCGCTCGGATCTGTGGCATGCCCTGATGACATGAAACAAGTAGCCACACGTGCTGCAGCGTTGCGCTCTTGCCGAATAACCCACAGCCCTCACCTTTGGCCTTTCCTGGGGCGGACTTCACATTCACAGCACTGGCGTTGTCCTCTACGCTTCCCACGCTGACCAGGTCCACTGCATATGCCATCAACAGTGATCCCAGATGTTGGTGTGACAAGCTCTCACCAGTGACAGTTCACATGACAGTTTGTCTGCAGTTTGCAGCAGTTGAGCTAACTCGATGGCAGTGGGCAGCACCAGTTCGCCCGAAAACATAAGCAGCTCCGACCAGATTGTAGCACCGTTGATATATTCTGCCAACTGGTCGCGAATCATCCCTTTCTCCAATAGTCCCAAGCTGACACCCGCCGACCAATAGCTCCCAGTCTGTCACGAACTGCCGAATAGACTCGCCCGCTCGTTGGCGACGCTGTCAAAACCGAATTGTGCCACCCATGACGTTTTCCAGGGCGTGAAAACAGTGCACCATTAGCTCAATCCTTTCATCAAAACTATCACAGTCACCCAGTGTGCTTAGTGTTATGTTGTTAGTAGGAGCCAAGGACGAGATTAGGTGTTGAACTGGACACGTTTATTGGTGGACACTCCACAGTACACACATGCACCCACCAGCCAGAGAGATAGCCAAGAGACCGCCCCTCCCACTCACTGCTCTCTTATACCCTGGGTGGTGGCGGAACCGGAAATGTGGAGCCACCACCCATGTCACACACAAGGGTACAAACACCAACACAACATTATCCCCCGCCTCCACAAAAGCCACACGCACAATTTGAACCACCCCAATTTGGGACCCGAAACACACCCTAAGAATAGTAACATAATATAAGTGGCCTAACACAGTCATACTAAAAGGACTACACTAGGGGGAGATGGGTAGACTGCCATCTCACCCCACACGGTGAAGCAGATTAATCTGCCGCTTATATTCTACAGTAAACAATTCAACACAAAATACCGCCGTGTCCTAACCTAAACATCACATGAAATTACCCCCCCCCCCCCCGAACATAGCCAATCAATAGATTTAAGAGTTTTTTGGGGGTTTTTTAACAACCCTAGAACATCACAAACAAATCAAACATTAAGAACACACTCTTGGTCCCCTTTTTCCTTTCTCAATGAACCGTCCAACCATGAGTCTGCCCCAAAGGCAGGACCACCCACCAGGTCACCGCTGACTGATCCGACCCCGGTGCACCTCCTCTTCACCACCACCGGGAACGTCCCTTGTTCAGGCCCAAGCCCACCAATCTCCTCCCGGGCGCACCACAGTTCATTTGGATGCCTCCATGAGCCATCTGACAGCTGAAGATAGGCATCCTCCCGTACTTCCACCACCTGCAGCCGCCCCTGGTGTTCTTCCATCCGATGCTTGACCCAAATCCTCCACAACCATGCCTCCTCCCGGGCCCGGACCACATCCGTGACCCCCAGAGAGGCCCTACTCGGCTTACAGTGTTTCTGTTTGGCACGTCATTTTACCGTGCCAGCCTGCCCTGACCGCTTTGTCTCCACTGCCGCCCTCGCTGTTGTGACTCCTCTGGTGTTGTGTCCTCTGGTCCTTTCCAGCTGAAATCCGGGAACAGATGGAGCCACTCACTCGGCGCCATGCGCCGTCACAGGCGTCCCACCATGCCACCCAGTTCCCTCATCCAGGGCTACTTGGGCTCTGGCACAGGAACCCTCCTGTGATGGCCCTGGGTGGGGTTGGTCCTGCTCACTCTCCAGGATGCCAGGCAAGTTCTCGTCCCACACCCCTCTGTCCACCGTTCTTGGACTGGCCAGTCTCACAAACCACAGCCCGACCACTCTTCTCCAGTACCGCTCTTGATGGTGAAGCCCAGGCCATAAAATAAATCACATCCCATTATATTCTCTCCACAAGCAGTCACAGTGAACTTCAGGTTGCACACCTCCGCCGACTTGTACCGAGCCGTCAGTCTCACTCTTCCCACCTTGGCCAATCTCCCTCCACCATAACCACAAAGTGGCGCTGGATTGCCTTCAATCCTATAATGTGGGAAAATATTCCTCACGGTTGCCCAATTCAACACAGAGCCCACCACTCCCGTGTCGATCAGCAATGACACTGTCACCCTGTCCAGCTCCACCATACAGTAGGAGCGCCTGTTGGTACTTGGGGACACAGTGTGAACAACCGTGGGAGCGGGAGAGTCCTCTTTGTGTTTTGGACTCCCTCGCTCAAACTTGTGGCATGCCCTGGCGAAATGATGCAAAAGTCTGCACTTGCCACAGCACTTCCCTCTCGCCGGACACTCCCTGGCCTTATAACGGTGCTTCGTGGACCCACAACCCAAACACATGGGCGTTCCTGGGGCGGACCTCATTTTTACAGCATTGGCGTAGCTTCCATCACCCTCCACGCTATCATCGCTGCTCAGGTCCACTGCATGCACCATCAACTGTGATTCAGACTGTCGGTGTAATACACTCCCACTGAGCTCCCGTGATAGCCTGCCTGCCGTCTCCAACTGTTGAGCTAAATCGATGGCCGTGGAAAGCGTCAGTTCACCTGAGAACGTAAGTAGCTTCGGCCTTGTGGCAGGGCAGATAGTATGCTCCGCCAGCTGTTCGCGAACCATCTCGTCCTCCAGTGATCCAAACTGACAGTCCCTGGCCAGTTGTTGCAGGTCTGCCACAAACCGTTGCACCGACTCGCCAACCCGCTGGTGGCGCTTTCCAAACTGAATCCTGCGGACGATGACATTTTCCGGGGCGCGAAAATGTCGGGCCATTAGCTCCACCACTTCCTCAAAGTTATAATATTTGCCCAAAGTACTCAAAATACGCTGTCCTTCCATTCCCAAATTATGAACCAACAGTGTGCATGCCCTCAACTTCTCCAGCCTCCTAAGGTCCAGTGCCACCAAGTATGTCTGAAATGTGGCAAACCATCTCGCCTAAGGGACGGGCAGCTCACCATGAAGTTCCAGAAATGGCCGAATAGATGTCACACGTGTCCATACCTTTTATCCTCTTAGCCAAATGTTATGTTGGTAGTAGGAGCCAAGGACGAGACTAGGTGTTGAACTGGACACACATTTATTGGCGGACACTCCACAGTACACACACACACCCTCCAGGCAGAGAGGTGGCCAAGAGACTGCCCCTCCCTCTCACTGCTCTCTTATACCCCGGGTGGTGGCAGAACCGGAAAGGTGGAGCCACCACCCGTGTCACACAGACAAGGGTCCAAACACCAACACAACACTTAGAACACACCGTTCCTTCACTGCAAAATTGCGCACCAACAACTCACGTGCCTTCCACTTCTCCAGCTTCCAAAGGTCCAACGCCACCATGTACGCCCGGAAAATGGCACACCACCTCGGCCATGGGACCGGTGGCTCCAAAACCGGCCGAATTTCAAACCCGCATGCTTCCATATCTTGTTGTAATCCACTTTTATCCTCGTTGCCAAATGTTATGTCTGTATATGGAGCTAAGGATGAGGCCAGGTGTTGAGCTGAACACATGTTTATTAATAAGACACTAGATCACACAGGTGCAGCCATCGGGCAGCAGAGGTGGCAAAGAGACCGCCCCTCCTGCCCACTGCCCTCTTATAGCCATGGGTGGTCGCGGAACCGGAAAGTGGAGCCGCCACCCGTACTTCACAAATAAGTCTAAACTATACACAACAATAGGCACTGCCTCAATCTTAGCATTAAAGTTTTAAAAAAACCTTTTAATAACAAAATATTGCTAAAATATAAAATGATGCACTACAATGGGTCTCAAATATTTGTAAACGTGTCCTGTTATAGTACTGCATGGGTTTATTGATGATGATGATCATCATCATCATAGCAGTCTGTCGGGGGCGACAATGACTGTTTCATTTAGGTCTGATCAGATTCCTCCACGCAGCTCTGTCCTTCGTCTTCAGCTGCCAGGAACTCCTGACCTTGTTAACCCGGGCAACGTCCGAGCTGGTATGAGTTGCTTTCTGACTGACCATTTCATGAAACTGCTTGCAAAGTATTTGAGTACCGCTAGCTTTTGCTGGACTAGCGGCACATTCTTGGCAGATAGAGGTATTATCAGTGGCAAGGACAGGCCAAGACAAACTGACTCCAGTATCTGTTGCAGTGACTGACCAGATGATAGGTTTATTTATCTCTGCTCTTTGTGTAGTGCATGTCACGATGCACCGACTGGCAAAAGTCCACCACAGACCTTGCGACAGATGTGCTTATCTGCCAGGATGTCCAGTCTCACCCCGTGTAACTGGGAGTGGTCCACCACAGACCTGTGACAGATATTGATGATACACAGAAGAAATTCAATATTACACTGAACTCCATCACTGAACAGTGATATAAACTAAAATAATTATGATGATGACTGAACAACTCCCATTCCTCAAAGTGCAAGATACACCATTATGAATATAAGTGATAAAAGATCACACAAATAACTGATCTGACAAACAAACAAGGGAACTGAAACAGTTGCTAATATTGGATGTCCCATTCATTTTCAATGTTTAGGTAATGCTTAGGTATTCTGTAATAAATCTTTGTGCCATTTACTCCCTTTTATATTTGTCAAAGTCTAACATGTGATTACCTGCATATAGGCTACACCTCTTTGTATTCCACTTTCAAACACAGCCTGCATTTGGGCCTGTAAAGGGATACCTGTTTCAGACAGGAATACTTGCGTTCTACGGGCATGCACTAGTATCATGAAAGTAGAGCATTTAAGCAGAAGCATGCAATGGTGATTTCTTCATCTCAATTTATTGAAACAAAAGCCAACAACAGTGGTGGGGATACCACAATAAAAAATGTCAGTTTCTCAATAAGTTGTCATGTGCCCTTGAGCATCAACTACAGCTTGACAATGACATTTCATGCTGTCCACAAGTCGACTTATTGTCTGCTGAGGCATGGCATTCCACTCTTCTTGAAGGGCGGCCCTCAGGCCATTGAAGTTGTGGGGTGCAGGGTTACGAGCCTCTACACCAGGGGTCACCGACTGGCGGACTCCAGTCCGGATCTGGACCCCGAGAGTCCTTTGTCCGGACTCCAAAACCTTTTGATACAGTTATGGAAAAAAGACTGTTTTGTTTTGATGGGGGGGGGGGGGGACGGAACTGAACTGCTGTATTGGCGACTGCCCGGACAGATTATGGCACAAACTTTTAAGCACTCTCCTGCTGCTGACTTGCCTCTTCACTGTCCCACGAACGCCATTCTCACTCTGCAGCTCCAACTGCTCCAGAATATATGCAGCTGGTCGCAAAATCATGGTTCGCTGCCCATGCAAGCTGCAATACAATTTAGTTTGTGTTCTCCTGGAAAACATTTTTAGTTGTAGATTTTAGAATTTTAGACCTACTGCATTTATTTGGAGTAAACAAACACATTTAGTGTTCTCCTGTATTATAAAATTTTATATTACGTTTTGTTTGAAATTGAACAAAAAATTCATTTTAATTTTTTTAAATTAAAAATTAATATAGAACTAAAAGCATCTAAAATACGAGCTTAATAAAATAATGTGTGAAAGCAAGTTAAATGATACTGGCTTGTCTGTAGACAGCTGTGGTCTTCTTAAAGAATGTCCATGAACTGATGGCAGTTTTTAAAAGCACATTTTGAGATAAATTTGTCCATATGTCAGATTTCTCTTGCATTTGTTTTAATAAAAGATGGTGGGAGTAATTTCATGGGTCATTATAAATACTTTGCTTTAAAAGGGCCAAGTTGTCACACGGTGAGAGGGGAAACTCCTGAATTGAAAAAAAAAAAAGTATCAAGATGCATTGAGAATGGTTTTAGAATCAACTTGGAGTTCTGAATCATAACTGAATCACGAGGTGCCTAAAGATTCCCACACCTAGTTCAGACCTTGGCTGGGTTGGAGGACCAATTTATTGGACCTCTTGCAATTTTAGTTGGTGACCCCTGTTCTACATGGCGTCTCAGCTGATCCCATAGGTTTTCTATGGGAATCAGGTCTGGAGAAAGTGCAGGCCACTCCATTTGAGGTACCCCAGCCTCCAGCAGCCGTTCCCTAATGATGTGACCTCAATGAGCTGGAGCATTGTCGTCCATGAAGGTGAAATTAAGCCTGTGTTGTTCAGGCAGGGGCACAATGACTTAATTAAAGGGTACCTGTAGTGAATTTTAATCAAAAGCTTTTTCAAAGGATCATATATGATACTAGTGGTTCCGTCCAGTAATTTTGGTCATGATTCCTTCTCAAATACATGCAAGTTTCAAGTCACTGCTCTCTCAGTCAGTCATGGTCAGCAACATTTTGCCTCCTTCATAGCCAGTTTCAGCATGGTAGACACATACAGTCATTGCTTTGTGCGACTGAGTGGGCTGCAGTATAGCAGTCAACAAAGTTTTAACATCAGAATTTTATGTAATTTTTCACAAACATGTACAAGCAAATCTACCTGCATATAATTTTATAAATAAAATTCTAGTATATCAAGATTTATTCAACGTGTTCTGAAGTTACTTGACTGGGAACTTGCCTGTTCGTCAGTTCCCCTTCAGCTGCCAGTCCCCGGAAGTAACTGCGGATCATACCGTCAGTGAAGGCCATTTCCAAGGACGGTTTGTGCAGTATATATCCGTGCAGATTTTACACCGTTTAACTCAGATCTCGATCCACTGAGCATCTGCTGAACATATTTACTCGCCCACGGTAAACACGTTACTCTTGTGAGGTAAAGCTGAAAACAATGATTGTACATCACTTCTAGCCGGTGATGACTGCTACCCATTGGTTTTGACCAAGCGGTTTTCATGGGATAAAATTATTCAGTATCCTGGCTCTAGGGCAGGGGTGTCAAACTCATTCCATGGAGGGCCAAGACCCTGCATGTTTTGCTTTTACCCAGTGTCTTCAGCAGGTGTTTTCACTGATCAGCAATCAGTGGGAAGAAACTCTGTGAGATCACCTATTGAAGACACTGGGTGGAGGTAAAACCTGCAGGGTCTTGGCCCTCCATGGAATGGAGGGCAAAGGAGTTTGACACCTGTGCTCTAGGGGGTTATTTTTTACTGAATAAACACATTTTTGGTTTATAAGTAATGCCTAAAGCAGGATTAATGTTGTTATAATGACCAGTACAGGTATACTTTAATGATGTTATTCAGGTAGTATCGGCTTGTCATTGTACCATTCACAAGGTGCAGGGCAGTTCTGTATAGATGAGACACACCTGGCCAGACTGTAATACCACCATCATCAAAGGCTCCTCTGATGACAACAGTGGCTGATGCATAGCGCTCTCCTTGACGTCTCCAACATGTTATTTTGTTCTTGCAGCCTTGGGAGAGAGAACAAATTTCTCTGTTCTTGCAGAGTATGCATAGGCTTTTAGCCATATTGCTAACATCCAATCAAACATCACTGTCAACAGTCCAGGTATATGAGGTGTTCCATCTCATGCAAACCTGATGCAACCAATGAAGTCCTTGATTGGTTTCATCGGGTGTGCTTGAGAACACACCTGATTTGCAAATGTGTGCTCTTATGAGGAATTCTATTCAGGTGGTTGAATAATTTTGAGACTGCAGTAATCATTGAAAGTAGGCTTTAGTGTTGAATTTGGATAAAATCCTTGTAATAGTAGTCTTATTTAATTATTTAAACTAGTCTTGTGTAATCTGTTTATTGCAAATGCCAAAAAGCTAAATGCAGTGGGAGGTTGAATTATTTTGATTGCAACTGTATAATAATTTTAAAGTTTAAAATCTACATTCTATACTGAGACTGTGGGTGAGATTCCCTACCATAAGACATGTAGTAATGGCAAGCAGTTACCAAAACCCAAGTTTCCAAAGGAGGTTAAAAGATGAGATAATTTCTTTAAGATTCTGCGCATTAAGGTCTCAATACAAGTGACTAAAACATTTGATCCCTCACACACGCTGTAGATATTTCTGAGATTGACTTTTACCAGTTTAAATATGAAAGACATTTATTTTTCCAGCTATGATGCAGTAAAAATCAATAAACAACTGCTCCTGATGTTTTGAGTATTTCTCAGCGTAGATGTTGTGCTGACGCCCAGGCAGCGGTGAAACAATTACCCCGTCTGCACACTGCAGTGTTCCTACATCCTCCTTTGTGCTGAAGACCTAAATAAAGCTGCTGTATGGAAGGGGTTTCCTCACTTCTGCTGCCACAGGAAGATACACTTGTGTTTGGTTTAAGAACTTCAAAACCTCCACCCTCAATGCATAACCCAGCCTGAACACTACATCTGAATGCATGTGAATGTTTAGATAGATAGATAGATAGATAGATAGATAGATACTTTATTGATCCCAAACTGGGAAATTACAGAATTTTGAGAATTAATTTTAAAAATAAATTACATTTTTCACAGTATTTTATATGCACCTGTAATCCTGGGTTAAAGGCAAATACTCATCACATTAAATATGTTCTAGATTTTAATGTCTGAAAATGAATTCCATTGTTATGTGAAATTCTTTTAAAAAAATATTTTTAATACAATAGTAACTTGTTTAATACCTTAAATGGTTGCCCCACTAAATCTATACATCTGTATATTAACAGCACAAGCACTCTGTATATGTGTGTCTCTGTGTGTAGAGCATCAACTGAAGACTGTATGCACAGTGTTCGTGCAAACCTCAATTCCAATGAAGTTGGGACGTTGTGCAAAATGTAAATAATGTGGGGAACCCACGCTGGGATATTCATCTCAGACTGGAAGCAGAGGAGAGACAAATAGTCCCTCTGCCGGAAGAGCGTGGGGGATTAAACAGATGAGGACAATAGGAACTGTGATGGGAGAAGGTATGGTGATGTAAAACCCCAGGCAGTAGGAAGGGGCAGCTACGGGGACAATAGGAGTAGTGATGTGTTAAATGTATTGTGATGCAAGACCTCAGGCAGCAGGGGGATGAGTCGGGTGATATAAAAGAAGAGACCCTGGGTTAGGAGGTCATTGCTTTTTCTGAGTATGAATGAAGTGAGAGAGTGAATAAAGTTTGTCTGCCGTGCAAGTCTGGTCTGTTTATTGCACTCTCCACACTGGTGACCCTTGACGAATTATGGAACACGAGGCAAAAACCCCAGAGTCGGCCCGGACGGGAAGCCCCAGCAACGCGACAAGCACCCCAGAGACGGCCCGGATGGAAAGCCCCAGCAACGTGTGCGCCATTTCGGTCAAACTACCAAACTTTTGGCTGCACGACCCGCAGTCTTGGTTCCTCCACACCGAGACCCAGTTCGCCCTGCGGGGAATAACGGCAGATGACACCAGATATTACTATGTGGTCGCAGCGCTGGACGCTCGCACGACTCAGCAAGTAGCTAGCCTGCTCCAACAGCCCCCAGCCCACGATAAATACGTGACTCTCAAAGCTGCACTGACCCGGCGCTACACACTCTCAGACTGCGAGAGAGCAGAGAGGCTCCTGAGGTGCTCCGAGTTAGGAGATGAGTCGGTGGTCGAACTGAAGGAGAAGATGTTGGCGTTGATGGGCACGGACGATGGGCATTTTGTTTGCCCACCTTTTCCTCCGGAACCTCCCAACAGAGGTAAGAGCGGTCCTTGCCAACTCGCCGTTGCTGGCTGTGCGTGACTACCGGGCGCTAGCCCAGGAGGCAGATTGAATCATCCTCACCACCAGAGCCTTCACAGTGAACGCGGCGGTGTCGGAACCCAGCGAAACGACCAGCGGAAGCGAGGAGCCGGCGATGATAGCGGCAGTGGGGGCCAGGAAGCGCCAGAGAGACACGTTCTGCTCCTACCACCGCCGCTTTGGAGAGAACACACACTGATGTGTGCCACCGTGCCAATTCAAGCGTTCGGGAAATGCCAAGGCCGGCGGTCATTAGCAGCTGCGACCGCCGGTGAAGAAAACAAGCTGCTCTACGTGACGGACTTGTGCTCGGGGAGACGGTTCCTCGTAGACACCGGCTCCCAAAAGAGCCTCATCCTGCCGTCCTATGCCAACTGACTAGCGGGAGCTAGTGGCCCCGAGCTGATGGCCGCAAATGGCTCAGACATTAGGACTTTTGGTGAGAGGACACTGACTGTATCCCTACACAGCTGTATGTATGAGTGGACATTCGTCATAGCAGCATGCAGTTTCCCAATCTTGGGCGCTGATTTTTTGTGTGCACACAGGCTGCAAGTCAATGTTGCTAACAGACACCTGATCAATGCAATGTCTTTTGATTCTCTCCCCTGTACAGCTCGAGGATCTGGGCCAACAACGCTAGCCAACGTCACAGCTCCAGGCGGTAAGTTCCACACACTGCTCACTCAGTTCCTAGCACTCACGGTCCCGACGTTTTCGGCGGCCATCACTAAACACGGGGTGGAACACTTTATCACCACCACTGGGCCGCCCGTTTTTGCACAACCTCGGCGCCTGGACGCAGCTAAACTGGCCATAGCGCATGAGGAGTTTGCCAACTTGGAAAGGGTGGGCATCATCAGGTGCTCAAACAGCCCATGGGCATCCCCACTACACATGGTCCCTAAGGCTCAGGGATCGTGGAGACCGTGCGGAGATTTCCGCAGATTGAACGACGCTACAGCGCATGACCGCTACCTGATTCCCCATATTCAGGATTTTTCCGTTCACCTCACCGGGGCACGTATTTTTTCTAAAATAGACCTGGTCCATGGTTACCACCAGGTCCTGGTGCGCGCAGAGGACATACCCAAAACGCCGGTAATAACGCCATTTGGCCTGTTTGAGTTTTTAAGCATGCCCTTCGGATTAAAAGGCACTGCACAGACATTCCAACGCATGATGGATGCGGTGTTGCGCGATCTGCCGTTTGTGTTTGTCTACCTGGATGACATCCTGGGGGCCAGTGCTTCCGAGGACGAACACGTAACCCACCTCAGGATGGTTTTTCAGAGGTTGGAGGAGCACGGGTTAATAATCAACCCGTCGAAATGCCAGTTCGGTGTGACAGGGATTGATTTTTTGTGGCACCGCATCTCACCGGAGGGAGCGATACCTTTGCCGGACAAAGTGCGCGCAGTGGCGAATTTTCCCCGGCCTCAGACAGTCAGGGCGCTGCAAGAGTTTTTGGGGCTGGTTAACTTTTATAACCGGTTCCTTCCCCGCACAGCTCAGCTCATGCAGCCATTGTACGCCGCGCTCAAGAAATGGAAACCGGTGGACAGAGTCGACTGGACTCCTGAGCGGGAGCAGGCATTCTCTGAGGTTAAAACAGCCTTGGCAAACGCCGCACTGTTGGCGCACCCAGACCCGGCGGCTCAGATAGAGCTCACTATTGACGCCTCGGATGTGGCCATAGGGGCCGTCGTGGAGCAATGCGTCGCCGGTTCTTGGCAGCCGCTCGCCTTTTTTAGCAGGGCTTTGCACGACAGTGAGCGTAAATACAGCGCGTTCGACAGAGAGTTGCTGGCTCTCCACCTGGCCATACACCACTTCCAGTTCTGGCTGGAAGGGCGCAGCTTCACTGCCTTCATGGACCACAAGCCGCTAACGTACACGATGGCCAAGGTTTCGGAACCATGGTCGAGCCGGCAGCAAAGACAGCTAGCTGCGATCTCGGAGTTTACAACCGATATTCAGCATGTGGCCGGTAAACTAAATGTGGTGGCAGACTGCCTCTCGCACGCAGTAGTGGCCCCAGTCTGCGTAGGGATAGATTATACAGCCGTGGCCGCAGAGCAGATTGGCGATGCGGACGTGTGCGCACTCCAGTCTGGACCAACAGGGTTAAGGCTGGAGAGCAGGGCACAGCAAGACGGAGCCCCCCCCCCCTCAATCTGTGACGTCTCCACAGGACGCCCGTGCCCGGTGGTCCCAGTCGCTTGGGTGTTTCAGTCAGTTCACGCCCTGGCGCACCCAAGAGTGCGCGCGTCAGTCAAAATGGTGGAAGCGAAGTTCTTATGGCCAGGCCTGTGCAAGCAGGTGAAAGAGTGGGCTGCAGCCTGCATAGCGTGCCAACGAGCCAAAGTGCACAGGCACACAAAGGCCCCTTTGGAGCCATTTTGTATCCTGGCTAAGAGGTTCAACCACGTTCACGTGGACCTCGTGGGTCCCCTCCCGCCATCGCAGGGGTTCATGCACCTTCTGACAGTGGTGGACCGCACCACACGATGGCCAGAAGCAGTCCCTCTAGCGGCAACCACGGCCGCGGATGTGGCGCGTGCCTTTTTGACAACATGGGTGGCACGTTTTGGCACTCCTTCGGACATCACGTCCAATAGGGGCCCTCAGTTTGTTTCCGACCTCTGGTCCGCGATGGCTCGTAGCCTGGGTGTCGCAATTCATCGCACAACCGCGTACAACCCACAAGCCAATGGGTTATGCAAGCGTTTCCATAGGTCACTGAAAGCAGCGCTCAGGGCTTTGCTTACGGATGCAAATTGGGTAGACCGGTTGCCGTGGGTTCTGTTAGGGTTGCGTTCCACACCAAAAGAGGATTTGGAGGCTTCCCTGGCATAGCTGGTCCTTTCTCAGCCGCTGCGGCTCCCCAGGTAATTTTTACCAGATAACCCTGCGCCGAACAACCATCTGTCCCCGTGTTCACAGCATAGCGTGGACACAGGCATGCTGCCTGGCCCGGCCCACCACTGTTTTCCACGCGCTTTTGTGCCAAAAACTTTGAAGAACACGGCGTTCGTGTTTGTCAGGCACGATGCCCACCGCCCCTCATTGCGCCCACCCTACGATGGACCATTTAGAGTGCTGGAACCAGGGGACAAACATTTTGTGTTAGATTTGGGGGGTTGCCGGCAGAAAATATGTATAGACAGGCTTAAGCCCGCCTTTGTGGTGGCAGACGAGCAAGTGATGTTGGCTCGAGCTCCTCGGCGTGGAAGACCCCCACTGAGAACTCCCCAGGTAAACAATTCATCAGAGCAGCTACACGAGCAAGTCGAATGTTCCCCCCCTCGCCATTGTCCACCCGCAGACAGACACCCCCCCAGGAGCCCCCCACCGGCACAACAGCGCCGCGGAGCCGAAGAACCCTCGTTACAGCAGATATGGGAGGAGGCTGAAGCCAAAAGGACGTGAGGGTTAACACTCAGTCTGAGACTCTGGGGGGGTGGTGTGGGGAACCCACGCTGGGGTATTCATCTCAGACTGGAAGCAGAGGAGAGACATAGTCCCTCTGCCAGAAGAGCATGGGGGATTAAACAGATGAGGACAATAGGAGTGGTGATGTGTTAAATGTATTGTGATGCAAGACCTCAGGCAGCAGGGGGATGAGTCGGGTGATATAAAAGGAGAGACCCTGGGTTAGGAGGTCATTGCTTTTTTTGAGTATGAATGAAGTGAGAGAGTGAATAAAGTTCGTCTGCCGTGCAAGTCTGGTTTGTTTATTGCACTCTCCACAATAAAAACAAAATACATTGATTTGCAAATGTTTTGTGTGCTGTGGTCTGATGAGTCCACATTTCAAATTGTTTTTGGAAATTCAATTCAGTTTAACTTCTCATGGACCATCACCTTATCGGGTTGGGGATTTGCATGCCCTAGTGATCCCAGGAGCTATGTTGTCCAGGGCAATTTGCCTCTGGTAGGGTCACCCAAAATAAACTAGTCCTGGGTGAAAGGCCAGACTAAGAACGATCCAACAGACTGTCATGATGAATGCTAGAACAAGGATTCAGTGTACCCTGCCCGGTATGGGGTTACCAGGGCCCCACCCTGGAGCCAGGCCTGGGGGAGGGGCTCGATGGCTAGCGTCTGGGTCTCATGGGTGGAAACCCAGCCAGGCTCAGCCTGAAGGAGTTACATGGGTCCGCTCTCCAGTGGGCTCGCCACCTGCAGGAGGGATCATGGGGGTCTGGTGCTATGTGGATTAGGTGGCGGTCAAAGGCGGAGACCTTGGCGATCTGATCCCAAACTTCCTAAAATGGCTTTTGGGACGTGTAATGTCACCTCTCTGGTGGGGAAGGAGCCTGAGCTGGTGCATGAGGTTGAGAGATGCTGGCTAGATGTAGTCGGCCTCACCTCAATGCACAGCTCCAGTTCCGGAACCAGTCTCCTGGAGAGGGGCTGGAGCTTGGCCTACTCTGGAGTTGCCCCGTGCGATGAGCAAGGTGAGTATTCTTGTATCCCCCAACCTTGCTGCCTCTATATTGGAGTTTTCCCCGGTGGATGAAAGGGTTGTTTCCCTACGCCTTCAGGTTGGGAAACGGGTCCTGACCATCATTTGTGCCTATGCACCAAATGATGGTTCAGAGAACCCACCCTTTTGAGAGTCTCTGACTGGGGGTCTGTCGAGTGCTCCTCTTGGAGACTCCATTGTCCTACTGGGGGACTTCAATGCGCATGTGGGCAATGACAGTAAAACCTGGAAGGGGGTGATTGAGAAGAACGGTCTGTCTGTTCTGATCCAGAGTGGTGTTCAGTTATTGGACTTATGTGCTAACCACAGTTTGTCCATAACAAACACCATGTTCAAGCATAAGGGTGTCCATATGTGCACCTGGCACCAGGACACCCTAGGTCGCAGGTCGATGATCAATTTTGTTATTGTGTTATCAGACCTGTGACCGTTTGTCTTGGACACTCGGGTAAAGAGAGGTGCAGAGCTGTCAACTGATCACCACCTGGTGGTGAGCTGGATCTGATGGCAGGGGAGGATGCCATTCAGACCTGATAGACCCAAACATATAGTGAGGGTGTGCTGGGAACATCTGGCTGAGGCCCCTGTCCAGGAGGTCTTCAACTCCCACCTCCGGAAGAACTCCAACCACATTCCAAGGGAGTCTGGAGACATGGAGTCTGAATGAACAATGTTCTCCACCTCCATTGTTGAAGCAGCTGCCCAGAGCTGCGGCCGCAAGGTCATCGGGGCATCTCGTGGTGGCAACCCCTGAACCAAGTGATGGAAACCAGTGGTGAGGGGGCCATTAAGCTGAAGAAGGAGTCCTATCAAGCTTGGTTGGCTTGTGGGACTCCCAAAGCAGCTGAGGTGTACTGGCAGGCCAAGCGGAGTGCAGCTCGGGTGGTTGCTGAAGCAAAAACTTGAGTATGGGAGGAGTTCAGTGAGGCCATGGAACAAGACTTTTGGTCGGCCTCGAAGAGATTCTGGCAAACTGTCCGGCAGCTCATGAGGGGGAAGCAGCTTCCTGTCCACACTGTGTATGGTGCGGATGGAGTGCTGCTGACTTCAACTGGGGATATCGTTGGGCAGTGGAAGGAATACTTTGAGGATCTCCTCAATCCCACTGATATGCCTTCCACAGAGGAAGCAGGGCTTGTGGACAAGGGGGACAACTCGCCTTTCACAGGGGCTGAGGTTGCCAAGGTGGTTAAAAATCTCCTTGGTGGCCGGGCCCCGGGGGTGGATGAGATTCGCCCTGACTACCTCAAGGCCCGGATGTTGTAGGGCTGTCATGGTTGACATGCCTCTGCAACACTGCGTGGAGGTCGGGGGCAGTGCCTTTGGCATGGCAAACCAGGGTGGTGGTTTCTCTCTTCAAAACGGGGAACCGGAGGGTGTGCTCCAACTTTAGAGGGATCACACTCCTCAACCTCCCTGGGAAGGTCTATGCCAGGGTACTTGAGAGGAGAGTCCAGCCGTTGGTTGAACCTCGGATTCAGGAGGAGCAATGTGGTTTTCGTCCTGGCTATGGTACCAGCTCTTTACCCTCTCAAGAACGCACTGAAAAAAAAAGCTGCATTTCCGCTCTTCCAGTACAGACACAGCCGCGAACAGAAAGCCAAAGGAGTGTTTGATTGGTTTAGATTTGATTGACCTCTCATTCAACTAATAAGAGCCTTGAATTGGGTTTCTGGAACCTTGAAGAACCAATGACTGAAAATCTAGCAAGAAGGACCTGCCTACCAACGACCACGAATACAGCGAGCCAATTGAAGCAGAGAAGTTCGACGATTGAAACATGTGCGTCCCCGTGCGTAAAATCTTTTTTGCCTAAGCCGCTGGGTGACTCACATTGAGACCTGTGTGTAACGGTAGCATTAGCCACTCTTAGCCATTAGCCAGTCTTTTTTTTATTACTACTGTTCTTATTTGTTTTGAAAAATGGTTCGCAAAAACCGCTAGCATGGAAGCGGAAATGGTTTGACCGGGTAGGGTGACCAGAACCACGAGTCTGTAACAACCAGACCAGCTTCATATTCGTCTGACAATGGGAAACAGATGTTCACCAACGACACTGCTGTTGTGGACAGGTAAGTGTTATAAGCTAAATTATTCTTTATCAATGAAAATAGTAATAAAAATGACTTTTGACCGATCAGTAATTACAACGGTCCGTCGTGGCCACAAGTTTTTTTGTGCGCCGAGCTCCTCTGTAGCGGGGGTGGGGGGGAGTTGTTATCCTCTACATTGCAGATATTTTAGTATAATTTTTATTGCACTGTAGGTTATTTTTTCTGGTAAAAAAAAAAAAAAAAAGGCCACACATTTTTTACGTGGCATGTTTCTTTGTGTGTGTGGGGATTGTTTGTTCATTCATTCATTCATGAATGAACAAACAACCCCCCCCCACACATACACACAGCCCTGAGTGTCACCTTTCATTAGAGCCCAAGATGAAGCTTCTATGTTGAAGCATTCAAAAGTTATAGACGTTTTTCCAAACTGTGTCATTTGGCACAGTTTGGCACAGTTCAAAAACGCCTGGGAACAACCTGAGAAAAAAGCTGTGTAATATATTCATTTTTTGTGGTATTGTTACAAAATTTTGTCCTCAGCTTGATAACACTTGGTTCTACATTTCTGTGCATTTTCCAGCCAGTATCTGACAGCTGTGTGTTATTTGCAAGCATTTGTATCTAAAAAAACACCCAGGCGAACTTTATTTTCTTCAAATTCAGTATGTTTAGATGACTGTTACTCAGTGGCAGGAACACTTAGAGAGATTATGACTGTTTTGCCAAAAAATTCAAGTGTTTTCTTTTAAATGAGACCAACCCCATGAAGATGCTGTAAAGGGTTGAAGAACAGCTTTTGATTTACTTTGGGTATGTTATTTTTAGGCGTTTTTAGGTGGTCTAACACAGGGGTGTCCAATCATGTGCCATGGAGGGCCAAGACCCTGCAGGTTTTCTCTTCTACCCTTCTCTTTTAGCCATCCATGGCACATGATTGGACACCCCTGGTTTAACAGAGGTCAGAATTATCCCACTTTTGCCCTCAGCAAGTGAATCCCTGTGGTTTGGAAGAAAGAAAGAAAGAAAGAAAGAAAGAAAGAAACTTTATTTTCTATTTTGCATAAATATTTTGTCATAATTTTAAAGTCTCAAAATTTTCCAAAGATGCAAAACTTTGAGAAAAAGCCACACAATTACAAGGAAAAAAACCCATCACAAACATATATAAAATAAAAGCTTCAAATTTACTAGAATAATGTAACAAATTTATAGGGACGACTGCCCATTTATTTAAAATATGTACTAAATTCATGAGAGTAAAAAAAAAAGCAAAATTACAAGAAAAACAAACTTGAATTTAAAAAATAAAGCTACAAATTCATGGCAAAAGTTGCAAATTTATGAGGAAAAAATTCACATATGTACAATTACAGTCAATGAGAATGTAAACACAGTAAGTTATTTAAAAGATTTAATAAATTCATTAAGAAAAATTAAATGAATAAATTGTTGAGACAAAGGTCAGAAACTCACAAGAGAAATGTAGCTCATTTGCAATAATTAAAAAAAATTAAGGAAAAAAAATCAATGGAAAGATGATGGAAAATTATTGAGGCAAAAATGCAGAAGAAAAAAGATGCCAGTTTATGACCCAAAAGTCAGAATTTCAAGAAAAAAAACGTCAATTCATGAGCAAAACATTTTTCACGAAGTTTCAAATTTCATGAAGTTTCTTAAAAAGTTTAAAATTAAAAATAATAAAAATAATCATAACAAAACGTAGGTAATTTATGAGAACTCTCCAAATTCACATAAAAATTTCCCACATTTTTAATTAAAAACAAAATCTCTAATTTAGGTGGTGGAATAGCCTGAAACTGTACACAAGCAAACATAGGTTATCTCTATTGTAGCATCAGTCCCTTTGGCTCCACTCTATAAAATCACTCTTCACCTTAAAGAAATTGTTTCACCCAAAAGTCTGGTCAAGAATTGTTTCCTTCACCTAAGAACCACTCTTTGAAAACACATTCCATGGAAAAAGGGATGATAAGGATCCCATTTTGTGCCAAGAATGGATTATTATGCAATCATAAATCCCTGAACTTCCTCCCCAACCAGGTAGTTTTATGCTTCAAGTACTGTTTGAGACATCCCAGATACCTTGACTGAATTCCTCATGTCTCCAGGAATTATCTACAGCTCAACATTGCCCCTTTCTGTTCAACTCAGGAACATGTTGGATTTAATCAACATTGGGATTTTTGTTTTATTTGCCTAAAATAGTCCTCTCTCCTCAAGACTTTGATATTTTTCCAGGAAATACTGCTCAGAACACTGTTGAAGATGACCGCCTCTGTGTTGGACAATGATGGGTTTGAAATGCTTCATTAATCATTGATTTTAAATGTGTTGCATGCTTGAAAATGCTTAAATGAACCTTATTGTAATACATGTTAATTATAGAAGGACAAGTTTGTAAAAGGCATGCTCACTGAAAGCTAGTTATGAATCACTGAAGTTAGCTTAGATTTTATATTAAGTATATAATGTGAATTTCACAGTAATATGTGTGGTTGCATTCTAAAACCTATGCCAGTCATCTGACTGGTACCAGCCAATCACCAGGCCACCTCTGTTGGACAATGCCCCCTTTCATTCTAATGGTCAGTTACAGACAAAGGACTGTTTTCTTATTGGACCAGAGTTCATTTGATTCTCCTGCAATGGGAGACAATTGGTTCCCTTTTATGTTAGTCAAGTTTTTCTCCTGAAAAAACTACTCAGTATATAGGGAGAAATGCCCTAGTTCAGGCAGAGTTGTTCTTTCTGAAAGTTGTCTGTGAGTCCTGCCTTGAATTCTCTCTTTCCTTTAAACGTCTGAGAAAAATACATTTTCTTCTGTTTTGAGCTCAAACTTCTCTTTTATATGGAGTGAAACTCCGTGTTCACAGATGTTTTTCTATTTTATTGTTAAACTTTTTCTATTGATTTTCCTTAACTCACCGTATTTTAAAGTGGACTGATCATTTTTCTCACACTGGAAGCTGTTTTTGCCAATCCGCACGACATCTGAAGAACTTGGATTTCGTGGCTTCAATGATTTTTTTTGTAATTTTTGTCTCTTCAATTCTGTGCCTTTGATCAGACTGAACTATCTCATTGATTTATTTGGACCTGGGAGAGCCACTGGAAAAAACCCTTCTTGTGTTGTCCCACATGACATACTGCATCAGCGGCCAGCAGCCTTATCGTCGCCTGATCTCAGCTCCTGACTACTTGTCCCTGGGAAGAAATAACTGCTGGCAGATATTCTCCAATATTATCTTCAAATAAAGCTTCAGCTAAGGATCCAGCTAGAAGCCAATGCTTAAAGGTCACGTGAGCAAGATTCCTTTGTTTCATCTGCTGAGTAATGCGATGTCCATTGCCTTAAAGTATGTCATAATTTGTCTCAGGTTTAAAACTAGTTCATAAGTCTGATCGGAGCTATAGAATTCAAAAGAAATAGTATCCCTCTTTTCAATAAATTCCATTTTTACTTTTTAGAGTAACCCAGAATTCCTTTTTCCATATAATCAGCTTTGATAATTTTCTTCATAAAATTTGCGTCCAATTTTCTTCATATTTTGGTTATAGTTATTTCAGTCTCCATGTTCATCACAGTTACAAATTCATACTAAGGTTTCCTTAGTTCCACAAATGTGATTACACTCTTTTGCTCAATAATCAGTTACAAGTTAAATGTGGTGCTTGATACTTGATCATTTCACTTTACCAACAAGTCCGTTGAATGTAATGTCATTTAATCTGAGTCTGATCATTAAAACTGTAAAAGGTATATGGATGTTTCTCTTGATTCTTTTGCTGTCTCTATTTATGAAGTCATCCAGGAGAATTCACAAATATTTGAGACTGATTGATTGAAAGTATAAAGATTAGTTATTAATAAATTGTCCAAGTTTTGCACTGGTGCCCCCAAACAAGTTTTTTTTTCTGGTGTGTGCGTGGACCAGAAGCAAACCTTCATTTATACACACACCTCTAGGTATAAATTAAATAATCTTTGTACCTTATAACCAATTTTCCCTGCACTACTTTTTACCACTCAAATATACATAGGAGTAGATACCCCAAAATAGTTAACAAGTTACTGAGATGTGACTTTAGTCTGGACAGTTTGAGGTTTTTGACCTAAATTTATGGCAGTTTTATTCTACATTTACTACTTTTTCCTTGTAAATTTGAAAGATATTTTTCCCACTTAAATCAACTTTTTCCTCATAACCTGTGTTTAGTGCTAATTTAGGGCTTTTTCTTGTACGTTTGAAACTTTGCTCTCATAAATTTGTGAGGTTTCCCCATAAATTAGAAATCAAAAATAAAATGAGCAAAGATGCAGTATTTTCTTTTCTATTTTATTATAGGATATTTATAGCCTATTAATAGCCTATTTTCTAACCCCCGCCCGATGAAAACCTTGCCTATTCTGAAACCTAAATGTTTGTAGATATGCATCATACTCATACTGAATAAATTCAGACAGACCAAAAAACTATTCCTAACATTGCAGAATATTCCAGCTGAGGCTGGCGTCATACATCATTGTGAGTTTGTTACCTGTGGAGGAGCTGCATCAGCCTTCTGCAGGTGGGAAAGGGAAGGACCTCTGTGTATGCGCGCCAGGGCTCCAGCGCAGCATGCAGGTACAGGGGAGAGAATGTGTGTTAGAGGATGGCTCATACCATTTGTGTGGCAGGGGGGTTCATTTTCATTTTTAAAAAGTTCATTTTTAAAAAGTTTAAATGACAAACTACCGAATGTGTTTTGGATAGTAAAATTTTATAGTCACAACTTTTCCCTCTCCAGTTTTTAGGGGGTGCTGAGTTCAAATTTAAGGGTGCTACAGCATCCCTAAAAAAAAGGCCTAATGCTGCCCATGGTACATGAGGCACCAGGTGAGAATAGGGATGTCTAGTAGTGGAGTGAGTTGAATTTCAAGAAAATAGTAATAAATAGCAAACTCGGACTTCCGGTTATGGCGGCCGTGTAGAAGGGTGTGCTCCACTCTGCTCTGCTCCTAATGATAAAAAAGTAGGCTAAAACTCTCCCAATTGGAACAAAAACCTATTCTAGCGTTTGGGGGCGGATATGGTAAAAACTAAGGCTGTGAAATCAGGCGGAGGAAAAACTGATTCGTCGAGACAAGCCAAGTTAACAGATTTCCACGCTCGTGACGCAGCAGATAAATCGCCAGTGACCATGGCTGAGGAGGGAGCTAGCGGTGGTGCGGTGACTGCCGAAGGAACAAATGCGGTCCTTGCTGCCATCAGCGCTATGAGAACAGACTTTTCGTCTAAGTTTGATGGGATTATAGCTGCGATTGAAGCTATGAGAAAAGAAATAAGCGACTGTATGGAGCGAATATCGCAGGCAGAGCTCCGGATCTCCAACGCTGAAGATGACGTCAACAGCCTGCAATTAAAGGTCCAAACATTGGAATTAAAAAATAAACGTCTGGACTTAGAATCCCAGTCGAGACGGAATAATTTAAGGCTTGCGGGCCTTCCGGAGGGGGCGGAGGAACAGGATGCGTGTTCCTTTTTGGAAAAGTGGATTCCAGAAGCGCTGAATAACGCAGATCTACAGTCATCAGTCGTCTTGGAAAGCGCACACCGAATCGGCCCACCGAGAGATAAGAAGACACCACCGAGGACGCTAATTATGAAGTTCCTCAACTACAGGGACAAGATGACGGTCTCCAGCGCAACGCGTACTAAAGGAGAAATTAAATACCAGGATCAACAGGTGCGGTTCTATCCAGATTTGGCCGCAGGAATCCAACAATTAAGGAAACAGTTTGACCCCGCCCGTAAAGAGCTGCACAGCCTTGGAATTCGTCACGGGGTGATTCATCCGGCAAGACTGCTGGTCACATATAAAGGGAGCACCCAAGTCTTTAAGACCCCTCAGGAGGCGCAGGAACTCATTAAGCAGATCCACGGAGAGACTGGCGAGAGCCAAGCATGAAGCAAGAACAAGATATAAAAGGTAGAATATTTAAGCAAGTGTTCAAGTATCTGACTGATTTGAAACATATAGCATGTCTACAAAATATAGATGGTATTATATATTAAAAAAAAAGCTATGATGTACAAAGTTGCTATAAAATTTTGGAGTTAAATTGGAAAAACTACAGAAGAGAGTTATTGTCATGTCATTAAAAGTAGCAGAGTCAGGGTGATTGAGAGGAGGAAAGAGTGAGTGGTTTGACTGATCCTCACGGGGGAGGAGCAGATTCAGGCTATAGCGGGAGACAGATTTTTTTTTTTTGATTTTGGGGGGATTACCACGAATGTGGGAAGGGGGAATTTGTTTGTGTGTAGTTTGTAGGATGAATGTTCAACTATCCATGTTTTTGCTTCTCTGTATGAGCATGTTTATATTGCAAGGTAATCCCAAACTCTTTATTGATCATAGACCAAAGCGTTAAGCTTAATTTAATATCATGGAATTGCAGAGGTCTACAAAATCTAAAAAAACGTAAACAAGTTTTGAATAAAATAAAAGACATAGGTTCAAAAATTGTGTTTTTACAAGAAACTCATCTAATAGAAGAGGATGTAAAAAGAATAAGGAGTAGATGGCAGGGAAGTGTATTCACCTCATCATTTTCATCTCGAGCCAGGGGAGTCATGACTCTCATACATAAATCAGTCCCATTTCAAGTGAAAAATGTAACTGGAGATAAATTGGGAAGATATCTAATCATCCAAGGATCTTTGTTATTAGAAAATATAAATCTGGTGAACTTATATGGTCCCAATATAGATGATCCAAACTTCTTCGTTAATTTATTTCTTACTTTAGCATCACTCACAGGGCTATATATAATAGCAGGGGATTTTAATTGTACATTGAATCCCAGTATAGATAGGTCAACAGGACAGGACTGTACGCACAATGGATGTAGGATGACCATTAATCATTTTATGAAATAATTGAGATTGCTAGATATATGGAGAGAAATGAAACCACAAGTCAAAGCCTATTCTTGTTATTCTAACACCTACAAGACATTTTCACGTATTGACTATTTTTTGATCTCCACAGAATTAAGGTCCAAGATTCAAAATTGTTTCTATGATAACATTGTGATTTCTGATCACGCACCCTGCTGTATAATATATGTAGATAAGAAATTGACAAAGGTTCCTGGTAGGTGGCAATTTCAGCATAAATGGCTTCAAGATGAGGAATTTGTTAAGTACATAGAAAAACAGATAGATGAGTTCTTTGATATCAACACTACACAAACATCAGCATGTATAAAGTGGGAAGCTTTCAAAGCTTTTATTAGGGGGCATATTATTAGTTATACAGGTTCAAAATCTAGGAAGACTCAAGAGGAGAGAGTCCAATTGGAACGTAAAATAAAAATTCTTCAAGAAAAAGTGTATGCAGGAAGTAATCCCAAATTAGAGAATGAATTACTGATTCTGAGAGCTGAATATGACAAAAAATCAGCGAATAGAGCTGCCTCGAATCTTCTAAGATTGAAGCAAACCTTTTATGAACAAGGTGAAAAATCAGGAAAATTATTGGCATGGCAGATTAAACAATTAGAATTTAAAACACCAATTACCAGTATTATAAGTAACGGACAGGCAGTCGTAGATCCTTTAGAAATTAACAGTGCCTTTAGAGATTATTATGAAAAACTATATGATACAAAAAATGAAACTGACTTAACAAAACTAAATGGGTTTTTGGACGGATTATCTATACCATGTATTCCAAATGAAAATAGGGAGATACTGGAGTCAAAAATTAGTCAAGAAGAAGTTGGGCTAGCCATTGATAATATGAAATCAGGAAAAAGTGCAGGACCTGACGGTCTTCCAGTTGACCTCTATAAAAAATTTAAGAATAAATTAATAAAACCATTTTTGGAAATGGTTTTAGAAGCATTTCAAAATAGTAAATTACCGCCATATATAAATAATGCCTTAATTATACTGTTGCCAAAACCAGGTAAACCTTCTAATAAATGTGAAAACATGAGACCAATAAGCCTATTAAATGCAGACCTTAAGATAATCTGTAAAATTTTAGCAAGATGACTACAAGAAATATTACCAAATATAATTAACCAAGATCAGAATGGCTTTATAATGGGAAGACAAGGCTTCCATAATGTAAGAAGACTATTTAATATAATTTATTCTAATAAAGAAGCACCCGATACAGCTCTCCTATCATTGGATGCTGAAATGGCCTTTGATAGGGTCGAATGGCCCTTTCTTTTTGAAGTTTTACAAAGGTTTGGACTTGGAAAGAATTTCATAAAATGGGTTCAGATAATATACAATAATGCTACAGCAGAAATCCTAACAAATTGCAATATCTCAAAATCAATAAAAATTAATAGAGGTTGTCAACAAGGTTGTCCACTTTCACCTTTACTGTTTACTATGGCAATTGAACCTTTAGCGATGGCAGTACGTTTACATCCACAAATAGATGGAATTAAAGTAGGACCAACAGAACATAAAATCTCCCTGTATGCTGATGACATAATTTTGTTTATGTCGAATCTCAAAAAATCAATTCCGACCTTGTTAAATTTAATAAAGAACTTTGGGGAAATATCAGGGTATAAAATAAATAAAACTAAATCTTCAATATTAATGCTAAATGAGACCCAGAGAAAGCACCCAGCTCCTGAGGTAAATCAATTCAATGTTGTAAATCAGTTTAAATACTTAGGAATTCAAATTGTGCCTAAGTTAGAATCAGCTGCTAGTATCAACTATGAAGCCTTAATGACAGATATTAATGAGTTACTTCAGAGATGGATGTCACTACCAATGTCGATGATCAGGAGAATTAATATACTTAAATGTAATATCTTACCCAAAATACTATATTTATTTCAATACATTCCTTTACCACCACCTTCAGATCTATTCTCAAGAATTAAAAAAAAGTTAGTGGAATTTATATGGAACAATAGGAAGGCTAGATTACGTCTGTCCTTACTATATTTACCATTTGATCGTGGAGGTCTGAAATGTCCAAACTTTATGTTGTATTACTGGTCAGCACAACTGAGGTCTATGACATATTATTTTTCATCATATGATCTCCCTCACTGGACGGAGATGGAATCATACAATTTACCTTTACCTCTTCCCTTATTCATATACTCAGACTCGGCAAAAAAATTACAGAAACAAGTTAAAAATCCTATTGTAAAGCATATGATCAAAATATGGTATGAAATCAAAAAATATTTAAAAGAACCGCACTTATTGTCACAATTTAGCCCAATATGGGGTAATCAATATTTTACACCAGGGAGAGCGGATGCTGTATTTAAATTATGGAATTTATAAGGGATTCAAAAGATTCAAGACTTATATTTGGCACGTTCAGACTACATAATGTCTTTTGAAGAACTGAGGGCTAAATTTAATCTTAATAGAACACATTTTTTTAAATATCTTCAGCTTAGGAATTTTATTCGATCAAATCAAAATAATGCTGTCACCCGTCCTACCTATTCATACTTGGAAAAAATTTTGACGAAAAATAGTAAGAGAAAGGGTATTATTTCAGAGTTCTATAACTCACTGATATTATCCTCAAGTGAAAACTCACAGAAAAGAAGGAATTATTGGAAAGAAGACCTACAAATTGAAATTTCAGAGGAACAATGGGAATTGGCTTGCACAGAAGCTCAAACCAAATCAATAAATGTACGTCTTAAATTGATACATTTTAAATGGTTAATGCGGATGTATGTTACACCGGTGGAGTTAAATAGATATAACAAAAACATACCAGATACGTGCACAAAATGTATGGAAAGTAAAGGAACTCTATTTCATTGTTTATGGGAATGTAGAAAAATTAGAATGTTTTGGGAAGAGGTGAGGGTAACAATTGAAAAAATAATTTCAAAACAACTCATATTGAATCCTAAATTGTTTTTGTTGGGTCTGTATCCAGAAAAGCATAACTTTAATAAGAGTGAAAGAACATTCATAGACCTCAGTTTGCTTAATGCCAAAAAATGTATTGCACTACTGTGGAAAAAGACTCATAGACCAGATGTGACTCAGTGGTTAAGACAGATGTTAACAAACCTTCCACTAGAAAGAATAACATACATATTGAAATCAAAGGAAAATGTGTTTGAGAATATATGGAGACCTTTCATTGATTATGTAAAGAAACTAAACATAACTTCTGAAGAAGAAGGTGAATGATGTGTGTGGACCTTGTAAATTCCAAATTGGTGAATGTATAATATGTATACTTGTGCAATGGATTACCTAGGCTAAACAGAGGAGCATTGTTTGACTTGTTTTGTTAATGGTTGTTGGTGTTTTTGGAATATTTGTTTTTTTTTTTTTGGTTTGCCTCAGTGTTGGGGTTTGATTGTTGGTGTCATGTTTGTTGAAAAAAGGTTCAATAAAAATATTGTGGAAAAATAAATAAATAGCAAACTCAGACATGAGACCTCAGCTCGCAATTGTCCACAGCAAACTGGTAAAGCTGGGAGAAACTGTAGAACACTTTTTGAAGAGGCAAGGCATGGCTGAAGAGTGTTTCTCTCAAACATCAGCCCAGTCTCCCAAAAACGTGTGTAAGTTGCACATTTATCTACCCTTGGACATGTAATATATACAGAAAAGTGACTTTTCCCCATGCATACTACATATTTGCAAGGATGGTTAAAGTAGGTACCCTGGCAGTAGGAAGGAAAATAACACAGAAGCACCTTGCAGTGGTTTTTAAAATAACTATAGTGAAAAGTAGTGTAAACAGCAACTGTAGTGGTAAGTGGTTTAGCTTTAAAAATGAGCCCCTCACCCTACCCCATTACCCTAACAATAACCATTACAATAATGTGACCGCCTCACCCTGTACATGTACATGGGATAGCCTTCCATCATCCCCCATTCACCCCTGTACTACAAACTGCACATTTGAAAAGGTTGTAGTGTGACCTTGAGTTTCAATTTATTAAAATCATTCTTTGCTGAAGAAAAATTGTTTCAACTCAAAGATCTGGCCATGAACTGCCTCTCTCATCCAAGGACCAGTGCTGTAACATGATCCATCAGCCATAAAGTGGAAGCTAATCCCTTTCTCCAAGACTCTTTGACAAAGGAATGTTTCAAATTGACAGATATATGGGTGACATAAACCAGATGGGGAAGCCAAGACTTTCCAGTAAACAACCAGACAGTTCCACAGTGCCATCTGGTGGACGAATCAGGAATATTTATTTTTTCTGCTTTGCAGTGGAATTTATGGACAATGAACTAACAGTCATATTCTTTCTCTTAAGACAGTACCCGCGACTAAAGACCTGATTGAATTCTGGAGACGGACCATTTGCGTTTCAAATGCTTTTATTGAGATGATTTGAAATGATTTTGATATGTGTTGTTTATTTTCAGGAAGAAATTAATGTTTGCATGCTTACAATTACAAATTAATTACAGTTTCAATGCAGAGACATTGTGTGTGCCTTTATCAAGTAGAATATCTTAGTCACTAAAGTTTAAAGAATTTATGCTTTCATAGGCTGCACAAATACTTGAGGAGGATTTCACTCTCATATCAAATGTCTCTCTCTCTCCTCCTCTTTCTGCTGGGAGACCCATAGAGCCCTGAACTGTGATGTGACCAATGGGCTCCTGACATCTATCTTCATCTCCTTTTTTTTTTGTCAGTTTATGACTTCTGCCTAACAAAGAAGCTCAAATGTAATTGGTTCAGCTCAGTTTCATGAAAATTAGTACCATTCTGCCACACCTAGGAAAGTTTCCTTTGTTCAGTCTGTTCTGGGGCGTTGGCCGAGCTGTAAGGAGCTTTCTCTGCTCCTTGATTGTTTCTCTTATCTTCCAAGAAGGCCCAGAGTCTTCCAGGCTCTGCGAAAAATCCTGTTTCTTTTCTTTAAAATTCAATTTTCTTATTTTAATCTTCTTTTTCTTTAAATCATCGTGCAAGAAGACTTTGAGATTTTTTCTAAGCTTAAACCAACTCATTTAAACTACCAACATCGAAAAAAACGTGTGATTTTTTTTCTTCATTTTGACTCTCTGATGGAACTTTGCATAATAAACCAATTCCGTCTTCAGTGAGAAGACCTCGCCAGCTTGCTGACAAACAGCTCGATTGTGATCTCAGGAGCACGGCCTTGTGGGAGAATCGGTCTCTCAGCCTCTCCATCAACAGAATCCACGGGCACCCAACTGAACCAAGGTTGGCACATGGGGACCCTGCTGCCACCAGGGACGTGATCTGACTCTGGCTGACTGTCTGTTGTTTCATTTAACTTAATTCTTCAGAATATTCCTGGTATAAGTTCTTTTAACTTAATTTCATGCAAACCCCCATCACAAACTCAAAATGCATGTTGTTCTTTCATTAATCTACATTCTTTTTCAGAGTAAAACAAATTTTCCCAGTTTTATGAGGAGTTAATCATCATTTTCTTCATAAAAGTGCATCCACTTTTCTTAACCAATGCTGTTTTATGGTTTTTCCAATTTCCAGTATACTGACAAATTAAACTGTGCTTCATTTGGTTCCACAAATGTTTGATTCATAAGTAACTCAGTCTATGATGCCCATGATACATGTTGAATTTTCTGTTTTTAAAGTCATCCAAATATGTTAACCTGTTTCGACATTTCTTATTAAACCACTGAAAGACATATGGGAGTTAGTTTGATTTCATGTCCATCTTCTTGATTACCAGAGACAAGAACTCACAAAGAGATATTTTGAGACGGATTCATAATTGGTACAAATAAAGAATTGTTAATAAAATTGTCCATTATATGGACTGGTGCCCCTAACGAGGATTTGAGTGTAATGAGAGTAAATCTTCATTCCTACTCACATTCATATTTATATTAATATTTGTACCAACATTAAATTACCTATAAAAATCCATAAATCCACTACAGGTGCTGTAGCTATCTCAATAACTGTGACAAAAGAGAAGACAGGGCACACCACTTGTAATGGCTACGCATTAGAGGGAGAAAACCATGAGAGTTACACAGTGTTCTGTAAATTATTCACATAATACCGGGCTGCAACTATCTGTCCAATAAAGACAAAATGCATGAAAAAACAAATCTTTTTAGAAAGCTGATATCTCTGAAATCTCTGCACATGAAGTTATGAAGGTGTGAAACTCATTGACACAAATGTCATGGCGGGTAAAGTTTTGTTTTTTGTTTATTTTAATGGCAATATCTGGTGGTTACAAATGAATTAAAGGGACATGTACCCAAACTGCAGTTCCTCTAATGGCCGACTAAAGGTTTACTCCAAAAGTGAGTCAATCCCCATGGACTCACATGTCAAAAATAAACTAATTGAGCTATGCTGACTACAGCCTGTTTTTGTTTACTTTTGCTATATCTCTCATTTGTGATAACCTTACAGGAAACACTTTATTTTTTTTCATTATACTTATTAATTGTTGTGCTTTTTATTTTGACCCATATTCAAGTTTCAGAGAGGGTTTCAAAGCACCGAGGTTTATGAAAGTCCAGGCCAGGACTGGATCTGCCATTATCCAGCGGTTAGCATCCCTGCTGAGGGTTGCAGCTTGGCTCATCCCTGCACATTAAAAGCCCACTCAACCTCCCAGAGTAAAACATCTTTTCCTCTCTGTTCAAAAACCACCCACGTCCATCCAGCTCTCATCCCTCCGCTCTGCTCCCATCACTCACTGCTGCCTGTGAAAATGGCTGCTGTTCAGCATTTGAGAGGCTGAGGAGGAGAGAGCAAAAAAACAAACAAACCCCAAAACAAAACCGAGTGGTGCTGTACAGTGTTTTGAACACTCAGGGATCTGGTCCACAACTTGTGACTTCCTCTGTAATGTACTCTTCATGTGTACTTGTGTTCCAGTGCTAGGAGTGCAAAGTTGTCATGCTTTCCTCTGGACTGCAATCATGTGGTCAGTGTGGGACTCTGTGTGTGTGTGTGTGTGGGGGGGGGGGATTAAAATAAAGGAAAAAAGTTCAGAAATAAGAAAAAAATGAAGTCAACATTGAGAATAGTGCCCCCCCCCCACAATTTCCCATTTTTCCAACAGCTTTACTCCCTTTATCATTTGTTTCCCCATCATGGTTGACTAACCAAAATTTAGCCAACTGCAAGGCCAATCAGCCAATAGTATAATTTACAAAGAATTCTCAAATATTTGCAAGAATTACAACTTCTTGCAAATATTTGTCTGTAAATAAACACTGCACATTCTTCTGGTTAATTTATGACTTTAAATATGCAACTTTTTCTTGATCACTTTTTCATATAAATGTGTAACTTTTTCTCGTTTTTCTTGTAAGTTTGTGACAATTTTGTGTAAGTTTCTCTTTTTTCTCATAAAATAGTAAGGGCTTTTTTTCAGCTTTTGGTCAACTTTGGGAAAAAGATACTGTAGGTTTTAGAGCTCTGCCTTTGCTTATAAAGATATAAATTAGATTAAAAAAAAACAAAAAACAAACTTGTATGTAAAGATACTGTTGAGATCAGATCCAAGACCAGAGTCTTAACGAAGTCAGTTCGTAACAAGGTCCCGACAACAACACTAGAAAAAGCGTGTCAGACTGTCAGAAGATGGTAGAAACACTGATGCTACAGTTTCCATGCATACTTTAAGCTTCAGTTGCATCAGTCAGAGCTTTGCTTCTCAGACTGAAATAGTGAGAGGTTTGATTTTTTTATTTGCTCCTCTGTTATTTCAGAACAGGAATTGCAATAATCACCAAATAATTGGATTGGTCTCTGGAAATAAAAGGATCACAAGAAGAAATTTGTATGGCGGAAGGGAGATTTTGTGTCATCAGAAATGAGCTTCAGTACTTGACGCAGTCAGAAGCTTTTTGATAGACTCCATGCTATCTTGCTCTGTGGGCTGCTCAAAGGCTGTCCCCATAAGCCTCCATGGAAACAGTAGCTTTAAGGAGCTACAGGCCAGATATAATCAGAGGATTAGAGTCTGGGAATAGTTTTCCTCTGGGAATACAAACTACCGTACCCTTGTGACCTGAAAGGTGAAGCCCTGAGTCTGTGTGCTTCGTAATAGCTGAATATACTGGTCCTTGGAAAATAAAGGGTGATACTTTATAACAGAGCTCACAAATTGGGCAGTGGTGGCCTAATGGTTAGGTAGGTGGACTGGTGACTGGAGGGATGCTGGTTCAATTCCTGAACTGGCAGGATCAGATCTGGGTTTGACAGATGACATAGTGGTGTTTGTTGCACCCTCATTAACCCCACTGTGGTGCCCTTGAGCAAGGCCCTTTACCCCAACTGCTCGAGGGGAGCTGCTCAGTGGCCACAGGTCAGTCTGTGGTTGTACTGGGTGGCTTCTAGGTGTGAATGTGAAAAGGGTGTCCTTGAAAAAGAGATGTTGCTTCTCAGTGGAACTCCCCTGTATAAATAAAGGTTATATTAAATTACAGGGTAAGAATCAAAAATTAAATAAAGGAAACAGGTAAGTACTGAAGAAAAAAACCCAGTATGTCATCAGGCCAAGGGTAGTAAAAAACAAACAGGCTCTTTAAGCTCGGGCTAAGAGGCACAAGAAGAATCAACAGAACAAAACCTGAATTTTGGTCCAAACCAGAGAATTTATTTAAAATATTTGACAAAGATAAAAGTTACTATTTTACTATCCATACAAACAGGTTTGATATATGTACAGCAGTAACACTGTAAACTGACAATCTAACTAAGAAGAACATGCTTATTTTCTAACATTTAACATTTCACATCGGCCCTTGCAGCTGGATTCACTCAGAAAGCTAAAATATTTTTGAGAGAATTAGAAGTAGCTGTCTACATTTGTATTGGCTACACTCCTCATATGTTTAGTGGAGCACTTAAAAGCTTAATGTAAGATATTCACAAAATGAACTGCAGTGATAATGAAGCTGTACCAGGGTGGTAAAGTACTTCTGATTTAACAAGATCACTTCCGGGTCTTCTGCTTTTTGCTGTTTTTCTGTCAAGCGACTCATATGTCACAGAAAAAGAAGTTCACATTTCAAAGATTTGAGAGCAAAAACAGAGAGGAAAACACGAGAAATTAATCGAGGGTGTTATGTCTATTACCAGTACTTCAATAACGAGGCCGAAGGTGCAATAGAATGTGACTTTATTGGGTAACTCACAGTGACACAAGGCGCTCCCTTCTAGGCAGAGGCGAAGGTCAAAAGAGACCGTGCCTCTTCCGCATCAGCTCTTTATACCCAGGGTGGCGGTGGAACGGGAAAGGTGGAGCCACCACCCGCATCACACAATAATATGTCTTATAAGTACATTACATTTTCCCTCCACTTTAAAAAAGTCCAAAACGCGTGCACACCAATTAGACCCTCCCAAATTTAGTACCCAAGTCACACTCTAATGATAAACAAATAAAGTAGGCCTATCCATTCACACAAACAACTAAAACTAGAGGGAGACAGGCGGACTACTGTCCCACCTCCACACAGCTAGACAGATTATTCTGCCGTCTCTGATAATATAAAGTCCATGAAATAAAATATTGCAGCATTCCTATTATAGCATAAAATAACCCCATAAACATATATACACAACAGTAAAACCTTAGTCTAACAAACAACCAGTCAACGTGCACATTCATGCCCTGCTATCAGCATTCCCAATAAAACCACCCCAACCTGGGAAAACCCCATAGTAATATAAACCTCAAACATGGTAACGCAAACATTACTTTTTCTAATTTTTTTTTTTTTTTTTACATGGGCACTTGATGTAGTAATTCTGCACGAGAAACATATAGCCCGGGCAATTCATATTTAACCCAACCCTTGCTGCCATACAGTCTCGATGGAGAGGCCACCCCCCCAGAAACCCATCTGGCGGGTCCTGTCCAGAGCTTCTCCATCTCTTCGCCCCTGAAAATGAGCCCTATCTGAGCCCTGACACCTCCTTCTCCTCATTGGTGTGCCGCAGTTCATTGGAGTGTCTCCATGAGTCATCTGACAGCCTAAGGTACCCATCCCCCCAAACAGCTACTATCCTCACCCGCCCCTGGTCCTCCCGTCATTTCCGTTTTCCATGGACCCCTCTCAGCCGAGCCTCCTCTCTGGGTCAAACCATATCACCGACTCCCAAAGGAGCTCGACTCGGCTTCCAATATCCATGATGTCTAAACCAGGCCTCCTTACTGGGTCACGCCACACCGGTGACCCTCCGTGAAGCCCGACTCGGCCTCCAGTGTTTCTGTGTGGCATGTCTGTTTCCCGTGCCAGCCGGTCCTGCCCCGCTTGCTTTCATTTGCAATGTCGCCGAAGCCGTTGTGGCTCCATGCTTCTCGGTACCTCCCGGCCGAACTCTGGAAGCAGCGGGAGCCATCCAGCCGGCTCCACCTGCCGTCATGGGCGTTCCACGGTACCGCCCAGTTCCCTCACCTAGGGTAACTTGGGCCCTGGCACCAGAACCCTCCCGCGATGGCCCTGGGTGGTATTGGTCCTGTCCATCTCCCAGAATATTAGGCCATGTATCATCCCAAACCGCATCGTCCACCACTTGCGGAACCGGCCGGTCCCACAAACCACAGCCCGACCACTCCTCTCTACCGCTGCTGGTAATTGAGAAGCCCAGTCCATAATAAAGGTTGCAGCCCATCACATTCGACCCACTCGCAGTCACCACGAACTGCAGGCTGGACACCACCGCTGACTTGTACCTTGCCATCAGCTCCAGCAAACCCACGATGGACAGCCTATTACCGCCATACCCACACAATGGCGTCGACAGACCTCTCACACGATGGTAGGGGAAAAAACTCCTCACATTAGGCCAGTTCAACATGGACCTCACCGCGCCCGTGTCCACCAATAACGGCACTTCCTCGCTGTCCAACATAACCGTTAAATAAGTACGGCCTTCTGTGCTTCAGGAGATGGTGTGGATAACCGTAGGAGTCATGGCGGGGGAATCCACTTCACGTTGCTGTTCTCCTCACTCAAATTTTTTACAGACCCTGGTGAAATGATATAGGAGTCCGCACTTGCTTCAGCGTTGGCCTTTTGCAGGACACTCTCTTGCCTTGTACCGGTGCTTGGTAGACCCACAGCCAAAACATTTTGGCGATCCTGGGGTGGACCTCATTTTGATAGCAGTAGCATATTCTTCTTTGTCTTCCACGCTATCATCGCTATCCGGGTTTACAGCCTGCACCGCTGATTGTGAGTCAGGTTGCCTCAATGTTATTCTCTCACCGAGGTCCCGTGACAGTTTATCTACTGCTTCGAACTGTTGGGCTATCTCCACAGCCTTGGCCAATGTCAGTTCTCCGGAATGTGTGAGGAGTCTTGACCGTGCCGCTGCACACAGCTTGTGCTCCGCCAACTGATCGCAGACCATTTCCTCTTCTCAGGTCCCAAACTGGCAATTCCCAGCCAGCTGGTGCAGGTCTGCAACATACCGCTGCACCGACTCTCCAGTCCCCTGGCGGCACTGTCGGAACTGAATTGTCCGGACGATGACGTTCTCTGGAGCGCAAAAGTAGTGCGCCATTAGCTCAACCACGTCCTCAAAACTGTCGCTCTCACCCAATGTGCTGAGAATACATTATCCCTCCATGCCAAGATTATGGATCAGTATCGCTCATACACACAATTTCTCTAGTTCACTGAGGTTCAGTGCCACCAGATAATTCTCGAATGCGGTAAACCATTTCTCCCATGGTACCGTCGGCTCGCCGGGAAGCTCCAGAAATGGCTGAATGTCCAAAATTCCTTTATCCATGTCTTTATCCTCATCGCCAAATGTTATGTCCATAACCAGTACTTCAATAACGAGGCCGGAGGTGCAATAGAACGTGACTTTATTGGGTGACTCACAGTGACACAAGGCGCTCCCGTCTAGGCAGAGGCGAAGGTCAAAAGAGACTGTGCCTCTTCTGCATCAGCTCTTTATACCCAGGTGGCATCGGAACCGGAAAGGTGGAGCCACCACCCGCACCACACAATAATACGTCTTATAACTACATTACAGAGGGCTCTATGGATATTTTATGGTTAAAAAAAATTACCCATTTTTTTAAGTGCAGCCAAGTTTACAAATTTCTAATAAGAGAAAAAATTTGATATTTTTTCTTTATTTTTTAGACAGATGGTTCCATCTTCATCATCTCTCTCAACTCAACCGCTTCCAGGTTCCAGAATATCAACAATACAGGCAGTCGCAACAAGCTCTGGTTTCTATGGAGATGCCACCTACACAGCCAGCAGTGAAAGCAACACAAATGTGTTCATGATGCCGCTATTACCACCGCTGCCACCACATCCCACCCACCTACCATCTCTTTCCAGTGCTGTAAATGCTGCTGCTCAGTCGGCTGGCAGGCTTAACCCTTTCACACTGACTGCCTGCTGTACATTGTGTGTGCTGTACAGATGAGATTTCCTGTCTGGAGCCACAGGTCACAGCCTCTTGACTAAACCACCAAAGTCATTATTGTTACAGCCATTATATAACCCTCACTTATTTAGAGGAGAAGTTCTGAAGTAACTGCTGCAGCATTTGTAAAGAGCTCCCATTATGCCCTTTTTCTGCTTGTTGACACGGCTCCCAGAGGTAATGAAATGTCTGTGACATGCTTTGGTCGAAACAACACTGGGTGTAATTACTGAAGAGCTATTTTACATACAGGGAAGGAATTCTCCTCAAAATGTGCTATTGTTATGGCATATGTGGCAACGCCTTATAGGGAGCAGCTGAAAGGTGTGTGTGTGTGTGGGGGGGTGTAGCTCATTGGGTGCTCAGCACCCTTCAAGCCTTATTCATGCTGCATTTCCCCTCTAGTCCGCTTTGGTCCGTGTGCGCTTTGGACGAGCCCGGCACGCAAAGCAGCGCTGTTCATCTGTTCATGCTCACTTTTTTCATCCACCTAGGCCAAGCGGTTGACGCATGCACACAACCATCATTTGTAGTTTCACTCCCACCTGATAGGCAGCGCCAATGCGCTGAGGCGCCAGGATTTTCATAAACGAAGAAACGCTGCTTGCTTTCTGCTGCTTGACTTCCCGGTTTTCACTCCTTTTCCATGAAGAAGCTGCTGCTGCTGCTGCTGAAGTATTTATGTATGATTCATGTATGTTGTCTTCTTTGTCTCTTTGTCTTGGTATGTTGTGCCGATATCGCCACCTTGTAAATGGGACGTTCAGTCTTGCACATGCGCTTTTCAACGCATTCAGGTCATGGGCAGGCGGCGCAGTCACAAAATTTGGGCTGCACGCAGTTGTCCACGGTTGAGCACTGCGGACACTAGGGGAGTGGAGACAATGATGTAAATTTCATCACACGAGGTTTCCGGTTACATGTACACAGACAGCAGAAGTGCAGCATGAATCCAGCTTCAAGCTCTGATCCTAGAACTGCCCCTACCGTCAAATGTTCCCCTGGTTTCCTTTAAGCCCATCTACAAGCTTTTTAGTAGGAACAAAAACAAGACACTTGAAAAACTGAGTTTCCTTTTCACCCAAGTGTGCCTCAAAAGCTCTAATTAAATTATAGACTGAGTGTCGGTGCATCAGGACAGCGATTTAATAATCAGAGTGACACAAGTTTTCATTAGGATGAAGAACAATTCAGAAGTGATGAAAAAAGTTGCTTGCTATTCAGATTCAAAAGTCAGATTTGTTGCGTTGTTTCTTCATGCTTTTTGAATTACAGTTTTCACTCACAAGGCTTTTAATAATCTACCAAGCCCATGTAAGAGGCCGACTCTCTCACCTCCTGTTTGGTCTGTGTCACTCTGTCTGAGTACTCCCCTCTGAGATGGAAAGCCTCCTTTTGGTTCCCAAGGAAACAACGAGGTCCCTTTCACACTGCAACATTTTTTTTCTCAGCTTCTGCTGGTCTATCATTTGACAGACAGTGAGAATACTTTTCAGTCAATTTTTTTTTTTTTTTTTTTTTTTTTTGCTTTGAGTCATTCAGCCTTTCACTAAGCTTAAACCACACTGCACATAAGACCCGTCCTTTCCTGTTGCTGGGAGAATCACATCTCACCCCACGTTTCCATTTTGTAATGGTTTCTTCATGTTTACCTGTTGCATTATGTCTCCTGAACAATCAGTCCTCTGGTGATGGGGACTTTCATAACATAAGTGACGATGAGAGACATGTCATGAGTTAACACCTGCACACAAAAGAATCATGGAGGTCAGTGATTTATCAATCAAATTGTGCTGTTTCACACACACACACACACACACACACACACACACACACACACACACACACACACACACACACACACACACACACACACACACACACACACAGAGGTTTTACATTTACGGTTTTCACAAAACTGTACATTTTTTGCAGGATACTTTTCATTTTTATTACAAATATTTGTAGGAAGAAAAAAATGTTTATATAAAAAAGTCTGTGAAGCACTGAAATTAGTGTGTCTTTTTCATGTAAATACTGGCGTAAAACCATGCAAGTTCCGTATAACAACCAATGGATATGGTAGTAAGTGTCAGGAGGCGGAGCGCGGTGTTCCTCCGTGCTCATGCTCTTGGGTTTCCTGTTTGTTTTCTATATTTTTCCCAGTTCTGGGTCGTTATTTTACTGTATGGTTGGTTTTGTATTTTGAGTTTGCCTGTTGTAGTTTGTGTCTCATCTGTGTGATGATCTAACTGTTGACATGAGCCCTCACCCGTTCCTTTAGTTACTGGTTGCCATTTCCTGTTTGAGCTTTTATTTTGACAGTGTGTATTGTTGACATCCTTTGATAGCTTGGTTCGCAGTCCTGCACACCTGTCATCCATTTTCCATTACTTCTCGCTCTGGTATCTGATAAAATGGCGCCGGAGGCAGGATGGCCATACCAGCAGCAACTCTCTCGTGTCTTTGTGTTTCTATCTGTTTATTCCTGTATATAGTGTGTCTCCTATTAACCAGGGCTCTGTAGGAATACTTGGATTAAGACTGGACCAACTTTTTATCTATTTTAGCCCGGTCTTTCTTTAGTTTTCTTTTCTTTTCTCTTCCTCGGGCAATGGAGATCAACAGAGGTGAGGGCAGACGCATTGTTTACACACACAAACAGCTGATTGCACCGAGGAGGCCGGCGCCTGGAGCGCTGTGGCCGGCAGTGAAGCCCCTCATCCCGGATGAGCTGAAGAGGAGACGCCGCGGGCGAAGGGCTGGAGCGAAGGTGAGGAGGAGGAGGAGGAAGCATAAGCCAGCTGTACCGATGGTCATCACCGGGAACATGTGATCGCTGGGAAATAAAACAGATGAGCTCACAGCGCTGGTCGGGACGCAAAAGGAGTATCGTGAGTGTAGTTTCATGTGTTTTACGGAGACGTGGTTACACTCACAGATCCCGGATGTAAACATAGCAATACCTGGCTTCAAGACTATACGGGAAGACAGAGACGTGAAAAGCCGCAGGAAAAAGAGAGGAGGAGGAGTGGCACTTCTTGTTCATGAACGATGGGATCATCCTGGACACATTTATGTGAAGGAAAAGTGCTGCAGCCCGGACATTGAACTGCTGGCTGTTAGTATGAGACCTTATTATATGCCGGGGGGATTGAAGTGCACTTTAATTATTATCGCCTACTTCCCTCCGTCAGCTGACGCAGTGGTGGCCTGTGACGTCATCAGCTCCACTGCGGCCACATTACTGGAGAAGCACCCGGACACATTCATGGCCATCAAAGGTGACTTTAATCATGTCTCAGTGGGAAAAACACTACCAAACTTTCACCAGTTTGTTGACTGTCCCACCAAAGAGAACAAAACATTAGATTTACTGTATGCCAATGTCAGTGATGCATATAGTGCCACAGCTCTACCCCCCATTGGCAAATCAGATCACTGCATGGTCATGTAATCACCCAAGTACGTTCCCCTTGTGCAAAGGCAGCCTGCTTATACACGGACTGTGAGGAGGTGGACACAGGAGGCTGCTGATGCACTACAGGACTGCTTCGAGACAACAGACTGGAGCGTACTCTGTGAACCACATGGGGTGGACATAGACAATATGACCGACTGCATCACAGAATACATCAGATTCTGTGAAGACATGACCATGCCAGCTCAGACTGTACACTGCTTCTCCAACAACAGACCATGGGTCACCTGTGACCTGAAAGCACTTCTGAACGAAAAGAAGAAAGCTTTTAGGGCTGGAGACAAGGAGGAGCTGAAGGGAGTGCAGCATGAGCTGAGAGAGATGCTGAGGAGGTGCAAGGACAATTATAGGAGGAAGTTGGAAGATAAGCTCAGGCAAAACAACACTAAAGATGTGTGGGAGGGAATGAAACAAATAATTGGGTGCAAGGGGAGAGTTGGGCAGCCATCTGGGAGCCAGGAGAGAGCTGAGGAACTGAATCTGTTTTTTAATAGGTTCAACTCAAAGTCTGTCACCCCAGCAACACAACCAGACCCCCACGCACCCCTCCCCACCCACCCTCCTGTGCAGAACCTCTCTCCATCTCCCCCCTCCTCCTCCTCAGGGGGCACCAGGACCCCCCCCCACTTCACGGTGACTACAGATCAGGTGGAGAAACAGCTGGAGAGACTCCGTCAGCGGAAGGCGGCAGGCCCTGATGGCATCTCCACAAGGACCCTGAGGACCTGTGCCAACCAGCTAGCTCCGATACTGAAACACTTGTACAACCTGAGCCTGAGTCTGGAGAGAGTACCGGTGCTGTGGAAGACATCCTGCCTGGTTTCTGTCCCCAAGAAGTCATCTCCATCGGATCTGAATGACTACCGACCAGTTGCCCTCACATCTCATGTGATGAAGGTCCTGGAGAGACTGGTCTTAGCCCACCTGAGGCCGCAGGTGAAGATGTGGCTGGACCCTCTGCAGTTTGCATATCAGCCCCATTTAGAAGTTGAAGATGCTGTCATCTACCTGCTGCAACGAGCCCATCTGCACCTGGATGGTGGAGGAGACACTGTGAGAATCACTTTTTTGATTTCTCCAGTGCCTTTAACACCATCCAGCCACTGCTGCTGGGTGAGAAGCTGCGGGTGATGGGGGTTGACAGCTCTGTGATCTCCTGGATTACTGACTACCTGACAGGCAGACCACAGTTTGTCCGGCTGGGCAATGTCTTGTCTGGAGTGGTGGCTAGTGATACGGGAGCTCCACAGGGGACTGTGCTCTCTCCTTTTCTTTTTACCTTATACACCACTGACTTTCAGTACAACACTGAGTCATGCCACCTGCAGAAATTCTCTGATGACTCAGCTGTTGTGGGGTGTATAAGAGGAAGAGAGGAGGGGGAGTACAGGGCACTGGTAGAAAGATTTGTGGAGTGGGCAGAGCAGAATCACCTGAGGTTGAATGTCAGCAAGACCAGAGAGATGGTGATTGACTTCAGGAAGAGGAAGACGCCTTCTCAGCCACTGCAGATTAGGGGGGAGGATGTGGGAGTGGTTGAGAACTACAAATATCTGGGTGTCAGGATCAGCAATGGGTTGGACTGAAGATCCAACACCGATGCTGCACACAAGAAGGGGATGAGCAGACTCTACTTCCTGAGAAAGCTGAGATTCTTTAACGTGTGCAGCAGGATGCTGGAGCTCTCTACCAGACCGTTGTTGCCAGCGCCATCTTCTTTGCTGCTGTCTGTTGGGGTAGCAGTATCAGGTCCAGAGACACCAACAGACTTGACAAGATTATCAAGAGGGCTGGCTCTGTAATTGGTCTCAGAACGGAGACCTTTGAGACAGTGGTGGAGAGGAGAACACTAAATAAACTGCAATCCATCATGGACAATCCTGATCACCCCCTCCACCACACACTAGACAGACAGTGGAGCACTTTCTCCAGTAGACTACTACAGCTTCGCTGTCGAACGGCCAGGTACAGGAAATCTTTCCTGCCACATGCAATTTCACTGTACAATAACTCACTATGATGTTGTATTCTGGTCATAGCTATGCTGCCACACTGCACCTTACAGACTAACTGGTACCTCACATTTTCACTCTGCTCCTGATAGTCCTTCTTTGTGCAATGGGATGATTCATGTGTTTATACGGGCGGTGCGGCCTATATTGGGCGGTGCGGCACTGCGGCAGCACAGCAATTCACCCTTGGCCATGGGATCCCTGGTTCGATCCCAGCCCCTGACCAACAGTGATCTGTGTGGAGTTTGCATGTTCTCCCTGTGTCTGTGTGGGTTTTCTCTGGGATTTCTCCGGTTTCCTCCCACAGACTAAAAACATGCAGGTTAGGTTAATTGGAGACTCTAAAATGGCCATAGGTGTGAATGTGTGTGTGAATGGTAAAGGGATAGCGCCATACCGTGGCTGCTTCATCCATCCAGGTGGATGCCCTCAATTTCCCCTCTGGGGATCAATAAAGTATACAAAATAAAAAAAAAATATGGGTCATCATATATTAAGCTATGGTGTATATAGGTTTTTATAGTCATGTTAATTTTTACTTTCCATGGGTAATCCCTTTGTCTGTCATGTGTGTGTTTCTGTTGTTTGGTTGTCTACTGTCATGCTACTGTTACACTGTAATTCCCCAGTTTATGATCAATAAAGTACATCTATCTATCTATCTATCTATCTATCTATCTATCTATCTATCCACACCTGTAATCATCTATGTTGTGGAGAAAGGAAGCAGGCGAGGCAACGAGCTGAACGACACAGAAACTTTATTCCATCTCCAACATACAGTACAGTAAAAGAGCTCCCGGGTCTCTGTGCATTCCTCTTTTATATCTTTAATACCATGCATCGAGACCCGGAACTTCCAACCATCATACATTGTGTTTAGAACAAAGCTTGTGTGGCACATTAACATGACATAATGCCAGCGCCGCTCTCACACCCTTCTTCTTCCAGCGGCTCCAGCATTTACTCCTCTCCCCGGGAGGGTGCATAGTCCTTACTGTCCCATCTGATACCCCCCGGTGACACTTCCTCTTTCGGTTCATTGTTCCCCTCTTCCCCAGTTGCCTTCTTCTCTGGGTGGAGAAGTCCCACACCATGCCTCCACAATGTTATTATTTCCATGTCCTATTTAAGGCCCGTACCACCGCTCATTCGGTGTTGCAGCCTTCATGGATTCATATGTAAGTTTGACATGCTGTTCCTGCTCCTTATCTGTTGTTATTCTGCCAGTCTTTTTAAGTCTTTTTGTTTATTTGTTCACCTAGTGTTTTGTGTTCTTAATAAATCCTCACAAACTCATAGTTCAGCGCCTGGGTCTCCTGTCTGCCCCGGAGGGGTGTTTATTACAGTAAGTAACCTGGTGTTACCACTAAAGCACCGTACTTATCCTGTAAATAAACTTTACTTATAATGTAGGCACACTGCCAGTTACCATATAGGAATCCATGCTTCACACAACTTTAATGATTCAAGTAATCCTTTTTGTAACAACCTGTGGTATATGGATGAGTGGTACTTTATTGTGAAATGCAGTGTGGTGACATGGACTTCCTGTCACGTCACCGCACTGCCCTATATAGTGGGCCGGCCCGCCATATTACGGTCTCTTACACCGGTCCCCATGCCAAGTGCCTGCATTGTTACCGCTGTGTTCCAACCTTCAATAAAGCTGTGTTTGATGCTACCTCATCTTGCCTCATTCATCACCAGGTATTTCCATACATAACGTTTGGCGACCGAGGATTAACTCATGGAGGCATGTATAACACCACTTCGTCCCTTCCTCGAGCTCCCGGGTGAACTGCCGGTGCCTTGGCCTAGATGGTTTGAGGCTTTTCAGACATACAGCACCATGCTGGACCTCGGGTGGCTTGAAAAGCTAAGGGCACGTGCACTTCTCATCCATAACCTGGGTATTGAGGGGCCAGCGAGTCCTGCGGACGCTTGGAACGTTGGACTAATTTGAGGACATTGTGGAGCTGCTACCCAACCATTTCCACATCCCGAATAGCATGACCGTCTGGAGGATTTGTTTTCGGCAGCGACATCAGCGGGTAGGTGAGCCTATCCATCAGTTTGTCACTGACTTGAGGCAACTGGCTAGCAAGTGCTGCTTTGGGCCGTTGGAAGATGAAATGGTGTGCGACCAGCTAGTGGAGCACACGTGCAGTGCCGCTAGGCTACTTATGGCGCCCAATGACTTAACATCAGTCAGAGCTGTCAAACTAGCTCTCCAGCTGGAGGCCACAGACAAGTTGCTTTGGAGCTAACCTGGCACCAGTCACAGAGGCTGCCGGAGCTGCCCGCCACGGCAGAGTTTGCAGACTTGGAAAGCAAGGATAGCTTGGATGATGACGCTACGGAAACCAATGCTGCCAGCCGAAGGTCTGCCCCGGGAAAACCCCTGTGCAAGGATTGTGGGTCTGCAATAAGGTGAAGGACTGCCCGGCAAGAGGAACATGTAGCAGATATGGACACTTAAACCATTATGCTAGAGTGTGCCGTGTATCTGAAGAGGAGAGCCCACTGAAGAAATCACTCCGCCCGCCCCCGACAACCATCCATACAGAGTCCCCGAGCACAAATGGGTACACGTATTGAGCAGTGGAGTTGAACGGCGTGGAGGTGCCACTGCTGCTTGACACGGCAGCGGAGGGGTCATTGCTGAACTGGGCCATGGAGAGGAAGTTCTTCCCCCACTACAGGAATAAAGGTAACCTGGTGCCATTGTATGGTTATGGAGGTGGCAGGATGTGCACGGTTGGGACATTGAAGTTAATGGTCCGGTACAAGTCTGTGAAGATGGTTGACTTCACGTTCCATGTGACAGCACGAGGCTATAACATCATGGGCTGTGATTTGTTTTACGGACTGGGTTTTGCCATTAAGGACGGTGCCAGGAACGAATGGTTGGGTTGTGGCCGCTGCAACCCCCTGGCTTCGGCAGTCGAAGAGGACGTTGTGTGGGGTGAGGTACTAACGGACATCACGGCGGTCAAGTAGGACCAGTTTCACTCAGGTTTGGTGCAAGAAAGTCTCAGTGCTGGTGCTCGGAACATGGTAGAGGGGGGTACCAAGCGTGGCGGCGGGGTACCTGCGTCAGCGAGTGACACCATGCTAGCCCCAGATGCCTCTGGAGCTTGGCCGCAGGGGGTGGAGGGTCTGCAGCTACGACGGTGACCACTACAACAGTTTTAGAAGAGGTTGTGGTCAGACCAACGAGCATGGAGTTACCGCATGCTCAGCAGCACCATGTCAGGCTGAGCCGGGCCCCACTGAGGGTTTTGGACTTTGTTCGGGTTCAGGGTGATGAACATCCACGGCGAAGATGGGCCAAACGACAGCCAGCAAAAACACCGAAGATATCTGCACATAGTGGCAAAGTTGGGCGCAACATACTTCCAGTTGTTCGACGGCTCATCGTGGCATGCCAATCAGCTTCAGCGTGTCCAGGAGAATGCTCTGGGTGATGAGGCTGGACGGTAGTCAGTGTTGGTGGTGAAAGAGTTGGGATCCGCTGTCCAGAAGATCAGCCATCGTCCCGGGGGCTTGCTGCATCCGGGGCCTTGCTGAGGGGCTGCCCCCCCCCCCCATGCTGGTTTTACCTCTCCTACCCAAGTGATTGTGCTGTAAAGTTATGTTTATAGTTCTGTGTGTTCATGTTATGTTATGAGATTGTATATATATGTTTGTGTCTTAGTTTCGGAGCATAGCAGTGATTTTTAGTTTACTGAAGGACTTTTTTTTTTTTAGTTATTTGGTGGCAGAATAGTCCACCATGCCATGCGGACTGTGTGGCAGTCCACCCACCAGCCCTATTTTAGGTTGTTTTGTGTGAGTGTGTTAGGCCAGTTTAGTACAATAGTTTTCACTATTTTAGAGCATGATTCGGGTCCTAAATTGAGGTGGGTTTCAATTGTGTGTGTGGTTTTGGACTTTTCTAAGGGGGGAAGGAAATGTGGTATATGGATGATTGGCACTTTATTGTGTCACGAACCGAGCCCCTGTTTCCTGTAGGCTCGGTTCTGACCGTTCTTGGTGGCTCAGGCATTGGGTTTATTATGTACATATGTTATCTTTTGATTTCTCATTGTTTTCATGTCTGTGTGCTGTTTCTTTTCCATGCCTGTAGCCACCGCTCTGGCCGATGGTTTTTGGGCAGCCGTTTGACCCACTTCCTGGTGGGCGCTGTCTAACATTTGCCGGTCCGACCACGCCCCCTCTCTCTCTGACAGTCAGCTGTTCGCCCCGGTAATTATCTTTCCCGCGCCTCGCCCAGGTGTTGCCAATTTGTCACACCAGCAGTGTTTGTACTTAGGCAGCTCTTTGCCAGTCAAACACCGCTGGACCATTGTACGGGTTCACACGGTCGTTATTCACTGTGTGACTGTCACATCAGTAAAGGGTTGTTGGTGTAGGCCCTCGCTGGGAGACTTGGATTACCCGGACTGCTCCGGTGCTGTGAGTAAAACTGTAGCGTTTCTGTGTGCAGTTGTACTGCTACGCTTGACTGGTAGCATTTCTTCATGCGGCACAACTGCTACACTTTGGTACTGCTGCCCAGTTGTTTCTCCCCATCCCGTTGAGCGTCCAGAAAGACTCTAAGTTTACCCGAGCTGTCATATTGTTTTGTACTGTCTTTGTGTCAATAAATGTGTGTTTGGTGTAACCCTGCAAGTAAATCCATTCTTCCTTCTCCTCCTCCGTGCACTGTGGAAAAGCGCATGGGGAAGTTCATGACAGAATGGTCCAGCCATAAAAAGGATTTAGCGGGTACACCCACACATACCTTTTTCTTTTTGAATAATTATTTATTCACCAGTCTGAGAGCTATGTTGGACTTGACGGAGTTGCGCAGTTATCCTCTGTGTCTGGGGTGGGAGTGCTGCCGTGCACTTATGGAGATAGACGGGCTGATCGCCTCGGCGAGCAGGTATTCCACCCCGGAGGATGTACTGTGGTATATGGACTTGGCAGATACAGCAGCTCGGCGGTACCCTCAGCTCGCGGAGCATCCGGAGGGAGCTGAGAGGCTGACCCGATTGGCAGTGCTGCAGCGAGAGTTCGGCGGAGGGGTGAGGAAGTCCCCCAAGAAGACTGGGCTCGCGCCAAAGGGAGGGTGCTCCCAGTGTTCCGTTGATCCTACTCTATGCCAGAGTTCGGTGCCAGTTCCTGCTTCGACCCGACCAGCTCCAACCCCCCGCAGACGGCGTCATCCAACGTCAAAATGCCGGGAGAAGCCCTCCTCGTCGCAGCGGCTGCCATCTTTCCAGCTGCCATGAGGTCCGCTAAGCTCACCCCGGCTATGCCCACCTCCGTCGTCATGGAGACGGCTCCTCCAGAAGTCTTCAGAGGGGCCCATGTCACCGCTGACACGGAGAGGGATGACTGTCTGCCGCCTGCATCTGTCAACATCGGGAACCGGGATGACAGGCAAGTGTTTTTTTCATTCCACTCAGTCAAATCACAATAAACCTTGTTTGTCTCCCGAGGGAGAGGCCCAGTTTCAGCAGTCTGCTGGGTCCTCTCCTCCAGCTGCAAATATTAATTCATTTTTTCCCCTCTCTGTGTCTCCTCCAATTCTTCCTGAGGGCCTGTTGACCCAAGGTCAGGACCGCCAGACAGTGGAGGAGCCGGTGGCTTCGGAGGATTCTGTCCCGGAGCCAGCATGGAGATGTTCTCCTGCAGCCACGCTGGAGGAGTCCCCAGCATTGGAGCCATTGCAGGAGGATTATAGGACTGTTACCACCATCTTGCCTGCTGCGGAGGCTGCAGCAGCAGAGTGGGAGCCTGATGCTGGACCTCCTGGATGCCGGGCCCAAGTCTTCATCGTCAGGATCGATGGAGACCTGGACGGCAGTGGAGCTCGACTTCAGGCAAGTTTTCTCTCTGGTGTTTCTAATGTCAGTTCTAGAGAGATCTTGTCTGGCTCAAGGTGAGGAGAGTCAGGTGCAGCGCGCAGCTGCCCATGAACTCCCTTCGCCGGGCTCCACCACTGCTGGCAACCCTAATAACCTGGTTTTGTGTCCTGCTCCTGAGTTTTCTTCTAGGGTCGCTGAAGAGGAGCCATCGTCACCAGGGGTCGCCTTGGAACCGGGCCCGCCGCTTGATGACGTCGTGAGTCCAGCTCCCCCGCTGCCTGAGGCTGTCGTGTGGGTCCCTCCGCAGGCTGTATCTCTGTGGGTACGGCAGGCTGGCTTTGGACCATCGTGGGGGCTGTACTCCAGGATCAGCCCGACGTGGGTGCTGCGCTCCTGCTTGGTCCCGTCATGGATGCCACGCTCCAGTGGGGGTTCCACCAAGGGAGCAGGCTTGGCCCGGTCGGGGTCCACCGCGGGTGCTGCTGAGCCTCAGCCGGAGGTCACCGTGGGTGCTGCACAGTCTCAGCCGGAGGTCACTGCAGGTGCTGCAGAGCCTCAGCTGGAGGTCACTGCGGGTGCAGTATTGGCCCAGTCGGGGTCCACCGCGCATGCAGCGTTGGCCCGGTCAGGGTCCACTGCGGGTGCAGTCTCGGCCCGGTCAGGGCCCACCAAAGGTGCAGCTGTGTCCCAAGCCGGGACCACCGAGGGTGCTGTGGATTAGCCTGAGGATGCCGTGACCCCCTTCTCCTCCCTGTACGATGCTGTGGGGGTTCCCTCTCTACGGTCCGGCCACCCAACAGTGAGCTTCCCAGTAGGCAGGCTGCCTCCTGTGTCTTCCCACCGGCCCTGGTGGCTTTACCGCGCTGGCTGACCGCCTGAGGGACTGAGTGTCTCGGCCAGATGGCCTGTGTTTTCTGGCAGGCCGCCAGACTCTGTCCGCCAAACTGCCTGCTGGGTCTGGGACTCTGGGCGGCCTCCCGAGCCTCCACACCTTTGGACTTAGGGGGGTTAATTGTGTACCCTGGGCGGGGTATTGTGTTCCCTCCTTTCCTGTTCCCCCTACCTTCCACCCGAGTTCGTGTTGTTGTTTCTGTCGGGGTTGGTGGGGGGGGGGGGGGACAGGGGTTTTTCTTTCCTTATGATATTACCGTGGGTGTCTGGTATCCACCCCTAGAAGGAGGGGCTCTGTCACAAACCGAGCCCATGTTTCCTGTAGGCTCGGTTCTGACCGTTCTTGGTGGCTCAGGCATTGGGTTTATTATGTATGTTATCTTTTGATTTCTTGTTATTTTCATGTCTGTGTGCTGTTTCTTTTCCATGCCTGTAGCCGCCACTTTGGCCGACGGTTTTTGGGCAGCCGTTTGACCCACTTCCTGGTGGGCGCTGTCTAACATTTGCCGGTCCGACCACGCCCCCTCTCTCTCTGACAGTCAGCTGTTCGCCCCGGTAATTATCTTTCCTGCACCTCGCCCAGGTGTTGTCAATTTGTCACGCTAGCGGTGTTTGTACTCAGGCAGCTCTTTGTCAGTCAAATACTGCTGGACCATTGTACGGGTTCACACGGTCGTTATTCACTGTGTGACCATCACGTCGGTGAAGGGTTGTTGGTGTAGGCCCTCGCTGGGAGACTTGGATTACCCGGACTGCTCCGGTGCTGTGAGTAAAACTGTAGCCTTTTTTTGTGCAGTTGTACTGCTATGCTTGACTGGTAGCGTTTCCTTGTGTGGCACAACTGCTACACTTTGGCACTGCTGCCCAGTTGTTTCTCCCCATCCCGTTGAGCGTCCAGTAAGACTCTAAGTTTGCCTGAGGTGTCATATTGTTTTGCACTGTTTTTGTGTCAATACATGTGTGTTTGGTGTAACCCTGCAAGTAAATCCATTCTTCCTTCTCCTCCTCCATGCACTGTGGAAAAGCGCATGGGGAAGTTCATGACATTATTGTGAAGTGCAGTGTGGTGATGTGGACTTCCTGTCACGTCACCACACTGCCCTATATGGTGGGCCGGGCCGCCATGTTACGGTCTCTTACACTGGTGTGCACGCCAGGTGCCTGCCATGTTACAGCTGTGTTCCAGCCTTCAATAAAGCTGTGTTTGACGCTACCTCATCTTGCCTCATTCATCACCAGGTATTTCCATACATAACACAACCCCAAAATTATCTAGTATTTACTGGGCTCGCGCAAAGTAGGTGAAGGATTCAGCCACAAACTAAATCAGCCATTCCACATTAAGAGAACATGAAAAAAATGCCAGCTGATTGAAGCAGTGTCATCACAGGACCTAGAGGAAGCTTTTGCCATAGTTCATACGTCTAACATCAAAAAGAAGCTGTGCGTTAGATTGTCCTGAGAGGTGTTCAAGAAAGAAACCTCTGTTGTAATGATAAAAAAAAAACCAAAAAAAATATGTCAGGAGAAGACTGAAGTTTGCCACGGAACATCTATACAAAGACCAGGACTTCTGGAACAGAACTTTGTCCAAATAATCCTATTTTAAATTCACCTGTCCACAGTAAAGCTGGGTTCACACTATAGCATTTGACTTTTACATATGATCCTGGCCAACTCATCGCGGCTGGTTGCTAAAGACTACCGTGTCCTGGTGCAGGAAGCGGACTGCTTCATTTTGGCGACCAGAACTCTCAGCATGCAGACAGCGGCACTGGCATTCGTGAGGGACTCCAGCGAGGTTGAGGAGCCATTCGTGGTAACCGGGACATCAGAAGACGAAGGAACAGGGTGATCTGTTTTTATCATCGCCATTTCAGCTCGAATGCCCAACACTGTCTGTCGCCATGCCAATTCAAGAAGCCTGGAAGATGGCACATTCGGAATTCAGTGGCAGCTGCAACCAATGGTGACAGGAACAGACTGCTTTATGTCACGGACACATGATCGGGGAGATGGTTTTTGGTGGACTCCGTCTGCCAGAAGAGCTTCATCCTGCTGGTCAACGCAAACAGGGTGGCAGGACCCAGCAGTCCTGAGCTCACGACCGCCAACGGATCCACCATCAGGACATTTGGTGAGTGGACACTGACAATATGCTTGCACGGATGCAACTTTCAGTGGGACTTTGTGATAGCTGCATGTTCCAGCCCCATTTTAGGTACGGATTTTTTTATGTGCTTATGGGTTGTTAGTTGATGTTGCTAATAGGAGATTAGTGGATGCTGTCTCTTTTACCTCACTGCCCTGCACAGCTCAGGTTGCTGGGTCAACAACACTGGCTAGCGTTATAGCTCCAGGGGGTAAGTACCAACATTTGATCACACAGTTCTCAGCACTAACAGTCCCGACTTTCTCAGCTACGGTAATGAAACACGGGGTCGAGCCCTTTATAACTACAAAACGACCGCTGGTATTCGCACGGCCTTGGCGCCTGGACACAGCTAAACTGGCCAGCACACGCGAGGAGTTTGCCAACTTAGAACAGTTGGGCATCATCAGGTGCTCCAACAGCCCATGGGCATCCCTGCTACACATGGCGCCTAAAGCCAACAGGTCGTGGCAACCATGCGGCGATTTCCGGCACTTGAACAGTGCTACTGAACACGGTTGTTATCCTATTCCACACATCCAGGATTTTTCCGTTCATCTGGCCGGGGCGCGTGTTTATTCCAAAGTGGATCTGGTCCACGGTTACCACCAGGTCCCGGTGCGTGTGGAAGATGTCCCAAAAACAGTGGTGATAACTACTTTGGGCCTTTTCGAGTTTTTATGCACGCCGTTCAGATTAAAAGGCACAGCGCAGACCTTCCAGAGGATGATGGATGTAGTGCTTCGCGACTTGTCCTTCGTGTTTGTCTACTTAGATGACATTCTGGTAGCCAGCATGTCAGAGGAGGAGCACATCGCACATCTCAAGACAGTTTTCCAGAGGTTGGAAGCACATGGGCTGATAGTCTACCCAGTGAAGTGCCAGTTTGGTGTGCCAGTGATTGACTTTTTGGGCCACCACATTTTGCCGGAGGGTGCGATCCCGTTACCGGATAAGGTGCGCGCTGTGTCGGACTTTCTGTGTCCGCAGACCGTGAACTCACTACAGGAGTTTTCGGGAATGGTTAATTTTTATAACCGTTTCCTTCCCTGGGCAGCCCAGCTGATGCAGCCATTGTATGCCATGCTTAAAAAAAGAGGCCTGCGGAAACCATCGACTGGACTCCCGAGCGAGACCAGGCTTTTACAAATGCCAACACAGCACCGGCAGATGCTGCGTTGCTAGCCCACCCGGATCTGTCTGCACGGATAGCACTCACTACAGATGCGTCTGATGTTGCCATAGGGGCAGTGGTGGAGCAGTGCGTCTCCGGTTCGTGGCAGCCGCTTGCGTTTTTCAGCCGAATTTTGCGCGACAACTAACGCAAATACAGCACATTCGATAGAGAATTGCTGGCTCTCCACCTGGCGACGCGCCATTTCCAGTTGTGGCTGGAGGGGTGCAAGGTCACCGTGTTTGTGGACAATAAGCCGCTGACGTATGCGATGTCCAAGGTCTTGGAACCGTGGTCAGCCCGGCAGCAATGGCAGTTGGCCGCAATTTCGGAGTTTACTACTGACATTCAACACGTTGCTGGTAAGCTCGACGCCATGGCCGATTGCCTACCGTGTGTGTTAATTGCCCCAGTCTACATGGAAATAGATTTCCCCGCCATGGCTACGGAGCAAGCCGGGGACTCGGACATTTGTGCGCTCCAGTCTGCGCCTACTCGGTTAAGGCTGGAGAGCAGGGTGGTGCAAGAAGGGTGTCCTCCTTTACTCTGCGATGTCTCCACTGGTCACCCGCGCCCAGTGGTTCCAGGCTCTTGGCTCGTCGCGTTTTCGAGTCGGTCCACTCCCTTTTGCATCCGGGAGTGTGCGCTTCAGTGAAGCTAGTGGGGGCGAAATTCATCTGGCCGTGCTTATGCAAGGACATGAAAGAATGGACTGCAGCTTGTATCGCGTGCCAGCAGGCCAAAATGCACAAACACACCAGAGCCCCCCTCGAGCTGTTCCAAATCCTGGCTAGGAGGTTTGACCACGTCCACGTGGATTTGGTGGGACCCCTCCCGCCGTTGCAAAGTTTCACGCACCTTTTGACAGTCCTGGACCACACCACGCACTGGCCTGAAGTGGTCCCGCTGGCTTCTACCACGTCCGTGGAAGTGGCTTGCGCCTTTTTTGTTGGCTTGGGTTGCACGGTTTGGATCTCCATCGGACATCACATCTGACAGGGATCCACAGTTTGTTTCAGAACTCTGGTCCGCGATGGCCCAGAGCCTAGGGGGTCAAAATTCACCACACTACCGCGTACAACCCCCAGGCTAACGGGTTATGCGAGCGTTTTCATAGGTCTCTTAAAGCAGCGCTCAGAGCTTAGCTCACAGACACAAATTGGGTTGCCTGCCTGCCCTGGGTTCTTTTAGGGTTGTGCTCCGCACCTAAGGAGGATTTAGCAGCCTCCCCGGCAGAACTCGTTTTTTCTCAGCCGCTGCGGATCCCCGGAGAGTTTTTACTGGAAAATCCCGTGCCCGAGGCTGATCTGCCCGCACAATTTTTACACAGTACGGAGGCTGTGAGCATACTGGCCCCGGCCCACCATTGTTTTCCTTGCACATTCATCCCAAAAAGCCTGCAGAATGCCAGTTTTGTTTTTGTCAGGCACGATGCACACTGGACCCCGCTATGCCCACCATACAGTTCAGGGTGTTGGACCCTGGGGTGAAGCATTTTGTGCTAGACTTGGGGGGCGGGGTAGGGAGACCATCTGCATCGACAGGCTGAATCCCGCTTTTGTGTTGGCAGACGAGCGGGTGGTGTTGGCTCAAGCTCCCCGGTGCGGACGCCCACCATTAGTGGCTCCGCAAGGTGGTGATCCCTCGGCAGGGACCTGCGCTGGCGAAGCTGATGTGTTTTCTCCCCCTCCCTTTTTCCCTCCACAGACTGACATGCCCTCCAGTACACCTCACCAGCAGCGCGTTTCGACTGGATCGGTGACCCCCCACTACAGCCACTCTGGGCGCCGGCTCAAGCCCAAAGGACGGGGGGCTTAGTGCCCCTTCTGGGTGTTGGAGGGGAGCTGTTTGGGGGCATGGTGTGGGGGTTTCTCCACCCAGAGAAGGCACGGGGAGAACAATGGACCGAAGAAGGAGGTGTCACCGGGGGGTATCAGACGGGACTGTTGGGTCTATGCGCCCCCCGGGGAGAGTAAGAGCTGCCACAGCCGCTGAGAGAAGAAGGGTGTGGGAGCGGTGCTGGCATTATGTCATGTTAATGTGACACACATTTCTTTGTTCAAACCACAATGTATTATGGTCGGAAGTTCCGGGTCTCGATGCATGGAAAGAAAGACATAAAAGAGGAATGCACAGGGACCAGGGATCCTTGTTTGCTGTAAGTTATGTTGGAGAAAGAATAAAGTTTCTGTGTCGTCCAGCTCGTTGCCTCGCCTGCCTTCCTTTCTCCACAATATAAATAAAATGACGGGTGATTATAGTTTGACTGTTACAACTCTCTCCAGTAAAATAACATAAAATCCCATTAAATGTCATTTACTTTTTGACACCACACCAGCGCTTTTTGATTCCACACAATAGAAGCCAAACCAATAAATCCTGAAGAATTATTATGCATGAAGCAGAAAATTAAGAACAGTAAATTTCACAGTGAGGAGGCTTTTTTCCTTTTGGGCTGTCACATTTTTTGAGAGATTATATTTATTTTTTCTTTTTTTAATTCCTCCTTCTCTCAGCTTTTGGCATTCCAGCACCATGGACAGCGACACTTCTTTGCATTTCTCTTGCGTCCGTGCATGTCTGAAGTGAGTTTCAGTCTGAACGCATCTGCTTCCGCCAGCATTTCAGTCAACATTTACCAATGGAGCTTAACTTAGGCCGACTTAGGTTAGCTCTGCATAACTTTGCCCAGCGCTCAGGAACCTTTACAAACTAAGCACAGTTTTCACCAACATGTATTCCCAAACATCGGCAAATTTTCAGCATGCTGAAAATTTTCAAAGACCATAACTTTCGCCACCGCTTACCAACATACACCAACTATCATTAATGTTTGCCAAAACATCAGTAAGTTGAGCTAAATGTTGAGAGAATCCACCTTAACAGAGGACATGTTTGGCGTGAACATAAGACACAATTTGAACAAAAAACCTTCTTACTAAATGAAACGGGGGTGGAAATATCATGGTTTGGGGTTGCTTCAGTACAGCAGGGCCAATCCAACTCACCATCATACTGCAGAAACCACAATGAATTCTTCATTATACCAGAGGGCATGTGAGAAAAATGTAAGACAATCTGTCCAAAAATTGAAGAAGTGGAGGTTGACCATGAAAGATGATAATGGCAAAAAATGGACCAGTAAATCCACCAAGGAATGGCTGAAAGAGAAATATTGAGAGTTCTTGAAATTCCAGCTCTTAACTGCATCTTCATTACAAGGCTTTTCCTACAAGGCACAAAGAGCTGGATGACATGTCTGACACTGGCTGATGGGAAGGGGGGGGGGGCAGAGTCAAGTTGAGACCAAGACCACTGTGTATGTGGGTCTTGGTCTTGGGAGACTACAGTCCTGACAACTCTCGACTTCAACGCTATTGCTTACTATCAAGCATGGTTGTGAAAAGTAACAGTTGTGTGTCGCTAAAGCAGGTGATTTTTTTAATTAGTTAATTTCTTCCAACAAGACAATGACCCAAAATTATGATAATGGTGCAGAGGCTGGTACAACTTCAAAAATCTTGTGCTGTTCTGGAAGCTTTGTTGTGGTTTTTTTTTTTTTTTTTGCTCATCAATTTTTGCTTTTCTGCAATGTATGAACATGTCCAATCACTGATCCCTGGTTTAATTTAAGGTAGCAAAGCAGCATCTTATCTAATTTAAAAAGAGCAAACTGAGGTCTTTTGTAAAAGGACGTGCTCTGGTGTTTTGTGTCATTTATGTGAATGTGTGTGTGAATGATGAAGGGACTGGCACCACACCACGGCTGCCTCATGACAGGTAGATGCCCTAGAATTTCCCTCTGGGGTTAATAAAGTATAACAACCAAACTCAGAACACATAGATTATGGAAAGTTACAGAAATCATTTGCAATGTTTTGTGGTTATACAACAAATACCATGAGTAGCTGGAATGTAATTTCAAATTTGTTTCTTGGCTTCACACTTAAATGGAAGTCTTTATATCTTCATGTGTACAGTGGTGTGAAAAAGTGTTTGCCCCCTTCCTGATTTCTCATTTTTTGTATGTTTGTCACACTTAAATGTTTCAGATCTGTCAGGAGCCGAGCCGGCTTGGTTTCCCCGGCTCGGTCCTGCCCTCCCTGCGAGTCAAGGTGCCACTGTGTATGTGTATAGTATGTATTTCAGTGTGCTTTCCTCTACCTTAGCCACTGTCTGGCCGGCAGCTGTTAGACTGCGGCTTTGACCTACTTTCTGAGAGCGCATGCTGACAGCTCGTCGGTCCGGCCACACCCCCTCTGTCATTATCACCAACTGATTCCCACTCCCGCTGATTATCTTTCCCGGTCCTCGCCCAGGTGCTCCTCATCACACCATCACCAGCAGTGCGCATACTTAAGCAGTCTTTGCCAGTCACGTACTGCTGGTTCATGGAATTGCCTTCCGTGCTGTCAGTCTGCAGTTATTGTCGGCACAACCACAACATATTAGCCACTCCACGTTTGCCGTGGTTCTCGTGTGCCCTTGTAGCGACGTCGGCTCTGGGGTGCACTCGTGATTAATACGTTTTCTCCTCATTCGTTCGCGGGCGATGCTGGCCCCTGAAAGCCAGCAGTAAGAGTTCTGTGTTTTTTGTAAGTCTTCACCTTTTGGGATTTGTCCGTCTTTTTGTAATAAATGTGTTGTGGTGAACCCTCGCACATAGATCCTCATTATTTCATCCTCCCTCTCCGGGCGCTGCGTGAGAGTGCATGGAGGGTCATGACACAGATCATCAAACAAATTTACATATTAGACAAAGATAACACAAGTAAACACAAAATGCAGTTTTTAAATGGAGGTGTTTATTATTAAGGGAAAAAAAATCCAAACCTACATGGCCCTGTGTGAAAAAGTGACTGCCCTTAAACCTAATAACTGGTTGGGCCACCCTTAGCAGCATCAACTGCAATCAAGCGTTGGCGATAACTGACCATGAGTCTTTTCCAGCGCTGTGGAGGAATTTTGGCCCACTCATCTTTGCAGAATTGTTGTAATTCAGCCACATTGGAGGGTTTTCAAGCATGAACCGCCTTTTTAAGGTCATGCCACAGCATCTCAACCGGATTCAGGTCAGGACTTTGACGAGGCCACTCCAAAGTCTTCATTTTGTTTTTCTTAAGCCATTCAGAGGTGGACTTGCTGGTTTGTTTTAGGTCATTGTCCTGCTGCAGAACCCAAGTGTGCTTCAGCTTGAGGTCACGAACAGATGGCCGGACATTCTCCTTCAGGATTTCTTGGTAGACAGCAGAATTCATGCTTCCATTTACCACAGCAAGTCTTCCATGTCCTGAAGCAGCAAAACAGCCCCAGACCATCACACTACCGCCACCATATTTTACTGTTGGTATGATGTTCCTTTTCTGAAATGCTGTGTTACTTTTACACCGGATGTAACGGGACACACACCTTCCAAAAACTTCAACTTTTGTCTTGTCAGTCCACAGAGTATTTTCCTAAAAGTCTTGGGGATCATCAAGACATTTTCTGGCAAAACTGAGACAAGCCTTTATGTTTGTTTTGACCAGCAGTGGTTTTCGTCTTGGAACTCTACCATACAGGCCATTTTTGCCCAGTCTCTTTCTTATGGTGGAGTCATGAACATTGACCTTAACTGAGGCAGGTGAGACTTACAGTTCTTTGGATGTTGTTGTGGGGTCTTTTGTGACCTCTTGGATGAGTCGTCGCTGCGCTCTTGGGGTAATTTTGGTCGGACGGCCACTCCTAGGAAGGTTCACCACTGTTCCATTTTTTTGCCATTTGTGGATAATGGCTCTCACTGTGGTTTGCTGGGGTCCCGAAGCTTTAGAAACGGCTTTATAACCTTTTCCAGACCCATAGATCTCAATTACTTTGTTTCTCATTTGTTCCTGAATTTCTTTGGATCACAGCATGATGTCTAGCTTTTGAGGATCTTTTGGTCTACTTCACTTTGTCAAACAGGTCCTATTCAATTCAATTCAATTCAATTCAACTTTATTTATATAGCGCCATTTCACAACAACAGTCATCTCATAGCACTATCAACTGCAACCTAGCGGCTGCCTCGGCCTTGGATGCGCTCTGCAGAGCGTGCCCAAATGCCAAGTCACGTTTCGTTACCTTGTATTCATACATGTGTATTGACAATAAAGTTGAATCTCATCTCATCTCAACTGTAGGGGGAACCCCCACAGTTGCAGAAAGACCCCAGCAATCAGGCGATCCCCTGTGAGCAAGCACTTGGCGACGGTGGAGAGGAAAAACTCCCTTTTAACAGGAAGAAACCTCCAGCAGAACCAGGCTCAGGGAGGGGCAGTCATCGGCTGCGACTGGCTGGGGGGTGAGGGGACAGAGAAGATGAAAAGAACAGACATGTAAAGAGCAAACAGCACGATGGGGACTCAATCTATGGGAGAGAACAAACAGATGTTAATGACCAGCAAAAAAAAATATTTCATTGAGAGTGAAGAAAGGAGTGAGGCCCAGTGCATTATTGGAGGTCCCCCGGCTGACTAAACCTATTAGCAGCATAACTAAGGGAGGGTTCAGAAACACATGATCCCTCCCTAATTGTAGGCTATATCAAAAAGGTAGGTTTTAGCCCTATTCTTAAAAACAGAGATCGAGTCTGACTCCCGAATCCTGATTGGCAGCTGGTTCCACAGGAGAGGAGCTTGATAACTGAAGGCTCTGCCTCCCATTGTACTTTTGGAGATTCTAGGTATTACAAGTAATCCTGCATTTTGGGAGCGTAGTGCTCTGTTAGGATAATACGGTAGTATCAGATCTTTTAAATAAAAAGGAGCCTGATTGTTTAGAGCTTTGTAAGTAAGAAGAAGGATTTTAAAATTAATTCTAAACTCTATGGGAAGCCAATGAAGGGAGGCCAGAACCGGAGAGATATGATCTCTCTTTCTAGTACCTGTTAAAACTCTTGCTGCAGCATTTTGGATCAGCTGAAGACTTTTTAAAGATGTTTTAGAACAGCCTGATAAAGAATTACAATAATCTAATCTCGAGCTAACAAAAGCGTGGATCAGTTTCTCAGCATCACTCTGAGACAAGATGCTCCTAATCTAGCTTCCATCTTCCATCTAGCTACATTGCTCCGTACTGTGGGTGTTTATATATTTACATATTTATTCCATCTAGCTACAATGCTCTGCACTGTGTGTTCATATATTCATATATTTATTCCATCCAGCTACAATGCTCTGCACTGTGTGTCTGTGTGTGTGTGTATATATATATATTTTATAGTAATATGTACATATGTATATTAGCTGCTCTTGCTTGCTTGTTTTTTTTTTTTGTTTTTTTTTTGTTTTTTTTTCTTGCCTTCTGATTGTTGCTCTGAGTGTTGTTATCCCTGTGCTGTTGCAATCCTGGAATTTCCCCGTTGTGGGACTAATAAAGGCTTATCTTATCTTATCTTATCTTAATCTTGGCAATATTACGCAAATGATAGAAGGCAGTCTTAGAAACAAATTTAATATGTGAATTGAAGAACAGATCTTGATCAAAAATAATTCCAAGGTTCCTCACAGAGCTATTAACAGAAAGAGTAACCGCATCCAAACTGAAAGTTTGATTTGGAAAGGTATTTCTAAGGTTTTTTGGACCAACAAGAATGACTTCAGTCTTATCTGAATTTAATAGGAAATTACAAGTCATCCAAGCTTTGATTTCCTTAAGACAGGCTTCTAACTTGGCTAATTGATTACTATCATCTGGCTTCATTGACATCCATTAAAGTGATTTCATGATTGAGAACAGGTGTGGCAGTAATCAGGCCTGGGTGTGACTAGAGAAATTTAACTCAGCTTTCCAAAGATGTGATGAACCACAGTTAATTTATGTTTTAATGTGGGTGGAAGTGGGGGTGGGGGACAATCACTTTTTCACACAGGGCCATGTAGGTTTGGATTGTTTTTACCCTTAATAATATACACCTTCATTTAAAAACTGCATTTTGTGTTTACTTGTGTTATCTTTGTCTAATATTTAAATTTGTTTGATAATCTGAAACATGTAAGCGTGACAAACATACAAAAAAAATGAGAAATCAGGAAGGGGCCAAACACTTTTTCACACCACTGTATTTTAGCTTTGAATATTTATTCTAAACTATTAAAAAGAGAAGGCTTTGACCTATTGACTAACAGAATCTAAAGAATTTATCTAAAATAACTGCTGAAAATAATTCTGAACATTTAAACCCAGAGCTGACCCACTATAACAGGGGTGTCAAACTCATTCCATGGAGGGCCAAGACCCTGCAGGTTTTACTTCCACCCAGTCTCTTCAGCAGGTGTTTTCACTGATCAGCAATCAGTAGGAAGAAATTCAGAGAAATCACCTGTTGAAGACACTGGGTGGAAGTAAAACCTGCAGGGTCTTGGCCCTCCATGGAATGAGTTTGACACCTGTGCACTATAACATTAACGTCTGTACCATGTGTTAATCTTAATTATGCAACAGTTAATTCCATCTGAGTTATATGATTGTTCAATCGGCATTCCAGGAGTGTTGATGACCATGCTTAACATCACCACCAACACCAACTCAGACTGCCTAACCTAGCTAATGCTAATGGTTCAATGTAGCATCACAACAAAAATATAACAAAATAAGCCTGAATAACGTGAGATATGGTGGATTAGGGAACCGGGTAGAACCAGGTAGAAACAGGGAACTCTATTAGGGTGACTGAAAACGAAAGAAAATAATATAAACCCTCTTGATAAGCTAACTTCCTAGGAGCACTGTTAGCACTGAAGCTCGGGCTCCACGCTCATCTACATGTTAGCAGACAGACAGCTGGGCTGTGTCAGGGCGTGGGGTGGGTCTCATGCCCTTATTCTAATCTATGATTGTTGTCTTCGGGGCATAGGCCTTAGCCTTTGCCCTCGCTTTGAGTTGCATTTTTGGAATTTTCTGTTTTTCATTCTGATTATTATCTTCTTCCTGGATTGCCATTATTATTCTGTTTTCTGTAGTTATTTCTCTGTGGGTTAGTCTCAGTTTATCAGTATTGTTATTATTATCATCCTTATGTGCCACACTCTTGCTCTCCCCTCTGATCATGTTTTTGTGCATCCTCTGTGTGTGATCTTCTGCTCTGCCCCGCCCATCCTCTTTCTCTGTGGCCCTGCTCTGCTGTCTCCGTTTACTCCTGATTGTGCCCACCTGCTGTGTATTGTGTCTGATTGCTCTTGTGTGTATTTATATCAGCCTCTATCTGTGTTTCATTATGAGTCATGCTGTGTGAACAACACACTTCTGTTCTGTTCCGTTTATCCTGACCTGATCCTGCCTGATTTTATAAGTTTTGTTACAGCCCCTGAGCGATCTGTTATTTTTGTGTTTTCTCGAGCTGCGCCCGTTTGGCCAGTTCGTTAATAAATCTACGCCAAACTTTAAATACTGCATTTGTGTCTAATTCTGTCATAATACAACCCAAGAGAGCGGCCCAACGCTGAGCAACCACACCGGATGAACACTCAGATTCAGATGGTAAAAGGGATTCACAACTTTAATGAAAAGTGCAAAAACTGAAAACCTAAATAAAGTGCAGTAACTAAGGAAAAGCGCAAACAAAACACACACTTAAATTGACACACAAAACTGGAGCACGCTGGAACGCATGCAGCCTGCGGGGAGAGAGCAGAGAGAGAGTGATCAGAGGCGAGATCCTCCACAAGAGGAGAGTAAGAAGAGCTCACTCTAACTGTGAAAAGCAGAGGAGCCCGGCAGGGAACTCCTGTGTGGATCCAGAGGAAGACAGGGGGAAGGTGGATGACCTAGGTGGAGCATCCGGTGTCTTCAGGATGAGGGTCAGGCAAGCGTGATCAGCCCCGGAGTACACACCACTGAGGTGGCAGCAAACCTGAGGAGAGGGAGAAGACACGGGAGGTAAGGATTACAGATCAACCAAAATATGAACAGTGTAACAATTTGACAGGGCAGCAATACCCACCGGTCCAGTGGCACTGTATCCACACACTGGACCTTAAATATGCTGAGGCGCTGGAGGGCAGCAGGTGCAGCGAATCACAAAAGTGTGCAGATTACTCTGGAGCCGGGAAAACAGGAACAGGAGGGGAGGGGGAGCACGCTCGCCTAATCATCAAAGTACCCCCCCTCAAGGGATGCCTCCTGGCATCCCACTGGGCTTCTGCGGGTGCGCCCGATGGAATTCCCGCACCATCTACTTATCCAAGATGTAGGAGCCTGGAATCCAGGACCTCTCCTCCGGACCGTACCCTTTCCAATGTACAAGATACTGGAGGCCACAACTCCATTGACGGACGTCCAGAATCTTCTGCACGGTGTAGGTGGTTTGACCATCAATGACCCGGGGGGGTAGGGGGGAGATCTGGAGGAGTGCAGAGAGGGCTGGTGGAGAGGGGTTTAATGCTGGAGATGTGGAAGGTGGGAAGAATCTGCATCGAAGGTGGCAGGTCCAGCCTAACAGTCACATCATTGATAATGCACTTGATGGGGAACGGGCCCAGATAGTGTGGGGACAGCTTCCGGGACTCCGTCTTCAGCGGGATTTGCTTGGCGGACAGCCAGACCTTCTGCCCCACTGTGTATTTTGGCGCTGGCGCACATCTGCGGTTCGCATAGTGTTGGTTGCGCTCAGCAGAGGGGAGGAGGGCAGCTCGCGTAGCCTTCCACAAAATGGTGACAACGGCGCACGTGGACCTCCACAGATGGGACAACGAGACCCCTTTCTGCCATAGAAAGCAAGGGCAGAGTGTACCCCATCGAGGCCTCAAATGGCATCAGCCCAGTGGTGGAGGAGATGGCAGAGTTATGGGAATACTCCACCCAGGTCAGGTGGGAGATCCAGGTGGTCGGATTACAGGATGCCATGCACCTCAGGGTGGCCTCCAGAAGCTTATTAGCATGCTTGGCCTGACCGTTGCTCTGTGGGTGGTATCCGGATGTCAGGCTGGCTGTAGCACCCAGGAAACAACAGAATGCCTTCCACCCCTGTGATGTAAACTGGGGCCCCCGGTCTAAGACAATGTCCATGGGGATGCCATGCAGGCGGATCACATGCTGAGTCAACAGGTTGGCCATTTCCGCAGCCGATGACAACTTAGGGAGAGGGACATAGTGGATGGCCTTAGAGAAATAGTCAGCGATGGTGAGGATGACTGTGTTACCCTGGGATGGAGGGAGGCCTGTAACAAAGTAACAAAAGTGATGTGAGACCATGGATTACTCAGCACTGGGAGGGGATGGAGGAGGCTGACTGGAGGGGAACAGTCCACCTTATTAGCAGCACAGATATGACAGACCTTGACATACTCCCTCACAATCCCTCCTGAATGTGGGCCACCAAAATGCTCTCCTTAGCAACTCGATGGTCCGGGAAATGCCGGGATAGCAGGTGAAGAAGCTGGTGTGCCCCCACTTAATAACCTCCCTGTGCAGCCTGGAGGGCACATATAGCCAGTCAGCCGGACCTCCCTTTGGGGTAGGCTCGGAGGACTGGGCCCACTGGACCCTCTGCTCAATCTCCCACAAGAGCGCCCCGAGAAAGCGGGGGGGGGGGGGGGAGGGGGGGGTCTCTGGTGGAGATACAGCAGCTGTGGAGGGAGAGGTAGAGGAGGAATCAGAAGAAAACTGGCACGAGAGGGCATCAGCCTTGGCATTGCGGGACCCTGGTCGGTACGAGATGGAAAGATTGAATCTATTAAAGAACCGGGCCCACCAAGCCTACCGTGAATTCAACTGTCTGGCAGATCTAAGATATTCTAAATTTTATGATCTGCCCAGACAATGACTGGTTGGCTAACCCCCTTGAGCCAGTGTCTCCACTCCTCCAATGCCAACTTAATGGCCAACAGTTCGCAGTCCCCAAAATCATAATTCCTCTCAGCTAGTGTCAGCCGCCAAGAGAAATACACACACAGACAAAGCTTCTGGTCAGCGGTGGAGCGCTGGGAGAGGACAGCGCCCACTCCCAAATCAGAAGCATCCACCTCGACCATGAACTGTGCCAGGGGATCCACCTGCGCCAGGACATGCACGTTGGTGAAGAGCTTTTTCAGGGCCACAAAAGCTCGTTCAGCATCCTCAGACCACTTGAACGGACTCTTGGTTGACGTCAACTGCATCAGCGGTTGCGCCACTTTACTGTTATTGCAGATAAATCGGCGGTAGAAGTTGGCAAAGCCCAGGAAGCGTTGGAGTTGCTTTCTGGACTGAGGGGTGGGCCAGTATGCTACCACCTTGATTTTCGCAGGATTGGCCTTTAACGTGCCTTTGGCGATGATGAACCCCAGGAAAGAAGTAGAGCGAGTGGTGAATTCGCACTTCTCCGCTTTCACAAAAAGCTGATTCTCCAGCAGCCACTGCAGGACAGACCTAACGTGGACTACATGCTCCTCCAGCATGTAGGAAAAAATCAAAATATTGTCCAAATAAACAAAAACAAACTGATTCACCATGTCTCGCAAGATGTCATTGACTAACTGCTGGGAGATGGCAGGGGTGTTGGTCAGCCTGAATGGCATGACCAAATATTCAAATTGGCCCAGAGGTGTTTTGAATGCCACCTTCCACTCGTCTCCCTCAGGAATGCGGACCAAATGGTATGCATTGCGGAGGTCGAGCTTGGTGAAGTAACGCGCCCATTGGAGATGCTCAAACGCTGAGTTAATAAGAGGCAGAGGATCATTATCCTTATGGTTGATAGCGTTAAGTTCACGGAAATCAATGCATGGCCGCAATGTCCCGTCCTTTTTCCCTACAAAAAAGAACCCAGCACCGAGAGGGGTGGACGATGGACAAATAAGGCCAAGGGAGTCTTTAATGTAGGCCTCCATTGCCTCCCTCTCTGGCCCAGATAAATTGTAGAGCTGACTGGATGGCAGCTGTGCACCTGGAAGGCGGTCAATAGCGCAGTCGTAGGCAGATGATGTGGTAAAGATAGGGCCCTAGACTTGCTAAAGACCTCTCCTAAGTCATGATAGACCTCAGGCATGGAGCTGAGATCCACCGGCTCAGCCAGAGGAGAGGAGATCGGGAGAGAGGGCGAGCATGCGGCCAAGTGGAGACACGACGAGAAACAAAACGGGCGCCAGGACGAAAATGGAGCCCTGGCTCCAATTTATTATGGGGTTATGAATCTGGAGCCACAGATACCCCAGAAACATGGGGGTAATGAATTGAGACAGCACATAAAACTGAACAGTCTCGAAGTGGTTACCGGACAAAATGACCGAAATGGGCTGTTTGTTCGGTAATTGCTGCAATTCTGCTGCCAGATACCACCGAAACATTCAAAGGCATCAGGAGGTTCCTCAAGGGAATCTGAAATTCTTGGACCAGTGCCAGTTGAATGAAATTCTGCTCTGCTCCCGAATCAATCAGGGCGGATGTTTTGAACTTGGCCCCCAGTAACTGGATGAGGGCTGGGTGTTCAAAATGGTTGGGAGAATTTTGGGAACATCTTTCTACCAGATCCCCCGTGGCTACTGATGGGCCGGATCTTTCAGGGCGAAACGGGCATTTCGATATCGCGTGGCCAGGGACCCCACAATATATGCACACCCCCGTTCTCTTATGACACCAGCATTCCCTCGGAGTCAGACGGGCAGTGATGATGGCGGCAGGATAGCTTCAGGGGTCAGGGTGGAGGGGGGGGCAATGGAGCAAACAGGGAAGCAGCAGCCTTCTACTCCCTCGCACGCTCCCTAAACCGGTTATTGAGGGCCACGGCCTGTGCAATAAGCTCATCCAGAGAGGAGGGAGAAGCTCGGATGGCCAGCTTGTTGCGGAGGTTTGCGTTCAAGCCCCAGAGGAAGGCACTGCGCAGAGCAACGTCATTCCATCTGGAGTCCGCCGCAGCAACCCAGAACTCGACGGAGAAATCAGCTACGGACTGATTCCCCTGCCAGAGACCCATCAGCTGGCTAACAATATTCCCCTCACTCTCCGTATGATCGAAAGCCTCCAAAAATTCCCAAACAAACAGTTTGAATGTGTAATAGGGCCCAAATGGATCACTCAAGGTGGACTGTGCCCACTTGAGCACCCAGTCTCGCAGCAACAAGGTCACAAAATTAATCTTGGCTGAATCATCCCTATACTCCCCCTGCACCTGCTGAAAATAAAGCTGGCAGTGGAGCAAGAACCCTTTGCGTCCCACCACCTTCCCCCCATAGGGTGCAGGTGAAGGAACAGAAATGGTCCTGCGGATGGAAGAGACTGCCGGAGTAGCAGGTGCGAGGGGAGACGCTGCACCAGAAAGCCAACACAAATGCTCGGTGACGGTTTCCAATTGCTGGGTGAAGGTTTGGAATTGGTCTGATAGAAACATGACCCGGCGTTCCGTGGCCTCCAAGCACCAGAGTGCCAAATACTCACCCAATGAAGCGTCCCCTGAGCCTCGATCTTGGCTGGACCGTTCTGTCATAATACAACCCAAGAGAGCGGCCCAACACTGATCAACCACACCAGATGAACACTCAGATGGTAAAAGGGATTCACAACTTTAATGAAAAATGCAAAACTAAAAATACACAAACCTAAATAAAGTGCAGCAATTAAGGAAAAGCGCAAACAAAACACACACTTAAATTGACACACAAAACTGGAGCATGCTGGAACGCACGTAGTCTGCGGGGAGAGAGCAGAAAGAGAGTGATTAGAGGTGAGATCCTCCACAAGAGGGGAATAAGAAGAGAGATCACTCTTACTGCGATGAGCAGAGGAGCCCGGCAGGGTACTCCTGCGTGGATCCAGGGGAAGACAGGGGGAAGGCGGATGACCTGGGTGGAGCATCCGGTGTCTTCAGGATGAGGGTCAGGTGAGCATGATCAGCCCCAGAGTACACACCGCTGAGGTGGCAGCAAACCTGAGGAGAGGGAGAAGACACGGGAGGTAAGGATCACAGATCAACCAAAATATGAACAGTGTAACAATTTGACAGGGCAGCAATACCCAACGGTCCAGTGGCGCTGTATCCACACACTGGACCTTAAATATGCTGAGGCGCCAGAGGGCAGCAGGTGCAGCGAATCACACAGGTGTGCAGATTACTCTGGAGCTGGGAAAACAGGATCAGGAAGGGAGGGGGAGCACGCTCGCCTGATCATCACAAATTCTCCACCAAACCGTGGCAGGCTGGCCTATAATAGAGCAGTGGGTGGGAATCAAGGCAGGAGTAGATGTTTATGATGTTCCATAGCAAATCTGGAAGAGTTAGAATGGCTCCTCATAGGCAGAAATAATATAAAGGCTGTGTTTTTTGTAAGAGAAGTGAGTGTTTTGATATTTTTGATAATCTTGTGACCGATAGATGTATTTCAGAAGGTTAAAACCAACAAAAACAATTTTTCAGTCAATGATCACTAATACTGAAAGGCAGCAAAAGTTTACGAGTCATTCCACGAGAACAGCACAAATTAGGCTTTGACATTTTCATATTTTTCACCAGAATGTACTACTTTTTTGAATACCTCACAACATTAAGGACATATTTAACTACCAGAAAAAACATTTTCCACTTCTCAGGCATTATATCCCTTTTATTATTGATCATTATTTCATGATGTGGGCACTGCTTTTCTTCAAAGCTGTTATGTACAGTATGGAAGCTCTATCAATATGATCATAAAATATATTTGTAATGAAATCAACATTTTCAGATTAATCAGATGTCCTTCACACTAATTCAATAATTACAAATACAAAAATGCCATAAAATCTCATATTTTTGCTATCCTAAACCTGAAATGGGCCTTTTTGTGGAGGCAGCCTCGTCTTTTTTCATCAAAAATGTAGCTTAACTTAAGAATTTTAACCAAAATCAATAATCCCATTATACCTCTGAATATTTCAAACAGAAGCCAACAAACATTAAATTACTTTTTCAAAAACAAACCAAAAAAATTATAAAAATATAGGTGTGATGGGACAGAGACATAGGGTAAGGGGGTTAAAGATGTTTAACGGAGTCGAAGGGACAAATACAGCTTAACATATAAATAGTTGTTTTTTAACTCTCAAATTCACCATATGATTTTCTATAAACTATATATTTCATTATGTAACCAAAAGAAGGACAATGGATTTAAACTGCATTTAAACTGAGTTTTATTAGCCCAAATGAAAAAAAAAACCCCAATGACAGCTACAACACATTATGCATTAAAACATTGTACAACAACAAAACATTGTAAACTGAATAGCTCAAGTAAGATAACGTGAGCTTTTGGTGTGTATGTGTGTGTGTGGGGTGCGTGTGTATGTGTCTGTGTGTGTGGGTGGGTGGGTGTGGCTCTTGCTTCACGGAATTCATCCTGTAAGTCACTTCCACACTTCTTTCAAAACTTCTACATAGCGCTTCGTCACAGGCTGCGGGGGTGGAATGAGTTCAAGGACATCAGAGGGTATCATCCCGATGTGACCAGAAGAATCGGTTTGACCCAACACGATGCATGCATTTCACCTGGACATGTGTTTCATGAATATTAAGAATGATGCCTGGATACAGCCCCTCATGGATCGTCACCTTATTGTGGTGGGGGGTTTGTGTGCCCCAGTGATCCCAGGAGCTATGTTGTCTGGGGCAATCTGCCTCTGATAGGGTCACCCAAGACAAACTGGTCCTGGGTGAAGGGCCAGGCTAAGAATGATCCAACAGACTCTCATGATAAATTCTAGATCAAGGATTCAGTGTACCCCGCCTGGTATGGAGTTACCGGGGCCCCACCCTGGAGCCAGGCCTGGGGGAGGGGCTCGATGGCTAGCGTCTGGTGGCAGGGTTTCCACCTATGGGACCCGGCCGGGCTCAGCCCGTTGGAGTTACATGGGTCCACCCTCCAGTGGGCTCACCATCTGCAGGAGGGATCATGGGGGTCCGGTGCCATGTGGATTAGGTGGCGGTCAAAGGCGGAGACCGTGGCAAACTGATCCCAAGCTTTCTAAATTGGCTTTTGGTACGTGGAATGTCACCTCTCTGATGGGGAAGGAGCCTGAGCTGGTGTACGAGGTTGAGAGATACCAGCTAGATATAGTCGGCCTCACCTCAACACACAGCTCCGGTTCCGGAACCAGTCTCCTGGAGAGGGGCTGGAGCTTGTCCTTTTCTGGAGTTGTCCCAGGCGAGAGGCGACGAGCAGGGGTGGGTATTCTTGTATCCCCCCACCTTGCTGCCTCTATATTGGAGTTTTCCCCGGTGGATGAAAGGGTTGCTTCCCTGCGCCTTCGGGTTGGGAAACGGGTCCTGACCATCATTTGTGCCTAAGCCCCAAATGATGTTTCAGAGAACCCACCCTTTTTGGAGTCTGTGACTGGGGTGCTGGAGGGTGCTCCTCTTGGTGACTCCATTGTCCTTCTGGGGGACTTCAATGCGCACGTGGGCAATGATAGTGAAACCTGGAGGGGAGCGATTGAGAGGAACGGCCTGCCCGATCTGAACCAGAGTGGTGTTCAGTTATTGGACTTCTGTGCTAACCACAGTTTGTCCATAACAAACACCATGTTCAAGCATAAGGGTGTCCATATGTGCACCTGGCACCAGGACACCCTAGGTCGCAGGTCAATGATCGATTTTGTTATCGTGTCATCAGACCTGCGACCGTATGTCTTGGACACTCGGGTAAACAGAGGTGCAGAGCTGTCAACTGATCACCACCTGGTGGTGAGTTGGATCCAATGACAGGGGAGGAAGCCATTCAGACCTGGTAGATCCAAACGTATAGTGAGGGTGTGCTGGGAACATCTGGCTGAGCCCCCTGTCCGGGAGGTCTTCAACTCCCACCTCCAGAAGAACTTCAGCCACATTCTGAGGGAGTCTGGAGACATGGAGTCTGAATGGGTCATGTTCTCCACCTCTGTTGTTGAAGCGGCGGCCCAGAGCTGTGGCCGCAAGGTGGTCGGTGCATCTCGTGGTGGCAACCCCCGAACCAAGTGGTGGACACCAGTGGTGAGGGGGGCCATTAAACTGAAGAAGGAGTCCTATGAAGCTTGGTTGGCTTGTAGGACTCCTGAAGCAGCTGAGCTGTACTGGCAGACCAAGCGGAGTGCAGCTTGGGTAGTTGCTGAAGCAAAAACCCGGGCATGGGAGGAGTTCGGTGAGGCCATGGAACAAGACTTTTTGGTCAAGATGTTAGTGCAGTTCTACACAGCCATCATCGAGTCCATCCTCACCACCTCCATAACCGTGTGGTACGCAGGAGCCACTGCCAGGGACAGACTAAGGCTGCAGCGCGTCGTGCGCACTGCTGAGAAGGTGATCGGCTGCAAGCTCCCATCTCTCCAGGATCTGTACATCTCCAGGACCCGGAGGCGTGCTGGCCGGATCATAGCCGATCCCTCACACCCTGGTCACGTACTGTTTGCCCCCCTCCCCTCTGGTAGAAGACTTCGGTCCATCCAGACTAAAACCTCCCGTCACATGAACAGCTTCTTCCCCTCTGCCATCAGACTGCTGAACACTAAGTGACTTATTGACTCTCGTGCACTATGTACAGCAGCTCAACCAGACTCATGTCAATCATCACTGTTTTCTTCCTGCATTACCGACTGCACTATATAGTTCTCCACAGTATCTGCTGCTCGCTAATATATTTTAACTGCTGACCAGTATCACTTACTCTTATTCTACACTTTATTGCATGTATAGTTTATTTCTTTTATCTTATCATGTTTAATGTTGCAGCATTGCACCAAGACAAATTCCTAGTTTGTGTACTACATGAACAATGGCAATAAACCTGATTCTGATTCTGATTCTGGTCGGCCTCGAAGAGATTCTGGCAAACTGTCCGGCGGCTCAGGAGGGGAAAGTAGCTCCCTGTCCACACTGTGTATGGTGCGGATGAGGTGCTGTTGACTTCGACTGGGGTTATCGTCGGGTGGTGGAAGGAATACTTCGAGAATCTCCTCAATCCCACTGATACGCCTTCCACAGAGGAAGCAGGGTTTGTGGACGAGGGGGATAACTCGCCTATCACAGGGGCTGAGGTCGCCAAGGTGGTTAAAAATCTCCTTGGTGGCCGGGCCCCGGGGGTGGACGAGATTCGCCCTGAGTACCTCAAGGCCCTGGATGTTGTCGGGCTGTCATGGTTGGCACGCCTCTGCAACATTGCGTGGAGGTCAGAGGCAGTGCCTTTGGCATGGCAAACCGGGGGGGTGGTTCCTCTCTTCAAAAAAGGGGACCGGAGGGTGTGCTCCAACTTTAGAGGGATCACACTCCTCAGCCTCCCTGGGAAGGTCTATGGCAAGGTACTGGAGAGGAGAGTCTGGCCATTAGTCGAACCTCAGATTCAGGAGGAGCAATGTGGTTTTCGTCCTGGCCGTGACACATCGGATCAGCTCTTTACCCTCTCGAGAATTCTCGAGGGTTCGAGGGAGTTTGCCCAACCAGTTTACATGTGTTTTGTGGACTTGGAGAAGGCATTTGACCACGTCCCTCATGGTTTTTTGTGGGGGGTGCTTTGGGAGTATGGGGTAACGGGCTTATTGTTACGAGCTATTCGGTCTCTGTACGACTGTTGTGAGAGTTTGGTTCGTATTGCCAACACTCAGTCGGACTCATTCCCAGTGAGAGTTGGACTCCGCCAGGGCTGCCCTTTGTCACCGATCCTGTTCATAATTTTTATGGACAGGATTTCTAGGCGCAGCCAGGGAATGGAGGGTGTCATGCTTGGTGACCACAGGATCTCATCTCTGTTGTTTGCAAATAATGTTGTCCTGTTGGCTTCATCCAGCAACGACCTACAGCTCTTGCTGGGACGGTTTGCCGCTGAGTGTGAAGCAGCTGGGATGAGAATCAGCACCTCCAAGTCAGAGTCCATGGTCCTCAACCGGAAAAAGATGGATTGTCCTCTCTGGGTTGGGGACAGGCTCCTGCCCCAAGTGGAGGAGTTTAAGTATTTTGGGGTCTTATTCACAAGTGAGGGGAAAATGGAGCGAGAGATTGACAGACGGATCGGAGCAGCATCTGCAGTGATGCGGACGTTGTACCGGTCTGTTGTGGTGAAGAGGGAGCTGAGTTCTAAGGCAAAGCTGTCGATTTACCAGTCAATCTACATTCCTACTCTCACCTATGGTCACGAGCTTTGGGTAATGACCGAAAGAACAAGATCGCAGATACAAGCAGCTGAAATGAGCTTTCTCCGTAGGATTGCTGGACTCACCCTCAGAGATAGGGTGAGGAGCTCAGTCATCCGGGAGAGGCTCAGAGTAGAACTGCTGCTCCTCCACATTGAAAGGAGTCAGTTGAGGTGGTATGGGCATCTGATTAGAATGCCTCCTGGACGCCTCCCACTTGAGGTGTTTCGGACACGTCCCATTGGGAGGAGACCCCGGGGCAGACCTAGGACTCAGTGGAGAGACTTTGTCTCCCAGCTGGTCTGAGAACGCCTTGGTATCCTTTCTGAAGAGCTGGAGCAGGTGGCAGGGGAGAGGGAAGTCTGGGCTTCTCTTCTTGAACTGCTGCCTCCACGACCCGGACCTCCGGAAAAGTGGTAGAAGATGGATGGATGGATGGCCTGGATACAGATCATCATCATATCTGAGAATGCACCACTGCCCAATCAGCTCTGGACTTTCCCACTGGATTTCCTTTTCTGGCTGTGGATTCCCCCATCTGGCTGGCTGTGGCACAGCAGCAGTTGGCACCTTCTGGCCAAATCTTAAACTCTGTGTTGAAGCACTTGCAGTTAAACTGCTTCCATGTTGTACACATGCAGCTGACATCACAAAGTATCAGTTCTCCTGGAGCCAGAGTGATCACCTGGTGGATTCTCATTATTCCAGGTACTACTGGTATTGGCTCTGGCATTTTCTCCATTGCTGTCTCCACATCTTCACTCTTCACAAATAACAGTTTCACTGTTGTCTTTGTCTCCGTCAATGCCTTGAACAGCTCTTGTGCATCCGGGATGTCACGGCCCTTTGCCACCATCATGTCAGCTGTTCTTTTTAAGGCTCCCCAAAAACCATCCAGTGCTCCTTTTCTGTGGCTAGCCTCAAAAGAATTCCAAGAGCCAGACCTGAATCTTCTTCTGTCCAGTTCTGTGCTGAAAAGGGAGAAGTTGCCTCATTGTTTATATTGAGTACAGGGGCCGTCACTTAAAAAGTGCAGCACAGACACTTGTGGATGCGTGGCCTAAAGGTAACCCAGCACAGGTTGTAGGTGCTGCCATATTGCTGGAGGGCCTTTATGTCTACTGGGAGAGACGGAACTGAAGCAAATGGGCTCAGGTTGTCTACCAACATATAACACACCCATTTGCAGGGTGGCCTGCTGGTGTGAAGCCCCAAAGTGGACTGCTTGAACTTGGGAGCTGTATTTACAGCTATACCGGAGTGGTGGCTCAGTTGGTAGAGCATCCGCCCCATCCCCGGGAGGCAGGGGTTCAAATCCCGGCCGGGTCATGCCGAAGACCATATAAAAGTGGAACTTCCTGCCGTCCAGCTTGGTGCTCAGCAATAATGGAATGGAGGAGGGAAATTTGTGGCAGCACCTTGCATGGCAGCGGCCCTCTGATTCTACACTTGGGGTGTGTGTGATTAACACAGTAGATAGGTAAAACACAATCTCGTTCTACTGTACATGATTGGTTGTACAGTTGAATGACAATAAAGGGTGATTTAATTTAATTTAATTTAGTTGGCAGCACGGTGGTGCAGTGGTTAGCACTGTTGCCTTACAGCTAGAAGGCTCCAGGTTCAAATCCCCAGGCTGGCAGGGGTAGGAACTTTTCTGTGTGAAGTTTGCATGTTCTCCCTGTGCTGTGTGGGTTTACTCTGGGAGCTCTGATTTCCTCCCACAATCCAAAGACAAGCATGTTAGGTTCATTGGTTGTTCTAAATTGTCCCTAGATATCTGTCTCCTATAGGCCCTTAGAATAGAGGGTTAGTACTAGTGAAACTCTTTGAGACTAGAAAAAGTGCTATATAAGTACAGGCCCTTATCCTTAGTTTTCTGAAAAGTCAACATGTGTCAAGGCCTCTTCCCCCGACATATTCTTCTTCAGCTCACAGCAGAAGGCATGCTGCTGCTTAATGTTAAAGTAATGTTTTTTAATATGCTGTAGGTAGTTGTGGAAGAGCTCTGTGAGGTCCTCTTGTATGCCCTCCACAGATTTCTTGACAGTGACCTTGACAGTTGCCTTTTCTTCCTCTGTCTTTTTGTCCATCTGCTTTTCTACTGTTACCTATGGGTAAAACACATATTTGATTTATACTGTTGTATCTACTGGAGACTGGGACACTCTTGTCCTTGTATTGGACACACTCTCCATACCTGCAGCTCTTGTTGGATGAGTTGGAGCACACATTCTCTAGCAAGTGTTCAAGATTGGTAGTCTTAAAAAGTTTCAGCTGACTAAGCGTCACAGCTACAAATTCCAGATTTTCATGCAGTTTGCACATGCATGTGTCTTGTTCCCTGTTCCTCAATGCTTCTCTCGTTTTTGCCGGGGTGTGTCTGTCTGTCTGTCTGTTTGTCTGTCTGTTGGTTAGCAAGATAACTCAAAAAGTTTAGGACGGATTTCAATGAAACTTTCAGGCATTGTTGGAAATGGTACAAGGAAGAACTGATCAAATTTTGGTGGTGATCCGGATCACCGTCCAGAAGAAAACCGCCATTACGGAAAATGCCATTTTCGTGAATAACTACTGAACCACTAATCCTATCATTGTCAGTCCAATTGCTAGTCATATGTTCTCATCGTCAAGGAATCTGAAAACGTACACACAAACACTGTATGGGGGGAACTGTGGCCGCCATTACGGAAATTTTTTTTTTTTTTTTTGTTACTTATTTGTACCCGTAGGTAGATTTGGTTTGCAGTCTGGTGACAAGCCACCGGCTGCTGGTCGCTGCATGCGCGAGCGCCCTAAACCTACATGTTTTTGGTATGCGGGAGGAAACCGGAGAAATCCCGGAGTAAACCCACGCAACACGGGGAGAACATGCAAACTCCACACAGCTCACTGTTGGTCGGGGGCTGGGATCGAACCCACGACCTCATGATCCCCGCGATCCCCCGGCCAAGGGTAAAACTGTGCTGCCACAGTGCTAAACCACTGCGCCACCGTGCAGCGGTTGCGCAGAAAATGCCATTTTCCAGAATAACTACTGAAACACTAATCCTATCATTGTCAATCCAATTGCTAGTCATATGTTTTCATGGTCAAGGAATCTGAAAACGTACACACAAACACTGTATGGGGGGAACTGTGGCCGCCATTACGGAAAATGCCATTTTCCTGAATAACTACTGAACCACTAATCCTATCATTGTCAATCCAATTGTTAGTCATATGTTTTTGTGGTCAAGTAATGTGAAAACGCACACACAAACACTGTATGGGGGAACTGTGGCCGCCATTACGGAAAATGTCATTTTCCTGAATAACTACTGAACCACTAATCCTATCATTGTCAATCCAATTGCTAGTCATATGTTCTCATGGTCAAGGAATATGAAAACGTACACACAAACACTGTATGGGGGGAACTGTGCCGCTTGGCGGAGGTCTGCGCTCTCCGAGTGCTTTTCTAGTTTTGCCAGCGTTTGTTTGTCTGTCTGTTTGTCTGTCTATTGTTTAGCAAGATAACTCAAAAAGTTTTGGACGGATTTCGATGAAACTTTCAGGCGTTGTTGGAAATGGTACAAGGAAGAACTAATTAAATTTTGGGGATGATCTGGATCACCGTCTGGATACAGGAATTTTTTAAAGGATTCTTTAACATTGTGAGATACGGTCATCTTCAACATGTGCGCAGGCGCAATGGAGGGCGCTGGTCGTCGTGTCTGACGAACACAAACTCCGCGTTCCTTAAAGTTTTAGGCACAAAAGCACGTGGAAAACAGTGGTGGGCAGGGCCCGGCAGCGTGCCCGTGTTTGCGCTACGCTGCAAAAGCTGAGACGGGCAGCTGTCCGGCGCCGGATTATTTGGCAGAAATTCCCCGGGCAGCCATAGTGGCTGCGCAAAAACGAGCTCTCTGCCGGGGAAGCTTCCAAATCCTCTTTTGCCGCGGAGCGCAACCCCAATATAAAACCCATGGCAACCTGTCTACCCAATTTGCATCCGTCAGTGAAGCCCTGAGTGCTGCTTTCAGTGGAGGAGATGGACACAACACCAACACTTCAGTTTATTACCTCCGCCAAGGAGGTAATGCTTTTACTACTGAACCACTAATCCTATCATTGTGAATCCAATTGCTAGTCATATGTTTTCATGGTCAAGGAATCTGAAAACGTACACACAAACACTGTATGGGGGGGAACTGTGGCACTTGGCGGAGGTCTGTGCTCTCCGAGTGCTTTTCTAGCTTATTCTGGTTTGCAAAACATGTAAATCTGTAGTCAGTGATGTTTGCATGAAGTGCATCTCAGGACATCTGTCACGAGCTGAGCACTGGCAGTTTCTGCTATGCTCAGTCTTGTGGCTTTTCCTTATATTTTTACCTCCGCCAAGGAGGTAATGTTTTTGCCGGGGTTTGTCTGTCTGTCTGTCTGTCTGTCTGTCTGTCTGTCTGTTGGTTAGCAAGATAACTCAAAAAGTTTAGGACGGATTTCATTGAAACTTTCAGGCGTTGTTGGAAATGGTACAAGGAAGAACTGATTAAATTTTGGTGGTGATCCAGATTACCGTCCAGAAGAAAACCGCCATTACGGAAAATGCCATTTTCGTGAATAACTACTGAACCACTAATCCTATCATTGTCAATCCAATTGCTAGTCATATGTTCTCATGGTCAAGGAATCTGAAAACGTACACACAAACACTGTATGGGGGGAACAGTGGCCGCCATCACGGAAAATACCATTTTCCTGAATAACTACTGAACCACTAATCCTATCATTGTCAATCCAAGTGCTAGTCATATGTTCTCATGGTCAAGGAATCTGAAAACGTACACACAAACACTGTATGGGGGGAACTGTGGCCGCCATTACGGAAAATGCCATTTTCCTGAATAACTACTGAACCACTAATCCTATCATTGTCAATCCAATTACTAGTCATATGTTTTCGTGGTCAAGGAATCTGAAAACGTACACACAGACACTGTATGGGGGGAACTGTGCTGCTTGGCGGAGGTCTGCGCTCTCCGAGTGCTTTTCTAGTTGCTTCTTTTGCAAGCTGCTTTCCACTTCTTGGGTTTCTGCCGCTGTTCTCTTTCACTTAAGTCCTTGATTCCTTTCTTTTTCCCTGCCTCTGCATTCCTTCACCATCTCTGACGTTCACTCTTCAGGTATTTCTCTCTTCTGGCAGGACTGGCCTTTAGGCGTTCCCTATACTTCCTCTGCCTTTCTGGTGCTGATGTTGGTGCCATCTCAGAGCTTTAATATGGAACATAGATGATATTCAGCCTGCATGTGGTGCAATGTTGATCATATATAATAATAATTCATTTAAATAAGTGGATAACTTAATAACCAAAGTGTTAAAATCACAACCCCATCACAATCTCGCAACCCCCTTACAATCAAACATGTAACGGGATTGAGTGTGACGGGGCAGTGATTTTTTATAAAATGGCCGTTGCTCTCCATAGTGAACAGCAGACTGAGAGCACATGGCATGGATGAGATTCAGAATTTGTGTTCTTGAAATGAAAACATTTTTCATAAGTAATAGTTTTCTATCTTTTTTTCATGTGACGGGGTGCAGTCATTGAGGTTCATGACCACAATATCACAAGATAAATGACCAAAAAAAATAGCAAAATAAGGAAGCCACTTGCCTGTGTGTGGTGTCCTGCTGTCCAAAAGACTTCAGTGATGTTACTTCCTGATGTACATGCTCATATGGATCATACCATTGTTTGTATGTGGGGGTATCATTTATGTAATGGGGTGACTCTTGCAGATGTGCCTTCCCGCCACCATATTTACCTCCGCCAAGGAGGTAATGTTTTTGCCGGGGTTTGTCTGTCTGTTTGTCTGTCTGTCTGTCTGTTGGTTAGCAAGATAACTCAAAAAGTTTAAGACGGATTTCAATGAAACTTTCAGGCGTTGTTGGAAATGGTACCAGGAAGAACTGATTAAATTTTGGTGGTGATCCGGATCACCGTCCAGAAGAAAACCGCCATTACGGAAAATGCCATTTTCGTGAATAACTACTGAACCACTAATCCTATCATTGTCAATCCAATTGCTAGTCATATGTTCTCATGGTCAAGGAATCTGAAAACGTACACACAAACAATGTATGGGGGGAACTGTGGCCGCCATTACGGAAAATGCCATTTTCCAGAATAACTACTGAAACACTAATCCTATCATTGTCAATCCAATTGCTAGTCATATGTTTTCATGGTCAAGGAATCTGAAAACGTACACACAAACACTGTATGGGGGGAACTGTGGCCGCCATTACGGAAAATGCCATTTTCCCGAATAACTACTGAACCACTAATCCTATCATTGTCAATCCAATTATTAGTCATATGTTTTTGTGGTCAAGTAATGTGAAAACATACACACAAACACTGTATGGGGGAACTGTGGCCGCCATTACGGAAAATGTCATTTTCATGAATAACTACTGAACCACTAATCCTATCATTGTCAATCAAATTGCTAGTCATATGTTTTCATGGTCAAGGAATCTGAAAACGTACACACAAACACTGTATGGGGGGAACTGTGGCCGCCATTACGGAAAATGCCATTTTCCAGAATAACTACTGAAACACTAATCCTATCATTGTCAATCCAATTGCTAGTCATATGTTTTCATGGTCAAGGAATCTGAAAACGTACACACAAACACTGTATGGGGGGAACTGTGCCGCTTGGCGGAGGTCTGCGCTCTCCGAGTGCTTTTCTAGTTATAAAAATGACTTTAAATGTAAGCAGTGCTTTTTATCATCTTCTTTCTCCAGTTTTAAAATGACTTTATTTGAGGTGGGTCGCGTTGACCCGATGCTGGTCACTGTCATTTACCAACCCCCCAAATACAATAAGGATTTTATGAATGACTTTGCCGATTTTCTGGCTGAAATTATGCCAAAGTATGACTGAGTTCTTATTGCTGGAGATTTTAATATCCACATGTGCTGTCCTGATAAGCCACTGGTGAATGACTTTTTAAAGCTCATTTATTCTTTTAACCTGGAACAGTTTTTACCTGGTGGTCCTACACATGAACACGGACACACATTAGACCTTGTTCTGTCACATGGTTTGTTTGTGTTTAATGTGGAGATCTGTGACTGTCATGAGACTGAGCGTGTCTTTCACCACGCTCAGGCTCTTAAATTATTTCTGAATATTTTCTGTATTTTTCCAGCTTTGTGTTTTCCTGTGTATTGAGTCATGATGTCTTCTTGGTGGTTTATCATTCTGTTAGTTATTTATGTCTTCAGCGTTATTATTATTTTGTCAGTTTCTGTAATTTAGGATTTATATTTTGATTTCTTTGTGACATTTATGCCTTACCTCCTCTTCCAGACACTCACACCCTATCATCTTTTCACTGCCTGTTCCCTAATCATCTCAGCTGTGAGTTATTGTCTCATTAGGTCACCTGCCCGCTCATACAGCCCGCACCTGCCACCCATTGTTTCATTTTGTTCCCAAACTCTTTAAAGACTGTCAGATTGTTTTTTCACTGTGGTAGTCTCAACGATAATCCTCTGTCCTCACCACCAGAATTTGATTCCTGTTCTGATACTATTCCGTGAGTTTATCTTAATTTCCTGTACTTGGGTTTTTGTCTTGTCTCACTCTGGCACTTAAGCCCCTTTTCTACTAGTACCCACTCAGCCCTACTCGCCTTGACTCTACTCAGTTTGTAGGGTTTTCCATACCTACTCCAGTCGGGTTCCAACCGTGCTGAGTTGAGCTGAAAATGTGACGTCAACAGACTGCAGGCCACTGATTGGTCAGGGCATAACGTCATGAGAGTGCCGTCTTCTGCAGAATATACAACTGGCATTTGCAAAAAATTCTTCAGCAAGTAAACACGGTAAACACGAGTAAACACGGCTTCAGAGAATACGGTAGAGATGGCTTCGCAGGTTTCGCGGAAATCTACACTGTGGTCCAATGAAGAGGTGCAGACTTTTCTATATTTGGTGGCTGATGACAGAATCCAGAGAGAGTTAGATGGAGCGACCCACAATGAAAAAGTTTACCAGGAGGTCTCCGAACAGATGACAGCACACGGATACAACCATCCATCCATCCATCCATCTTCTACCGCTTTTCCGGAGGTCCGGGTCGCGGAGGCAGCAGTTCAAGCAGAGAAGCCCAGACTTCCCTCTCCCCAGCCACCTGCTCCAGCTCTTCAGAGGGGATACCAAGGCGTTCCCAGACTAGCTGGGAGACATAGTCTCTCCACCGAGTCCTGGGTCTGCCCCGGGGTCTCCTCCCAGTGGGACGTGCCTGAAACACCTCAAGTGGGAGGCGTCCAGGAGGCATCCTAATCAGATGCCCATACCACCTCAACTGACTCCTTTCAATGTGGAGGAGCAGCGGTTCTACTCTGAGCCTCTCCCGGATGACTGAGCTCCTCACCCTATCTCTGAGGGTGAGTCCAGCAATCCTACGGAGAAAGCTCATTTCAGCCGCTTGTATCCGCGATCTCGTTCTTTCGGTCATTACCCAAAGCTCGTGACCATAGGTGAGAGTAGGAACGTAGATTGACTGGTAAATCGACAGCTTTGCCTTAGAACTAAGCTCCCTCTTCACCACAACAGACCGGTACAATGTCCGCATCACTGCAGATGCTGCTCCAATCCGTCTGTCGATCTCTCGCTCCATTTTCCCCTCACTCGTGAACAAGACCCCAAGATACTTAAACTCCTCCACTTGGGGCAGGAGCCTGTCCCCAACCCGGAGAGGACAATCCACCTTTTTCCGGCTGAGGACCATGGACTCGGACTTGGAGGTGCTGATTCTCATCCCAGCCGCTTCACACTCAGCGGCAAACCGTCCCAGCAAGAGCTGTAGGTCATTGCTGGATGAAGCCAACAGGACAACATCATCTGCAAACAACAGAGATGAGATCCTGTGGTCACCAAGCATGACACCCTCCATTCCCTGGCTGCGCCTAGAAATCCTGTCCATAAAAATTATGAACAGGACCGGTGACAAAGGGCAGCCCTGGCGGAGTCCAACTCTCACTGGGAATGACTCCGACCGAGTGTTGGCAATGCGAACTAAACTCTCACAACGGTCGTACAGAGACCGAATAGCTCGTAACAACAAGCCCGATACCCCATACTCCCGAAGCACCCCCCACAAAAATCCACGAGGGACGCGGTCAAATGCCTTCTCCAAGTCCACAAAACACATGTAAACTGGTTGGGCAAACTCCCACGAACCCTCAAGAATTCTCGAGAGGGTAAAGAGCTGGTCCGATGTGCCACGGCCAGGACGAAAACCACATTGCTCCTCCTGAATCCGAGGTTCGACCAACGGCCGGACTCTCCTCTCCAGTACCTTGGCATAGACCTTCCCAGGGAGGCTGAGGAGTGTGATCCCTCTAAAGTTGGAGCACACCCTCCGGTCCCCTTTTTTGAAGAGAGGAACCACCACCCCGGTTTGCCATGCCAAAGGCACTGCCCCCGACCTCCACGCAATGTTGCAGAGGCGTGTCAACCATGACAACCCAACAACATCCAGGGCCTTGAGGTACTCGGGGCGAATCTCGTCCACCCCCGGGGCCCGGCCACCAAGGAGATTTTTAACCACCTTGGCGACCTCAGCCCCTGTGATAGGCGAGTCATCCCCCTCGTCCCCAAACCCTGCTTCCTCTGTGGAAGGCGTATCAGTGGGATTGAGGAGATCCTCGAAGTATTCCTTCCACCGCCCGACGATATCCCCAGTTGAAGTCAACAGTGTCCCATCCGCACCATACACAGTGTGGACGGGGAGCTGCTTTCCCCTCCTGAGCCGCCGAACAGTTTGCCAGAATCTCTTTGAAGCCGACCGAAAGTCTTGTTCCATGGCCTCACCGAACTCCTCCCATACCCGGGTTTTTGCTTCAGCAACCACCCGAGCTGCACTCCGCTTGGCCTGCCGGTACACCTCAGCTGCTTCGGGAGTCCCACAAGCCAACCAAGCTTGATAGGACTCCTTCTTCAGCTTAATGGCCCCCCTCACCACTGGTGTCCACCACTTGGTTCGGGGGTTGCCACCACGAGATGCACCGACCACCTTGCGGCCGCAGCTCTGGGCTGCCGCTTCAACAACAGAGGTGGAGAACATGGCCCATTCAGACTCCATGTCTCCAGACTCCCTCGGAATGTGGTTGAAGTTCTTCCGGAGGTGGGAGTTGAAGACCTCCCGGACAGGGGCCTCAGCCAGACGCTCCCAGCACACCCTCACTATACGTTTGGGTCTACCAGGTCTGAATGGCTTCCTCCCCTGCCATCGGATCCAACTCACCACCAGGTGGTGATCAGTTGACAGCTCTGCACCTCTCTTTACTCGGGTGTCCAAGACATACGGTCGCAGGTCTGATGATACGATAACAAAATCGATCATCGACCTGTGGCCTAGGGTGTCCTGGTGCCAGGTGCACATATGGACACCCTTATGCTTGAACATGGTGTTCGTTATAGACAGACTGTGGTTAGCACAGAAGTCCAATAACTGAACACCACTCGGGTTCAGATCGGGCAGGCCGTTCCTCCCAATCACCCCCCTCCAGGTTTCACTGTCGTTGCCCACGTGCGCATTGAAGTCCCCCAGTAGGACAATGGAGTCTCCAGGAGGAGCACCCTCCAGCACCCCAGTCACAGACTCCAAAAAGGGTGGGTACTCTGAAACATCATTTGGTGCATAGGCACAAATGATGGTCAGGACCCGTTTCCCAACCCGAAGGCGCAGGGAAGCAACCCTTTCGTCCACCGGGGAAAACTCCAATATAGAGGCAGCAAGGTGGGGCGATACAAGAATACCTACCCCTGCTCGTCGCCTCTCGCCCGGGGCAACTCCAGAAAAGGCCAAGCTCCAGCCCCTCTCCAGGAGACTGGTTCCGGAACCGGAGCTATGTGTTGAGGTGAGGCCGACTATATCTAGCCGGTATCGCTCAATCTCGTACACCAGCTCAGGCTCCTTCCCCACCAGAGAGGTGACATTCCACGTACCAAAAGCCAGTTTAGAAAGCTTGGGATCAGTCCGCCAAGGTCTCCGCCTTTGACTGCCACCTAATCCACATAGCACCGGACTTCCATGATCCCTCCTGCAGGTGGTGAACCTACTGGAGGGCGGACCCATGTAACTCCTTCGGGCTGAGCCCGGCCGGGTCCCATGGGTGGAAACCCGGCCACCAGACGCTAGCCTTCGAGCCCCTCCCCCAGGCCTGGCTCCAGGGTGGGGCCCCGGTAACCCCATACCGGGCGGGGTACACTGAATCCTTGATATACAATTTATCATGAGAGTCTGTTGGATCGTTCTTCGTCTGGCCCTTCACCCAGGACCAGTTTGTCTTGGGAGACCCTATCAGAGGCAAATTGCCCCAGACAACATAGCTCCTGGGATCACTGGGGCACGCAAACCCCCCCACCACGGTAAGGTGACGATCCATGAGGGGGGATACAACCAGACATTAAAAAAATGTAGGGAGAAGCTGAAGAAAATGAAAAGTGATTACCGGGCCATCAAGGATCACAATGGTCAAAGTGGGGTGAACAGAAAGGACTGGAAGTGGTTCAGTGGATGGCATTTACGACCATCGGCCGGCGAGCAATGGCAGGGAGATTGGGGTTGACACGTCATTGTTGCAAACCATGGATGGTGAGTGTTTTGTGATATTGTGCATCTTTTTGCTTATTTATCCTATTGGTGGCAAGCTCACTTTTTTGAGCAGTAACAATGCCGTTCTCTCCTGGCTAATGAGTGTTAGCTACTAGCTAGCTAGCAGCCAACTCTGCTGATTCGCGCTTGCTTTGTCTGAAGTATTTGCTTGAGAGAGTAAAATGATGAAATATGCTAATCCTGGTTAAAAAGTTTTGTGTATGTGTTGCACTTTGGTGTTGTGTATTAAGCTGTGTGTATTTTCTTTCTAGAATCTGTTTCCACATGCCAGGGGTCCAGCTCTGTCAATGTCTGGCATGACATGTTCAAGTGCTGGTAAGGCACAATAAACACAAGATTAACACCCTGTTGTGTTTATGGATACAGGTCAAGTGGACCCCAGGATCCAAAATCTCAACATATACAAGTGCATTTTCAAACCAGTGATTTATAAAGTGATTCATATAATTTCCTAAAGCCTCATAATAGACTCACATATCTATTCTGTGGATTTTCCAAAAAACAGTGTTGGAACAGTGTTGTCGTGCTGTTTCTTTTCCACCATAAATCCCTGGATTGAACGTGTGCTTGTACATGTACGGAGTGGATGCTGGGGTGCTCACTTGTCAGGGGTCCACAACCTGGTCCCATTTTTAGCTGTGGTGGAGGAAGTACTGATATAATTCTTGTTTTAGAAAAACTGATGTAGCATATGAACTCAGTTTTGAATGTACTTGCAGTTAATGTACTTCATTGAAATGATTCAAGTCAGCTGACTGTATTAACTCATTCAGATTTCTGAGGCCACAACGAAAACAAATTATTTTAAACATAACCTGGTGCCCACAAAATCTGCTTTACTGAGGCACAGCAACATGACAATTGTGTTTAAATACAACAACAAAGCATTTTTGTCACATCCCACCACTGGCTTTCACAAGTGTATTTCCCTAATATATGTTTTGAACTTGCTTTAACTAACCACCATCCATTTCTGTATTTCGTCTAGGCAAGAGGAAAAGGAGCCACCCCACAACGGACCTTGCCACTGTGTTTGCCCAGATGCATGGTGATGAGGTGTGGCTCCATAAACGGCAGCTTGAATAGCACCATGAAGCACTTTCCCAGCACATGCAGGCCATCAACCGGCTTGCCAATGACGCATGTGAAGCAAGGGAGCAAGAAGTTGCCTTCCGAAAGGAAGAGATGACACAAACTGCTGCCTTCAATCAAGCTTTTCTGGCTCAACTGGGCAAGCTTGTAAACGCGATGAGTGGCCAGTGTGTGTGACCCTGTCTCCCCACCCCCAGTGTTTTTTTTTAACTTGTGTACATACGAAACAAAACAGTCTGTAATTGTGCTGATACTTGTAATAAACCGGTGACTGTGTTTGCATGTGTTTTGTTTGTTATGATACTGGTGGGAAAAGAGTCAATAATTACATACACATCCTCTCTTCTGACCAACTTCAGCTGTAAACCAGGTTATGTGTCTGTAGTACATTACCAACTTTCTCCAAAGTTTTAGAAAAAAAGGGTTGCTAGACAATTTTATTGGAGTATATTATGCAGTCAAATAATTATTTAAACATCCTTTCTTCTGATCAAATTCAGCTGTAAATCAGATTATGTGTCTGTAGTACAACACCAATTTTCTCCAAAGTTTTAGAAAAAAGGGTTGTTAGACAATTTTATTGGAGTATATTATGGAGTTTAATTATTATTAAACATCCTATAAAAGTCTATAGCTCAAGGTCAGGTTGTGGGAGCAGTTTTGGACCAACAAAATCTTGTGATGCAGTGAATCATGACATTGTAGTTAAAAAATATTTAGACACATTTTGGTAATACAGGCATGCTATGTTTCCTTGTTATCTGTGTGTTATGGTAAATAATGGAAGATGTTTCTTGACCAAAATTCTACTTTCCTACCCTGGAAAATTGGCAGGAATGCTAAGGGTTAAGAAAAAGTAAAAAAAAAAAAAAAAGTTTGAGTTTGCATCATGATTTTCTATTTTGTCTGTTAAGACACCAGTGTGAAAATAATAATGTTCCGTTAGGCAACATTATTAGAAAGCACTGTATGCATTTTCATTGTTATGCAGATGAAACACAATTATACATGTCAATGAAGCCAGATGATAGTAATCAATTAGCCAAGTTGGAAGCCTGTCTTAAGGAAATCAAAGCTTGGATGACTTGTAATTTCCTGCTATTGAATTCAGATAAGACTGAAGTCATTCTTGTTGGTCCAAAAAACCTTAGAAATACCTTTCCAAACCAAACTTTTAGTTTGGATGCGGTTACTCTTTCTCTTAATTGTTCTGTGATGAACCTTGGAGTTATTTTAGATCAAGATCTGTTTTTTAATTCACATATTAAATTTGTTTCTAAGACTGCCTTCTATCATTTGCGTAATATTGTCAAGATTGGGAGCATCTTGCCTCAGAGTGATGCTGAGGAAATGATCCACGCTTTTGTTAGCTCTAGATTAGATTATTGTAACTCTCTATTATCAGGTTGTCCTAAAATATCTTTAAAAAGTTTTCAGTTGATCCAAAATGCTGCTGCAAGAGTTTTAACAGGTACTAGAATGAGAGATCACATCTCTCCAGTTCTGGCCTCCCTTCATTGGCTTCCCACAGAATTCAGAATTAATTTTAAAATCCTTCTTCTCACTTACAAAGCTCTTAACAATCAGGCAGCTTTTTATTTAAAAGATCTGATACTACCCTATCATCCTAACAGAGCATTACGCTCCCAAAATGCTGGATTACTTGTAATACCTAGAATCTCCAAAAGTACAATGGGAGGCAGAGCCTTCAGTTATCAAGCTCCTTTCCTGTGGAACCAGTTACCAATGTGGATTCGGGAGTCAGATTCGATCTCTGTTTTTAAGAATAGGGTTAAAACCTTCCTTTTCAATATAGCCTACAATTAGGGAGGAATCATGTGTCTCTGAACCCTCCATTAGTTATGCTGCTAATAGATTTAGACAGCCAGGGGACCTCTAATAATGTACTGGGCTTCACTCCTTTAATGTTTGCTCTCTACATGTCTGCTCTTTTCATCTTCTCTATCCCCTCACCCCCCAGTCAGTAGCAACAGATGACTGCCCCTCCCTAAGCCTGGTTCTGCTAGAGGTTTCTTCCTGTTAAAAGGGAGTTTATCCTCTCCACCGTCGCCAAGTGCTTGCTCACAGGGGATCGTCTGATTGCTGGGGTCTTTCTGCAATTATGGGGGTTTCTCCTACATTTGAAAGTACTATGAGATGACTGTTGTTGTGAAATGGTGCTATATAAATAAAGTTGAATTGAATTGAATTGATTTGAAATTGAAAATAGTCAACAGTACAAACCATTTATCAGGGACTTTGAAAATAATGGCTCATTTTTAAGAAAAAGTAACCAAAAACAATTATTTTATTTACTGAAGACTGTATTGTTGGATGTGCCAGTGCAAAAGACACTGCACATTTTAGTGATAGTACCAGTATATGGAGGAATGCTGGGCCATATTAGCATCTGTATTTTCTAATACTGGGTTAAGGTAGGGGTGTCCAATCATGTGTCATGGAGGGCCAAGACCCTGCAGACTTTACCTCCAACCAGTGTCTTCATCAGTAGATTCCACCGAATTTCTTCCACTGACTGCTGATCAGTGAAAACACCTGCTGAAGAGATTGGGTAGAAGAGTGAACCTGCAGGGTCTTGGCCCTCCATGGCACATGACTGGACAACCCTGGGTTAGGGTTTAATAGGATTTAACATTTGCACACAAACTGCTTTATGGTTCATAATTCTTTTGGCAGACTTACACCAAACCAAAATTGATTTCTCAAACTGCTGGATTGTTCTTAGACAGCAATTCCAATCTTTTAGTATTTAATTTATGTCACTTAGTGGTGACCTTCACACATAAAACAAAAGTGGAGACAGCTCTGTAAAAAGTACAAAGGCTTATTGCCAAAATTCCCAGTGCAATGCTAAATGAATACATGCATCGTACATTGTTGATGGAGAGAATACATATTTACACAGTATCTACATGTATCTATCCAGTAAATCAAGTATTTTCCATGTAACCTTGTGACTGTATTATTTTAATTGCTTTTAATCCTAGATTGAGTTTGTTTTGGCTTAAAATGCATCATAATTGTTAAATATATCTTATTATACCTAACTCAGTACTGTTTACCTGTTGAAATATATATTTTATGGCTAATATAACCCCATAATTACAATATGGCACCTGGTGATCAAGTTTTGGCAGCTGATCACTTTTTGCCATGACACCACCACAGACTCAGTGCTGCTGGAGCAGGTACATCCCATGATGTCTCAACAGTCTCCCCGTGATTTTCACACATATCAGAGCAATTTGTTGCACAGGAAGCTAAATATTTCTACAGACATTCTGAAGTTCCATAACCACTGAGCGTTTGTGAAGCTGGGGTGACATCAGTGAGAGGCTGTGTTGAATGCCCAGACCCACGGTTTGAAGAGATAATTTTCCCACAAGACAGCCATCTGAAACACACGTACAACATACATATTTTAGTACCTAATGTAGGGAGCTTGAAATGAAGAAGCGATGTGATTTTATAAATCAAGTTTTATTATCAGCTTCCAGTCCCTAACATGTCTCGTCTCGATGCAGAAGCAGAATAAGAGAGGTCGAGCGCAGTCAGACCTTCATACTTATACCCACACTCAACAAAAGACATTACATATCAAAGCTGACATCCCGCATTAGCGTAATCCCTCTCCATTGTCCTCTCTCTCCTCCACCTGACCCTGGGTGGTCAGGAAGTTCGATCAGGTCTCCACCGCTGCGACTCCGTCTGCTCCTTGATCTTCGCCGGTGGTCGAGACCTCTTGTCCTGCTCTGAGACGTGAGGTCATTCTACATATGCAATCTCTAAACATTCCACTTATGTCTATACATATGTAGGTATGGATATATGAATAATATAAGCCACACCTAATAGCGATAACTTGCAGACATTACAATGTAGTATGGTGGACTTAAAGCAAACTAGCATTAGCAATCATTAGCTTACCTTCATATGTGATCTGGTTCGTATCCTCACGTCTTCGGCTCTATGGCTTCCTAAACACTCCAGTACTTTTCCAGAGTGTTTCGTCTCACTGCCTGTCCCCTTCTCTGGCTCTCCTTTTTGGCCTTTTCTCTGACAAAAAGCCAGAGACCAAGGAGTCGCCTCATAAGCTGCCATGTTGTGTTTTGCTTGCGTTGCATGTTTTACGTCACGGGAGTGTGGTGTCGCCTTGCTGTAAAAAAATCCCACCCACCCCAGGCGGTACTCAGCTGTAATGGAAACAAAAGCGAGCTGAGTTTAGTAAAGCCGAGTCGAAGTGAGTAGGGCCAAACAGGTACTAGTGGAAAAGGGCCAAATAGTGTGCTTTTTGTTAACCTTTTAACTGGTCACGATTTCATGTGCCCCCAGTGGCACAGCGCAGCAACTGCGCCTGTCAACTCACTCTGACGTCTCCAGCTGCACTGTGGATTTGTACTGATTTGTACTGATCTGTCAGTTTCAGAAGGTGGCAGGCACGCGTTGGAGGACTCATGGATGACACGCAATACACCCAAGAAGAAGAAGTCCTTATTTCCTTTTCCTGTTTTCATTCTTTTAGCCCAGAAAGCTAATATGGCTGCCATGGATCGTTGTTTGTCGTCACATAAATGGCTTCGTACTCCAAAAATAGCCGCGGAATACAAACGAAATTTACGTGGGATAATCCTAAGAGTTTGTAGATGTGGTAGAGAGTGCAAATGACTGACAGAATGCAAAATAATGACCACGATGAACAAAAATGGACTGGTCACGTGAGCGAGCGAGCCCCCCCCCCCCCCCCCAGCACTGGTAAGTGACAAATTTATTTGATTTTTAACAATGTACTGAATTTCTGGTTCATGTACTTTGAAGATAACAACATACCACTGTAGAGACAACAGTGTCAAAAAACAGAACCATTCTTTGTGTAAATATGTCCAAAGTCCACTTTTGACTGAGTTATGGAATTTATATAGCTGCTGCTACATTATGCTAATTAGATGTGTAAATTTTTTCCTATCTGAAACTTTGGATCATAATCTACATCTTTCTAATTGACAGTAAGCCATTATCTCTGTCGTATTTGGGGTCGTTCACCCCATCCATGACCTGTGGCTGTAGGTTTTCATTATTGCTTATTAACTTCAGCTGTCAGATTGAGCCTTGCTCTCCGACAGTCCTATGGCCACGTCTCCTCCTCTTACCAGACATTCACCGGAGGTATCTTATCACCCCATGCACACATGTGTACACACACACACACACACACACACACACACACACACACACACACACACACACACACACACACACACATACACACTGTTTCAATCAGTTCCGCACCTGCTTGCCACACGGCTGTGTCCACTTGCCTTCGTTAGGGTTTTGTGTACTAATAGGGAGGGAGTGTGACCAGTCGGTTTGGCAGCTTAAAGTCTACATTGGACATCCTGGCTCACTGAGTATTGGCTCCTTCCCTCTGGACTTCATGCTGTATTTCAGAGCCTTTCCACTCCCACACAACTGTGTCTTTCTTTTGTGCCTTTTCTCTCCGCTCCTGTCTGCTTGGAGTGCGTTTGGCATTTCCCCTGAGCCAACGAAGTTTGTAGCCGGTTGTCTCACCCATTCTCACTGTGACTGTTTTTTGGACATTTTCCTGTACATTTTTTCACTGTAAATAAACACATTACTTACACTGCGTTTTGGGCTCGCTGCCAATTCATATGTTCGCTGCGAAATTATGCAGCGGACATGACAGTAAGCTGCCACCAAAGGAGCCCAAGCAGTACTTAAAGTACAGTGTGTTACTCATTTTTTTTTTGTGTTTATTCACCAACCTGTTAGAAGCATGATGTCCTGGCCTAGCCGTTTCCACACTGGCAGAAGTGGATGGGCAACGGGACATCCCAGCGTGGAGGAGGAATGGGCAGCCACGTCAATCTGGGGGTTCCTGTATGTCGCCAAAGATGCCTATGGCCCTGGAGAACAGTGGGACTGTTTCAATGAGGCTCAGGATATTCTGGCAGCTCACCTGGGCCTCTGGAATTATCCCCGGTATGCCAAATTATTGTCCTCCATCTGCGTGCTCGAGCAGGCTTTTCCCGACCTGAAGAGAAGGGCTTTCTGGACGAAACTGAAGCAGAAATGCTCTTCACCACTGGTGGCCATCTTCTCCTCTCCTCCATCACCTGCTCCAAGATGGCCGCGATCAGGTCAGCGACGTCAGCGTCACCTGGAATCCCGGACCTCGCCGGGCTCTGCCACTGCCGGCGACTCTGACCCTTCCTCCTCTCTGTCCGAGTCCTTTTTCAGGGTCGCCAGAGAGAGTTCACCATTGCCGGACGAGTCCGGGGTTCCAGGTTCGCAACTGGAGGTCACCGAGGTTCCGTCTGAGGTGGTTGTTGGGGGCACTCAGTCCCAGTCCAGGGTACCCGTGATCGATCACCTCCTCACTTGGATGCTCACACGGGTCGGCTGGCCCATGGCCAAGATGGCATTGGGGTCAGCAGTGGCCCAACCAGGTCGCACCAAGGGTGCAGCAGGGGTCCGGCCGGACTCCACCATGGGTGCAGCCATGGCTCGGTCGGGGTCCACCATGGGTGCAACATTGTCCCAGGCCGGGACCACTGCAGATGCAGCCATGGCCCAGCCCGGGTCCACCGCAGGTGCTACGGAGTCTCAGTCCCACGCTGGGACCACCGACGATGCGACCAGACAGTTTAGGGACATTAAGGTCATCCCTTCCTTTCTGGAGGCCCTGTGGGTGTTCCTCCTCCCTCTGCTGGGCACCATCATGGTCCTGTTTTCCTCGCCACCTGTGACAGCAGGGGTTTCCCTTCCTCTGCCCAGCCATCCACCTCTCAGTTTTCCAGTGGGTAGGCCACAGCCTCATTTGCCCTTCCGGTCCTGGTGGCCTAATCGTGTGGGCAGGCTGCCCAAAAGACTGGGTTCCCTAACCAGGTGGCCCATGAGCCCTGGCAGGCCGCCTGATACTGTTCTGTAGACCGCCTGCTGCCCTGGGATTTTGGCCGGCTTTCTGAACTTACGGCCACCTGCTGGGCCTTGGACTCTGGCCAGCCCCCTGAACCATGGGACTGTTGGGGGTGGGGTGGGTTAGCTTAGTTTTGGGGCTGGGCAGTGTCATTGTGTTGTTTTGTGGTGTTTTTCTATTCTTGATTGATCCCTCCTAACCTGTTTTCCCCCACCTCCCGCCCTGGTTTGGTGTGTTGGCCTTTTGAGTTGGGGGGGGGGGCAGGCTGCATTTTCTGTTTTTGATGGTATGGTGGATGTCTGGTATCCACCCCTTGGGGGGGCACTGTCATGTCATTCACCCCATCCATGACCTCTGACTGTAGGTTTTGATTATTGCTTATTAATTTCAGCTGTCAGATTGAGCCTTGCTCTCTGACAGTGCTACGGCCATGTCTCCTCCTCTTACCAGACATTCACCGGAGGTATCTTATCACCACACGCACACACACACACACACACACACACACACGCGCGCGCACGCGCGCGCACACACACGCGCGCGCGCACACACACACACGCACACACACACACACACACACAACTGTTTCAATCAGTCCCGCATCTGCTTGCCACACAGCTGTGTCCACTTGCCTTCGTTAGGGTTTTGTGTACTAATAGGGAGGCAGTGTAACCAGTCGGTGTGGCAGCTTAAAGTCAACCTTGGACATCCTGGCTCATGACTGTTGGTTTTTCATGGACTAAATCGTGTTGTTACCTCAGAGCCTTTCCGCTCCAACATGAATGTAAGTCTTCCTTAATTATGCCTTCCTCTCTGCTCCCGCTCTGCCTGGAGCGCGCTTGGCCTTACCTCTACCCCAACTCAGCTTGTAGCCAGTTGTCCCATTGTTCTTCTACTCAGTGACTGTTATTTGGACATTATGTACATTTTTCCCCTCTGTCAATAAACACGTTATTTACACTGTGTTTTGGGCTCGCTGCCAATTTATATGTTCGCTGCGAAATTATGCAGCAGACATGACAATCTCTTGCAACTTTCAAGTTATAGCCTTGGAAATCTGAACTATTTTATTGACAAAAAATATTTACCATGCTTGACCACTACGGGTTATGTCACCATATGGGGACTGGGACAGTTAGAGAGTAAAAAATCACAAACTGCAGGTGGTGTGTGGGTCTCTCTCTCTGCCCGGAGGGGCCATTCATGACAATAGACTGTCACCAGTAAAGACCCAGTTGCTGCAGTTTGTGGATTTTTTGGCTCTTTTTGTGTGTTTTTCCCTCACCTGTCCCGTGGAGCAATTATGTCCGCAGCATGCCAACCTCTATCAGCCAGGGGGAGATTGGCAGCTGAATTCCTGAGTGTGGAGGTGGAATGGGCCGCATAGTTCGTCCAGAGCTTTGTGGCTCTCGCCTCCCGCAGCCCAAACAAAATCTGGAAGAACGTGGATTCAGCAACCGCCATAGTCGAGGCACATCCCGGGCTGATAAAGTATCCCCAGTTCACGAAGCTGCTGTCCACGCACACCGTCCTGCACAGTCCTTCCCCGGGCTGATGTGGGGGCTGCCTCCAACAAACCCGGCACCCACACAGAAGCGTGCTCCGTGAAACACGCCCTGCTTCGCCTCCAGTGCGCACGTCCTTGCTCCTGCTCTGCTGACTTCATCCACTCCTCGATGCCGTCATCCAGCTCCGGATCACCGAAGGAATACTCCCACCTCTCAGACAGCAACACCCCCTTCGCCGAGGCAGAAGACTCCTGCAGCAGTGCCCTCTCAGTATTTTTCCTCTCCAGCTGCTTCGCCAGCTTCATCTTTATCTGCAGCTGCTGATCCTCATTTCTACTCGCTGTTTTCTCTCGCTGCTGAGAAGTTGGTTGTAGTCTCGCCAGCTCCGCCCATCACTGGAGCTCTCTTGGGGGGCCCTCTTCAATGGAACCCATGGAGAGGGTCAAACCTATACCTGCTGCCCCTCCAGGGCTGGCACTGGAGGGCTGGGGCTGGCACTGGGCCACCCTTCCTACTCAGGTGGCTAAAGAACTCAGGTGGCTCAGGTGGCTAACTCAGGTGAACTCAGGTGGCTAAAGAACTATGGTTGGCCACCTGACGGACTGTGCCGTTGGGTTGGGTGGCCCTTATTCTCCGGTAGGCCACCTTGATCAGACTGTGTCGGCTAATTTTAGGCCTATTTCAAAGCTGCCTTTCCTTTCGAAAATATTGGAGAAAATAGTTTACTCTCAGTTAAAGGCCTTTCTGGATGAGAATGGTGTCCTGGAGGTGTTCCAGTCTGGATTTAAAACCCTCCATAGCACAAAGTCAGCTTTAATAAGGGTCTTTAATGCTAACTTCCTCGCATCTGATTCTGGTGATTTTGTGATTCTCATCCTGCTTGACCTAACCGCCGCCTTTGATACAGTGGACCATGACATTTTAATATATCGTCTACAGCATCTTGTGGGTATTTGTGGTACTGCTCAATGCTCCGCACTGCGCGTCTATATATTTATGTTTATATGTACATATGTATACTTGCTGCTCTTGTTTTTTTCTTGCCTTCTGATTGTTGCTCTGAGTGTTGCTATCCCTGTGCTGTTGCAATCCTGGAATTTCCCCATTGTGGGACTAATAAAGGCTTATCTTATCTTATCTTATACAACTATGTGTGTAAGCCTTGCTGGTTTTGAATCTTCCTCTGCTTCCCTGTCATGTGGGGTCCTACATGGCTCAATTTTAGGGACCTTGCTTTTCTCCCTTTATCTGCTTCCATTGGGTTCCATTCTTAGAAAGCATGGTATCTCCTTCCACTGTTACGCTGATGACACTCAGATATATGTACCAATTAAAGCGGAAGGAGGCATTTTCATCAAAATCACTCCTTGCATGTCTTGATGACATTAAAGATTGGATGACTTCTGTGGCCTGCGCCGGTGGTCTCCTTGGTCACTGCCGGGCACTGGTGCGTGTTCAGGCTCGCTGCATCTGCTTTGCAGCCGCCTTATGAAGCAAAGGTGAATGAGGGGTGAGTCTGAACGGGTACAGGAGTGAGAGAAAATGGGTCGGTCTGGGTGAGTGAGAGGGGTGTGCATGGGAGCATGTGGGTGTGAAGGTGTGGGAAGGGGTGTGTCTGCGAGTCGGGAGGTGCTGGATTAAGGGGGGTAGTGCTTCTCGGCAACGTGGTCTCCCCTGGGTGGGGGGACTTCTTTGGATGTGGGGGTCCCCGGGGTTTGCGACAGAGGCGCTGGGGCGGGCCCGCTGTGGGGGTGCCTGGGGGGTCTTGCGCCGGGGGGCGCGGGATGGTCTCTGCCCCGGGGGGGTGGGGTCGCTGGACTCCTGGTGCCTGAGGGTGGACGTTGGCCCCGCTGGGGGTGTGGGGGTCGGGCAGGTCCGGGGGTGTGGGCTCACCGTGCCGGCCGCTAAGCAGCCTAGCCTCCCCTGATCGTCCCTCCGGGGGCGGATGCCTGGCTTTCCTGGAGTTTACTGACCTCGGGGCTGGGGGTTGGTGGCGCTGCCTTGCCTGTTCAGGGTTCCCGGGGGGAGAGCTACTGCGACCGGCCCTCCACTTGTATGTTTCCTGACAAACCACTCACATGCACACACTTATTTTGCACACGTTCTCATATACAGTATATGCACACAGACATACACGCACAAGTGTCTCTACTTTAACAGGTGCGGAAACCAGACTCGTGTTGAGACATCTTTGGTGGAAGAAGCAGTTTGTCTTTTGTTTTAGCTGTTGGTTTGTTTGTTTGTTTGTTTTTTTGTCTGTTCCCCTCCCTTTTCTTTTCCCTCTTCACACACTTCCTTTCCCTCTTCCCCATCCTGTTAGGTCTTACATGGGTAAAACAATTAAAACTAGAAAAGCACTCGGAGAGCGCAGACCTCCGCCAAGCGCCACAGTTCCCCCCATACAGTGTTGAACATCATAAATATTAATCCTACATTTATTTTGTCTAACTTTATAGATTCCTTGACCATGAAAAAAATGCCATTCGCAAGTGGCATATATTATTAGCTATACTGTGATGCTTGTTACCTCCGCCTGGCCGAAAAGGCCAGGAGGAGGTTATGTTTTTGCCGGGGTTTGTCTGTGTGTTTGTTTGTCTGTCTGTCTGTCTGTCTGTCTGTCTGTTTGTCTGTTGGTTAGCAAGATAACTCAAAAAGTCTTGGACGGATTTCCATGAAACTTTCAGGTGTTGTTGGAAATGGTACAAGGAAGAACTGATTAAATTTTGGGGGTGATCCGGTTCACCGTCTGGATACAGGAATTTTTTAAAGCATTTTTCAACACTGTGACATAGGGCCATTTTCAACATGTGCGCAGGCGCAATGGAGGGCGCTGGTCGTCGTGTCTGCAACACAAACTCTGCGTTCTTCAACGTTTTAGGCACAAAAGCATGCGGAAAACACTGCTGGCCTGGGCCCGCCAGCGTGCCTGTGTTTGCGCGCAACTGCAAAACCTCACACGGGCAGCTGTCCGCCGATGGATTCTTTGGCAGAAATTCCCCGGCCAGCCATAGGAGCTGCGCATTTGGCAGAAATTCACCGGCCAGCCATAGGCGCTGCGCAAAAACGAGCTCTCTGTCAGCGAAGCTTCTAAATTCTCGTTTGCCGCGGAGCGCAACCCCAAAATAATATAATATAAAACCCACGGCAACCTGTCTACCCAATTTGCATCCGTCAGTGGAGGAGATGGACACAACAGCAACACTTCAGTTTATTACCTCCGCCAAGGAGGCAATGCTTTTACTACTGAACCACTAATCCTATCACTATCAGATTGATTGTCATTGATTAATTGTATGTTTATTGCACTGTCCCTGTCAAATAAACAAAGAATCATTGTGAATCCAATTGCTAGTCATATGTTTACATGCTCAAGGAATCTGAAAACGTGCACACAAACACTGTATGGGGGGAATTGTGGCGCTTGGCGGAGGTCTGCGCTCTCCGAGTGCTTTTCTAGTTTTTTTTTTTTCCAAGTGTTCTGGCGGATCACCACCAAAATCTAATCATCTGTAGGATACCCCATTTGTGACAATCTCTGAAAATTTCATGAAAATCCGTCCATAACTTTTTGAGTTATCTTGCTAACAAACAAACAGACAGACAGACAGACAAACCAACGCTGATGAAAACTTAACCTCCTTGGCGGAGGTAATAAGGTATTAAAAGTTATTACAGGAGGAGTTTACAACAATATACAATACACAGTTAGGTACTGTATAAGCTCCTCTTTGCAAAGTAAATCTGTTTTGGCACAATAAGGCTGACAGATCCCTGTTCTATTTGCCTAGCTGCCTGACAGGACAAGGGAAAAAAAAAAGACTGGATGACTTTAAACTTCTTAAGTTTTAATGAAAATAAGACTGAAGTGATGGTGTTTGGACCCAGTGGCTCGAGGGAGTCCCCACCTGTTGACTTGGGCCCCTTGGCACGGTTTGTTAAGCCTACCATTACTAATTTGGGTTTTAAGTTGGACAGTGATTTTAAATTAGATCCTCAAATCAGTGCAGTAGTGAAGTCCAGCTTTTTTCATCTAAGGCAGTTGGCAAAGGTTAAACCAATCTTTTCAAAGCAGCACTTTGAAACAGTAATCCATGCCTTCATCACGTCTCGGCTGGATGCACTTTATTTTGGAGTCAGCCAGTCTTCCCTCTCACGTCTCCAGTTGGTTCAAAATGCAATTGCACGTCTTGCTCGACTTTTAATTCACCAGAATTTAGAAATAACGCTTTGTTTTTGAAATAAACACAAAAATAGCTCATCTTTACCGTCAATGGAATGGTACTGCACATGCGCCCAGAAACTCCCGCCAGAGGAAAGTACTTAGTAGTAGGATTGATCCAAGTATCGATAACATCAATACCAAAGCTGTTATTGATATTGATGTGTAACAAGAGCAATACTATGTGTCTGTGTTGCCACTCCTGTCCCAGCAGGGAGCAGGCACACTGAGCCAGTTTGCTCTTCTTCTTCCTGTGGTTTTGCCGCCTCCTTCTTGTACCATCACTTGACTCAGCAGTGCCAGGTAAACAAGTTAGAAATAGGGATGAGCGATACCAGCACTTTTCCTTTCAATACGATACCATTAATTTATGGGACTTTTTCTTTGATACCAATACCAATTATTTTACAAACTTAAATAGTGTTTAGCTTGTTTATTTTTCAAATTTTATGCTGCTTGGTATCACCATAGAATTTGGATGAATGGTTATACATTTCGGAAGTAATACTTCTTGTGCAACCCCCAATGCTGCTGAGCTCACTCTGCACGGGAGTGAGTGCTTGGCTGCACAGTGCGCAGTGAGTCTTTGGCTCTGACATCTGATAGGCTGCCACAATCATGTGACACAACAGACCATCTGTAAAATATGCTTGGGCTGGTTTTTCACTGGTTTTCACACATAAAAGTAATACCTAAAATTCTCAGAAGTGAAAAGAAATTGCACATTTTGTATCAACATAGTGGTATCGCAATATTTTAAAAAGTATTGACACCAAAGTATCAACCAGCTGGTATCAAAGTATCGATATTTGAGTATTGATAGCCCATCCCTAGCTAGCAAGCAGCAGCCGCCAACTGCCGGTGTTCTATAATTCTATGCTACTTATCGCGATGCACTATCACAGCGTGCACACACAGCACAGAGACGGAGCAGAAGAATGGCAGAGAGGAAGAGGAGTGCCGTGTCGTGTGGCCATATTTCCAGGCTGAAAATCAAACAAGGGGAAGCTGTACAATTTGTAAAAAGGCTGTGATATACAGTGGTAACACAACTAATTTATACAAGCATATGAAAAATCATCCAAAAGACAACGCCGAGGTACAGAAACGGAGAGAGAAGGAGAGAAATACCCCACCCCCAGATCCCGACCCAGAGGCAGAGGTCATTGGCAGAGGCCTTTCAGTATGGCAGAGAATATTCAGGTATTTTAGTCATCTTTGGCATTAGTTAATATTAATTTTCAAAGTGCAACTGGTCATTGTTATGGCGCGGCCCTCACGGACTGCTAATGAGACACTGCAGGCAGCCAATGAGTTTGTACATTTATTAAATAAGGACAGAATGACAAAATAATGAGCCTCGTGGGGCAAAACACAAATAAAGACAAGACATGACACTTACATATAAACAGCGAGGACGGAACCTGAACGCTGAGAAGAACTGGCTTCAGGGTTAGGGAAACCAGACTGGAAGGCAGATGAGGTCGCAGCCCTGAGCAAAGAGAGCTGCTCCCTTAAATAGGGCATGACAGATTAATCAGCTGATGAAAGATCATCAGCTGATTGGAATCCAGCCATCCAGCGGAGCTCCGCTCCTGACAGCCGGAAGCACCGCTGAGACGCTGTCATAATAAAAGCCCGGATGGCAAAGAGGTGCACCGGAGAAGAGAACGGGGAACTACCGCACAACCCGAGTGCAGACAGAGTCAGCACACGGACCATGACAGTTGCTCCCGTTCACAAGGTGGATTCCAGACGCCGTGTAACATCGAGCCCCCCCGCCTGGAAGGTCAACAGGACCACCCCAGGGAGGGGGGAGGGGGGAAAAGGCCAAGGAGGGCCAGAGTCCAACCTCATCACAGAGGAAACAAAATAAAGGAAAAACAAGCTATCACAATCAGAACAGAATACGGAATACAGGGGCCAAAAAAAAACAAAAACAAAAAACAAGCATATACACTGCACTTAAAGAGAACCCATGAGGAGAAGACAGCAAAAACCCAAATGGCTACAAACAGAACACTACAATCAGTCCAACAGAGCCACAGGAGGAAAAAAAAAAAAAAAAAACATCTTCACACCTCACAGAGAAAACAGGAACTCAAATACATGCACAAAATGCAGCTTACACCCAAAATACCAGGGAAGAGAGAAAAAAAAACTCGTGATACAACGCAGAGATCAATATAATTCATCTTAGTCCAGGTAACGGGCAGCCAACAAAGAAACAACCCTCAGACTACAGAGGAGGGAGAGAGAAAAAAAAAAAATCAGTTCAAATACACACACACCAGCGCATCCTAAAAGATACAGATGAGCAGAAAAAACAAAAACACAGGGATGACAGCAGGCAAAACACATTAGCATGGAAGCAAACAGTTCGGGGGGCTGCCCTGCGTCTAGAGTCCAAATCGCTGGCAGGGGGAGAAGGAACAGTTCGGGCGGTCTACCCCAGTCCCAGGCCAGGAAACACAGTACCTCAGGTGGTCGGACCAGGTCGCCAAACAGAAAGTTCAGTTTGTCGGGTGGCCGACCCAGAACGCCAAACCGGCGAAACAGTCCCCCAGGCGGCCGACCCGCGTCATCATGCCACCAGGACCACAGGGGAGAACTCGGAGACGGCCTCCCTATGGCGAGGAGCGGCGAGGGAGAATTGAGCCGATTACGGGGAAATCCAGCGGCCCCAGGTGGAAGGGAAAAGGGGACGGGAAAAGGGGAAGGGACCAGTCCAGCGCTGATTGGTGAAGAATCTGCAGCTCCTTCTCCGAACCCCACATGGACTGGTGCTGCGCTCACGTTGGGTCCCAAGCGGGACCGTGCCACACCCACGACGGACCCCGACTGGGTCAAAGCAGCGACCATGACGGACCCCGACTGGGTCCACGTAGCACCCGCGATGGACCCCGATTGGGTCACGGCTGCACCCGCGATGGACCCCGATTGGGTCACGGCTGCACCCGCGATGGACCCCGATTAGGCCAGGACCACACCCATGATGGACCCCGACTGGGTCAGAGCAGCACCAGGGATGGCCTCCAAACCCGCACCCGGAACATCCAGCACAGCGACCAGGATCGACTCCGCACCGGTGACCCTGGAAGAAGGCTGAGGAGAAGAAAAAGAACCGGGATCAGGATCACCGGCAGCAACAGATCCCAGCGAGACAAGCTCGGATGCAGCGGACGGCCGTACCCGGCTCGTCTCCCCGTGAGACAGGCAAAAATGCTCTAGAATCGAGAGGCGAAAGACAAAGTAGAGCACTTGCCTGATCTCGAGTTCTGTCGCCGTCCAGGACTTCGACGATCCGGGTTCTGATGGAAGAAGGTCGTCATCTGGTTCCCACTTGGCTACGGTGGCCTCCGCAGCTGGCATGATGGAGTCCACAGTATGGAGATCCCCTGATGCAGATGTCCATGCTGAGGGCACGCACAGCGTGATGGCAGGGGCTCCGTGACCTGCCGGGTCGGACTGTCACTCCACGCGCTTGCTCGTCGGCACAGGCTCCAATCCGCAGTCCGCCCTCTTCCTCTGCCCGTGCCATGGCTGCGGGGGTGGATCCAGGCTCTCCAGGCTCCCTCCTCGTCCGACGGTGTAGTCCACGCTCAGGGGAAGGAGACACAAAGGTAGCAGGTTCATAATTAATTACTGCAGCAGGTGGAGGGAGCTTGGGGGACTGTGAACCCCAAACTCCACCCCCAGGAATCAAACAAGGCAGCTCATCCAGTGAAGGAAAAGAATGAAGCGACACTTGCCTGATCCGCCGAAGGCAGCTGGAACCCGCTACAGTGGACGTGGTTCTCCCCTTCCCCCACTGGATGGACCCGGGAAGACGAAGAGGAGCCTCTCGCACCGGATCAGGAACAGGAGCAGCCGGAGACGGACTCATGGAATTCACAGCAGCTGGAGGGGGCGTCGAGGAGGGGAGAGAAACAGCCGAGGCGAACCGGGATCGAGGAGCTGACGGAACAGCGGGGACAGATGACCCGGAGGGGGAGGCGGCTGTCTTACTCCTCTGACGAGGCACGGAGGCTGCAGCTGTCTGGGAGACAGAGTTCGTGCGGCTACCCAGAACTGGATCTGGACGGGGTTCTCGCTGAGGATTGCAGGCTGCATGGTGACAACGTTTACCGGCAGAGGGCGAGGCGAAGGTGAGGTCAGGGCAACGCTGCTCCTGCATGGAAACCGAGGCGAGCAGGTCAACGTATTCAGGGTATTCATACAGTTCAGGATTCCCATCCAACAGCCTGACCGCCGCTGTCACATGCTTCATGATCTGCGTAGGTTGGAAGGCGGAGTGAGCTGCAGCCACTCGGTCCCGGATGGAAGCCGCTATCAGCTGTAAATCCTTTGGGGGAATTCCGACTGACGTCTCACTCCGTTGGGGAAGACCTCTGGAAGGTGTGAACTCCTGGACTGGATGGGGGACAGGAATGGGACCCCGAAGCGAGAAGCGAGGATGCCTCCTCTTCGGCGTCCTGCTGGAGTTTCCCTCCAGCCCACGGAGCTTCTCCCGGTGCGCAGAGATGTCCACCATCCTCGCCGTGATCTCAGGGTGGTCGGCGTAGCGAGGATGGCAGTTAATTGTTGCCTCAGCGAGGTCCAGGTACCAGCGTGAGCCGCTGGGGACGGGATGGCTACGAGTGTTGGAGAGGATCCCGTCAATCTCGATGAGAGCCATGACTACCTCGTAGCCCAGGCTCATAGCATAGCCCTTGAGCGGCGACGCCATCTCCCAGCACACTGGTACACTGAACAGGGGAACTACAAGTCCAATTAAACAAACTCACGGTCACTGGCGTCTCTCTTGGCTGTGACCTACTGTTATGGCGCGGCCCTCACGGACCGCTAATGAGACGCTGCTGGCAGCCGTTGAGTTTGTACATTTATTAAATAAGGACAGAATGACAAAATAATGAGCCTCGTGGGGCAAAACACAAATAAAGACAAGACACGACACTTACATATAAACAGCAAGGACGGAACCTGAACACTGGGAAGAACTGGCTTCGGGGTTAGGGAAACCAGACTGGAAGGCAGACGAGGTCACAGCCCCGAGCAAACAGAGCTGCTCCCTTAAATAGGGCATGACAGATTAATCAGCTGATGAAAGATCATCAGCTGATTGGAATCCAGCCGTCCAGCGGAGCTCCGCTCCTGACAGCCGGAAGCACCGCTGAGACGCTGTCATAATAAAAGCCCGGAGGGCAAAGAGGTGCGCTGGAGGAGAGAACGGGGAACTACCGCACAACCCGAGTGCAGACAGAGTCAGCACACGGACCATGACAGTCATTTGTTACTTGAGCCAACTCAGAAAGTATAAATTATGTTAAGACCTTGGTATAATACATTTATCCCCTTGAAACATTTTTTTTAATTAATACATTTACTGGAATTGAAACAAACATACTGAATATAATATGGCTCATATTTGATTGAATATAATTACCCTTTTGTTTGAACCGTGAAAGTGATACTGTATGTATTTACCTCTAAACTTTGCTCAAATTCTGTCCTGGGTTTTAACTAATTAATAATCCAAAGGAAAAATCACAAAACACTTAAAGGTCATGAAAATTCATTCAGATTTAGTAATTTGATGATTCCATCCACCTTAATGATTAAAAAGTATCGGTATCGTATTGTCATGGTCGCCAATTAGGCGCACCTGCGCACACACCTGTCTGCTATCTGGCTCTGCCTATTTATTCTGTGAGACCCAGAGATCAACGCGGAGTCATCTGCTTCCTTCCCAGGAGACTCATCTCGCCAAACACTACGCTGAGTTTACAGCCTCATCTACTCCTCAGTGCTTCAGCCTGCCTCTGGACTCTTCGCCAATCGGCAGCCAAGTAAGCCTTTATTGTTCCTCTCACCTTTTCAACTACCCCTGTGCACAGGCGGTGTAACCTTGGCGGTGGACTCTCCTCCACCTGGCGGCAGACCTCCCTGCTCTGTTCACCTGCCCACTGCATCTCCTACGGGGCGACCGGTGCTGTCCTCCTGCCCTGGGCCGTCAAGCCAACCTGAGGGCTTCTCCTACACTGCAAACAGTAAGGACTGTTAAAAGGAGTGATTCTCCTGCCTGGATTGTCTCTAACTGTCCCTCTGCTCTGTCCTTAGGGTTGCCAGGTTGAACGGTGCTCTACTCGCCCCAAGCTGACTCATCCATGCACTACACACACATCACAGACACCCACACACTCACACGATTATAAATAAAAGGTTAATTGTGTCATCTCTGAGTTGAGTCTGCTTCTTGGGTCTAAACCATGTCAGTATTTACTTGGTATTTGATCGATACCAAATCTTGCAGTATCGCACACCAGTAATAGGCTGTGTGTCCACCAAACGCGTTTTTTTCTGCTGTGGGCAACTATTTTCCATTCATTACCTCCGCCAAGGAGGTTATGTTTTTGCCTGGGTTTGTTTGTTTGTCTGTCTGTTTGTGACCAACATAACTCAAAAAGTTATGGACAAATTTTGATGAAATTTTCAGGAAATGTCTGAACTGGGACAAGGAAGAAATGATTAGATTTTGGGAGTGATCTGGATCACCGTCTGGATCCAGGAATTTTATAAAGGATTCTTTATCATTGGGAGATAGGGCTATTTGAGCATTTGCACATGTAGCTCCACAATAACTAGTCAGGGTGATTGGAAAAAATATACAGAATAATAAGTTCCCAAGTTCAGCAATTAAATGCAATGAAATTTTTGAGTAGATCACAGCATGGGGGACTGAGCTGCCTTGGCAGAGGTCTGCGCTCTCCGAGTGCTTTTCTAGTTCTCTATGTAGTCCAGTGTTTACAGCGCTGAAACGCTCTCGCCAGTGGCCATTTTTTGTCTCGGCGCTCAGGGCGCTCAGAGTTGAAAAAAGTTCAACTTTTCAGAGACTGCAGCTGAGCTCGTCAATGTCAGACCTTAAGCAGTCAATCAGAACTGCTGCATGGGCGGGACATAGGATGCCGGTACTAGTCTGATCTCAGACTCCTGCTTTCCATGTCATCATATTTTACATCCAGAGCTGCTAGAAAACGTTTCCTGTCCATTGTTATTTAGAGACTGCTATTAAAAAATCAGTAGAAAGTCTGACAATAGGAAAAGCAGAAGCGCTGACTTGAGAGTGACAAGCTGTTGCTGGGATACAGGGTACCAACCTTTTTTTTCCCAGAGTGCCGTGCACAAATGCTGAAAAAACATGCTCAGGGCAGTCGGGTGACAAAAAATGTGTTTGGTGGTCACGCAGCCTTACTCAGCAATCTGCCAATACTGGGTGAACAATAGTCCGCCTTTTTGCCCATCTGTTTTCTTCCCCTGCCACTAAACAGCAAAAGCTCCTGTTCGTCTTGATTGTCATTGTATTCACTTACCTCCATCACTTCTGCTATTTAAAATGTCTGCCACCGTGCTCTTCTTCTGTGTTTGGATTGCAGCTGTTCAAATCAGTTTGGTGGCTCTTGGCTGCCGCCGACAGTATGGGCAAGTGAACTGCAGATTATTTTCACTGCACATGCTTGTACTCCAAAACTACTGGATGGATTTGGATGAAATTTTTACCAGAGGTTGTCCTTGGGCTAGAGGGGAACACATAACATTTTGTTGATGATCCGGGAATGCATACCTCCGCCAAGGCTTTGGCATGGAGGCATCAGCACCTTGGTGCTTTCATTAAATCATTTAATGGCCTGACCCCACCTTACCTCTCTGAGCTGCTTCACCCTTACATCCCTGCTCGGTCTCTCAGGTTAGCTGCTCCTGGAGATACCAAAATCGAAAAGGAAGCTCAGGGGCGATACTTTTTCTTTTGCTGCTTCTAAATTAGGCCTCTTCACAGGCCTCTTCACTGTCCAGTTTTAAAACTAATTTTAAAACCCATTTTTATTCTGTGGCTTTTGACCCAGTTTGAGACACTGATTTTATTTGTTCTTATTGTCTCTATTGTATGACTACTGTTTTTTTTTTTTTGTGCTGGTTTGTACATTTTTAGTTGTATTTTATTGTTTTTATGTTTTATGTTTTTATATTTTATTCATCATTGATGTACAGCACTTTGTGTCAGCTGTCGTTTTTAAAGTGCTTTATTAATAAAGTTGGATTGGATTGGATATTCAATAGAACTTGTATTAACAGTTCTGAAAGGACATTCTATGATTCTGATTTTAATTAGAGAACTCGCAAGCATCATCCTCATCTCATGGCTCATGAAGGTTAACTGTTACCAGACACTCCAGGTAAGAAAAAGTCAGTCAGCACATATGCCATGTCGTTTTTTGGACACATTTGTTTTTTAAGCTGGGTTCACACTACAACGTTTGGACCGACTTTTACTGACGTTTTGAAAAATCAGAGAAATCAGTCCAAACATTGGTGAAATTACGTTTGTGAGCACGCACTAACTTTTACGAACTTTTACAAATATTTACAAACTTTTGCTAGCATTTGCCAGTGTTGCATTCAGCGTTGTCAAACTTTTGCCAGCTTAGGTTAGCATATGTGTAGCAGTTGCCAACTTGGGTTAAGTTAAGCAAAGGAATACTCAGCACAGTTCAGCTGACATCAGTGTCAGGCGATGCACATATAAAGATCAGCGTTTGTGAAGGCTTCCTGCCATCCTGGACCTGCTTTTTTGGGTGGATTCACACTACAACGTTTGGACCAACTTTTACTAACGTTTTGGCAAACGTCTGGCTTTTCTGGCAAAAGCTGATAGAAGTTGGTGTTTGTTGAGAAATGCTGGCAAAAAATTGTATTCATTAAGAATTTTCAGCATGCTGAAAATTTGCTGATGTTTGGAAATAAATGTTGGTGAAAGTTGTGCTCAATTTGCAATGGTTCCTGAGCGCTGGGCTAAATTATGCAGAGTTCGCCGAAGTCAGCCTAAGTTAAGCTCCATTGGCAAATGTTGACTGAAATGCTAGCGAAAACATATTTTTAAGATCAAAACTCAGTTCAGACATGCAGGAAAGAAAGAGAAATAGAGAGAAGGGGGGGTGTCAGGAACTTGCAGAGCGGTCAAGGTACATCACAGAAGGGCGAGACTTCCCAAGTTTGCAACAAACATTTTCCCATTTTTTACCTCCGCCAAGGAGGTTATGTTTTTACCGGGGTTTGTCTGTTTGTCTGTCTGTCTGTCTGTCACTTACCAACATAACTCAAAAAGTTATGAACGGATTTGGACATAATTTTCAGGACAAGTCCAAAATGGGACAAGGAAGAAATGATTAGATTTTGGTGATGATCTGAGAGTGCATACCTCCACCAAGGGCTTTGTTTGTATTTGTGCAGCAGGATTACACAAAAACTACTGGATGGATTTGGATGAAATTTTCACCAGAGGTGGTTCTTGGCCTAGAGAGGAACTCATTACATTTTGGTGATGATCTGGGAATGCATACCTCAGCCAAGGCTCTTCTCACAGTGTGTCAGCCACAACACTCCAAAACAAATGGACAGACTTTGATGCAATTTTCACCACAAGTGGCTCTAGGCCTATACACAAACCCATTACATTTTGGAGGTGATCCATGACAGACTGAAGGAGGCTTGGCGGAGGTATGCGCTCTCTGAGTGCTTTTCTAGTGTTTAAATTTATTTCTAGGCTTAATGCCTCTTAAAATGAAATAATTACCTCCGCCAAGGAGGTAATGCTTTTACCGGGGTCTGTCTGTCTGTCTGTCTGTCTGTCTGTTACAACCATAACTCAAAAAGTTATGAATGGATTTTGATGAAATTTTCAGGAAAGGTGTGTAATGGCACTGGGAACAGATGATTAGATTTTGGTGATGATCTGACAGGGCATACCTCCACCAAGGGCTTTGATTTTATTTGTGCAGCAGGATTACACAAAAACTACTGGCTGGATTTGGATGAAATTTTCACCAGAGGTGGTTCTTGGGCTAGAGACGAACCCATTATATTTTGGTGATGATCTGAGAATGCATACCTCAGCCAAGGCTCTTATCTTCTCACAATGTGTTAGCAAAAATACTCCAAAATTGATGGACACACTTTGATGCAATTTTCACCATAAGTGGCTATAGGCCTACACACAAACCCATTACATTTTGGAGGTGATCCATGAGAAACAGAAGGAGCCTTGGCGGAGGTATGCGCTTTATGAGTGCTTTTCTAGTTACAAATACTTTGCAGGCAACAACTTACATAGAACATCCGACACCCAGCAACACCAACCAAATGAAAAACACCTGTAGTAAGATAATGACTCCAGTTGGAACATACCAGTGTCCCAGGTAAGACAATAAACATTCACATTCCCACATATACCCAATAGTATCTACAAAGAAATTCATAAATACATAAATAATTCCCACAATATTTACACAATAAATAAACACCATAAATAATACAATAAATAGTATAAACCCTTATTTACAATATAAATCCACCAACCTTCCCCCTCCACTCAACCACCACATACTTCCTCCTCCTGGCATCCTTTAAAGGGCACTCAAACCCCTGGGGTATCTTTTGCCCGGACACCACCAGGAAGCATGCTGGCAAAGGTACATGGTTCTCAGACTATTCATTTGCCTCACCCAATTAACATAATTAACATTAGCATTTATCTCACACAAGTGGACTTCAATTCACCCAAAACAGATCTCAAACTATATATGCATTTATACATTACAATACATGTTAACATTTGAAAGTTATGAATCCTTTCACACATATAACACTTAATTAAAGAGGTCCATAGCAGTGGTGACACTCTGTTGTCACAGGGAGTTTAAAAAAAAAGAAAATATATATGTAAGAGGACAATGTAGAGTATTTGGTGATAACATGGTGCGTATGATTTTTAAAAAAAAAAATTTTATTTATGGGATATATACATCCATCCATACATATGGATATCCATATGTATATCCATCCATCCATCCATCCATCTTCTTCTGCTTAATCCTTTTCAGGTCGCGGGGGGGGGGGGGGGCGCGCTGGAGCCTATCCCAGCATCTTTGGGCGAGAGGCAGGGTGCACCCTGAACAGATCGCCAGTCCATCGCAGGGCCAACACAGAGAGACAGACAACCATTCACTCTCACAGTCATACCTAAGGACAATTTAGAATCCCCAGTTTGATGCCAATTAATCTAACTTGCATGTTTTTGGCATGTGGGAGGAAACTGGAGAAATTCCGGAGTAAACCCACGCAGACACAGAGAGAACACTGACTGTTGGTCAGGGGGCTGGGATTGATATACTGTATATAATATATATATATTGTAGAGAGTGCAAATAATGGAGGCAGATAACGGAGGCAGACTTAATGCAGCAGACGACTTTATTCACTCTCACCTCAGTCATACACAGAAAAAGCATATATCAATACACCAGGGTCTCTCCTTTTATATCAACCGCCCATCTCACATCTGCATGACATCTCGCATCACAATACATTCAACCCTTCTCCCCCCACTACTTCTTCCTGCTACCTCACCATAATCTCTCTCATCTCAATACCTATTGTCCTTCTCTGTTTACCCGCTGCATTCAGTCTGAGATGATTAACCAACTTCTAGACCGCCCCCTCCCCCCCTTCCCCCCAGAATCTCAGACCGAGTTTCAGTCCTCACGTCCTTTTGGCTTCAGTCTCCTCCCATATCTGTTGTAACGGGGGTTTTCCACCTCCACGGCGCTGCTGTGCCAGTGGGGGGCTCCTGGGGGTGTGTCTGTCTATGGGTGGGCCATGGCGAGGGGGGGGGGACCTTCGACTTGCCCGTGTGGCTGCTCTGATGAATCGTTTACCTGGGGAGTTCTCAGTGGGGGTCTTCCCCGCCGAGGGGCCCGAGCCAACATCACTTGCTCGTCCGCCACCACAAAGGTGGGCTTAAGTCTGTCTATATATATTTTCTCCCGACGACCCCCCAAGTCTAACAAAAAATGTTTGTCCCCTGTTTCCAGCACTCTGAACGGGCCATCGTAGGGTGGGCGCAATGGGGGGTGGGGGGTGGGCATCGTGCCTGACAAACACGAACGCCGCATTCTTCAAAGTTTTTGGCACAAAAGCGCATGGAAAACAGTGGTGGGCTGGGCCTGGCAGCGTGCCTGTGTCTGCGCTATGCTGCAAATGCTGAGACGGACAGTTGTCCGGGGCGGGATTATCTGGCAAAAATTCCCCGAAGAGCCGCAGTGGCTGAGAAAAAAAAAGCTCCGCTGGGGAAGCCTCCAAATCCTCTTTTGGTGCGGAACGCAATCCCAATAAAACCCACAGCAACCGGTCTACCAAATTTGCATCCATCAGCGAAGCCCTGAGTGCTGCTTTCAGTGACCTATGAACACGCTTGCATAAACCATTGGCCTGTGGGTTGTACGCGGTTGTGCGATGAATTGCAACACCCAGGCTACGGGCCATTGTGGACCAGAGGTCTGAAACAAACTGTGGGCACCTATCGGACGTGATGTCCGACGGGATGCCAAAACGTGCCACCCATGTCGTCAAAAAAGCGCGCACCACGTCCGCGGATGTAGTTGCCGCCAGTGGGACTGCTTCTGGCCAGCGTGTGGTGCGGTTCACCACTGTCAGAAGGTGCGTGCACCCTTGCGATGGCGGGAGGGGGCCCACGAGGTCCACGTGAACATGGTCAAACCTCTTAGCCGGTTAACGAAATGGCTCCAAAGGAGCCTTCGTGCGTCTGTGTACTTTGGCTCGTTGGCACACTACGCAGGCTGCCGCCCACTCTTTCACTTGTTTGCACAGGCCTGGCCATACGAACTTCGCTCCCACCATTTTGACTGATGCGCGCACTCCTGGGTGCTCCAGAGCGTGAACTGACTCAAACACTCGGTGGCGCCAAGCAACTGGGACCACCGGGTGCAGGCGTCCCGTGGAGATGTCGCAGATTGAGGGGGGGGGCTGCCGTCTTGCAGTACTCTGCTCTCCAGCCTTAACCCTGTTGGTCCAGACTGGAGCACGCACATGTCCGCATCGCCAATCTGCTCTGCGGCCATGGCTGTATAATTTATTCCCACGAAGACCGGGGCCACTACTGCGCACGAGAGGCAGTCCGCCACCACATTCAGTTTACCCAACACATGCTGAATATCGGTCGTAAACTCCGAGATCCCGGCCAGCTGTCTCTGCTGCCCGCCCGACCATGGTTTCGAAACCTTGGCCATCGCAAACGCTAGCGGCTTGTGGTCCACGAACGCTGTGAAGCTGCGCCCTTCCAGCCAGAACTGGAAGTGGCGTATGGCCAGGTGGAGAGCCAGCAACTCTCTGTCAAACGCGCTGTATTTACGCTCACTGTTGCGCAAAGCCCTGCTGAAAAAAGCAAGTGGCTGCCAAGAACCGGTGACGCGTTGCTCCACGATGGCCCCTATGGCCACGTCCAAGGCGTCGGTAGTGAGCACTATCCGGGCCACCGGGTCCGGGTGCGCCAACAGTGCGGCGTTTGCCAGGGCCGTTTTAAGCTCAGAGAACCCCTTTTCCCGCTCTGGAGTCCATTCGACTCTGTCTGCCGGTTTCCATTTCTTGAGCGCGGCGTACAATGACTGCATGAGCTGAGCTGCGCGGGGGAGGAACCGGTTATAAAAGTTAACCATCCCCAAAAACTCTTGCAGCGCCCTAACCATCTGAGGCTGGGGAAAATTCGCCACGGCGCGCACCTTGTCGGGCAAGGGTATCGCTCCCTCCGGTGAGATGCGGTGCCCCAAAAAATCAATCCCCGTCACACCGAACTGGCATTTCGCCACGTTGATTATTAACCCGTGCTCTTCCAACCTCCGGAAAACCGTCCTGAGGTGGGTTACATATTCGTCCTCGGACGCACTGGCCACCAGGATATCATCCAGGTAGACAAACACAAACGGCAGATCGCGCAACACTGCATCCATTATGCGTTGGAATGTCTGTGCCGCACCTTTTAATCCGAAGGGCATGCGTAAAAACTCAAACAAGCCAAACAGAGTTATTACCGCTGTTTTGGGTATGTCCTCCGCGTGCACTGGGACCTGGTGGTAACCGCAGACCAGGTCTATTTTAGAAAAAATGCGTGCCTCGGTGAAGTGAACGGAAAAATCCTGAATATGGGGTAGTGTTCGTGCACTGTGGCATTATTCAACCTGCAGAAATCTCCGCATGATCGCCACGAAATCTCAGCCTTAGGGACCATGTGTAGCGGGGATGCCCATGGGCTGTTTGAGCGCCTGATGATGCCCAACCTTTCCAAGTTGGCAAACTCCAAAGTGTTCCACCCCGTGTTTAGCGCTGGCATTGGGACCGTGAGTGCTGGGAACTGAGTGAGCAGTGTGTGGAACTTGACGCCTGGAGCTGTGACGTTGGCTTGTGTTATTGGCCTGGCCTCCGAAGCTGTACAGGGGAGAGTTAGCAACATCGACTAGCAACCCGTTGCGCACAGAAAATCAGCTCCCAGGATTAGGAAATTCAATGCCGCTATGACAAAAGTCCACTCGTACATACGGCCGTATAGGGATAAAGTCAGTGTCCTCTCACCAAAAGTCTTAATGTCCGAGCCGTTTACGGCTACCAGCTGGGGGCCACTAGCTCCCGCTAGCCGGTCAGCGTAGGACAACAGGATGATGCTCTTCTGGGAGCCGGTGTCTACGAGGAACCGTCTCCCCCAGTGCAAGTCCGTCACGTAGAGCAGCTTGTTCTGTTCATCGGCGGTCGCAGCTGCTACTGACTGCTGGCCTTGGTGTTTCCCAAACACTTGAATTGGCACAGTGGCACACATCTGCGTGTGTTCTCTCCAAAGTGGCGGTGGTAGAAGCAAACCATGTCTCTCTGGCGCTTCCTGGCCCCCGCTGCCGCTACTGTCGCCGGCTCCACACCTCCGCTGGTCGTCTCACTGGGTTCCGCTGCCGCCGCTGTGAGGGCTCTGGTGGTGAGGATGATCCGATCTGCCTCCTGGGCTAGCGCCTGGTAGTCACACGCGACCAGCAATGGTGAATTGGCAAGAACCGCTCTTGCTTCTGTTGGGAGGTTGCGAAGGAAAAGGTGGGCAAACAGAAAATGCCCGTCGTCCGTGCCCATCAACACCAAGATCTTCTCCATCAGTTCGACCGCCAACCCATCTCTTAACTTGGAGCGCCTCAGGAGCCTCGCTGCTCTCTCACAGTCAGAGAGCGTGTAGCGCCGGGTCAGCGGGGCCTTGAGAGCCCCGTATTTGTCGTGGGCTGGAGGCTGTTGGAGCAGGCTCGCTACTTGCTGAGACGTGCCAGCGTCCAGCGCTGTGACCACATAGTAGTATCTGGTGTCGTCTGCCGTTATTCCCCGGAGGGCGAACTGAGCCTCGGTGTAGTGGAACCAAGACCACGGGTTGTGCAGCCAAAAGTCCGGTAGTTTGGCCGAAACAGCGCACACGTTGCTGGGGGTTCCTGTCTGGGCCATCTCTGGGATGCTTGCCGCGTTGCTGGGGTTTCCCGTCCGGGCCGACTCCGGGGTTCTTGCCTCGTGTTCCATAATTCGTCAAGAGGTCACCAGTGTGGAGAGTGCAAATAACGGAGGCAGACTTATGCAGCAGACGACTTTATTCACTCTCACCTCAGTAATACACAGAAAAAGCATATATCAATACACCAGGGTCTCTCCTTTTATATCAACCGCCCATCTCACATCTGCATGACATCTCGCATCCCAATACATTCAACCTTTCTCCCCCCACTACTTCTTCCTGCTACCTCACCATAATCTCTCTTATCTCAATACCTATTGTCCTTCTCTGCTTACCCTCTGCATCCAGTCTGAGATGATTAACCCAACTTCTACTATATATATATATATATACAGTATATATATATATATATATATATATATATATATATATATATATATATATATATACGTATATACAGTATATACTGTATATATATGTGTGTGTGTGTGTGTGTGTGTTTGTGTGTGTGTATATATTACGGACATTTGTGGGTTTTTTGGCAGGTGACGGGTGTGGTTTCGTGTTTTTGCAGTGTTATTTTTCTACCACTAGGCTGTGCTGTTGTGCAAACATGTCTTTTGCCAGTAGGGATTGCTGGTTGCCTTTGCTGTCTGAAAAAACATTTTCTGGGTACGTGGAATAAAGGTTTTTCATGAAATTTTCAGTCAGAGTCTGTCCATTATCTGCCAGATATGTATATATATATATATATATATATAAAATCTCCCAAAAATGTGACGGCCCAAAAGAAAAAAACAAATCTCCTCACTGAGAAATTTACTGTTCTTAATTTTTTGCTCCATGTGTAATCATTCGCCAGGATTCGTTGGTTCACTTCCATTGTGGGAATCAAACAGCGCTGATGTGGTGTCAAAAAGTAAATGACATTTAATGGGATTTTATGTTATTTTAATGGAGAGAGGTGCAACAGTCAAAATATAATCACCTGCCATTTTATTTATATGATGATTCATTCATTAATAGTTTTTTTTAATTCCATCCACATTCCCAAGAAACCCTCTGTTACAGGATTAAACGACTACAGACCTGTTGCCTTGACCTCTGTGGTCATGAAATCCTTGGAGAGATTGGTGCTGAACCACCTGAAGGTCGTCACAGGCCCCCTGATGGACCCACTGCAGTTTGCCTACCGGTCAAACAGGTCAGTGGATGATGCATTGAATATGGGACTACACTACATCCTGCAACACTTCGACTCCCCAGGGACGTACGCCAGGATCCTGTTTGTCGACTTCAGCTCAGCGTTCAATACCATCATCCCAGGCATTCTTCATCAGAAACTCCTCCAGCTCAAGGTGCTCCCCTCCACCTGCCAGTGGATCTCCAGCTTTCTGACTGACAGGTGGCAACAGGTGAAGCTAGGGAGATTTACATCCAGCTCCCGAAAAATTAGTACTGGCGCCCCCCAAGGATGTGTCCTTTCCCCACTGCTCTTCTCCCTCTACTCCAATGACTGCACCTCAGAGGACCCTTCGGTGAAGCTCCTGAAGTTTGCAGATGACACCACAGTCATCGGTTTGATCCGGGATGGTGATGAGTCTGCATACAGGCGGGAGGTGGAGCAGCTGATCCTCTGGTGCGGCCAGAACCATCTTGAACTTAACTCAGCCAAAACGGTGGAGATGACTGTGGATTTCAGGCGACACCCTCCTTCTTTCCCCCCACTCACCATCCTCAACAGCACAGTGTCCACTGTGGACTCCTTCAAGTTTCTGGGTACCACAATCTCCCGGAACCTGAAGTGGTCCTCCTATATAGACACTGTCCGGAAAAAGACTCAGCAGAGGTTATTTTTTCTGCGTTAGCTCAAGAAGTTTGATTTGCCTCAGGAGCTGCTGGTTGTCTTCTACCCCACCATCATTCAATCTGTCCTCTGCTTTTCCATCACTGTCTGGTTTGGATCTGCCACTAAACAGGACAAGACCAGACTGCAGCGGATCATTAAGTCTGCGGAGAGGATCATTGGTACCGACCTACCCTCCATTGAGAACTTATATCAGTCCATAACCAGGAAACGGGCGAGAAACATCTGTGCTGACCCGTCATACCCCGGCCACAAACTGTTTGAACTTCTATCTTCTGGTCGTTGTTACAGATCACTGAAGGTCAAAACCACCCGTCACAGGAACAGTTTCTTTCCTCAAGCCATCACTCTGATGAACTCCTAACATTCACCTAGTCCTACCTGTTGCTGTACTCATGACTTTTCATCCATTCTTACATTGCACATAACTCTCACACTGCTTTTTACTTCATTCACATTATATCACTGAATCTGAGTTCACATTGAAATACTGTGTGACTGTATATTTTTTCATATATTTCTGCAAAGTGTGGATAGTCTGAGTAAATAAGCTGCATATATTCCTGTATATATTTGCATCCTTTTATAGAAACGTGGACAGACTGTAATTTACTGTACATACTCTATTGTCATTGAATCCTTATTTAAATCTTATTTAAATCTTATTTTAATCCTCCCCCCTGAACAACGAGAGCAAGTTTTTAGCCAAAGTCAAATTCCTTGTATGTGTTGTGCATACTTGGCCAATAAAGCTGATTCTGATTCTGATTTACATTTTAATTGCGGACTTAGTGTTGGAGTCTATAGCATTATTTTATTATTTTTTTTAGATGAATGAATGAACAGGTAAAATGGTGTTCACTTATATAGCGCTTTAATTCTCATCTCTTGATGACCAAAGTGCTTTACAGATCCTGCCATCCACCCACACATTCACAGCGGCATGCTGCCTAACATGGCGCTTCCAGACCCGCCAGGAGCAATTGGGGTGAAATGTCTTGCCCAGGGACACACCAGCAGGATACTGGGGAGAGCGGGATTCGAACCGCCAACCATGTGGTTATTGGACGACCTGCTCTACCTCCTGAGCCACTGCCGTCCCCAAAAGGGTATGCAGAAGTAGATACACAGGAATATGAAAATAAATACTGAAATGTATGTCCAAGGGAGATGTGTTCACTTTAGAAGCAGGTCCAGAACAGCAGGAAGCCTCCACAAACACTGATCTTTATATGAGCGTCACCTGACGCTGATGTTAGCTGATCTGCGCTGAATATTTCTCAGATTTTTCAAAACATTTGTAAAAGTCGATCCAAATGCTATAGAGTGAACCCAGCTTTAGCTTAGGCTGACTTAGGTAAACTGTGCATAACTTAGCTCAGCGCTCAGGAACTTTTACAAAATGAGCACAGCTTTCACCAATGTTTATTTCCAAACGTCGGTAAATTTTCAGCAGGCTGAAAATTTTCAAAGAACACAGCTTTCGCCAGTGTTTGCCAACAAACACCAGCAATCATTAACTTTTGCCAACAGAGCCAGACATTTGTCAAAACATCAGTAAAAGTCAGTCCAAACGTTGTATCCACCTTTATAAAGGTAAAATACAATTAAAATAAAATTACAACTGAAATACACAACATCCATCTTATTAATCTAACTTCAGTAATACAATAAAGGGAGGGGGGGTGTTTTCCCCACAATAGTGCTCACACTGATGGTGACGACATAAAAATTAAAACAAAAAATATCTCAGTAAAGAAACTTTACCACAGTAACTGACTATGCAACTTGTTTTCACAATTTTCTTAAGGAGAACATGCTCACGTTTAGACATTAAACATTTCCCATAAACCTTTGTGGTTACATTCCCCCAGAATGCTACAATATTTCTCTTTTTCTTTATTTACAGAAGCCATTTTTCCTTTTTTAGATATTATATGCTTCACCTCCTGATAGGTTTTCTTGAGAAGTTGCTGTTCTGCTGGTGAGAAATATGCTGCTCGTGTTTTGCCTACCTTGTTATCTGCAGTAGGATCAGTGATTCTGTGATCAGTCAGTCGTGTGGTCTATTTAGGGTTGCTGTGAACGTGCACTTACCCCAACTATCTACACCTGGCTCTTCTTCTTCTTCTTCTAGCTTCCTCTTCTCATCATGGCTTGACAATGGTGCAGCTGAATAAGCCAGGATAAGCAGGTCCAACTATGTCAAGCCACAATTTTTCACTTATCCTGGCTTTCTTAATTCTACTTTTATGCAATACCCCTCAGCTGGGCTTGGCCTATCCTCTCAGTCACATGTGGCGTTGTTATCAGAACGTGGTGGTGGCATATCAGTCCCATCCCAAGGTACCACCAGTGTGTCAATCCCTGAAATGGTGTGTAGTCCCAGCCGTAAGGGATGTAGCTGGTAGGACTCTCTGGTTGTGACATAGTCAGAAGGTGATACCGTGGCATTTCTTTGCGAAAACAGACATGTATTTTTAGTGATCTGGATCCAGTGAATCAGATTTGTTCCGCGATAATCCAGACCCCATGTGGAGTAGAACACTGAATAGAATAGGAACTATCTGCTGCGGGAACTGGCCCACAACCAGGGTCAGTGGAAATTGGGGATAAACCCAGAACACAAGAGCAATTTCCAGGTTGGAGAGTCTGTCTGTTTTCAAACAGCGCTGTAGCGTTGAAGTTATGGCAGACAACACACTACAATCCTCACACATTATAAGAAGCCAGACATTAAAAATGATTAAAATGCAGCTGCAGTAACTCCCTATTCAGTAAAATCTGTCAGTCAGAGCTAGCTTTTAAACTTAATTTTAACATCTCAAAAATGTGGTATGTTGGGAAGGGTGAGTAAACTTTTCATATTCACTATATGTGTATATATGTAAGTCCATCCAGCCATCTTCTACTGCTTTTCCAGAGGTCCAGGTCACAGAGGCAGCAGTTCAAGCAGAGAAGCCCAGACTTCCCTCTCCCCAGCCATCTGCTCCAGCTCTTCAGAGAGGATATAAAGGCATTCCCAGACCAAGTGGGAGACATAGTCTCTCCAGAGAGTCCTGGGTCTGTCCTGGGGTCTCCTCCCAGTGGGATATGCCCAAAACACCTCAGATGGGAGGAGTCCAGGAGGTATCTTAATCAGATGCCCAAACCACCTCAACTGGCTCCTTTCAATGTGTAGGACCAGTGGTTCTACGCTGAGCCTGTCCCGGGTGACTGAGCTCCTCACCCTATCTCTAAGGGTGAGTCCAACAATCCTACAGAGAAAGCTCATTTCAGCCGCTTGTATCCACGATCTCATTCTTTCGGTCATTACCCAAAGCTCGTGACCATAGGTGAGGGTAAGAATGTAGATTGACCAGTAAATCATTGACCAGTAAAATTGACCAGGTTTGCTGTTCCAAAAAGTAAAACCCAGCGCTAAAAAAACAGCTTTGTTCCTGCTGCTGTTAAAGAGTTGAACAAGATGTAACAATATATTGCACATAATTTAGTTACCTATTTATTAATTTGATTTTATATTTACTTATTTTTGTAGGTTTTTTATTGGGGTTCTGAATCTTTTATTGGGTTTTAGACTTTTGTCTCTTTAACCTCTTTGACTAGTCTTTAACTTTCTAATATGACCCTTCTCTCTTATCTTCTTGTTTTTTCTCTTATCTCTTTGTCCTATGTCCTGATTGACGGAGCCTGGAGTACTTTTATCATGTTTATAGTCAGCTTCATGTGTGCCTGTGTTTGTGTTCGTGTTGAACGTAATTGTGGTTTGTAAATATGGATGTCACCTGACTGCAAAACAAATCTACCTACGGGTACAAATAAAGTAACCTGAACCTGAACCTGATCAACAGCTTTGCCTTAGAGCTCAGCTCCCTCTTCACCACAATGGATCGGTACAACATCCGTAGCACTGCAGATGCTGCTCTGATCTGTCTGTCAATCTCTCGCTCCATTCTCCCCTCACTCGTGAATAAGACCACAAGATACTTAAACTCCTCCACTTGGGACATGAGCTTGCCACCAACCCGGAGAGAACAGTCCACCTTTTTCCGGCTGAGGACCATGGACTTGGACTTGGAGGAGCTGATTCTCATCCCAGCCACTTCACACTCGGCAGCAAACCATCCCAGTAAGAACTGTAGGTCATTGCTGGATGAAGGCAGCAGGACAACATCATCTGCAAACAACAGAGATGAGATCTTGTGGTCACTAAGCATGACACCCTCCGTTCCCTGGCTGCCTTTAGAAATCCTGTCCATAAAAATTGTGAACAGGATCGGTGACAAAGGGTAATATGTATGTGTGTGTATAAATGCTGCTATAAATATGTATTAATGTTGATTTATTATGGCACTTTTGCAGAGGGTATTCAAAGTTGCAATGTCTTGTTTTACTTTTTTAACATCACCAGGAGGAGCACTCCCACTTCCATTGTATTGCTTTGCACAGTGCAGGCTGTCTTAATTAATTTCAACAATTCCAACTTCACATTGTCACAGACACTGCTTGGAGTGTTGAACCCCCAAACCACCTGCTCCATGTTCATGTTTGTTATACTGTCCCGATGCTGCGCTTGAGTGACATCTAACATATTTTGGCTCCAGAAGGAAAAATAACGATTAACAATGCTGAACTCTAGTACTTTGTATCTCATTGCCAAACTACGGAAGAGTTCATGTTTACCAACCCATCTAGTCTGCAGTTTGTGCATATACAGGTAGTGACAATAGTAATTTACTCCATCTCATCCCTTTGAGTTTATTTTTGGTATTTTTAAACACATCCAAACCTTTTATGCAAAAAATACTGAATATGTTTCTCTTGTTTTAAGTCAAGATTTATGTTTTCAGGGTCCATAATGATTAAAATTGATTATGTGTTTGGGTTCTCATTAATTATGCTTAATACAGATCATAACCTGTTCTGAGCAATCTCTAATTACTAATCCCGTAATTACTATGTCATACATTGTTATTAACGTTGCATCAATAAAGTGAAGAAATATGATAATTATGAATGAATCTGAAGGTTACAGTGTTAATTCACTGTTCAGAGTGCATGCCCTTCAGTGTTTCCTGATGAAAACACCCTTGCAACAAGTACTAGTGCAGTTCCTGGAGAGTTAAACAAGATACGGAGGGGGAAAAAACGTGGAAAAATGTCTCCAATGCAGAAAGGAGGGCGTACAGTCAGAAAGTGTACATCGTGTACATATATTGTGGATTGATGGTGTGACAAGTGTGAGGCCCTGCTTCTGTGTGCTACATTCCTTGTGAGGGAGGCCTCCAGGATAGGGGACTTGCTGCAATATTCTTGTGCCTGCCTGTTTAATCACATTTAGAGGAGGGCCCAAGCCGTGGATGGGTGCCGCCGGGGCCGTCTGAACCGGAGTCGGCGCTCACGTGGCAGGCCATGCTTGTTGCTAACCGCAAAAGCGCTCCCCCTTCTCTTGCAGACATTAGCACAGACCAATGTTCAAAACCGTCCGTCAGCTCAGCGCCCGCCTCCCCGTCTCACTCCCCTCCCCTAGCAGTCCACCTCCATGCCAGATTCCACTCCGAGCCTTCCGCGTTGCTTGTTCCCTACATCGAAAGTAGGTCAGTGTTTGCTTTGTATTATTCAGCAACTGGAATGATTGTGCGGTGAGGGCTCTTGACCGTGATCTGGGTGACATACAGGCAGCCAGTGGTGTAAGGGGCAAAAGAGAGGGAGAGAGAGAAGGAAAAAGGAAGGGGAGAGGAGCTGAGCAGGCGGCAGCAGCAGCAGCAGCACCCCTAGCAGATGTCTTAGGAGAATGTCTAACATTGCAAAGCAAAAGGGAAACTTCCCCCGACTGGTTTTGCTTTCTCATGTTTAAAATTCAAGTTTCAGTGCATGACCCCGCTTCCCACGTTCGGGTTGAAGATTTTATGCCAACGAGGAAACAGATGGATCCTTAATGAGTGGCCACCTTGAGGCTGACAAATATTAAAAAAAAAAAACTGAGGGGTCACGACATGTTTTAACATCAGAGCATGAAGGAAGTGAAGCTTCTGCAGACACACACACACACACACACACACACACACACACACACTCATGCAGATGAGGTGAATTCACATTGAGTTCATTCGAATCTGACAACAGCCCCTGCTCAACTTGCAGTATGTTGATAAAATCTGGTTTGTTTCAGACGTATGTAGTATATTTGTGCTCATGTTGATTGCAGTATTTTGTTAGTGCTCCATACATTTAGGATTATTTGACTACGGATTTAGCCCATACTACTCTGCTGATCCTACCTGGATTGCAGACATGTTATGTAACCACAGGACTTTGGATGGTCTGTGATTGATGTGGGGCATTATTTTCAAGTGACTCCAGCAGTGACATAAAAATGAAGCCACAGGGAAATGTGTTTGATGGTGTGATATGCTGTGGTTTCTAACACATTACAACAATCATTTCAAGAAAATGCAATGTATTTTTAAGTGCAGTAACATTTATTCATAACAGTAACAGGTCAATAAAACAAACTATACAGTACACAAAGAGAAATCTGAAAGAAATCTGAAAGAGATAGGAGACAGCAAGGTGGTGGCAAGGGAGAATGTAGCTAGACAACATTGGATAGTAGTCTGTAGAATGACTTTGCAAAGCAAGAAGAGGAAAATGGTGAAGATAGAGCCAAAGATTAAGTGGGGGAAGTTACAGAAGGAAGAGGGTTGCACAGAGTTCAGGAAGAAGTTGATATCGGCTGTGGGTGGTAGGGAAGAATTACCAAATGACTGGGAAAGTAAAGCAAAAGTATTGAGGGAAACGGGTAGAAAAGTATGGGGTGTATCCAGTGGACAGAGGAAGGAAGACAAGGAGACTTGGCAGTGGAATGAGGAGGTACAGGAAAGCATCCAAAGGAAGAGGTTAGCAAAGAAAAAGTGGGATAGTCATTGAGCTAAGATTTTCATTGGGAGTGACTAGGAGGGACAAGATTAAAAATTAGTATATCAGAGGGACAGCTCACATTGAGCGGTTTGGAGACAAAGTAAGACAGGCAAGGCTGAGATGGTTTGGACGTGTGCAGAGGAGGGATAGTGGATATATTTGTCATGAATTGCCCTTCGGGGCAGGAAGGTGAGACCCATGCCCTGAACTGTGAGTTTGTGAAATTTATTGAAAATAACAAAGTCCACACAGTGCTCTTAATGGAAAATACGAACAATGAATAAACTTACTGATACAGCCCACCAGAGTAGGGGCAGGGCTCTGGTGGAGATGAAGAGAAACTTGTTTAAGACTGCGGCAACAAGAAATGAAAATAACTGCCCTTAAATAGGGTCAAAAACAATTTACATAAGTAACGACAGGTGTGGGTCACATGAGGGGGCAGAAGGAAACAATGATACATATTTGGACCAGCTGGGGGCAATGAGAGGAGACGCTGAAGCTGACAGCTGACAGGGGCGACGCCCACACAAAGCACAAAACCCGGAAATGCCCTTGGCAGCTGTCAACCCAACAGTAAATATCTTAAAGAATAAAATATCAACAAATGCAGACTGAAATATAACTGTAAATTAATACAAAATAAAAGTGTAACAAAACTAAAACATAAACAGGAAAATAGCAAATAGTACAAGAATACAGAAACCCAAAAAGCACAAAATACAGCAAATATATAAATATAAAGAAAAGGTGATGAGACTGAGCCAGGTGGAAACCTCCTGTGCTCAGCTCATGATAGAGCCCCCCTCTTAAGGGGTGGAACCAGACACCCCAGGGTAACATCAATAGAAAAAGAAAGATTCCCCCCCCCCCAATAGGAGCACAACAATAACCCACCCTGGGTGGGTGGTGGGAGGAACTGGCTAGGAGGGAATGAAACAAAACCCCGCTCAGGACCCACACCAGAGAAAACCCCAACCACCTAGGCCCCCTGGGCCAAAGAGCTGGGCAGTTCAGGTGGGTGGCCAAAGTCCCAGCCCCGGAAGATGGCATGATGGAAAGAGTTGGGTGGCCTACCAGAGAACGTGGGCCACCCAACCCTGCGGCACAGTCCGTCAGGTGGTCTGCCAGAGTTTTTTAGCCACCTGAACAGAAAGAGTGGTCCAGGAGGTGGCTGCCCAACTGTAAAAACCAATGGTGGCAAAGATGGAGGAGCCGGGGAAACCGAGCCGACGTCAAGGTGAGGAGAGGGAACCATGACTGCCTTGGGCAGAGGAGGGGGAACCACGATGGCATCTGGCAGAGGAGGGCGAACCACGACGGCGTCTGGCGGAAGAGGGGGAACCACAACGGTGTCTGGCAGAGGAGGGGGAACCACAACGGTCGTCAGGCAGAGGAGGGGGAACCACGATGCCCTCGGACTGGCCTGTAGCATCCTCCGTATTCCCGGACTGGGACGTTGTAGCACCCATGGTGGCTCCAGGCTGGAGCGGAGCTGCACCCATGGTGGACCCAGACTGGAACATAGAAGCACCCTCGATGGACCCGGACTGGGCCAATGCTGTGCCCTTGATGGACCTGGACTGGGCCAATGCTGCACCCATGATGAACCTGGACTGGGCCAGAGCTGCTCCCACGGTGGCCCCTGGGCTGGAGCATAACGCCCATGGCGGACCCACACTGGAGCGCAGTATCCAAGTTGGTTTCAGGCTGGGGCGCAGCACCCACGATGGTCCCTGACTGGGACACAGCACCCACGGAGACCCGGACTGAGGAACTGCACCCACCGAGGTCCCAGGCTGGGACGGAGCACCTGCGACGAATCTCAACCGGAGGTGGCACAGCACCTACGGAGGTCCCGGGCTGGGATGGAAGGCCCATGATGACCTCAGCAGGAGGAGCTGGACCTATGGGGATCTCTGGTGGTGGGCCTGGACCCATGGAGACATCTGGCAGAGCTGGACGGTGACCCCAGGGGAAAGCTCAGGAAAGAGAGACAGAGAAACAGGGTCAGGGTCACCGGCAGCAGTGGAGCCCGGCGAGGTGAGCTCACGTGCAGCTGACGGCTGCATTTGGCTTTCCCCACCAAGAGCCCGATAAGATCTCCCCAAAACTGAAACAATGAAAACAAAGGAGAGCATTTGCTTGAGCCCAAGCTCCACTGCCGTCCAGGACTCCGTCGATCCAGGTAATGGTTCCTCGGTCCCGGCCCTCTGGAGGTCCAACTCCGGCTCTGCTGCGGCAGCCCCTGCAGCAGGAATGGTGGTCAATACAGTCCAAGGACCCCCCAGCGAGGTAACCCACACAGGTGGCTCACCCTGCGTGGTGACAGGAGGTGGGTTTCCTGCTGAATCCTGCTCAGCTGAGGCCCGGGGACGCTCCATTGTTGGCGCAGATGTCAACTCGGTACCAGCGCTGTCCCTCAGTCCAGACAGTGGCTGCGGGGCTGGGACTAGGCTCTCCAGGACTGCAGGCTCCTCCATCTTCCGGCGGCTAGATCCTGGGGCTGGTGGACACTCAGAGAGAAGAGGAGGAGACACGGAGAGGGCAGGTGAAAAATCAATGGCTGCAGCAGGCGGTGAGGGCTCAGGGGACTGTGAACTCTGAGCCTCACTACCGGGAACCAGACAAGGCATATCATCATAAAATGTGGGAGAATGAAATGACACTTGCATGTGTTCCTGGGGCTCGATGTTTCCTGCTGCAGCAGGTGGAGAGTCATAAGATAAGATAAGATAAGATAAGCCTTTATTAGTCCCACAACGGGGAAATTCCAGGATTGCAACAGCACAGGGATAGCAACACTCAGAGCAACAATCAGAAGGCAAGAAAAAAAAAACAAGCAAGCAAGAGCAGCTAATATACATATGTACATATTACTATAAAATATATATATACACACACACACACACAGACACACAGTGCAGAGCATTGTAGCTGGATGGAATAAATATATGAATATATGAACACAGTGCAGAGCATTGTAGCTAGATGGAATAAATATGTAAATATATAAATACCTACAGTACGGAGCATTGCAGCTAGGTGGAATAAATATGCAAGTATATAAACACACACAGTGCGGAGCAATGTAGCTAGATGGAATAATATGTAGATATATAAAAACACAGTACGGAGCATTGTAGCTAGATGGAATAAATATATAGATATATAAATATAAACACACCCAGTGCTGAGCATTGTAGCTAGATGGAATAAATATGTAAATATATAAACACACACAGTGCAGAGCATTGTTGCTAGATGGAATAAATATATAGATATATAAATATAAACACACCCAGTGCTGAGCATTGTAGCTAGATGGAATAAATATGTAAATATATAAACACACACAGTGCAGAGCATTGTTGCTAGATGGGATGAAACAGCATAACCGTCTACTTAGTTATCCTACATGGTATGATTATGTGCCCATACATATTCTCACCCTCCATAGCGACCGGTATGTTCCTAGTTGTATGCCGGAGAGGACCATTGTGTAAGTCTATTGCATCTTTTGCATTCAAAAAACTATTAGTTTGTTACGTCTTTTTGCTATCTCTGCGAGCAGCCCTGCTTAGGTTGTACAGTCTGACAGCCGTTGGTAGGAAGGACCTACGAAACCTCTCGGTTGTGCACCTGGGATGATGTAGTCTGCTGCTAAATGAGCTCCTCAGTGCATCCAGTATGTCCTGCATAGGGTGGAACTCGGACTCCAGCAGAGATGACAGTTTAGCCACCGTCCTTCTCTCTCCTATCTCCTCCATCGGCTCAAGGCGCTGCCCCAGGACAGAGCTAGCTTTCTTAATCAGTTTGTTCAGTCTCTTCCTATCGGCTGCAGTAATGCCACTGCCCCAGCAGACCACTCCAAAAGTGATGGCTGATGCCACCACCGTGTCATAGAATGACTTCAGCAGCGCCCCTTGTACACCAAAAGACCTGAGTCTCCTCAGCAGGAACAGCCTGTGCTGTCCCTTCTTGTAGAGTGCGTCAGTATTGTGTGACCAGTCTAGTTTATTGTTCAGATGAACACCCAGGTACTTATAGGATGTCACCATCTCGATGTCTGTTCCCTGTATATTTACTGGTGCTGTGAGGGGCTGGCCATGCCTGCGGCAGTCCACCACCAGCTCCTTAGTTTTCCTCGCGTTGATCTGGAGGCAGTTCCGATGGCACCAGTCCACGAAGTCCTGGATAAGCCCTCTGTACTCAGCTTCATCTCCGTTGGAGATGAGACCAACGATCGCAGAGTCATCAGAGAACTTCTGTAGATGGCAATGTGTTGTGTTGTGTGAGAAGTCCGCAGTATAAAGAGTGAACAGGAAGGGAGCCAGCACCGTTCCCTGGGGGGCCCCCGTGCTACTGATGATCGTGTCGGAAACACAGTCCCGGGTTCTCACAAACTGAGGCCGGTTCGTGAGGTAGTCCAGGATCCATGATGACAGGTGCTGGTCCACCCCTGCGCGCAGCAGCCTGTCCTTCAGGATCATCGGTTGGATGGTGTTGAAAGCACTGGAGAAGTCAAAGAACATGATCCTCACCATATTCCCGGGCTTCTCCAGGTTCTCCATCCCTCTCCGTGGCTACAGTGGACACGGGCCCCTCATAGGATAGTGGAGGAGCTGCCCCTGCGGACACGGAGACGGGCAGAGCCAGAGGGAAAACAAACGACCTTTCAGCAGCGGGAGAGAGCATTGAGAAGAAACAGGAAACAGCACCTGTGGAGAGGGAAGAGGCTGACGATACAGCCCGAGAAGAAAAACACTGTGGGTGCACTGCTGAGGGAGGCTTCTGTCTCGGTGAAGGGGAAGTTGCTACCTGACAGACGGGAGTGTTCCTCTGGTGGTCTGGAGCAGGATGACGGTGACGTCGTGGAGCGGGAGCAGGAATGGGCGAATTGAGGGTGGAGCAGGGCGTCCACCGCGGAGCGCGTTTCTGCATTGTCCTCGGACTTGCTGGAGGTGGTCTCCATCTCAGCCCGGGGAAGGACTGTTGGAGGACTGAGAGTGTAGCCATCAAGTCCACGAACTGGGCATGCTTCCACAACCCCGGATGCACCTCAACAATGACAGTCGCCACATCCACCTTTTCCCAGATCTTCTTTGGGCTGCGGGAGACAAGGGCTTCATCCACAAATCCGTGGATAAATTTGGCAGCCCATTTCTCCTCCACACTCGGAAATCCCACTGCCGATCTCCTTTTGACTGTTGGAGGTCGGTGTGCTGGGGACATGATAGCTCCACAGAAACAGGTGATTACACAAAAATAACTAAAAATCCACAAACTCACAGCAATCCACAGACTCTACAGGCTGCAGTCTTTTGTCATAGATTGCCCTTCGGGGCAGGAAGGTGAGACCCACGCCCTGAACTGTGAGTTTGTGAAATTTATTGAAAATAACATAAAGTCTACACAGTGCTCTTAACGAAAAATACAAACAATGAATAAACTTACTGATACACCTCACCGGAGCAGGGACATGGCTCTAGTGGAGACAAAGAGAAACTCGTTTAAGACTGCGGCAACAAGAAATGAAAATATCTGCCTTTAAATAGGGTCAAAAACAATTTACATAAGTAACGACAGGCGTGGGTCACATGAGCGGGCAGGAGAAAACAATGATACATAATTGGACCAGCTGGGGGCAATGAGAGGAGAGGCTGAAGCTTACAGCTGACGGGACGACACCCACACAAAGCACAAAACCTGGAAACACCCTTGACATCTGTCAACCCAAAAGTAAAGATCTTAAAGAATAAAGTATCAACAAATGCAAACTGAAATATAACTGTAAATTAATACAAAATAAAAGTGTAACAAAACTAAAACATAAACAGGAAAATAGGAAACAGTACAAGAATACAGAAACCCAAAAAGCACAAAATACAGCAAATATATAAATATAAAGAAAAGGTCACGAGACTGAGCCAGGCGGAAACCTCCTGTGCTTAGCTCAGAGCTGCCGGGCAGGAAGAAAACAGGAAGACCACAGAGAAGATGGATGGATATAGTGAAGGAGGACATGGAGAGGGTTGGTGTTACAGACGAAGATGCAAGGGATAGGGTGAGATGGAGACAGATAATCTGCTGTGGTGACCCCTAAAGACAGCAGCCGAAAGAAGAAGAAGATACAATGAGAAAGGCCATTTCAGTGACATTTTGCAAGATCGCCAACTAGCTGCTGTTAATAAGTAAGAAACTTGATGTTGGTTAGCCAGCTGTAACTTAGGCCATGGGTGGATATTTCATTGCACTGTTAGGAGGTTTTGAGGGAGACACTGAATTATTGTAATAGTACATGTTTTACCATATCTATGTTTACACAAATGTTTCACACGTCTTTTGTTTTAAGACGGCATTTACAAAGGAGTTACAGTACTTGCAGCCCGGACACCATGTAAGACACATCACCTTTTAAAATCAGACAAAAATCAGACAAACCTTTTAAATTAGCCTTTTAAATCAGATAAAACTTTTCCTGTTTTAGGTCAGTTAGGGTTACCAAAATCATTGCTATTTGCTAAATATTTTTTATATTTGCTAAATAATTTTTAGAGAATTTTTTAAATTACTTTCTTCAAAAATCAGAAGTTTACATGCATTTCCTTAGTATTTGGTAGCATTGCCTTTAAACTGTATGACTAGGGTCGAATGTTTTGGGTATCCTTCCACAAGCTTCTCACAATAGTTTGCTGGAATTTTGGCCCATTCCTCCTGACAGAACTGGTGTAACTGAGTCAGGTTTGATGGACACCTTTCTCACACACATCTTTTCAGCTCTGCCTTCAAATTTTCTATAGGATTAGATCAGGGCTTTGTGATTGCCTCACTAAAACATTGACTTTGCTGTCCTTAAGCCACTTTGTAACTAATTTGGTGGTATACTTAGGGATTTTGTCCTTTTGGAAGACCCATATGCACCCAAGCTTTAACTTCCTGGCTGATGTCTTGAGATGTTGCTTCAATATTTCCACATAACATTCTTTCCTCATGATGCCATCTACAGCTGTGAAAGTAAGTATTTAATACAGCAACATTTTTCTCATTAAACATATTTTTGATGGAGCCACTGATCTGAGATTTTCACCAGATATCAGTAACAACCCAAGTAATCCATACATACAAAGAAATCAAGGCAACTGTGTTCACAATACAGGTCAGTCACCTTATGCAGAAGGAGAAATCTGAAAGAGATGGGAGACTGCAAGGTGGTGGCAGAGGAGAATGTATATAGGTAGACAGCATTGGATGGTAGTCTGTAGGATGATTTTGGAAAGCAAGGAGAGCAAGAGAGTGAAGGCAGAACCAAAGATTAAGTGGGGGAAATTACAGAAGGAAGAAGGTCACTCAGAGTTCAGGAAGGACTTGATACAGTCTCTGGGTGGTAGGGAAGAATTACCAGATGACTGAGAAAGTACAGCAAAAGTATTGAGGGAAAGGGGTAGAAGGGTATGTGGTGTATCCAGTGGACAGAGGAAAGAAGACAAGGAGACTTGTTGGTGGAATGAGGAGGTACAGGAAAGTATTCAAAGGAAGAGGTTGGCAAAGAAAAAGTATGCTAGTCAGGGAGATGAAGAAAGTAGACAGGAGTATTTGGAATCTAGGTGCATGGCAAAGCGAGAGGTGGCATAGGAAAAGACATATAGTGAGTTGTATGAGAGGCTAAACACTAAGGAAGAAGAAAAGGAGTTGTATCGATTGGCTAGACAGAGAGATCAAACCGGAAAAGATGTGAAGCAGGTTAGGCTGATTAAGGACAGAAATGGTAATGTACTAACAAATGACGAGAGCGTGTTGAGAAAGTGGAAGGAGTACTTTGAAGAGCTGATGAATAAAGAAAATGGGGGGGGGAGAAGAAGGAAAAATGGTGAACAAGGAAGTCCCAAGGATTAGCAAGGCAGAAGTAAGGGCAGCTTTAGGCCCTTTTCCACTAGCATGCTTGAGCGCGACACGGGACGGCTCAGCACGCTTTGTACACTTTTCCACAAGCCCCAACACAGTTTAACAGCCGCGATTCTCAGTCCCGCTCAAGGGCAGGGTACAGCAGTGCTGAGCTGGGCCGTGTTGTGACGTTAACAGACTGGTTGCCGCTGATTGGTCAGGTTGTAACCGCCGCTGATTGGTCAGGTTGTAACCGCCCCTCTCCTCCTCCTCTTCTGCCGAATCTTCACGACCTTCTCAATAAAGTTTTTGAAAAAAAAAAAAAAAAAGAATCTTCACGACCGCCATTACTCAGCGCGCAACCACTGTTGGCGGTTTATTTTCAGTGTATTGCTGTGCTATTTTAATTTATTCTCTATTAAAAATGGCTTCGCGTAATAAGGGTGTTCCATGGACCAATGAGGAGGTGCAGTGTCTGCTCACTGCATTGTCAGACGAACGCATCCAGCGCGAGTTAGACGGAGCCACCCGGAATGAAAAAATATACCGGGAGGTCTCGACATCGGAGTCCTTTAACAGTGAGTTTTAATTTTTTTTTATTGTGCGTTTTTTCGCAAATATATTCGGTAAGACGCTCAGTTTATTTATGCAATAAAAAAGCTGTTCATTTGTGGATGATGATCGCTGCTTTATTGCAGCATACTGCGGACTCAAGCTTTTATTTTAATTATTCATGTGAACAATACGCTGAAATAAGCTTATGTAATCTTGTTAAAAACTATTGTCTTTTCTGTATATCTTGCACTTTCATGCTGTATTTTATTGTGTGCATTTTCCTTGTAGAATCATCCCACGCGTCCGCCGCGCCAGCCCGCCCGGATTCTCCAATGTGAATCTGTTCCGCCACCAGGCGCAAAATGTATTCAATGATAAATATTTGCAACATTTAAATGAGGTTGCAGAAAACGCGAGGGTATCCCAGGAGCAGGATGTTGCCTTGAGAAGGCAGGAGCTGGCAGAGACGGCTTCATTCAACTGAGCCTTCCTGACCCAGAGCTGGCAGAAACGGCTTCATTCAACCGAGCCTTCCTGACCCAGGAGCTGGCAGAGACGGCTTCATTCAACCGAGCCTTCCTGACCCAGTTTGGGAAGCTGGTGTAGAGGCACTCAGTGGTCGGCGTGTATAAAATGTCGATTAACCTTCATGTTGTGTTGCAAAGTTTTTTTTTTTATGTTAATATTTTGTATATAATAAAATGGAATTGTTTTGGAAAGTGTGGTTTGTCTGTTATAACACTGAATTATAAAACAGTATAATTACATAGAAATTCCATTGCCTAGTCTGATGAAAATGATGCTGATCATCCTGTCAGGGGTCAACCATTGTAAAGGTAATGTAATTTTTAACTAGACCAAAAAACAAATGTTTTTGTAAGCTTTCTGTTCTTTTTATTGAAATATCATAAAAAATTAGCAACACATGATCCAGTTCTAAATTTTGGGTAAATTTTTTATGTTAACTTATAAGAAGTTGCACAGTTGGACTTTAAAATGCAGCAGGAGAGACTGATCAAGCTTACAAGTCAAAGTAGGTAAAAAAGTAAGTATATGTAAATTGAGTGTTCTATCGGCATTCCAAATTCAGAGAATTACAATACTTTAGAAGGAGTGTAGCATCATCTAAACGGAAAATAATAATACTGTTGTTCCAAACGTTGACCTGAAGGTGAAAAACATGAATTTTTTTTATTCAGTACATCAAAAATGCCCTAGGATGTAAAAAATAATACAATTTGGTGTTGGCCAGTGTGCCACTGTCTCATTATTTAATACGAATAAAAACAAGTTTCAGCTCATTATTTCTAGGTCATTTGGCAGTTAATTCAAACCAAAAGTGACTTGTGTTGTTGCAGCTTTTTTTATCAGAGAGTTTCTCCAGTTTTGGAGCATATAATCATCCGTCCCTTAACTGTTAAACATTAAATAACAGCAGACAGATTGGCAAAGGATACACAATTGTGCTGCTGTTGCCCAAAACCGCTGTGACCCACTGCTTGTGGTGCTACCTTTCATGTGTGTGCTTTTTATGAATATTCACACGTTTTTGTAAGTACAAGTGGGATAGTATTAAATTGAAATATAACATATTTCTAATAATGTTTGCTTTTTGCAAATATTTACACTTATTTTGAAAGTAAAAGTTGGATACTGCGGGGGGGGGGGGGGTATCTAATCATGTGCCATGGAGGGCCAAGACCCTGCAGGCTTTACCTCCAACCAGTGTCTTCAACAGCAGATTCCACTGAACTTCTTCCACTGACTGATCAGTGATAACACCTGCTGAAGAGACTGGGTAGAAGAGAGAACCTGCAGGGTCTTGGCCCCACATGACACATGATTGGAAGCCCCCGGATTAGATTTAATTGGATTTAACATTTTAACACAAACTGCTTTATGGTTCATAATTCTGTTGACAGACTTACACCAAACCAAAAGTGATTTCTCAAACTGCTGGATTATTCTTAGCTTTTCCATCTTTCAGTATTTAATTTATGCCACATGGTGGTAACCTTCACATATAAAAAAAGAGACATCTGCAAAAACTTCATAGGTTTATTGTCAGTGCAAATCCCAGTGCAATACAACATGAATGCATATCTAGTACATTGTTGATGCAGAGAATATATGTTTCTACAGTACATGTTTCCATGTAAACTTGTGACTGCATTATTTTAATTGCTTTCAATCCTAGATCAAGTTTGTTTTGGCCTAAAATGCATGATAACTGTCAAATATATCTTATTATACCTAACTCAGTAAAGTTTACTTTTTGAATATATATTTTGTGGCTAATATTAACCTGGCGATCAAGTTGTGTCAGCTGATCGTTTTTTTCTATACCATCTCAGAATCTGCTGCAGAAGCAGGTAAGTCCATGATGTCTCAACAGTCTCTCCATGATTTTCAAGCAGATCAGAGCAATTTGTTGTACAGGAAATAAAACGTTTCTACAGACATTCTTAAGCTCTATAGCCACTGATCGTTTGTGAACGATCAGTGGCTCAGGCTCTCCCTTCACCACTGCTGATTCCTTCCGCTTCCTAGGCACTACCATCACCAGGGACCTCAAATGGGAGCTGACCATCAGCTCACTCATCAAAAAAGCCCAGCAGAGGATGTTCTTCCTGCGGCAGCTGAGGAAGCTCAAGCTACCCACCAAGATGTTAGTGCAGTTCTACACAGCCATCATCGAGTCCATCCTCACCACCTCCATAACCGTGTGGTACGCAGGAGCCACTGCCAGGGACAGACTAAGGCTGCAGCGCGTCGTGCGCACTGCTGAGAAGGTGATCGGCTGCAAGCTCCCATCTCTCCAGGATCTGTACATCTCCAGGACCCGGAGGCGTGCTGGCCGGATCATAGCCGATCCCTCACACCCTGGTCACGTACTGTTTGCCCCCCTCCCCTCTGGTAGAAGACTTCGGTCCATCCAGACTAAAACCTCCCGTCACATGAACAGCTTCTTCCCCTCTGCCATTAGACTGCTGAACACTAAGTGACTTATTGACTCTCGTGCACCATGTACAGCAGCTCAACCAGACTCATGTCAATCATCACTGTTTTTCTTCCTGCATTACCGACTGCACTATATAGTTCTCCACAGTATCTGCTGCTGGCTAATATATATTTTAACTGTTGACCAGTATCACTTAATCTTATCCTACACTTTATTACATGTATAGTTTATTTCTCTTATCCTATCATGTTTAATGTTGCAGCATTGCACCGAGACAAATTCCTAGTTTGTGTACTACATGAACAATGGCAATAAACCTGATTCTGATTCTGATTCTGATTCTGAAGCTGTGTTGACATCAGTGACAGGCTGATCACATCCGTGACAGGCACGCCCAGAGCGAATGAAGCAGTAATTTCCCCACAACAGAGCCATCTGAAACGCACACAGCATACATATTTTAGTACCTAACAGCGATAACTTGCAGACATTAAAGTGTAGCACGACGTACTTATAGCAAACTAGCATTAGCAACCATTAGCTTACCGTCATATACGACCTAGTTTGTATCCTCACGCCTTTGGCTCTCCCAGAAGCTGCAGAACTATTCCAGAGTGTTTTCATCTCGCTGCCTGTACCCTTGTCTGGCGGTCCTTTTTGGCGTTTACGGTGAAAAAAGCCACAGACCAAGGAGTGGCCTTGTACAGCTATGTGTTATGTTTTGCTTAGGTCTTCTCAATAAAGTTTTGGAAAAAAAAATGTTTTGCTTGGGTCGCGTGTGTTACGTCATGGGAGTGTGGCACCGCCTCGCTGTTATAAACCCACCCACCCTAGCACAACACCCATGCCCAACACCGCGCTAATGGAGACAGAAGCATTCCGAGCCGTACTGAAGTGAATCGAGCCGTACCGAGGTGTGCTGGGCTAGTGGAAAAGAGGCTTTTTTGAAGAGGATGAAGAATGGAAAAGCGGTTGGTCCAGATGACATACCTGTGGAGGTGTGGAGATGTTTAGGAGATATGGCAGTGGACTTTTTAACCAGACTGTTTAACACAATCTTGGAGAGTGAGAGGATGCCTGAGGAGTGGAGAAGAAGTGTTTTGGTACTGATTTTCAAGAACAAAGGTGATGCTCAGAGCTGTAGTAACTACAAAGGCATAAAGTTGATCACCCACACTATGAAGATATGGGAAAGAGTTGTTGAAGCCAGGTTAAGAGAATAGGTGACAATCAGTGAGCAGCAGTAGGGTTTCATGCCAAGAAAGAGTACTGCAGATACATTATTTGCTCTAAGAGTGCTGATGGAGACGTATAGAGAAGGTCAGAAGGAGTTGCATTGTGTCTTTGTGGATCTAGAGAAAGCATATGATAGGGTGTCAAGAGAGGAAGTGTGGTACTGTATGAGAAAGTCAGGAGTGGCAGAGAAGTATGTGAGAGTGGTGTAGGACATTTATGAGGACAGCGAGACGGTGGTGAGGTGTGCTGTAGGAGTAATAGATGGGTTCAAGGTGGGGGTGGGGTTGCATCAGGGATCGGCTCTGAGCCCCTTCTTGTTTGCCATGGTGATGGACAGACTGACAGATGAGATGAGGCAGGAGTCTCTGTGGACCATGATGTTTGCAGATGACATTGTGATCTGTAGTGAGAGTAGGGAGCAGTTGGAAGAGAACCTGGAGAGGTGGAGGTATGCTCTGGAGAGAAGAGGAATGAAAGTCAATAGAAGCAAGACAGAATACGTGAGTCTGAATGAGAGGGAGGCAGGTGTAACAGTGAAGATGGAAGGAGTACAGGTAGTGAAAGTACATGAGTTTAAATACCTGGGGTCAACCATCCAAAGCAATGGAAAATACACAAGAGAGGTAAAGAAGAGAGTGCAGGCAGGCTGGAGTGGGTGGAGACAAGTGTCAGGGTTGATTTGTGACAGAAAGGTAGCAGCAACAGTGAAAAGGAAGATTTACAAGATGGTAGTGAGACCTGCTATGATGTATGCTTTGGACATGGCAGCTCTGACAAAAAGACAGGAGGTGGAGCTGGAGGTGGCAGAGTTGAAGATGCTGAGATTTCCATTGGGAGTGACTAAGAGGGATAAGATTAGAAATGAGTATATCAGAGGGACAGCTCACATTGAATGGTTTGGAGATAAAGTAAGAGAGGCAAGGCTGAGATGGTTTGGACATGAACAGAGGAGGGATAGTGGATATATTGGACAAAGAGTGTTGAAGATGGAGTTGCCAGGCAGGAGGAAAAGAGGAAGACCACAGAGAAGATTCATGGATTTAGTGAAGGAGGACAATGAGAGGGTGGTGTTACAGAGGAAGATGCAAGGGATAGGATGAGATGGAGGTAGATGATCCGCTGTTGCGGCCCCTAAAGGGAGCAGCCGAAAGAAGAAGAAGATGTAAACATCTGGTTTCACCTGTATACATTTATCTAGACTGTAGCCTGTGCCCGTCTGTATTGCTGTATTAATGCCATGGATCAAAATTTAAAGTTTGCATGTCATCAGAATCATGACAGCTTTGAATGCCGCTTTGTTGACACCACAAGCATTTGTAGTCAGTTTGTCATACAGCTTTAACTTCAACTAATGAGTGTGGGCTTTTTGAAGAATTTTTTTCTTTTGATCTTTTTATCTTAGGCAAGGAATGACATACAGTAAAATATGTAGCCGAGGATCAAACAAGGATTCATTGCACAGTAGCTGTGGCAGCCATATACTAATGACCCATCAAAATATGGGTAAAACTTAAATGTTAGTCAGCACTGATTAATAGCTATAGGTACCTGGCTGTTCTGTTTGTTGCTCTATCATTCAAAATGCTAAAATAAAGTCTCTTTGGAAGCCAACTGACAATCTTTAGCTTGATACTTTTTTAAAATGGAAAGCCATTTTTACCGGTTTAAAAAATGGTGAAAACCAAAACAAAGCTTGTCTTTATGTAATTTAATTGTAGCCAAATATATACAGCAAATTTACCACTGCAATTCTTCCTTTTGATAAGATTAACCTTCATAGTGTTAATACCATTAGAGATAACGACAAATGTCTCTGAACAGAAATCCTGCAGGTGTCAAATTGAGGTCCTTTCCAGAATAATGAGACAGCATGGAGGAATTTTTTTTTTAAATTTCCTGCTGCCGTTCCGATAACGTTTTCTTCACCAACAGTCGAAAACTAAAGATATTTCCCATTCTGTGAGTCTGCCATTGTTTCATTTCATCCTGATTCCAAAATCATGCCTTACTGATTGACTTGCCTCACTGCTTTGTGTCATCTGAATTCATCTTTGTAATGAATTTCTATGAACTTTTTATATCGCATAAAATTAGTATGAAATTTTGGTTTCTTGGGGTAAAAGATGCAATCATAAATACAGTGGTGTGAAAAAGTGTTTGTCCCCTTCCTGATTTCTCTTTTTTTATGTTTGTCACACTTAAAATGTTTCAGATCATCGAACAAATTTAAATCGTCGTCGGCCTCCGTCGGTCTATGATGACCATGGAAGAGAATCCTAAACGTCTACTCTGCTGGAACAGCACCGCCTGTGGCTGAACAGGCCGATGCGCGAATGACAGTCCCTGTCACACAGGTCACACTTGTGGGTGGTCTCCGTGCTGCTGGGTCTGTGGCGGTTCTTCCTGCGGGTCCTTTTTTCATCTGCTGCAGCAGTCAGTCTCTCTTCACCCGCCTTGAGCTGTCTGATCAGGGTGCCTCTCCATTTGGAGCGGTCCGTTGCAAGGTCCTCCCAGCGCTCTGTGTTGATATCCAGGGCCTTCATGTCTCTCTTGCAGACGTCTCTAAAGCGCAGCTGTGGGCGGCCAACGTCTCTCCTGCCAGTTGCCAGTTCTCCATAGAGGACGTCTTTGGGGATTCTGCCATCCTCCATAGGGTGAACGTGGCCTAGCCAGCGGAGCCTGCGCTGCATGAGTAGAGTGAACATGGAGGGAAGGCCGGCGCGGGACAGAACTTCTGTGTTGGGCACTTTGTCCTGCCAGGATATGTCCAGGATGTGGCGAATGCAGCGCAAGTGGAAGGAGTTCAGTCTCTTTTCCTGCCGGGCGTATGTTGTCCACGTCTCACTCCCATAGAGCAGTGTGCTGATGACGCAGGCGTTGTACACTGCCATCTTCGTCTTGACAGAGAGTTTGGGATTCTCCCACACTCGTGTGGTGAGGCGAGCGAGTGTGAAGGCTGATTTTCCAATCCTCTTGTTGATCTCTGTATCAAGGGAGAGGTTGTTGCTGATCGTGGACCCCAGGTACGTGAACTGATTCACGACCTCCAGCTTGTAGTCATCAATGGTGATGGTTGGTGGTGCTTCCGTGCCTTGCGCCAAGACGTTAGTCTTCTTCAGGCTGATGGTAAGCCCGAAGTCCTTGCATGCCTGGGAGAAGCGGTCCATCAGGGTCTGAAGCTCCTGCTGTGTGTGGGTTGCGACTGCAGCGTCGTCTGCGAATAGCATGTCTCTGATTAGAGCCTCGCATACTTTGGTTCTGGCTTTCAGGCGGGCGAGGTTGAAAAGCCTGCCGTCAGATCTTGTGTGCAGGTAGATTCCCTCTGTTGCTGTGCTGAAGGCATGCCTCAGGAGCATAGCAAAGAAAATCCCAAAGAGGGTTGGCGCAAGTACACAGCCCTGTTTCACTCCGCTGCGTATGTTGAATGGCTCTGAGACGTTGCCATCGTGCTGCACTATCCCCTGCATGTTGGTGTGAAACGATTCGATGAGGCTTTGCAACTTTGGTGGGCATCCTATCTTTGGCAGGATCTTGAAAAGGCCCTCTCTGCTGACCAGATCGAACGCTTTGGTGAGGTCGATGAAGGTGACGTACAGAGGCATGTTCTGTTCTCTGCATTTCTCCTGGAGTTGGCGGATGGAGAATATCATGTCTACCGTCGATCGCTCAGCGCGGAAGCCACACTGAGACTCGGGGTAGACACGTTCGGCAAGTTTCTGTAGACGAACGAGAACAACTCGTGCATAGACTTTGCCAACAACGCTGAGGAGGGAAATGCCCCTGTAGTTGTTGCAGTCGCTTCTCTCCCCTTTGTTTTTGTAGAGGGTGATGATCTTGGCGTCCCTCATGTCCTGTGGTACGGCACCTTCCTTCCAGCACTGGCAGAGGACGTCATGCAATGGCAGCAGTAGGGCGGTCTTGCAGTGCTTGATCAGGTCAGGGGGTATGCCGTCATTGCCGGGTGCCTTGCCAGCGGCCAAGCTATCAATGGCCTTACTGAGTTCGTCGATGGTTGGCTCGGCGTCAAGTTCGTCCATGGATGGCAGGCAGTCGATGGCATCAAGGGCTGACGGTGTCACGATGTTCTGTCTAGAGTAGAGGTCGGAGTAGTGTTCCACCCATCTCTCCATCTGCTTGTTCTTCTCTGTGATCATCTCCCCAGTGGAAGATTTGAGGGGGGCCATCTTGCTCTGAGCCGGACCAAGTGCTTTCTTGATGCCATCGTACATACCACGGATGTTCCCTGTTATGGCAGCGGTTTGAATGTCTTGGCTGAGCTGAGTCCAGTACTCGTTGGCACAGCGCCGAGCAGTCTGCTGAACTTTGCTTCTCGCAGCCCTGAGAATCTGGAGATTCTTCTCGTTTGGGTACTTCTTGTACTCAGCAAGTGCTGAGCGCTTGGCTTCAATGACGGGGGTCATCTCGGTCAACTTGGCATCAAACCAGTCCTGTGACTTCGAGGTCTTCCTCCCAAAGGTAGCCAAGGCTGTGCGGTAGATGGTGTTTCGCAGCTCTTCCCACTTCTGCTTTGCAGATTCTCCTCCTTGTGGTACACCAAGTTCCTTCTCAAAGGTGGAGGCAAACTGCTCAACTAGTTCTGGTTGGGCCATCTTGCTGGTGTCAATCCGTGCCTTTCCAGGTTGTCTAGCACGATGGAATTTCTTCAGCTGCAGCTTGACCTTGCAACACACCAATGAATGGTCTGTGTCGCAATCTGCACTCTGGAACGAACGGGTGATTAGCACTGAGCCACTGAAATTTAAATATTAGACAACAATAACACAAGTAAACACAAAATGTAGTTTTTAAATGAAGGTGTTTATTATTAAGGGTAAAAAGCCAACCTACATGGCCCTGTGTGAAAAAGTGACCCCCCCCCCCTTAAAACATGAAATAACTGTGGTTTGTTTCATCTTTGGAAAGCTGAGTTCAATTTCTCAAGCCACATCCAGGCCTGATTACTACCACACCTGTTCTCAGTCAAGGAATCACTTAAATAGGACCTGCCTGACAAAGTGAAGTAGACTAAAAGTTCCTCAAAAGCTAGACATCGTGCTGCGATCCAAAGAAATTCAGGAACAAATGAGAAACAAAGTAATTGAGATCTATCAGTCTGTAAAGGTTATAAAGCCATTTCTAAAGCTTTGGGACTTCAGTGAACCACAGTGAGTGTCATATCCCGAGCGCTTTGTCCGCGCTCGGGTTATTCCTCATCCCTGTCAGCTTTTGACAGCTGGTGTCGTCACACGGGTTTCCCGGGCTCTGATTGGCCAGACGCTCGGGAGCTCTCAGCTGTCAGAACCTGGGCAGCTGTGCCGAGTTTCCAATCATGAGCAGCTGGCTTTAAATGTCAGTGCGAGTGAACTGGACGGCGCGGCTGTCTCGTCAGAAGTCCTATGACTTTCCCCTGTCTCCTTACCACATGCTCCCTGGGTTCCTCGACGTATCCCGCTGCATGTAAGTCATTTATCTGGAACTGTCTTCTCCCTCGCTGACGTTCCTTCCTAATTACGGCAGACGAGAGCTCCTCGTCACTGCCATAACTCCCTATTGTGAATTTATGTTGTGTTGTGTAACGAAGCCTGCGTGGCAAGTTATGTTGTACACCTAAGTCCTGTGCTTTGTAAATAAAAGAACTGAACTGCAATTTACTGAACTGAGGCGTCTTATGCTGGCTCGTGAGGGCCAGCCGTGACAGTAGACAGCCGCCAGAAGGAGACGCCGTTCTCAGTAAGTTGCGTTCTGGGAACTTTGTCCTTCCTGTCCAGGTACGCGGCGTTGGAAATATGCCGTCTCAGCGGAGTCATTCTCGGGGTTCCCACGTCCTGCTGACGAAGGCGCTGGAGGAGGTAGATGAAATCCTCATTATCGCCTCCGACCTCGATGGGTATCCAGACACCTCCCTCGCCCCTCCTCTCCTCGGTTATCAGCCTGATGAACAGTGGTATTTAGACCGGGCTGAGGAAGTGCTTGACCGTCTGCCTTCCCGCTACAACGGTCACCCCGAGGTCGACGCGAGGAGACTCGACATCGCTGCCCAACGCCAGACAATTCTGATGTACGAAGAGGAGGAGGCTGCAAGGTGGAGTGATCTCTGGCGGTGGATGACTTCATCAGCGCTTCCGCCAGCCTTGACGACTCATCCGAAGCGCACTACTACCTGGACTGCGCTGAGAGAACGCTCGACCGGTTGTCTTCCCGCTACACCGACCACTTGGACGTCCAAGCGAGGAGACAAGAGATCGCCGTCCACCGCGAGGCGCTCCAGGAGATCGAGGAGGAACGAGGCCAAAGGCGGAGTAATCGGAGCTCCCGCTGCCCGCTCTGGAATCCGGATCCTTCCCTCGATCCAGTCCTGGAGTTCGCACCATCCGGGGCCCGTCGTAGACGTCGACACCGTGGCCAGAGACGTTCTCAGCGTGACTCCCCTCCGGAATCCGCTCCGGTTCACTGGGCTGACCCCATTCATCCCACTGCTGTCTCTTCGGCGTCTCACCTGGAGGAGACCCCAGCAGCCTTTCCCCCTGGGCCTGCTTTCCCCGCTGAGCTGTCAGCGCGTCACGCCCGGCCTGACTTGGCTGTTGCCCCCTCCGCTTCGACGCCTTCTCCAGCGGCTGGGAGTTTGAGAAGTTTTGCTCCAGTGGACAGCGCGGCTACACCATCCCGAGTGGCCCCCTCCCCTCCAAGAGAGTCTCCGGCCACCACCCGGTGGGAGGAGGATGGAATGACGTTCCCAACGGCAGGTTCCACCGCTCCTCCGGGAGCCAGGCAAGTTCAAGTTCACTTTTTTCCATCTAATAGTGATTTGTTCTGTCTGACTCCTGGGGGTGAGGCTCGGGGTTTGCAGCCCCCCGAGCCTCAACTCCCTGCTGATATGTTAATTAAACCCGCTGCCTCTGTGTCTCCCCCTGCTGAGCACGCTTCGACCTCTGAGGAGCGTCACCAGACGAGGAGTGAGCCTGCGGCTCTCGGGCAGAAGACCCCAGCCCCGCAGCCATTTTCTGGGCAGAGGAGGTCGGACGATTGGTTGGAGCCTGTGCCGACGACGGAGCGTCCCCGGGACTCCGCAGATGAACAGTCCGATCCAGCGGGCCGAGAGCCCCTCACCTCCACGCCGCATGAACTGCCAGCGTGGACGATGACGTCGGGGGGTCCTCGAGCTGCAAGAGCCCCTCTTCCAGGGGCGGATGACGTCGCGACGGAGTGGGAACCGGACGACGACCTCCTCCCGTTTGAACCCGGAGCATCGAAGTCCTGGATGGCGGCAGAACCCGAGATCAGGCAAGTGCTCTATTTTCTATCCCTCCTCTTCTTTCTGGAGCATTATTGCCTGTCTCTCGGGGGGGCGAGCCGGGTGCAGCCATCTGCTGCGCTCGAGCCTGTCTCGCCGGGCCCTGCCGCTGCCGGTGATCCTGATCCCGGTTCCTTTTGTCCCTCTGAGCCTCTCCCCAGGGTCACTGGAGGCGAACCTGCTCTTGGTGCCACCTTGGAGGGTCCGGCTCTCGGCATGGGGTCCACCGGGAGTGCTCCGCCGGTTCAAGCGGAGCTTGACGTCATGGAGGTTCCGGCCCAATCGGGGTCCGACGCGGGTGCTGCTCTCACCCGATCGGAGCTTGACGTCATGGAGGTTCCGGCCCAATCGGGGTCCGACGCGGGTGCTGCTCTCGCCCGATCGGAGCTTGACGTCATGGGGGTTCCGGCCCAATCGGGGTCCGACGCGGGTGCTGCTCTCGCCCGATCGGAGCTTGACGTCATGGGGGTTCCGGCCCAATCGGGGTCCGACGCGGGTGCTGCTCTCGCCCGATCGGAGCTTGACGTCATGGGGGTTCCGGCCCAATCGGGGTCCGACGCGGGTGCCGCTCTCGCTCGATCAGAGCTTGACGTCATGGGGGTTCCGGCCCAATCGGGGTCCGACGCGGGTGCCGCTCTCGCTCAATCGGAGCTCGGCACCATGGTCGTTTTGACCCAGGTGGGTTCTGGAGACTGTGTAGCTGACACGCCGCTGAGCGTTTTCCAGGCCATGCCCCGTCCTCGCCGTGGCCCCTTTTTCCCCACCTTTGAGACTGCGGGGGTAAATTCCGGCTGGCCCGGTTCGCCGACCTTCCCCCAGCCATTCTGTTGGCAGGCCGATACTGCTCGACCACCCGGTGACCGGCTCTTTCCTTTTGGCGTCCGGGTCCGGCCTCCTGACAAGCTGGATGGTTCTTTTGGCGCCCTGGTCCGCCCGCCGGAGACATGGTTTCCCTCAGCCCGGTGTTTGGCTGGGCCGTTAGGGCACGTTCCGCTGCTTTTGCTGGCGGCCTGGATGCTGGGTGCTGGAAGGCCTCCTGAGCGGAGTTGTTTTACTCTATTCCCCAATGTTTTTTTTCTCTCTCCTTCTCTTGCCCCACCACTGACTTGTGACTGAAATACCCCACTGGGGATTGGACTTCATGTTTTAGGTGACTGTTTTCCGTGGATGGACATATGTTCTCTTGCCGTGGCTATCATGGGTATTGCATGTTTCCTTAGGGTGTGGTTGTTTATTTCCTATGTTACTCCCTTACTCGGGTCTAGTTCTCTTTTTTTGGCACCTGTGTTGTCTTTTGGTTTTGACGGTTTTCTGTTCACATTAACTTGGAGAAGAGGGTATTATTTGTCCTTTTATTTTCTTGATCCTGCCTTGTGGTATTGACTGGTGTTCCTTGTACCCTCATCTTGGCTTTCTTTTTTGTGGTTATGTGAGTGATGTCAATTTAGCGTTGACTTTAATTTTGATTCATCTCTGTCCCCGTTTATGTACGGTTTCTGCCTTTTTTTTTTTCTCTCTCCCTCCCTTCCCCGATGTTTTTGTTCCCTTGTTGTGAGTTGGCCCTGCTCTCCCTCCACCTGCTTCCCCCTCCACCCTCCCTGGGGTGGGGTGGGGGGGTCTGGATGTTGCGCGCGACCAGGAGTTCGCGTAGAGGGAGGGGCCCTGTCATATCCCGAGCGCTTTGTCCGCGCTCGGGTTATTCCTCATCCCTGTCAGCTTTTGACAGCTGGTGTCGTCACACGGGTTTCCCGGGCTCTGATTGGCCAGACGCTCGGGAGCTCTCAGCTGTCAGAACCTGGGCAGCTGTGCCGAGTTTCCAATCATGAGCAGCTGGCTTTAAATGTCAGTGCGAGTGAACTGGACGGCGCGGCTGTCTCGTCAGAAGTCCTATGACTTTCCCCTGTCTCCTTACCACATGCTCCCTGGGTTCCTCGACGTATCCCGCTGCATGTAAGTCATTTATCTGGAACTGTCTTCTCCCTCGCTGACGTTCCTTCCTAATTACGGCAGACGAGAGCTCCTCGTCACTGCCATAACTCCCTATTGTGAATTTATGTTGTGTTGTGTAACGAAGCCTGCGTGGCAAGTTATGTTGTACACCTAAGTCCTGTGCTTTGTAAATAAAAGAACTGAACTGCAATTTACTGAACTGAGGCGTCTTATGCTGGCTCGTGAGGGCCAGCCGTGACAGTGAGAGCTATTATCCAGAAATGGTGAAAACATGGAAGAGTGGTGAACCTTCCTAGGAGTTGCCGCCCGACCAAAATTACCCCAAGAGTGCAGCGACAACTCATCCAAGAGGTCACAAAAGACCCCACAACAACATCCAAAGAACTGCAGGCCTCACTTGCCTCAGTTAGGGTCAATGTTCATGACTCCACCATAAGAAAGAGACTAGGGAAAATGGCCTGCATGACAGAATTCCAAGACGAAAACCACTGCTGAGCAAAGAAAAACATAAAGGCTCATCTCAGTTTTGCCAGAAAACATCTTGATGATCCCCAAGACTTTGGGAAAATACTCTGTGGACTGACGAGACAAAAGTTGAACTTTTTGGAAGGTGTGTGTCCCATTACATCCAGCGTAAAAGTAACACAGCATTTCAGAAAAGGAACATCATACCAACAGTAAAATATGGTGGTGGTAGTGTGATGGTCTGGGGCTGTTTTGCTGCTTCAGGACCTGGAAGATTTGCTGTGGTAAATGGAAGCATGAATTCTGCTGTCTACCAAAAAATCCTGAAGGAGAATGTCTGGCCATCTGTTCGTGACCTCAAGCTGAAGTGCACTTGGGTTCTGCAGCAGGACAATGATCCAAAATACACCACCAAGTCTACCTCTGAGTGGCTTAAGAAAAACAAAATGAAGACTTTGGAGTGGCCTAGTCAAAGTCCTGACCTGAATCCGATTAAGATGCTGTAGCATGACCTTAAAAAGGCAGTTCATGCTCATAAAAAGGCAGTTCATGGCAGTTCATTCTTTGTCAGGTGTGGTGTCCTTGTCTCATGTTGCCATGATTACACACTTCTGTCTTGTTTTGCCTTGTCTATAGTCAGAATCCTTGTTGTGTCAGGTCCGTAGTTTTTGCTTCAGCCCACACCCTGCTTTATTTTCTGTTTTCTGTTCTGTCACTAAATAAATCATGGTTTACCATATTTGCCTGGTGCTTGGGACCTCACCTTCCTTGCCTCGGAGGGGCTCCCATGACAGAATCAAACCCGCCATTTGTAAAATTCAGCAACAGCAGCTGTGAGTTTTTATTATTTCTGGGATAATCAAAGAGATAAATGGCTACACACAAATCAATACCATGGTCCAAAGATGAGGTGCAGACTTCCGGTGCTTGGTGGCTGACGAGAGAATCCAGAGGGAGCTAGACAGAGCGACTGAAATGAAAAGGTATACCCAGAGGTCTCCGAGCTGGTGGCTGCTCACTGGTACCACCAGACATTAAAAGCTTTTTATCGGACCATCAAAGACCACAACGGTCGAAGTGGGTGGAACAGAAAAGACTGGCAGTGGTTCAACCAAACAGATACCATTTACAGGCACCAACTGGTGAGCAACGGGAGGTAGAGTGGCCTCGACTCTGCCACTGCATTGTTGAAAACCTCGGCCACGGCATTGCTGGAAACCATGATAGAGGATGGTAAGTGTTTTATGATTTTAAGCATCCTTTACGTTATTTATTCCATTGGTGGCAAGCTCACTTTGAACAAACAAGGATATCACTGTTGTCTTCTGCATGCAGACAATGAGCTGGCTAGCTACTATTTTGCTTGTATTTTGCGCTTGCTGTCTCTTAAGTGTTCGCTTCTGAGAGCAAAACGTCAGCATGTCAACAACATAACAGGCCACCTTGCTATAATGAACCCACCCACTTTGAGGTGGTACTCAATTGAAATGGAAAACGACCAAAACCTTGTCAGGGCGAGTAGAGTCAAGGCGAGTCGAGCTGATTAGATGCTAGTGGAAAAGGGCCATTAGTTTGTTTGGCTTTTCAGAATCAGAAAAACTTTGTTGCCACCAGGTGGAAATTAGGTTTGGTACAGTCCCTCCAACAAAGATTTGAAGGTTTAATAATAATGGGTTTAGAAATAGAATAGAAATAAAGTGTGTCAGCAGTTAAAGTTTGTGGTGTAGCAGATGAAGAGAAAGGGGGACTTCTCACCCAGAAGTGATGGATGAATAGCATAACACTAGCAATGCTCACTGCCTTATCTAGGTAGCCTTACACTGAGTTCAGCAGGTAGGTGATGGTGTCCTCAACTCAAGGGCTCTAGTATTGGCCTGATCAGTCCTAGAAATAGTCCACTGCAAAAGTTCTCCAGAGTCTTCATGATGTTGGAGGTCAATGCCACAAGTTTGTAGTCCTTGGAGCTACTAGAATGTGGTATCCTTGATTGAGAAATCAGAAATCTGATATCCTAAGAGCTCATTGAGGCCTTCAGAAAAAAGACTGTAAATGCATTTGTGTCTGGGAACAATTATTTGAAGAAAATCCCATAAGAATTGTAAATCAGCAATTAAAATAATCTACAAGTAGAGAACACAGACCAGGTCAGGTCATGCTAGCAAGTTGGACCCAATGTAGAGAATGAACTGCAAGAAGATTAAACCAATCACCAACAATCCTAAAATGCCATCACAGGACCTACAAGAAGCTCTTGCCCCACCTGATGTCAAAGTACACACATCTACCATCAGAAACTTACTACTTCCGGCGCCACACGAGTAGGCTGCCTTTTTGCAACAGCGGATCAATTTCTGCCTATTTCTATTTACTATCTGGCTCTCTTGCTAATCTTTCTGATCCAGCGACACCTTTATTCCATCCAAACACGTAGATCGCCCATGTCTCCTGAGCCAGCGGACGGAGCCACTGTTTCTTGCAGGAGGCAGTACAATACAGACCAGCTGTTAGCACTTAACCGGCCCACAATGCTAACACAAAAACTCAACATACTGGGAGAAACAAGACGGAAATGGTGTTTATGTCGAGCTGGAGTAAGACGGCAGGCGAGGAGTATAAGGTACAGATCTGTCCTCCCATCTGTCATTATGGGGAATGTTCGATCGCTACTCAATAAAACTGATGAGCGAGCGGCTATCTCCCGCTACGAGAGCGTGTACAGAGAGAGTAGCCTGTTGTTGTTTACTGAGACGTGGCTAACAGAACTAGCAACAGGTGCTAACATGGAACTGGAGGGTTTCCACGCAATACGGGCAGACTGGACACCAGACAGTGGGAAGGAAAGAGGCGGGGAATTGATAATGTATGTCAATAACAACTGGTGCAGACCGGGGCATATCACGGTTAAGGAACAGCACTGTAGCTAAGACATCGAGTTGCTAGCTGTTAGCATGCGGCCTACCTATCTCCCGAGGGAATACTCACACATGATCTGCATTGTTATTTATGCAAATCCGACGGCGAACGCTGGGACAGCGTGTGACGTCATCCAGTCAGTAACTGGCAGGCTGCAGACAGAACACCCAGATGCTCTTCTCCTCATCTCAGGTGACTTCAACCATATTTCACTGTCCTCCATTCTACCCACGCTCACCCAGTATGTCACATGCCACACTAGAGACAATAAAACACTGGACTTATTCTATGCAAATACTAAGGAGGCGTACACCTCATCACCACTCTCCCCACTCGGGAGATTGGATCACAACTTGGTTCATCTCCTGCCGGTGTACAAACCCCTAATACACAGACAACCTCCGGTCTTGCGCACAGTGAAGTTATGGTCTGAGGAGGCAATGGACGCTCTAAAGGACTGTTTTGAAACCACTGCCTGGGAGCAGCTCTGCGAGCCACATGGTAAGGACATCAACGACCTCACTCACATCATCACGGACTACATCAGCTTCTGTGTGGACAACACCGTACCCACCAAGACCATATGGTGTTGCTCGAACAACAAACCCTGGATCAACCCTGAGATAAAAACACTTCTGAGAGAGAAGAAGAGGATCTTCAGGTCAGGGAACAGGGAGATGCTGAAGTCCGTACAGAGGGAGCTGAGGAGGAAGATCAGAGAAGGCAAGGACAGCTTCAGGAAGAAGATGGAGGACAAGCTGCAACAGAGCGACATCGGCGGGGTCTGGAGAAACCTTAAAACCATCTCTGGGCTCCAGAATACCTCCCCCCAGGCCACGGGGGGCAGGGAGTGGGCAAACAATCTGAACCTGTTTTTCAATAGGTTTGACCAGCCGCCCTCCCCCCCGACTACACAACAACCACTGCTGCCTCTTCAGTCATTGAGACCTGTTGTCCACACCCCACTCCACCAACCCCCCCCCCCCCACTCCTAACACACAGCCCCCCAACCTGACCCTCACTAAGACCCAGGTGAGGACGGAGCTGAGGAAGATCAAGGCGAGGAAGGCCTCGGGACCGGACAGCATCAGCGCGAAGCTCCTCAAGTCCTGTGCAGACCAGCTGTGTGGGATTGTGGAGCACATCTTCAACCTGAGCCTGGAGCTGGGGAGGGTACCACAGTTGTGGAAAACATCTTGTGTGGTACCTGTACCAAAGACTTCCCACCCCAAAGATCTGAACAGCTACAGACCAGTGGCCCTGACGTCTCACATGATGAAGACCCTGGAGAGACTGCTCCTTGCTCACCTCTGCCCCCTGGTGGGACCAGCGATGGATTCACTCCAGTTCGCCTACCAGCATGACATTGGGGTGGAGGATGCAGTGATCTTCCTCCTTCACCGTTCTCTGTCCCACCTGGAGAAGCCCGGGAATGCGGTGAGGATCATGTTCTTTGACTTCTCCAGTACTTTCAACACCATCCAACCGATGATCCTGAAGGACAAGCTGCTGTGCGCAGGGGTGGACCAGCACCTGTCATCATGGATCCTGGACTACCCACTAACCGACCACAGTTTGTGAGAACCCGAGATTGTGTGTCCGACACGATCATCGGTAGCACGGGGGCCCCCCAGGGAATGGTTTTGGCTCCCTTCCTGTTCACCCTTTATACTGCGGACTTCTCACACAACACAACACACTGCCATCTACAGAAGTTCTCTGATGACTCTGCGATCATCGGCCTCATCTCCAACGGAGATGAAGCTGAGTACAGAGGACTTATCCAGGACTTCGTGGACTGGTGCCATCGGAACTGTCTCCAGATCAACGCGAGGAAAACTAAGGAGATGGTGGTGGACTACCACAGGCAAGGACAACCCCTCACAGCACCAGTAAACATACAGGGAACGGACATTGAGATGGTGACATCCTACAAGTACCTGGGTGTTCATCTGAACAATCAACTAGACTCGTCACACAATACCGATGCACTCTACAAGAAGGGACAGCGCAGGCTGTTCCTACTGAGGAGGCTCAGGTCTTTTGATGTACAAGACACGGTGGTGGCATCAGCCATCACTTTTGGAGTGGTCTGCTGGGGCAACGGCATTACAGCAGCTGATAGGGAGGGACTGAACAAGCTGATCAAGAAAGCTAGATCTGTCCTGGGGAAACGCCTTGACCCAGTGGAGGAGATGGGAGAGAGAAGGATGGTGGCTAAACTGTCATCTCTGCTGGAGTCCGAGTCCCACCATATGCAGGACATACTGAACGCACTGAGGAGCTCATTTAGCAGTAGACTACATCATCCTAGGTGCGCGACCGAGAGGTTTCGCAGGTCCTTCCTACCTATGGCTGTCAGACTGTATAACCTAAGCAGGGCTGCTCGCAGAGATAACAAAAAGACGTGATGACCTAATAGTATTGAATGCAAAGGATGCAACAGACTTACACAAATGGTCCCCTCCAGTATACAACTAGGACAATATCAGTCGCTACGGAGGGTGACAATATGTATGGGTACATACAGTATTCATACTAGGTAGGATAACTAAGTAGACAGTTATGCTGTTTATTCCATCTTGCTACAATGCTCCGCACTTTGTATATATATTTATGTGTACGTATGTATATTCACTGCTCTTATTTTATTTTTCGTATCTTCTTAATTATTGCTCTGAGTGTGGCTATCCCTGTGCTGTTGCAATCCTGGAATTTCCCCATTGTGGGACTAATAAAGGCTTATCTTATCTTAGAAAGAGACTGCACAAATTTGATTTTGGTGGGAGATGTCCAATGAGAAAAAAAAAAAAGAACGTCAAGACACGACTGAAGTTTGACAAAGTCCAGAATATCTGAAAATTTGATTTGGACAAATTACTTGGAACTATAAATTAATATTCTGGATACAATAACAGATGTCAGGTTTGGTGTAAACCAAAGACAGCAAAAGAACCTCATAGCATGGTGGTGGAATTAGCATGGTTTGGGCTGTTGTGTTACAACAGGGACTGGCCACTATTACTATCCCTGCCATAGAATCCACTGTGAATTATATCAGAGGGCGTGGAGGAAAATATGAGACTGTATGTCCAAAAACTGAAGTTGAAGCAGTTGAACCTGACAATGACCCAAAACTTTCAAGTAAATCCAATGAGGAATGGCTCAGAAGAAAGAAATGGAGACTTTAGGAAAGGCCTAGTCAAAGCTCAGATCTTATTCCAATTGAGATGTTTTGGAGTGATTTTAAAATGGGCTGTACATGCAAGAAACTCCTCAAAAAAAAAAAATCACACAGATGAATGACAAGCGGGAAAAACTCTCTGCCGGTTGATGATAGAGATATGTAGATGATTATAGGATATGTCTCATTGACATTATTTCAGCCAAAGTGAGAAATGCTAGCTATTAGGGCTTATAGTGCCCAGAATTTCTTCTCAGCCTGAATTTGATACAGTGGGGCAAAAAAGTATTTAGTCAGCCACCAATTGTGCAAGTTCTCCCACTTAAAAGATGAGAGAGGTCTCCAATTTTCATCATAGGTATACCTCAACTATGAGAGACAAAATGAGAATTCCCCGGGCATTATCATACTGATAATGAGTTCAAACAGGTGCCATTAATACAGGTAACGAGTGGAGGACAGAGGAGCCTCTTAAAGAAGAAGTTACAGGTCTGTGAGAGCCAGAAATCTTGCTTGTTTGTAGGTGACCAAATACTTATTTTACCGAGGAATTTACCAATTAATTCATTAAAAATCCTTCAATGTGATTTTCTGGATTTTTTTTTTCTCATTTTGTCTCTCATAGTTGACGTATACCTATGATGAAAATTGGAGACCTCTCTCATCTTTTAAGTGGGGGAACTTGCACAATTGGTGGCTGACTAAATACTTTTTTACCCCACTGTATCTTAATTTGTTCTATTAAATAGATGACTTTCTCTTTGTGTTTGTTCATAGGTGCAAGTACACTCCATTTGTCTATCAGCTTAATAAACTGAATATTTAATAACATGTTTTTTTTTGTTTGACAGTCATATTCCAGTTTATGTGGTTACTGGAATGACCATTTCATGAAGCACAATTTTTTTTACTTTTCTGATTCTCTATTTTTTGCCATTATCATTTTCTTGGCTGTGTTCCATGGCTGTTTTCAGGAAAAATATCCAATCAAACAGGTATCAAGGCATAGACGAGAATGCCATGCAGGGTTTTTCCAAGTGTAAAAAAAACCAAAAAAAAAACCAGACAGTATGCAAAAATGCTAGCCTTACCAGAGACATGTTCTTGGCTTCTAGTCAGGTATGAGGTTCAACCACCACTTGGAAAGAAATATGAAGTCCTTATTCAAGTCAAAGTATTTATTTCATTACTCATTACAGGAATTTGATGCAAAGTGCAATTCTCTGGTTTCCTTTCACCTTCTAGTTGAAGTCATTCAATGGGACTGTCAAATTTTTGCTGAAACATTTAAAGCACATAATCTTTGAGAATAATCTGCCATGACGGCGCTCCGTGAGACTGGAGCACACTATGATTTGCCAAGTTACTCCTTCTTCAAGTTTGTGAGGTGCTCATATGTTGAAAAGATGTGAATAACTTGTCACATTTCCAAAACCCTGCATGAAAAAATAAAGATGCCTTCCCCCATGACTGAAAATGAAGCCAGAATGAAAGTCACAAAAAATTCTCAAATGCTGGTGATAATGCCAGCTTTATTGACATTCAATCATGTACAGTAGAACAAAATTATGTTTCTCTTATCTACAATGTTAATCACATCTAGAATCAGAGAGGTTGCTGCCATGTAAGGCACTGCCACAAATTTCCCTCCTCAGTTCCATTATTGCTGAGCTGGATGGCAGGAAGTTCCACTTTTATATGGTCATCAGAATGACCTGGACAGGATTTGAACCCCGGCCTCCTGGGTGTGGGGCAGCTGCTCTACCAACTGAGCCACCATTCTGGTGGTAATGATTATAGAGATAGTGATTAGGTTTATTTTGAAAGACAGGAGGGTGCTCTGTTTCATTACCTCTGCCAGGCCGCAGGCCAGGAGGTAATGTTTTTGCCGGGGTTTGTCTGTCTGTCTGTCTGTCTGTCTGTCTGTTGGTTAGCAAGATAACTCAAAAAGTTTTGGACGGATTTCGATGAAACTTTCAGGTGTTGTTGGAAATGGTACAAGGAAGAACTGATTAAATTTTGGGGACGATCCGGATCACCGTCTGGATCCAGGAATTTTTTAAAGGATTCTTTAACATTGTGAGATAGGGCCATTTTCAACATGTGTGCAGGCACAATGGAGGGCGCTGGTCGTCGTGTCTGATGAACACGAACTCCGCGTTCTTCAAAGTTTTAGGCACAAAAGCACGCGGAAAACAGTGGTGGGCCAGGCCCGGCAGCGTGCCTGTGTTTGCGCTACGCTGCAAAAGCTGAGATGGCCAGCTGTCCGGCGCGGGATTATTTGGCAGAAATTCCCCGGGCAGCCATAGGGGCTGCGCAAAAACCAGTTCTCTGCCAGGGAAGCTTCCAAATCCTCTTTTGCCACGGAGCGCAACCCCAATATAAAACCCACGGCAACCTGTCTACCCAATTTGCATCCGTCAGTGAACCCCTGAGTGCTGCTTTCAGTGATCTATGAAAACGCTCGCATAACCCATTGGCCTGTGGGTTCTACGCGGTTGTGCGATGAATTGCAACGCCCGCAGCCTGGGAGTTTGGAGATGGAGGAGATGGACACAACAGCAACACTTGAGTTTATTACCTCCGCCAAGGAGGTAATGCTTTTACTGGCATTTGTCTGTTTGTCTGTCTGTCTGTCTGTTACCAACATAACTCAAAAAGTTATGAACGGATTTGGACAAAATTTTCAGGAAAGGTGTGTAATGGCACAGGGAACAGATGATTAGATTTTGGTGATGATCTGAGAGTGCATACCTCCACCAAGGGCTTTGTTTGTATTTGTGCAGCAGGATTACACAAAAACTACTGGATGGATTTGGATGAAATTTTCACCAGAGGTGGTTCTTGGCCTAGAGAGGAACCCATTACATTTTGGGGATGATCTGCGAATGCATACCTCAGCCAAGGCTCTTCTCACAGTCTGTCAGCCACAAAACTCCAAAACTAATGGACAGACTTCGATGCAATTTTCACCACAAGTGGCGATAGGCCTAAACACAAGCCCATTACATTTTGGAGGTCATCCATGAGAAACGGAAGGAGCCTTGGCAGAGGTATGCGCTCTATGAGTGCTTTTCTAGTTCAACATTACATCATAAAAAATAAGGAGCAACTTACAGATTACGTAAAGGCTTAAGGAGAGCTCAACCATTGGGCTGTCTTCTTGCATGAACAGAGATCAGAAACCGATCACTTAAAGGCCAAATGTCACGTAACAGGGTACTTTAAATGTCTTGAAACTAGATATAAAAGGGAACCGATCCGTTCGGGTCTTGGTGCATATGCTTCAGTAACGCCGGAATATTCGTTAATTTAAAACTGCCGCGCTTGGCCTGACATTCCTACTCACGGCCCCTGGAATCGCCTGGGGAAGAAGGCGGAAGTGACGAAATAGATTGTACCCTAGTTTGATGCTTGGGGTATTTCGATTGATTGTTTATATGGAGACTGGAAGGTTGAAGTGAGCAACAAGAAAGAAAAAATTGGATATTTCACCCATACCTTAAAATGGGACTATCAGGGACAGCTGGGTAATAAGGGACATTTCTCTGGGAAATGTTTTCATACCTGTCAAGTGAGACGTTTTCGCTGTATTTTAATACCGTAAAACGCGGCTATAAGGGACGGCGGAGTAATAAGGGACACTTTTCTGGGAAATGTTTTAAATGTAATTCGTGTTGTTATTGTCAAATATTTTAAGGATTCATGGATATTTGACAATAACAACACAACTCAGCATCCGGCGCAAAATAAAAAAAAAAGCAGAATTCTGCATTTGTAAGGCGATTCCTCTCTGTTCCGCAGCCGCTGCACAGCTGAAAGTGTTAAACCATTGTCCTAATGACTTCTCATTGTAGTGATAATAGCTCCCGCTGAGCGATCTGCCTGCCCCGACAATCAGACTAATGATTGAGTCCACACTTCTCAATGTAGTGATAATAGCTCCCGCTGGGCCGTGGCCATCAGACTAATGATTGAGTCCACACTTCTCAATGTAGTGCGAATAGCTCAGGCTGAGCCATCTGCCAGCACCCTAGCTGTGGGGGATCACACACACGGCGTGCTCCTCAACACACTCAATTTTTTTTCCCGTATATTTTTCTTTTGGGCGTACAGAAATGGCAATACGCCCGTTTTTGCTAAAATTGCATTTTCCCCGTATTTTCCTTAAAATATTTGACAATAACAACACGAATTACATTTAAAACATTTCCCAGAAAAGTGTCCCTTATTACTCCGCCGTCCCTTATAGCCGCGTTTTACGGTATTAAAATACGGCGAAAACGTCTCACTTGACAGGTATGCGCCTCCATTTTCATATTGATCTGGTCAATTTCTTGACAGCAGCGGCTCTCCTCCACTGTAATAATAATGGCTTCCGAAAAATCAATATTTATGGGGCGCCCTCGACAGACCCCCTTCGGCTTCCCAATTCTGGAGGCGATTAATGTCCAGTTCAATGACATTTTCCACTGGTTCTGCTCTCTGGTCATCGTCGGAACTGTTGTCATCAGACAAAGCATCTGATTCCGTCTCGGACGGCTCGAACCTGTAAGGTTCTATGCCTCTGTCACTGTCTGAACCACTGACAAAAAAAAGACAAAAAAAAAAAAGACAAAACTAAACTAATTTGTTCACAATCGCTGTCACTTTCTGTCATGATTGTCCAATGTTGATAAGTGTGAATGTGGATAGGCAGGGCAGCCAGGGTACAACTTGTGACGTCAAAAACATGGGCGTGGTCTGGACTGGCTGTCACAAGCCAGCAAGCAAGGCGGGGCCTTCACCTGGTGTATTTTGTGCAATTATGTAAATACAGGTGGGTGATATGGTCTCCGGTATGAGTATTTGGTTTAAGCTATGTGTATTTTATCTAAATTCGTTGTCACTTAGAAAAAAAAATTACGTGACATTTGGCCTTTAAAGAGTGAGTATGAAGGAGTTTTAATAATTTCTTTATTCTAGTGTTTTCATTGTAACACAAGTAACCAGTAGTTTGTGTTGTAGTGACCTTAATGCAATTACTGAATTTTATGGAAGAGCATTACATTATTTTATAAGATAAGATAAGATAAGCCTTTATTAGTCCCACAATGGGGAAATTCCAGGATTGCAACAGCACAGGGATAGCAACACTCAGAGCAATAATTTAGAAGATAAGAAAATAAGAGCAGTGAATATACATATGTACACATAAATATACAGTATACTGTAAATATATATATACGCACAGTGCGGAGCATTGTAGCTAGATGGAATAAACAGCATAACCGTCTATTTAGTTACCCTACATGGTATGAATATGTACCCATACATATTGTCACCCTCCATAGCGACTGATATTGTCCTAGTTGTATACTGGAGGGGACCATTTGCGTAAGTCTGTTGCCTCTTTTGCATTCAATATTATTAGGTCGTCATGTTTTTTTTGCTATCTCTGCGAGCAGCCCTGCTTAGGCTATACAGTCTGACAGCCGTAGGTAGGAAGGACCTGCGAAATCTCTCGGTCCCGCACCTAGGATGATGTAGTCTACTGCTAAATGAGCTCCTCAGTGCGTTCAATATGTCCTGCATGGGGTGGGACTCGGACTCCAGCAGAGATGACAGTTTAGCCACCATCCTTCTCTCTCCTATCTCCTCCACTGGGTCAAGGCATTGCCCCAGGACAGAGCTAGCTTTCTTGATTAGTTTGTTCAGTCTCTTCCTATCGGCTGCTGTAATGCCGTTGCCCCAGCAGACCACTCCAAAAGTGATGGCTGATGCCACCACCGTGTCGTAGAATGTCTTCAGCAGCGCCCCTTGTACACCAAAAGACCTGAGCCTCCTCAGTAGGAACAGCCTGCACTGTCCCTTCTTGTAGAGTGCGTCGGTATTGTGTGACCAGTCTAGTTTATTGTTCAGATGAACACCCAGGTACTTGTAGGATGTCACCATTATTATAGACAGCAACTGTGGAATGTATAAAATCTAACACAAATGTGCATGTGGGCACCCACACTTTTTTGTGAAGCTGATGTGGAATATTTTAAATGATATAGGTTCTGTGAAACGAAAAATGTAGATGATATGAGAGTGTATCCTGCTAATCAAGCAGCAGGCTATGGGTAGAATTAGCTATAATAGCCTTATATTAAAAATGCTTAAAAAAAAGCTAACATTAGAATCATATGTTAGCTGTTTTAACTGATATGCAGAGGCACTGCAGAAGCAAATGCTTGGGGCCCCAGGGCGACAGCGGATCCCCGACAGCTGGCCAACTTTGAATCACTACAGCGGTGACAGTGTGGAGAGTTTGCAATGACAGTGGTAGGCCAACACAGAACTGCCTTAGGAGGCCCCACCCCCACCTCTCACTCTCACAAGTAGTGGTAGGCATCTTATGTAAGCAAACAAAAGACAGTGTCTGTATGAAAATGAAGGGAAGTTATCCATCTGGCAGTAACAAAAGAAAAAAGAGGAAAATCACTGCTCAAAGGGTCTTGATGGGTATACTGACTTCAAAGTGTGGGTTTAATTCCCCAAGAGAACTTTGAGAAATGCTAAGATTCTGTACTTTTTAAGTATACACTGTATTTTTGAAGTCAATATTTTTTGTACAATTTATAATACAATATTTATATAATATTTGCCCTCTACATTTATATTGTGTTAACTTTATGCATTGCACTTGGGTTTTTTGTAGTTCTTTTGTTATCTAAAGTTATTTTATTATTTATTAAATTTTTTAAATTTTTTTTTTTCTTTTGTTATCTAAACCTGGATTCATGCTACACCTCTGCTGTCTGCGTACGTGTAACCGGAAACCTCGTGTGATGAAATTTTCGTCATCATCCCCACTCCACTAGTGTCTGCATTGCTCGACTGCGGATGACCGCATGCAGCCCAAATTTTGTGACTGTGCCGCCTGCTCACGACCTGAACGTGTTGAAAAGCGCATGCGCAAGACTGAACATCCCATTCACGAGGTGGCGATATAGGCACTGCATACATCAGTAGATGAAGAAGTCGAGGAGGCAGAAAACGAGAATAAAAACATACATGAACGAGAAAAGCACTCATAGAGCGCATACCTATGCCAAGGCTCCTTGGTGGAGGTATGCACTCTCAGATCATCACCAAAATCTAATCATCTGTTCCCTGTGCCATTACACACCTTTCCTGAAAATTTTGTCCAAATCCGTTCATAACTTTTTGAGTTATGTTGGTAACAGACAGACAGACAGACAAACAGACAAATGCCAGTAAAAGCATTACCTCCTTGGCGGAGGTAATAAACTCAAGTGTTGCTGTTGTGTTCATCTCCTCCATCTCCAAACTCCCAGGCTTCGGGCGTTGCAATTCATCGCAAAACCGCGTGGAACCCACAGGCCAATGGGTTATGTGAGCGTTTTCATAGATCACTGAAAACAGCACTCAGGGGTTCACTGACGGATGCAAATTGGGTAGACAGGTTGCCGTGGGTTTTATTGGGGTTGTGCTCCGCGGCAAAAGAGGATTTGGAAGCTTCCCCGGCAGAGAGCTGGTTTTTGCGCAGTCCCTATGGCTGCCCGGGGAATTTCTGCCAAATAATCCCACGCCGGACAGCTGGCCGTCTCAGCTTTTGCAGCGTAGCGCAAACACAGGCACGCTACCGGGCCCGGCCCACTACTGTTTTCCGCGTGCTTTTGTGCCTAAAACTTTGAAGAACGCGGAGTTTGTGTTCGTCAGACACGACGACCAGCGCCCTCCATTGCGCCTGCACAGATGTTGAAAATGGCCCTATCTCACAATGTTAAAGAATCATTTAAAAAATTCCTGGATCCAGACGGTGATCCGGATCATCCCCAAAATTTATTCAGTTCTTCCTTGTACCATTTCCAACAACGCCTGAAAGTTTCATCGAAATCCGTCCAAAACTTTTTGAGTTATCTTGCTAACCAGCAGACAGACAGACAGACAGACAGACAAACCCCGGCAAAAACATTACCTCCTGGCCTGCGGCCTGGCAGAGGTAATCATACATAAGATAAGATAAGATAAGCCTTTATTAGTCCCACAATGGGGAAATTCCAGGATTGCAACAGCACAGGGATAACAACATTCAGAGCAACAATCAGAAGGCAAGAAAAAACAAGAGCAGCGAGTATACATATGTACATATAAACATAAATATATAGACACATGGTGCGGAGCATTGTAGCTAGATGGAATAAATATATAGATATATAAACACACAGTGCAGAGCATTGTAGCTAGATGGAATAAATATATGAATATATAAACACACAGTGCGGAGCATTGTAGCTAGATGGAATAAGATAAGATAAGATAAGATAAGCCTTTATTAGTCCCACAACGGGGAAATTCCAGGATTGCAACAGCACAGGGATAGCAACACTCAGAGCAACAATCAGAAGGCAAGAAAAAAACAAGCAAGCAAGAGCAGCTAATATACATATGTACATATTACTATAAAATATATATATACACACACACAGACACACAGTGCAGAGCATTGTAGCTGGATGGAATAAATATATGAATATATAAACACACAGTGCAGAGCACTGTAGATAGATGGAATCAATATGTAAATATATAAACACCCACAGTACGGAGCATTGCAGCTAGGTGGAATAAATATGTAAGTATATAAACACACACAGTGCGGAGCAATGTAGCTAGATGGAATAATATCCATCCATCCATCCATCCATCTTCTACCGCTTTTCCGGAGGTCCGGGTCGCGGAGGCAGCAGTTCAAGCAGAGAAGCCCAGACTTCCCTCTCCCCAGCCACCTGCTCCAGCTCTTCAGAGGGGATACCAAGGCGTTCCCAGACTAGCTGGGAGACATAGTCTCTCCACCGAGTCCTGGGTCTGCCCCGGGGTCTCCTCCCAGTGGGACGTGCCTGAAACACCTCAAGTGGGAGGCGTCCAGGAGGCATCCTAATCAGATGCCCATACCACCTCAACTGACTCCTTTCAATGTGGAGGAGCAGCGGTTCTACTCTGAGCCTCTCCCGGATGACTGAGCTCCTCACCCTATCTCTGAGGGTGAGTCCAGCAATCCTACGGAGAAAGCTCATTTCAGCCGCTTGTATCCGCGATCTCGTTCTTTCGGTCATTACCCAAAGCTCGTGACCATAGGTGAGAGTAGGAACGTAGATTGACTGGTAAATCGACAGCTTTGCCTTAGAACTAAGCTCCCTCTTCACCACAACAGACCGGTACAACGTCCGCATCACTGCAGATGCTGCTCCAATCCGTCTGTCGATCTCTCGCTCCATTTTCCCCTCACTCGTGAACAAGACCCCAAGATACTTAAACTCCTCCACTTGGGGCAGGAGCCTGTCCCCAACCCGGAGAGGACAATCCACCTTTTTCCGGCTGAGGACCATGGACTCGGACTTGGAGGTGCTGATTCTCATCCCAGCCGCTTCACACTCAGCGGCAAACCGTCCCAGCAAGAGCTGTAGGTCATTGCTGGATGAAGCCAACAGGACAACATCATCTGCAAACAACAGAGATGAGATCCTGTGGTCACCAAGCATGACACCCTCCATTCCCTGGCTGCGCCTAGAAATCCTGTCCATAAAAATTATGAACAGGACCGGTGACAAAGGGCAGCCCTGGCGGAGTCCAACTCTCACTGGGAATGACTCCGACCGAGTGTTGGCAATGCGAACTAAACTCTCACAACGGTCGTACAGAGACCGAATAGCTCGTAACAACAAGCCCGATACCCCATACTCCCGAAGCACCCCCCACAAAAATCCACGAGGGACGCGGTCAAATGCCTTCTCCAAGTCCACAAAACACATGTAAACTGGTTGGGCAAACTCCCACGAACCCTCAAGAATTCTCGAGAGGGTAAAGAGCTGGTCCGATGTGCCACGGCCAGGACGAAAACCACATTGCTCCTCCTGAATCCGAGGTTCGACCAACGGCCGGACTCTCCTCTCCAGTACCTTGGCATAGACCTTCCCAGGGAGGCTGAGGAGTGTGATCCCTCTAAAGTTGGAGCACACCCTCCGGTCCCCTTTTTTGAAGAGAGGAACCACCACCCCGGTTTGCCATGCCAAAGGCACTGCCCCCGACCTCCACGCAATGTTGCAGAGGCGTGTCAACCATGACAACCCAACAACATCCAGGGCCTTGAGGTACTCGGGGCGAATCTCGTCCACCCCCGGGGCCCGGCCACCAAGGAGATTTTTAACCACCTTGGCGACCTCAGCCCCTGTGATAGGCGAGTCATCCCCCTCGTCCCCAAACCCTGCTTCCTCTGTGGAAGGCGTATCAGTGGGATTGAGGAGATCCTCGAAGTATTCCTTCCACCGCCCGACGATATCCCCAGTTGAAGTCAACAGTGTCCCATCCGCCCCATACACAGTGTGGACGGGGAGCTGCTTTCCCCTCCTGAGCCGCCGAACAGTTTGCCAGAATCTCTTTGAAGCCGACCGAAAGTCTTGTTCCATGGCCTCACCGAACTCCTCCCATACCCGGGTTTTTGCTTCAGCAACCACCCGAGCTGCACTCCGCTTGGCCTGCCGGTACACCTCAGCTGCTTCGGGAGTCCCACAAGCCAACCAAGCTTGATAGGACTCCTTCTTCAGCTTAATGGCCCCCCTCACCACTGGTGTCCACCACTTGGTTCGGGGGTTGGGAATAATATGTAGATATATAAAAAAAAATAATATGGAATAATATGTAGATATATAAAAAACACAGTGCGGAGCATTGTAGCTAGATGGAATAAATATGTAAATATATAAACACACACAGTGCAGAGCATTGTTGCTAGATGGGATGAAACAGCATAACCGTCTACTTAGTTATCCTACATGGTATGATTATGTGCCCATACATATTCTCACCCTCCATAGTGACCGGTATTTTCCTAGTTGTATGCCGGAGGGGACCATTGTGTAAGTCTATTGCATCTTTTGCATTCAAAAAACTATTAGTTTGTTACATCTTTTTGCTATCTCTGTGAGCAGCCCTGCTTAGGTTGTACAGTCTGACAGCCGTTGGTAGGAAGGACCTACGAAACCTCTCGGTTGTGCACCTGGGAGGATGTAGTCTGCTGCTAAATGAGCTCCTCAGTGCATTCAGTATGTCCTGCATAGGGTGGAACTCGGACTCCAGCAGAGATGACAGTTTAGCCATCGTCCTTCTCTCTCCTATCTCCTCCACCGGATCAAGGCGCTGCCCCAGGACAGAGCTAGCTTTCTTAATCAGTTTGTTCAGTCTCTTCCTATCGGCTGCAGTAATGCCACTGCCCCAGCAGACCACTCCAAAAGTGATGGCTGATGCCACCACCGTGTCTTCAGCAGCGCCCCTTGTACACCAAAAGACCTGAGTCTCCTCAGCAGGAACAGCCTGCGCTGTCCCTTCTTGTAGAGTGTGTCAGTATTGTGTGACCAGTCTAGTTTATTGTTCAGATGAACACCCAGGTACTTATAGGATGTCACCATCTCGATGTCTGTTCCCATCTCCATTGGAGATGAGGCCAACGATCGCAGAGTCATCAGAGAACTTCTGTAGATGGCAGTGTGTTGTGTTGTGTGAGAAGTCTGCAGTATAAAGAGTGAACAGGAAGGGAGCCAGCACCGTTCCCTGGGGGGCCCCCGTGCTACTGATGATCGTGTCGGACACACAGTCCCGGGTTCTCACAAACTGAGGCCGGTTCGTGAGGTAGTCCAGGATCCATGATGACAGGTGCTGGTCCACCCCTGCGCGCAGCAGCTTGTCCTTCAGGATCATCGGTTGGATGGTGTTGAAAGCACTGGAGAAGTCAAAGAACATGATCCTCACCATATTCCCGGGCTTCTCCAGGTGGGACAGAGAACGGTGAAGGAGGAAGATCACCGCATCCTTCACCCCAATGCCATGCTGGTAGGCGAACTGGAGTGGATCCATCGCTGGTCCCACCAGGGGGCGGAGGTGAGCAAGGAGCATTCTCTCCAGGGTCTTCATCAAGTGGGACGTCAAGGCCACCGGTCTGTAGCTGTTCAGGTCTTTGGGGTGGGAAGTTTTTGGTACAGGTACCACACAAGATGTTTTCCACAGCTGTGGTACCCTCCCCAGCTTCAGGCTCAGGTTGAAGATGTATGTCACAATCCCACACAGCTGGTCTGCACAGGACTTGAGGAGCTTTGCGCTGATGCCCTCCGGTCCCAACGCCTTCCTCGCCTTGATCTTCCTCAGCTCCGTCCTCACCTGGGTCCTGGTCAGGGTCAGGATGGGGGGCTGTGTGTTGGGAGTGGGGGGGTGTTGGTGGAGTGGGGAGTGGGCAGCAGGACTTGATTTCTTTAGAGGCAGCAGTGGTTGTTGTGCAGTCGGGGGGAGGGCGGTTGGTCAAACCTATTGAAAAACAGATTCAGGTTGTTCGCCCACTCCCTGCCCCCCGTGGCCTGGGGGGAGGTATTCTGGAGCCCAGAGATGGTTTTGAGGTTTCTCCAGACCCTGCTGATGTCGCTCTGTTGCAACTTGTCCTCCATCTTCTTCCTGAAGCTGTCCTTGCCTTCTCTGATCTTTCTCCTCAGCTCCCTCTGTACAGACTTCAACATCTCCCTGTTCCCCGACCTGAAGATCCTCTTCTTCTCTCTCAGAAGTGTTTAATCTCAGGGTTGATCCAGGGTTTGTTGTTTGAGCAACACCGTATGGTCTTGGTGGGAACGGATTTGTCCACACAGAAGCTGAGGTAGTCTGTGAAGGTGTGAGTGAGGCCATCAATGTCCTCACCATGTGGATCGCCAAGCTGCTTCCAGGCGGTGGCTTCAAAACAGCCTTTTAGAGTGTCCATTGTCTCCTCAGACCATAACTCCACTGTGCACATGGCCGGAGGTTGTCTGTGCACTAGGGGTTTGTACACCAGCCGGAGATGAACCAAGTTGTGATCCGATTTCCCGAGTGGGGGGAGTTGTGATGAGGTGTACGCCTCCTTAGTGTTTGCGTAGAATAAGTCCAGTGTTTTATTGTCTCTAGTGTGGCATGTGACATACTGGGTGAATGTGGGTAGAATGGGAGACAGTGAAACATGGTTGAAATCGCCTGAGATGAGGAGAAGAGCATCTGGGTGTTCTGTCTGCAGCCTGCTGGTTACTGAATGGATGACGTCACGCGCTGTCCCAGCGTTCGCCGTCGGATTTGCATAAACAACAATGCAGATCACGTGTGAGTGTTCTCTCGGGAGATATGTAGGCCGCATGCTAACAGCTAGCAACTCAATGTCTTTGCTGCAGTGTCGTTGTTTAACAGTGATATGTCCCGGTCTGCACCAGTTGTTGTTAACATACATTATCACTCCACCGCCCCTTGCTTTGCCACTGTCTGGTGTTCGGTCAGCCAGTATCATGTGGAAACCCTCCAGCTCAATGTTAGCATCTGCTGCTAGTTCAGTTAGCCACGTCTCAGAAAACAAAAGGAGAGAGCACTCCCGATATGTGCTATCATAACGGCAGATAGCCGCTGGCTCATCTACCTTTCCCAGTATAGAGCGTACATTTCCCATGACAACAGATGGAAGGGAGGGTCTGTACCTTATATTTTTTGTCCTCCGCCTTACTCCAGCCCGGCAGCCGCGGCGTTTTCGCCTCAGTTCTCTCGGTATGTCGAGTTTTTCCAATGGGACCGGGTGGCGGTTGAATGCTAGCAGCTCTTCCCTGCTGTATCGTATCCTGCTATAAACAGTGGCTCCGTCCACCGGCTCAGGAGACATTTGGGACAATCTGTGTGTCCGTGATATAAGTGGAGTGAAAAAAAAAAAGACGGATCAAAAGAGAGAGGAAGGGAAAAAGACTCGGAATCGAGCCACTGTTGCAAAAGGCAGCCTACTCGTGTGGCGCCGGGAGAGAAAAAAAAATAATAAATAAATATGTGAATAAATATGTGAATAAATATGTGAATATATAAACACAGTGTGGAGCGTTGTAGCTAGATGGAATAAATATATGAATATATAAACACAGTGCGGAGCATTGTAGCTAGATGGAATAAATATGTAAATATATAAACACAGTGCGGAGCATTGTAGCTAGATGGAATAAATATGTAAATATATAAACACACACACAGTGCGGAGCATTGTAGCTAGATGGAATAGATATGTAAATATATAAACACACACTGTGGAGCATTGTAGCTAGATGGAATAAATATGTAAGTATATAAACACACAGTGTGGAGCATTGTCACTAGATGGAATAAATATATAAATATATAAACACACACAGTGCGGAGCATTGTAGCTAGATGGAATGAAACAGCATAACCGTCTACTTAGTTATCCTACATGGTATGATTATGTACCCATACAAATTGTCACCCTCTGTAGCTACCGGTATTTTCCTAGTTGTATACAGGAGGGGACCATTGTGTAAGTCTATTGCGTCTTTTGCATTCAATACTATTAGGTTGTCACGTCTTTTTGCTATCTCTGCGAGCAGCCCTGCTTAGGTTATACAGTCTGACAGCCGTTGGTAGGAAGGACCTGCGAAACCTCTCGGTTGTGCACCTAGGATGATGTAGTTTGCTGCTAAATGAGCTCCTTAGTGCATTCAGTGTGTCCTGCATAGGGTGGAACTCGGACTCCAGCAGAGATGACAGTTTAGCCACGATCCTTCTCTCTCCCATCTCCTCCACTGGGTCAAGGCGCTGCCCCAGGACAGAGCTAGCTTTCTTGATCAGTTTGTTCAGTCTCTTCCTATCGGCTGCTGTAATGCCACTGCCCCAGCAGACCACTCCAAAAGTGATGGCTGATGCCACCACCGTGTCGTAGAATGTCTTCAGCAGTGACCCTTGTACACCAAAAGACCTGAGTCTCCTCAGTAGGAACAGCCTGCGCTGTCCCTTCTTGTAGAGTGTGTCAGTATTGTGTGACCAGTCTAGTTTATTGTTCAGATGAACACCCAGGTACTTGTAGGATGTCACCATCTCAATGTCGGTTCCCTGTATGTTTACTGGTGCTGTGAGGGGTTGTCCTTGCCTGCGGCAGTCCACCACCAGCTCCTTAGTTTTCCTCACGTTGATCTGGAGGCAGTTCCGATGGCACCAGTCCACAAAGTCCTGGATAAGTCCTCTGTACTCAGCTTCATCTCCGTTGGAGATGAGGCCAACGATCGCAGAGTCGTCAGAGAACTTCTGTAGATGGCAGTGTGTTGTGTTGTGTGAGAAGTCTGCAGTATAAAGGGTGAACAGGAAGGGAGCCAAAACCATTCCCTGGGGGGCCCCTGTGCTACCGATGATCGTGTCGGACACACAGTCCCGGGTTCTCACAAACTGTGGCCGCTTTGTGATGTAGTCCAGGATCCATGATGACAGGTGCTGGTCCACCCCTGCGCACAGCAGCTTGTCCTTCAGGATCATCGGTTGGATGGTGTTGAAAGCACTGGAGAAGTCAAAGAACATGATCCTCACTGCATTCCCAGGCTTCTCCAGGTGGAACAGAGAACGGTGAAGGAAGAAGATGACCGAATCCTCCACCCCAATACCATGCTGGTAGGCGAACTGGAGTGGATCCATCGCTGGTCCCACCAGGGGGCGGTGAGTAAGGAGCAGTCTCTCCAGGGTCTTCATCATGTGGGACGTCAGGCCCACTGGTCTGTAGCTGTTCAGATCTTTGGGGTGGGAAGTCTTTGGTACAGGTACCACACAAGATGTTTTCCACAACTGTGGTACCCTCCGCAGCTTCAGGCTCAGGTTGAAGATGTACTCCACAATCCCACACAGCTGGTCTGCACAGGACTTGAGGAGCTTTGCACTGATGCCGTCCGGTCCCGACGCCTTCATCGCCTTGATCTTCCTCAGCTCCGTCCTCACCTGGGTCTTAGTGAGGGTCAGGTTGGGGGGCTGTGTGTTGGGAGTGGGGGGGTGATGGTGGAGTGGGGAGTGGGCAGCAGGACTTGATGTGTTCAGAGGCAGCAGTGGTTGTTGTGCAGTCGAGGGGGAGGGCGGTTGGTCAAATCTATTAAAAAACAGGTTCAGATTGTTCGCCCACTCCCTGCCCCCCGTTGCCTGGGGGGAGGTATTCTGGAGCCCAGAGATGGTTTTAAGGTTTCTCCAGACCCCACTGATGTCGCTCTGTTGCAGCTTGTCCTCCATCTTCTTCCTGAAGCTGTCCTTGCCTTCTCTGATCTTTCTCCTCAGCTCCCTCTGTACGGACTTCAGCATCTCCCTGTTCCCTGACCTGAAGATCCTCTTCTTCTCTCTCAGAAGTGTTTTTATCTCAGGGTTGATCCAGGGTTTATTGTTTGAGCAACACCGTATGGTCTTGGTGGGAACGGTGTTGTCCACACAGAAGCTGATGTAGTCCGTGATGGTGTGAGTGAGGCCATCGATGTCCTCACCATGTGGATCACAGAGCTGCTCCCAGGCGGTGGCTTCAAAACAGCCCTTTAGAGGGTCCATTGCCTCCTCAGACCATAACTTCACTGTGTATACATACTTTCTTTTACAGCGGCAGCAGCATCTTCATGCAAAAGGAGTGAAAACCGGGAAGTCAAACAGCAGAAATGGACTCTATATTTAAAGAGAAACTTTGTGAAAAAGTCTGCTGTTGATGGATGTTGCTCTCGCGTTTCTTCGTTGGTGAAAATCCTGGCGTGTCATCGCCCTGGCATTACCTATCGAGCAGGAGTGAAACTACAAATGATGGTTTTGCGCATGCGTCAACCGCGTGGCCTGTGTAGATGAAAAAAGCGAGCATGAACATCGCCGCGTGCGTGCCGGGCTCGATCAAAGCGTACGTGGATCAAAGCAGACTAGAGGGAAATGCAGCATGAATAAGGCTTTAGGTTATTTAATTATTTATTTATGGCCTAGTCAGTAGAGCATCCGTTCCACAAATGGGAGGTTGTAAGTTCAAGTCCTACACCAGGTCATACCAAAGACCATATAAAAATAGTACTTCCTGCCTTCCAGCTTGGTGCTCAGCATAACAGAATGGAAGAAGGAAAGTTGGTTACACAGCCACAGGGTTACTCCCTGTGCCGGTCCTAAGCCTGGATAAGTGGGCAGGGCTGTGTCAGGAAGGGCATCTGGTATAAAATCCTCGCCCAATCGACACGCAGATCATTGCAATATCAGGTGATGATATGCTGTGGCGACCCCAGAAGGGAGCAGTAGAAAGAGAAAGAAAGTCTATATTGTTCTGGTTTTGATTGTTCTGCTTTTTATTGCTCTTGAGAATTCTATTTTTGAATTTAATGTTTATATTCTTATTTTGAAAAGATACTGATGTACACTCGTGAAATAAAAAATGTGCACATTTCACATTTTTTGTTAGTGTCATATTATTTATTATATAAGGGTGATGAGTGCTTGTTGGAGGGGCCCCCTGTGAATTTTTGCCTCGAGTCATATGAGTTAGCCTTTTTATTAGCAAGCTAATGTTTAGTATACTGTCTGATTAGCTGTTTTTATCCTCACTTATGGAATGCCCCTTGATAAACAAAGAAACTGACTGTTAATGGAACTACTTAGTGTGCAGTATCATAACATTAAGTCATTATTCTATACATTTTCTGCTTAAATCAGCTGAAGGTGTTGATTTTCATTCTTAAATCCCATTTGTAAAACCTAACTTATGCTGTAGGTGTGCTTATATGATGTGCTTTGTATGGAGTAAATACTCTTCAATTATTTTTCATGGGAAATTTGTCAAACTTTTTATTAAACAGGAACCACCTTATCATGGTGGAGGAGTTTGAGTTTCCGAATGATCCCAGGAGCTATGTTGTTGGCGGGCAACTTGCCCCTGGTAGGGGTCTTCTAAGGCAAACTCCTGGGTGAAGGGCCAGACTGTGAGCGGTCCAGTGGATCTCCATGAAAAACGTTACATCAAGGACCCAGTGTACCCAAAGGAGGCACATGAGTCTGCCGTCCAGTGGGCTCACCACCTGCAGGAGGGATCATGGGGATCATGGTGTTGTATGAACTGGGCAGAAGTCTGGGCTACTCTGCCTAGACTGATGCTCCTGTGACTCGGATTCCCAGATAAGCGGTAGAAAATGGATGGATGGATGGATGGAGAAATTAACAGAAAAGAGAAAATACCCTGCAGTCTTTAACATAAAATGGTGCCACACAAAACAAATGTTCTTTAGATTATTAATAATCTACAAAAAGTTGTCCCATTTATAGAATTTATTTTGTAAAAATAAATACAAGTATTTAGGTTAATTGGCATCAAAAACTGGGGATTCTAAATTGTCGTTAGGTATGACTGTGAGAGTGAAAGGTTGTCTGTCTCTCTGTGTTGGCCCTGCGATGGACTGGCGAACTGTCCAGGGTGTACCCTGCCTCTCGCCCAAAGATGCTGGGATAGGCTCCAGCCCCCCCGCGACCCGAAAAGGATTAAGCAGAAGAAGATGAATGAATGAAAGATGAATGAAATACAAGTATATTTTTACATAGCAATATAATGTAGTGTATTTAACTCAAGGTATATTGTATGCTATTTTTTTAAACAAATCGTGTGAAACACTTTGCTGTGAATACTTTCCACACCAACAAATATAATGTGCAATGCTAGTTTCAGTGGGAATATGCAGCCCACACAGCTGCTTGGTTGTTTCAGTGGCTCAGTGGTATTGTTCACCACCTCATCATCCTCAGAAAACAACACAGAATCATCCATCATGTCCTGCAGGGCTAAAGATGGAGAAGAGCCTATTTCAAAGATCTGTACACCAGTCATACATATTTATGGGTTGGGGTAAGTTGCATGCAGTATTGCTTTCTTCATGAAATAAAGCTTCCAGTTATGATGCTAGCATTTTCTTATTTTTTTTTTCTTTAAAAAGTAGAAATTTACAGGTACACTTTCCCCATCATGGACAAAAACAAAAACATGTAGTGTGTTCTGAGCTTCTTAAGCGAATTGAACAGGCTGATGTTAGTAGTAGTAGTAGATTAGTTTATTTGACAGGGACAGTGCAATAAACATAGACAATTAATCAAAGACAATCAATCTGATGTGTTGCACATAGAGTGTATAGCTATTAGCTAATTTGCAACTCTTGTCCCTGGATGGGCTTTAGAAAAAAGAATCAAGATAAAAATATACACAATAACCACATACATCAATGCAGAAAAATTATAAATACACAATTATAAATATTATAAATATTATAAATACACAAATATAACAGCCTGACTCACCTTTAACATAAATATTATAAATACACAAATATAACAGCCTGACTCACATTTAACACATATAACATAACTCACATTTGCCTATTTCAGGCCTTCCTCCCTCCTTCACTCACTATAAACAAACACATTTATTCCTTCCCTTCATTCACTCTCACTTTGCAGACAAATAATTCATACATGAGTACATTCTTGTTTATTTTTCAGCCAGTTTTTTTTTTTTTTTCCACAATATCTTTATTGAACCTTTTTTTTTTTTTTTAACAAACATGATACAAACAATCAAACACTAACACTAAAGTACTACAAAAAAAAAAAATGCACTAAAAACACCAACAACCACCAACAAAATCAAGTCTTCAACAATGCTCCTCTGTTTAGTCTAGACAATCCAATACATAAGTATACATATTATGTTCACCAGTTTGGAATTTACAAGGTCCACACACATCATTCACCTTCTTCTTCAAGAGTTATGTTTAAATTTTTTACATAATCAATAAAAGGTCTCCATATATTCTCAAACACAATTTCCTTTGATTTTAGTATATATGTTATTCTTTCTAATGGAAGGTTTGTTAACATCTGTCTTAACCACTGAGTCACATCTGGTCTATGAGTCTTTTTCCATAATAGTGCAATACATTTTTTGGCATTAAGCAAACTGAGGTCTATGAATGTTCTTTCACTTTTATTAAAATTATGCTTTTCTGGGTACAGACCCAACAAAAACAGTTTAGGATTCAATATGATTTGTTTTGAGATTATTTTTTCAATTGTTACCCTCACCTCTTCCCAAAACATTCTTATTAATCTACATTCCCATAAACAATGAAATAGGGTTCCTTTACTTTCCATGCATTTTGTGCATGTATCTGGTATATTTTTGTTATATCTATTTAACTCCTCCGGTGTAACATACATCCGCATTAACCATTTGAAATGTATCAATTTAAGGCGTGCATTTATTGATTTGGTTTGAGCTTCTGTACAAGCCAATTCCCATTGTTCCTCTGAAATTTCAATTTGCAGATCTTCTTTCCAGTAGTTTAATCTTTTCAGTGAATTTTCACTTGAAGATAGTGTCAATGAGTTATAAAACTCTGAAATAATACCCTTTCTTTTACTATCTTTCATCATCATTTTTTCCAAGGATGAATAAATAGGTCGAGTGAGAGCTTTATTTTGATTTGATCGAATAAAGTTTCTAAGTTGAAGATATTTAAAAAAATGTGTTCTATTGAGATTAAATTTGATCCTCAGCTCTTCAAAAGACATTATGTTGTCTGCACATGGCAAATATAAATCCTGAATCTTTTGTATCCCTTTTAAATTCCATACTTTAAATACAGCGTCCGCTCTCCCTGGTTTAAAATATTGATTACCCCATATTGGACTAAATTGTGACAATAACTGTGGTTCTTTTAAATAGTTTTTAGCTTCACACCATATTTTGATCATATGCTTTACAAATGGATTTTTAACTTGTTTTTGTAATTTTTTTGCCGAATCTGAGTATATGAATATGGGAAGAGGTAAAGGTAAATTGTATGATTCCATTTCAGTCCAGTGAGGGAGATCATTTGATGAAAAATAATATGTCATAGACCTCAGTTGTGCCGACCAATAATACAACATAAAATTTGGACATTTCAGACCTCCACGATCAAATGGTAAATATAATAAAGACAAACGTAATCTAGCCCTCCTGTTGTTCCATATAAATTCCACTAACTTTTTTTTTATTCTTGAGAATAGATCTAAAGGTGGTGATAAGGGAATGTATTGAAATAAATAAAGTATTTTAGGTAAAATATTACTTTTAAGTATATTGATTCTCCCGATCATCGACATTGGTAGTGACATCCATCTCTGAGTTAACTCATTGATATCTGACATTAAGGCTTCATAGTTGACACTGGCGACTGATTCTAGCTTAGGCATAATTTGGATTCCTAAATATTTAAACTGATTTACAACATTGAATTGATTTACCTCAGGGGCTGGGTAATTTCTCTGGGTCTCATTTAGCATTAATATTGAAGATTTAGTTTTATTTATTTTATATCCTGATATTTCCCCAAAATTCTTTATTAAATTCAACAAGGTTGGAATTGATTTTTTTAGATTCGACATAAACAAAATTATGTCATCGGCGTACAGGGAGATTTTATGTTCTGTTGGTCCAACTTTAATTCCATATATTTGTGAATGTAAACGTATCGCTATCGCTAAAGGTTCAATTGCCATAGTAAACAGTAAAGGTGAAAGTGGACAGCCTTGTCGACATCCTCTATTGATTTTTATTGGTTTTGAAATATTGTTATTTGTTAGGATTTCTGCTGTAGCATTATTGTATATTATTTGAACCCATTTTATGAAATTATTTCCAAGTCCAAACCTTTGTAGGACTTCAAAAAGAAAGGGCCATTCAACTCTATCAAAGGCCTTTTCGGCGTCCAATGATAGGAGAGCTGTATCCGGTGCTTCTTTATTAAAATAAATAATATTAAATAGTCTTCTTACATTATGGAAGCCTTGTCTACCCTTTATAAAGCCATTCTGATCTCGATTAATAATATTTGGTAAAATTTCTTGTATTCGTCTTGCTAAAATTTTACAGATTATCTTAAGGTCGGTGTTTAATAGGCTTATTGGTCTCATATTTTCACATTTATTAGAGGGCTTACCTGGTTTTGGCAGCTGTATAATTAAGGCATTATTTATGTATGATGGTAAATTATTATTTTGAAATGCTTCTAAAACCATTTCCAAAAAAGGTTTTATTAATTTATTCTTAAATTTTTTATAAAGGTCAACTGGAAGACCATCTGGTCCTGCACTTTTTCCTGATTTCATATTATCAATGGCTAGCCCAACTTCTTCTTGACTAATTTTAGACTCCAATATCTCCCTGTTTTCATTTGGAATACACGGTATAGATAGTTCGTTCAAAAACCCATTTAGTTTTGTTAAATCAGATTCATTTTTGGTATCATATAATTTTTCATAGTAATCTCTAAAGGCTCTATTAATTTCTAAAGGATCTATAACTACCTGTCCGTTACTTATAATACTGGTAATTGGTGTTTTAATTTCCAATTGTTTAATCTGCCATGCTAATAATTTTCCTGATTTTTCACCTTGTTCATAAAAAGATTGTTTCAATCTTAGAAGACTCGAGGCAGCTCTATTCGCTGATTTTTTGTCGTATTCAGCTCTCAAAATCAGTAATTCATTCTCCAACCTTGGGTCACTTCCTGCATACACTTTTTCCTGAAGATTTTTTATTTTATGTTCCAATTTAGCTCTCTCCTCTCGAGTCTTCTTAGATTTTGATCCTGTATAACTAATAATATGTCCCCTAATAAAAGCTTTGAAAGCCTCCCACTTTACACATGCTGATGTTTGTGTAGTATTGATGTCAAAGAACTCGTCTATCTGTTTTTCTATATACTTGACAAATTCCTCATCCTGAAGCCATTTATGCTGAAATTGCCATCTACCTGATTCCTTTGTCAATTTTTTATCTACATATATTAGACAACAGGGTGCATGATCAGAGATCACGATGTTATCATAAAAGCAGTTTTGAATCTTGGACCTTAATTCTGTGGAAATCAAAAAATAATCAATACGTGAGAATGTCTTGTAGGTACTGGAATAACAAGAATAGGCTTTAACTTGTGGTTTCATTTCTCTCCATATATCTAACAATCTCAATTCTTTCATAAAATGATTAATAGTCATCCTACATCCAATGTGCGTACAATCCAGTCCTGTTGATCTATCCACACCTGGATTCAATGTACAATTAAAATCCCCTGCTATTATATGTTGCCCTGTAAGTGATGATAAGATGAGAAATAAATTAGCAAAGAACTTCTGATCATCTATATTGGGACCATATAAGTTCACAAGATTTATATTTTCTAATAGCAAAGAACCTTGAATGATTACATATCTTCCAAATTTGTCTCCAATTACATTTTTCACTTGAAAAGGGACTGATTTATGTATGAGAGTCATAACTCCCCTGGCTCGGGATGAAAATGAAGAGGTGAATACACTTCCCTGCCATCTACTCCTAATTCTTTTAACATCCTCCTCTATCAGATGAGTTTCTTGTAAAAACACAATTCTTGAACCCATGTCCTTTATTTTATTCATAACTTGTTTAAGTTTTTTTAAATTTTGTAGACCTCTGCAATTCCATGAAGTTAAATTAAGGTTAACACTTTGGTCCATGATCAATAGAGAGTTTGGGATTACCTTGCAGTGTAAACATGCTCATACAGAGAAGCAAAAACATGAGTGGTTGAACATTCATCCTACAAACTACACACAAACAAATTTCCCCTTCCCACACTTGTGGCAAACCCCCCAAAATCAAAAGAAAAATTCTGTCTCCCGATATAGCCATCGACCGTTCCACACCCACGGGGAACAGCCTAAGCCACTCCTTCTTCATCCTCCCAATCACCCTAACTCTACTGCTTTTAATGACGTAACATTAACTCTCCTCTGTAGTTTTCCAACTTAACTCCAAAATTTTTAACAACTTTGTACATCATAGTTTTTTTTTTGTTTGTTTGTTTTGTTTTTGTTTTGTTTTTTTAATATATAATACAATCTATATTTTGTAAACTTACTATTTACTTCAAGTCAGTCAGATGCCTGTGCAAATGCTTAATTATTCTACCTTATATTTTGTTCATGCTTAGCTCCCACCAGTCTCTTCTTCTTTTTTGATCTTCTTGATGAACTCCTGCGCCTCCTCTGGGGTCTTGAAGATGTGGGTTCTGCCCTCATACGTGGTCAGCAGTCTCGCAGGATAGATTACACCATGACGAATCCCAAGGTTGCGCAGCTCCTTACGTACGGGATCAAACTGCTTCCTCAATTGCTGGATTCCTGTGGCCAAATCTGGGTAGAACCGCACCTGCTGGTCCTGGTGTTTAATCTCTCCTTTAGCACGTGCAGCGTTGAAGATCTTCATCCTGTCTCTGTTGCTAAGAAACTTCATAATTAAGGTCCTCGGCGGTCCCTTATCTCTCCGTGGGCCAATACGATGTGCTTTTTCCAGAACCACTGCTGATTGCAACTCCTCGCTGCCCAGCACCTCCGGAATCCACTTTTCCAGAAAGGAACATACGTCCCGACCTTCTGATTCCTCTGGAAGACCCACCAGCCTCAAATTATTCTGTCTCGACCGAGATTCCAAATCCAAAATATTATCTTCCAGAGATTTATTTTTTTTTTCCAAAGTGCGCACCTTTAATTGAAGACGGGTGACGTCATCTTCAGCACTAGCGAGACGGAGCTCCATCTGCGCCGTTCGTTCTACACAGTCACCCAATTCCTTTCTTATTCCTTCCAGCGCTGTCATAATCCCATCAAATCTAGAGGAAAAGTCCGCTCTCATTGAACTCATGGCAGCCATCAGCGCATCTGCGCCATTCCCCGCAGAAATCGCACCGCCGCCAGCCTCCTCCGCCATATATGGAGCCTTGTTTGCTGCGTCACAGACCTGAAAGTCCGTTAATTTGGACTGTTTCGGCGGCTCGCTTTTTCCTTTTCCTGGTTTTCCAGCCTTAGGCTTCGCCGACATATCCTCGCCCAAATGCTGGGATACGTTCTGTCCCAAATGAGAGAGTTATTTGCCGATTTTTTTCTCCAGGAGCAGAGCAGAGCGAGACACGTCCGTCCTACGTGGCAGCCATAACCGGAAGTCTTTCAGCCAGTTTTTAACATTTTTAGTGAATGTTTTAAAGTCCGTTATTATTTTAATTTCATTTGGCATTGTGTTCCAGATGTGACTGCCCTTTATAGAGAAAGCTGTTTGTCCAAATGTGGTTCTGCGGTGGAATATTTTACAGTTATTGTTAACAGAACTCCTGGTGGCTCTGCTGCTGTCCTGTCTTTGGACGAAACCAGCAAGTGGCTCGGGTGCTGATTTATGGAAACATTTGAACGTTAATTTCAGAAGACAGAGGTCAATGAAGCTCTCAAAACTCAATAGGTTGTATTTTTTTAAAACATTACAGTGATGCCACCTAATGGGCTTTTTGTCCAAGATTTTTAGGGTTTGATTATATAATGAACCTATATGTCTTATTGTGGAAGGGGCTGCTTGAGCCCAGACTGTCAAACAGTATGATATATGAGAAAAAACCATAGAATGCATATACAGTGCAGCTGCTTCGTAAGGTATGTAATATCTAATTAATTTAAAGCAGTTCAGATTTTTTTTTACTGTTTTTGAAATTTTCTTTATATGAAGATTAAATTTGAGTTGAGGATCTAGTACAATGCCAAGGTATTTGAATTCTGTAGCTAAACTGATGTCATGATCATGTATATTAACTTTAAAATGTTGCAGGTTACATTTTTTGATTGAAAAGCACATTGAGACTGTTTTCTGAAGGTTCAGCAATAGATGGTTCTTGAGGAGCCACTCTTGGACATCAACCATACTTGTAGACAGTACATCTGCAGCCTGTGCTGGAGTCTTGGCAGCTGTGTAAATAACTGCATCATCTGCATAAAGTTGGCATGTTGCAGCTGAGCAGTGTAACGGCAAGTCATTAATAAAAATGCTGAAAAGTAAAGGACCAAGAATGGACCCTTGTGGGATACCCATGCGGTTGTTTAAAAATGAGGATTTATCCTGGTGAACTTTTACACACTGTTCTCTATTCTGGAGATAAGATGCAAACCATTCTAATGTATTTGGGGAGAAGTTAAAAGATACCATTTTGGATAAAAGCAAACTGTGGTTTACAGTATCGAAAGCCTTTTTGAGATCTAGAAAAACAGCTCCTACCACATTACCCCTGTCCAAGGACTGTTTGACGTTTTCAATAAGGCAACAATTTGCTGTTTCTGTTGAGTATCCTGGTCTAAAACCAAATTGATGTGGATGAAGAAGTTGACTGTCTTGTAAGTAGTCTATCAGCTGTGTAGCTACAACTTTTTCAAGAACCTTAGATAGGACTGGTAAGATAGAGATTGGGCGGTAATTGCATATATCGTCTTTACTGCCTGATTTATGAACTGGTATGACGACAGCTTTTTTCCAGCCAGATGGAAATGTACTAGACCTAATGGAGAGATTAATGAGATGAGTCAGTGGTTTGATTAATATTTTGCTGTGCATTTTGAGAAAGGAGGTGCTCATATTGTAGATATCACTAGTTTTTGAGTTTGACAGTGTTTTAACAATACCAGCAATTAACTTCTCATTTACCTCATCGATGTGAAAAGTATCTGTTGGGAGTATGGAATTTGTGTTGTTGAGCACATTTGGCAGCACAAAAATTTTTGTTAAGTCTTCCACAGAGCCCACAAAGTGTGAATTAAATTCATTTGCCAAAGTAGCCTTGTCACTGACGGTCTTGCCATTGATTCTAAGTTCCTTTACCCCCTTCTGATCGATTTTTTTATTAGTTAAGTTATTTAAATGCCTCCATAGGGAACTGTTGTTACCCTTTGCATGATCTATCAGTTTATTGTAATAAGATATTTTTGATTTTCGCAGCTCATGTACCACTTTATTTCTTAAACTTTTGTACACAAGGTGATCATTTTGTAGTTTGGAGGTTAGTGATGTTTTCAGTGCATAGTCTCGCCTCTTCATAAGTTTTCTTATTTCATTATTTAACCATGGTAGGCTAATCTTCTGTTGTCTACTTTTAATTTGCTTTGAAAATTTTTCTATAGACTTTGTGATTGTTGCAGTTATAAAATTACAACAATCATCTACTTCACATGTTGCCATGAGCTGCTCCCAATTTTGATTCTCTAAGTAATGTTCAAACTCCTCATTTTTTGATTTGGGGATAATAAAATTTGATTTGTCAATATCGACTCCCCCAAAATACTGTAGTCGCTTTTTAGTAAGTTTCCTGACAGCAAGAACCATGTTATGATCTGAGAGACCAGTTACAAGATTATAGGTTCTGGTTATTCGTTCTGGTTTATTAGTAAATACCATGTCAATAAGTGTTCTGGATTGTTTGGTTATCCTGGTGGGTCCTTTGATGATTTGCTGGTAATTAAATTTAGTCATGAGGCTTTTCAGTTTTTGTTTGTCTTTTTTATCAGACCAGTTGATATTAAAGTCACCATGAATTATTGTTTCTCTGTTCTTCTCAAGTTGTTTAACCAGATCACTTAATTCATTATAAAAGGAAGAGTTGTGTGACGGTGGGTTGTACACTACTGCAATGTTGAAATTCATTACCGGAGAGAGACATACATTAACAGCTAAACATTCAAGTGAAGTATTCAAATCAACCAGTTGACATTTATATTTCTCTTTGATGTAAATTAAAACACCTCCTCCCCTCCCTACCTGCCTGTCTTTTCTAAAACACTGGTAGCCCACAATATCGATCATATTAGTGTCTATGTTACTGTGTAGCCAGCTTTCTGAGAGACAAAGGTAGTCCAGATTTGAGTCCAACAGCAACACCGAAATCTCATCTCTTTTGGGGATTATGCTCCGTATGTTTAAATGACCGCCGAGGATCCCCTTTGGTTTAGCCTTGGTGTCCCAAAGAACTCGTGCATGATTAACAGTTTGGAAAAATAAATGTTGTTTTTGCTTTTGTACAGCTCGGTTTTGTGCTAACCCAGTGGTCTGCTGTTTAATAGTGGCAGGTCCAGGGTTAAGGTGAATATCTCCTGCCAGAAGTAGCAGATCTAACAGAACTTTAACTGTATATCCTCTGCCATATTGTGATTTTTGCTTAACAGCCATGTTTGCCTTAATTTGGAAGTTTTTGCTCAGGGCTTTTAAAGACCACATAGAGTGTAGGGTGAGATGTCCAAGCCCAAATCCATACAGATAAAACTTTTTAACTTCACCTTTGGTTGAGTTTGTCGGAAAATCCTTCTTGTTGCAGGTCCAGACACACAAAGACAAAACGAAGAGGAAGTAGAGAAGTAGAGAAGGCTTATTAGTGGTGCCCATCAGCCCACTTTTTAATCCGGTGGCAGCCATCTTCAGTCCTTCTTGGAAAGAAGGAAAAGGAAAATCTGTGGATAGTAAAATAAATTCTGCTTATATCGCCAGAATCTGATCCGATCGTCCTCGAATCCAGCTGGGCCTCAGCTAGCCAACTAGCCCCTTCCGTTGCTGGTCTCGTTGCTCATAGTCGCCGTAACTGGTCTCCCGTCCCGCTCCTCCAACCGAGTCTCGTCACACACCGCCGCTGCCACCGAGCTCCGCTGAGGTCACGGTAAATCCTCCGCTAGGCACCGCCACCTACCGTCGTCTGCCTGGGTGAAATCTCTGCTGAGCCCCGTCAACAAATAGCCGCTTGCCTGGTAGTATCTCCGCTGGGCCTCGCAGCTGGGCTTCGATTCAGGCTGGTGTAAGGTGGAATGACTGGCGCCAGCATTAAGCTAACTAGCGTTAGCTTAGCAATCGCTTCGGGTAGTCTCGTCGCACACCGCCGTTGCAGTCACGGTAAGTCCTCCGCTGGGCACCGCCGCCTACCGCCGTCTGCCTGGGTGAAATCTCTGCTGAGCCCCGTCAAACAAATAGCCGCCTGCCTGGTAGTATCCCCGCTGGGCCTCGCAGCTGGGCTTTGATTCAGGCTGGTGTTAGGTGGAATGGCTGGCGCCAGCATTAAGCTAACTAGCGTTAGCTTAGCAATCGCTTCAGGTAGGGCACATCAGTGAATCACAAGGAAACAATAAAGGGTTACAATTCAAATATTTCAACCACTATAGGCTAGAACTACCTTAGAAATAGGGGAAATATGGGATGAATCTGAACAAGATTAGATTCCTTTACACAATCTGTTCTGCACGTACACAGACTGGGTATTATACAAGGAAGGAGACACAACAATTGTGGCCATAGCTGCAATCTGCCATTTTGGAATTTAAAGCAGTGCTTTTGATAGTTCCTGAGGGTGACGGTCATACATACCAACTTGCCAATCACAACTTGCTCAGCCTAAAGCATGTGCATACTGTATTACAAAATCTAAATGGGTTCATCCAGTTTGCAGTAAAACTAGCAATTGAGGCTATTTCTCAATGAAGGTTGTGGTAAAGGGTCCATTTTCCAAAGAATTTTATCATTTGAAACTAAATGAAGCTATTCCATCCTACATCTATAATTTGCGGTTGTGCTATCCAAGTAACAAATGTCAGCAGTTGAAAACCCATTAAATTCTTTGGATATGTACACACAGTTAATTTGAACAAAAACTAATTTAGCTAGCAACAAGACTGCATTTAATCAGCGTCACAAAAGAACTTAAGTTTATTGAATAAGGCTGGCTGATTGTTAAACAGCCCAAAAAAGACAACTCAGAAATTTGTTCAATCTATTTTTATTACATCATGTGTGTACTTTTCAGTCAGATCTTCATTTCGACTTTGTGCTTAAGGTGTCAGTCGGCATTGGCATTCTGACACATTGTAGGGCAGTGGTGTTGGCCACCAAACAATAATCTCATCTGAAAGATCCTCAACTTTGTAAGGAGGGTGGTAGTGGCAGTGTAGTAAGTCATCAGTTTCTCACAAAAGAGACTCTGGTTGCTGATTAATGCTGTATTCCTTCTACATCAGGAGGTCAAAAGCCAGATGTCAAAATGACATCATATCCAACTCAACTGTGTTCTAACAAGTCAGAAAAGTCAGACTCTCTTGTTAGCCATTGTTAACCATTGACTGAAAATATTGCAGTATGCAGTAATTTGTGTATAAAAACATGTAGTGACACATTCAGAGGTAGAAGTTGGGCAGGATAGTGTATACTGTACAACTGACCAGAGGAGACATAAAATAGAAGCGCTAATAAACACTACATTTTACACCACTGTTGATCAAGCATGCATCGATGCAGCTATCTTAAATTTTCATCTCAGTCATGTAGAGGTTTGCCTGACTTCATGAAATAAACCAACTTTGCAAGCATAGTACACCCCCAAATCTGACTTGGCACCTGACTAAAGCCCCTTTTCCACTAGTACCTACTTTGCCCGACTTGCCTCGCCTCGCCTTTACTTAATTCAGCTCACCTGGTGTAGTTTGTTTTCCATTACAGCAGAGTACCGCCTGAGGTGGGTGGGATTTTTTACAGCAAGGCAGCCCAACACTCCCATGACATAAATTTTACGACACAAGCAAAACACAAGATGGAGGATTACGAGGCGATGGCTTGGTCTCTAGAGTAAAGGCAAAAAAGGAGAGCCAGAGGAGGCTACAGGCAGTGAGACGAAACACTCTGGAAAAGTACTGGAGAGTTCAGGAAGCCATGGAACAGTTTAAAGCCGAAGATGAGAGGATACAAACTAGATCACATGTGAGGGTAAGCTATTGCTAATTCTAGTTTGCTACAGTCATTAATACTGTAATTCTCCCATACTACATTGTAATGTCAGCAAGTTATCGCTGTTAGGTACTAAAATATATATGCTGTGTGTGTGTTTCAGATGGCTCTCTTGTGGCAAAATTATCGCTTCAAATTGTGGGTCTGGGTGTTCAACCGAGCCTAGTGGTGGGATGTCACCCCAGCTTCACAAATGTGCAGTGGTTGCAGAACTTCAGAATGTCTGTAGAAACATTTAGCTTCATGTGCAACAAATTGCTCTGCTCTGTGTGAAAATCACAGAGAGACTGTTGAGACATCATGGGATGTACTTGCTCCAGCAGCACACAAGTCTGTGGTGGTGTCGTGGCAAAAAAATGATCAGCTGCCAAAAATTAATTGCCAGGTGCCATATTGTAGTTATGGGGTTATAATAGCCATAAAATATATATTTCAACAGGTAAACAGTACTGAGTTAGGTATAATAAGATATATTTGTGACCCGTGCTGGCAAAATGAGTTGGAATGCACACCGGGTAATTACAAGCTACAGGCACTAAAAGTCAAAAATCATGATTCTTTCTTTGTTTGCTGGCAGCAAGACCCTGGAAAACCCTCGTCAATGTCTGGTATCATTGTAAAGCTTGGAACTCCTACCTTCTAAAAATACACGTTTCTCTGGAAGACATAACTCAGGACCGATCGAATGCAAGTTTTCAAACCAGCCAAGATATAAACAAAATTGGCTTGTTGCTGGTCAGTTTTTGCCCAATTCCTACAAATTAAATATCATTTTGAAGGTCTTTCAATACAGAATATGAAAATAACAATACCTCAGTTTTGAAAATTTTCTCAGTGTGACTCATTTTGCCAGCAAGGGTCACATTTAACAATTATGATGCATTTTTAAGCCAAAACAAACTTGATCTAGAATTAAAAGCAATTAATCTAATGCAGTCACAAGGTCAGATGGAGAAATACATAGATTTACTGGATATATACATGTCATCGTCGGCCTCAGTCGGTCTATGATGACCATGGAAGAGAATCCTAAATGTCTACTCTGCTGGAACAGCACCGCCTGTGGCTGAACAGGCCGATGCGCGAATGGCAGTCCCTGTCACACAGGTCGCACTTGTGGGTGGTCTCCGTGCTGCTGGGTCTGTGGCGATTCTTCCTGCGGGTCCTATTTTCATCTGCTGCAGCAGTCAGTCTCTCTTCACCCGCCTTGAGCTGTCTGGTCAGGGTGCCTCTCCATTTGGAGCGGTCCGTTGCAAGGTCCTCCCAGCGCTCTGTGTTGATCTCCAAGGCCTTCATGTCTCTCTTGCAGACGTCTCTAAAGTGCAGCTGTGGGCGGCCAATGTCTCTCCTGCCAGTCGCCAGTTCTCCGTAGAGGACGTCTTTGGAGATTCTGCCATCCTCCATACGGTGAACGTGGCCTAGCCAGCGGAGCCTGCGCTGCCTGAGTAGAGTGAACATGAAGAGAAGGCCGGCGCGGGACGGAACTTCTGTGTTGGGCACTTTGTCCTGCCAGGATATGTCCAGGATGTGGCAAATGCAGCGCAAGTGGAAGGAGTTCAGTCTCTTTTCTTGCCGGGCGTATGTTGTCCATGTCTCACTCCCATAGAGCAGTGTGCTGATGACGCAGGCGTTGTACACTGACAACTTTGTCTTGACAGAGAGTTTGGGATTCTCCCACACTCGTGTGGTGAGGCGAGTGAGTGTGAAGGCTGATTTTCCAATCCTCTTGTCGATCTCTGTATCAAGGGAGAGGTTGTTGCTGATCGTGGACCCCAGGTACGTGAACTGATTCACGACCTCCAGCTCGTAGTCGTCGATGGTGATGGTTGGTGGTGCTTCCATGCCTTGCGCCAAGACATTAGTCTTCTTCAGGCTGATGGTAAGCCCGAAGTCCTTGCATGCCTGGGAGAAGCAGTCCATCAGGGTCTGAAGCTCCTGCTGTGTGTGGGTTGCGACTGCAGTGTCGTCTGCGAACAGCATGTCTCAGATTAGAGCCTCGCGTACTTTGGTTCTGGCTTTCAGGCGGGCGAGGTTGAAAAGCCTGCCGTCAGATCTTGTGTGCAGATAGATTCCCTCTGTTGCTGTGCTGAAGGCATGCCTCAGTAGCATAGCAAAGAAAATCCCAAAGAGGGTTGGCGCAAGTACACAGCCCTGTTTCACTCCGCTGCGTATGTTGAATGGCTCTGAGACGTTGCCGTCATGCTGCACTATCCCCTGCATGTTGGTGTGAAACGATTCGATGAGGCTTTGCAACTTTGGTGGGCATCCTATCTTTGGCAGGATCTTGAAAAGGCCCTCTCTGCTGACCAGATCGAACACTTTGGTGAGGTCGATGAAGGCGACGTACAGGGGCATGTTCTGTTCTCTGCATTTCTCCTGGAGTTGGCGGATGGAGAATATCATGTCTACCGTCGATCGCTCAGCGTGGAAGCCACACTGAGACTCAGGGTAGATATGTTTGGCAAGCTTCTGTAGACGAACGAGAACAACTCGTGCGTAGACTTTGCCAACAACGCTGAGGAGGGAGATGCCCCTGTAGTTGTTGCAGTCGCTTCTCTCCCCTTTGTTTTTGTAGAGGGTGATGATCTTGGCGTCCCTCATGTCCTGTAATACGGCACCTTCCTTCCAGCACTGGCAGAGGACGTCATGCAATGGCAGCAGTAGGGCGGTCTTGCAGTGCTTGATCAGGTCGGGGGGTATGCCGTCGTTGCCGGGTGCCTTGCCAGCGGCCAAGCTATCAATGGCTGAGTTCGTCGATGGTTGGCTCGGCGTCAAGTTCGTCCATGGATGGCAGACAGTCAATGGCATCAAGGGCTGACGGTGTCACGGTGTTCTGTCTGGAGTAGAGGTCGGAGTAGTGTTCCACCCATCTCTCCATCTGCTTGTTCTTTTCTGTGATCATCTCCCCAGTGGAGGATTTGAGGGGGACCGTCTTGCTCTGAGCCGGACCAAGTGCTTTCTTTATGCCATCGTACATACCACGGATGTTCCCTCTTATGGCAGCGGTTTGAATGTCTTGGCTGAGCTGAGTCCAGTACTCGTTGGCACAGCGCCGAGCAGTCTGCTAAACTTTGCTTCTCGCAGCCCTGAGAATCTGGAGATTCTTCTCGTTTGGGTACTTCTTGTACTCAGCGAGTGCTGAGCGCTTGGCTTCAATGACAGGGGTCACCTCGGTCAACTTGGCATCAAACCAGTCCTGTGACTTCGAGGTCTTCCTCCCAAAGGTAGCCAAGGCTGTGCGGTGGATGGTGTTTCGCAGCTCTTCCCACTTCTGCTTTGCAGATTCTCCTTCTTATGGTACACCAAGCTCCTTCTCAAAGGTGGAGGCAAACTGCTCAACAAGTTCTGGTTGGGCCATCTTGCTGGTGTCAATCCGTGCCTTTCCAGGCTGTCTAGCACAATGGAATTTCTTCAGCTGCAGCTTGACCTTGCAACACACCAATGAATGGTCTGTGTCGCAATCTGCACTCTGGAACGAACGGGTGATTAGCACGTTCTTCAGTGAGGTGCGCCTGGTCAGGATCAAGTCCAGCTGGTGCCAGTGCTTTGAGCGCGGATGTCGCCAGGAAACCTTGTGTTGGGGCTTGGTCTTGAAGAACGAGCTTGTGATGCACAGATCATGATATGTACAGAACTCGAGCAGCCGCTGTCCGTTGTCGTTCATTCTGCCCACGCCAAATGGTCCAGGACAGGAGGGCCAGGAGTCGTGGTCAGCGCCCACTCTGGCATTGAAGTCTCCAAGGAGAATGAGTTGTTCAGAGTTGGGGATGATCCTGACAGTTGTTGCGAGATTCTCGTAGAACTCGTCTTTTGCCTCTGGTGTGGCTGTCAGTGTTGGGGCATACACACTGACGATGGTGACTGGGCCTTGAGTGGTGTTGAGGCGGAGGGTGAGGAGTCGTGCAGAGCCATTGCTGCCCGGTTCCACCATCTTCAGCAAGGTGTTCTTCACTGCAAAGCCCACTCCGTGTTCCCTGTGTTCGTCACTGCCCTTTCCCTGCCAGTAGAACGTGTAGTCCTTCTCTCTTAGTGCGCCTGCGTCAGCCAACCGTGTTTCCTGGAGAGTGGTGATATCCACTTCCAGTCTCTTCAGCTCATTATTGATGATGGCAGTCTTCCTGGTGTCGTTGATGTCCTTGAGGTTAGCAGCGAGTCCTGTCATCATAGTGCGGACGTTCCAAGTTCCCAGTTTTAGAGTTGGTCTCTTTTGTTTTTTTGTCTTGCCTGGTGCAAAGGTTCTCAGCCTGCTGTTCGGACTTCTCCTCATCCCCATGCACCCAATTGACATAATGCACGGCTCAGGAGACACACACGCAGGCTCAGGATGGATTTAACAGCTTTATTGACAAACAGGGATGTGTGGCTGCGTGTCTGTGGAATAAGAATGTATTGGTGGTGGCGTCTGCGTCAGGCACGGGGGCAGGAGGCCGTACAGCCGGACAACCCTATGGGAGGAAGCAGAGTAAGAAGGGTAACGGGCACCACACCAATACAGAGGATAATAATGGTTTTGCTGGCTTACTTGGTTACGACAGGTGGCTGGCGTTGACAAGGGCGGAGCCCGGGAGACAGCGACCTGCAGTGCCTGTGGCAGCAGCGTAGAGACAGCGGCGAGATGAGGAAGTCCGCCGCCGGGGAAGTCCACCTGTGCACAGGGGAAAAGGCTGGAGGAAAGAGGTAAGGGGAGCTTACCCAGATAATCTTGCTAGCAGGCTTGGGTACCGTAGTAGCAAACGATGCCGAAGTTGAGAGACGGCTTCAGGCCGAAGCCCAGGGCAGAGTGGATTAAATACCTCACCGCTGATGAGGAGCAGGTGTGCGCGCAGCTGGCGCCACTGATGAGCGGCGAGGCATGACAGTACTCCCCCCTCTAGCAGCGCCTCCTGGCGATGGTTTCTCCGGGTGCGCTCGATGGAACTCAGTGATGAGGGACCGGTCCAACACCAGCGAGGAAGGCACCCATTGTCTCCACTCAGGTCCATAGCCCTCCCAGTCCACCAAATACTGCAACCCGCGACCCCGGCGCCGGGCGTCCAAGATCTCAGAGACAGTCTAGGCCGGATGGCCACCAATCATCCGGGGAGCGGGGTGTGCTGCAGGTGGAGGGCAGAGGGGGTCAGAGACCACCGGTTTGACTTTGGAGACGTGGAAGGTGGGATGGATGCGGAGGGAGGAGGGAATAGCCACACGCACAGCCACCGGGTTGATAATCCTAGTTATGGGAAATGGGCCGATGAATCGTTGGGCCAGCTTCCTCCTCTCACCCTTTAGGTTGACGTCCTGTGTGGATACCCAGACTTGTTGTCCCACCTGGTAGGCCGGGGCAGGTCTCCTGTGCCAGTCCGCTGTGGATTTATTGCGCTCCGCCGTGCGTAAAAGCGCATTGCGCGCCATAGTCCAAAGGGAGCGGCACCGCCTAAAGTGCGCCTGGACAGAGGGGACAGCCAGCTCGCTCTCCTGCGCGGGGAATAGAGGTGGATCATAACCCAGGGATGCCTTAAAGGGAGACATCCCGATGGCAGACGAGCGAGAGGTGTTGTGGGCGTACTCCACCCAGGCGAGGTGAGAACTCCAGGACGTGGGCTTGGATGTGGTAACGCAGCGGAGCGCAGCCTCCAGCTCCTGATTGGTCCGTTCACAATGCCCGTTAGACTGGGGGTGATGGCCGGAGGTGAGGCTTACTTTAGCTCCCAGGGCGTTGCAAAAAGACCTCCAGACGTCCGAAGAGAACTGGGGGCCACGATCGGAGACCACGTCGACCGGTATTCCGTGCAGTCTGACCACGTGTTGGATGAGGAGGTCCGCCGTCTCCAAGGCTGAGGGGAGTCCACGTAGGGGCACAAAGTGGGCGGCCTTGGAAAAACGGTCTACAATGGTCAGAACTGTGTCGAAGTTGTTGGAGACAGGAAGCCCGGTGACGAAGTCTAGGGCGATGTGCGACCAGGGCCTGCTAGGGACGGGCAGGGGCTGGAGCAGGACCGCAGGGGGGGCGTTACCTGACTTACTGGTGGCGCAGACGGGGCAGACCCGGGCGTAATGGGCGGCATCCTTCCGCAGACCTGGCCACCAAAAGGATCGCTGGAGGAGGTCGATCATCCGTGAAGCTCCAGGATGGCAGGTGAGCTTAGAGGTGTGGAGCCAGTGAATAACGTCCCCCCGGACGGCAGATGGCACGAAGAGCCTCCCCTCCGGTCCGCTGCCAGGGTCCGGTTCCGACTCCTGCGCCCTCCGGATCTTATCCTCTATGTCCCAGGAAACAGCCCCCACGACGCACGACCTTGGCAGGATGGTGTGAACAGCGTCTTCCGTGGCCTCCGGGGCAAATTGTCTGGAGAGGGCGTCGGGCAGGCCGTTCTTGGAGCCAGGCCTGTAGGTGATGTTAAATTTAAACCTTGCAAAGAACAGGGACCAGCGCGCCTGGCGGGCATTCAGACACTTGGCAGATCTTAGGTATTCCAAGTTCTTGTGGTCAGTTAGGACCACGAAAGGCAAGGCGGCCCCCTCCAGCCAATGACGCCACTCCTGAAGCGCAAGCTTGATGGCCAGAAGCTCTCTGTCCCCCACGTCATAATTATGCTCCGCCGGGGACAGGCGTCGAGAGAAGAAGGCGCAGGGCCGCTTGACTCCGTCGGCTGGAGACCACTGGGACAGCACCACCCCCACCCCCGTGTCCGAAGCATCCACCTCCACTATGCACTGTAGCGCGGGATCGACCTGGCTGAGGACCCGGGAGGAGGAAAACTCTGTCTTCAGCGCCTGGAAGGCCGTTGCGGCCTCTTCAGTCCACCGGAACGGGGTCTTAGGGGAGGTGAGGCGGGTCAGAGGCCCGACAATGGCTCCAAAGTTTGGGACAAAGCGGCGGTAGAAATTGGCGAACCCGACGAACTGCTGAACCTGTTTCCTAGAGGTAGGTGTGGGCCAATCCACCACCGCTTTAATCTTCGCTGGGTCCGGGAGCACCTGGTCATGGGAGATGACGAACCCCAGGAAGGAGGTTGTTTTGGCGTAGAATTCACACTTCTCCGTCTTGACATATAGGCGATTCTCCAACAGCCTCTGCAGGACCCGCCTCATGTGGACCCGGTGCTCATCCCTGGACCTGGAGAAGATGAGGATGTCATCCAGGTAGACGAACACAAACAGGCCGATGAAATCCCGGAGGACGTCATTAATGAGGCGCTGGAAGACGGCTGGAGCGTTGGTCAACCCAAACGGCATCACTAGATATTCAAAATGACCGTTAGGGGTGCGGAAGGCTGTCTTCCACTCATCTCCCTCCTGGATCCGGACGAGGTGGTAAGCGCTGCGGAGATCCAGCTTGGTAAACCAGGTCGCCCCCTGGAGGGAGTGGAAGGCGGTATCCATGAGGGGCAGGGTGTACCGGTCCTTCTCCGTGATGTCATTGAGAGCTCGAAAATCAATGCAAGGACGAAGGGAGCCGTCCTTCTTTCCCACGAAGAAGAACCCTGCGCCTACTGGTGAGGAAGATGGTCGGATAATCCCAGCGCTGAGCGACTCCTTCAAGTAGGTGTTCATGGCCTCCTTCTCTGGCGCTGACAGGCTATAGAGGCGTCCTGAGGGTAGGGGCGCCCCCTGACGGAGGTTGATGGCACAGTCGTAAGGCCGGTGAGGAGGCAGAGACATCGCCTTGGACTTGCTGAAGACTGCACCCAGGTCGTGGAACTCTGAGGGCACAAGGGTGAGATCCGGAGGCGCGGTGTCCTTGGCTGTGGGAGGCGAGGATGGGGCGCAGGCAGCGGATTGGAGACAGGTGCCCATACAGAAGGTACTCCAAGCTGACACCTTTCCGGTCTTCCAGTCCAAGGCGGGGTTGTGGAGGCGGAGCCAGGGGTATCCGAGAATGACAGGAGAGACCGAGGTGGGCAGGATGTAGAAGGAGATATCCTCCCGGTGGTTTCCTGAGATGATCACCGGAATGGGAGATGTCCGGTGGGTCACCTTTCCCAGTGGGACTCGGGAGAGATTAACCAGGGCGAGAGGAGGGTCGAGGGGGTGACAACGGATGCCCAATCGGGTTGCCAGGCTCTGTGAAATAAAGCTACCCTCCGCGCCTGAATCCACCAGTGCATGTGTGAGGTGCCCTGTGAGGTTGTGACAGAAGCGGATGGGCAGCGTCAAATGTGTGAGGGGATTTAACCGATTAGCGTCCGCGAGGCCCCCTACAGTGACTCGCGGACCTCCTCGTTTGGCTTCTCCAGACAATGCTCCACCGTGTGCTGGCTACCCCTGCAATACATGCAAAGGCCCAGATCACGGCGGCGTTGTTTCTCCGCCAGGGGGAGCTTTGTCCGGCCCGTCACCATCGGCTCCGACTCCTCGGAGACCTCCGGCGGCGGCAACGCCAGGTGGCGAGCTTGGGACAAGCGCGCAGAGGCGCCAGAAGACTGCTTCCGCTCTGAGGCGCGCTCACGCAGCCTGTTATCCAAGCTGATGGCTAGAGAAATCAGCTCCGCCAGCGTCTCCGGGATATCCCGGCCGGCCAGCTCATCTCTCAGACCAGAGTTTAGGCTGCGGAGGAAGATGCCGCAGAGCGCACGCTCTTCCCAGCCAATTTCCTCCGCGGTAACCCGGAAGTCGATCGCGTATTCGGCCGCCGATCGGCTCCCCTGTTGGAGGCCGAGAAGGCGGTCGACCTGGACACTGTCCAAACGTGAATGATCGAACACTTCCAGAAATTGTCGCATGAATTGGCCATAGGTGAGGGTGGCGTAGCTGGGCTTCGCCATGATGGCGTAAGCCCAGGTAAGCGCACGACCCTCCAGGAGATTACCAATATAGCCAATCCTGCTGTGGTCTGAGGGGAAGTCTCCGGGAACGCGAAGGAACACGGACTCACACTGCATGATAAAACCCCGAGCTCCACCAAGCTTACCGCTAAAGCGAGCAGGAGTGGGGATTGGTGTGAGCCGTGCCAGCGCACCCGCAGTAAGCTGGACAGCCGCCGGAGCAGCGGGAGCTGCGCCACCCGGACGAGCCGAGGGGAACGGCTGCTGGGGGTCCAAGCGGTCTAATCGGTTAGTAATAATAGTCAATTGGTTTAATATCACCTGTTGTTGATGGGCTATTAAATCCACCCGAGCCTCGAGGGTGGAAAGACGGCGTACGAGCCCGCTGTCTGCCGAGCCGCTCTGCTGAAGCCGTACTGACATAATGCACGGCTCAGGAGACACACACGCAGGCTCAGGATGGATTTAACAGCTTTATTGACAAACAGGGATGTGTGGCTGCGTGTCTGTGGAATAAGAATGTATTGGTGGTGGCGTCTGCGTCAGGCACGGGGGCAGGAGGCCGTACAGCCGGACAACCCTATGGGAGGAAGCAGAGTAAGAAGGGTAACGGGCACCACACCAATACAGAGGATAATAATGGTTTTGCTGGCTTACTTGGTTACAACAGGTGGCTGGCGTTGACAAGGGCGGAGCCCGGGAGACAGCGACCTGCAGTGCCTGTGGCAGCAGCGTAGAGACAGCGGCGAGATGAGGAAGTCCGCCGCCGGGGAAGTCCACCTGTGCACAGGGGAAAAGGCTGGAGGAAAGAGGTAAGGGGAGCTTACCCAGATAATCTTGCTAGCAGGCTTGGGTACCGTAGTAGCAAACGATGCCGAAGTTGAGAGACGGCTTCAGGCCGAAGCCCAGGGCAGAGTGGATTAAATACCTCGCCGCTGACGAGGAGCAGGTGTGCGCGCAGCTGGCGCCGCTGATGAGCGGCGAGGCATGACACCAATGAGGAAAGCAAGCTGTGGCGGGACAACACCTTATTGGCTGGGGGCTGCCCAGCTTGAGGCGGGCGGTAGCTGTCCAGTGATATCCGATGATCCCTCCCACAGTTGGGAACAACCCCTGGCACCACGCTCTACGCCAATTGAGCGGTGGCTTATAACCGGTAACTGTCATTCCCCGTGTTTTGTCTACGCCAAAGGCGAAGCTGAAGTGTCCTCTCCAGTGATCCCACTGGAGATCTTCCCAGCCAATTTCCTCCGCGGTAACCCGGAAGTCGATCGCGTATTCGGCCGCCGATCGGCTCCCCTGTTGGAGGCCGAGAAGGCGGTCGACCTGGACACTGTCCAAACGTGAATGATCGAACACTTCCAGAAATTGTCGCATGAATTGGCCATAGGTGAGGGTGGCGTAGCTGGGCTTCGCCATGATGGCGTAAGCCCAGGTAAGCGCACGACCCTCCAGGAGATTACCAATATAGCCAATCCTGCTGTGGTCTGAGGGGAAGTCTCCGGGAACGCGAAGGAACACGGACTCACACTGCATGATAAAACCCCGAGCTCCACCAAGCTTACCGCTAAAGCGAGCAGGAGTGGGGATTGGTGTGAGCCGTGCCAGCGCACCCGCAGTAAGCTGGACAGCCGCCGGAGCAGCGGGAGCTGCGCCACCCGGACGAGCCGAGGGGAACGGCTGCTGGGGGTCCAAGCGGTCTAATCGGTTAGTAATAATAGTCAATTGGTTTAATATCACCTGTTGTTGATGGACTATTAAATCCACCCGAGCCTCGAGGGTGGAAAGACGGCGTACGAGCCCGCTGTCTGCCGAGCCGCTCTGCTGAAGCCGTACTGACATAATGCACGGCTCAGGAGACACACACGCAGGCTCAGGATGGATTTAACAGCTTTATTGACAAACAGGGATGTGTGGCTGCGTGTCTGTGGAATAAGAATGTATTGGTGGTGGCGTCTGCGTCAGGCACGGGGGCAGGAGGCCGTACAGCCGGACAACCCTATGGGAGGAAGCAGAGTAAGAAGGGTAACGGGCACCACACCAATACAGAGGATAATAATGGTTTTGCTGGCTTACTTGGTTACAACAGGTGGCTGGCGTTGACAAGGGCGGAGCCCGGGAGACAGCGACCTGCAGTGCCTGTGGCAGCAGCGTAGAGACAGCGGCGAGATGAGGAAGTCCGCCGCCGGGGAAGTCCACCTGTGCACAGGGGAAAAGGCTGGAGGAAAGAGGTAAGGGGAGCTTACCCAGATAATCTTGCTAGCAGGCTTGGGTACCGTAGTAGCAAACGATGCCGAAGTTGAGAGACGGCTTCAGGCCGAAGCCCAGGGCAGAGTGGATTAAATACCTCGCCGCTGACGAGGAGCAGGTGTGCGCGCAGCTGGCGCCGCTGATGAGCGGCGAGGCATGACACCAATGAGGAAAGCAAGCTGTGGCGGGACAACACCTTATTGGCTGGGGGCTGCCCAGCTTGAGGCGGGCGGTAGCTGTCCAGTGATATCCGATGATCCCTCCCACAGTTGGGAACAACCCCTGGCACCACGCTCTACGCCAATTGAGCGGTGGCTTATAACCGGTAACTGTCATTCCCCGTGTTTTGTCTACGCCAAAGGCGAAGCTGAAGTGTCCTCTCCAGTGATCTGGTGTTCTACCTTCCAGCGTTGGGCGTTGGTAGGATTCAAGCCTGGGCAGGAAGATATGGAGGACAAGATGTTGCCCATGCAGCATGTCCCCCCTCTCCACATCACTGAAGAATCCAAAGGAACAGCAGGGCTGCTACAGTTTGGCACCAGCGCCGTCGCAGGAGCTGCCAGAACGATGTTGAGCACAACAGAGAACTGCCTTAGGGACTCCGACTCCAGATTTTTCCTCAGGGTTGACTCCCGAAGCCTTTCCCGTGACCGGGTGTGCCGCAAGGCAGCGGAGGTTTGAAATGAGGGTGTACCTTCCCCTAGATGGGCTACATTCCCAGGTTGACGAGCCACCATCTACCCGAAGCATCTGGTTTTAAGGCGCCAGAGATCCGCCCTCGCCCCTTCTCCTATTAGTAAAAGCAGTTCCGCCGGGCTTAGAGACTAAACCACATGGGCAGGCTAGGAGTTGGACTTAGTTGTCAGAGGCTTTTCGAGACGCACGCCATAAGGAGCATTTTATGAGCACTGGGAGCTTAACCCCAGTGCTGCTCCTGGCTATGACAACCTTGGAACCTTGGAACATGTAGATACTGTATAAATATAGACTATAAGAAATTCAGTACAATCTGCTGTTGAAGACACTGGTTGGAGAAAAAGCCTGCAGGGTCTTGGCCCTCCATGGCACATGATTGGACACCCCTGCCCTAACCCATTATTAGGAAATACAGATGCTAATATGGTCCAGAATTCCTCCATATACTGGTACTATCACTAAAGTGTGCAGTGTCATCTGCACTGGCACATCCAACAATACAGTCTTCAGTAAAAAAAATAAAATAATAATAAATAATTGTTTTTGGTTACTTTTTCTTAAAAATGAGCCATTATATTCAACGTCACTGATAAATGGTTTGTACTGTTGACTCTTTTCCCACCGGTGTCTTAACAGAAAAAATAGAAAATCATGATGCAAACACATAAGTCACTAAATTGTTTATTACAATCAGCAGCAAAATCCAGATTATTTAGAATGTGAAAAATTCAAACTCTAAACTGTAAAAAAAAACAACTTAGAATGGGTCACATGCCGGCCACTCATGCCTTCACAAGGTGGCCCAGCACACCAAGGAACACTTGATTGAATGCAGCATTCTGAGCCATCTCCTCCCTTCACAAGGTAGTTTCATCCTCCCTTGCCTCACTGAGAAGATCTTCTGCCTGTCTGTAAATGACATAAAGTCCGGTTTGGGGTTAATCATTTTCCTCTTGCCTAGACGAAAGACAGAAATGGGTGGTGGTTAATCTAACCAAGTTTAAAACATACATTTGGGAAATACAATTGTTGCAAAAAGCCAGTGGTGGAATGTGACAAAAAAGTACTTCGTTGTTGTATTTAACCACATTTTTCATGTAGCTGCGCTTCAGTAAAGTAGAATTTACAAGGGCTGGGTTACGTTTAAAATCATTTTTTAGTGTGGCATCAGCAATCAGAATGAGTTAATACATTCAGTCAGACTGATCTAAGGTTTTATATGTACTTTGCTGAGGTTACGAGGGTGTGCATCCCCGAGTATGGAGTCGCTCAGTCAAAATATGTAATTTTTATCAATAAAAGTTTAGCCACCGCTCTGTCACCGCTGTGTCTCTTCATGGTCTGGCTTCAAGAAGTGTATGTGGTGTTTTGTACTTATTGCTAAAATATAAAGGGATGCACTACAATGGGTTGCAAATATTTGTAAATGTGTCCTATTATAGTACTGCATGAGTTTATTGGGGAACAGGTCAAGTGGACCAGTCATACCAGACTTACCAGTCATAACACACTGCTGTGTCGTGCTACGTTGCCAGTGTGACCAGATGCTGGTCAGACTCTAGAATGAAAATACACACAACTTAAGTACATGCACAGCACGAAAGTGCAACGTGTAAAAAAAACAACTTTTTAACCAGGATTAAAAGGCTTTGAGTGTGACTGTCGCCGAATTGTGACATAACCCCTAGTGGTCAACAGTGGTAAAGTTTTTTTTTTCCAAGAAACTAGTCAGATCAGATGTCAGAATTTTCCAAGGCTATAACTTTAAAGTGGTAAGAGATAATGGCTTACTGTCAATTAGAAAGATGTAAAATATGACCCAAAGTTTCAGATAGGAGTGATTTTATGCATCTAATTTGCATAATGCCGTGGCAGCTACATTGAATTACATAACTCAGTCAAAAGTGGACTTTGGACATATTTACACAAAGAATGGTTCAGTCTTTTGACAGTTTTTTTTTTTTTTTTTGTACAGGGGTGTAGAAGAGCTTGGAATAACAAGGCGATGTGATTTATAAACCAAAGTTTATTATCAGCTTCGCTCCTCTAACAAGTCTCATCTCAGTGCAGAAGCAGAATAAGAGGTCGAACACATTCAGACCTACATTCTTATACTTGCACATAACAAAAGACATTGCACATCAAAGCTGACATCCCGCATTAGCTTAATCCCCCCTCCTTTGTCTTCCTACTCCTCCACCTGACCCCGGGTGGTCAGGGCGATCGATCTAGTCTCCACCGCTGCGCCTCGGATGCTCTTTGATCTTCGCTGGCGGTTGAGACCTCTTGTCCTGTTCTGAGGCGTGAGGTCGTTGTACATATGTAATCACTAAACATTCTAACATGCTTATACATATGTAGGTTATGGGATATATGATTAATATAAACCACAGCCCCCCCCCCAAACGACTAAGAAAAGGACAATAAAAGAAAGTCCACAGTTTAAGATAATTTCTATGACATACTAACTGTTAAACCTCTTGACAAGGAAAAAAAAAAAAAAACTTTCCAGCAGATATGCTCCTGTAGAGAATTCAGTGGTAATCATAACAGCGTAGTAATATCACAAATCAGTCTTAAAACTGTCACAGCACAATCTGATAAAATAGTTAACAACTTTAGGTTAATTTGTATCAGTCCCTGTGCCGTCTGGGTTTTAGTCTTCTCCCGAATCTGCTGTGGGTCCGCTTGGGCGTCCTGGCGGGACCTTCCTGTAAGGAATCTGCAGCTTGGGGAGGAGAGTAGTTATTTGTTCCCTGCAGGGGGGCTGAGTCTTTTTTCTTGGGGGGTCTACCCCGCCGAGGTGCTCTCGCCAACCGTGCAGGTTCGTCTCTCAAAAAGAAGGCAGGTTTAAGTCTGTCAATGCTGACTGTTTCTTTTCTGTCCCCTAAATCAAGCACAAAATGCTTATCACCAGGTTCCAGCACTCTGAATGGTCCATCGTATGGTGGACGGAGGGTAGATTTTAAAGCTTCATGCCTAACAAAAACGAATTCGGCGTTTTTTAAAGCTTGGGGGACAAAAACCCGTGGAAAAGAGTGGTGTGCCGGTCCGGGGAGAGTGTCCGGTCCGCTGCTGCCTGAAAGCCTCATGGCTGGAAGATGCCCAGGCTCTGGGTTCTCTGGTAAAAAATTCACCTGGGAGTCTGAGAGGTTGTGCAAAAACTAATTCTGCTGGGGAGGCGTCTAGATCCTCTTTAGGCGCAGCACGCAACCCCAATAAAACCCAGGGAAGTTTATTTACCCAATTTGTATCCGTTAGTGAGGCTCTGAGGGCGGCCTTTAAAGATCTGTGAAAGCGCTCGCATAACCCATTAGCCTGAGGGTGATAAGCGGTGGTGCGGTGAATTGTCGCCCCTAAGCTGCTGGCCATGGCTGACCAAAGCTCTGAGACAAATTGAGGCCCCCTATCGGACGTGATGTCCGATGGGACGCCGAAACGTGCCACCCAGTTTGTCAAAAAAAACGCGAGCGACTTCCGCCGCTGTGGTTGATGCCAGAGGGACCGCCTCAGGCCAGCGCGTAGTACGGTCTATCATTGTTAACAGGTGTGTGAAACCTTGAGACGAAGGTAGTGGTCCCACGAGGTCGACATGAACGTGGTCGAACCTTCTAGCTGGGATTTGAAAAGGCTCTAGAGGGGGTTTTGTGTGTTTGTGTATTTTGGCGCGCTGACAAGACATGCAAGTTTTTGCCCATTCCTTTACATTTTTGCGCAGGCTGGGCCACACAAACTTTTCGGCGACCATTTTAACCGAGGCGCGCACACCTGGGTGCGCGAGGGAGTGAATTGAGTCGAAAATACGGTGGCGCCATGCAGCTGGGACTACCGGGCAAGGTTGGCCGGTTGAAACGTCGCAGATTAGGGGGGGTACACCGTCGCTTAAACCCCTTTCCTCCAGCCTTAACCCTGTTGGTCCAGACAGGAGTGCGCGCACGTCCGCGTCACTGCTTTGCTCCTCTGCCATGGCTGCGTAATCTATCCCTACGTGAATTGGGGCCGCGTACATGTCCGCGTTGGCGAAGAGTTCTGCGGCTGAGGTAGTATAATCTGTCTCCTTGTGCTCTGGCGATGTCACAGCGCGAGAGAGGCAGTCTTCTACCACGTTAAGTTTGCCTGCCACATGTCGAATGTCTGTGGTGAACTCTGAAATTGCAGCTAGCTGTCTTTGTTGCCTGCCTGACCATGGTTCTGAAATTTTAGCCATCGCAAAGGTGAGCGGTTTGTGGTCTACAAAAGCCGTGAAACGCTGCCCTTCTAACCAGAACTGGAAGTGGCGGATGGATAAATGAAGCGCTAGCAGCTCCCTGTCAAAAGTGCTGTATTTACGCTCCGTTTGGTTTAACGATTTGCTGAAAAATGCCAAAGGTTGCCAGGTTCCGCCAACGTGTTGTTCCACAACTGCCCCTATGGCCAGGTCTGAAGCGTCTGTGGTTAGCGCGATGCGGGCCGAGGGATCAGGGTGAACCAACAATGTGGCGTTCGCTAGAGCACTTTACGACCGCGTTGGAAGGCTTTTGTTTTCTGAGCGCGGTATACAGGGGCTGCATGAGTTGGGCTGCGCGGGGGAGGAAACAGTTGTAAAAATTAACCATTCCCAAAAATTCCTGCAGCGATTTGACCGTTTGTGGTCGTGGAAAAATTTTTACTGCGCGAACTTTGTCTGGCAATGGGACTACCCCCTCTGGTGAAAATCTGTGCCCCAAAAAATCAATTTGTGACACGCCGAATTTGCATTTGGCTGGATTGATTATTAACCCGTGCTCTTCTAGTCTCTGAAAAACCGTAGTGAGGTGTTGTTCGTGTTCTTCCTCCGACGAGCTGGCTACCAGCATATCGTCAAGGTAGACGAACACGAAAGGGAGATCGCGTAATACCGCGTCCATCATCCGCTGAAAGGTTTGAGCAGCGCCTTTGAGGCCAAACAGCATCCTCAAAAATTCAAAAAGACCGAAAGGGGTTATTACAGCCATTTTAGGAATGTCTTCCGCTCGAACGGGGACTTGGTGATAGCCGCGGACCAGGTCTATTTTAGAAAAAATGCGCACACCCGCCAGATGTAGTGAGAAATCTTGGATGTGAGGAATTGGGTAGTGGTCATGCGCTGAAAATTTTGGAACTGTGAGTGCTGGAAATTGGGTGAGGAGTTGGTCAAACTTACCTCCTGCTGTTGTGACGCTGGCCTGCACGGGTGGTGGAGAGACTCGAGCTGAGCAGGGAATAGAATAAAATGACAGTGCATTAACCAAGCGTCTATTTGCTAGATCTACTAACAACCCATGTGCACACAAAAAATCAGCACCCAACAAGTTAAAACTCACCGCCGCTACAATAAATGTCCATCTGTAGTTGCGGCCGTGAATGCAAAGAGGCAGGCTCCTTTCACCGTAAGTGTCGATGATGGAGCCGTTGGCTGCCATCGCCCCATTTCCCCAGGGACCCATGGCCCGATCTGCGTGGGAAGGGGTGATAAAGCTCAGTTGAGCTCCAGTGTCGATCAGGAACTGTCTCCCGGTGTGTCCGTCAGTCACATAAAGAAGTTTATTTTTTTCGCCAAGAACCGCAGCCGTTAACGGTTCTCGGTTTTGGCGTTTTCCCGAACTTTTGAACTTGCAGGGGGGAACGCATTTGTACGACCCCTCGGCAAAACGGTGGTGGTAATAGCAGATGTCGTTCCGCCTGCTGCGTCTTGGTCGTGTTGCCGCCATGGTGGGCGGGCTCTGCTCGGTTGTCTGTGGTTCTCCGCTGCTCTCGGCATCTGCGGATGCTGCTGTGGCCACTTGTTCCCCGCAGGCGTTGGTGAGTCGCTGCGCTTCTCGGGCCAGCGCGCGGAAGTCCTGCTGGGTGCTGCACCGCATGTTGATCAGCGTCCCTCTCATGTGTGGCGGCAGAGTGCTGAGGAAGATGTGTTGGAAGAGGAAGTTGTCGTTGTCCTCCTCCTTGAGCTGCAGCATGTCCTCCATGAGGGCCTTGGGTCTGCATCCTCTGTGACCGTAGATCGCCAAGATCTTCTCTGCTCTCTCCTCGGCTGAGGGGACGAAGTTCTCGACGATGGTCGCCTTCAGCTCTCTGTATTTGTCATGGGTGGGCGGCTGTCGGATTATGCTCCGCGCGCATCTTGACGTGGCAGCGTCGAGTTTGGCGACGATGTGATAAAACTTCGTCTCGTCCGCCGTTATGCCCGCCAGTGCAAACTGAGCCTCAGCTTGCTGGAACCACGAGCTCAGGTCTTCTTGCCAGAATTCTGGCAGCTTGACGGTGACGGCGCTTGTGTGGGCCGTCCTTGATGTGTCCGCCGGGTGAGAGCGCCTTTCTTCTGCTCTCACGGCGGGGCTGGGGATGGTGCTCGGTTGAGCCCTCTCTTCTGCCGTGGGGGAACGTCTTCCATCCGCTCCCCTCCTGTCTGCATGGGCGCCGGCGCTTGCCTGGGTCGCCTCCGATGAGTCAATCGCGGGAGAACGTCTCTGTTCCATCCTCACATCTGGTCACCAGTGTAGAAGAGCTTGGAATAACGAGGCGATGTGATTTATAAACCAAAGTTTATTATCAGCTTCGCTCCTCTAACAAGTCTCATCTCAGTGCAGAAGCAGAATAAGAGGTCGAACACATTCAGACCTACATTCTTATACTTGCACATAACAAAAGACATTGCACATCAAAGCTGACATCCCGCATTAGCTTAATCCCCCCTCCTTTGTCTTCCTACTCCTCCACCTGACCCCGGGTGGTCAGGGCGATCGATTTGGTCTCCACCGCTGCGCCTCGGATGCTCTTTGATCTTCGCTGGCGGTTGAGACCTCTTGTCCTGTTCTGAGGCGTGAGGTCGTTGTACATATGTAATCACTAAACATTCTAACATGCTTATACATATGTAGGTTATGGGATATATGATTAATATAAACCACAAGGGGTACGTTATCATCTTATCTTCAAAGTATATGAACAAGAAATCAGTACAATGTAAAAAAAAACAAACAAAGAAATTCATCACTTACCGGCAGCATAGGGGACTCGCTCGCTGGCGTAGTTGGTCCGTTTTTGTCCATCATGGTCGTTATTTTGTGTTCTGTCGGTCATTTATGCTCTCTACCACATCTACAAAGTCTTATGATTATCCCACATAAATTTTGCTTGTATCCCACGGCTATTTTCCGTGTACAAAGCTGTCTAAGAGACGGTGCAAGACGATGGATGGCGGCCATATTAGCTTTCTGAGCTAAAAGAAGGGAATACAGGAAAAGGAAATGAGGAGTTCTTCAGCTTCATGCCAGCCATGATTCCTCCAACGTGTGTCTGCCACCTTCTGAACTGGCACGATCAGTACAAGTTGTTAGTATAGCTGGGGAGTACAGGGATGTCAGAATTAGTTGACAGGTGCAGCGCCTCACTCTGCCACTAGGGGCACGTGAACTCTCACACTCAAAGGGTTAACACTAGCTTATTTTGTCAGATGTTGTCAACACAAGCTCCAAATACAAGTAGAGCACGGAATTAGCATTGCTGGCTAACTAGCTAGCTCACTGTTTGCATACAGGAGCCAACAGTGTTGTTTGTTCAAAGTGAGCTTTCCACCACTGGGATAAATAATGTAACAGACACATAATATCACATCATATCACATCACTCACCATCCTGGTTTTCAACTGCTGTGGTCAGGTCGACGCCAGTGTACCTCCCGTTATTTGCCGGTCGGTGGCCGTAAATTCATTTTGGGTGGCTCCGTCTAGCTCCCTCTGGATTCTCTCATCAGCCAAAAGGCACAGAAAAGTCTGTTGGATCACAGTGTTGATTTCTGTGAAGCCAGTTCTATTGTTGTTGAATGTTTACACTGACGATTGTCACTCGCTCACTGAAGAATTTGTGCAAATGGCGGCTGAAGATTCTGGTGAAGATGTCACTCTCGTGATATTACACCCTGACCAATCAGTGGCCAGCAGTCTGTTGATGTCACATTTTCAGCTTGACTCAGCATGGTTGGAACCTCAGTGAAGTAGGTCCAAAAAAAGTACCTGGTATGAGGTACCAGGTCCTATTGGAAAACCCTACAAAGTGGGTCAAGTCGAGGAGAGTAGGGCTAAGTAGGTACTAGTGGAAAAGAAGCTTAAAGGAATGCAACATCAATTCCTTTTACTCAGTTTTTGCTTTCATTTTCATTTGATGGATGAAGTTTTCTCTAAAAAGGAAAAATGGAAGTTACTAAAAAGAGATACTATTTCTCTTTCATTCTGTAGCTCCGATCAGAGTTTTATGAACTAGTTTTAAACCTGAGATAAATTAAGACATACTTTAAGGTGATGAACATTGCTTTAGCTCAGCAGATGAAACAAAGGATCTTGCTCATGTGACCCCTTGTGTTGGCTTTTCAGCTGGATCCTTCGCTGAAGCTTTATTTGATGATAATACCAGAGAATATCTGCCAGCAGATATTTCTTCCCAAAGGCAAACCGTCAGGAGCTGAGATCCGACAATGTTGATGAGAGGCTGCTGGCTGCTGAGTATGCCATGTGGACAACACGAGAATATTTCAACGGCTTTCTCAGGTCCAGATACCTTGGAAATTATTCAAAGTCTGGTCAAAGTCACAGAATCGAAGAGATAAAAATAAAAATTATTTAATAGAAGACCCAGACATTAGCCCTCTTGTGGCCACTTGATGGTCCCCCTATGGGTTTTCTAGCCAAAAAGGCCAAATGGCCCCTCTCTGGGACTTCTAGTGTTAAGTCACGAAATCCGGGTTATTCAGATGTTGTGGTAATTTGGTGTAGGCCATTTCCAGTGGAAGTTAAAAAAACACAGGATCAGTCCACTTTAAGCACGGTGAGTTAAAGGAATGATTAGAAAAAGCTTAACAAATTATAAAATAGAAAAAAATGTCTGAGAATACAGAATTTCACTCCATATAGAAGATTAGCTCAAAGAAGGAAAAAAAAGGGAAAAATCTTTCCTCAGACACTTACAGAAAAGAGAGAATTCAAAGCAGGCACATAACTGAACAGAACTGAAAAATTCCTCCCTTAAAGTGTGTATTTTTTTCAGGGGAAAAACCTGATTGACATGAAAGGGAACCAATTGTCTCCTGTCGCGGGAGATTTGAATGGACTATGGTCCAATAAAGAAAAAGGCTCTTTGTCTGTAACTGACCAATAGAATGAAAGGGGGTGTCATCCAACCGAGACTGGCTGGTGATTGGCTGAGACCAGTCAGATGACTTGCTTTAACTCTGAATATGAAGAAACACATATTGATTAAAAAAATAAATAAAAAGAATCACCTTATATATATAAGCTAAACTAACTTCAGTGATTCATGACTAATTTTCATTCTTGCTACATTAAACATGCACTTTCATAACCTTGTCCTTCCATAATTAACATGCATTGGAATAAGGTTTGTTTAAGCATTTTCTAACCTGCAATACATTTAAGCCAATGATTAATGAAACATTTCAAACCACAAGTGTCCACGACAGGGTTGCTCATATCTTCAAATAATGTCCTGAGAATTCCTGAGAAATTAAACTTGAAGAGAGAGTTAATGTTCAGTCAGAAAAAAAACAGTTCAGCAGTTGACAGAAGTAAGGCAAACATATCCCGGAGCTGTCCAAAAGGGGCATTATTGGGCTTTGGATAATTCCTAGGAAGATTTTAGGAATTTTTGTTGGTCGGTCTGGATTGTTTCAAACAGTTCTTGAAGCATAAAACTGTCTGGTTGGGGAGGAAGTTCTTGAATTTATGATCATATTCTAAGCCGTTCCTGGCACAAACAGGATTTCCATCGTACCTTTTACCATGGAATGTGTTTTCAAGCTGTGGTGCAGTCCAGACTTTTGGGTGAAACAATTTCTTTAAAGTTAAGAGTGATTTTATAGATTGGAAGCAAAGGGGTTGATGCTAAACAGGAAATGAAACTTACAACAATAAGAGAACCAAACTGGAAAGACTTCAAAATAAGAGTGAACTCAAAAACTAAGATAAGCAGACCCTCCAGGATTTCGCGAAGTTGCGATTTTACCAATTCCCGTGACTTCAGTAGGTTCTGCATAATTTGAATTTTGTCCAATCACCGTAACTTTACTGCAATTTTGGCCAATTGTTGTCAACTTTCGCCAATTTTGCCAATCAAATTTGTTTCTCAGTAGCGCGCAGATGTGTACTTCATCAGTCTGACCAATCAAATGCAGCGCTGCACCGCACTCACTTCTCTGTTTACAATGAGAATATACCAAACACATCAACAAAAAACAGTGTGTGATTTAAAAAAACACACACACCTGCGAGTTTTCCCACATCGTTCCTTCATCCATCTCCCCCGGCCCACCGGTGAACATCTCCTCAAGTTTCCGTAATGACTGCGTGTATGAAGTGCCGGGTTTGTGTTGAAAAACGTCCGCCTGCCTGAAAGCACCTCTGTCTCGGGAGCGCATGCACCCAGACACACCGTAAAACCACACAAAAAAACAAGTGAATCTAATATTACAGCAAGTGTTGTAACAGTTTATACATCATTTAGAGGTAAAAGTCACTACTACATCTTGTCAGTGAGTTTTAAAGTTGGGACTCTCTGGGCTGGACATGAGCCAATGCACAATTCAGGCAATCCCCAAGGACAGCCCTGCAATTTACCGCAACAATAGAAAAAAAAATTCCACGAAATCCTGGAGGGACTGGATAAGGCAGAAAATGATACATAAAACCCCATCAAAGTAAATGAAAATAGTAGAATATTAATAATGACAAACTAGAAGTCCAAAATTAACACAAAGTGTAGATCATGATAATACAGTACCTTTCGTAGGACAGCTGGACGGTTAGACTGACATCTCCATAACATAATCCCCCTCAGGTCTTTGATTGGCAGAGGATTAAATAAAAACAAAAAAAACAAAATTGGGTCACTTGACTCAAGTAAAAAGTTTTAAATTTAGTTTAAGGATAGCCTACTGAAACTCAGTCATTTGTGTAACGGTCTCCTGCGCAAGACTTTGGGTGGTTTGACTTTACAGACCATATAATGTCTCAAAAATCCTACACAATGCACTAAAATAAAGTAAAAAAATAAAGCACAACAGATGCACTTTAATTGTATTGTAGATGTGCATGTAGCTGTTGATGGATTGCATGACTTAAACTGTTGAGCTCTGAAGCATGTTTCAAGTGCTCCACAGCACGTCTTCGGACAGCATCCTTTGTTGCCTCTTTGCATGACTTCAGTACAGCATCTGGAAAAGTTGGAAGATAAAAAAATTTTAGCTGTGCAAAAATTAATTGTATGCCAGATTTGTTACAACTACAGCCAGCAGTCTATTGTTAATTGGCCCAGGCCTGCAGAGAAATCTAAATATGTGCATACAGCTCACATCACATGATGCTTGCACTTGACTGTATTATACTTAGTGTCAACACTAAGAACTTCTTCACCTTTGATGCAGTGCAGTCCTGCTCGGTGGACTTCTGTGGCGTTCCGCCCCAGTGAAGAGTGACTGAAGGTGGGCGACTTCTAAACACAACACTGCTAAGCAGCGGAGGAGCTAGCGGGGACCCCAGCCAGATGGGAGCTCGGTTACAGCAGCGGTGGGTGGCAGGGCTCAGTGGAGGAGCTAACTGAGTCCCCAGCTGGATAGGAGCCAGATCGGAGGTCAACTGCAGCGGCGGTAAGCGGCGGAGCTCAGCAGAGGAGCTAACTGAGGCCCCAGCCAGATCGGAGCTCAACTGCAGCGGTGGTAAGCAGCGGAGCTAGCAGCGGAGGGGCTAGCTGAGGCCCCAGCTGGATCCAAGGTCAGCTGGACCAGATACCAGCAGCACCAGCAGAAATTATCCTGCTATCATCAGGTCAGTAAAAAAATGCCACCAAAGAAAGTGGAAGTGGAAGAGATTAAAAAAATCTCTGAACTTCATGTCAGAAGAACTTACCAAAGTGGCCAATCAACAGTCCAAATTATTAGGGCTAATGGAGGAAGTCTGGGAGCTGAAATTAACAATTAAAGAAAGAGACAAAAAAATTGCAGACTTGGAGCGATGCATCGAGGATCTTGAACAATATACGTACTTGTATGGATGATTTAATCATTTGTGGACTATACATTAAATATCAATCATATGCTCATGCTACAGCAGGAATGAGAGGTGAGGAGGCTCTCCCAAGTGAATCAGTCTCCTTGGAAAGCCAGGTGCTTCGGTTCCTTGAAAGCAGAAACATACAGGTTGAAGTAAATGCAATTTCAGCCTGCCATACACTACCCAGAAAGGATAACACTGGTCAACACCAAATTTATTGTCTAAGTTTTTTTTAGCTGATTTAGGACAACTTTGACGTGCTGAATCCAAAAATCACATTGATTTTGCTCAATCAGGTCAACTTTTTGAATTATGGCCACATGTTGTTTTATACGTTTTTGTTTACATGTACGGGTATTTTTGCTTTATATGATGCAAAATTCTTTTTTATGTCTTGAAATTCTCTGAATTTTGAACAATGATGATGTAACAATCTATTTACATGTACTTACCTTTATATAAAGGTAAGTACATGCACAGTACTAAGTACTAAGTAGTACTAAGTACACAGTACTATCTCACCTGATCGAGAGAAATGGATGTCATTTTCAGATTCAGCAGTGCAAAACTGTCTTAAATCAGCTGAAAAAACACAGACAACTTACAAAAAATTTATTTTTGTAACCCTGTGTAATAAAGAAAAGAAAACAATTGTGATGATCTTTGTGAACAGAAGAGTAAAAAGTGACATACTGAGGCAGGCCAGAAAGCTACAGGGAACAGAAGTTTACCTAAATGAACATTTAACAAAGATTAATGCTGAAATAGCACGACAAGCACGGATGCTGAAAAGACAAAACAAGATACAGGCAACATAGACAAGAAACTGTAGTCTGGATTAAACTAAATGCAACACCTGAGGAAGCAAAGACCATAATAATAAAAGATCTCACTGACTTAAATGAATATAGATGAACACTGATTAAGAAAATTAAGAGACTACAATGATCCATATCCACACACATGGCAAGAACAGTCCTTTTGTGACACAACATAATAATGTACTTAAAACAAACAAACAAAAACCTCATGACTGACTTTAGTAGACATCAGTCATCCCCAATTGGAGGAAGTCATTTGACTCAGGGAGAGGAAATTCAGACTCTGAAAATATCTCATTATGCTGAACATTAACCACAAGAGATGGAGAGTGATACTGATCCTGATAACCACTTCTTCAATAATATTCATAATCACTGTGAATATTACACTGAAAAGCAATTCAAAAGTAAAGTGCAAGTAGATGGTAAACTATCAATAATACACTTTAACAGCAGAAGTCTTAACAAAAAACTTTCCACAGATTCAGGACTATTTAAAACAGATGGATAGAAAATTTACAGCTATCACAGTCTCTGAAACTTGGCTCAAGGAAGAGCAGGCTTCTTTGATGGCAATAAAGGGATATCAGATGTTTCATATTAACAGATCTCAAAAAAAGGGCGGTGGTGTTACACTGTATATTGATGAATTGTATAGGTGTAAACTTGTAAATGGAATGTCCTTTTCACTACCAGGGATTCTGGAATGTGTTACTGTTGAGACTGACGATAAAACAAAAAATCTAATTATAAGGTGTATATATAAAATGCCGGGAACTTGTGTTGAGACATCCAGAGATAAGTTAATCGAGGTGTACAATAATATAACTAATAAGAAAAGTTCTAATCTGTGGAGACTTCAATATTGATTTATTAAATCCATTTCAATAAAATTTAATTACAGAGTTCATGAGTTCTATGTACAATATGAGTCTATATCTCACAATAACACATCCCAGTAGAATTACAGTCCACACTGCTACACTTATTGACAACCTGTTTGTTAATATTATTGATAAGAAAATAGAAAGTGGATTATTGATAAATGACATAAGTGACCATCTGCCAGTCTTTGCACTTATCCATGGCCACACGGGGGCCAATACAGAAAAAAACTTTAAAATCTTTCATATACAAATCACAAAATGCAATCAGTTCTTTTAAAGAAGACCTGCTGAAGCAAGACTGGACAAAAGTCTATGTATCAGATGTAAATGAAGCCTGCGATACATTCATGAACATTGTAACTGCTCTTTATGAAAAAAATTGTCCATTAGTTAAGAGAAAGCTTAAATACAAATTTGTCGACAAGCCATGGTTAACCAAAGGATTACAAAAAGCGTGTAAAAAGAAAAATTCACTATATAAAGCTTTTCTAAAGAAAAGGACAAAAGAAGCAGAGCAGCGGTATAAAGCATACAAAAATAAGTTAATATATATAATGAGATGTAGTAAAAGAGACTATTACAGTTGTTCGTCCATCATTGTCGATGATGACCTCGTAATCCTATTGATAAGTTGACGGTTGACGGTGAGTCCTGAGATGACTGATCAGTTCAATTTTGGCACGGAATGTCCTGGCACATGTGGGGCAGGCATGCATCATCACGTTAGCTGATGTGCTGGGCTGTCTAGTCTTGCGCAGTTCGCGCTTGGCTTTAGCTCCAGCAATACGTCTGGCTTCGAGATTTCTGCAGCCATCCTTAATGCTCATATGCCAGGCCAAGCGGTTTTGTGCTAGAGTTTCCCAGGAGGCCACATCTATATTGAGGGATTTCAGAGAGGCCTTCAGGGTGTCGTTGTAGTGTTTCTTTTGTCCCCCTCTCGACCTTTTTCCTACTGAGAGTTCCCCGTAGAACAGCTGCTTTGGAATGCATTCATCAGGCATCCTGACAACATGACCTGCCCACCTGGCTTGCGCTCTTATTAGCATGGTGTGGACCATTTCCATTTTAGCTTGCTCAAGCACTTCTGTATCGGGTACCTTGTCCTGCCAGTTGATGTTGAAGATCCTTCGAAGACAGGTTAGGTGGAAACGGTTGAGCTGTCTGGCATGCCTTGCATACACCGTCCATGTTTCACAGGCATAAAGGAGTGTTGGGAGCACAACAGCACGGTAGACCTTTAGCTTCGTTTCTAGGCTAATGCCCCGTCTTTCCCATGCAATTTTGCGGAGTCTGCCGAATGCAATGCTGGCCTTGGCTATTCTGTGGTTGACTTCGGTATGTATTGTTGCAGACTGGGAGAGGGTGCTACCTAGGTATGTGAATTGGCCTACAACTTGCAGTCTCTGCCCCTTCACTGTAATAGTTGGTTCTGCCTGTTGACCATTTGGAGCTGGCTGGTGCATAACTTCGGTCTTCTTGGTGCTGATGGTGAGGCCGAAGTTGTCATATGCCATGGAGAATTTGTCCATGCTTGACGGCATCTCACTCTCTGAGCTATCATTTAAGGCACAGTCATCGGCAAAGAGGAAGTCCCTCAGTACAGTCTCTTTTACCTTGGTGATAGCCTGGAGTCTTCTTGGGTTGAAGAGCCTTCCATCCTGCCTGTACCTGAGGCTTATCCCAATGGTACTATTCTGAAAGGCATCAGTGAGCATGGCTGAGAACATCATACTGAACAAGGTGGGTGCGAGCACACAACCTTGTTTAATGCCATTTGTGACTGGAAAAGCCTCTGATGCCTCACCATTGTCTAGGACGCGTGCGTTCATGCCATCGTGGAACTGGCGCACCATCAGGATGAATTTGTCTGGGCAGCCAAACTTTGACATTATCCTCCATAGTCCCTGGCGACTGACAGTGTCAAACGCTTTGGTGAGGTCAACAAATGTGGTGTAGAGCTCGCGGTTCTGTTCTAGACACTTCTCCTGGAGTTGACGAGCCGCAAAGATCATGTCCACAGTCCCTCTACCCTTACAGAAGCCACATTGTGATTCTGGCAGCAGGCTTTGTTCTAGGTGAGTGATCAGACGATTTAGCAAGAGTCTTGCGAGGACCTTACCAGCTGTGGAGAGTAGCGAGATACCTCGATGGTTGTCGCATACTTGTCTGTTGCCCTTTCTCTTGTACACGTGGACAATTGATGCATCCCTGAGTTCCTAAGGAATGGTGCCTTGGGTCCAGAAGGACCAGAACAGTTCAGTCAGCTTCTCAAGGAGTGCTGGGCCACCTGTCTTGTATATCTCAGCTGGAATGGCGTCTGACCCTGGTGCTTTGCCACTTGACAGTTGGCCAACAGCCTTTTGGACTTCAACAACAGTAGGAAGTTCATCCATGGCATCGTTGATCTCAACCTGGGACATCCTGTCGATTGCCTCATTGTTTATAGTAGAAGGCTGGTTCAGGACTCCTTCAAAATGTTCAGCCCATCTTTGGAGGATTTGGGTCTTCTCTGTCAGAAGGGTTGAACCATCTGAGCCCAGAAGTGGGGAGCTTCCTGATGGCTTGGGTCCGTACAGGGCATTGAGAGACTCGTAGAATTGTTTTGAGTCATTCCTGTCTGCATAGCCCTGGATTTCATCCGCCTTGGCACTCAACCATGAGTCTTGCATCTCTCGAAGTTTGAGTTGTACTGTCCTGCGTGCGCTGGTGAAAGCCACCTTCTTTGAGACGGATGAGGGATCATTTTGATGGGCACGGTGAAGGCTATGCTTCTCTGTTAGTAGAGCTTTGATTTCCTCATCATTTTCATCACACCAATCATGCTTTTTCCATGTTGAGAGGCCCAGGATTTTCTGTGCAGATGAGTGGATAGTATTCCTAAACAGCACCCAGTCTTTCTCAGCATTGGCTGTGAATCTCAGATTTGCAAGTTCGCGTTCCAGGTCTTCCGTGAGTGCATTAGCCTTGGAGTAGGTTTTCAGTTGGGACACATCAAGCCATTTCATGCTTTTGTTCTTGTCCCCCTGTGGCCTTCTCTTAGGTCTGATGTGCAGTTTCATCCTGGAGACAATAAGCCTGTGGTCGGTCCAGCATGTCAGCACCACACATGGCCTTTGTGATTCTGACATCCTGCTTATCTTTTTGCCTGATGATGACATAGTCGATGAGGTGCCAGTGTTTGGAGCGGGGGTGCCTCCATGAGGTTTTGTTTCGAGTGGGCAGGTGGAAGACAGTATTTGTGATGAGGAGGCTATGTTTGGCACAGGTCTGTAGCAGGAGAAGACCGTTGCTATTGCACTTGCCCACTCCATTTTTGCCTATGATGCCTTCCCAGGCAGAACTGTCCTGTCCTACTCTGGCATTGAAGTCCCCGAGCAATATGAACTTGTTGTGCTTCACAGTAGACAGGAGAGCATCAAGTTCTTCGTGGAACTTGTTTTTAGTCTCATCAGGGTTTGTCATCGTTGGTGCATAGGCACTGATGAGAGTAGCCTGCTTGCTGTCATGCAGTGGAAGCTGCATTGTCATGAGGCGGTCATTCACACCCTTTGGGAGGCTGGAGAGTTTGCTGACAAGGTTGTTCCTCACAGCAAAACCAACTCCTGCTTCACGGCGCTCATTTTTGCTACGGCCACTCCAGAAGAATGTATATCCACCTCCCGACTCATTTAACTGACCTTCTTCTGCAAGCCTGGTTTCACACAGAGCTGCAATGTCAGTGTTGTATCTTGCAACTTCCCTGCTAACTAGAGCTGTTCTTCTTTCAGGTCGATCAGCTGACGGGTTGTCTAAAAGTGTGCGCACATTCCATGTGCCAATGTTGAGTGGTGTCACCTTTTCTTTCCTCTGTTGTTTCTACCGCTAGTGTGGGATCCCCTCCAGCCACGGTAAGCTGGCCAGGGTGTTGTGAAGCAGGCAATGTTTAGGGCACCTTTTCTAGCCCCTTCCTCAGACTGTGGAGGTGAGCAGTGCAATCCTAAAAAGGGCTGCTCAGTCACTCAGAAAGACACCGAACCCCACTGCTGCTTCTGTCAGTGAGGAGCGATCATTAGGCCTGAGCCACCTGTGTGCAGGTCCATGACTACAGCTGCCAGTGTATCCTCACCTGCTGCTTTGCCACTCGCCCATCGCCACAGGACTTTTGAAACTAAAGTTTCATGAAATGAAATGAAGCCTACGATACATTCATGAACATTGTAACTGCTCTTTATGAAAAAAATTGTCCATTAGTTAAGAGAAAGCTTAAACTCAAATTTGTCGACAAGCCATGGTTAACCAAAGGATTACAAAAAGCGTGTAAAAAGAAAAATTCACTATATAAAGCTTTTCTAAAGAAAAGGACAAAAGAAGCAGAGCAGCGGTATAAAGCATACAAAAATAAGTTAATATATATAATGAGATGTAGTAAAAGAGACTATTACAGTAAAGAACTGGAGAAAAACAGAGATAACACTAAAAATACATGGACAATACTTAACAATATTCTTGGAAATAAAAACAGAAATAAGTTACCCAACCAATCTTTTTAAAAAAAAAAAAAAGACTCAAGAGTGTGAATGCAGTCTCACCTGCAGATGAATTTAATAAATTTTTTGTTAACATCGGTCCTAATTTGGCTCGAAAAATACCCATTATGGCACCTACAGGTGATACAATAAGCAAAAACATTGCTATAAAAGACTCCATCTTCATAAAGAACACAGATGAGAGAGACGTCATTGAAATTTAGATTTATTTTTAGTATACTTTATTGATCCCCAGAGGGGAAATTGAGGGTCATCCACCACCTGGATGGATGAAGCAGCCACGATACGGCGCAATCCCTTAACCATTCACACACACATTCACACCTAGGGCCACTTTAGAGTCTCCAATTAACCTAACCTGCATGTTTTTGGCATGTGGGAGGAAACCGGAGAAATCCCGGGGTAAACCCACGCATACACGGGGGGAACATGCAAACTCCACACAGATCACTGTTGGTCGGGGGCTGGGAACGAACCCACGATCCCAACGATCCCCCGGCCAAGGGTAAACTGTGCTGCCGCAGTGCTAACCACTGCACCACCATGCAGCCAATTGTTAAAGCATTTAAAAGTAAACATCTAGTGGAGTTAAATAGATATAACAAAAACATACCAGATACATGCACAAAATGTATGGAAAGTAAAGGAACCCTATTTCACTGTTTATGGGAATGTAGAAAAATTAGAATGTTTTGGGAAGAGGTGAGGGTAACAATTGAAAAAATAATTTCAAAACAATTCACATTGAACCCTAAACTGTTTTTGTTGGGTCTGTATCCAGAAAAGCATAACTTTAATAAGAGTGAAAGAGCATTCATAGACCTCAGTTTGCTTAATGCCAAAAAATGTATTGCACTACTGTGGAAAAAGACTCATAGACCAGATGTGACTCAGTGGTTAAGACAGATGTTAACAAACCTTCCACTAGAAAGAATAACATACATACTGAAATCAAAGGAAAATGTGTTTGAGAATATATGGAGACCTTTCATTGATTATGTAAAGAAATTAAACATAACTTCTGAAGAAGAAGGTGAATGATGTGTGTGGACCTTGCAAATTCCAGGTTGGTGAATGTATAATATGTATACTTATGTAAAAGATTACCTAGACTAAACAGAGGAGCATTGTTGATGACTTGCCTTTGTTAATGGTTGTTGGTGTTTTTAGTACATTTTTTTTTTGTAGTTAGTGTTTTGGTTTTTTTTAAATTACTTTAGTGTTAGTGTTTGATTGTTTGTGCCATGTTTGTAAAAAAAAGGTTCAATAAAAAATATTGTGGAAAAAAAAAGTAAACATCTACGGATTGTGATGGTACTGACATGCTTTAAGTCAAAAACTATCATTGACTGCTTAGTGACACCACTGACGTGTATCTGTAACTTGTCTCTCCAAACAGGTATATTTCCCAATGCAATGAAAATAGCTAAAGTAATTCCGATATGCAAGATGGGTGACAGGGGGGAATTTTCAAACTATAGGCCTATTTCACTATTGCCGCAATTTTCAAAGATACTCAAAAAAATATTCTGTGAGAGAACTGACAACTTTATAATGAAGAATAATTTATTGGGTGAGCAGCAATGTGGGTTGTGACACATGAGGACAACTGCATTTGCTCTAATGGAATTTATAGAAAAAATATCAACTGCTGTAGAAAATAAAGAGTGTTCAGTTGGGGTATTCCTGGATCTTAAAAAAGCATTTGATACAGTGGATCATAAATTATTGTTTAAGAAACTACAAAATTATGGTATTAGGGGGGTAGCACTGTCCTGGTTATGTAGTTACTTAACGAACAGATATCAGTATGTATGTGTTGGTAGCAAAAACTCGCAGTTACTGAAGGTTACTTGTGGAGTCCCACAGGGTTCAGTTTTGGGGCCATTGTTATTCAATCTCTATAAAAATGAAATATGTAAAGTTTCAGAAAAAATGGATTTAATATTGTTTGCAGATGACACTAATTTATTATGCAGTGGAAGCAATTTGGAACAACTTTTGGATACACTTGGAAAGTGTTAGAATAATTTTGAGCTTAAATTATTCAAAGTCAAATAATCAGGCGGAAAGTTGAATTTATGTACATTTATTACAAAAATATAAGGGGTCATCCCATTGGCCACCTTGGGGGAGAGGTTACAAGGCATGACATTCAGACACACCTAGAATCTCTAAAGGATCCATTCTTCTAAGTCTGATATATAGGTAGAAGAAAGGAGAGGGAGGATGAGGATAAGGGAAGGGAAGGGACAGAACGGGACAGTCCTGATAACTGAGCTTATCCAGGCGGACGTCAGACACTCTGGAGACATGGGTCATGAAGACATGAGACCCATAAAACTAACAGAATGTCCATCTACTACTGATCTGTACAGGCTGAGGAGTTCCTGTCCATTCCTGTGACCCAAAACAGGTTACAGTATGTCAAAGAGATTATAATAAATGGCTTACATCACTCCTTACGCATGTACTAACCCTGTACTAATCCTCAGTCTGAACTCTCTGAAATTGCTCACAGAAACAGGAGAAGAATATATAAACTTATCCTATATGGAATGCACATATAAACATTAAACATGGCATATGAAAGGTATGATACTTCTCAAATATAATAATACATTATTAATATCAATAATAGTATAGATAATATGGAATTTTTCTATCAGAAAGGAATTAGCAAAGCTTAAACTGTGGTTTGATTTAAACAAATTAACGCTCAATTTAAGTAAGACAAAATTTATAATTTTTAACAACCGTCACAACTCAGTATCTAAACTCAGTGTAAATGGTGCAGAGATTGAAAGGGTATCCAAAATTAAATTCCTTGGACTAATAATTGATAATAAATTGTGTTGGAAGTCACATATTAATCATATTAAAGGCAAAATAGCCAAATCAATCGCAATACTACACAGAGTGAAATATTTGCTGAATCAACCCACACTATATACTTTGTATCATTCATTAATATTCCCATACATGACATATTGTACTGAAATATGGGGAAATACATATAAAACAAACATATATCCAGTTTTTATGCTTCAGAAGAGAGCCATTAGAATAATAAAGAAAGCTGCTTACAGGGAACCAACAAACCCACTTTTTCTTAAATTCAAAGCTTTCAAGTTGAAAGATCTGGTTGACTTTAAAACTGCAGTAATAATGTTTAAAGTGAAGAATCTATCACTGCCCGCAAATATCCAAAAGTTGTTCCAAATAATGGAGAAACAATATCATTTCAGAGGAACATGTATATTTCAAAAACCTTCAGTGAGAACTACCACCAAGCAACACTGTGTTTCAGTGCAAGGAGTAAGATTATGGAACAATTTTGGACCTGAATTAAAATCATGTACAACGATTGGACAATTTAAACAAAAACTAAAGGAAGAAATACTCCAAACATATATACAAAACGACATGTAAAATCACATAAGAATTATCATATCCAGTCTGTGCTGTGCTGTTGCTTAGTTTTGTTTTGCCACGTTTTGTCTAAGCTTTGTTTTGTTTTGTAATCATTTTTTTTTTTTTATTCTTTGATGGAACATGGGTGGGTAATATAAGCTGTGGCTTCAGACATCACCCTTTTTGGTAACTTACGTTGAATTGTATAATCCGAGGAGTTATTGTTTAATTCGACCTTGCTGAATTCCACCCCCCCCCCCGATATATTGTTCTGTTCCTTTCTTTTAATCTAATCTATCCAAAATAAAGATTCATTCAATTCAATTCAAATATGAGCATGAAGTCTAGACAATACAGAAAAAAAATAAGTTGAGACTTTATTCAAAGTTCAACTTTCTCATATGTAACATTCAGTGGAAATTATCCATTGTAATCATGTTCAGACAACTCCACATGCGCCATTTGGTTAAGGTGGGGAGGTGCCTATAGAGCAGGGGTGTCCAATCATGTGCCATGGAGGGCCAAGACCCTGCAGGTTTTCTCTTCTACCCAGTTGCTTCAGCAGGTGTTTTCACTGATCAGCAATCAGTGGGAGGAAGTTCAGTGAAATCTGGTGCTGAACACACTGGTTGGAGGTAAAGCCTGCAGGGTCTTGGCCCTCCATGGCACATGATTGGACACCCCTGCTATAGAGCTTGTGAAAGATTATACACTGGATGCTCACTCCCTAGCTTCAAATCTTCAAAGCTATTTCTGTATTATTCTCATATTGTTCATTGATTTAATGTACAATCCATGACAGCTTTCCTAAGTAACTTGCAAGATCAATGTTTTGGGAAGTATAAGTGTTTAATTATGTTTACAAGTGTTGAACATAATGAAATTCATCCACATGGGTCAAGCTCTTAAAGCACAATTGAAAGAAACTGAAAAAAATACTGTACTCAATGGCTTCTGGCTGTTTGATTTCAGACTTGTATTCCTCCATTTGCTGTTGAGGAACATCCTCCCACACTGTGTTGTGAAAACTGTATTGGTCAGACATGAAAAAAATGACCAAAATAGAACTTTTAATGAAATGCAGGTGGAGGTGGGCGATGGCAGAGAGGTCAAACTGGCTCTTCGTGAGTTGAAGGTTTAAAAGCTTCTGCTGTTGCTTCTGCATATTTTTCCTTGTGCCAAATAAATGGTCTGAGCATAATAAAGTAAGCCAGTACATTAAGTAATCTGTCACCTAATTCAGTGGTTATTGGTGTCGAGGTGACAGGCATGCAAAAGTATATAGGTATATGAAACTAGGTCGCGTTAACAATGACACGTTAACAATGACGGCCTCAGCTTGCCACAGACGACAGAGATGATGTTGCCTGGAAACAGAGAAACTGCTTATCCCTCACTTCTCCAAGGTTTTCACATCATTATTGTAATAGCACATCACCACACACTCATCATTGCTGAGTCTTACATACAGAGCAAACAGTGTGAAAAAGCAGAAATGGTGCTGTTGCCTTTCCACTCAAAATATGAAGTCACTGAACTGATTACCTCTTCTATTTGAGTCGCACGTGTCTGCTATGAGTTTCCTTTCAATTATGTGACTTAAGTGTGGGCTACAATCCCACTGCATATTTAATGAAAGTACAAAATGTGACATCAAATGGGAAATGAACACAAGTTCATGAATGACAATATATTTGACTTCCTTTCACCTTTTTTACCCCTTCTTGTTCTGTAATTGTAGTGACCCAAAGTGCCAAGTGACACATTTACTTGGCTTGTTAAGATTTCCAGGACACCAAGGGATTTACTTAGTAATCCTCCCATCGGCTGGTCAAAGATAGCAGTCAGTTGTTTTGCTCTGCTGATATTGTACACCCTTCATCTTGCAGTTACAGGAAAAGATATACAGTTATGTGAAAAAGTGTTTGCCCCCTTACTGATTTCTCATTTTTTTTGTATGTTTGTCACACCTAAATGTTTCAGATCATCAAACAAATTTAAATATTAGACAAAGATAACACAAGTAAACACAAAATGCAGTTGTTAATGAAGGTGTTTATTATTAAGGGTATACAAAAATCCAAACCTACATGGCCCTGTGTGGAAAAAGTGATCCCCCCCCACCGTTAAAACATAAATTAACTGTGGTTTATCACATCTTTGGAAAGCTGAGTTCAATTTCTATAGCCACACCCAGGCCCGATTACTGCCACACCTGTTCTCAATCAAGAAATCACTTAAATAGGACCTGCCTGACAAAGTGAAGTAGACCAAAAGGTACTCAAATGCTAGACATCATGCTGCGATCCAAAGAAATTCAGGAACAAGTGAGAAACAAAGTAACTGAGATCCACCAGTCTGAAAAAGGTTATAAAGCCATTTCTAAAGCTTTGGGACTCCAGCAAACCACAGGGAGAGCCATTATCGACAAATGGTGAAAACATGGAACAGTGGTGAACCTTCCCAGGAGTGGCCGGCCAACTAAAATTACCCCAAGAGTGCAGCGACAACTCATCCAAGAGGTCACGAAAGACCCCACAACAACATCCAAAGAACTGCAGGCCTCAATTGCCTCAGTTAAGGTCAGTGCTCATTACTCCACCATAAGAAAGAGATTGGGCAACAATGGCCTGCATGGCACAGTTCTAAGACGAAAACCACTGCTGAGCAAAAAGAACATAAAGGCTCATCTCAGTTTTGCCAGAAAACATCTTGATGATCCCCAAGACTTTTGGGAAAATACTCTGTGGACTGACAATACAAAAGTTGAACTTTTTGGAAGGTGTGTGTCCCATTACATCCGGCATAAAAGTAACACAGCATTTCAGAAAAGGAACATCATACCAGCAGTAAAATATGGTGGTGGTAGTGTGATGGTCTGGGGCTGTTTTGCTGCTTCAGGACCTGGAAGACTTGCTGTGGTAAATGGAACCATGAATTCTGCTGTCTACCAAAAAATCCTGAAGGAGAATGTCCGGCCATCTGTTCGTGACCTCAAGCTGAAGCGCACTTGGGTTCTGCAGCAGGGTAATCATCCAAAACACACCAGCAAGTCTACCTCTGAGTGGCTTAAGAAAAACAAAATGAAGACTTTGGAGTGGCCTAGTCAAAGTCCTGACCTGAATCTGATTGAGATGCTGTGGTATGACCTTAAAAAGGCAGTTCATGCTTGAAAACCCTCTAATGTTAAATTAAAATTAAAATTAAATCACCCTTTATTGTCATTCAACTGTACAACCAATCATGTACAGTAGAACGAGATTGTGTTTTACCTATCTACTGTGTTAATCACACACACCCCAAGTGTAGAATCAGAGGGCCGCTGCCATGCAAGGCGCCGCCACAAATTTCCCTCCTCCATTCCATTATTGCTGAGCACCAAGCTGGATGGCAGGAAGTTCCACTTTTATATGGTCTTTGGCATGACCCGGCCGGGATTTGAACCCCTGCCTCCCGGGTGTGGGGCGGATGCTCTACCAACTAAGCCACCACTCCGGTAATGTGGCTGAATTACAACAATTCTGCAAAGATGAGTGGGCCAAAATTCCTCCACAGTGCTGTAAAAGACTCACTGCCAGTTATTGCAAACGCTTGATTGCAGTTGTTGCTGCTAAGGGTGGCCCAACCAGTTATTAGGTTTAGGGGGCAATCACTTTTTCACACAGGGCCATGTAGGTTTGGATTTTTTTCCCTTAATAATAAACACCTTCATTTAAAAACTGCATTATGTGTTTACTTGTGTTATCTTTGTCTAATATTTAAATTTGTTTGATGATCTGAAACACTTAAGTGCAACAAACATACAAAAAACATGAGAAATCAGGAAGGGGGCAAACACTTTTTCACACCACTGTATGCAGGAAAACAGGTTCATCAGACTGTATAATCAGTTATCCCTTATTTCTCTATTGATCCACTTGGATCCCCATGTGGTTGCTCGTCTCCATGGGGTTTACCATTAAAACACATTGTAAAGCAAAATTACATCCATCCATCCATCCATCCATCTTCTTCCGCTTAATCCTTTTTGGGTCGCGGGGGGGCTGGACAAAAACAAATCTGACATAAAAACTTAAATCTTAAAAAGAGCAAACAGCAAACTGTTGTGCAACCTTTTACGAACCCACAACTTTTACGACAACCACAAATCGCAATGTTGATTGACATTCGCCAACATTTGTCAGCACTCACCGCTTCATGAGAGACATGCTTCACTGTTGTGCTGTGCCTGTTTCTAGAGTCTTTATACAGTATTCTCTGTGATACCAGAGGCTGCATGTGGGTTCCCTAGTCTTGTTCCTGACAGTAAAGGTTTTTCAGGGTTCAGCAGGTCAATAAAAAGTAGTTAACTGCTAACATAATGACCATCTCATCACAGCTGGTATTTGTAAAAAAAAGAAAAGAAAAGAAAAAAGGTAGGACAGCAGCAAATCCAGCAATGAAAAAATGAAACCACTGCCAACACAATCATAGATAGCAAAGCATATGTTTACTGTATGTCTTCCCTTACTTCACCAGCATATCTATTTAGGCTAACAGCTTATGCAGTAACAGCCTTGCAGATAGATATGCAAATAATTTACTTACAAGTTGTCGGTCTGAAACAAAGCTCAATGGCGTCGAGGCAGCAGCATCCCTCAGAAGCAGCTTCACAGCAAGACTTTTTTTTTGATCAAGCCTTTAGCTCTGGTGCTAACAGCCCACACTTGGTTCCCTGGGTCCGAGGGGATGTTCTCTAACTAAGGTGTTTGTCTAAAAAATAAATGATAACCTGCTGTGTTTAGGACCACAGTCTATTAATAAATAACTCCACAAAGGTGGATTAGTATCCTTTTTTTGCCCGTAAAACATGTCCAGTTTTTATGGTAAAGCTGAAGTGGTTGTTACTGTTAGCTTTGAAGCTAGCTTGTCTCAGAAAATCTGGGTGTAAACTGGATTTTTATCACAACCAATTAGGGGTTGGAATCTATGCCTCTGGATTCAATTCAGTTATAATTCAGAGGGCTGTGGTGCGATGATAAAATCATCAGGGGCAGACTTAGTCCATTTGGGGCCCAAGGCAAAGACAGAAATGGGGCCCTACTTTTTCTTTGTTCTACACTTTCTTTTCAGGCCTTATTGAAATCCTACCTGAAACTTAATGGTCCTCAGAACCCCTCAAAGCTGTTAAAGACTTTTTTTGGTCCCCAACAAATGTAAGGAGTTTTACAGAAATTCTCCACCCATGCCACGAAAGATCCCGGGGCCGACCTGACCCCTATTTACCTCACGATACAGCTGCGCTAAAGAACATGCAAACTCCACACAGATCACTGTTGGTCAGGGGCTGAGATCGAATCCAGGATCCCCTGGCCAAGGGTGAGTTGCTGTGCTGCTCTGTGTCATAGAAAAGAAATGAGAAGCCCTAAATTAAAATAGTCTGCTGTGCTTCTCTCCATTTTCGTCTTCCCAACTCAACCTCCTGCAGAAGACTTGAAAGTGGAATGCACAGTCACACAATATAAACATAACAGGGTTTTTGTTTAGAAGACATAAGCTGTAAAGAGGGGACGTAAGCGAGAGTCAGAAAAACTAGGAGGAAGTAGCACAAAATGATGTAGAGGAAAAACACAGTCAGAATCAGAGGGCATGTGGGTGGGAACGTGTCTGTCCATGCTGACAGCATGTGCCGCACACAGATCTCAGGGTGTGTGCGCCTCAGTCTCTCACTCTGCATGCGTGAGTAAGATGTAGACACAACCTGCTTGGACAATACCTTTGAAATCTGTCTGCCCTGTCTTGTTAGCTGCAGTGGGGTTTTTCCACGCCTAATCAATCCAGCTGCCTTGTGTCCATCATACCGAGCAAGAGGAGCTTAATGATCCTTCTGCTCAGTCTTCACAAGCTGCTGTTGTTTTTGGAAAAGTGCGTCCCTCGAGGTTTTACCGTCAACCCACCCACACAGGAGGAAATACTGAGTGCCACATGAAGGGACAAGGTGGCAAATAATAAAAGATTGAAAAGGTGGGAGAGAAAACACATAAGCACACAGGTTTTCTATGATAGGTTTAGAAAAATAAATAAAGAGGCCTAATTTAAAGACTTAACATTGGTGTTAACTGATATTGGCCTATCAGCAAATAAGAGGAGAGGGTTGGTATCACAGAGGAAGATGCAAGGGATAGGGTGAGATGGAGGCAGATGATCCGCTATGGCGACCCCTAAAGGGAGCAGCCGAAAGAAGAAGAAAAAGAAGAAGAAGCAAATAAGATTCACTGATATCCGTCACCGAGATTTATCTTGTGTTTCTGTTGTGTGGCATTGATTTTGCTCTGAAATGGACAATAGGAGCATACAGCAGCAAATTCACAAAACATCTGGAGCTGAACTGTTTTTAAGTATTTTACTTCAGTTCTTCTTTTGATCATACACATTTCTTCTCACAGTCTGAAACTCTGGTTTAATATCGCCTCGTTATCAGGCCATTATCGGCCATGATAATACTGGTATAAATTTTGATAGTGGTTTAAAAAATTAATGAACTGAACCTTTATCCAAGTAGCACTTGGGGAAGAGGAACAATTGAAACATGGCTCCATGGTGTAAAAATGGTCAATGGTATTAATTTATATAGTGCGTTTTGACCCATCTCTGGATGACCAAAGCACTTTACAGATCCTGCTACACCAATTCACACACACATTCACACACTAATGGAGGCAAAGCTGCCATGCACAGGCGCTGACCTGACCCACCAGGAGCAACTGGGGTTTAGTATCTTGCTCAAGGACACTTCCACATGCAGACTGCAGACAGAGAGGGAATCGATCCACTGATCCTCTGATTAGTAGTTGACCACACTACACCTGTGTGACAGCTGCTCACATGGTGTCATAAATAATCAATGAAAAAAAAATCTTAAATACAGAAACTTATCATAGATATTTGTATAGGATGTGACTGAGAACATATAAAAAATAGGAAGCGCAATGTCACCTTAAGATCATCACGGCTCATAAGGATAAACATCCTTAATGAACACCTGGATAACATTCTAACCTCACTAAAGTAGTACACCTCTTAGTGTGTTGGAGTCTTCCCCAGTTTCTGCTTAAAATGTGGTTAGTGATGTGCCCAGAGGTGCAGTCTCTCCAACAGCGGACTTACCATTAGGCAAAGGTAGGCAACTGCCTTAGGCTCCGATCTGCTAAGGGCCCTGGTCTACTAGGAGCCCCATACTGTACATATATATTTTTTTTAAATGTTTAGTATATTTAACATGATGTCCGACAAAATAAAGGAACACAAGTATTTACAAAAGCGGCAAATCAAATCACGACATGACAGCAGCAGCACATTGATGCATTCCATCACTCATGCCTACGGAGAATCTTAAAGGTTTGGTGGGGAAAACATGTATCCAATCGTGAGATAAGAAATAGAGCAGGTTGCCGTAATCTAGCCATTACCATTAGATACTCCCAGATGTCATACGATCATATGTCATATTGCGCGAATGCCTAGTGAGGGGTACCCAAGATTCCTGCTAGACTGGATCCCCACTCATGGAAACCAAGGTGTGGGCCGACCTATGAGGATGACCTAGAGAGGTTTCATGGGCTCACTCCAGCCCAAGCCCTACTTTGAGCTCAAGATCACTCCGGCTGGTGCCATCTCTTGAAAGCCACCAAAACTCGTGCATTAGATCGTGAGCAGGCAGACCTATCTCAGAATGGGTAAAGACCTAATCAAGTTCAAGTCGTGGTGATTGGACAGAGTTGTAAGGACGCGCAAAAGATGTAGCCAATCACTGATTTTGCGTGAATTAGTGTGATTGCAATATCACAAAATCCTGGAGGGACTGGTAAGTGTGAACAAACAACAGATCTTCCATGTGAACTGTTGTTTTTTTTGTTTTTTTTTTGTTTTTTTTAATAATAGACAATAGTCTACATTCAATTTGTTAAACTTCTTTGTTTTTCTACAGATGTAATTCCTGATGCCTGAATGATATCATCATTTGAAGACTTCTAAGGATAATAAGTTTCAGGGAGGATTTCAATAAGGCCTGAAAAGAAAGTGTAGAACAAAGAAAAAGCCGGGCCTCATTTTTGTCCTTGCCTTGGGCCCCAAATGTAGTAAGCCCCTGAGTCGCTCATCTCCTCCGATTATGAGTAGCATGTTTACTAACTGCCGCTGTGTGTGCTAACTTCACAGACATCATTAAAACAACAGGATGTACGCAGGTGTGTCATGTAAAGTTGTTTGGTGTACTTCAATAAGGAGCAGTGTATGAAACCAAACCTAACTGGACCGAATGTAGACAGTGGAACAAATGAATCTTGGTCCAGACCTTGGTGCGGACTTTATGATGTGAAAACTCCCAAAAACTCCTGAAGTTAGCAGTCAAAATTGACACGGCTTCTTTCCTTATCCTTGTCCTCTCCTGACATTTGACTCAAATGTCATTTCCAAAAACATGTTCATCCCAAGAAGTGTAGCATTAGGCTAGCAGCTGACAGTTGAAGTGAAGCAGTGATACATGTCGTGTTAAAGGGCCCAGTGATTGCACCTTTTCCTTATTTCAACAGCTCACACATGTCTTAATGAAATATTTGACATACTGTGGTAAAATTTTCTTTAATTATTCATGTGTGACTGTTTAATTACTGTGTAATTGCTGTTTCAGTGCATGTCTCTTTAAAGGGGTCATTAGTTGCAATTTTTTCTATATTTTATCAGCTCATACATGTCTTAATATTTTTGTGACATATTTTGTTAAAATTTTATTTGCTAATTTAATTACTGCAGCATTTTTTTTTTATTTTTTATTTTTCCAGCCTTTCTGAAAATGACCTTGAGTCTGTATCACTTTAAATTCTTCAGACTGAATTCAACTCCGCCCTCCCTCTTATATCACTATTGTAAACGTGAGCAGGCTAGGTCCTAGCCTTTAGCTTGGATGTATGGATTTTGAGTTGAATATATAAAAAAATAAGCTAGAATGGTCCTAGATATGTTAGAGTCTAGATTAGTGAACCAGGTGGAAACAGGAATGCCTATTAGGGTGGCTGAAATCCAATGAAAATAAGTCAAACCACGCTCTGCAAGCTAACTTGCTAGCTTACTGTTGTCCACATGACCGACACTTAGACTGGCCAATAATAGAGCAGCAGGCAGATATAAAGTGATGTCAGTGGCAAATCAGAATTCCTGCCCATCTACATGACAGACAGCTAGGCAGGGCAATAATGGAGGACCGGACAGGTATCAAGGCTAATAACTTTTACCTTCTTGTGACAATTCTCATTTCTTGATGTACAGGAAAATACCTTGAAGAGCCAAAACGGCTTCTTGGGGAGAAAAATAATATAAAGGTTGTGTGGCTGTGTGCTTTTTTTTTTTTTTTAAGAAGTGTTTACCAGCTCTTTTGGAATACCTAAAGTCCAATCAAAGTACTTGGTTAGAACTAAGTGTTGTAAAATATCCAGTATCTTACATTTCATAAAATCCAATGAACTCATTATGCACTGGCTGCTTTTTAACTGATTCATGCTGTTGCATTTAAACACCTTAACAATGAAAATGCCCTGCGGAGCATTTATCCATGCCTCACGCTCTCTCCTCCTCTGTCTCTATAAATGGACTGCACATTACGGGCTCCAGAAATACACTGCAACTGCCAGCCACTTGTTTCACCTGCGGCCCTCTCAATGTGTGTGGGCATCCAAGTGTATGGCAGTGTGCGGGCGGGGGATGCGAGTGTTTAATGTGGTGTGTGGGATGTGGAGATGAACAACCAAGCTCGTCGACATCTCTCACCTGCCGGCGAGTGGAGAGGATGAGCAGGCAGAGGGAGCGACAAGACGAAAATGCAGAGCCACAGAGACGGATTGTGCCCCTGCAGAGAGCAAGGATATTGTTTGATCAAAGCTGGCACACTGTGGTTTGCAAGCTAGCTTTGCTGATTGTTGAAAAGGGGATGGGAATCCATAAAATTTATATAGTCGTTAAAGGACACATAAGCAGATCAAGTTTCACATGTGCTAGCTTCTTCCTCTTGATGCTGGTTGCCAGGAAAAACATGAACATGATACAGAGCTTTATGACACATGATTAACCAGTTTATGAATAAAGGTTTTGTTCAGTATTTTCTTATGAAATGAGACCTTGCCGTAATTGTGTTTTCAAGGACGAAGGCTACAGGCTACTGGAGCTGCCCCAGAGGTGGATAGTAACTAGCAGTGACATGCGGTCAGCGGAGGCAGGTGTTATCATAAAAATTTTTTAAAATATTAAAATATTATTATTTGTCCAGTAATTTGTCTTGTAGGTCTAAATGTAATTTCTGAATTATTCAAATCATTTCAACAATATTTATATATTTAAAATCGCAGAATCTGTACATTTCTTCTTCAAATACAAGGGAGAGAAGTCAGGTGAAGCAGCAACAAATGCAGCCTCAAAAGGATTGTGCAATCCTTCACAGTCCAGTTAGACCTCGTGCAAGATGCACGTTTCTGGTGACAGCTCTGTGTATGTCAAAAATTTAATGTTTGTAATGTAATGTAATGTACTTTATTTATATAGCCCTTTAAAACAACCCGTAGGTGACCAAAGTGCTTTACAGAAAATTAAACAGCATTAAAAACACACACACAGCATGAAAAACAAATAACAAAGAAAGAAATAAGAATAAATACTTGAAAATAAAAATAAGAATAAAATAAAAACAAATGTCAAGACAAATATCACCACCACTGGGTATTAAAAGCCATCCTAAACAAATATATTTTAAGTTCTGATTTAAAAAGGGCCAAGTCAGAGATAGCACGCAGGTCAGGGGGGAGATTATTCCAGGGCCTGGGGGTGACAACAGAAAAGGCTCGGTCACCCCAGTGTTTATACCTTGACCTGGGCACATCCAGCAAAAGCTGATTGGATGACCTCAAAGCCCTGCCTTGGTCACGGACAGTCAAAATCTCAGACAGATAAACCGGAGCAAGGCCATTAAGAGCTTTAAAAACAAAAAGTAAAAGTTTAAAATTAATTATAAAATGGACTGGCAGCCAATGAAGTGAAAAAAGGATCAGAGTAACGTGCTCTCGCCTAGCTGTGTTGGTCAAAAGACAGGCCACTGCATTTTGCACAAGTTGAAGACGGCCAAAACTGAGAGATGCCAACATAGAGTGCATTGCAGTAATCAAGTCGAGAAGTGATTAAAGCATGGATGGCTATCTCAAGATCATGACGGCTCAGGAAAGGTTTGGCTTTGGATAACAGACGTAATTGATAAAAGCTCATCTTAACTACATTGTCAGTCTGTTTATCAAATTATAATTGGCTGTCAAAAATCACCCCCAAATTTCTGACAGCTGAACTGAGCCTTAAAGCGAGGGTACCAAAGCCAGCCGTTACAGTATCCCCAAACATCATTCTGTTTTTTCGTCATTTAAGCGGAGAAAAGTTTGGCTTAACCACAACTTAATGTCAGTGATGCAGTGCAATAGAACACTTTGTGAGTTAGTTTGTTCTGGGTTCAAAGGTAAATAAAGCTGCAAATCGTCCACATAACAGTGGAAAGACATGTTATGCTTGGCTATTATTGGCCCGAGTGGCAGCATATATAATGAAAACAGAATAGGGCCGATAGAGGCCTGTGGGACCCCACAGGAGAGATTGGCACTAGGTGAAGACATGCCACCAATCATTACAGAAAAAGTTCTGTTAGATAGGTAGGATTCAAACCACTTAAGTGCAGTGCCATGGATGCCAACATGGTGATTCAGGCATGACAAAAGGATAGTATGGTCCATTGTGTCAAAGGCTGCTGTAAGATCTAGCAGCACTAAGACAACGGGGCATTTGGCATCAGCAGACATCATAATATCATTGTGAACCTTTAGGAGGGCAGACTCAGTGCTGTGACAAGATCTAAACCCAGACTGAAACTTCTCAAAAATAGAGTTGTCTTCTAAAAAAGATTGCAACTGTAAAAAAAACAGTTTTTTTTCTAAAACCTTAGATAAAAAGGGCAAATGAGAAATGGGTCTAAAATTAGATAAAACTGAAGGGTCAAGGTGAGTTTTTTTTTAAGAAGGGACCTAACCACAGCATGTTTAAAAGCAGGTGGGACAAATCCTGAACTAAGGCAGAAATTAATAAAAACCAAAAGACCAGGCCCTACAGTATTAAAAACCCTTTTCAGTATTCCAACGGGAACAACATCCAGTGAGCAATTTGTCGGCTTCAGAGACTTCACTATATCAGTAAGTGATATACTATAGTGTTGTAGGAGCTTTTATTGCGTGCCCTCCTTTTCCAGTAGTCCATGAAATGTACAGCCGTGGACAAAATTGTTGGTACCCCTCTGTTAATGAAAGAAAAACCCACAATGGTCACAGAAATAACTTGAATCTGACAAAAGTGGTAATAAATAAAAATTCTATGAAAATTAACCATTGAAAATCAGACAATGCTTTTGAATTGTGGTTCAACGGAATTACTTTAAAAAACAAACTCATGAAACAGGCCTGGACAAAAATGATGGTACCCCTAGAAAAGATTGAAAATAATGTGACCATAGGGACATGTTCAACCAAGATGTGTCCTCTAATTAAAGAGAGACTGCTCCTTGCTCATCTCCGCCCCCTGGTGGAACCAGCGATGGATCCACTCCAGTTCGCCTACCAGCATGGCATTGGGGTGGAGGATGCGGTGATCTTCCTCCTTCACCGTTCTCTGTCCCACCTGGAGAAGCCCGGGAATATGGTGAGGATCATGTTCTTTGACTTCTCCAGTGCTTTCAACACCATCCAACCGATGATCCTGAAGGACAAGCTGCTGCGCGCAGGGGTGGACCAGCACCTGTCATCATGGATCCTGGACTACCTCACGAACCGGCCTCAGTTTGTGAGAACCTGGGACTGTGTTTCCGACACGATCATCAGTAGCACGGGGGCCCCCCAGGGGAACGGTGCTGGCTCCCTTCCTGTTCACTCTTTATACTGCGGACTTCTCACACAACACAACACATTGCCATCTACAGAAGTTCTCTGATGACTCTGCGATCGTTGGTCTCATCTCCAACGGAGATGAAGCTGAGTACAGAGGGCTTATCCAGGACTTTGTGGACTGGTGCCATCGGAACTGCCTCCAGATCAACGCGAGGAAAACTAAGGAGCTGGTGGTGGACTGCCGCAGGCATGGGCAGCCCCTCACAGCACCAGTAAATATACAGGGAACAGACATCGAGATGGTGACATCCTATAAGTACCTGGGTATTCATCTGAACAATAAACTAGACTGGTCACACAATACTGACGCACTCTACAAGAAGGGACAGCGCAGGCTGTTCCTGCTGAGGAGACTCAGGTCTTTTGGTGTACAAGGGGCGCTGCTGAAGTCATTCTATGACACGGTGGTGGCATCAGCCATCACTTTTGGAGTGGTCTGCTGGGGCAGTGGCATTACTGCAGCCGATAGGAAGAGACTGAACAAACTGATTAAGAAAGCTAGCTCTGTCCTGGGGCAACGCCTTGATCCGATGGAGGAGATAGGAGAGAGAAGGACGGTGGCTAAACTGTCATCTCTGCTGGAGTCCGAGTTCCACCCTATGCAGAACATACTGGATGCACTGAGGAGCTCATTTAGCAGCAGACTACATCATCCCAGGTGCACAACCGAGAGGTTTCGTAGGTCCTTCCTACCAACGGCTGTCAGACTGTACAACCTAAGCAGGGCTGCTCGCAGAGATAGCAAAAAGACGTAACAAACTAATAGTTTTTTTTTTAATGCAAAAGATGCAATAGACTTACACAATGGTCCTCTCCGGCATACAACTAGGAACATACCGGTCGCTATGGAGGGTGAGAATATGTATGGGCACATAATCATACCATGTAGGATAACTAAATAGACGGTTATGCTGTTTCATCCCACCTAGCAACAATGCTCTGCACTGTGTGTGTTTATATATTTACATATTTATTCCATCTAGCTACAATGCTCAGCACTGGGTGTGTTTATATTTATATATCTATATATTTATTCCATCTAGCTACAATGCTCCGCACTGTGTTTTTATATATCTACATATTATTCCATCTAGCTACATTGCTCCGCACTGTGTGTGTTTATATACTTGCATATTTATTCCACCTAGCTGCAATGCTCCGTACTGTGGGTGTTTATATATTTACATATTTATTCCATCTAGCTACAATGCTCTGCACTGTGTGTTCATATATTCATATATTTATTCCATCCAGCTACAATGCTCTGCACTGTGTGTCTGTGTGTGTGTGTGTATATATATATTTTATAGTAATATGTACATATGTATATTAGCTGCTCTTGCTTGCTTGTTTTTTTTCTTGCCTTCTGATTGTTGCTCTGAGTGTTGCTATCCCTGTGCTGTTGCAATCCTGGAATTTCCCCGTTGTGGGACTAATAAAGGCTTATCTTATCTTATTAACATTACAGGTGTCTACAAACTTGTAATCAGTCAGTCGGCATATTTAGAGGGTGACAAGTAGTCACTGTGCTGTTTGGTGACATGGTGTGTACCACACTAAACATGGACCAGAGGAAGCAAAGGAGAGAGTTGTTTCAGGAGATTAGAAAGAAAATTATAGACAAGCATGTTAAAGGTAAAGGCTATAAGACCATCTCCAAGCAGTTTGATGTTCCTGTGACTACAGTTGCACATATTATTCAGAAATTTAAGCTCCACAGGACTGTAGCCAACCTCCCTGGACGTGGCCGCAGGAGGAGACGGATAATACGAATGGTAACAAAAGAGCCCAGAACAACCTCTAAACATATTCATGGTGAACTCCAAGGTCAAGGTACATCAGTGTCAGATCGCACCATCCGTCGTTGCTTGAGCCAAAGTGGACTTCATGGGAGACGACCAAGGAGGACACTACTGTTGAAAACAAATCATAAAAAAGCCAAACTGGAATTTGCCAAACTACATGTTGACAAGCCACAATGCTTCTGGGAGAATGTCCTATGGACAGACTAGACAAAACTGGAACTTTTTGGCAAGGCACATCAGCTCTATGTTCACAGATGCAAAAATGAAGCATACCAAGAAAAGAACACTGTCCCTACTGTGAAAGATGGAGGAGGTTCTGTTATGTTCTGGGGCTGCTTTGCTGCATCTGGCACGGGGTGTCTTGAATCTGTGCAGGGTACAATGAAATCTCAAGACTATCAAGGTATTCTAGAGAGAAATGTGCTGCCCAGTGTCAGACAGCTTGGTCTCAGTTGCAGGTCATGGGTCTTGCAACAGGATAATGACCCAAAACACACAGTTAAAAACACCCAGGAATGGCTAAGAGCGAAACATTGGACTATTCTAAAGTGGCCTTCTATGAGCCTTGATCTAAATCCTATTGAACATCTGTGGAAGGAGCAGAAACATGCCATCTGGAGAAGGCACCCTTCAAACCTGAGACAACTGGAGCAGTTTGCTCATGAGGAGTGGGCCAAAATACCTGCTGAGAGGTGCAGAAGTCTCATTGACAGTTACAGAAATCGTTTGATTGCAGTGATTGCCTCAAAAGGTTGTGCAACAAAATATTAAGTTAAGGGTACCATCATTTTTGTCCAGGCCTGTTTCATGAATTTGTTTTTTAAAATAATTCTGTTGAACCACAAATCAAAAGCACTGTCTGATTTTCATTGGTTAATTTTCATAGAATTTTTATTTATTACCACTTTTGTCAGATTCAAGTTATTTCTGTGACCACTGTGGGTTTTTCTTTCATTAACAGAGGGGTACCAACAATTTTGTCCACGTGTGTACTTAATGTGTGTGTCTAACATATTTAGTCTTCTTAATCAGACATAAAACTTGAATTAAAAATCACAGTCAAAGGCTGTGCAGTACTGTTGCTCAAACAAGGGGGGCATGCTTGAGCACCGTAGAGGTTTGTACTTGTTGCTCTTCTTCTACGCTGAGTCTAAATGCCAACTTAGCTAAAGATTCAATCAGAAAGTCAAGTGTACCAAGGACTCCGTTTGTGCTTCTATATTATACAGACTGAAAATAGAAGATTTTATGCAGTAGCTTAACTTTAAAAATTTTCAAAATTGAGGACTTTTACAACAAAATCATTGAGATTTTTGTCCAGAGGGAAAGGTGGATGGATTTCATTTACAAGTAAAGGTAAGACCATGCATACTCACCCAGGGTGAGGCGGCTTTTAGTTACTATGGCCTACGTCTGTGAAACAGCCTGCCAGAGAACATCAGGGCTGCCGACAATGTCCATGTTTTTGAAAGCAGGCTCAAGACCTACTACTTAACCTTGCTTTTGATTAGTTTCCTATTTTAATTATCTTAATTTCTGATTTTAAATCTATTTTATTTGTATACTTTATTGATCCCCAGAGGGGAAATTGAGGGCATCCACCTGGATGGATGAAGCAGCCATGGTACGGCGCTATCCCTTAACCATTCACACACACATTCACACCTAGGGCCACTTTAGAGTCTCCAGTTAACCTAACCTGCATGTTTTTGGCCTGTGGGAGGAAACTGGAGAAATCTCGGAGTAAACCCACGCAGATATGGGGAGAACATGCAAACTCCACACAGATCACTGTTGGACTTATGTCACAATCATTTATCTTACTGTGAATTATTAATATTTATGAATATATGTCTGTATTTAGGTGTTGTTTTATTTTTCTAGTCATCTTAACTGCCTAGTCTTTTTTTATCAGCAAACTATCTTATTATTTATCAGTGACTTTTTATCATCTTTTCCAAACTCTGGCACGGCTGCGATGCCGTGTCTGCAGTATCGACCCCTCAGGTTGGACTTGGGCGGTCTCAGAATTTGAGTTCCTGTAGTCATAGACTTGGCACTTTCCCTGCTGGTGATAGCTCTCTAGTGATGGTGCTTCCACACTTGGATCCTTAGTGTCCATCATAAGCCTTAATAAGTTTTATACTGATGAAAGTTTCTTTGTGTATGTGCGTTTGTGTCTATGTGTGTGTATGTTGGGGGGGGGGTCAATTGTGTTTTATTTCAATGTGTGAAGCCCTTTGCATTGCATCTTTTTGTATGAAAAGTGCTATATAAATAAAGCTTTGATTGATTGATTGTTTTATATACTTGAATCTGTATTGAATTGTGGAGCTACAGGGTGCACAGCAAATGACCTGTCTGAGTCACTATAATTTCAGTTATTCCTTGGGCTTAAACCAGTAGCCTATTATCAATTTGGGGACCAAAATTTGTCTGTAAAATAACTTAATACATTTTATCTTTGTAGCCAAGGGTATTTGCACTTTGTTTATATTCAGGAGAGTTTAATGAAATGAAAACATGGAGGCATGGAGTTAGTCAGCAGAACTTGCCTTCTATCAAGAGGAATTCAGTAAAATGCCTTAGTTGTTTTGTTAATATTTTATTTATATAATCAGATTTTGTAATGTACAATTAGCAGATCATAAAACATGCAAACTTTCAATTGAAATTAAATTCAAGCTTATGCTATTGTGCTCATATATTTGTAAATCTGACTTTTTGTTTGTGGGTGCCTCATCACCCACAAACCTCACCGCACATCACTGGTAACTAGTTCCATTTACTCAACTATTGTACTCAAGTAACATTTTCACTAAATTATACTTACTGTACATGAATTGTTTTATTGGAGGATACGTTTTACTCTTAAGTACATTTGGTCATACCCTTTGAGTTATTTTTTCACCAATTTGAAAACTGTTTAGAAATGTTCTTTTTTGTATTGCTGTAACTTATTCTCACCAGAAATGGCTAACTCTTTAGTGATTCTAGTAAATGTATAACCTTATGTAATTTATATCGGTATAGACATCATTGCTCCATTCAGGCTCATTTGCAAAGCAAAAAAATTACTAATTTATGAGGAAAAAAATGCAAATTTATGAATAAAATTTTCAAATTTATATGGGGAAAAACTCACAACATTACCAAAAATGCAGTCAAGAAATTATGAGTAAAATTAATTTAAAAGAATAATGCCTAAAGGAAAAAATTGAAATTTATGGCAATAAAATATCATCTATACAAGAAAAAAAAATAAATTTATGATAAAAACCACCCACAAAGATATGACAAAAAAGCTGCAGATTTATGGATAAAAAATTGTTAATTTACATAATAAAATTTACAGATTTAAACAAAACAAAACTTGCAAATTTAGAGTCACAAACCTGATAAACCATCTTCTACCCTAAATAAACAGTGCGTAGATTCTAAGTGAACACACTGACGTTTGGAGTGAGGGATAACCGCCTCAGTCCATGTAATTGCTTGGATGAGTGTTATGTAACAGCAGTTCTGTTGCAGATTTAGACTCATTTCAGCAGCAGGAGCAGGTTTAAGTCTTCCATGCTGCTGTATTATTGTCATGTGTATACATTATCAAGTTTATTCACTTCCCCTCTTTACTCTGCTGTTCCATTTCACTGAAAGATGAAAAATGTTTCACAGCACTTGACCCACTTGTGGTATCAGGTCAGCGTATTAAGTTTCTTACACAGTGTATACTGTAACTGCTATTATTTATTCAGGTCATCAGGACAATGCAAATGCAAAAACACCTTTTTTGTGGGTCTTTGTCTGTATGGTAAGGTAGTTCAAAGAAAAGGGAAAAGTTAATACACGAATCATACAAAGGCACTTTAGACACCTTCCAGCATCGCTGGGCCAGTGTGGGGAATGCCCATTCCTGTTCTAGCATTGCCAGTAAATGCAAAGCTATGACTGAAATGCCAACCAACAGGTTGCTATTGGCAGATGGATGTAAGATTCAGCTAATCAAAGGAACCAAACAAACTGTGCCCAAAGTGCTATTCATTTTCTGTTGTATGAACAAACATCCTACTTCAGGGATATGTTCTACGAGGGTTGCTCATTAAAGATTTCCGCTGACTCATTTCCCATGCACTGAGAAGAACCAAATTTGGCACAGTTATTAGTCTTTCTCCACATAGGTACCACCAAGGGTCACACACTTGTCCCATTGTTTTATGCAGCTGTAGAGACCTTGCCTGTAGAACCCTGGAGGTTGCATCTGAAGCCATAATTTGACCTTGGAAATCAGTGTTTAATAATCTTGAAAGGGCTTTCCATTCAAAAATTACTTCATTGTTGAAAAGAGAGGGAAGCCAGATGGTGCATGGTTGGGACAGTACAGGGGGTGAAGAAAGATTTTATAGCCACAGGATGGTGCTTCTGTCTGGGCACCATGCAGGTTGTGAACCGGGGCATTGTCTTGCAGTAGGTAGACACCTTTGGTTAGCATGCCGCACCTCCTGGTTTTAATGGCCTTCCAAAAGTTCTGCAGCAGTGAAGTGTAGCAAGTCCCAGTAATTGTTGTACCCTTTGCCAGGAAATTCATCAGTACTGCTTGATGGTCCCAAAAGACTGTGAGCATGACCTTGCCCATCAAGGGTTGGACATACACCTTCTTTGGAGGTGGTGAGTCATAATGTTTCCATTGTTTCAACTGGGCTTTAGTGTGTGGATCATAGCGATGGACCCATATTTTATCCTGCATGATTAGTCTGTCAAAGAAGTCCTCCTGGTTCTTGGCACATAGAATAGAGGGTTAATACTAGTGAAGCGCTTTGAGTGATCTTTGAGACTAGAAAAGTGCTATATAAGTACAGGTCCTTATCCCTTATCCCTTACCACAGTGGCAATTGATGCTCTAACACAGAGGCTACAGTTGTAGCTTGTGGGGCCCCTCAGTCACCAGGGGCCCATAACATTTGCATACGCTGCCCTTTGGAGGAAACGGCTATGCCAAATTAGTTGTAGTGTTATGTACGTTGTCATAACTAGAATGTGGTGATAATCCTTAATAGAAATATTTGAGTAAGTAAAATTTGAATGATAGCTTAGTGTGAAGAAGATGCATTTAAGTTAACTCTTTTTATATTACATAGTTTACTCAGCAGTACTGTGGTTGCCCAGGAAAGAGTGTCGTTTCCACCAATGTCTCACTACACATGAAGTGTCAATGCCAGTGCTTGACTATATTATACGATGGGGCATCATCCCAATAAGTCTCTTTCATCTCATCAAACTTCTTCCGTGGTGTGCGGCCTCTCAAGTACAGGAACTCGATGACTGCTCTGCATTCAGCTGGCTCCATTATCACACCTTATACGACCAGTAAAAGAGAAACTCTTAGGAGTTCAGAGCTGCAAATTACCACGTGACCAATAGAGAGCCTAAGTCACACCTCCTCCACTTCCGCATATAGGACCTTAAATCAGAAAAAAATCTCTATTGAAATGAATGGCAAGAGCAAAATTATCTTTTGATCCTGATCGAATTTTGTCACAAGTTACACATGCAGTGGTGTGAAAAAGTGTTTGCCCCTTCCTGATTTCTCATTTTTTTGGTGTTTGCCACACTTAAATGTTTCAGATCATCAAACAAATTTAAATATTAGACAAAGATAACACAAGTAAACACAAAATGCAGTTTTTAAATGAAGTGTTTATTATTAAGGGTGAAAAAAATCCAAACCTACATGGCCCTGTGTGAAAAAGTGGTTGCCCCCCTGTTAAAATATAAATTTACTGTGGTTTATCACATCTTTGGAAAACTGAGTTCAATTTCTCTAGCCACATCCAGGCCTGATTACTGCCACACCTGTTCTCAATCAAGAAATCACTTAAATAGGACCTGCCTGACAAAGTGAAGTAGACCAAAAGATCCTCAAAAGCTAGACATCATGCTGCAACCCGAAGAAATTCAGGAACAAATGAGAAACAAAGTAACTGAAATCACTTTTTCACACCACTGTATATTCTCCCTTGTGTCAATGTAGTACAGCAGAAGGAGCACAATAGATGCCTATACAGAATGGACCAGTCAGGAGACCATGAACAGGACATCATGCTGCGATCTAAAGAAATTCAGGAACAAATGAGAAACAAAGAAATTGACATTTATCAGTCTGGAAAAGGTTATAAAGCCATTTTTTTTTAAAGCTTTGGGACTCCAGTGTACCACAGTGAGAGCCATTATCTACAAATGGCGAAAACATGGAACAGTGGTGAACCTTCCCAGGAGTGGCTGACCAACCAAAATTACCCCAAGAGTGCAGTGACAACTCATACAAGAGGTCACAAAAGACCCCACAACAACATTCAAAGAACTGCAGGTCTCACACACCTCAGTTAAGGTCAGTGTTTATGACTCCACCATAAGAAAGAGATTGGGCAAAAATGGCTGCATGGCAGAGTTCCAAGATGAAAACCACTGCTGAGCAAAAAGAACATAAAGGCTCATATTCAGTTTTGTCAGAAAACATCTTGATGATCCCCAAGACTTTTGGGAAAATACTCTGTGGACTGACGAGACAAAAGTTGAACTTTTTGGAAGGTGTGTCCCATTACATCCAGCATAAAAGTAACACAGCATTTCAGAAAAGGAACATCATACCAACAGTAAAATATGGTGGTGGTAGTGTGATGGTCTGGGGCTGTTTTGCTGCTTCAGGACCTGGAAGACTTGCTGTGATAAATGGAAGCATGAATTCTGCTGTCTACCAGAAAATCCTGGAGAATGTCCGGCCATCTGTTTGTGACCTCAAGCTGAAGCACACTTGGGTTCTGCAGCAGGACAGTGATCCAAAACACACCAGCAAGTCTACCTCTGAATGGCTTAAGAAAAACAAAATGAAGACTTTGGAGTGGCCTAGTCAAAGTCCTGACCTGAATCCGATTAAGATGCTATGGTATGACCTTAAAAAGGCGTTCATGCTTGAAAACCCTCCAATTTGGCTGAATTACAACAATTCTGCAAAGAGGAGTGGGTCAAAATTCCTCCACAGTGCTGTAAAAGACACATTGCCAGATATCACAAATGCTTGATTGCAGTTGTTGCTGCTAAGGGTGGCCCAACCAGTTATTAGATTTAGGGTGCAATCACTTTTTTCACACAGGGCCATGTAGGTTTGGATTTTTTCCCCTTAATAATAAACTGTCATGAGCTCCCCATGCGCCTCTCTAATGCGCACGGCGAAGGGAAAAAGGACGAGGACTTAAATGCTGGGTTACGCCACACACACATTTATTAACACACAACTTAACATACAGACACAGAACAGCTTGGATCCTCGTTAGCATCCTTAAGGTTGCCCTACACACACACAGGAGGAAAACAGCGGCGGAAAGGCACCCAGGCAGTTACTCACAGTGGGGGGGCAGACCGAGTCGTCACAAGCGAAAATCCAGGACACACAGACAGTCCTTAGTGACGTGACGGTTGATGGCAGGGAGAAACCATCTAACACGTACAATAATCCAGCGGCGTCTGTCTAGCAAAGAGCTCCTTTAATACAGACGCTGCTGGCATGACAAATAGGAATCACCTAGGCGAGGCATGGACAGATAATTACCGGGGACTGGAAACAGCTGATGCACCAGAAGGAGAGTGAGGGGGCGTGGCTAGGCCAGCAGCCTGTCAGCAGCATGAGAGAAAGATGATGACAGTAGCTGACTAACAGCTGCCTGTCAGGCAGTGGCTAGAGGCATGGCATAAGTACAAGAATACATTAAAACACACATAACCAGCAAAGCCAACCCCACATAGAGATAGAGGCCAAGCCAGGGAAAGCCAAGCCTGCTTGGCACGTGACAGAGCCCCTCCTTCTAGGGGTGGATACCAGACACCCATGGTAACATCGTAAGAACCCCCACCCCCACCCCCACCACCCCCACCACCAATCCCCACAAGTAAAACAATGACACACCAACCCGGGTGGGAGGTAGGGGGAACAGGAAAGGAGGGAACACAATACCCCGCCGAGGGTCCACAATTAACCCCCCCAAGACCATGGGCGTTGGGGCTCAGGAGGCTGCCCAGAGTCCCAGGCCCAGCAGAAGGTCCGGTGGATGGAATCCGGCGGCCTGCCGGACAACATGGGCCACCAGACCCGGGGAGTCAATTCTTCTGGTGGCCGGCCCACGTTGCTCAGCCACCAGGATGGAAGGAGTGAAGCAGGAGGCGGCCTGCCCACCGGAAGGCTGACTGGAGGGCAACTGGACCGGGGAGAGGGAACCTCCACGGCCTCCTCAGTGGCACCTGCGGTGGACCCTGACCAGGCCAGCTCTGCTGCACCCACGACAGACTCCAGCGGGAGCCTCACTGTGCCCACGGTGGCCCCTGACTGGGCTGGCTCCGCTGCACCCACGGTGGGCTCCAGCGGGAGCCTAACTGTGCCCATGGTAGACCCTGACTGGGCCGGCTCCACTGCATCCACGGTGGACTCCAGCGGGAGCCAGGCTGCTTCCACGGTGGCCCCTGACTGGGCTGGCTCCGCTGCACCCGCGATGGACCCCGACTGGGCCAGAGCTGCACTCACGATGAGCGGACCAACCCGCAGGAGCACCAGGCTGAGGAGACAATCGATGGGAGGAGCCCTGACGACCCTGGCAGGACAAGCTGGAGCAGCGACGTCGTCCTTTGGCAGGACCGGACACTCGGCGACCTCCGGCGGCGACACACCCTCTCTGGCGACACTGGTTGATGGCTCAGGGGATGCAGGAGAAGAAGCTTGAGCTCTGGGAGCTCCTCACTTGACCCCATGCATGGCACGGCAAAGATCTCCTGGAGAATCTTGGTCGCCTCCGGATGGGCCCACAGGCTATCCCGATACATCACTCTCACCTCTGTATTCCGAGCCCATCGAGCTGTCTCAGATGAACTGGCCTCCAGCGTTCGCGAGAGTATGTCCTCCAGCAGACAAAGCGAGAGCAGCTCCCTCTCCAGCAGCTCAGTCATTGTGCCCGGACACAGATGAGTGGAAACGAGACGGTCCCAAAAATGAAAAAATGATTTGTGTGGATGTAACCCGCTAAATCCTTTTTACCGGCTGGATTATTCTGTCATGAGCTCCCCGTGCGCCTCTCTAATGTGCACAGCGAGGGGAAAAAGGACGAGGACTTAAATGCTGGGTTACACCACACACACATTTATTAACACACAACTTAACATACAGACACAGAACAGCTTGGATCCTCGTTAGCGTCCTCAAGGTTGCCCTACACACACACAGGAGGAAAACAGCGGCGGAAAGGCGCACAGGCAGTTACTCACAGTGGGGAGGCAGACCGAGTCGTCACAGCAAAAATCCAAGACACACAGACAGTCCTTAGTGATGTGACGGTTGACGGCAGGGAGAAACCATCTAACACGTACAATAATCCAGCGGCGTCTGTCTAGCAAAGAGCTCCTTTAATACAGACGCTGCTGGCGTGGCAAATAGGAATCACTTGGGCGAGGCATGGACAGATAATTACCGGGGACTGGAAACAGCTGATGCGCCAGAAGGAGAGCGAGGGGGCGTGGCTAGGCCGGCAGTCTGTCAGCAGCATGAGAGAAAGGTGATGACAGTAGATGACTAACAGCTGCCTGTCAGGCAGTGGCTAGAGGCATGGCATAAGTACAAGAATACATCAAAACACACATAACCAGCAAAGCCAACCCCACAATGAGATCGAGGCCGAGCCGGGGAAAGCCAAGCCGGCTCGGCACGTGACATAAACACCTTCATTTGAAAACTGCATTTTGTGTTTACTTGTGTTATCTTTGTCTAATATTTTTTTTTTTTGGATGATCTGAAATATTTAAGTGTGACAAACACAAAAAATAAATCAAGAAGGGGGCAAACACTTTTTCACACCACTGTATGATGTTTGTCAATTTAAAAGATAATTTTCCATGTAAAGTTGTCGGGTGTCATAAAACAGAGTAATATTTAGTTTTTGCGAACATGCTTAGCAGACTACATCTCCCATCATCCTACATCATCAAACACGAGCATGGTGGGAGATTACTAAAACCTCATCTCCTGTTTCCTGGTGATGAAAGAAGGATCCAAAGAGGAGGAAAAACAACACAAAAGTATTGTTTGGTATTTTGAGGGCTGAAGCTGAAGTTACTTGAGGACATAGAATACATTTCACCGTACACCTACGCTAGGTGGCACATGAACATGCAGCGGCCTCTCGTCTCTTCTTTGTGCTTTGTGCCACTTACTGTTGTTTAAATTACGCTTAAGTGCATATTCATGTGTTTAATGTACATATATGATGCTGCGCACAAGCTACAGTTACCACAGCCTCCTCGAGATAAGGAATATGACCAAACATTACGTCCTGGATCAGATCGTTACAGAGGAGCTCCGTGGCCTGGGTCTTCTCCACCGAACCTCCACACCCCTGGACTTGACTGTCGTGTCTCACCCCAAATGGAGACACTGTAGACGGTGTGAGCAACGACAAAAGAGAGGTAAACGTGGAGGTATCCGAATGAAGCTAACCGCTAGCCCGCACAGATCGCCGATTCCTTCCCTCATTCTGGTCAACATATGCTCACTAGACAACAAAATAGACCACATACAGCTCCTGAGATCTATGCAATGTAATGTGCAGAACTGCTGTTTTTATCTTTACTGAAACATGGTTAAATGACAATATACCGTACTCTGCCATTCAGTTAGCTGGGCTAAAATGCTACTGCAGCGACAGAGTGCTCACGAAAGGAGTGAAAACCTGGGGTGGAGGTGTGTGTGTTTACATCAGTGACACCTGGTGCAGAGATGCAGCTGTTGTACAAAAACCCTTTTCTCCATTGGTGAAGTTTATGATCATCAAGTGCCGACCCTTTTACATTCCGAGAGAATTTTCATCTGTCCTACTAACCGCCGTGTGCGCCCCACCCACCAGCACTGGCGAGAGGAGCAAAGCACCAAAGGAACTCTATCAGGCCATCAGTGACACACAAACAGCGCATCCAGACGGATTCCGCATCACAGCAGGAGACTTCAGCCATGCAGATTTAAAGGCCCTCCTACCAAAACTACACCAGCATGTGGACTTTCCAACAAGAGGAGACAATTTGCTGGGCCTGGTGTACACAGCTCATAAGAAAGCACACAGAGCCTCCCCCCTCCCAACCCCCCCCCCCCCCACCACCACCACCTCCCCGGGTCTCTCTGATCACGTCACCATCCTGTTAAGGCTGGCATACAAACCCAAGTGAAAACAATCAGACCAACAAAAAAGCAGGTACATGTGTGGCCAGAGGGAGCTTCTGATGCTCTGAAAGACTGCTTCAGCACAACAGACTGGGACACTTTGAAGCACACAGCCAGTCACAATGGACACACAAACCTAGAGGAGTACACTGAGGTTGTTGTAGCATTCATTCATTCATCTTCTTCCACTTAATCCTTTTCGGGTTGCGGGGGGTATACGTACAGTGGGGCAAAAAAGTATTTAGTCAGCTACCAATTGTGCAAGTTCTCCCACTTAGAAGATGAGAGAGGTCTCCAATTTTCATCATAGGTATACCTCAACTATGAGAGACAAAATGAGAAAAAAAAATCCAGAAAATCACACTGAAGGATTTTTAATGAATTAATTGGTAAATTCCTCGGTAAAATAAGTATTTGGTCAATAACAAAAGTTCATCTCAATACTTTGTTATATAGCCTTTGTTGGCAATGACAGAGGTCAAACGTTTTCTGTAAGTCTTCACAAGGTTTTCACACACTGTTGCTGGTATTTTGGCCCATTCCTCCATGCAGATCTCCTCTAGAGCAGTGATGTTTTGGGGCTGTCGCTGGGCAACATGGACTTTCAACTCCCTCCAAAGATTTTCTATGGGGTTGAGATCTGGAGACTGGCTAGGCCACTCCAGGACCTTGAAATGCTTCTTACGAAGCCACTCCTTTGTTGCCCGGGCAGTGTGTTTGGGATCATTGTCATGCTGAAAGACCCAGCCACGTTTCTTCAATGCCCTTGCTGATGGAAGGAGGTTTTCACTCAAAATCTCACGATACATGGCCCCATTCATTCTTTCCTTTACACAGATCAGTCGTCCTGGTCCCTTTGCAGAAAAACAGCCCCAAAGTATGATGTTTTCACCCCCATGCTTCACAGTAGGTATGGTGTTCTTTCTCCTCCAAACACGACAAGTTGAGTTTTTACCAAAAAGTTGTATTTTGGTTTCATCTGACCATATGACATTCTCTCAATCCTCTTCTGGATCATCCAAATGCTCTCTAGCAAACTTCAGACGGGCCTGGACATGTACTGGCTTAAGCAGGGGGACACGTCTGGCACTGCAGGATTTGAGTCCCTGGCGGCATAGTGTGTTACTGATGGTAGCCTTTGTTACTTTGGTCCCAGCTCTCTGCAGGTCATTCACTAGGTCCCCCCGTGTGGTTCTGGGATTTTTGCTTACCGTTCTTGTGATAATTTTGACCCCACGGGGTGAGATCTTGCGTGGAGCCCCAGATCGAGGGAGATTATCAGTGGTCTTGTATGCCTTCCATTTTCTAATAATTGCTCCCACAGTTGATTTCTTCACACCAAGCTGCTTACCTATTGCAGATTCAGTCTTCCCAGCCTAGTGCAGGTCTACAATTTTGTTTCTGGTGTCCTTTGACAGCTCTTTGGTCTTGGCCATAGTGGAGTTTGGAGTCCGACTGTTTGAGGCTGTGGACAGGTGTCTTTTATACTGATAATGAGTTCAAACAGGTGCCATTAATACAGGTAACGAGTGGAGGACAGAGGAGCCTCTTAAAGAAGAAGATACAGGTCTGTGAGAGCCAGAAATCGTGCTTGTTCGTAGGTGACCAAATACTTATTTTACCAAGGAATTTACCAATTAATTCATTAAAAATCCTTCAATGTGATTTTCTGGATTTTTTTTTTCTCATTTTGTCTCTCATAGTTGAGGTATACCTATGATGAAAATTGGAGACCTCTCTCATCTTTTAAGTGGGAGAACTTGCACAATTGGTGGCTGACTAAATACTTTTTTGCCCCACTGTATATATCAAAATGCATTGATGATGTCACTCACTACAAAACCATCACTGTTCATGCTAACCAGAAGCCATGGATGACAGCAGAGGTCTGCAGGCTCCTGAAGGCTCAGGACACAGCCTTCAGGGCTGGCAACACTGCAGGACTAACAACAGCTAGGGCCAACCTGTCCCATGGCATCAAGGAGGCAAAACGAGAGTACAGCAAGAAAATATTCGGCCACTTCAGCAACACCAGAGATGTAAGTTCCCTCTGGCGTGGCATACAGACCCTCATCAACTACAAACTTCCACCTCAGACCTGTGCGAGTGACACCACACTGCTCAACAACCAAAACAACTTTTTCAGCCACTTTGAAGCACAAAACAGCACATCAGCACAGAAGACCACTCCTCCTCCAGATGAGCAGGCCATGAGTCTGGATCCAGCTAGCATGAAGAAAACCCTCTGCAGGATCAACCCAAGGCAGGCAGCCTTGCCAGGCGGCAAGGGAGCTGGTCCAGACAACACACCGGGTCGCGTCCTGAAGGACTGTGCAGAGGAGCTCAAGAATGTCCTGGCCGACATCTTCAACATCTCCCTGACTCAAGCTGTTGTCCCCACATGTTTCAAAACTGCTGCCATAATACCAGTCCCAAAGAAGCCCGTCCCATCCAGCTACAATGATTACCAGCCTGTAGCACTGACCCCCATCATAATGAAGTGCTTTGAGCAGCTGGTCATGCAGAACATCAAGTCCGTCCTGCCTCCCTCCCACGACCCATCTCAGTTTGCATACAGATCAAACAGATGCACAGAAGATGCCATTGCTGCTGCTTTCCACCCAGCCCTCACCCACCTGGACTCAAACAACTCCTACGTGAGAATGCTGTTCTTGGACTTCAGTTCAGCATTTAACACAATCATCCCCCAGCACCTAATACAAAAACTCAGACACTTGGAACTCAAAGCCTCTCTCTGTAACTGGGTGCTGGACTTTCTCACAGGGAGGCCACAGAATGTGCAGATTGGCAGCAACACCTCCCAGACCATCACACTGAGCACAGGGGCCCCACAAGGGTGTTTGCCTGCTGCTCTTCACCCTGCTGACCCATGACTGTGTACCAGCCTACAACACCAACCACATCATCAAGTTTGCAGCTGACACAACGGTGGTGGGCCTCATCACCAACAACGAGGAGGCCAACTACAGAAATGAGGTGAGCCAACTGGTCCAGTGGTGTAAAGACAATAACCTCTTCCTGAACACAGGAAAAACCAAGGAGGTTGTGGTCAACTTCAGGAGGGGTCACACACAGCACCCCTCTCTGATCATCAATGGTGCAGCTGTAGAGAGGGTGAGCAGCACCAAGTTCCTGTAGATGCAGATCTCCGAGGACCTCTCCTGGTCCAACAACACCACATTACTGGCCAAGAAGGCTCAAACTAGCCTCTGTTACCTCTGTAAACTGAGGAGAGCACGAGTCCCACCCCCCATCATGTGCTCTTTCTACCAGGGCACCATTGAGAGCATCCTCACCAGCTGCATCATGGTGTGGTATGGAAGCCGCACCGCCTCCTGCCGGAAGACACTACAATGCACAGTGAGAGCAACAAGCAAGATCATCGGTGCCCCTCTGCCCCCCTCTCAGACATCTACCTCACCTGCCTCACCTGCAGAGCCATCAACATTGCAGGCGATACCTCCCACCCCTCACACTCCCCCTTCAGCCCCCTGCCCTCAAGGAAAAGGTACCGGAGCCTCCGGGCCCGCTCCACAAGACTGCTAAACAGCTTTGTTCATCAGACCATCAGGATCCTGAACTCTGTCCCCTCCACCCCCCATCCCAGACCGTAATGCACTCACCCGCACGATAACTACCTCAGCTGTTGGCACAGAAAGACTGGCACACCAATACATTTACTGCTGTATGTCTCTGCACTTCAAATGCAACCATTTACATAAATGCCATATCTGCTGCTGTCTGTCTGTCATTGCAATACTGATCATGTGCAGTCCTGTCTGCTACTATCTGCACCTACACTACTGCATTGAACTGCAACTACGGGTATTACATCTCTAGTTTTCTGTATATAGGATGGCTGGGTTTCGTCATCGTTAATCGTTTATCTCTATTTGCACTATGGGAGGTCTGGGTCTGTCTTTTGTCACCATTTGCACTATGGGTTGCATTACTGTACATAGACTGCTGTTGTTGTTTTTTTGTTTTTCTTTTTTTTCCCAGCCTTATTCTTTTTTCTTTTTTATATAGTGCACACCACTGAAGAGAGAGAGAAACGTCATTTCAATTCTCCTGTATGCCCTGTACATATCATAGTATTGACAAATAAAATCTTTGAATCTTGAATCAGATGAAGCTACTTGTTTCTTTCCCTAAAGTTAAACAATGATAAACAATGCACAACATAAGCTGCAAGCCTAGGTGGATGCCATCAAAATAACAACTGCCTCTTTCAAAATGTATTGACAGAAAAGGTAAAGCTTAACACCATCCTTGCATTGTAAATCTGTGTTGATCCATGAATTACATTTCAACACACACAAAAAGTGCACCACAAAAGAGTGAGTTAATCACAATAACTAAGATGTACCTTTATTTGCTCAGCTTACATACGGTCTCCACATACTGTATAGACATTCATCTATTCAGTTAACTAGAAAGGCACTCAGAGCGCATACCTTTGCCAAGGCTCCTTCCCGCCCTTCCTTTGTCCATGCAACTGTCCCTACCTCCATCCCTCCATACATTGCAAGATAGGGTCTTGGTGGAGGTATGCACTCATGGATCACCTCTGAAATATAATGGGTTCGTCTGCAGCCCAAGGACCACCTTTGGTGAAAATTTCATCAAAATCCATCCCCTTGGATCCTTGGTGCTCAGTCATAGGTCTCACATAGATGAAAGTTTGCGCGCGCGCGTGCGTGCGTGTGTGTGTGTGTGTGTGTGTGTGTGTGTGTGTGTGTGTGTATGTGTGTGTGTGTGCGCGCGCTTGCGTGTATGTGTATGGCGAGGTTGTGTTTCTTTAATGTCTGAAGCACTTTGTGTTACAACTTTTGTATGAAAAATGCTATATAAATAAAGCTTTGATTGATTGATCCAGTGGTTTTTGTGTAATCCTGCTAAACCATTGATAGAAGATTGAGCCTTGGTGGAGGTATGCACTCATGGATCATCTCCAAAATGTCATGGGTTTGTGTGTAGCCCAAGAGCCACCTCTGGTGAAGATTTCATCAAGCTGTCCAGTAGTTTTTAAGCAATCTTGCCAACACATTGTGAGAAGATTGAGCTGTTATGGAGGTATGCACTCTCAGATCATCACCAAAATGTAATGGGTTCTCTGTAGCCCAAGGGCCACCTCTGTTGGAATTTTTATCACAATCCATCCTGTAGTTTTTTTTGTGTGTGTGTAATCCTGCCACACAAATACAAACAAGGCCCTTGGTGGAGATATGCCCTCTCAGATCATCACCAAAATCTAATGGGTTCATCCTTAGGCCAAGGGCCACCTCTGGTGAAAATTTCAACTAAATCCATCCAGTAGTGTTTGCGTAATCCTGCTGAAAGACAAAAAAAAAAAAAAAAAACACTGAAGAAAACATTGCCTCCTTGACAGAAGTAAAAACTGAAGTCCTTGCTATAAGGGAGGAAAGACACAAGTCAGGTTTTCCAAAATTTTGATGTTCTGTTAGAATATACAGTACATACTATTTTTTTAAGTTGTATCCTCCATGAACCCCTTAAAAGACCAACACCACCAAATTAATGAGCCTACAAATAGAGTACAAATGGAATAGGTTAACTATAAAGACATTCATGGCATTTCTCTTTCACATACAGTAACTTTCTTTGTGACTTTTCCTGGGCATGTTGTGGTAGTTGTATCGATTTTTGAGCTTCACACCTTGCATATTCCAGTTTTTGTTTTGTTCTTACTAAGATCATAAACAACATAATAATTCCACATTGCGTTATTTTTGTAGCCCAAGTCCTTAAATTTGTGCCTGAAGTCTATCTTAAGTTGTGTGATTCAAATCCCCATTTTCTTGTCAGAAGCCAGTCAGTGTTTGGGGGTTATGCTTGTGCCATGCACCAGTTACAGTATAAAAATATGGAATAATAGTATGTGCACTTCAATATCTATTTATTGATTGCATATCACCATACTGTTCATTACAGGGGCATCAATTAGTGCCTTTATGGTAGATGCTCCCAGTCTCTACTTTATGCATAGTTCCCCATGCAAAGTTTCACTTTGGCATCTGTACTTTGGCACACCAACCATGGCAGTATGAACACCTGAGTGATAACTACTCATCCTCTTTGCTCATTCCCAAGTGGCTGTTGGTGCCTAGCCACATAACAGGGAAAGTGTTCTCCTCTTGACAGGAAGTCGATAATTGTCACCCCCAGGACAAGAACAAGTTAGATGCACTGGCTTATAGCATTAGTGGGACAGTGCTATTCATTTTGTAACAAACAAGTTAATCAAACATACCATCATTGCATAAACCTAACCAGAGATTTTCAGATAAACCTCAAGACCAAGCAAAAATGAAATTAATCAGTGATAGAAAAAAGATAATGTGCTTTCACACTAACAAGTATTGCAACCATTTAGAGGGACTGCCAGCTGAGAAGATCTTACAAAAAACTACATGCTTTGAGGGCCTTTCTTGTGCTGTTGGATTGACTTGGTGAAGAACTACTTAACTTAGTAACACTGCTAAGAATCACTACTCTGGATCACAGGCTAAAAATTTTAACCAAAAAGGATTTTAGAGAACTGAAATGGTCCCTGGTACTCTCAGTATACACATAGAAATAAAGAGGCATGATCAGTGATCATTCTTCGTCCATCTATCTTCTTCCACTTAATCCTTTTCGGGTCGCAGTGAGGCTGAAGCCTATCCCAGCATCTTTGGGCGAAAGGCAGGGTACACCCTGGACAGATCGCCAGTCCATCGCAGGGCCAACACAGAGAGACAGACAACCATTAACTCTCACAGTCATACCTAAGGACAATTTAGAATCCCTAGTTTGATGCCAATTAACCTAACTTGTATGTTTTTAGCATGTGGGAGGAAACTGGAAAAATCCCAGAGTAAACCCACACAGACACGGGGAGAACATGCAAACTCCACACAGATCACTGTTGGTCGGGGGCTGGGATCGAACCCAGGATCCTCCGGCCAAGGGTGAGTTGCTGTGCTGCCGCAGTGCTAACCACTCCTCCACCGCGCTGCCCTCTTAAAGGTTAACAATGGTGCAGTCAAACAGAATGGCACTACAGTAAATGGTACCCATGGTTGAGAACTCCATGTCAGTAGATTGAAGAGGAACTTCCTCTGAAGATGTGTTTAGACCAAATGCGGGTAAATTTATTGTGTTTGGTCTGAACACACCTTTACTTTGTCTTTTTTTTTATCAGTACATTTCCTTCATTTTTACTTAGATTTAAGCACCAAAGCCAATCAGATTAGGACACATTGTATGAGGCCAAAAGGGTTGAGTTCAACATATACTACTTTGTATGAGAATTAATGGAAAACATGGCCAGTGTTCTAATACGTATTTTAGCCTGTTTTGTTAGAATAGCATACCTACATGTTATGATGTTCCAGTGTAAGCATAGCAGTTTAATACAGTGGTATGATGTTCTGATAGGTTAATTTAAAATAACCTATAATAAAACATAATAATATAATTATTATTATCTAAATTATTAAAAAAATAATAAAACATGGCAAACTTAAGCGCAGGCTTCAGCCATTTTCTCCGGTACAACAGCTTTTTTTTAGTTAACTGCATCCTTACTATAGTTGTATGGTGGTGTGAAAAAGTGTTTGCCCCCTTCCTGATTTCTCATTTTTTGTATATTTGTCACACTTAAATGCTTCAGATCATCAAACAAATTTAAATATTAGACAAAGATAACACAAGTAAACACAAAATGCAGTTTTTAAATGAAGGTGTTTATTACACTGGTCATCACCGAATTTATTGTCTAAGTTTTTTTTAGCTGATTTAGGACAATTTTGATGTACTAAATCCAAAAATCACATAGGTTTTGCTCAATCAGGTCAACTTTTTGAATTATGGCCACATGTTGTTTTATACGTTTTTGTTTACATGTACGGGTATTTTCGCTTTATATGATGCAAAATTCTTTTTTATGTCTTGAAATTCTCTGAATTTTGAACAATGATGACGTAACATTCAATTTACATGTACTTACCTTTATATAAAGGTAAGTACATGCACAGTACTAAGTAAGTACTAAATAAGTACAGGTTTTTACTTAGCACCTGATCGAGAGAAATGGATGTCATTTTTGGATTCAGCGGTGCAAAATTGTCTTAAATCAGTTGAAAAAACACAGATAACTTACAAAAAAAATATTTTTGTAACCCTGTGTTATTAAGAGAAAAAAAAAATCCAAACCTACATGGTCCTGTGTGAAAAAGTGATTGCCCCCTAAACCGAATAACTCGTTGGGCCACCCTTAGCAGCAACAACTGCAATCAAGCGTTTGCGATAACTGGCAATGAGTCTTTTACAGTGCTGTGGAGGAATTTTTCCCCACTCGTCTTAGCAGAATTGTGGTAATTCAGCCACACTGCAGGGTTTTTGAGCATGAACCGCCTTTTTAAGGTCATGCCACAGCATCTTAATCGGATTCAGGTCAGAATGTTGACTAGGCCACTCCAAAGTCTTCATTTTGTTTTTCTTAAGCCATTCAGAGGTGGACTTGCTGCTGTGTTTTGGATCATTGTCCTGCTGCAGAACCCAAGTGTGCTTCAGCTTGAGGTCACAAACAGATGGCAAGACATTCTTCTTCAGGATTTTTTGGTAGACAGCAGAATTCATGGTTCTTTTTACCACAGCAAGTCTTCCAGGTCCTGAAGCAGCAAACAGCCCCAGACGATCACACTACCACCACCATATTTTATTGTTGGCATGACGTTCCTTTTCTGAAATGCTGTGTTACTTTTACGCCAGATGTAATGGGACACACACCTTCCAAAAAGTTCAAGTTTTGTCTTGTCAGTCCACAGAGTATTTTCCCTAAAGTCTTGGGGATCATCAAGATGTTTCTGGCAAAACTGAGACAAGCCTTTATGTTCTTTTTGCTCAGCAGTGGCTTTTGTCTTGGAGCTCTGCCATGCAGGTCATTTTTGCCCAGTCTCTTTCTTATGGTGGAGTCATGAACACTGACCTTAACTGAGGCAAGTGAGGTCTGCAGTTCTTTGGATGTTGTTATGGGGTCTTTGTGACCTCTTGTATGAGTCGTCGCTGCACTCTTGGGGTAATTTTGGTCGGACGGCCACTTCTGGGAAGGTTCACCACTGTTCCAGGTTTTCGCCATTTGTAGATAATGGCTCTCACTGTGGTTCACTGGAGTCCCAAAGCTTTAAAAAAAATGGCTTTATAACCTTTTCCAGACTGATAGATCTCAATTACTTTGTTTCTCACTTGTTCCTGAATTCTTTGGATGATATCTAGCTTTTGAGGATCTTTTTGTCTACTTCATTTTGTCAGGCAGGTATTTAAGTGATTTCTTGATTGAGAACAAGTGTGGCAGTAATCAGGCCTGGATGTGGCTGGAGAAATTTAACTCAGCTTTCCAAAGATGCGATAAACCACAGTTAATTTATGTTTCAATGGGGGGGGGGGTAATCACTTTTTCACACAGGGCCATGTAGGTTTGGATTTTTTTTTTTTACCTTTAATAACAAGCACCTTCATTTAAAAACTGCATTTTATGTTTACTTGTGTTACCTTTGTCCAATATTTAAATTTGTTTGATGATCTGAAACATACTTAAACTTAAACTCCTCCACTTGGGGCAGGAGCCTGTCCCCCCCTCGATTTACCAGTCAATCTACATTCCTACTCTCACCTATGGTCACGAGCTTTGGGTAATGACCGAAAGAACGAGATCGCGGATACAAGCGGCTGAAATGAGCTTTCTCCGTAGGATTGCTGGACTCACCCTCAGAGATAGGGTGAGGAGCTCAGTCATCCGGGAGAGGCTCAGAGTAGAACCGCTGCTCCTCCACATTGAAAGGAGTCAGTTGAGGTGGTATGGGCATCTGATTAGGATGCCTCCTGGACGTCTCCCACTTGAGGTGTTTCAGGCACGTCCCACTGGGAGGAGACCCCGGGGCAGACCCAGGACTCGGTGGAGAGACTATGTCTCCCAGCTAGTCTGGGAACGCCTTGGTATCCCCTCTGAAGAGCTGGAGCAGGTGGCTGAAGAGAGGGAAGTCTGGGCTTCTCTGCTTGAACTGCTGCCTCCGCGACCCGGACCTCTGGAAAAGCGGTAGAAGATGGATGGATGGATGGATGGATCTGAAACATTTAAGTGTGACAAACATACAAAAAAAGGAGAAATCAGGAAGGGGGAAAACACTTGTTCACACCACTGTATATAACACATGCACTGCAACAGCAGAATTAACAATATGAAACTCCATATAGTTACAGTCAAGTGAAAAAAATTACAACACCTTATAGAAGCCTGTGTTTTCTTTAACATATTTTTTACAAATGGACATTTAATATCAATGTTAACAATTCTGGGTGATTCAAGTAATATAACTAAACAATTAAAACTGAAGAAAAGACCTTTTTTTTTTTTTTTGTAAAATGTAATTCCAAAAAAATGGTGATAAATTAGGATACCTCCACAGTTATAGGACACCCCCACAATTATTCCCACTTAAAATGGCTAAAGTAAAAAATAAAAATAATAAAAGGAAGATTAGACATTGATATGTGAACATTTCTTAACAAAGAAATGAATACTTAATGGGGTGTCCTAATTTTTTCAGACGACTATATAACAGTTGCATTGCAACAATAGCACTAACATTACATAATTGCTTCCCTTTGGTCAGCTGTTTTGAAGTTTAGCAGTATGCTGAAATTATGGACTTTCCCTCAGTGCATCCTATTTCTGTTGTATGCATGCGAGCGCATGTGCAATAACCCAGCTTATGCTGTTCTGATAGGTATGCCAAAATGTCAGAACGCCTGCTCATGCTTTCATGTGGCTCTAAGTGAAATTTGAATTTGGGCCCCCTCTTTGGTAAATTACATGATGCTTCTGAGGGAATTTGCATAGTTGTAGTAGTGAATATTTGTCTTGTGTGTTTCGCTCTAATATTTGATTTAATTTTAAACAATACCAACCTCAAGAATAGTCTGGTGTTGATTTAGCCTTTTGGACCAGCAGTGTGAACTATAGCTAGCTTGCAAACAAGATGTCTCTAAGTCGTGCTGACACCTACTGTACATTATCAAACCTTTATCTTGGGGCAGCACGGTGGTGCAGTGGTTAGCACTGTTGCCTAACAGCTAGAAGGTTCCAGGTTCGAATCCCCAGGCTGGCAGGGGTAGGAACCTTTCTGTGTGGAGTTTGCATGTTCTCCCTGTGCTGCGTGGGTTTACTCCGGGGGCTCCAGTTTCCCCCCACAATCCAAAGACATGCATGTTAGGTTAATTGGTTGTTCTAAATTGTCCCTAGATATCTGTCTCCTATAGGCCCTTAGAATAGAGGGTTAGTACTAGTGAAGCACTTTGAGACTAGAAAAGTGCTATATAAGTACAGGTCCTTCCTTCCATCTTCCTCTTTTCTCTGCTTTCTTCATTTCTTTTTTGAGCCCCTGACAGGTACATATACAGTAGTACATACTGTATCTGGGACATAATATGTTCTTCCTCACATCAGTTCTTCACAGTGAACTAGTGATCTCTGATGGAGAGAAAAATCACGACTCTAACACTGTATGCATGACATTATCCATCCATCCATCCATCCACCTTCTACCGCTTTTCCAGAGGTCTGGGTCACGGAAGCAGCAGTTCAAGCAGAGAAGCCCAGACTTCCCTCTCCCCAGCCACCTGCTCCAGCTCTTCAGAGAGGATACCAAGGTGTTCTCAGACCAGGTGGGAGACATAGTCTCTCCAACGAGTCCTGGGTCTGCCACAGGGTCTTCTCCCAGTGGGACATGCCCAAAACACCTCAAGTGGGAGGCATCCAGGAGGCATCTGGATCAGATGCCCAAACCACCTCAACTGGCTGCTTTCAATGTGGAGGAGCAGTGGTTTTACTCTCAGCCTCTCCCGGATGACTGAGCTCCTCACCCTATCTCTCAAGGTGAGTCCAGCAATCCTAAGGAGAAAGCTCATTTCAGCCGCTTGTATCCGCAATCTCATTCTTTCAGTCATTACCCAAAGCTCATGACCATAGGTGAGGGTAGGAACGTAGATTGACCTTAGAGCTCAGTTCCCTCTTCACCACAACAGACCAGTACAATGTGCGCATCACTGCAGATGCTGCTCCAATCTGTCTGTCAATCTCTCACTCCAGTCTCCCCTCACTCGTGAATAAAACCCCAAGATACTTAAACTCCTCCACTTGGGGCAGGAGCTTGTCCCCAACCCAGAGAGGACAATCTGCCTTTTTCCGGCTGAGGACCATGGACTCATATTTGGAGGTGTTGATTCTCATCCCAGCCGCTTCACCATCAGCAGTAAACCATCCCAGTAAGACCTGTAGGTCATTGCTGGATGAAGCCAACAGGACAACATCATCTGCAAACAACAGAGATGAAATCCTGTGGTTTATTTATTTAGCGAATGCAAAGTCCTTAAGCCAAGCAGTTGCCTCCTGGTTTGCTGTATGGAGGGTGTGTAATCCTCCTTCCAGTCTTTGGAGCGGGCAAGCCTCTATGATGTGTTCCATTGTTTGCTCCTCTCCACATGCGCACAGTGGGCTAGGGCTACTGCCCCATCTGTGAAGGCTGGCCAAGCAGGGGCCATGTCCAGTCCTGAAGCGATTGAGTGTAGACCACTGTCTCCTTGGGAGGTTGGTGCCCGGGACCTGTTGGTTGGGGTTTATCACCAGCTGCTTGTTTGGGACCTCCTTGGTCTCCCATTCCTCTTGCCAAGCTGTCTGGATGGTAAAGTCAGCTGGGGGAGGGTTTTTCCAAATCGGCCGTCTGGATGAAAGTCGGGCAGTGGGTGGGGTGTAGATATCTGCATGGATTGGTAAGTGAGGAAAATCTTTAACTTTTTGGAGCATCCTTTGAGTTAATGCTGCTCGCCGGATGTGTGGAGGGGCTATGTTTGACAGTACAGAGAGCCAGGGAAGTGGTGTTGAGCGGATTGTTCCAGTTATAGTTCTCATGGTTGAGTTGAGCTGGGTGTCTACATGGTGTGTGTAAGATGACCTGGACCAGACAGGGGCACAATATTCTGCTACAGAGTATGAAAGGGCCAGTGCTGAGGTGCGCAGGGTGGAGACTGCCGCCCCCCATTTTGCACCAGCGAGCTTGCAGAGCAGGTTGTTTCGTACTTTCACCTTAGCAGCCGTCCCCTTTAGATGTTCCTTGAAGGATAAGGTCCTATCAAGGGTCACTCCAAGATAAGTTGGATTTGGGGCATGCTTAAGCTTGAGTCCGCTCAGGTGGATGTTTAGTTCTCTGGCAGCTTTTGCATTGTGGAGATGAAATACACTGGAGACGGTTTTTGCTGGGCTTGGTTTTAGGCGCCAGATTTTGCAGAACTGGTCCAGTTTAGCAAGATCTTCCGTGAGCACCCGTTCCAGTGGTTCAAAGTCTGGTGCTTGGAATGCCAAACAGATGTCGTCTGCATAGATGAATTTGCGGGATTTTGTAGTAGGCAGGTCGTTTATGTAGAGGTTGAACAGAGTTGGAGCTAGAACTGAGCCTTGTGGGAGTCCGTTTTTCTGCATTCTCCATGCACTTGTGTTCTGACTGAGGTGGACTCTGAACCTTCGGTTGGTCAGCAGGGTTTTTATAATTGCTGTTGCCCAAGCAGGGATCGCCTTTTTAAGTTTCAGGAGGAGGCCTTTGTGCCAGACCGTATCATAGGCGGCTGTAAGATCGAGAAACACAGCCCCTGTCTTCAGTCTGCTCTCGAAGCCATTTTCAATGAAGGTGGTTAGGGCCAGTACTTGTTCTCCTGTACTGCGGTCCTTGCGGAAACCTGCTTGATCCACACTTAGAATATCCTCTATTTCTGGGGAAATGCGTTGCAGTATTAGGCGCTGTGGTCACCAAGCATGACACCCTCCGTTCCTTGGCTGTGCCTAGAAATTCTGTCCATAAAAATTATGATCAGGATTGGTGTTCAAACTGTCACTGGGAATGAGACCAACTGAGTGTTGGCAATACAAATCAATCTCCCACAACGATTGTATAGAGACCAGATAGCTTGTAACAACAAACCCAATACTCCATACTCCTGAAGCACCCCCACAAAAAACTGCGAGGGACGCAGTCAAATGCCTTCTTCAAGTCCACAAAACACATGTAAACTGGTTGGACAAACTTCCATGAGCCCTTGAGGATTCTTGAGAGGGAAAAGAGTTGTTCCGATGAGCCACAGCCAGGCCAAAAACCACAATACTCTTCCTCAATCCGAGGTTTGACCAACGGCCAGACTCTCCTCTCCAGTACCTTGGCATAGACCTTCCCAGGGAGGCTGAGGTGGGTGATCCTTCTAAAGCTGGAACACACCCTCCGGCCCCTCTTCTTAAAGAGAGGTACCACCGCCCCCATTTGCCATGCCAAAGGCACTGTCCCCAACATCCACACAATGATGCAGAGGCGTGTCAACCATGACAGCCTGACAACATCCAGGGCCTTGAGGTACTCAGGGCAACTCTCATCTACCCCCGGGGCTCAGCCACCAAAGAGTTTTTTTAACCACTTCAGCGACCTCAGCATCTGTGATGGATGAGTCGTCCCTTTCATCCACAAGCCTTGCTTCTTCTGTGGAAGGCGTGTCGGTGGGATTGAGAAGATCCTCAAAGTATTCCTTCCACTGCCCGACAATATCCCCAGTCAAAGTAAAAAGCGCCCCATCCACACCATACACAGGGTGAACAGAGAGCTGCTTCCCCCTCCTGAGTCACCGGACAGTTTGTCAGAATCTCTTCGAGGCTGACCAAAAGTCTTGTTCTATGGCCTCACTGAACTCCTCCCACACCCAAGTTTTTGCTTCAGCAACCACCTGAGCTGCACTCTGCTTGGACTGCCGGTACACCTCAGCTGCTTCGGGAGTCCCACAAGCCAACCAAGCTCGATAGGACTCCTTCTTCAGCTTGATGGCCCTCCTCACCACTGGTGTTCAACACTTGGTTCGGGGGTTGCTACCATGAGATGTGCTGACGACCTTGCGGCCGCTGCTCTGGGCAGCCGCTTCATCAATCAACATGAAGAACATGGCCCATTCAGACTCCATGTCTCCAGGCTCCCTTGGAATGTGGTTGAAGTTCTTCCGGAGGTGGGAGTTGAAGACCTCCAGGGCAGGGGCTGCAGCCAGATGTTCTCAGCACACCCTCACTATACATTTAGGTCTACCAGGTCTGAATGGCATCCTGCCCTTCCATCGGATCCAGCTTACCATCAGGTGGTGATCAGTTGACAGCTCTGCACCTCTCTTTACACAAGTGTCCAAGACATACAGTCACAGGTCTGATGACATGATAACAAAGTCAATCATCGACCTGCGACCTAGCTTATCCTGGTGCCAGGTGCACATATGTACACCCTTATGCTTGAACATGGTGTTCGTTATGGAAAAACTGTGGTTAGCACAGAAGTCCAATAACTGATCACCACTCGGGTTCAGATCGGGCAGGCTGTTCCTCCTAATCATCCTCCTCCAGGTTTCCCTGTCGTTGCCAACATGTGCATTGAAGTCCCCCAGTAGGTCAATGGAGTCTCCAAGTGGAGCGTTCTCCAGCACCCCAGTCAGAGACTCCAAAAAGGGTGGGCACTCTAAACCATCATTTGGTGCATAGGCACAAATGATGGTCAGGACCCGTTTCCCAACTCGAAGGCACAGGAAAATAACCCTTTCGTCCATGGGGGAAAACTCCAATATAGAGGCAGCAAGGTGGGGTGATACAAGAATACCCACCCCTGCTCGCTGCCTCTCACTCGGGGCAACTCCAGAGTAGGCCAAGCTCCAGCTCTTCTCCAGGAGACTGGTTCCAGAACCAGAGCTGTGTTGAGGTGAGGCTGACTATATCTAGCCCATATCTCTCAACCTTGTGAGCTCCGGCTCCTTCCCTATCAGAGAGCTCACATTCCATGTCCCAAAAGCCAGTTTAGGAAACTTGGGATCAGACCCCCAAGGTCTCTGCCTTCGACCGCCACCTGATCCACATACCACCAGACCCCCATAGTCTCTCCTGCAGGTGATGAGCCCACTGGAGGGTGGACCCATGTAACTCTTTTGGGTTGAGCCCGGCTGGGTCCCATGGGCAGAAACCCGGCCACCGGGCGCTAGCCATCGAGCTCCTTCCCCAGGTCTGGCTCCAGGGTGGGGCCCCAGTAACCCCATACCGGGCGGAGCACACTGAATTGTTGCTCTTACATTCATCATGGGAGTCTGTTGGATCGTTCTTAGTCTGGCCCTTCACCCAGGACCAGTTTATCTTGGGTGACCCTATCAGAGGCAAATTGCCCTGGACAACACACCTCCAGGGATCACTTGGGCATGCAACACCCCCACCACGATAAGGTGACAATCCATGAGGGGTGCATAACATTATGTACGTATAATAACACACCTTTATATAGGCTTGGCTACGGCAAATTATCATCACACATTTGGGAAATTTTATAAAATTAAACTCAATTAAATGCTCTAGGGGGCCCCCTGGTGGTTGGCCCTAAACTGTAGCTTAGTTTGTTTATGCCTTGGGCCAGCCCTGGTGGGAAATGTGCATTTTACAGCATGCCTTTTTTTCTTGAGGACTTTGGAGCAGAATGTGCAAGAGTGTTTTAAGAAATCTGAAGGGAAACTGTGACGCATGTTCCAAACAAACTGCATTTTGTGTGACAGTAGTCAGCTGAAGAGGAAAAGAACATGCCCCAAGTCACTGTGGCAGAGCTGATCAAGGACACATGAAAAGACAGATTCACAGAAACCCTGGACTGTGAAAATATTATCCACAGCATGACAGTGGCCTGCAACGTCTACATGTGGAACAGAGGGGATTACACAGTATAACTGAAGGTAGTGTCAGGTTAGGACATTCAGATTTACACACATTTATTTTTATTTTGAAAAGCAGATTTTGGAAAATAATCTTGTTGCCAAATCCATCTATTCACTCACAGTCTATTAGTTCACATTCATCATGAAATACAGCTGACTGCAGAGCTTTACCAAAGTCAGATAAACTGTATACACTGTCTTTTTCAGAACTCTGCTTCAGTCATATAAAGCCCCTTTTTCACTAGTACCGGCTTAGCCCTAGTCACGCTTTGTAGGCTTTTCCATTAGTATCTGGGACTAAATTTAGGTACGAAAATCATCCCAGCGGCAGTTGGGTTCCAACCGTACGGAGTCAAGCTGAAAATGTGACGTCAACAGACTGCAGGCCACTGATTTGTCAGGGCATAACGTCCTGAGAGCGACGTCTTCTACAGAATCTCCTGTCGCCATTTGCAAAAGATTTGTCTGCGAGCAAGCAAGCAAGCGTCAGTATAAACAACAACGATAGAAATGGCTTCACAGAGATCAACACTGTGGTCCAACAGACTTCTCTGTGCCTTTTGGCTGATGAGAGAATTCAGAGGGAACTAGACGGAAGCCCCTTTTCTGCTAGTGTCAGTTTGGCCCAGTTCGGTACGGTACAGTACGGTACCAGTTCGGCACACTTGCGTTTCCATTTCACCAGAGTACCACTTGATGAGGGTAGAATTTGTTACAGAGAGGCGGCGCAGGAGGGCCACGCAGCTGCAGCACGTGAACCGGTGGGGGCAGCAGCACAGGGTGTAGAGGAGTAGGGCAGAGATGTACGAGATGCTCTGATGCAGTACTTGTGTGGCAATAATAACTAGACAGTGTCATTACTTTCCTATTCATGTGCCTTCACATGTCCGTCTGGACTTTGAAAATAAAATTTTGTACGCTTTTCAGATACGTCTTCTCTATTGTTTATATGGGTTAATTTTGAAGGTAAGAGTGATTAAATGCTAAAAGACATGGGAAGCCATCTACAAGTCATCCAGCAGTTACATATATCACTTTTGGTGTGATGCAAGTGTGTGCAATTATGCATTTCACATTCCATGTACCCTTTTCCCATTATAATGACCTTGTCTTACCCCGTAGCATTCCTGGCAATTTTCCAGTGAAGGAAAAGAGAGTTTTGTTAAGAAAGAACCTTCAGTATTCACCATATCACACTGGTAACATGAAAACATTGCACGGCTTGATTTCCAATTAGTATCTAAATATTTTTTAACTACGATGTCAGGATACACTGCATCACAAGATTTTGTGGGCCCAAAACTGCTCCCACAGCCTACAGCCATGTGAAAAAATTAAGACACGCTGTATTAGCCTGTGTGGTTTTTTTGTGAGATATTTGGACACATGGCTATTTAATATCCATGTTAAAAATACAGGGAGATTCATGTAATACAACTAAACAATAAAAAATGAAAACTTTTTCCAAATTTTCTGTACAATGTAATTGTAAACAGGGAGGAATCCAGCAGTTACATATATCACTTGATGTGATGCAAGTGTGTGCAATTATGCATTTTACATCCCATGTAACTTTATCCCACTATAATGACCTTGTCTTACCCCGTAGCATTCCTGGCAATTTTCCAGTGCAGGAAAAGAGATTTTTGGTTAAGAAAGAACCTTCAGTATTCACCATATCATACTGATAACATGAAAACATTGTACGGCTTGATTTCCAATTAGTATCTAAATATTTTTTTAACTTCAGTGTCAGAATACAGTGCATCACAAGATTTTGTTGGTCCAAAACTGCTACCACAACCTACAGTCATGTGAGAAAATTAAGACATGCTGTATTAGCCTGTATGGGGTTTTTTGGTGAGGAATTTAGACATGTGGATATTTAATATCCATGTTAAAAATACAGGGAGATTTATGTAATACAACTAAATTAAAAATGAGAACTTTTTCTAAATTTTCTGTACAATGTAATTCTAAAGTATGTGTAAGTAATTATTAAGACTCCATAACATACTCCAATGGCAGTCTTCCAACCCTTTTTTGGGGGAAGATCTGGGAAAAATTGGTAGTAACTGTCATGAACCTGGGTTTGGCTTCCAAACCCAGTTCTGACTTATTGTTATGTTTTGCCCTAATTTCCACCTGGCGCTTCAGGGAAGATATTGGGCCTCCGCATCCTGACAGCTTGGGCACGCCTCCTCATCCTGTCTAGTGCCATTAGCTGTGCTGTCACGGGTGTTCACACACAAACTCACATTCACACACACACATACACACACACACACACACACACACACACACACACACACACACACACACACACACGCTCCATTCATTCTCATTCATACACTCATGCACGCTCTCTCACACACCAGGTTCAATTAAGTTCAGCCCACACTTTTTCACACCAGCAACCTCTTTCCTTGTTAGCTTCAGGAGTATTTGTTTGCTGCAATTGTGGAAAGAGATTGTCGGAGCATTCACCTCCATACACGGCAGCTAGCTCTCCACATATGAGTTTTCATCACCTGCTAATTATTCAGCCGGCACTTGAAGTTCGGTTAATCCCTTGGTGTGATCAGCTGACCCTGCTTACCCTCTTCGTCCTCCAGACTGCATGGTTTGCCCCAGGATTGCTCCAGCCCAGTAAGTGTCATGATCGCTTTTCATTTGTGCTTAGCAGCCCTGAAGCACTAGGCTCCCTTTTGACCGGGCTGTAGAGCATCCGGTAGGTGCCCTATATGTCTGGTTGCCTTTACTTCATCAATTGCATCTCCCTGTATTTTTGTGGTTAACTGGATTTGTTTCTTTATTGTTATATTTAATAAAATGGCACTTTCTACTTCAGCGATTGGGTTTTTTATTCTCTCCCTCATGCGCCGTATAATGGCGCATGGGGGTTTGTGACAGTAACAGACAAAACACAGTCATGATGCCGACAGTTCCTGGTTTATTACAACTTTCCACAAAACTACTCATTGTTTTACATGTGTACATGTTAAACGACACTTGTGGGGAGACCGAGTCACACACGCATCAGAAGAACCTGATGGAAGGCAGCATTTTGAGCCATCTCCTCCCTTCGTAAGGTGACTTCTTCCTGCCTTGCTTCACGAGCGTCCACAGCAAGCCGGTTGACTGTCTGCATTTGCTGGGCAAATGTTTCAGCCCGCTGTTCAAGCAGTTCACGGTGCTGTTCCCGCAGTAGTTCGATCTGTTCACAGCGCTGTTCCCGTTGCAGTTCTTGGTGCTGCAACTCGTCGCCATGCATCTCAGCAAACACAGTGGCAAGATCTGCTGTGGGGTGGCTCCTTTCACTCTTGCCTACACGAAACACAGAAATGGGCGGTGGTCAGTAAAAGCAAGTGCAAAACATATACACGGGAAATACACTTATGAAAGCCAAGTGGTAGGGTGTGACAAAAATGCTTTGTTGTTGTATATAAGCACTGCGCTTCAGTACAGCAGATTTTGCAAATGGCAGGTTTAAGTTTAAAATAACTTGCTTTTAGTGTGACCCCAGGAATGTGAATGACTTAATACAGTCAGTTGACTAGAATCATTTGAATGAAGCACGCTGAAATTCGAAAGTGAATTTTTGTGCTACATCAGCTCTGCACATGCACATTTTTCAAGCCTGTGATTCATGGTGGAAAAGAAGCAGCACTGCAACACTGCAGTGGGAAAATACGCAGAATAGGTATGTGGATCTATTATGAGGCATTACAAAATTATATGAATCACTCTATAAGTCACAGGTTTTACAATGCACTTGTATATGGTGAGATTTTGGCTCCACTTGACCTGTATCCATAAACAAAACAGTGTGTTAATCTTTTGTTCGTTGCGCTTTACCTGTACGTGAACGTGTCGTGACACACGTTGACGGATTCGTGCCACACGTCGACGGAGCTGGAGCTGGTACCAGTGTCGGATCTACAACGGAGCCGGGAGAGCCCGGGGGATTCATGCTGAGGGAGGGGGACCCCGGGCATGTGGAAACAGCTTCTAGAAAGAAAGTACACACACACCTTTAATGCACAGCACAAAAGTGCAACACGTACACAAAGCTTTTTAACCAGGATTAGCATATTTCGCTGTTTTGCTCCCATAAGTGACTCAATCAGACAGAGCCAGCACGAATCATGGCGAGCTACCAAGCTAGTTAACTAGCGCTCCTGGCTAACACTCGTGAGCCAGAAGACAACGGCGTTATAATTGCTCAAAAAAGTTAGCTTAGCTGGATAGAGCAAAAAGATGCATAATATCACAAAACACTCACCATTCATGGTTTGTAACAATATCGTAGACGGGTCAACTCCCATCTCCCTCCCATTACTATCTGGCCGACTACCGTATATGGCGTCCATCTGGTCGAAGCACTTCCATTGTTTTTGGTTTGCCCCACTTCGACCGTTGTAGTCTTTGATGGCCCGGTAATCACATTTCACTTTTTTAGCTTATCCCTACATTGCTTTATTGTCCGGTCGTATCCACAGGTGGACAACTGCTCCGCAACCTCATGAAAAATCTCATTGCGGTGCGCTCCATCTAACTCCCTCTGGATCTATCATCACCCACAATGCCAAGAAAAGTCAGCACCTCCTCATGTGACCATGGAGCAGAAGAAGATTTCAGTGAAGCCGAAGCCATCTCTACCTTATTTTTTTTTTTTTTTTTTTTACCATTTTCAGTGATTACTTGCCGAAGAGTTTTGTAAATGGCGGTTGTATGCATACGTATAAGCAGAACAACGGCACCCTTATGGCATTACGCCCACTCTCATGACGTTACATCTGGACCAATCAGTGGCCTGCAGTGTTATTATGTTACATTTTCGTATCGGTACTGTAAGATCGTATATTATATAGATATTATTATGGCGGTGCTCTGGGCTAGAGAGGGATGACGCCGCGCCTCTGAGAGGTGGCGTCACCTGGGGTATATAAGCCAGCTGCGGGAGACATCTTGTCTCTTCGCTGAGGCTCCTGTGCTCACGTTAGAGTCTCCTGTGTTCCTGTGTTCTCGTTCTTAATAAAACTATAAAACGTCACCTCGACTCCTTCCTAATTTGAGACACAACAGATACCGTATGCTTGGAACCCCTCTTCTGCGGGTCAGAAAAATCGAGACCGTTATCGTTACAGTCCCTAATGGAAAAGCCGACAGACCGTACCATACTGTACCGAACTGACACTAGTGGGAAAGGGGCTAAATACTCAACATACCTAGAAAGACACACAAAGCAATTTTGCCTCCCCTTGCCATGGACATCTCTGGTGGCATCTTTCAGTGCCTTTGTACAGCAACTGTCATGAATGCCCTTCAGGGCAGGAAGATGAGACCCACGTGCTGAACTGTGAGTTTGGGCAATTTATTGAAAAGAACCGACAAACAAAGTTCAACACAGTGCTATAAACACAAAAACAAACAAAGAAGAAAACTTACAGATTTTGCACACCAGAGCAGGGCAGGGCTCTGGTGGAGATGAGAAGAATGCAAACCATGACAGCGGCAAATGGAAATAAAAATAACTCCCCTTAAATAGGGGTAAAAACCCTTTACATAATTAAAGACTGGTGTTAGTTATCTGAAAGGGCAGGAGAAGGCAATGGCACATAATTCGGACCAGCTGGGAATAACGCGGGAGCCATCGGAGCTGACAGCTGACAGGGCCACGGCCATGCAGAGCAAAACCCCAGAAAGAAAATTGACGGCTGTCAACCCCGAGAGAAAGAACACAACAGAATACAAACATAACGATATGGCAGAAAATGGAAACAGGCAACCTCAAAAATACAATAAACAAACTATAACGAACGTAAACGGGAAAATAAATCATACTGAGAAACAATATAGGATAAGTGACAACTCAAAATGACAACACAGTACAAATATGAAAAAAGGCAGAGAACCTGAGCCCGGTGGAATCTCCCCACGCTCAAAGCGTAATAGAACCCTCTCCCCCAAAGGGGTGGATACTAGACACCCCAGGGTAATATCAAAAGAAAAGAACCCCCACACACAGAGATCCCACCTCAACAAGAAAACAACCCCACCCCGGGTGGGAGGAGGGGGACCCAGGAACGGAGGGACTGAACCAAGCCAAAAGGAATAAGAAAACCTTTCAGGAAGATAAGATAAGATAAGATAAGATAAGATAAGCCTTTATTAGTCCCACAACGGGGAAATTCCAGGATTGCAACAGCACAGGGATAGCAACACTCAGAGCAACAATCAGAAGGCAAGAAAAAAAACAAGCAAGCAAGAGCAGCTAATAAACATATGTACGTATTACTATAAAATATATATATATACACACACACACAGACACACAGTGCAGAGCATTGTAGCTGGATGGAATAAATATATGAATATATGAACACACAGTGCAGAGCATTGTAGCTAGATGGAATAAATATGTAAATATATAAACACCCACAGTACGGAGCATTGCAGCTAGGTGGAATAAATATGCAAGTCATCCCAAGTCATCCCTTCCCTTGCTGGGAAGCATCCCAGCAAGGCCCAGACTAAGGGAAAACATCAAAAAACAAAATCCCACTCAGGACCCACACCAAACTGGACACCTAGGCCCCCTAGACCAAAAAACAAGGCAGTTCTGGTGGTCGGCCGAAGTCCCAGGCCTGACAGATGGCGAGATGGTAAGAGTCGGGTGGTCTGCCAGAGAATGTGAACCACCCAACCCAATGGCAATGCCTTTCAGGTGGTCGGCCAGAGTTCTTTAGCCACCACCACAGAAAGGGTGGTCCAGGGGGTGGCCGCCCAACTGGGATGACCAGAGGTGAGGAAGGAAGAGGAGTAGAGGAAGCCCCGATGACATCAGGCAGAGGATGGGGCACCACAATGGCGTCTGGCAGAGGAGGGGGAACCACGACACCCTTGGACTGACCAGCAGCACCCTCGGTGGTCCTGGATTGGGACAAGGTTGCACCTCCACAGGCTCCGGACTGGAGCGAAGCAGCACCCGCAGTGGCTCCGGGCTGGAGCAAAGCTGCACCTGTAGTGGCTCGGAACTGGGACATAGCAGCACCCGTGGTGATCCTGGACTTCGATATAGCAGCACCTGCAGTGGCCCCGGACTGGGGCGAGGTTGCACCTGCGGTGGTTCTGGACTGAAACATAGTCGCACCCACAGTGGGTCCGGACAGGACCAATACTGCACCCTCGGTGGGCCTGGACTGGGCCAAGGCTACACCCTCTGTGGCTCCGGGCTGGAGCACAGCAGCAACCTCTGTGGCTCTGGGCAGGAGCACAGCAGCAACCTTGGTGGGCCCAGACTGGGCCAAAGCTGCACTCTTGGTGGACCTGGACTGGGCCAAGGCTGCACCCTCGGAGGCCCCGGCAGGAACGGAGCATCCATGATGACTTCCACAGAAAAGGAAGCAGCACCCTTGAAGACCTGAGCTGGAGGGGGAGCAGCACCCACGGAGGGCCCGGACTGGGCCATTGCTGCACCCTCGGTGGACCCAGACTGGGCCAAGGCTGCACTCTCGACGGCTCCAGGCTGGAGCACAGCAGCAGCCTCGGTGGCTCTGGGCTGGAGTGGGGCTGCACCCTTGGAGGTGGGATGGAGCACCTGCGACAACCTCAGCAAGGAAGGAAGCAGCACCCATGAAGGGGCCGGACTGGGCCATTGCTACACCCTCGGTGGACCCAGACTGGGCCACTGCTGCACCCTTGGAGGCCCCGGGCTGGAGGGGAGCACCTGCAGCGACCTCCACTGGGAGGGAAGCAGCACCCTTTAAGACCTCAGCCGGAGGGGAAGCAGCACCCACGAAGGTTCCGGACTGGGGCGGTGTGCCTGCACCGACCTCAGCGGGAGGAGCTGGACCCACGATGACTTCGGGCGGCGAGCCTGGACCCATGGAGACATCTGGCACAGATGGAATATCCTCGGTGACCCTGGGGAAAAACTCGGACAGGGGAAGCAAAGACACAGGGTCAGGGTTACCGGTGGCAGTGGAGCCCGACAAGGTGAGCTCAGGTGCAGCTGATGGCTGCACTTGGCTCTCCCCACCTAGAGCCAGACAAGATTTCTCCAAAAGAGAGACAGAGACAAAGGAGTGCACTTGCCCGATCTCAAGCTCCACCACCGTGCCAGACTCTGACGATTCAGGTGGTGGTTCTCCGGGCCCGACTCTCTGGGGGTCCAACTCTGGCTCTGCTGCGGCGGCCCCTGCAGCAGGCATGGTGGTCAGTTTAGTCCTGGGGCCTCCCAGTGAGGTGACCCACGCAGGTGGCTCGCCCTGTGTAGTGACAGGAGGTGGATCTCTTGCTGGCACTGAATCCTGCTCGGCTGGAGCCTGGGGCCGCTCTTGCATTGGCACAGGTGTCGGCTTGGTTTCAGCGCTCACCGTCTGTCCAGAGCCTGGCTGCGGGGCTGGAACCAGGTCCTCCAGGGCCGCAGGCTCCTCCAATGTCCGGCGGCTCAATACAGGGGCCGGCATACACTCAAGGGGCAGAGGAGGAGACACAGAGAGAGCAGGTGATAAGTCGTTAGCTACAGCAGGTGGTGAGAACTCACAGGGCTGCAAAGACTGAGTCTCCCCATCGGGAATCAGGCAAGATAATTCAAATGTAGGTAATAGGGAATGAAAAGTTACTTGCCTGTATTCCCGGGGCAGGATGTTTATTGCTGCAGCTGGTTGGAGATCAACCCTCTCTGTGACTTCAACAGTTGTGGGCTCCTCTAAGGAACATGGAGGAGGTGCCCCTGCTGACACGGTTTCGGGTGGAGCTGGGGAAAAAAACAGCTTGGCTCACAGTAGCGGGAGGAGATGTTGAGGGGAAGCAAGGAACAGCAGCTGCAGAGAGGGAGAAGGCTGACAATTCAGCCGAAGAAGAAAAACTTGGAAGGTGCACTGCTGAGTGAGGCTTCCGTCCTGGCGTAGGAGAAGCTATCAATTGAGAGAAGTGTTCCTCTGGTAGGATCTCCCAGAAGTATGGCGAAGAGTGGGAGGTGGAGACGTAGGTTCAAGGCGAAGAGGGAGAGGCTTCAGATTCAGGGGACGCCCGCCCATCGGCTCAAACTCTGGGTCCCTCGGTGAAATCTCCTCCAGCTCTTGAGCCAAATCCAGGAGGAGTCATGGCTTAACTTCCAGGAGGAGGTCAGTTTCTGCCAGTATAACCTGCCTATGCTCCTCCAGCTCCTTGGCCGATGGAGCGAGCCAAGGCTCAGGAGGAGGAGGCGGAGCTGCTGCTGGAGAGCGGTGAGAGGCTTCTGTTTGCATGAGCGCGTGCTCTTCATTGGCGCAGGTGCAGGCATCCGAGCTGACTTCCCCGGCTCATCACTAGTAGATTGGGGAAGAAATATGGAAAGGAGTAGGTTTCTGACCTCTGGGTGATCCCACAGGCTGGGGCATGCCTCAAGCACCTGCGCCACGCCCTCCAGACACTCTCGGGCTGCCTCGGGAGTACAGGAGGCTTGAGCCTGTGACAGAATATCTTCCAGAACACACACAGACCATCACTCCACTTCGTCCAGTCTAAGCGTGGACACCTCCAGGGTGAAAGACATGGTAATTCCTGAAGTAAAAAAAAAAAAAAACCAGCGAGAAAAAAATAGAGGAACCAACAAGCTTTCGCCGCCGCTGAGGTGAACGAAACAGCCAAAAAAATCACCAAACTCACAGCAGCTGGGACTCTACTGGCCGCTGTCTTCTGTCATGAATGCCCTTCGGGACAGGAAGATGAGACCCATGCGCTGAACTGTGAGTTTGGGCAATTTATTGAAAAGAACCAACAAACATAAAGTTCAACACAGTGCTATAAACACAAAAAACAAACGAAGGAGAAAACTTACAAATTTTGCACACCAGAGCAGAGCAGAGCTCTGGTGGAGACAAGGAGAATGCAAACCAAGATAGTGGCAAATGGAAATGCAAATAACTCCCCTTAAATAGGGGTAAAACCCCTTTACATAATTAATGACCGGTGTGATTTATCTGAATGGGAAGGAGAAGGCAATGACATATAATTCAGGCCAGCTAGGAATAATGAGGGAGCCATTGGAGCTGACAGCTAACAGGGCCACGCCCACGCAGAGCAAAACCCCAGAAAGCCATTGACAGCTAACCCCGAGAGAAAGAACACAACTACAAACAATGATATGGCAGAAAATGGAGACAGGCAACCTCAAAAATACAATAAAAAAACTATAACGAATGTAAACGGGAAAATAAATCATGCTGAGAAACAATATAGGATAAGTGACAACTCAAGATGACAACATAGTACAAATATGAAAAAAATGCAGACAACTTGAGCCCGGTGGAATACCTCCGTGCTCAGGGCGTGACAGCAACAGGTGTAAGGAGAACACACAGGAGCAGAAACAGATGTAGAACTGAAGGGAAGCCCATTAGGAGTACTGAAGTCTGCATGCAGAAAGAAAGAGTGTCACGAACTGAGCACAGGGGGATTCCACCGGGCTCAGTCTTTCTGCCTTTTTTCATATTTGGACTGCGTTGTCATTTTGAATTGCCTTCCTCACAGTTTTTCCTTGGTTGCTTTGCCACATATCCTATATTGTTTCTCAGTATGATTTATTTTCCCGTTTATGTTCATTATAGTTTGTTAATTACATTTTGAGGTTACTGGTCTTTATTTTCTGCCATCTCATTATATTTGTATTCTGTTGTATTCTTTCTCTCGGGGTTGACAGCTGTCAGTGGCTTTCTGGGGTTTTTGCTCTGCGTGGGCATGGCCCTGTCAGCTGTCAGCTCCAATCGCTCCCTCCTCTCTCATTATTCCCATCCATCCATCCATCCATCTTCTTCCGTTTAATCCTTTTTGGGTCGCGAGGGGTTTGGAGCCATCCCAGCATCTTTGGGTGAGAGGCAGGGTACACCCTGGACAGATCGCCAGTCCATCGTAGGGCCAACACATAGAGACAGACAACCATTCACTCTCCCAGTCACACCTAAGGACAATTTAGAATCCCCAGTTTGATGCCAATTAACCTAACTTGCATGTTTTTGGCATGTGGGGGGAAACCGGAGAAATCCCGGAGTAAACCCACGCAGAAACGGGGAGAACATGCAAACTCAGCTGGTCTAAATTGTTTCTTTGTTTTCTCCTACCCGCTCAGGTGAACCACATCTGTTACCACTTGTTTCATTTTGTTTCTAGCCTTATTTAAGGGGCTGTGCACTATTGTCTGGCGCAGCACCCTACTCTCAACTCTACTCTCTGCTTCTTTGTACCTTGTTCTCAAGTTTTTCCTTTGTTCCACGCTTCTTCAGGTTGTCTCAGACAAGCGTTCCTTGTCTTATTATTTTCTTGTTGTTGAATCCTGCCCTCGTTCTGTGTTTGGTTAGCTTGCTCTCATTATTTTGTAGTGTTTTTTGTGTTATGCTTTAATAAACGTGCATACTCACAGCCGGCGTTTGGTGCCTTTAATCCTGCCCTGAAGGGCAATTATAACAGAAGGATGCTGCCAGTGTTGGTCACCAGCAGCTGTGAGTTTGCTCTTTTTTTTTTTTTTCTCCCACATTTTTGTTTTTGTCTGGAGGTTTTAGTGTGATTGCCACCATGGACATCAGTGTTTTTGGACTGAGTGAGGAGGAGTGTGGGGTGGCGTAACTCATTGTGAATTTTGCCTCAAAGGCTTGAGTCACCCACACTCTCAAAGTCGCTTTGGGGTTCGTGGATGGCGCGGCCCGGCTGATTGAGGCATGTCGCAGTCTCTGGAGCTATTACTGGAGCCTTACTGCTCTCCGCACCACGGTGGTTGACTCTCAGCGTTGTCTCAGTGACAAGGTGAAGGCCACTTCATCAAAGGCGGTTCCCCTCTCCTTCCCCCCTGCCCTTGTCATCAGTGAGCAGGACGTGCACAGACAATTCTCTAGACTGAACCCGCGCAAGGCCCCCGACCCGGACAGCGTGTCTCCTTCCACCTTGAGACACTGTGCGGAGGAGCTGACTCCTGTCTTTACAGACATTTTTAACACCTCTTTGGAGTCATGCCACATGCCGGCCTGTCTCAAAACCTCTACCATCGTCCCTGTTCCAAAAAAGCCACGGATTACTGGACTTGATGACTACAGACCTGTAGCGCTTACCTCTGTAGTCATGAAGTCTTTTGAGCGCCTGGTCCTGCTCCACCTCAAGACCATCACTACTCCCTTCTTGGATCCGCTGCAGTTTGCCTACAGAGCCAACAGGTCTGTGGACAATGCAGTCAATCTGGCCCTTTATTCCATCCTGCAGCATCTGGACTCCCCGGGAACCTATGTTAAGATTCTGTTTGTGGACTTCAGCTCTACATTTAATACCATCCGCCCTGCTCTGCTCCAGGACAAGCTGATCCAGCTCAACGTGCCTGACTCTCTCTGCAGGTGGATCATTGACTTCCTGACGGACCGGAGGCAGCATGTGCGGCTGGGAAAGACTGTTTTGGACCCTGTTAGCATCAGCACCGCATCACCTCAGGGCTGTGTACTCTCTCCCCTGCTCTTCTCCCTGTACACCAACTGTTGCACCTCTAGCTATCAGTCTGTCAAGCTGATTAAGTTTGCGGATGACACCACCCTCATCGGGCTCATCTCCAATGGTGATGAGTCCGTCTATAGGAGGGAGGTGGCCCGACTGACGTCTTGGTGCAGCCACAATAACCTGCAGCTGAATGCACAGAAGACAGTGGAGATGATTGCGGACTTTAGGAAAGTCACAGCCCCTCTGCCTCCACTTGTCCTTACAGATTCTCCTATCACCACTGTGGATTCCTTCCATTTCCTGGGAACCACCATCACCCGGGATCTCAAGTGGGAGCCGACCATCAGCTCCCTTATCAAAAAGGCCCAGCAGAGGATGTTCTTTTTGCGGCAGCTGAGGAAGCTCAAGATGCCCACCAAGATGTTGGTGCAGTTTTATACGGCCATCATCGAATCCATCCTCACCACCTCTATCACCGTGTGGTACGCTGGAGCCACTGTCAGGGACAGACTAAGACTGCAGCGTGTTGTGTGCACTGCTGAGAAGGTGATCAACTGTAAGCTTCCATCCCTCCAGGACCTGTACATCTCCAGGACCCGGAGGCGTGCAGATTGCATCACGGCCGACCCTTCACACCCTGGATATGCACTGTTTGCTCCCCTCCCCTCAGGCAGGAGACTACGGTCCATTCGGACTAAAAGTTCTTGTTACATGAACAGTTTTTTCCCCTCTGCTATCAGACTGCTGAACACTAAGTGACTTATTAGACTCTTGTGCACCAGGTACAGCAGCTCAACTGGACTCATGTACAATTACCATTCTTTTTTCACTGCCGAACTGTACTATGAGGGACTCCACAATATCTGTTGCTTTTTTTAATATATTTAAAAATTGTGTAGAATAGCATTATTTATTTTTTATTCTATTTTTATTGCATGCACAGTTTTTATTTTTTTTTTATCTTTTGTGTTAATTTATGTCTAATGTTGCAGCATTGCACCGAGACAAATTCCTAGTTTGTGTATTACATGAACAATGGCAATAAATCTTATTCTGATTCTGAGGGACTCCCCTGCAGCACAACCGGGCTCTTGAGCAAGCAGCCCCGAGTGCGGAAGTGCCAAAGCTGTCGCCGTCATCCTACTGCTGCGCCGTCTCCTCCCTCTGAGCAATGGCCCGCACCACCAGCCAGCCCACCGATGCTGCAAGAGCCCGCAGGCTCCTGGCTCGGCCACGATCTCCGGCCCTCACCATCAGCTGCTGTCACCACACCCTCACCAACTCTTCCTGTTTCCCCAAAATGTCCTCCAGCGCTGGGAGGAAACCACCAGACGTCGGATGGGTCGGTGGATCCTGAGGGTTTTGGTCTGGTTCTGCAACCACGCCCAGCAAGGGAGAAGATAACCTCCGGTGTCCCGAAGCCTGCGCCGACGAATGAGCATCCCCTGGTTTCAGCGACATGGGACCCGGTGCCATCGGTGAGGGGGTCCCGGGCCCCGGTCCTTGGGGCTAGGGGCATTCCGATGTCAAGGTCTGCGCCGATGGTTCAGCGTTCTCGGACTCCGATGTCTTGCCGGATTACCTCCACTGCTCCAGGGAGAACATCATCCGGTTCATCAGCAGCAGCATCCAGCACTCCCCAGGAGAGAAGGCAAGTGTTTTCTCATTCTTCCTCTAATTACAATGAACAATCTTGCCTAACTCCCGGCAGTGAGACTCAGTTTGTGCAGCCCATTGAGTCCTTACCATCAGCTGCTGTCATCATTACCTCACCTGCTACCCCTGTGTCTCCTCCAGTTTCCCTCGGGTGTTCGTTGGTTCCGGGACGGATCTGCCAGACAATGGAGGAGCCTGCGGCTCTGGAGGACCCAATTCCAGCCCCACAGCCACAATCAGGATGGTGGGAGAGCACTACCTGGGACCTGAAGCCTGAGCCAACAGCAGTATGTCCCCTGGCTTCTCAGACAACACGATTTGAAAGTCACCAGAGCAGACGTAGGGGTGGTGGAAAAATCGATCCATCATAATACTGCGATACTTTGTGGTGGTGATACTATCAGTTCAGAGACATCAATATTACGATACTTTATTAAGAATTATTAAAGTGAGACTCCACCAAAAATCTAGATTTTTTTTCCTATTAACATGTCTGTAACATGTTTTTTATGACTTACAAGACATATCAAGAGCAAAATCACTGAAATGTGTCATGTTTCTGTTTTTTTGCTTTGAAATTTCAGTTAAGCCCCACTCCCTGAAAAAAGGGGTTTAGACAGAACGCTTTTGGTGATGTAACTAGAGTAGGTCCGTGGTGTTGAGCCAATCAAGATTCTCTGGCCTAACTGAAGTTAGCTTCTAGGGCCAGTTAGCATTTTGGACAGCTGTTTTGAAAGCTTGACCCAAATTAAGATGGGTTTTACAATTAAACTGCTTTTAAAGACTGATGCAGTTTCAGTCATTATCCTGGGCCATGCAAGTAGGCATGGCCTTCAACTGGTAAATCTTTTATCAGAAGATTTATTGTGTTTAATGTAGCGCTAGCCCTTGTGTAATGTGGGTGGGCATATTCACAGATCCTGGTTTTTGAAAGTGGAGGAAAAGTGATAAGATTTTGACATGAAACTGTATGACAATGAAAGGGGTTTTTTATTGAAAAAGGGGCATAAGATACCATTTTAAACAATGTATATTTGTTTTTATAGGAGATTTATATCCACTAGAGTGCTTTTTAATAAATGTTGAAAACACAGTTACCTATTTAGGTAACAACGTAATAAAAACCAAATGACTTTTCAGTCCACTATGGTGTTAAATGCTTTCTGTCTGGTTAGGTTAGCACAGCAAAGCAGTGACTCCTGAGAGCTAGCCAGGAGTTGAATATGACAAAGATCATGATGGAAATCGCAACATATGATATTGCAATACCAGGCCTATCACAAGATCATGATAGTATCGTGATAGTAGGCCACCTAATATATATCAGGTGGCCTCTGCCGATTCCCACCCATAAGTATTAGTACAGTGAGGTCATAATATTTTCATTTTGATTGAGCAGCAACATTTACTGTCATGCCAGCTCCAAAACAACATTCTGACATGAAAACAGGTGAGAAGCAACATGCAAAATGCCGCAACCCAATAACCAGAAAAATTGTTGTTATAAAGAAACATGCAAATTGTGTTTTTGTTAAGACTGCCAACAATGTGATTAATAATGAGGAACCTCTGTAAATATTACAAGCACAAAGCTAGTAATAGCTTGCCTTGTGATTATAGGGAAATGTGGAAAAAATAACTCTTCAGGTTTAAGTTTTCTTCCACCTGTCTTCAAAGCCTTTGTTTTCTGAGTTCACTTTCCAAGTGATCATTTTTTTGACAGACTAGCTTAAAGTAAATTAATAGCATAGATACACACAGATGATTGTGTTGTTGTGAAACTTGCATTCATGCAGTCCAGCACTGAATTGTCATGTCAGTGTAAAGTATCCAGTTTATCAAGCCCATTCTTAGTCGATCTTTTTATTTAGAATATCCACTGGAAAATGATGCTACTGTCTGATATTTAAGTGTGTCAAACACAGTATGTAATCATGCAGACAGAACTCTGCAATGCCATACTGTTTATTGTGTTTTACTTCAACCCATGCATGCCTGTACAACACAAGTATTCCTGTCTGAAACAGGTATCCCAATCAGGCTTTGCAGGCCCAAATATAGGTTGTGTTTGAAAGTGGAATACAAAGAGGTGTAGCCTATATGTAGGCAATCACATGTTAGACTTTGACAAATATAAAAGGGAGTAAATCGCACTAAGATTTGTTTGACTGTGTGAATATTAATTACAGAATACCTAATTATTGAAAATGAATGGGACATCCAATATTAGCAACTGTTTCAGATCCCTTGTTTATTTGTTTGTCAGATCACTTATTTGTCTGATCCTTTATCACTTATATTCATAATAGTGTATCTTTCACTTTGGGGAATTGGAGTTGTTCAGACACCATTATGATTATTTTAGTTTATATCACTATTCAGTGATGGAGTTCAGTGTAATATTGAATTTGTTTTCTGTATCAATAAACCCATGCAGTGCTATAACAGGACACATTTACAAATATTTGAGACCCATTGTAGTGCATCATTTTATATTTTAGTAGTATTTTGTTATTAAAAGTTTTTTTTTAAACTGTAGTCAACCAAATTAACTACAAAACACCCAACATCAATAAAGTACATTTATCTATTGTTATTCACAGCAGAAGGACCCGTTTGACTGCAACCGTTGCATCAGTGTTGCCCATTTGTCAGTAAATATTTAACTAAAAATAATTTATTTCATTATTTGGGTGTTGTTGTGTCCTGCGTTTGGTCGTTAAGTCATTCTGGCCATTCCGCTCCACAATCATGGCGTCCTTTGCTCATTCCCACCTCTCTAGTTGATCCTTTTCACTGCTTCGGCATAGGAGATTTTATTCTGCGCTCTGACCTGCTGAATTTCTTTTTCTTTCATCAACCTTTCACAGCCTCAGTAGGCCACACTACGGCTACCACCACAGTTGCAACATTTTGGCGTCTCTTGGTTACACTCTCCATATTGGTGGTCGCCCCCACATCTTGCACACCTTCTTCTCCATTTGCATGTTTTAGCTGTGTGGCCAAATCTTTGGCAGTTATAGCACCGGACTGGATTGGGAACAAATTCCCTTACACCATAACTCAGATAACCCAGGGTTACATTTTTGTGGAGCACATCCCCTTCAAACTCAATCACCACACCCTCAGTGTCTCTCCTCTGTCCCTCTCGAGGGACCTGTAATCTGCAAGCTACTTTTACAATCCCCCCTTTTAAATTAGCTTTGATTTCTTCAATTGAGACCCCTATTGGCACCCCCCAAATTACACCCTTGTTCCACTTAGACCTATTATCAATAAAGCTTGTACTTTTCACTTTGAACCACCCAATCTCCCTCATTTTATCAGCTCTCTCCCTTTGCTCCTCACTCCTACACACAATTAGTAGATTTCTGTCATGATGTGCTGCCTCTCTGAGGCAGGGGAGACAGAAACCTAAATGCAGGAGATGTTGAGTGTGTTTATTGAACAAAAAGGTGATGCTACAGTCCAAGCAAACAAACAGACGAATAGCACAAAACGCACAGGGATACCCTCAGGACGCTCTACAGCTCGCAGGTGAATACAACACGGAGAAGAGGACCCAGAGCGTTACAGACATGACTGATAGCAAGGGGAAGCAAACGAGAGGACCCAGTGCGCTTCCAGACATAATTGGTAAGCGGGGGGAGCAAAGAGGTTACCCAAGGCGCCTCCAGGCGAGACTGGAGAGCGGGGGAAACAAGTAGTACTCAGGGCTGGAGCAGTCTGAGTCAATCCAAGTAAACAATTAAGACAGTACAGAGACGACGCAGAGGACATTACAGGTGACAATGCAGTAATCCAGCAAACACAAGTGGGAAGACAGAGCTTAAATAACACAAGACATAATGAACAGAGTGATTGCTGTGTGAGTGGGTATGTGTAGGAATGTAAGAGTGTGTGTTGAGCAGAGTAAGCGCAGGTGTGAGTGAATGTGTGTGTGTGAGCGAGTGTGTGGGATGAATTGAGTAGACACTGGTGTGTGTGTGTGTGTGTGTGTGTGTGTGTGTGTGTGTGTGTGTGTGTGTGTGTGTGTGTGTGTGTGTGTGTGTGTGTGTGAGCGAGCGAGCTGAGTAGTAAACACAGTCAATAATGGTATACACCTGTCAAACACTGACAGGAGGAGGAGGCGTGGCTGTCAGCAGACAGGGGGCCAGGCAAACCCCGGAAGGCTTCCTGACAGCTGCCTGTCACAAAATGGGAGAAGAGACACCAATCATAAACTGGCCGACAACAGGCACGAACAATATGACAGGTGAAAATGCAGCCATAACACCATGAAGCGGGGTTTGGAAAAGGTCCAAACACAGTTCATGACCGATTTTCATCCCTCAGCACCTTTGCCATGTATATTTCTCCAACTTGATTTCTCAATATTATTGTCCACTTAACTGGACTCACTGTAACTATCCCCTTTTCTTCCTCAAGCCTCACAATAATTTTGAATTCAGATCCTTCCTGCCCTCCTCCCTCAGCACCACCACCACCACTTCCACTACTCCTGACTTTCTTCACATTACTTTCAGGAAAGTTATTCTCTTTTTTTTCTTTCCCTTTTCCGCTTCCCTGCCCAGTACCCATACTGTCATCACTATCCCATAAATCAGAATTTCCCCAGTCTGGCCCATTCACACACCGCTGTTGTGCCAATCCGTCACACATTCTTTTAAAACGTTTCTCTTCCTCATTCTTCCATTATTACAAACTCCAGTCACTACACCTGACTTCTTTGCCAAATCGTCTGACAAATTTCTCTGGTCTTCTTTTGGAGATCTAACCATAAATCTCTCGGATTACTTCCCAAATGTCTTGCAAGTAGGTCGCCATTGCCAAGTAACTCTTTTTCTCCACTTGTCGTTTCTTCAAGTATGCACAAGACCGGATGGCAGCGCACCCCAACCAGCTGAAGGATGGCATCCTTTAAGTCCACTGGACAAAATGAACATAATTACAAACAGGCATGCACAATCAGGAGCAAACTGAAACCAATAATCACTGACAGCTGACACATGAGGAAAACAGAGGTGACAGGAGGGGCGGGGCTGCACAGACGAACACCAGCAGGAGAGACACGGAACATAAATAGGAGATCAGGGACAATATGACCATGACAAATAATGATAATAATAGCAAACAGAAAATCATACAAAACAACACTCAAGCCCAAGACTAGAATAATGACCATAAGATAAGATAAGATTAGATAAGCCTTTATTAGTCCCACAATGAGGAAATTCCAGGATTGCAACAGCACAGGGATAGCAACATTCAGAGCAATAATTCAAAAGATAAGATAATAAGGACCTGTACTTATATAGCACTTTTCTAGTCTCAAAGACCACTCAAAGTGCTTCACTAGTACTAACCCTCTATTCTAAGGGCCTATAGGAGACAGTTATCTAGGGACAATTTAGAACAAACAATTAACCTAACATGCATGTCTTTGGATTGTGGGGGAAAACCGGAGCCCCCGGAGTAAACACACACAGCACAGGGAGAACATGCAAACTCCAGACAGAAAGGTTCCTACCCCTGCCAGCCTGGGGATTCAAACCCAGAACCTTCTAGCTGTTAGGCAACAGTGCTAACTACTGCACCACCGTGCTGCCCGAGCCCGAGAGCATTGAATATACATATGTACACAGAAATATGCACAGTGCAGAGTATTGTAGCTAGGGGGGCTGCGCGGTGGCGGAGTGGTTAGCACTGTGGCAGCACAGTAACTCACCCTTGGCCGGGGGATCCTGGGTTCGATCCCAGCCCCCGACCAACAGTGATCTGTGTGGAGTTTGCATGTTCTCCCCATGTCTGCGTGGGTTTACTCCGGGATTTCTCCGGTTTCCTCCCACATGCCAAAAACATGCAAGTTAGGTTAATTGACATCTACTGAGGATTCTAAATTGTCCTTAGGTATGACTGTGAGAGTGACTGATTGTCTGTCTCTGTGTGTTGGCCCTGCGATGGACTGGCGATCTGTCCAGGGTGTACCCTGCCTCTTGCCCAAAGATGCTGGGATAGGCTCCAACCCCCCCCCCCCCCCGCGACCCGAAAAGGATTAAGCGGAAGAAAATGGATGGATGGATGGATGGAATAAACAGCATAACGGTCTATTCAGTTACCCCGCATAGTATGAATATGTATCCATACAGTATATTTCAAATTTGAATCAGCCTAGTTGTCACCCTCTGTAGTGATTGATATTGTTCTAGTTGTATAATGGAGGGGACCATTATTGTGCAAGTTTGTTACGTTTTGTGCATTCAATATGACCTCTACGAGCATCCCTGGTTAGGTTATAAAGTCTGACAGCCGTAGGTAAGAACGACCTGCAAAACCTCTTGGTCGCGTATCTAGAATGGTACAGCCTACTGCTAAATGAGCTCCTCAGTGCGTTCAGCATGTCCTGCATGGGGTGGGACTCTGACTCCAGCAAAGATGACAGCTTAGCCACCATCCTCCTCTCTCCTGTCTCCTCCACTGTGTGCAATGGGATGATTCATGTGTTTATACGGGTCATCATATATTAAGCTATGATGTATATAGGTTTTTATAGTCGTGTTAGTTTTTACTTTCCATGGGTAATCCCTTTGTCTGTCATGTGTGTGTTTCTGTTGTTTGGTTGTCTACTGTCATGCTGCTGTTACACTGTAATTTCCCAGTTTGGGATCAATAAAGTACATCTATCTATCTATCTATCTATCTATCTATCTATCTATCTATCTATCTATCTATCTATCTATCTATCTATCTATCTATCTATCTATCTATCTATCTATCCATCCATCAATCACTGGGTCGAGGCACCACCCCAGGACAGAGTTAGCTTTTTTGATCAGTCTATTCAGTCTCTTCCTGTCGGCTGCCGTGATGCTGTTGCCCCAGCAGACCACTCCAAATGTGACGGCTGATGCCACCACCGAATTAGAGAAGGTCTTGAGGAGCACCCCTTGTATACCAAAAGACCTGAGCCTCCTCAGGAGTAATAGCCTGCGTTGTCCCTTCTTGTAGAATGCGTCAGTATTGTGTGACCAGTCCAGTTTATTGTTCAGATGAACACCAAGGTACTTGTAGGATGTCACCATCTCAATGTTTGTTCCCTGGATGTTTACTGGTGCTGTGGAGGGTTGTCCTCACCTGCGGCAGTGCACCACCAGTTCCTTAGTTTTCCTCGCATTGATCTGGAGGCAGTTCCGATGGCACCAGTCCACGAAGTCCTGGATAAGTCCTCTGTACTCCACATCATCTCCATCAGAGATGAGTACAATGATCACAGAGTCGTCGGAGAACATCTGTAGATGGCAGTGTGGTGTGGTGTGTGAAAAGTCCACAGTATAAAGGGTGAACAGGAAGGGAGCCAGAACTGTTCTCTGGGGGGCCCCCGTACTGTAGATGATAGTGTCGGACACACAATCCTGGGTTCTCACAAACTGTGGCCAGTTTGTGAGGTAGTCCAGGATCCACAATAACAGATGCTGGTCCACCCCTGCGCACAGTAGCTTGTCCTTCAGGATCACCGGTTGGATGGTGTTGAAAGCACTGGAGAAATCAAAGAACATGAACCTCACCGTGCTCCCAGGCTTCTCCAGGTGGGACAGGGAACGGTGTAGAAGGAAGATCACTGCATCCTCCACTCCGATGTCATGCTGGTAGGTGAACTGGAGTGGATCCATCGCTGGTCCCACCAGGGGGCGGAGGTGGGCAAGGAGCAGCCTCTCCAGGGTCTTCATCAGGTGTGATGTGAGGGCCACTGGTCTGTAGTTGTTCAGGTCCTTGGGGTGGGAAGTCTTTGGTATGGGTACCACACAGGATGCTTTCCAGAGCTGTGGTACCCTCCCCATCTTCAGGCTCAGGTTGAAGATGTGCTCCACAGTCACACACAGCTGGTCTGCGCAGAACTTGAGGAGCTTCGAGCTAATGCAGTCCGGACCCGAGGCCTTCCTCGCCTTGATCTTCCTCAGCTCCTCCCTCACCTGGGTCTTAGTGAGGGGCAGCTTGGGGCAGGGGGGCTGTGTGCTGGGAGTGGGGAGTGTTGGTGGAGGGGGGTGGACAGCAGGACTAGATGACTGTAGAGGCAGCAGTGGAGCCCAGAGATTGTTTTGTGGGTTCTCCAGACCCCGCTGATGTCACTCTGTTGCAGCGTGTCCATCTTCTTCCTGTGGCTGTTCTTACCCTCTCTAATCTTCCTCCTTATCTCCCTCTGTATGGACTTCAGCAAATTATGTTTCCCAACCTGAAGATCCTTTTTTTTTTCTTTTAATTGGGAACTTTATCTCAGGATTGAGCCAGGGTTTGTTGTTTGAGCAACACCGAATGGTCTTGGTGGGTATGGTGTTGTCCACACAGAAGTTGGTGTAATCTGTGATGGTCTGTGCGAGGCTGTCAGTATCCTCCCCATGTGGATCGCAGAGCTGCTCCCATGCAGTGGTTTCAGAACAGTCCTTTAGAGCATCCCTTGCCTCCTCAGACCATAGTTTCACTGTGCGGGTAACTGGAGGTTGTCTGTGTACTAGGGGTTTGTACACAGGCAGGAGGTGAACCAAATTGGGATCCGATCTCCCAAGTGGGGGGAGTGGTGATGAGGTGTATGCCTCCTTAGTGTTTGCATAAAGTAAGTCCAGTGTTTTATTGTCTCTGGTGAGGCACGTGACATACTGGGTGAACATGGGCAGAATGGAGGACAGTGAAGTATGGTTAAAATCACCCGAGATGAGGAGGAGAACATTTGGGTGTTGTGTTAGCAGCCTGCTAGTGACTGAATGGATGACGTCACGCACTGCCCCAGCGTTCGCAGACGTATTTGCATAAACAATGCAGATCACGTGTGAGTATTCCCTAGGGAGGTAAACTGGCTGCATGCTAACAGCATGTCTTTGCTGCAGTGTTGCTCTTTAACCATGATGTGCCCAGGGTTACGCCATCTGTTGTTCACATACATTATCACCCCTCCACCCCTTGTCTTCCCACTGTCTGGTGTCCAGTCTGCCCGTATTGTGTAGAAACCCTCCAGTTCGATGTTAGCATCTGTTGTTAGCTGAGTAAACAACATCATGCTAATCTCTTTGAAGACGCTCTCGTAACGGGACATGGCCGGTAGCTCATCTGTCAGGCGGCCCGCAGAATAGTGTCCAGCAGCCTGCCCGGGCCGATGGGCCACCCGCCCTGAAGGTCAAGTCCTTCGGGTGGCCAACCAGCATGGTGGAGTCACCAGAGCTGGAGAGGGAGGCGTAGAGGCAGCTTACCCATCCGGAAGCCTTGGTGGCCGAACCAAGGGACAGGAGCCCCCCCTGCCATCTGAAGCTTGGAGCAGGGGGACCGTAGCACCTGCGACGCTCCCGGTCTGGGACATGGCTGCACCCGCAACAATGGACCCTGGCTGGAGCTCTGCTGCGCCGGCGGTAGACCCCTGCTGGAGCTCTGCTGTGCTGGCGGTAGACCCTGGTTTGAGCTCTGCTGCGCCAGCAGTAGACCCTGGCTGGAGCTCTGCTGCACCTGCGACGGTGGACTCCGGCTGGTGTTCTGCTGCACCCACAATGGTGGACTCCGGCTGGAGCTCTGCTGCACCCGCGACGGTGGACTCCGGCTGGAGCTCTGCTGCACCGCTGCACCCGCGATGGTGGACTCCAGCTGGTGCTCTGCTGCACCCACGGTGGACTCCAGCTGGAGCTCTGCTGCACCCGCGGCAGGCTCCAGCTGGAGCACCATTGCACTTGTGGTGGTCCCCATCGGGGGCCTCATTGCTCCCACGGTGGCCTCCCCAGCGAGGGAGGTAGGGCTCTCCACGACTCCTGGTGCTGGACCCAGATCCTTGGCGGCCTCTGGAGGGATTAGCTGCTCTCTGGTGACCCTGGCAGGGGGCTCCGGACCTGGAGGGAGAGAAAAAGAGACCGAGTCAGCTCCTCTCCGGCGACCCTAGGAAGGAGCTCGAAGGGGATTGGAGAGGAGGAACGGTTAAAGTCGCCGGCAGCAGCAGAGCCTGGAGAGGGGGGTTCAGATGCAGCTGGGAGCTGCACCCGACTCTCCTCCCCAAGAGCCAGACAAGATCTCTCAATCATTGACAAATGAACTACAGGAGAGACTACTTGCCTGTGCTCAAGCTCTACCACTGTCCAGTACTTCGGCGATGCCGACGATGATGGTCGGGGACCTGTCGGCTGGAGGTCTGGTCCGGGGGATGACTCTGCTGCAGCGGCCCCCGCAGCAGGCATATTGGTGGTTGCAGTCTTGGCATTCTCATGCGCCGTCTTCCACGCCACTGGCTCCTCTGGCGTGGTGGCCGAAGACAACCGCTCCGCTGGCCCATGAGCTGGACCCCCCTGGGCCTCTGGTTCCTCCTCCCCCAAGCGACCTGGATCCTGGGCCGGTGGGCTCGTAGGGGCACACAGAAAGGGTTCGGTGAGGTCAGCTAAGGGAGCACTATATGCCGCTGGGGCGGAGCACTCAGGGGACTATACACCCCAAGTCTCCTTGCCAGGAGGCAGGCAAAATTGTTCATCAAACGTAAAAGTTAAATGAGAAAAAACTTGCCTGTTCTCCTGGCGCTGAACATCCTCAGCGGCCTCCGAGGCATCGCCTCTCCTCTCCTAACACTCCTCCTCGGGCTGCGCCGGCGAGACCGGAAGGCTCTTCCGGCAGGAGCTCCTCCTTTTCTTCCTCCTGAACGGCTCAGGAACCAGATAATCCAAGATGCGAAGTGCCACACTGGGCAGTGAGTCACCCAAGCCGCGAAGCTCCGTCTTCTCCGAAGAAGGAAGTGGAGTGACTGCGAGAAGCTTGAGTGCTGGGAGATCCTTATCTGATTTCTCCTCACGGTGCTCCTCCTCCATCCGGCAGTTGAACTGGGCCAGTCTCTGTTCCTCCTTTGCACCGCGCTCCTCCTTAATGGCAGTCGAGCTGAGAGAGCAGGACCAACCACTCCTCCTCCGTTGACAAGCCGTGGATTGAGTAAGCGCGGGGGGTGGAACCCTCACAGCCGGGGAAATGCGTCCTCGGGCCTCTTTCTCGCGGCACTCCTCCTCGATCTGATGATTTATCATGGCCAGTAAACCCAGTCTCTCCTCCTCTGTCATAGCGTCTGAGGATTGGGCGAGCACCGGCCCAGGAAACAAAAGAGAACCGCAAGGAGAGGAGGTCTTCCTCCGCCAGGAACATCTCCTCTGACGGGTGGCTGACTCCGATGTTGGAGAGGCATCCTTCGGCTCCACGTCTGCCGAGGAAAGGATGGCAGAGAGGATGGCGTCCACCCTAGGAATGACCCGGGGGTGAGGATGGCACTGCTCGACGTCTTCTGCGACGAGTTGTGCCCACTGCACATCCTCAGGAAATTGCGGCCACTGAAAGGCAAAGATCACTTATTCCAGCAGATCCTGGGCTCTCTGCTACTCGTCCGTTCAGATCATAGCGCCGTTGCTCGAGGAGGAAGGGGAACAGAGGGTGAAAGAAAAAGAAAAAACACACGTCTACTCCGCTGGGTTTTTTCTGCTGGTTGGGGCATTCTGTCATAATTCCCCGTGCACTATTACGCAGCGCACGGAGGAAGAAGTGAAAAACCGAAATGCGAAAGTAGAACGTGCCATTTATTAACATAAACTGCAACAAAATAACCAGTCCAGTTGACCACAAAAATACAGAGAATTGCAAATGATGAAATTAAGTCCACCAGACATACAGGGTGCCTGCCGGATGCTCAACAGCCCGCTAAAGGGAATGCCTAGTGCCGCAGGGCTGCTGTCAGCACAGGGAGAAAGGCAAATGTGAAACTTACGGAGCTGGGGTGACCCGAGGCAGTCCGTGCAGTCTGGAGGATGAGGGAGTAAGCAGGGTCAGCCGCAAACATCAAGGGTTTAACCGAACTTGAACAGACAGGCTGAACAAACACGAAGGTGATGAAATGCACACATGTGGAGAAACTCGCTGCCACGTATAGAGGTGAATGCCCCGACGATCTCTTCCTACTAACCCCTCGTTTAAATAATAATAATAATCCTAACGAGGGAAGAGATCACCGGTGTGAGAATGCGTGGGCTGGACATAATGAACCCCAGGTGTGCATGAGTAAGTGTCCGAGCATTTGAATGAGAGTGAATGGAGTGTGTGTGTGTGTGTGTGTGTGTGTGTGTGTGTGTGTGTGTGTGTGTGTGTGTGTGTGTGTGTGTGAAACACCCAATAACAAAGCACAGCTGATGGCACTTGACAGGAGGAGGGGGCGTGCCCGAGTTGTCAAGGAGCGAAGGCCCAATAGCTCTCTGAAGCGCCTGGTGGAAAATAGGGCAAAATAATAAAAAGTCAGAACTGGGTTTGGAACACCAAACCCAGGTTCATGTCAGAATGTCAATATTTGGTCTGAGCATCTTTCTTCAACACTGCTTAAACTCTCTTGGTAAATTTCTTATTTCTTTAAATACTTCTCCAGGCTTCTTGGAAGTATGTTCTGCAGCCCTTCTCCAGATGTTGGCGACCTCATGTTCCGTTTTGTGTCAAGATGAGCCCATATTTTAAATTTGGATTCATCACGCCATAAGGCCCGTTTCCATAGATTTTCAGTGCAGCTCTTGTGAAATTTGGTATATCGCAGCCTTTTGACCCTGTTTCCCTTCCTATAGGAATGATGAGGCTTTGGTCAATGGTGGATGTATAAAATGAAGGGCCAGGTAAATTTCTTGGGTCCTGTGTCAAGTCTTTGCTGTTTTTTATTTCCTGAAAAAAACATGAATTTCAGATAGTACTGTTTATCTGCTGTATTTCCTGTTCCTGGATGAAACACTGAAAAAATTACTGGCACGTTTTACAACCTCAATGCCATTACATAATCATGATGTACCATCAACTCGCTCCTCTCTGATAAACTTTGACAAATGTTGACAAATGTTGTGATTTTGGGGGGGTTTGTCAAATATCAGATCAGAAATTTTGTTCGAAATGTATTTGTGACTGTAAAAATTGTTTGCGATTGTAAAAACTGTTGGAAAACTGTTGTGCAACCTTTTACAAACTGTAATGAAACCCCTATGGAAACTATGGAACACATCATAGAGGCTTGCCTGCTCCAAAGACTGGAAGGAGGATTACACACCCTCCATACAGCAAACCAGGAGGCAACTGCTTGGCTTAAGGACTTTGCATTCGCTAAATAAATAATGAAACCCCAAAAATCGCAACATTCCTCAACATTTGTCAGTATTTACAGCTCCATGAATTACATGCTTAACAAAGCGCCTGTGATTGGCTATTGTAAAACATGCCAGTTATAGATTAGGAAAAGGAAAGGAGACTTGGTGGTGAAATAAGGAGGTACAGGAAAGTATTCAAAGGAAGAGGTTGGCAAAGAAAAAGTGGGATAGTCAGGGTGATGAAGAAAATAGACAGGAGTATTTGGAATCTAGGCGCTTGGCAAAGAGAGAGTTGGCAAAGGACGAGGAAAAAGCATATAGTGAGTTGTGTGAGAGGCTAAACACTAAGGAAGGAGAAAAGGACTTGTATTGATTGGCTAGACAGAGATCGAGCTGGAAAAGATGTAAAGTAGGTTAGGCTGATTAAGGACAGAAATGGTAATGTACTAACAAATGATGAGAGTGTGTTGAGGGGGTGGAAGGAGTACTTTGAAGAGCTGATGAATAAAGAAAATGAGAGAGAGAGAGAGAGAGAGAGAGAGAGAGAGAGAGAGAGAGAGGAGGCTGGATGAAGGAAAGATGGTGAACAAAGAAGACCCGAGGATTTGCAAGGCAGAAGTGAGGGCAGCTTTGAAGAAGATGAAGAATGGAAAGGTGGTTGGTCCAGATGACATACCTGTGGAGGTATGGAGATGTTTAGGAGAGATGGCAGTTGACTTTTTAATCAGATTGTTTAAGACAATCTTGGAGAGTGAGAGGATTCCTGAGGAGTGGAGAAGAAATGTTTTGGTACTAATTCTCATAGAACAAAGGTGATGCTCAGAGCTGTAGTAACTACAGAGGCATAAAGCTGATCAGCCACACTATGAAGATATGGGAAAGAGTTGTTGAAGCCAGGTTAAGAGGAGAGGTGACCATCAGTGAGCAGCAGTATGGTTTCATGCCAAGAAAGAGCACTACAGATGCAATGTTTGCTCTAAGAGTGTTGATGGAGAAGTATAGAGAAGGTCAGAAGGAGTTGCATTGTGTCTTTGTGGATCTAGAGAAAGCATATGATAGGGTGCCAAGAGGGGAAGTGTGGTACTGTATGAGAAAGTCAGGAGTGGCAGAGAAGTATGTGAGAGTGGTGCAGGACATGTATGAGGACAGCGAGACAGTGGTGAGGTGTGCTGTAGGAGTGACAGATGAGTTCAAGGTGGGGATGGGGTTGCATCAGGGATTGGCTCTGAGCCCCTTCTTGTTTGCCATGGTGATGGACAGACTGACAGATGAGGTCGAGCAGGAGTCTCTGTGGACCATGATGTTTGCAGTTGACATTGTGAGCTGCACTGAGAGTAGGGAGCAGGTGGAAGAGACCTTGGAGAGGCGGCGGTATGCTCTGGAGAGAAGACGAATGAAAGTCAGTAGAAGCAAGACAGAATACATAATTGTGAATGAGAGGGAGGCAGGTGTAATGATGAAGATGAAAGGAGTAGAGGTAGTGAAAGTAGATGAGGTTAAATACCTAGGGTTAACCATCCAAAGCAATGAAGAATGCACAAGAGAAGTGAAGAAGAAAGTGCAGGTAGGGTGGAGTGGGTAGAGACGAGTGTCAGGGGTGATTTGTGACAGAAGTGTAGCAGCAAGAGTGAAAGGGAAGATTTACAAGACGGTAATGAGACCTGCAATGATGTATGGTTTGGAGATGGTGGTGCGGACAAAAAGACATGAAATGGAGCTGGAGGTGGCAGAGTTGAAGATGCTAAGATTTTCATTGGGAGTGACTAGTAGGGACAAGATTAGAAATGAGTATATCAGAGGAACAGCTCAGGTTGAGCTGCTTGGAGACAAAGTAAAAGAGGCAAGGCTGAGATGGTTTGGACATGTGCAGAGGAGGGATAGTGGATATAATGGACAAAAGGATGTTGAAGATGGAGTTGCCAGGCAGGAGGAAAAGAGGAAGACCACAGAGAAGATTCATGGACGTAGTGAAGGAGGACATGGAGAGGGATGGTGTTACAGAGGACAATGCAAGGGATAAGGTGAGATGGAGACAGATGATCCACTGTGGCGACCCCTAAAGAGAGCAGCAAGAAGAAGAAGAAGAAGAAGAAGACGACAGAGTGTTTCTTTAAAAGATCTTCAGAAAGCCTGGAGAATTATTGTTCAAGACCACTTTAAAAACTACAAGAAAGTCTGACTCCTTAGAAGCAAAATATAAAGACACGGGGTTGCCTGTATGTTTACCTCAAATTACCATTGCAACAGTTTCTACCTCTGATCTCTGTTGTTTTGAATAAAAATATAGTGGCTGTTTTTTTTCCTTATATCAGCATGTCTACAATTATTGTGTTCCCTTTTTAAGTTATACCGCATATCATGGCAAGTAGAATGACAATGAGAAGGATTTAAAAGCTGAACTAGAAAGCACTCAGAGAGGGCATACCTCCACCAAGGTTCGCGCCGTCCCTCATGGATCACCTCCAAAATGTAATGGGTTCATGTGTAGGCCAGGAGCCAGTTATGATGAAAACTGCATCAGTCTCTCCAGTAGTTTTGGAGGATTCTTGCTAACACACTGTGAGAAGATAAGAGCCTTGGTGGAGGTATGAATTCTGGGATCATCACCACAATGTAATGGCTTCATTTCTACAAGGTCTCAAGAATGTCCTGGCCGACATCTTCAACATCTCCCTGAGTCAAGCTGTTGTTTTTCTGGCCTTATTCCTTTTTCTTTTTTTTTTTATTGTGCACACCACTGAAGAGAGAGAGAAACACCATTTCAATTCTCCTGTATGTCCTGTACGTATAGTAGTATTGACAAATAAAATTTTTGAATCTGAATCTGTTGTCCCCACATGTTTCAAAACTGTCACCATAATACCAGTCCCAAAGAAGCCCATCCCATCCAGTTATAACGATTACCGGCCCATAGCACTGACCCCCATCATGCTTTAAGCGGCTGGTCATGCAGAACATCAAGTTGATCCTCCCTCTCACACGACCCATCTCAGTTTGCAAAAAGGTCAAACAGATCTTGTTCACGAGTTAGGGGAGAATGGAGCGAGAGATTGGCAGACGGATCAGAGCTGCATTTGCAGTGATGTGGACATTGTACCGGTCTGTTGTGGTGAAGAGGGAGCTAAGCTCTAAGGCAAAGCTGCCGATTTACCAGTCAATCTACGTTCCTACCCTCACCTATGGTCATGAGCTTTGGGTAATGACCGAAAGAACGAGATCGCGGATACAAGTGGCTGAAATGAGCTTTCTTCGTAGGATTGCTGGACTCACCCTCAGAGATAGGGTGAGGAGCTCAGTCATCCGGGGGAGGCTCAGAGTAGAACCGCTGTTCCTCCACATTGAAAGGAGCCAGTTGAGGTGGTATGGGCATCTGATCAGGATGCCTCCTGGACGCCTCCCACTTGAGGTGTTTCAGGCACGTCCCTCTGGGAGGAGACCCCGGGGCTAACCCAGGACTCGCTGGAGAGACTATGTCTCCCAGCTGGTCTGGGAACGCCTTGGTATCCTCTCTGAAGAGCTGGAGCAGGTGGCTGGGGAGAGGGAAGTCTGGGCTTCTCTGCTTGAACTGCTGTCTCTGTGACCTGGACTGCCGGAAAAGTGGTAGAAGATGGATGGATGGATGGATGGATGGATGGATGGATGGATGGATGGATAATATTCCTAGAAAAATACAAAGTTTTTCCCAAACTGTTCCACAGTTTAACACCATATACTGAAATACACCATTGTTTTAAAGATGTCCTAGAAATATTGACCTTGAAGTGAAGTTTTCTGCTGTGCTCAAAAGATTTGTTTCTGATAAATAATTTCTGTCGATGAAGTGGCAATGATCCATGTGGTCCTCCAAACTTGACTGATAAAATTTTCAAATTAACCAGACCATGAACTTTTAATAGCTTTAATTTAAGAATCAGTTCATTGGTGTGCTCTCTTGAACCCGTGTATTACACTGGTCAGCACCAAATTTATTGTCTAAGTTTTTTTTTAGCTGATTTAGGACAATTTTGATGTGCTGGATCCAAAAAATCACATTGGTTTTGCTCAATCAGGTCAACTTTTTGAATTATGGCCACATGTTGTTTTGTACGTATTTGTTTACATGTACAGGTATTTTCGCTTTATATGATGCAAAATTCTTTATTTTTCGATTCAGCACATCAAAATGGTCCTAAATCAGCTAAAAAAAACTTAGACAATAAATTTGGTGTTGACCAGTGTAATCGTCGAAAACAAAGTAGCAAAGCAGGGCGAGGAGTTTCAGCCATGACTCAGCCACTACTACACTAGACAGCATGAGTTTCCATGTGCCACAACCTGTGTGGATTGAACTGCAGTCCAACAACACCCATTGGCTAAAAGTAGGTCAAGTTTAGATTCACGTCATTCTCAGCCCTGGCTCTGCAGTGGATTGTTTCCTCATCGGTCAGATTTACAGTCTGACAGGGCAAGCTCTGTGAAGCTCATTTTGGTCATAACAGAGACAAAGACTTAAACTGTATGTAAAATACACAAACATGTATGTGTTGTGCTCTAATGGGAACATATGAGGAGAACTGTAGAAGTGTGTCACAGAAAAAAAACTGCTTCATTCAAGATAAAAGAAAAAGATATATTTTATGTCTAAACTGGCCATGTAGAAGGCAGTTCTATTCTTCTTTCAGTCTAATCTGAATGAAAGGTTAAAGTGCCTCTATTATACATTTTGGGGTTTTTGCTTTATTTTAGTGCATAATGTAGGATTCTTGCGACATTATGTAGTTTGCAAAGTCACAGCCCAAATTCCACTCGCACTGGTGTTCTCCTTTCCCACAGAAACTAGAACTATAGAGCTGCCTGAAACACCTTGTCAGGATTTGGTGTTCTCTTCTATAAAGTTATCATGTCATAGCTCTACAGACCTGCCTTTGGTCTGCAAGTCCTCAATAGAGAGCCTCATGCCCCCTCTACTTCCACATATGAGACCTTACTTGGGGAAAAAATCTCCATTGGTGTGAATGGCAAGAGAGAAATTATCTTTTGATTCCAATGGAAATTTGTCACGCGTTACACATATGATGTTTGTCAATTTAAAAGATAATTTACACATAAATAACACTATAGAATGTCATATAATAAAAGAGTAATATTTAGTTTTTGTGAAGCCACTTAGTGGACTAAATGTCCTTGTCTCGGATATACATGTGCCCAAACACAATTACAGTGGGGCAAAAAAGTATTTAGTCAGCCACCAATTGTGCAAGTTCTCCCACTTAAAAGATGAGAGAGGTCTCCAATTTTCATCATAGGTATACCTCAACTATGAGAGACAAAATGAGAAAAAAAAAATCCAGAAAATCACATTGAAGGATTTTTAATGAATTAATTGGTGAATTCCTTGGTAAAATAAGTATTTGGTCACCTACAAACAAGCAAGATTTCTGGCTCTCACAGACCTGTAACTTCTTCTTTAAGAGGCTGCTCTGTCCTCCACTCGTTACCTGTATTAATGGCACCTGTTTGAACTCATTATCAGTATAAAAGACACCTGTCCACAACCTCAAACAGTCAGACTCCAAACTCCACTATGGCCAAGACCAAAGAGCTGTCAAAGGACACCAGAAACAAAATTGTAGACCTGCACCAGGCTGGGAAGACTGAATCTGCAATAGGTAAGCAGCTTGGTGTGAAGAAATCAACTGTGGGAGCAATTATTAGAAAATGGAAGACATACAAGACCACTGATAATCTCCCTCGATCTGGGGCTCCACGCAAGATCTCACCCCGTGAGGTCAAAATGATCACGAGAACGGTGAGCAAAAATCCCAGAACCACACAGGGGGACCTAGTGAATGACCTGCAGAGAGCTGGGACCAAAGTAACAAAGGCTACATCAGTAACACACTACGCCGCCAGGGACTCAAATCCGGCAGTGCCAGACGTGTCCGCCTGCTTAAGCCAGTACATGTCCAGGCCCGTCTGAAGTTTGCTAGAGAGCATTTGGATGATCCAGAAGAGGATTGGGAGAATGTCATATGGTCAGATGAAACCAAAATAGAACTTTGTGGTAAAAACTCAACTTGTCGTGTTAGGAGGAGAAAGAACACCATACCTACTGTGAATCATGGGGGTGAAAACATCATACTTTGGGGCTGTTTTTCTGCAAAGGGACCAGGACGACTGATCTGTGTAAAGGAAAGAATGAATGGGGCCATGTATCATGAGATTTTGAGTGAAAACCTCCTTCCATCAGCAAGGGCATTGAAGATGAAACGTGGCTGGGTCTTTCAGTATGACAATGATCCCAAACACACCGCCCGGGCAACGAAGGAGTGGCTTCGTAAGAAGCATTTCAAAGTCCTGGAGTGGCCTAGCCAGTCTCCAGATCTCAACCCCATAGAAAATCTTTGGAGGGAGTTGAAAGTCCGTGTTGCCCAGCGACAGCCCCAAAACATCACTGCTCTAGAGGAGATCTGCATGGAGGAATGGGCCAAAATACTAGCAACAGTGTGTGAAAACCTTGTGAAGACTTACAGAAAACGTTTGACCTCTGTCATTGCCAACAAAGGGTATATAACAAAGTATTGAGATGAACTTTTGTTATTGACCAAATACTTATTTTACCAAGGAATTTACCAATTAATTCATTAAAAATCCTTCAATGTGATTTTCTGGATTTTTTTTTTCCTCATTTTGTCTCTCATAGTTGAGGTATACTTATGATGAAAATTGGAGACCTCTCTCATCTTGTAAGTGGGAGAACTTGCACAATTGGTGGCTGACTAAATACTTTTTGGCCCCACTGTAACTGTTAATACTTTAACAGTTACATGACAACCTACAGTGTTAAAATTATTTCTCCCTTTCATTGACCCTCTCTGGCTTTTTTAAATAAACAAAGTGGACAAAACTATTATATGTCAGGACGTGGGTTAGACCCACGGCTTTGCTTTGAGTTATTTCATGTTTTCTATTTTCAGTTTTGTTTATTACATCTGGGATTCAGCCTTTAGTTCTGTTATTATTTATTGTGATCATGCTCCCCCTGTGATCCCCTGTTCGTGTCTGTCTTCCTGTGTGTGTGTGTGTGTGTATTCAGCCCTGCCTTCCTGTCATTGCCAGCTGCCGCAGCTGTCAGTTATTAGTCTTCCCATCTGTCTCGTGTTATGTTAACTGCTCCCCTGTTCCTATATAAACGCATGTTCAGTTAATGTGAGTTGTAGTGCCCTTGTTTCCTGTTTGCTGTTTCCTGCTTCCTGTTGCATGTTGGTGTGTTCCCCACGCTTCGGTCCAGTTTGTTCCTGCCTTGTTATGATTTATCCCATCTGTCTGTAAGTCTGCCTAGTTTGTTTCTGTTCAGCCCACGAGCTGCTTTGTTTTCTGTTTTTGTTATTTAATAAATCATGGTGTATTAAATCCGCCTCACAATTGGGTCCTCTTCCTTGCCCCGGAGGGGCTATCCTGACATTATATACTTTAAAACAAATGTTTAATACTTAAATACTTTTTATCTCATATCATTCTGACCTTTTTTGTGTGTGTGGCTTGCTCAGCAGTGTAAACCAGCTGCTTCATTAATTCACAGTTAATTATACAGTATATCTCACACAATCCTGACTTAGTTTGCTCATGTTACCTTTGAAGGTCCAATTTGTTGCCTCTTTCATGAATTAATTTCAAATTCCAACATCAAGAACATATATCTGTATTTTTATAAACAAAAAATAATTTGTCGTTTAACATGAGATCTGGAAAGTCACTCTCAATTCACCCAGAAAACGTTGTTTCAAGCCTCCTCATTGTTATTCATGAGCAGCGTTGGGAGTAATGTGTTAACATTGTAACACAACTACTTTTTCAAATTAAGTAACACCGTTTCAGTTACTGAAATTTTAACAGGCTTGTCACTTGGTCTCCAAAGGGCATTTAGATTGGAGTGGTGAATCGCTGGTAAAGGCATGTACATACTCCACAAGAACAGAGAACTTTTTTCTTTTTCTTGAGGTAGCAAGAACAAGAACAAAGTTCTTTCTGGCCAGGACATTTCATACTTCACAAGAAATCCAAGCGCAGAACTGAAATTCAAATTCTTGACCAATCACACAGTAGTTGTCAAACACCACACAAGAAAAAAGTTCTTCCCAGATGATGTGTCAAGAACAAGCAGCAAGAGCTCCCAAACCAGGGCTGCAAGAACAAAATGACATCATTTTGTTCTTGCAGCCCTGGGAGAGAGAACAAATTTCTCTGTTCTTGCGGAGTATGTATAGGCCTTAACCGCCCCACAACTGCAAGGTTCAAGCCCCGGCCCGGTCATTCCAAAGACTATAAAAATGGTACTTTCTACCTTCTATCTTGGTGCTCAGCATAAATAGAATGAGGAAAGTTGGTTACTCAGGCACAGGGGGAAGTATACAAGCACTGCAGGATCTGAACCCACACAGACCCAACTGGTAATGCTCCCACTGTGCTTATGGCATATAATGCCTAAAAATTTATAATTTAATATCTCCTTGATTGTGAAGAGAAAAAGCCAGATTGATTATATATCTTATGCAGTCACACAACACATGGATCGGCTGAGCATGATCATCGAAACGGGCAAGGCACGGGATCAGTTACCCACATTTTTCGTATCTGGAGTGTGGACCCACACTGCCAGCCAGCCGAGGTGTTCCACACTCCAGATATGAAAGTCCCTGGCTAGCCCATAGTGGAATCCTTAAGAATAAGCTTTTTGATGAAACCTAAGTTATACTTTCCAAAGTTTCAGAATGAATCCGTAGTGAAATGACCTGAACAGACCATACAGTGGTGTGAAAAAATGTTTGCCCCCTCCCTGATTTCTCATTTTTTGTATGTTTAAATGTTTAAACATTTAAATGTTTCAGATCCATCCATCCATCCATCCATCCATCCATCTTCTTCTGCTTAATCCTTTTCGGGTTGCAGGGGTGCTGGAGCCTATCCCAGCATCTTTGGGTGAGAGGCAGGGTACACCCTGGACAGATTGCCAGTCCATCGCAGGGCCAACACAGAGAGACAGACAACCATTCACTCTCACAGTCATACCTAAGGACAATTTAGAATCCCCGGTTTTGATGCCAATTAACCTAACTTGCATGTTTTTGGCATGTGGGAGGAAACCGGAGAAATCCCAGAGTAAACCCACGCAGACATGGGGAGAACATGCAAACTCCACACAGATCACTGTTGGTCGGGGGCTGGGATCGAACCCAGGATCCCCCGGCCAAGGGTGAGTTGCTGTGCTGCCGCAGTGCTAACCACTCCGCCGCCGCGCTGCCCTATGTTTCAGATCATCAAACAAATTTAAATATTAGACAAAGATAACACAAGTAAACACAAAATGCAATTTTTAAATGAAGGTGTTTATTATTAAGGGTAAAAAAAATCCAAACCTACATAGCCCTGTGTGAAAAAGTGACACCCCTCCGCCCCGTTAAAATATAAGTTAACTGTGGTTTATCACATCTTTGGAAAGCTGAGTTCAATTTCTCTAGCCACACCCAGGCCTGATTACTGCCACATCTGTTCTCAATCAAGAAATCACTTAAATCAGAATCAGAATCAGAATCAGAATCAGATTTATTGCCATTGTTCATGTGATACACAAACTAGGAATTTGTCTCGGTGCCATGCTGCAACATTAAAAACATAATGAGAAAAAGGGATAAAATAAAAAACTAAAGGACTAGAAACGTGCAATAAGTGTAGAAAAATAAGTAATAATAAGTAATAATAATAATAATACTAGTAATAATGAGTAGTACTAGTCAAGGCAGTTTAAAAAATTAGCATGTAGCAGATAATGTGAAGTACCACATAGTGCAGTCGATAATGCAACAGAAAAACAGTGGTGATTGACATGAGTCTGGTTGAGCTGCTGTACATAGTGCACGAGAGTCAAAAGTCACTTAGTGTTCAGCAGTCTGATGGCAGAGGGGAAGAAGCTGTTCATGTGCCGGGAGGTTTTAGTCCGAATGGACCGAAGCCTTCTACCTGAGGGGAGGGGGGCAAACAGCACGTGACCAGGATGTGAAGGATCGGCTATGATCCGGCCAGCACGCCTCCGAGTCCTGGAGATGTACAGGTCCTGGAGAGATGGGAGTTTGCAGCCTATCACCTTCTCAGCAGTGCGCACGACGCGCTGCAGCCTTAGTCTGTCCCTGGCAGTGGCTCCTGCGTACCACACAGTTATGGAGGAGGTGAGGATGGACTCGATGATGGCCGTGTAGAACTGCACTAACATCTTGGTGGGTAGCTTGAGCTTCCTCAGCTGCCGCAGAAAGAACATCCTCTGCTGGGCCTTTTTGATGAGGGAGCTGATGGTTGGCTCCCATTTGAGGTCACGGGTGATGGTGGTGCCCAAGAAGCGGAAGGAATCTGCAAAGGTGATGGGAGAGCCTGTGATGGTGAGGGGGGGCAGGGGGGATGTGACTTTCCTGAAGTCCACAATCATCTCTGCTGTCTTCAGAGCATTCAGCTGCAGGTTGTTGTGGCTGCACCAGGACACCAGCTGGGCCACCTCTTCCCTGTAGGCGGACTCGTCGCCGTTGGAGATGAGCCCGATGAGGGTGGTGTCGTCCGCAAACTTAATCAGCTTAACAGACTGGTGGGAGGAGGTGCAGGAGTTGGTATAAAGGGAGAAGAGTAGGGGGGAAAGTACACAGCCCTGGGGTGATCCAATGCTGATGCTAACAGAGTCTGAGACAGACTTCCCCAGGCGCACATGCTGTCTCCGGTCCGTCAGGAAGTCGGTGATCCACCTGCAGAGGGAGTCAGGCACGTTGAGCAGGGACAGCTTGTCCTGGAGCAGATCGGGGCGGATGGTGTTGAATGCGGAGCTGAAGTCCACAAACAGAATCCTGGCGTAGGTTCCCGGGGAGTCCAGGTGCTGCAGGATGGAGTGGAGGGCCAGGTTGACTGCGTCGTCCACAGACCTGTTAGCATGGTAGGCAAACTGCAGCGGGTCTAGGAGGGGTGTGGTGATGGACTTGAGGTGAGACAGGACCAGGCGCTCAAAGGACTTCATGACTACAGAGGTGAGCGCTACAGGTCTGTAGTCGTTAAGTCCAGTAATCCGTGGCTTCTTGGGGACAGGGATGATGGTGGAGGATTTGAGGCAGGTTGGCACGTGACATTGCTTAAGGGAGGTGTTAAAAATGTCTGTGAAGACAGGAGCCAGCTCTTTCGCACAGTGTCTCAGGGTGGAGGGAGACACACCGTCCGGCCCGGGGGCCTTGCGCGGGTTCAGTCTGGAGAACTGTCTGTGCACGTCCTGCTCATTGATGACAAGGGGAGGGGGGAGGAGGAGGAGGAGGAGGGGGGACCGCTTTTGATGAATTAGGGGCTGAGGAGGCAGTGGAGCTGGGTGGAGTGGGTGAGTTGGACACAGCTGACGAGGTGTCAAAATGGGCATAGTGTTGGGACAGTCTTTGACAAAGGGCTTTGTCATCCTGACCCTTAGAAGCCTGAGGCCGATAGTTGGTGATTTGCCTCAGTCCTCTCCACACAGAAGCCGAGTCATTAGCAGTGAACTGCTGCTGGAGTCTCTCAGAGTACACAGATTTAGCTCTCCTCAGCTCTCTGTTAAACCGATATTTGACCTCCCTGTAGCAGTCCCTGTCTCCACTTTTCAACGCTGCTTCCTTCTCCTTCCTGATCCGTCTGAGCTTAGCTGTGAACCAAGGCTTGTCATTAGAATATCTCACCCTGGTGCGCGATGGGAGAATGCTCTCCTCACAGAAGTTGATATATGAGTTCACAGTGTATGTGTACTCATTAAGATCATGTGTGGCTCATCCAAGAGGTCACAAAGACCCCACAACTGTGATGATCAGGCAAGCTTGCTCCCCCTCCCCTCCTGTTCCTGTCTTCCCGGCTTCTGAGTATTATTTACATCTGCGTGATTGACACACCTGCTGCTGCCTGATTGTCCAGCATATTTAAGAGCCAGCGTGTGAAGTGCTCACCACTGGATTGTTAGGTTTGCTACCACCATCTAAGCCACGTTGAATTATGATCATGTGTGATCATGTGTAAATAGGACCTGCCTGACAAAGTGAAGTAGACCAAAAGATCCTAGACATCATGCTGCGATCCAAAGAAATTCAGGAACAAGTGAGAAACAAAGTAACTGAGACCTATCAGTCTGGAAAAGGTTATAAAGCCATTTCTAAAGCTTTGGGACTCCAGCAAACCACAGTGAGAGCCATTATCCACAAATGACGAAAACATGGAACAGTGGTGAACCTTCCCAGGAGTGGCCGGCCAACTCAAATTACCCCAAGAGCGCAGTGACGACTCATCCAAGAGGTCACAAAGACCCCACAACTGTGATGATCAGGCAAGCTTGCTCCCCCTCCCCTCCTGTTCCTGTCTTCCCGGCTTCTGAGTATTATTTACATCTGCGTGATTGACACACCTCCTGCTGCCTGATTGTCCAGCATATTTAAGAGCCAGCGTGTGAAGAGCTCACCACTGGATTGTTAGGTTTGCTACCACCATCTAAGCCACGTTGAATTATTTTTCCTCGGTTGATCTGTGTTTTCACTCCCCTTGTCTTCTCTTCTCCTCAGGTTTGCTGCCACCTTTGTGGTGTGTACTCCGGGGCTGATCACACTCGCCTGACCAAGAAGACACCAGACGCTCCACCCAGGTCACTGTTTTCCCCTCGTTTCCCTGGTCCACGCAGGAGTTCTGTGTCGGACTCCTTTGCTCTCAGAGTAAGAGTGCTCGCCCGGTCTTATTCTCCTCTTGAAGAGATTCTTTCCTGAATTATCTCTTTTCTGCTCTCTTCCCATAGCCTGCATGCACTCCCAACAGGGACTGGGTTTTGTATGTAAATTTAAGTGTGTGCTTTGTTTGCTCTTTTCTTTAGCCATACACTTTTATTTAGGTTTGTTTGTTAGTTTTGTTTTCACAATAAACTGGTGTACTTTATATCTGAGTCTGAGTGTTCGTTCAGTGTGGCAGCTCTGCGTTTGAGCCTCCCTTGTCCTTAATCATGATAACAACAACATCCAAAGAACTGCAGGCCTCACTTGCCTCAGTTAAGGTCAGTATTCATGACTCCACCATAAGAAAGAGACTGGGCAAAAATGGTCCGCGTGGCAGAGTTCCAAGATGAAAACCACTGCTGAGCAAAAAGAACCTAAAGGCTCATGTCAGCTTTGCCAGAAACATCTTAATGATCCCCAAGACTTTTGGGGAAATACTCTGTGGACTGACGAGACAAAAGTTGAACTTTTTGGAAGGTGTATGTCCCATTACATCTGGTGTAAAAGTAACACAGCATTTCAGAAAAGGAACATCATACCAACAGTAAAATATGGTGGTGGTGGTAATCTTGGGCTGTTTTGCTGCTTCAGGACCTGGAAGATTTGCTGCGGTAAATGGAACCATGAATTCTGCTGTCTACCAAAAAATCCTGAAGGAGAATGTCCGACCTTTGTTCATGACCTCAAGCTGAAGCGCACTTGGGTTCTGCAGCAGGGCAATGATCCAAAACACAGCAGCAAGTCCACCTCTGAATGGCTTAAGAAAAACAAAATGAAGACTTCGGAGTGGCCTAGTCAAAGTCCTGACCTGAATCCAATTAAGATGCTGTGGCATGACCTTAAAAAGGTGGTTCATGCTCGAAAACCCTCCAGTGTGGCTGAATTACAACAATTCTGCAAAGATGAGTGGGCCAAAGTTTCTCCACAGCGTTGTGAAAGACTCATTGCCAGTTATCGCTTGATTGCAGTTGTTGCTGCTAAGGGTGGCCCAGTCAGTTATTAGATTTAGGGGGCAATCACTTTTTCACACAGGGCCATGTAGGTTTGGATTTTTTTTCCCCCCTTAACAATAAATACCTTCGTTTAAAAACTGCATTTTGTGTTTACTGTCAGGAACCGAGCCGGCTTGGTCCTGATCTCTCTGTGGGTCTCGGGACCATGGTGCATGCATGTTTAGTATGTAATTCCAGAGTGTACCGTGCCCATAGCCACTGCTCTGGGGCCGGCAGTTGTGTGTCTGCTGACAATCTGCTGGTCTGACCACGCCCCCCTCACTGATCACCATCAGCTGTTCCCAGCCCTGTTGATCATCTTTCCCGGGCCTCACCCAGGTGCCTCCAATCTACCATCCCCAGCAATCCGTGTACTTTAGGAACCTTTTTCCAGTCACGCATTGCTGGGTCATTGTGCTAGACATACAGTTGTTAATCGCTGTATGTTAGTCTAAGTCGCTGAAGGACTGTTCTCTCTCTGTGCTTATTTGGACTAACTTGGACTGCTCCTGTTTTGTGAGTATTTACTGTGTATGTGTGTTCCCCAGTCATCCTCACCTGTAAACTGTAGAGTGTCCTTGAGGACTCCTTAAGCTTCAGAGGAAACCATTACTGTAACTGTGTGTCAGCATTGTTGTATTAATAAATGTGTGTGATGCATACCCTGCGCTTAAATAAGATAAGATAAGATAAGATAAGCCTTTATTAGTCCCACAACGGGGAAATTCCAGGATTGCAACAGCACAGGGATAGCAACACTCAGAGCAACAATCAGAAGGCAAGAAAAAAAAACAAAACAAAAAAAAAAAAAACAAGCAAGCAAGAGCAGCTAATATACATATGTACATATTACTATAAAATATATATATACACACACACACACACAGACACACAGTGCAGAGCATTGTAGCTGGATGGAATAAATATATGAATATATGAACACACAGTGCGGAGCATTGTAGCTAGATGGAATAAATATGTAAATATATAAACACCCACAGTACGGAGCATTGCAGCTAGGTGGAATAAATATGCAAGTATATAAACACACACAGTGCGGAGCAATGTAGCTAGATGGAATAATATGTAGATATATAAAAACACAGTGCGGAGCATTGTAGCTAGATGGAATAAATATATAGATATATAAATATAAACACACCCAGTGCAGCGCATTGTAGCTAGATGGAATAAATATGTAAATATATAAACACACACAGTGCAGAGCATTGTTGCTAGGTGGGATGAAACAGCATAACCGTCTATTTAGTTATCCTACATGGTATGATTATGTGCCCATACATATTCTCACCCTCCATAGCGACCGGTATGTTCCTAGTTGTATGCCAGAGAGGACCATTGTGTAAGTCTATTGCATCTTTTGCATTCAAAAAAAACCTATTAGTTTGTTACGTCTTTTTGCTATCTCTGCGAGCAGCCCTGCTTAGGTTGTACAGTCTGACAGCCGTTGGTAGGAAGGACCTACGAAACCTCTCGGTTGTGCACCTGGGATGATGTAGTCTGCTGCTAAATGAGCTCCTCAGTGCATCCAGTATGTCCTGCATAGGGTGGAACTCGGACTCCAGCAGAGATGACAGTTTAGCCACCGTCCTTCTCTCTCCTATCTCCTCCATTGGATCAAGGCGTTGCCCCAGGACAGAGCTAGCTTTCTTAATCAGTTTGTTCAGTCTCTTCCTATCGGCTGCAGTAATGCCACTGCCCCAGCAGACCACTCCAAAAGTGATGGCTGATGCCACCACCGTGTCATAGAATGACTTCAGCAGCGCCCCTTGTACACCAAAAGACCTGAGTCTCCTCAGCAGGAACAGCCTGCGCTGTCCCTTCTTGTAGAGTGCGTCAGTATTGTGTGACCAGTCTAGTTTATTGTTCAGATGAATACCCAGGTACTTGTAGGATGTTACCATCTCGATGTCTGTTCCCTGTATATTTACTGGTGCTGTGAGGGGCTGCCCATGCCTGCGGCAGTCCACCACCAGCTCCTTAGTTTTCCTCGCGTTGATCTGGAGGCAGTTCCGATGGCACCAGTCCACAAAGTCCTGGATAAGCCCTCTGTACTCAGCTTCATCTCCGCTGGAGATGAGACCAACGATCGCAGAGTCATCAGAGAACTTCTGTAGATGGCAATGTGTTGTGTTGTGTGAGAAGTCCGCAGTATAAAGAGTGAACAGGAAGGGAGCCAGCACCGTTCCCTGGGGGGCCCCCGTGCTACTGATGATCGTGTCGGAAACACAGTCCCGGGTTCTCACAAACTGAGGCCGGTTCGTGAGGTAGTCCAGGATCCATGATGACAGGTGCTGGTCCACCCCTGCGCGCAGCAGCTTGTCCTTCAGGATCATCGGTTGGATGGTGTTGAAAGCACTGGAGAAGTCAAAGAACATGATCCTCACCATATTCCCGGGCTTCTCCAGGTGGGACAGAAAACGGTGAAGGAGGAAGATCACCGCATCCTCCACCCCAATGCCATGCTGGTAGGCGAACTGGAGTGGATCCATCGCTGGTTCCACCAGGGGGCGGAGATGAGCAAGGAGCAGTCTCTCCAGGGTCTTCATCAAGTGGGACGTCAAGGCCACCGGTCTGAAGCTGTTCAGGTCTTTGGGGTGGGAAGTTTTTGGTACAGGTACCACACAAGATGTTTTCCACAGCTGTGGTACCCTCCCCAGTTTCAGGCTCATGTTGAAGATATACGTCACAATCCCACACAGCTGGTCTGCACAGGACTTGAGGAGCTTTGCGCTGATGCCGTCCGGTCCCGACGCCTTCCTCGCCTTGATCTTCCTCAGCTCCGTCCTCACCTGGGTCTTGGTCAGGGTCAGGATGGGGGGCTGTGTGTTGGGAGTGGGGGGGGTGTCGGTGGAGTGGGGAGTGGGTAGCAGGACTTGATTTCTTAGAGGCAGCAGTGGTTGTTGTGCAGACAGGGGGGAGGGCGGTTGGTCAAATCTATTGAAAAACAGATTCAGGTTGTTCGCCCACTCCCTGCCCCCCGTGGCCTGGGGGGAGGTATTCTGGAGCCCCGAGATGGTTTTGAGGTTTCTCCAGACCCCGCTGATGTCGCTCTGTTGCAGCTTGTCCTCCATCTTCTTCCTGAAGCTGTCCTTGCCTTCTCTGATCTTTCTCCTCAGCTCCCTCTGTACGGACTTCAGCATCTCCCTGTTCCCCGACCTGAAGAACCTGAAGATCCTCTTCTTCTCTCTCATCCTCATCCTTTCACCCCTCCTCCATGCGCTGTGGAAAAGCGCACGGGGAGTTTATGACATTTACTTGCGTTATCTTTGTCTAGTATTTAAATGTGTTTGATGATCTGAAACATTTAAGTGTGACAAACATACAAAAAAAAGAGAAATCAGGAAGGGGGCAAACACTTTTTCACATCACTGTAAGACTGGTCTAAAATCCTCCGAATGTCTGATTCCTTCCTTACTGCTGATAAACTTATTGTCCCACAGTCATGTGTGCAGGGATCACTTTCATGGGAAATGGAGAATAAAGTTAAGGAGGCTCAGCGATCCAAGCCAGACCCTAGTGGTGGGCCAGGGGCTACCTCTATGTTCCTTCCTCTATGTGGGGAGATGTTACTTATTGGAGCACACCGCAAAAATTGCCTGTCACCAAGGAGTGGCCTGCACAATCCACCTGCTCTTCAGGGTGTTCTGGTGGCCGTCTCTCGCTGCTGATGTAAGGGAGTACATCTGCGCTTGCAACGTCTGCTCCTCCTGCAAAGCCTCCTCTACTCTGCCCTCTGGTCACCTTCAATCACTGATTATCCCGAGTTTCCCATGGTGTCATTTTGCGCTTGATTTAATCACCAGCCTCCCACCATCATAAGGTAATACACCAGTCTTACCATAACTGTTTGGTTCTCCAAGGCTGTCCATTTTATTGCTCTTTCCAAGCTTCCCATAGCCATTGAGATGGCCCAACTACTTGTTCAGCATGTGTTCAGGCTCCAAGTTATCTCCAACGATAATCTCTCCAAGTTAACAGACTTCCTGTGGTAACACATTGTCAGTTCCTGTTTTTTCTGGCTGTGGTGTGGTGTGGTTAGCTATGCTTAACTCTCCTCCTCCTCCTGAGAGTTATTGCTATCAGTTACCTTTTAATCACTTGTTTTTCAATTACCGTCACCTCACTGCTGTTTAATAAGACTCTTGCACTTGTGTGTGCACTTAGTGTCACCTAATCACTCTCTTTAGCTTTCTGTTTACCTTTCATCAGTGTTTATGTTAGTTTTGAGTTAGTTACTAGCCATGGCTGCTAGCTCTCATTCCTCTCCTCCTCTGGTGTGCTCTTTGTGTCACTCCAATTGATCGTTTTAGAGTTAGATAAAATAATTTCCTCATCGAAGCCTTCAGCTTATCAATTAAACCCTATTCCTACCAGGTTATTTAAAGAAGTCTTCCCATATATTGGTAGCTGTATTCTTCAAATCATTGTCAGGTCAGGCGTTGGTTTGCTTGCTACCGGGTAACCATGAAAACTGGTACTATCTGTCTCATGAGTTGGGCAGTCGGCGACTCAACCAGTAACCCCGCCCTTCCGAGGGTGTGGAGGGTGAAACTGGGCATCCTGGCAGAACTAAAAACAATATCTGTCACAGGTCTGTGGTGGACCACTCCCAGTTACATGTGGTGAGAATGGACATCCTGGCAGATAAACACATCTGTCGCAAGGTCTCTGGTGGACTTTTGCCAGTTGGTGCATAGGGACATGCACTACACAAAGAGCAGAGATTAACAAACCTATTATCTGGTCAGTCACTGCAACAGATACTGGAGTCAGTTTGTCTTGGCCTGTCCAGCAAAAGCTAGCGGTACTCAAATACTTTGCAAGCATTTTCATGAAATGGTCAGTCAGAAAGCGACTCATACCAGCTCAGACATCGCCTGGGTTAACAAGGTCAGGAGCTCCTGGCAGCAGAGGGCGAAGGACAGAGCTGCGTGGAGGAATCTGATCAGACCTAAATGAAACAGTCATTGTCACCCTCGACAGACTGCTATGATGATGATGATTCTTCAAATAACCACTTCTTCATTAATATTAGGCCACATGCCACAGGATTTTAAAACTTCTGTAATTAAACTGTTACTTAAAAAGCCAATGTTGGTACTTCCATCTTGTGCTTCCCCTAATTACTGATCAGCAACACTTGTGTTAATTGGGGATGTGCAGCACCTGTGGCTGCACACGATATAAAAGGTGCTTTGGCAGTCCAGGTGAGAGCCCTGCCTGAGGGAAGCCCGGCTGGATGAGGCCCTGCCTGAGGAGAGAGCCCTGCCTAAGGAGAGACCCCAGCCAGAGGAGGGCCTGCTTGGGGAAGAGCCCTGCCTGAGGGGAGCCCAGCCAGATGAGGGCCTGCCTGGAGGAAAGCCCCGGCCAGAGGAGGGCCTGCTTGGATAGCCCAGTCAAACCAGAAGGGAGCCCTGCCTGATGAGAGCCGGCGAGATGGGGGCCCTGCCAGCCGAGGGCCTGTCTGGATGGGAGCCCGCCTAGAGGAGAGTCCTTCCAGAATAGTCAGCCAGATGAGAGATTGCTGGATGAGGGGAGGCTACTGGTACCAGAGAAAATGACTGGAGGAGGGCATGACTGAGGAGGAGGAGCAGTATTGGCCGAGGACCACCATGATGCCGGCATTTGGGGGAGTACACTTCTGTGTGGAGCAGTTGGGGTGCGGCAGCTGAAAGACATCAAGAGGCAGAGTGAGGAGCTCTGCCTGGGCTGCAAGTATCCTGATGTCCAGGTAGCAGCACCCCATGACATTGATGATGATGACGTTGAGAAAAATGGATATACTCCTGGCAAGTGTCTTCCCCTGTGCAGGTTTCCTGAGAGTGTCGGTGTCGTGGTGGCAGAAGGAGTACGGCGCCTGAAGAGTGGATCCTCCTCAGCTTTTATGGGCTTTCATTTGTTTTAGCCCACTTTTAGTTTTTTTTTTAGCTTAGTTTTTAGGTAGTATTTTATCCTATTTTAGTTTCTTAGGTAGTTTTAATTCTTAGGTTTTAGTTTAGGCTTTTTATTTAGGTGGGCATTTACAGTATTTGTATATATATGTAAATAAATTCCTTCCCTTGAACACATTTTTAAGTTTTCCCTTTGCTTGCTACCTGTGACTCTTCTCCTGGTTTTAAAGAACCTTGCAAGTGATGTTTTTAACAACCCCTCGCCTATGTGTTACATTTTATGATGTCCGACAAAATAAAGAAACACAAGTATTTACAAAAGCAGCAAATCAAATCACAAACATAATGCCCTCCCCCTTCTCCTCAGACTTTTGGACCCTTCCATGTTGTCCCTGAGCCACGCGCATGCACGTATCTTTGGTTACATTGTAAATAAACCGTCCAGCGTGTAGAACAGCGGCAAAATGAAACTAAACTATCTGAGCAGTGGAGAGAAATGGAGAAAAACAGAAGAGCAGAGAAAATTTTTATCAAAACAACCTTTTTCACTTTAACCAGTGAGGAGACTAACCCTCCCGAGGAGCAGATGGAGAGCAATGCTGCTTGTATGAGCAATGCTGCTTGTAACACACATGCTAATGATGGATATCTGCTGTTAATGAGGAGGTAGGAGTGACTCCTGCTGCTCACAGTACAGGCAACCAACAAAATGTTTTAGTACTTTTTTTTAATTGCATAATTTGCTGAGGCCAAGGCTCACAAGGTTAAATTTAAATATGACCAACTGTGCTCCCCAGCCATGCACAGGATATGTGCATCCTCGCAGCAGATGACATTACATGAGATTAAATATAGTAATTTTGAGTAGTCAAGAAAGAGCTCAACTACTGTTCTGTTTATCCTGTTCATTACTGGAGCAAGGACCCAATGTTGTCTTTGAATGTTCCTTATTAGCCTCTATAGCTTGTTGACTGGTGAGAGAATGTAAAACAAACTTGACCAACAAATAATCTTTAATTGATAATAAAAGCATTGAAAAAGGAAAATAAAATGGACAGAGAGAAGGGAGAAGAAGAGAAGGATGAACAGTGAGAAAAATAAAGACAAGGGAGAGGAAGTGATGGACAAAGGCTGGTGAAGATGAGGAGAAAAAAAATATTTATAAATATATATATAAATTCCAAGGATGTATTAGGTTTAATATTTTTTTGTATTTATCCTTATATTGTTTTGTGTGATATATTCTTCCTTGTGTCTACATAGTACAGAGGAGGGAGCACAATAGATGCCTCTGCAAAATGGACTAGTCAGCAGACCATGAACAGGACCCTGCTGGCAAATGTGGGTAAGTCAGTCCCTCCAGGATTTCACAGGATGTTTTTATGATTGTTGCAGCCCAAAAAGCCTGAATTTGCGTGAGCTTTTTTTTTTAAAAAGTTGCAATAAAAGTTGTGATGTTTTTGATAGGTTGTTTTGTACTAAAAGTTGTGGGAAGAATTCCAAATTTTAAAGCAGATGCTTTTTTTTTCCAGAGTTTACTGCAATGATATTCTATGCCGGAGTGGTGGCCTAGAGGTAGAGCATCCGCCCCACAACCGGAGGCTGGGATTCAAGTCCCAGCTGGCCAAAGATCATATGAAAATGGAACTTCCTGCCGTCCAACTTGCTGCTTAGCAATAATGGAAAGGAGGGAAATGTTAGTTACCTAGCCATAGGGGGTGCACAAGTCAGTGTACTCCCTGTGCCAATTCCAAGCCCGGATAAATGGGCAGGGTTGCGTCAGGAAGGGCATCTGGCATAAAAAAAACTCTTGCCAAATCAACATATGGATCATCGCAATATAAGATGATGATACGCTGTGGTGACCCCAAAAGGGAGCAGCCGAAAGACAAAAAAAAAAACCAAAACCGGCAACGATATTCTATATAACACCACAAGGGATGAGGGATAAGGACCTGCACTTACTGTATATAGCGCTTATATAGCACTATAGCACAAGAAAAGCACAGGATTGTCAAAAATTTCCTATTAAACAGTGATTTGTAAATTAAGCAGAAACTTCTACTAAGCAGGAAAAACTCTTTTTGTGCAACAGCAAATAGAGACTTTAACACAGTTAAGTGAGAATGAAGTAGCTACTCATAAAGTTGTCATAAAAATGACCAACACTGTAAGCTACTCTTGCTGAGAGCTTGAATAAAAAGGATGGAAAAAAAAATAATTATCCATTACAACAGCTATATTGCACTGAATGCATGTTAAAGAGTAGAGATTTGGAAATTATGGCAGCACCTTCATTTGAAAACTCCCTAACCACAGCGGTCCCCAACCACTCAGTACTGAGTGCAGAGAAAAAAGAAATAATTTATTCTGTTGCTCTGTATTGTCTACGGAAGTCTGTGTTTTTCTGAAAAAAAAAAAATAGTGAATATTCTCTTTCTTTCCATGTCTGACTCCTACCTGTCTGTCTATCTGCTGCGTGTCATAACACACACCTATCTCATCAGATACTCATTTTTCCTTTACTGGGACTCATACTGGGAGAAAGGGATCTCCTTGGGGGTTTGCCGGGGACGAGCGTTGGTCTGTGTCCAGACTGGAGATTCACAGCTTTAAAGCTCATTGACAAGATGCTGTAATGATTTTACCTCTCAAGATGTATAAAATGTTCAAACAGTGGTTGTAGTGTTAGATTTTCTCATTTATTTGAGGTTTTATGGCATCTCTTTTTATGTGTGCTCCTGCGTCGGGGTGCTTTTCAGACAAGGAGATTGTTTTCAACACAAACCCTGTACTTTGTACACATGCTCAAAACAGAGACGTGGGGAGATGTCCACCGCTGGGCCGGGGAAGACAAAGGAAGGGATGGTGTGGGCAAACTAGTGGGCAAGTGTTTTTTTGAAATCACACACTATGTTTTTTGCTGATGTGTTCTATTAGTACTCACTGTAAACACGGAAGTGAGTGCAGTGCAGCAACGCATTTGATTGGGTAGACTGAGCATTTGAGTGCTACTCAGGGACAAATTTGATTGGCGAAATTGGTGGAAGTTGACAAGGATTGGCCAAAATTGCAGGAAAGTTGCGATGATTGGACAAAGTTGCAAGGTCATGCAAATAACTGATTTTGCATGAATTAGTGAGACTGCAATATCACAAAATCCAGGCGGGACTGGTTAGTGTGAACAAACAGGTCTTCCATGTGAATTGTTGTTTTTCTTTATACTAGACAAGAGTCTACATTCAATTTGTTAAACTTCTTTGCTTTTCTACAAATGTAATTCCTGATGCCTGAATGATACCGTTTAAAGACTTCTGAGGACAATAAGTTTCAGGTAGGATTTCAATAAGGCCTGAAAAGAAAGTGTAGAGCAAAGAAAAAGTAAGGCCCCATTTCTGTCTTTGCCTTGGGCTCCAAATGTCTTAGTCTGCCCCTGGATCTGATAGTACCTTATCATCCTAACAGAGCACTGCACTCCCAAAATGCAGGATTAGTCTGATTACTCTGAAAGTACAATGGGAGGCAGAGCTTTCAGTTATCAGGCTCCTCTCCTTTGGAACCAGCTGCCAATCTGGATTAGGAAGACAGACTCAATCTCTGTTTTTAAGATTAGTGTTGAAACTTTCCTTTTTGACATAGCCTATAGTTAGGATGGGATCAGGTGACCCTGAACCCTCCCTTAGTTATGCTGCTAATAGGTTTAGACAGCTGGGGGACCTCCCATGATGCACTGGGCTTCACTCCTCTCTTCAAGTTTGCGGACGACACCACCCTCATCGGGCTCATCTCCAACGGCGACGAGTCCGCCTACAGGAGAGAGGTGGCCCAGCTGGCGTCCTGGTGCAGCAATAACAACCTGCAGCTGAACGCTCTGAAGACAGTGGAGATGATTGTAGACTTCAGGAAAGTCACTACTCCTCTGCCCCCCCTCACCCTCTCAGGCTCTCCCATCACCACTGCTGATTCCTTCCGCTTCCTAGGCACTACCATCACCAGGGACCTCAAATGGGAGCTGACCATCAGCTCACTCATCAAAAAAGCCCAGCAGAGGATGTTCTTCCTGCGGCAGCTGAGGAAGCTCAAGCTACCCACCAAGATGTTAGTGCAGTTCTACACAACCATCATCGAGTCCATCCTCACCACCTCCATAACCGTGTGGTACGCAGGAGCCACTGCCAGGGACAGATTAAGGCTGCAGCACGTCGTGCGCACTGCTGAGAAGGTGATCGGCTGCAAGCTCCCATCTCTCCAGGATCTGTACATCTCCAGGACCCGGAGGCGTGCTGGCCGGATCATAGCTGATCCCTCACACCCTGGTCACGTACTGTTTGCCCCCCTCCCCTCTGGTAGAAGACTTCGGTCCATCCAGACTAAAACCTCCCGTCACATGAACAGCTTCTTCCCCTCTGCCATTAGACTGCTGAACACTAAGTGACTTATTGACTCTCGTGCACCATGTACAGCAGCTCAACCAGACTCATGTCAATCATCACTGTTTTCTTCCTGCATTACCGACTGCACTATATAGTTCTCCACAGTATCTGCTGCTGGCTAATATATATTTTAACTGTTGACCAGTATCACTTAATCTTATCCTACACTTTATTACATGTATAGTTTATTTCTCTTATCTTATCATGTTTAATGTTGCAGCATTGTACCGAGACAAATTCCTAGTTTGTGTACTACATGAACAATGGCAATAAACCTGATTCTGATTCTGATTCTGATTCTGATTCTGATTCACTCTCAATGTAATATTTTTGCTGGTCATTAACATCTGTTTGCTCTCTCCCTTAGATTGAGTCCCCTCATGCTGTTTGCCCTCTACGTGTCTGTTCTTTTCTTCTTCTTCTCTATCCTCTCAACCTCCCCCCCCCCCAAGCCAGTCACAGCAGATGACTGCCCCTGGCTGAGCCTGGTTCTGCTGGAGGTTTCTTCCTGCTAAAAGGAAGTCTTTCCTCTCCACCATCACCAAGCTTGCTCACAGGGGATCACCTGATTGTTGGGGTCTTTCTGCAATTGTGAGGTTTTCCCCTACAGTTTGACAGTGCTATGAGATGACTGTTGGTGTGAAATGGTGCTATATAAATAAAGTTGAATTGAATTGCATTTGGAGCTTTCAATTCACCTTGCACATGTGGTGGGCATTTTGTAAAGCTCCGGGGGCCACATTGAGTTTCACCTTTGGCTATCATCCCCACAGCAATGGCCAGTTTGAGCATGCTAACCAGAAGCTGGAGTGAGCCATCTGTTTTGTGACAACTTGGAATCTTATCAACCATGAGCACTCACCCCTCTTGGATCAAGTTCACAGACAACTGCGCTGTACCCGCTGCCACGAGACTCATCCATTTTGAGGTCTCCCTAATTTACACTTCGCCGTTGCTTCCATCACTGGAGAATGAGATCATTGTCCCCTGTGTGGAACACAGTCTCTGTTCTTGTCATCACCACTGGAGGGAGACCCAAGTTGCACTCCAGTGAACGGCCACTAAGAGTGCAACCATCGCCAAATGGAGGAGGACCCTGGCCCCTAACTATTTACCAGGTCAGAAAGTTTGGCTCTCCGCCAGAAACATCACATTAAATACTAATTGTAAAAACTCCTCACTATATTGGTCCTTTTGTACTTGAAAGCATCATTAAGCCAGTGTCTGTCTGCCTTAGGCTGCCATCTACTCTCAGGATCCAAAAGTGTGTTGTGGCCTGACGAGTCCACATTTCACATTGTTTTGGAAATTATGGACATCATGTCCTATAGGCTAAAGAGGAAAAGGACCATCCAAATTGTTATCAGCATTAAATTCAAAAGTCAGCATCTATGATGGTATGTGGGTGTGTTACTGCCCATGGCATGGGTAACTTGCATATCTGTGAAGGCACCCATTAATGCTGAATGGTACATAAAGGCCATGCCAAGGCGGGCAGTGCGGTGGCGGAGTGGTTAGTGCTGCGGCAGCACAGCAACTCACCCTTGGCCGGGAGATCCTGGGTTCAATCCCAGCCCCCGACCAACAGTGATCTGTGTGGAGTTTGCATGTTCTCCCTGTGTCTGCGTGGGTTTACTCCGGGATTTCTCCGATTTCCTCCCATATGCCAAAAACATGCAAGTTAGGTTAATTGGCATCAAACTGGGGATTCTAAATTGTCCTTAGGTATGACTGTGAGAGTGAATGGTTGTCTGTCTCTCTGTGTTGGCCCTGCGATGGACTGGCGATCTGTCCAGGGTGTACCCTGCCTCTTGCCCAAAGATGCTGGGATAGGCTCCAGCCCCCCCGTGATCCGAAAAGGATTAAGCGGAAGAAGATGGATAGGTCCATAAAGGCAGGCGCGGAGTGGTCGTCGGGAAGGGTGGGACAATTCCCAGTGGACTGGCCACAGTGTGGACTGCTTGTGTTGGACCTGTTATTGGTCAGTAGTTCTTTGCTGTCTGAGGTACATTGAATGTACCACAGGGCTGCAAAGAGAAAGGGGTAGCAGAAGGGGATGAGAAGTTAAGCGCAAGTTATGCACCCGCGTCAACGCAGCAGCGACATGCATTCCTATTGCGTCGTCCGACATGTTGGCAATTGAAGCCATAAGAGTTGTGATTGGTCCGCTTTCTCTCCTCCTTCACATTTCCTGGTTCTCGTCGCTGCTGTGCTCTGCTCATTCACAGCGGCACAACTTCCAAAGCAAGTCGGTTAAACATCTGTCCAAATTCAAAAGAATATTGAGGAAGCAACCACATACAGAACATTTTGTTGCTCATCATAACCCCAGTAATTACACAGATTGTCAAATAATGGCAGCGGCGGTGGTCGCGCGCACCGTTTTCTCCGGCTTCTCTTTGTGCAATGATCGTATGAAAAGCTGCTTTTTCTTAACATTTATTAGCGCCAACTCCATCACAATCTGCTCTTGTCCGCTGCTATTTCATAAACAAAAAACACAACGAACACAAACCATTGTACACATTGGCTAAAATCCATTTTGGAAACTGAACAATGCATTTCACCCAACACACAAGAAAAAATTGCCAATCACTGCGTCGGTGACGGACGTCAGTAATGGCATTGATGTGATGTGGGTGCATAAATCCCCCTTTAGAGTAGAGCTCCAACAAGTTAAGCCTTATTCATGCTGCATTTCCCCTCTGGTCCGCTTTGGTCCGCCTGCGCTTTGGACGAGCCCGGCGCGCATGCGGCATTGTACATGTTCACTTTTTTTCATCTACCATCTTCATCTACCAGGCCAAGTGGTTGACACAGGCACACAACTGTTATTTGTAGTTTCGCCCCAGCCCTATGGGTAGCGCAAATGCACTAACATGCCAGATTGTGCACCGGCTATAAAAACGAGAGTGACACACATTTTTTTGTAGCAGCAACAACGGCATTGTTTCAAGGAAAAGGAAGAATTACCATTTTCCAGTGCTCTTCTCCGCTCAAGCTGCTGCTGCTGCAGAAGGATTCATGTATATTTATTCTTGTCTTTCACATCCTCATTGTCTTCCTCATCTACTTTGTCTTTGTATGCTGTGTTGGTAGCGCCACCTCGTGAATGGGACGTTCAGTCTTTTGCTGTCATCGCGTTCAGGTTGTGGGCAGGCTGTGCGGTCATAAAATTTGAGCTGCACGCAGTCGTCCACAGAAGAGCCCTGTGTACACTAGCGGACTGGAGAAGATGACGTAAATTTCATCACACGAGGTTTCCGGTTGCATGTATGTGGACAGCGAAGGTGCAGCATGAATCCAGCTTTAAGGTTACCCTTTGTACACTGTTGTAAGGCATGCGTCATGGCCAAAGGTGGCATCTATCTGGGCCCATTAAAGCTCTAAGGTAAATATCTGCCTCCTGCCACGCTCATTTTACACACACAGACCGTTGTGCTACACTATGTATACAGAGCACTATGAACACAATTGCCTGGCGGTGTCAGTAAGCATGTCTATGTTTGGCACTTGCTTCAGACCTGCTGCTGGTTAAAAAAAAGAGAATGCCTATCAGTATTAAAAATGGAGATAAGTGTCCTGTGAGCGGCAAAATGAAAAGTCGTAGTGGGGGGCAGAAGAATTAAAAAGAAAAAAAGCTCTTACCACAGATGCAGAAAAATACTGTGCTCTGTTTTCCAGTCATTATATTTGCATTATTGATGTAGTTTTATTCTTTTTTGTCTCTTTATGGCTCATTGCAGAAGTCCTAATACTGGCTCTGCATTGAGTAATTATCTAAATAATTTTTGTAAAATAAATCCACATACCGTGAGTAAATATATAAAATATATTTTTCCATCCAGGTTAAACTCACGCTGCAGTTTATGCTCTGTCCAGGTGCGTAGCCAGCCCCCTCAGCCCCCCCCCCCAAAAAAAAGAAAAAAGGGAGAAAAAAGAAAAGAAAAATGTAAATAAAGAGCAGGTTTTGAGTAGTTTGCATTGAAAATGTCAAGAAATCTGTAGCTGACAAGGGCTGAAGCTAAAGCTTCACCCCGGGCGAATGCCCCGGGCATTCAGAACGGTGGTGGTGGTGGTTGGGGTTCAGCCCCCCCCTCACAAATTCCTGGCTACGCCACTGCTGTCAATCCATTTTTATATAGTGTTTTAAAGTGCTTTCCAGATTTTATAATTTAGGTATATTCCTTTTTTAATCACTGTTTCTCCTTTCTACTCTCATATGCATATTTTCTGTGCAGAGATTTTGAAAAGGTGTTTAAACCTTTAAATTGTTTTAACTAGAAAGATAGCACATTTGGTGGCTCATATATGGTAATGTATGCAATCATCATAGTCATTCATCATCATAATACAGTATGATTATAACAGCCCCTGGCTCTGCTAGTTGTGCTGAAAAAAGTTACAGGAGCCATATTTTCATAGTTAAGTCCTTACATATTTATTTCAGAGCATTTATGTAATAGTTTGTTTTTTCAACACAACAATTGTGTGATAATTGCTTTTTACAATACTTCTTTTTTGATGTTACCCTGGGGTGTCTGGATCCACCCCTTGGGGGGGGGGGGGGTGCACTGCCATGATCCTGGGCATGGGTGGGGGTTGTGCCCAGTTTCCAGTTTGAGTTCAGTCTTTTTCTGTTTGCTTATTTCTTTATTTATCATGGTCTGTTGTGTTTTATCTGTTTATCTTTGGAATATTTATATTCTTGGTTTTGTACTTATTGTCTTGTGTATTTATTGTGTGTTATTTTGTATTTATGATATTAGTTACATCTTTTTGGGGGTTGTGTTATCTTGTTCTTGTGTGGTTATTTGGTTACCGGTCTATGCTTTTAGTGCTGTGCAGCTTCCGGCTGTCAAACTCCTCACGATCAGGTATGTTTTTTCTTTCCTCCACGTCCCTCAGCCGTGAGCCCCGGTTCCCTTCGGGTGTGACTCCGGCTGAATTATTCTCTTTTCCCCCAGCGAGTCTGAGCGCCTCAGCCTGTATTTTTCCCGAGCTGTTCGTCCCCCTCCTGGTCATGAGCCCCGCTCTCCTCCGGCACTCTCTTCCTCTTATTTGTAAGTGTAGTGTTTCTGTGTCATGTTTGTCTTTTTGTTAATAAATGTGCAAAACTCGGCGTGTGTTTGGTGTCCTTTATAGCCCTTGAGAAGGGCGATTTATGACAGAAGGACACAACCAGTGTGGACACCAACCTCTGTGGGTTTTTGCTTTTTTCTTTTTCTCCTTTTTCTCCCATTTTATATTTTTCCTTCCTCACGTGTTTTTCCCTTCCTGAAGTCCACTTTCAGGTTCAGGTTCAGGTTCAGGTTACTTTATTTGTACCCGTAGGTAGATTTGTTTTGCAGTTGGTGACATCCATATTTACAAGCCACTAATTACATTCAACATAGACACAAACACAGGCACACATCTTACAAAATAGGTAAATATAAAATATGTACAATATAATTTTTATAGCTTGTTCAACTCTTTGACAGCAGCAGGGACAAAGCTGTTTTTGTAGCACTGGGTTCTACTTTTTGGGACAGCAAACCTCCGTCTGGAGGGAAGAAGGTGAAAGTTGCAGTGCAAAGGGTGGGAGTCATCATTTAAAATCGAGTCGGCCATCCTCTGTACTTGTCTGGTGTACAGGGATGTCAGGCTCAGCTGTGACTCACCAAGCAAACGACTGGACCATCTGACTACCTGATCCAAGGATTTCCTCTGTTTCAGTTTTATCTGACCAAACCATGACATTAAAGAAAAGGATAAAACAGATTCAATAAAAGCCCGATAGAACATAGTCATTATGGTTCGGTCAATTTGGAAGCGTGCAAGTTTCCTCAAACAATGCAAATTTTGCTGACCCTTTTTGCACACCCTTTCACAGTTCACCTCAAAGTTCAATCCACTATCAATAATCGTCCCAAGATATTTGTATGATTGTACACATTCGGTGGTCTGGCCTTTTAGTATGGTGACTTTGTGCCTGGGAGTTTTCCTCCTAAAGTCAATAATCATATCTTTCGTTTTTGTTGTATTCAGCTGCAGGTAGGAATCCTCACACCAGTGAACAAAGTCATCAACTACTGGGCCGTGGCCACTCTCACCATCCTGGAGGAGACTGACAATGACTGAGTCATCAGCATACTTTATAATGTGTCTGTTGTCATGTCTGCTCCGACACATGTTTGTGCACAGGATGAAGAGTAGTGGTGACAACACACACCCCTGAGGAGAGCCAGTAGAAGAGCACTTTAGGTCAGACAATGTGCCATTGACCCTTACTCTCTGCGTCCTGTTGGTTAAGAAATCCAGAATCCAACCCACCAGATTATTGCTTAAATCAAATTGTTGCAGGAGCCTTTCAACTAAAATATGAGGTTGGATTGTATTAAAGGCAGAAGAAAAGTCCACAAATAAAAGCCTGGCATGTGTCCCATTAAAATCCAGATGTTTAAAAAGCATGTCAAACAGAGTGACAGTGGCGTCCTCCACTCCTCTGTGAGGCCTATAGGCAAACTGCAGAGGATCCAATGCATGTTCAGTCTGCCTTAGGACCTCACATCTGACCAGTTTTTCAAAAATTTTCATTAAAATTGAAGTCAAAGCAACTGGTCTAAAGTCATTTACCGTTTTAGGACAGCTGGATTTTGGAACGGGAACAACCACGGCATCTTTCCAGATCTTAGGCACATGTTGTGTCTGTAAGGACTTATTGAAAATATAATGAAATATAGGACTCAGTTCATGTGCACAGGACTTTACCAGGCGTCCACATGTATTATCAGGGCCCTGACTTTTGTTCACTTTTACAGCGCGGAACTCCCTTTTAACATCCTGCATCTCAATATTAAAGTACTGATTGTCTTTGAGTTTCTGTTTCAAATCTTGGATTTCTGTGCTAAAATCAAAGGAGTCAAAACGACCATAAAAACAGTTAAGAGCATTAGCCAGCTCTGTGTCTGAACTAAAACCATCTAAAAACACACGATTACTGTGCTCTGTGCTCTGAAGGCCTGCAATAGTTTTCATACTGGCCCAGGCCGAACCAAGTTTATTTGCTGCCATCTTGCTTTCCAACTCTGATTTATAATTCTGTTTTGCTCTTAAAATTTCGGCCTTCAGCTCCTTGGTGGCAACCTGTAGCTCAGAAACAGACCCCTGTTTAAAGGCAAGAGCTTTCCTCTGTAAGCAGGATTTAACTGATTTAGTTACCCATGGTTTGTTGTTGGGGTATATTTTGACACGTTTACGTGGAACAATCTTATTTTGACAGTAAGCCATGTATGAGCATGTGAGCTCAGCCAGAGAGTCCAAATCATCCCCGCAGGCCATTATGAACATCTTCCAGTCTGTACAGTCAAAGCATTCCTGGAGGCTGTGCTCTGAATCTTCTGTCCACACATCAATGTCTCTCATCTCCACCTTGCCTCTTCTGAGAGCAGTTTTATATGTGGGCAGCAAATGAACACAGTTGTGATCTGATGATCCTAAAGGAGGAAGGGGGAGTGATTTATAGGCCCTCTCTATGGATCCATAGCACAGGTCCAATGTCTTTTTTCGCCTGGTTGGGCAGGAGACATACTGATGAAAGTTTTTAAGTGTCTTCTTTAAAGAAACATGGTTGAAATCCCCAAGAATGAAGTTTGGCGCCTCTGGAGAAATTGACTGCAGCCGCTGCACCACATCAGAGATGGTGCTGGAGGCGGAGTCAGCGTCTGCCCTCGGATGAATGTACACAACTGTGATGAAAAGTTGGGGAAACTCTCGAGGCAAATAAAAGGGGCGAAGCGACACAGACAGCAGCTCCACATCGGGTGTACAGATGCGCTCTCTGACCGTGACAGATGTGCAGTACTGCTTATTAATGTATAAACATACGCCGCCCCCCTGACGCTTCCCAGTTACCTCTTCCTGCCGATCCGAGCGCAGCGGAGCTCCAAAGCCGTCAATCCACAGGTCTGCATCTCGATCATGCGCAGTAAGCCAAGATTCAGTGAAAGCCATGATGCAGCAGTTTTTAAAATCCTTCTGGTAACGTACGTTGCCTTGAATTTCCTCCACCTTGTTTCTCACAGACTGTGCATTCCCAAAAATGATCGAAGGAAGAGGAATGTTACCAAACTGACGTCTCCTAAGGCGCAATTTCACACCTCCATGTCTTCCACGCTTCCTCCTGCCGCTTCTTTTTTCACCGCTGTGTCCGTCTCTCAAAATAAAGTCCGGCAGTTCAAGTTTGGGCTCAATCACAGACGCTGCATCAGCTGTGTTAAAGCGTAGCAACACGTCCCTGGAATATTGTATTCTGCCCGCTATTCTGCTCGCCATGGAGCCGAACGCGTTTACCTCAGAGACAAAGAGCCACAGCACAGAAAGCAGCAGTGCGAGAGAGGAGAGGAAATCCATGTTACAGATACCAGGGAGCTCTTTGCCATATATTCCACAAACACTCCAGGGCAGAAACGACACAGAGGATTTTCTAAAAACGTAAAAAAGTACAAAAAAAACACACACACACACACGCACACACGCACTATATCATCAAGCTGCTGGTCGCTGCGTGCGCATGCGCCCATCCGCCCACCCACTCTCCTCCGGCACTCTCTTCCTCTTATTTGTAAGTGTAGTGTTTCTGTGTCATGTTTGTCTTTTTGTTAATAAATGTGCAAAACTCGGCATGTGTTTGGTGTCCTTTATAGCCCTTGAGAAGGGCGATTTATGACAGAAGGACACAACCAGTGTGGACACCAACCGCTGTGGGTTTTTGCTTTTTTCTTTTTCTCCTTTTTCTCCCATTTTATATTTTTCCTTCCTCACGTGTTTTTCCCTTCCTGAAGTCCACTTTGCCAGCATGTCAGCCCACACGAACTTCAGCTAATTAATAGTGGACATTATTTCTGATGCTCGTGCTGACCACACTCCCGAGGAGCTCCTGCAAGTTTTTTCCAGTGTGGCAGAGGTCAATGAAGCATGGTCCAGCCTGTGGGGGTATCCGGAACTCACGTCCCTCCTCATGTCAGTTTCCAATACCCAACACATGCTCCGCAGGCTGGAGGGAGGCTCACATATGTCTGAAACTGAGCCAAGGGGAGCACATCCCCAGGTGCAGACGCCTCTTGAGACATCCCCTGCTCCACACTGTGTTCCGTCTGTGCCTGTACTGAAGAGGAGTCATCCTCGGGTACAGAGACCTCGCCCTCCTCACCAGATGACTCCCGCTGTTTCTGGATGGACTTCGCCTGGACTCACAGCAGCAGTCACCATCATGCCCCGGCAAATAAGGCAAGTGTGCACTCATTCTCTTCCACATGAAAATGAAATTCCTTGTCTTATTACCAGTGGTGAGGCTCAGCATCAGCAGTCCACCTTGGCTGAGTCCTCACCACCTGCTGCTGTCACCTGTTCCTCCCCCGTCTCTTCTGTGCCTCCTCCCACTGAACCCGAGCGTCAGTCAGCCCTGGGATGGAGCCACCGGATGACGGAGGAGCCTGCAGCCCTAGAGAGCCCCACGCCAGTCCCGCAGTCACGTCCCAGACAGAAGAGGAATGGTCCTGGGGTCCTGAAGCCTGAGCCAACAAGGAAGTGTCCCCTGGTTTCAGTTACTCGGGACTCGCCGTCAGTGGTGAGGAGACCTCCAGCCCCAACTGCTACACTGGCAGAACCTCTGGCACAGGTTGCTACACCTGGAGGTTCTTCAGCTGCACCTACCATCATGCCTGCAGCGGGGGCCGTTGCAGCAGAGTTGTCGGAGTCCTGGACGGCAGTGGAGCTTGAGTCCACGCAAGTACTCAGTTGTGTTCCCACACTTACAGATTTTGAGAATTCTTGTGTGGCTCTTGGTGGGGAGAATCAGTTGCAGACATCCTCTGCTCCTGAGCTCTCCTTACCAGGCTCCACTGCTGCCGGTGATTCTCCGGTGTTTTTCCCTTCCTCCCTGTGCGAGGTGGCAATGTTAGAGGTGGAACATCGGGTGAGCAGAGTTGAGGTGCCCCAGCCTGGATTGCCGGAGTCCTGGACGGCGGTGGAGCTAGAGCTCAGGCAAGTTCTCTTTTTTCCACTTTATCTGTCTTAGAGAATCTTGCCTGGCTCTTGGTAGGGAGGACCAAGTGCATCCGTCAGCCCCACTGCTGCCGGTGACTCTGACCCTGTGGTTGTTTCTGTCTCTGTTCCTTTGCTTGAGCCATCACCTAAGGTCACCGAGGGTCCTCCACGTCCACCTGAGGCCACTGTGGGTTCCCCCTCTCTGCCAGAGGTCTCCGTGGGTCCCCTCTCTCCGCCAGAGGTCTCCATGGGTCCCCCCTCTCCACCAGAGGTCTCCGTGGGTCCCTCCTCTCCGCCAGAGGTCTCTGTGGGTCCCTCCTCTCCCCCAGAGGTCTCCGTGGGTCCCCCCTCTCTGCCAGAGGCCTCCGTGGGTGCTACGCCTCAGTCCGAGGCCTCCGTGGATGCTACATCTCAGTCCGAGGCCTCCGTGGGTGCTACGCCTCAGTCCAAGGCCACCGTGGGTGCTACGCCTCAGGCTGAGGCTGCTGTGGGTGCTTCGCCTCTGCCCGAGGCCATTGAGGTTCCTCTGCCTCCACCAACACCTGAGGTTGTCATGGGTCCCTCACCTTTGTCGCAGAGTGTTGGGGGTCATCAGGTGTTGGTGGAGGTCTCTGCTGGTTGGTCGTCCTCACCGCCTGGTTTTCTCGCTGGTCAGCCACTTTCCTCCACTGGCCCTTGCATTGGGCAGCCACGCTGGTGCCATTCCTATGGACAGTCCTCCCACTTATCGGCCACCCTACTCATTAGGGTTCTGCCTCCTGGCTCCTGCGGTCTGGGGAAGGTGCTGGGGCCGGCTGCTGCCCCTGGGGGGAAGGGGTGCATTGTGCGCCATGGCCCGCTGGCTCAGGGATGCTGGGAGACCACCTGATGGACTGCCCCTTCTGCTTCGGTGGTCCTGGAATGCGGGGTGGCCACCTGACCTGTTCCAGCACATGCCCCAGTGGTCATGGGACTCTGGTAGGCCACCCAAACTGCCTCATTTATTTATCCAGTGGTCCTAGAGTCCTGTACTACCACCTGTTGTACAGTGTTGTGGGTCATGAATATTTTCTTTTGAGTTTTTTTTTTTGGTTCATTTCGGTCCCTCTGTGCCTGGTTCCCCCTCCTCCCGCCCGGGGTGGGTTGTTTTTCTTGTGGGGGGGGGGGGGGGGGTCTCTTTTGTGGGTGTGTCCTCTTTTCTTTTTTGATGTTACCCTGGGGTGTCTGGGTCCACCCCTTGAGGGGGAGCACTGTCATGATCCTGGACACAGGTGGGGGCTGTGCACAGTTTCCAGTTTGAGTTCAGTCTTTTTCTGTTTATCTTTGGAATATTTATATTCTTGGTTTTGTCCTTATTGTCTTGTCTATTTATTGTGTGTTATTTTGTATTTTTGGTATTCGTTACATCTTTTGGGGGGGGGGGGGTTGTGTTATCTTATTCTTGTGTGGTTATTTGGTTTCTGGTCTACGCTTTTATTTTAACAGTGCCGTGCAGCTTCTGGCTGTCAAACTGCTTTGCGGGCTACACAGCTGTCACTCGTTTGATTATTTACTCATTCATGTACCCACGCCTGTCATGCATGAATCAGCTGTTTACACACCTATTTAAGGGCATGACAACTTTTTCCCGTTGTCGTATCCTACTGTTATTTTCCTCAGTAGTGCTATGTTTGATAGCACTACTGGTTGTGAGCCCCGCTTTCCTCCGGTGCCCTTTTCCTCTTATTTGTAAGTGTAGTATTTCTGTGCCATGTTTGTCTTTTTGTTAATAAATGTGCAAAACTCACAGCATGCGTTTGGTGTTCTTCATAGCCCTTGAGAAGGGCGATTTATGACAGTTTTGTTTACCTAAACAAGTACATACCCCATCTTCAGAAGAGTTGTAACACTTTAGACCAGAAATCCAGGATTTAACATTTTAGTTATTAGACTGTATCTTATTTTAGACCTTGATGTATCCTATGGAACAATATTTTGATTTTTTTTTTCTTTAGAGCGTATATTTAGCCATTGGTTGAATGCAAACAGCAGTCAGCAAAACTGAAAATATGGCTTTTGTTTATCTGAAAAGGTGGAGAAAGAAGCAACAGCACCACAGCTGCTTCTGCAGAGGCTGAGTATCCAAGTTCAGAGTCAGACACTGATCAGGAACCTTCAGGTACAACTTAGACCCCCAGTCTTTTTCAGACCAACAAAATGTGCAGAGGGATAGGGAGAGAGGTCCAGGGCCTAGTCCAGAATGAGAAAATGATTAATTAATTGACAAAAAATATTCAAAAAATGGATATTTATCCTCCCACCTAAAGGTTGTAACCGCATTTATATAGTTCGACACTTGATATGCATATTTGATGGTGTACATACATAGCAGCGATGGTTTCTGGTTCATAACAATGGCGTGGCCTGTATGTAGTCAAATTCCCGGCCTGAATTTTAATCCCAGTCTTTCCATGCATGCAGATTTTGGAGCAACATATACTGTCACCCAAGCAACATCTTTTTCAGGAATGTCCCTACTTATGTCAGCAAGACAATGCCAAGCCAATAATGGCAACAACGGCTTGGCTTCATAGTAAAAGAGTGCGGGTACTAGATTGGCCTGCCTGCAGTCCAGACTTGCGTCCCATTGAAAATATGTTGCAGGAATCAAATTCAAAATGAGTGAATATTTGCAAAAAAAACAAAAATGGAAAATAAAATAAAGTTTATCCATTTAAAAATTAAATATCTTCTCTTTGTAGTGTATTTTTAAGTCATTGCATTCTGTTTTTATTTACACTGTACACGTCTCAACTTCATTGGAATTGGGATTTGTATGAATGTTAAACAGTACATGTTTTTCACAAACTGGTCTGACTCAGGCCACACTACTGCAGCAGGAGTGCGAACAGGTCCTCCAACTAATCCCTCAGAATATATTTAGTTCTTTATAAATGAATAAAAGCTCACCCAGTCACTAAGACTGTCCTCTAACATTTTTCATGTTTTAGTTGGGGGAGGCAGTCTTATTGCTTAAGGGAGCTCTTATTACCTCCGCCAAGGAGGTTATGTTTTTACCGGGGTTTGTTTTGTCTGTTTGTTTCTTTGTTTGTTTGTCTGTCTGTCTGTTACCAACATAACTCAAAAAGTTATGAACGGATTTTGACAAAACTTTCAGGACAAGTCCGAAATGGGACAAAGAAGAAATGATTAGATTTTGGGAGTGATCCGGATCCAGGAATTTTTTAAAGGATTCTTTAACATTACGAGATAGGGCCATTTTTAGCATATGTGTATATAACTCCACAATAAATGGTTAGGACGCTTGCCAGAAAAATACAGGATAAGATCCCAATAGGTTCTAGGAAATATCAAAGACTGATCCGGATCCTGCAAAAAATCTGGATACTGTGATCCACAACAGGAAATAATAGGGGATCTTTGGAATTTTCATCATTGTAAGGTAACAAATTAAGATATAAACATACAACAAACACCAAAATATAGCCAAGACACTGAGGAATCAGTAGTATGCCAGTGGATTTGTTGTATCTTCAAGACCTATGGAGCTATATCCAGAAGAAAACCGCCATTACCGGTACCGAAAAAGTGATTTTTGTCAATAACTACTGAACTAATAAAGATATCAATGTGAATCCAATTGCTAAAGGTATGTTTTGATGGTCAAGGACTCTGAAAATATAGATAAAATAAATGTAGGACTATTATATTTGGGGAAAATCCCAATATTAGGGGGAACTGAGGTACTTGGCGGAGGTCTGCACTCTCCGAGTGCTTTTCTAGTTTTATTATTATCATTTTTTTAGAAAGAGGTGAACTTTTTTCCGAGGTCTACAGCAGTTATCTGCATGAAGGAGAATGTGCTTTTGAAGGTTGCATTCTGAGTCCTATTTGCCATTATATTTACACTTTAATAAACTGTGAGGTCATATGAAACATGTAAAACCTCCAAAAGCACAATACATCTTGCATAAGCATATTTTATTTCAACTCATGAAAATGTACCTTATACTAAGTCCTTGGTCCTTTGAAAATGTGTAGATTAGAAATTTTTCCCATGAAGCCATGTACAGTCAGAGAACACTGATTACTAACTGGTAACATACGCTGAGCAGAGAGGCCTCTTGGATAAAAAGGTACAGTGCTGTGAAAAAGTATTTGCCTCTTCCTGATTTCTTATATTTTTGCATATTTGTCACACTCAAATGTTTCAGATCATCAAACAATTGTTTTATTAGACAAGTATAACCCAAATCAATACAAAATGCAGTTTTAAAATGATGATTTCATTTATCAAGGAAAAAAATAGTATCCAGTGACCCTATGTGAAAAAACTAATTGCCTCCTAAACCTAATAACTGGTTCTTCCACCCTTGACAGCAACAACTGCAATCAAGCATTTGCAATAACTGACAATGAGTCTTTTACATCGCTGTAAAAATTGAAGGGATTGAGCTTGAGGTTATGAACTGATGGCCGGACAGTCTCCTTCAGGATTTTCTGGTAGAGAGCAAAATTCATAGTTGCATGAGTTACGGTAAGTTGTCCAGGTCCCGAAGCAGCAAAGCAACCCTAGACCATCACACTACTACCACCATGTTTGACTGTTGGTATGATGTTCCTTTAATGAAATTCTGTTAATTTTATGTCAGATGTAATGGGATGCCTGGCTTCCAAAAATGAAGACATAATGTTTTAACTCTCACTATAGATGATGTTCCATCAGCTGAGAACATATCTAGTACATCCAAATATTTCAACTTTTGTCTCGTCAGTGCACAGAATATTTTCCTAAAAGTCTTGGGGATCATCAAGATGTTTCTTGGCAAATGTGAGACAAGCCTATGTGTTCTTTTTGGTCAGCAGTGATTTTCACCTTTGAACTTTTCCATGGATAACATTTTTGCCCAGTCTCTCTCTTATTGTTGAATCATAGATAGATAGATAGATGTCTCAGAAAGATCAAGGCCATCACAGGAGACCCCTCACATCCCGCCCACCACCTGTTTGACCTACTCCCGTCTGGACGACGGTTCAGATCAACCAGGTCCCACACCTCCAGACTTACAGTCTCTTCCCCTGGGCCATCTGGACTGCAAACAGTCAGACCCCCCCCCCCCCCGCAGCCCCCTCTTTTCCCGAATTCTTAGATGCACAGAACTGAGTGTCAGGAATCTGGGTTTGGCTGTTCCAAACCCAGTTCTAACTTATTAGTTATTTGCGCTATTTTCTATCTGGTGCGTCTGGGAGTTCTTGGCCTCCGCTTCCTGACAGCTTGGGCATGTCCCCTTCTCCTGTCAGTGCCATCAGCTGTGCTTGGTTAATGGGTGCTCCCACACACATACACATGTGCACACACATTCATTCTCATTCACACTCTCAGACACTCACTCATGCACACCTGAGGTTTATTAGTCCAGCCCACGCTTTCCCACACCGGCGATCTCTTTCCTCATTTAGGTTATTATTATTTAAATGAGGAGTTAGTAGGAAGAGATCGCAGCAGCATTCGCCCTCATTCGTGGCAACTAGCTCTCCACAAATGTTGTACAACTTCCTTCACTCATGCAGCCTGACATTTACAGACGTTAGTAGCTGATCGTGCGTGTTTTCCCTCATCCGCCAGACTACACAGGAAGCCCTGGATCGCTCCAGTTCGGTGAGTCATTTGCCTTTCTCCCTGTGCGGGCAGCAACTTTGCAGCACTAGGCTTCCCCGTAACCGCGTAATGCCGCACGAGGATTTATGACACTGAGGACCTTTTTAATTATCATAATAACACACCTGTCTTTGCACTCTGCACTTTCATGTACATTGACCCATCCGTGAAACCACTACCATACCTGTGTATATAAGTACCTGTTGGGCTATTTTTATTTCTATTTCTGACGTATGTGTAACTGTGTTTTATCAAATCAGTCTCTCTTTATTGCTCAGTAGCCTGGTGGAGCACCCACAATTTTGTTGTACTGTACAACTGTACAATGACAATAAAGCCTATTCTATTCTATTCTATTCTATCCCAAACTGGGAAATTACAGTGTAACAGCAGCATGACAGTAGACAACCAAAACGATATAAACACACACAGCATAAAAGAAAAGGGGATTACCAATGGAAAGTAAAACTGCCTAAATAACTTAGTATATACATCGCAGATGAATAAATGATGACCCATATAGATAGGTGAATCGTACTTGCTGTACAACGCTAGACTATCAGGTGCAGGGTGCAATGTGAGGTACCAATTATACTGTAAGGTGCAGCATGGCAGCGTAGTTGTGACCAGAATTCAACATTAGAGTGAGTTATTGTACAGTAAAATGGCGTGGGCAGGAAAGATTTCCTGTACCTGACTGCTTGGCAGTAAAACTGTAGCATTCTGCTGGAGAAAGTGCTCCGCTATCTGTCCAGTGTATTGTGGAGGGGGTGATCAGGATTATCTGTGATGTTGATAATTGGAACCACCAAAGTTCCAATTATCAACATCACTACCAGAAGAGATTAGCATTGGTACAGAGCCACTACTCAAGTGCAAGACTTTCAAGTATCTAGGGAGTACTGTTTCAGAGAAACAGTACTCTGCGATGCATATACTACGCAGTACTCTGCGATGTATATACTAAGTTATTTAGGCAGTTTTACTTTCCATTGGTAATCCCCTTTTCTTTTATGCTGTGTGTGTTTATATCGTTTTGGTTGTCTACTGTCATGCTGCTGTTACACTGTAATTTCCAATTATCAACATCACTACCAGAAGAGATTAGCATTGGTACAGAGCCACTACTCAAGTGCAAGACTTTCAAGTATCTAGGGAGTACTGTTTCAGAGAATGTGAGGCTGGATGATGAACTATCTCTCAGAATAGGAAGAGCGAGTGCTGTGTTTAGAAACTTGAGGGAGAGACTGTGGAACAATCGACATGTGTCTATCCGTGTGAAATGCAGAGTGTAGAGAGCGACAGTACTGGCTACTCTATTGTATGGTGCTGAAACTTGGACTGTCTAGTGCAGGTGAAGAAACTCCATGCATATATGATGAGACACCTTCAAGCCATAATGAACATCTCATGGAAAGACAAGATAACCAACATAGAAGTGTTGAAATGAGCTGGTCTACCATCAATGGAGGACATGCTAATACAGATGAACTTGAGATGGCTCGGACCTGTTGAGAGGATGGACCACCAGCGTCTCCCTTGGCAGTTACTCTACTCATAGTTATGCAAGGGCAAACACAATCAGGGTAGACCAAGGCTCAGATTTAAAGACACTGTAAAAAGAAACTTGAAGAAGTTGGACATAGACAGGAGTTCCTGGCAGTGGAAGGCTAAGGACAGAGCTGTGTGGAGGAATCTGATCAGACCTAAATGAAACAGTCATTGTTGCCCACGACAGACTGCTATGATGGTGATGATGATGGATCGCAGTTTGTTCAGTGTCCTCCTCTCCATCACAGTCTCAAAGGTCTCCAACCTGAGGCTAATTACAGAAACAGCCTTCTTAATAATCTTGTCAAGTCTGTTGGTGTCATTGGCTCTGATACTGCTACCCCAACAGACAGCAGCAAAGAAGATGGTGCTGGCAACAGCGGCCTGGTAGAAAAGCTCCAGCATCCTGTTGCACACATTGAAGAATCTCAGCTTCCTCAGAAAGTAGAGTCTGCTCATCCCCTTCTTGTACACACAATCGGTGTTAGATTTCCAGTCCAGTCTGTTGCTGATCATGACATCCAGGTATTTGTAGTCCTCCACTACCACCACATCCTCCCCCCTAATCTGCAATGGCTGTGAAGGCGTCCTCTTCTTCCTGAAGTCAGTCAACATCTCTCTGGCCTTGCTGACATTCAGCCTCAGGTGATTTTTCTCTGTCCACTCCACAAATCTGTCTCCCAGTACCCTGTACTCCCCCTCCTCTCCCCCTCTTATACACCCAACAACAGCCGAATCATCAGAGAGCTTCAGAACTGCAGGTGGCATGACTCGGTGTTGTACTGAAAGTGGATGGTGTATAAGGTGAAGAGAAAATCAGGACCAGTGTCCAACCTGAGGCAAGTGAGGCCTGTGGTTCTTTGAATGTTGTTTTTGTTTCTCATCTGTTCTTGAATTTCTTTAGATTATGGCATGATGTGTTGCTTTTTTGAGATTTTTTTTAGTCTATTTCACTTTGTCAGATGTTCTATTTAGGTGATTTCTTGATTCAACAGGTCTGGCAGCAACCTGAAAGGAAGGAGAAGAAAGTAAAAGTTAACAACGGGTTAACGTATTACGGCTTGTTTGCTTGCCTGAGAATGGGCAGTATACCCAGACGAGCCAGCATTGAATGCGTGGAGGAAGCCTCCTTATGTATGTTGGCTGATGAGCAGGTGCAGGTGTGTCCTCTGCCTCAGGTGCAGTGATGAGTATGTGAAGGTGAGACCGGAGGGGAGAGGCGTGCTCTCACTGCCCATGACAGGGCTCCCCTTTCTAGAAATGCCTCTTGGTGGTCCGGCGGGCTTGTCCAGGTGAGCATGGTGGAAAGCCCGGAGAATCCCCTTGTCCAGTATCTGTGATGAGGGGGTCCAGGATTGTTCCTCTGGGCCGTAGCCCTCCCAGTCAACGAGATATTGTAGACCCCGGCCCCGACAGTGAACATCCAGAATCTGTCGCACTGTGTAGACGGGGTGGCCGTCGATAATGCAGAGAGGGGGAGGCGGCTTCGGGGAGGGGGGGCAGAGGGGACTTGCCAAGAGGGGCTTGATGTGACGAACGTGAAAGGTGGGGTTCACCCGTAGGGATGGGGGCAGCGTAAGCTTAACTGACGCGTCGTTAATCACTGGGGAGATGGGATAAAGCCCAAAGAAGCGGGGGGACAGTTTCCTTGACCTCTCTTTAAGAGGAATCTGGCTAGCTGCCAACCAGACCTGCTGTCCCATGGCGTATTTGGGGGCCGGGACCCGTCTCCTGTCAGCAGCGGCCCAGGTGCGCTCCGTGGTGTGGGCCAGGGCGGCCCGAGTAGACCTCTAGACGTGTCAGCAGCACCAAGCGTGGGCCCCTACGAATGGAACCGAGACCTGCCTCTCAGCCACAGGGAGTAGAGGCGGCATGTACCCCAACGACGCCTCAAAAGGGGTGAGTCCAGTAGCTGAGGATATCGCAGAGTTCATGGAGTACTCCATCCAGGTCAGATGCGTGTTCCAAGATGATGGGTTATTGGCTGCTATGCACCGCAAGGCAGCCTCCAAGGACTGATTGGCGCACTCTGCCTGCCCATTGCTCTGAGGATGATTTCCTGAGGAGAGGCTCACAGTAGTTCCCAGGGTCCGGCAAAAGGCCCTCCAGACCTGGGACGTGAATTGTGGACCCCGGTTAGATACAATGTCAATAGGGATGCCGTGGACCCAGATGACGTGATTGGAGAGGAGGACCGCAGTCTCCAAGGCCGATGGGAGTTTAGGAAGGGCCACCAGATGGACTGCCTTGGTGAAGCAATCCATGATGGTAAGGATCACCATCTTGCCGTGGGAGGAGGTCAACCTGGTCACGAAGTCCATGGCGATGTGGGACCACGGCCAACCAGGGATGGGGAGGGGATGGAGAAGTCTGGATGGTGGGGAGGAGTCAGATTTCCCCCGGACGCATGTCTGGCAAGCTCTGACATACTCCCGGACGTCCTGCCGCAGCGTGGGCCACCAGAACATCCGTTGGACAAAGTCGATGGTCCGTGAGATTCCAGGGTGGCATGCAAAGCGACTGGTGTGACCCCATTGGATGACATCACTGCGGAGGGCGGCCAGGATGTACAGACAGTTCTGGGGGCACCCTACTGGCACAGGCTCCTGGGACTGGGCCTGGTGGACCCTCCGCTCAATATCCCAAGTAAGGGCTCCAAGGATGCATGAAGGTGGTATGATGGTTTGGGGGGAGGGGGGGCTACGTCCCCGGAATCAAACTGGCGTGAGAGCGCATCCGATTTGGTATTCCAGACGCCAGGCTGGTAGGTGATGGTAAAATTAAATCGCTGGAAGAACAACGACCAGTGGGCCTGCCTGGCATTCAGTCGGCGGGCCGACCACAAGTACTCAAGATTCTTGTGGTCGGTCCACACAACGATGGGGTGAATGGCCCACTCTAACCAGTGTCTCCACTCCTCTAATGCCAACTTAATGGCCAGCAGCTCTCTGTCCCCTACATCATAGTTCCTCTCCTACTGTTATTCTCCTCAGTAGTGCTGTGTTTGACGCTGAGTGTTTTTGGGTTGCCGTTGAGTTGAACGGGTGTGCTCTGACCAGGTACGTTTTTCCTTTCCTCCACTTCCCTCAGCCGTGAGCCCCGGTTCCCTTCGGGTGTGACTCCGGCTGAATTATTCTCTTTTCCCCGATGAGTCTGACCACCTCAGCCTGTATTTTTCCGGGGCTGTTCTTCCCCCTCCTGGTCATGAGCCCCGTTCTCCTAAGGCACTCTCTTCCTCTTATTTGTAAGTGTAGTGTTTTTGTGTCATGCTTGTCTTTTTGTTAATAAATGTACAAAACTCAGCGTGTGTTTGGTGTCCTTCATAGCCCTTGAGAAGGTGATTTATGACAGAAGGACACAACCAGTGTGGACACCAACCGCTGTGGGTTTTTTCTTTTTTCTTTTTCTCCTTTTTCTCCCATTTTATATTTTTCCTTCTTCCCGTGTTTTTCCCCTCCTGAAGTCCACTTTGCCAGTATGTCAGCCCACACGGACTTCAGCTCTTTTGAGCTAAACGAGGAGAAGTGTTGGGCAGCATAATTAATAGTGGACATCAATTCTGATGCTCGTACTGACCACACTCCTGAGGAGCTCCTGCAAGTTTTTTTCCAGTGGGGCAGAGGTTATTGAGGCATACCCCAGCCTGTGGGGGTATCCGGAACTCACGTCCCTCCCCGTGTCAGTTTTCAACACCCAACGCATGCTCCGCAGGTTGGAGGGAGGCTCACATATGTCTGAACCTGAGCCAAGGGGGTGCACGTCCCCGGGTGCAGATGCCTCTTGAGACAGCCCCTGCTCCGCACTGTGTTCCGTCCGTGCCTGTGCCGAAGAGGAGTCATCCCCGGGTACGGAGGCCTCACCCTCCTCGCCAGATGGCTCCCGCCATTTCTGGATGGACCTCGCTTGGACCTGCAGTAGCAGTCACCATCACGCCCCGGCAAATAAGGCAAATGTGCATTCATTCTCTTTCACATGAAAATGAAATTCCTTGTCTTGTTACTGGTGGTGCAGCTCAGCATCAACAGTCCACCTTGGCTGAGTCCTTACCGCCTGCTGCTGTCACCTGTTCCTCCCCTGTCTCTTCTGTGCCTCTTCCCACTGAATCCGAGCGTCAGTCAGCCCTGGGATGGAGCCGCCCGATGACGGAGGAGCCTGCGGCCCGAGAGAACCCCATGCCAGTCCCGCAGTCATGTCAAAGACAGAAGAGGAACAGTCCTGGGGTCCTGGGGTCCTGAAGCCTGAGCCAACAAGGGAGTGTCCCCTGGTTTCAGCTACTCGGGACTCAACGTCAGTGGTGAGGAGACCTCCAGCCCCAACTGCCACGCTGGCAGAACCACCGGTGTGGGTTGCTACGCCTGGAGGCTCTTCGGCTGCACCTACCATCATGCCTGCTGCGGGGCCCGCCGCAGCAGAGTTGTCGGAGTCCTGGACGGCAGTGGAGCTTGAGTCCACGCAAGTACTCAGTTGTGTTCCCACACTTACAGATTTTGAGAATTCTTGTGTGGCTCTTGGTGGGGAGAATCAGTTGCAGACATCCTCTGCTCCTGAACTCTCCTCACCAGGCTCCACTGCTGCCGGTGATTCTCCGGTGTTTTTCCCTTCCTCCCTGTGTGAGGTGGCAATGTCGGAAGTGGAACGTCGGGTGAGTAGAGTCGAGGTGCCCCAGCCTGGATTGCCGGAGTCCTGGACGGCGGTGGAGCTCGAGCTCAGGGAAGTTCTCTTTTTTTCACTTTATCTGTCTTAGAGAAATCTTGCCTGGCTCTTGGTAGGGAGGACCAAGTGCAACCGTCAGTTGCACCTGAGTCCTGCTTGTCGGGCCCCACTGCTGCAGGTGACTCTGACCTGGTGGTTGTTTCTGTCTCTGTTCCTTTGCTTGAGCCATCACCTAAGGTCACTGAGGGTCCGCCACCTGCACCTAAGGTCATCACGGGTCCTCCACATCCACCTGAGGCCACCGTGGGTCCCCCTCTCCGTCAGAGGTTTCCATGGGTCCCCCCTCTCCACCAGAGGTCTCTGTGGGTCCCTCTTCTCTGCCAGAGGTCTCTGTGGGTTCCTCCTCTCCACCAGAGGTCTTGGTGGGTCTCTCCTCTCCCCTAGAGGTCTCAGTGGGTCCCCCCTCTCTGCCAGAGGCCTCCGTGGGTGCTACGCCTCAGTCTGAGGCCTCCGTGGGTGCTACACCTCAGTACGAGGCCTCTGTGGGTGCTACGCCTCAGTCTGAGGCCGCCGTGGGTGCTATGCCTCAGGCTGAGGCCGCCGTGGGTGCTACACCTCAGGCTGAGGCCGCCGTAGGTGCTACGCCTCAGGCTGAGGCTGCTGTGGGTGCTTTGCCTCTGCCCGAGGTCGTTGAGATTCCTCTGCCTCCGCTGACACCTGAGGTTGTCATGGGTCCCTCATCTTTGTTGCAGAGTGTTGGGGGTCACTGGGTGTTGCTGGAGGTCTCCACTTGTTGGTCGTCCTCTCCGCCTGGTTTTCTCACTAGTCAGCCACTTTCCTCCACTGGCCCTCGCGTCGGGCAGCCATGCTGGTCGGCCATTCCTACGGACAGTCCTCCCACTTATCGGCCACCCTACTCATTAGGGTTCTGCCTCCTGGTCCCCTCGGTCTGGGGAAGGTGCTGGGGCCGGCTGCTGCCCCTGAGGGGAAGGGGCACATTGTGCGCCATGGCCCACTGTCTCAGGGATGCTGGGAGACCACCTGATGGACTGCCCCTTCTGCTTCGATGGTCCTGGAATGTGGGGAGGCCACCCAACCTGTTCCAGCACATGCCCTGGTGGTCGTGGGACTCTGGTAGGCCACCCAAACTGCCTCATTTATTTATCCAGTGGTCCTAGAGTCCTGTACTACCACCTGTTGTACAGTGTTGTGGGTCATGAATATTTTCTTTTGGGGTTTTTTTGGTTCATTTCGGTCCATCCGTGCCTGGTTCCCCCTCCTCCCGCCCGGGGTGGGTTGTTTTTCTTGTTGGGGGGGGGGGATCTCTTTTGTGGGTCTGTCTTCTTTTCTTTTTTGATGTTACCCTGGGGTGTCTGGGTCCACCCCTTGAGGGGAGCACTGTCATGATCCTGGGCACGGGTGGGGGCTGTGCACAGTTTCCAGTTTGAGTTCAGTTTTTTTCTGTTTTATCTTTGGAATATTTATATTCTTGGTTTTGTCCTTATTGTCTTGTCTATTTATTGTGTGTTATTTTGTATTTTTGGTATTCGTTACATCTTTTGGGGGGGATTGTGTTATCTTATACTTGTGTGGTTATTTGGTTTCTGGTCTATGCTTTTATTTTGACAGTGCTGTGCAGCTTCTGGCTGTCACACTGCTTCGTGGACTGCACAGCTGTCTCTCGTTGTTTGATTATTTACTCATTCATGTACCCACACCTGTCACGCATGAATCAGCTGTTTACACACCTATTTAAGGGCATGACAACATTTCCCCATTGTCGTGTCCTACTGTTATTCTCCTCAGTAGTGCTGTGTTTGATGCTGAGTGTTTTTGGGTTGTCGTTGAGTTGAACGGGTGTGCTCCGACCAGATACGTTTTTCCTTTCCTCCACTTCCGAAGAAGTGGAGGAAAGGAAAAACGTGAAAACCGTGGTTCCAAGGGTGTCATAGCCAGGAGCGGCACTGGGGTTAAGCTCCCAGTGCTCATAAAATGCTCATAAAATGTGCTCATAAAATGCTCCTTATGGCGTGCGTCTCGAAAAGCCTCTGACAACTAAGTCCAACTCCTAGCCTGCCCGTGTGGTTTAGTCTCTAAGCCCGGCGGAACTGCTTTTACTAATAGGAGAAGGGGCGAGGGCGGATCTCTGGCACCTTAAAACCAGATGCTTCGGGTAGATGGTGGCTCGTCAACCTGGGAAGGTAGCCCATCTAGGGGAAGGTAAACCCTGATTTCAAACCTCTGCTGCCTTGCGGCACACCCGGTCACGGGAAAGGCTTCGGGAGTCAACCCTGAGGAAAAATCCGGAGTCGGAGTCCCTAAGGCAGTTCTCTGTTGTGCTCAACATCGTTCTGGCAGCTCCTGCGACATCGTTGATGCCAAACTGTAGCAGCCCTGCTGTTCCTTTGGATTCATCAGTGACGTGGAAAGGGGGGACATGCTGCATGGGCAACATCTTGTCCTCCATATCTTCCTGCCCAGGCTTGAATCCTACCAACGCCCAACGCTGGAAGGTAGAACACCGGATCACTGGAGAGGACACTCCAGCTTCGCCTTTAGCGTAGACAAAACACGGGGAATGACAGTTACCGGTTATAAGCCACCACTCAATTGGCGTAGAGCACAGCGCCAGGGGTTGTTCCCGACGGTGGGAGGGATCATCGGATCTCACTGAACAGCTACCGCCCGCCTCAAGCTGGGCAGCCCCCAGCCAATAAGGTGTTGTCCCACCACAGCTTGCTTTCCTCATTGGGTGCATGGGGATGAGGAGAAGTCTGAACAGCAGGCTGAGAACCTTCGCACCAGGCAAGACAAAAAAACAAGAGACCAACTCTAAAACTGGGAACTTGGAACGTCCGCACTATGATGGCAGGACTCGCTGCTAACCTCAAGGATATCAATGACACCAGGAAGACTGCCATCATCAATAATGAGCTGAAGAGACTGGGAGTGGATATCGCCACTCTCCAGGAAACACGGTTGGCTGACGCAGGCACACTGAGAGAGAAGGACTACACATTCTACTGGCAGGGAAAGGGCAGTGACGAACACAGGGAACACGGAGTGGGCTTTGCAGTGAAGAACACCTTGCTGAAGATGGTGGAACTGGGCAGCAATGGCTCTGCACGACTCCTCACCCTCTGCCTCAACACCGCTCAAGGCCCAGTCACCCTCGTCAGTGTATATGCCCCAACACTGACAGCCACACCAGAGGCAAAAGACGAGTTCTACGAGAATCTCGCAACAACTGTCAGGATCATCCCCAACTCTGAACAACTCATTCTCCTTGGAGACTTCAATGCCAGAGTGGGTGCTGACCACGACTCCTGGCCCTCCTGTCTTGGACCATTTGGCGTGGGCAGAATGAACGACAACGGACAGCGGCTGCTCGAGTTCTGCACATATCACAATCTGGGCATCACAAACTCGTTCTTCAAGACCAAGCCCCAACACAAGGTTTCCTGGCGACATCCGCGCTCAAAGCACTGGCACCAGCTGGACTTGATCCTGACCAGGCGCACCTCACTGAAGAACGTGCTAATCACCCGTTCCTTCCAGAGTGCAGATTGCGACACAGACCATTCATTGGTGTGTTGCAAGGTCAAGCTGCAGCTGAAGAAATTCCATCGTGCTAGACAGCCTGGAAAGGCACGGATTGACACCAGCAAGATGGCCCAACCAGAACTTGTTGAGCAGTTTGCCTCCACCTTTGAGAAGGAACTTGGTGTACCACAAGAAGGAGAATCTGCAAAGCAGAAGTGGGAAGAGCTGCGAAACACCATCCACCGCACAGCCTTGGCTACCTTTGGGAGGAAGACCTCGAAGTCACAGGACTGGTTTGATGCCAAGTTGACCGAGATGACCCCCATCATTGAAGCCAAGCGCTCAGCACTTGCTGAGTACAAGAAGTACCCAAACGAGAAGAATCTCCAGATTCTCAGGGCTGCGAGAAGCAAAGTTCAGCAGACTGCTCGGCGCTGTGCAAACGAGTACTGGACTCAGCTCAGCCAAGACATTCAAACCGCTGCCATAAGAGGGAACATCCGTGGTATGTACGATGGCATCAAGAAAGCACTTGGTCCGGCTCAGAGTCCGGCTTGGTCCGGCTAATCAGAGACATGCTGTTCGCAGACGACGCTGCAGTTGCAACCCACACACAGCAGGAGCTTCAGACCCTGATGGACCGCTTCTCCCAGGCATGCAAGGACTTCGGGCTTACCATCAGCCTGAAGAAGACTAGCGTCTTGGCGCAAGGCACGGAAGCACTACCAGCCATCACCATCGACGACTACAAGCTGGAGGTCGTGAATCAGTTCACGTACCTGGGGTCCACGATCAGCAACAATCCCTCCCTTGATACAGAGATCGACAAGAGGATTGGAAAATCAGCCTTCACACTCACTCGCCTCACCACACGAGTGTGGGGGAATCCCAAACTCTCTGTCAAGACGAAGATGGCAGTGTACAATGCCTGCGTCATCAGCACACTGCTCTATGGGAGTGAGATGTGGACAACATACGCCCGGCAGGAAGAGAGACTGAACTCCTTCCACTTGTGCTGCATTCGCCGCATCCTGGACATATCCTGGCAGGACAGAGTGCCCAACACAGAAGTTCTGTCCTGCGCCGGCCTTCCCTCCATGTTCACTCTACTCAGGCAGCGCAGGCTCCTCTGGCTAGGCCACGTTCACCGTATGGAGGATGGCAGAATCCCCAAAGACGTCCTCTACGGAGAACTGGCGACTGGCAGGAGAGACGTTGGCCGCCCACAGCTGCGCTTTAGAGACGTCTGCAAGAGAGACATGAAGGCCCTGGAGATCAACACAGAGCGCTGGGAGGACCTTGCAACGGACCGTTCCAAATGGAGAGGCACCCTGACCAGACAGCTCAAGGCGGGTGAAGAGAGACTGACTGCTGCAGCAGATGAAAATAGGACCCGCAGGAAGAACCGCCACAGACCCAGCAGCACGGAGACCACCCACAAGTGCGACCTGTGTGACAGGGACTGCCATTCGCGCATCGGTCTGTTCAGCCACAGGCAGTGCTGATCCAGCAGAGTAGACGTTTAGGATTCTCTTCCATGGTCATCATAGACCGACGGAGGCCAACGACTTCCCTCAGCCGTGAGCCCTGGTTCCCTTCGGGTGTGACTCCGGCTGAATTATTCTCTTTTCCCCCGGCGAGTCTGAGCACCTCAGCCTGTATTTTTCCCGGGCTGTTCTTCCCCCTCCTGGTTGTGAGCCCCGCTTTCCTCCGGTGCCCTTTTCCTCTTATTTGTAAGTGTAGTGTTTTTGTGTCATGTTTGTCTTTTTGTTAATAAATGTGCAAAACTCACAGCGTGCGTTTGGTGTCCTTCATAGCCCTTGAGAAGGGTGATTTATGACAGTTTCGTTTACCTAAACAAGTACATACCCCATCTTCAGAAGAGTTGTAACACTTTAGACCAGAAATCCAGGATTTAACATTTTAGTTATTAGACTGTATCTTATTTTAGACCTTGATGTATCCTATGGAACAATATTTTGATTTTTTTTTCTTTAGAGCGTATATTTAGCCATTGGTTGAATGCAAACAGCAGTCAGCAAAACTGAAAATATGGCTTTTGTTTATCTGAAAAGGTGGAGAAAGAAGCAACAGCACCACAGCTGCTTCTGCAGAGGCTGAGTATCCAAGTTCAGAGTCAGACACAGATCAGGAACCTTCAGGTACAATTTAGACCCCCAGTCCTAAATATGTAGGTATGCTGTTAGATGGAGCATAATCAGGGTGCATAGAATTACTGATTGCTCAAGAAGTACAGGCTTAAGTTTATTTACATTTTTATCTCATTCTTCAGACCAACAAAATGTGCAGAGGGATAGGGAGAGAGGTCCAGGGCCTAGTCCAGAATGAGAAAATGATTAATTAATTGACAAAAAATATTCAAAAAATGGATATTTATCCTCCCACCTAAAGGTTGTAACCACATTTATATAGTTTGACACCTGATATGCATATTTGGTGGTGTACAAACATAGCAGTGATGGTTTCTGGTTCATAACAATGGCGTGGCCTGTATGGAGTCAAATTCCCGGCCTGAATTTTAATCCCAGTCTTCCCATGCATGGAGGGTTTGGAGCAACATATACTGTCACCCAAGCAACATCTTTTTCAGGAATGTCCCTACTTATGTCAGCAAGACAATGCCAAGCCAATAATGGCAACAATGGCTTGGCTTCGTAGTAAAAGAGTGTGGGTACTAGATTGGCCTGCCTGCAGTCCAGACTTGCGTCCCATTGAAAATATGTTACAGGAATCAAATTCAAATTGAGTGAATATTTGCAAGAAAACAAAAACGGATAATAAAAAAATATAGTTTATCCATTTAAAAATTAAATATCTTCTCTTTGTAGTGTATTTTTAAGTCATTGCATTCTGTTTTTATTTACACTGTACACGTCTCAACTTCATTGGAATTGGGATTTGTATGAATGTTATACAGTACATATTTTTCACAAACTGGTCTGACTCAGGCCACACTACTGCAGCAGGAGGGCCAACAGGTCCTCCAACTAATCCCTCAGAATATATTAGTTCTTTATAAATGAATAAAAGCTCATCCGGACACTAACACAGTCCTCCAACATTTTTCATGTTTTAGTTGGGGGAGGCAGTCTTATTGCTGAGGGGAGCTCTTATTTTATTATTATCATTTTTTTTTAGAAAGAGGTGAACTTTTTTCCGAGGTCTACAGCAGTTATCTGCACAAAGGAGAATGTGCTTTTGAAGGTTGCATTCTGAGTCCTATTTGCCATTATATTATTTTCAATTACACTTTAATAAACTGTGAGGTCATATGAAACATGTAAAACCTCCAAAAGCACAATACATCTTGCATAAGCATATTTTATTTCAACTCATGAAAATGTACCTTATACTAAGTCCTTGGTCCTTTGAAAATGTGTAGATTAGAAATTTTTCCCATGAAGCCATGTACAGTCAGAGAACACTGATTACTAACTGGTAACATACGCTGAGCAGAGAGGCCTCTTGGATAAAAAGGTACAGTGCTGTGAAAAAGCATTTGCCTCTTCCTGATTTCTTATATTTTTGCATATTTGTCACACTCAAATGTTTCAGATCATCAAACAATTGTTTTATTAGACAAGTATAACCCAAATCAATATAAAATGCAGTTTTAAAATGATGATTTCATTTATCAAGGAAAAAAATAGTATCCAGTGGCACTATGTGAAAAAATTAATTGCCTCCTAAACCTAATAACTGGTTCTTCCACCCTTGACAGCAACAACTGCAATCAAGCATTTGCAATAACTGACAATGAGTCTTTTACATCGCTGTAAAAATTGAAGGGTTTGAGCTTGAGGTTATGAACTGATGGCCGGACAGTCTCCTTCAGGATTTTCTGGTAGAGAGCAAAATTCATAGTTGCATCAGTTACGACAAGTTGTCCAGGTCCCGAAGCAGCAAAGCAACCCTAGACCATCACACTACTACCACCATGTTTGACTGTTGGTATGATGTTCCTTTTATGAAATTCTGTTAATTTTATGTCAGATGTAATGGGATGCACGGCTTCCAAATATTTCAACTTTTGTCTCGTCAATGCACAGAATATTTTCCTAAAAGTCCTGGGGATCATCAAGATGTTTCTTGGCAAATGTGAGACAAGCCTATGTGTTCTTTTTGGTCAGCAGTGGTTTTCACCTTTGAACTTTTCCATGGATACCATTTTTGCCCAGTCTCTCTCTTATTGTTGAATCATAGATAGATAGATAGATAGATAGATAGATAGATAGATAGATAGATAGATAGATGTCTCAGAAAGATCAAGGCCATCACAGGAGACCCCTCACATCCCGCCCACCACCTGTTTGACCTGCTCCCCTCTGGATGACGGTTCAGATCAACCAGGTCCCACACCTCCAGACTTACAGTCTCTTCCCCTGGGCCATCTGGACTGCAAACAGTCAGACCCCCCCTCCCCTCTTTTCCCGAATGCTCAGATGCACAGAACTGAGTGTCAGGAATCACTTATTAGTTATTTGCCCTATTTTCTATCTCGCGCGTCTGGGAGCTCTTGGCCTCCGCTTCCTGACAGCTCGGGCATGCCCCCTTCTCCTGTCAGTGCCATCAGTTGTGCATGTGTGAGTGTGTTCCCACACTCATACACATGCACACACACACGCTCCATTCATTCTCATTCACACAGACACTCACTCATGCACACCTGAGGTTCATTAGTCCAGCCCACGCTTTCCCACACCGGCGAGCTCTTTCCTCGTATAGGTTATTATATTTAAATGAGGAGTTAGTAGGAAGAGATTGCCGCAGCATTCACCCTCATTCGTGGCAGCTAGCTAGCTCTCCACGAATGTTGTACAACTTCCTTTACTCGTGCAGCCTGACATTTACAGACGTTCATCCCTGGATGTTAGTTGTTGACCGTGCATGTTTTCCCTCATCCGCCAGACTACACAGGAAGCCCCAGATTGCTCCAGTTTGGTGAGTCACTTGCCTTTCTCCCTGTGCGGCAGCAACTTTGCAGCACTAGGCTTCCCCGTCACCAGGCTGTAGAGCATCCGGGCGGCACCCTGTATGTCTGGTGGCCATTTAACCCTGCATTCCAATTCTCTGTATTGGTGGACATTACTGGACTTGTCATCTTCATTGGGTTTGTTAATAAAAGTGCACAATCTACTCTCGCTCTCCCCTGGGCCATCTGGACTGCAAACAGTCAGAGCCCCCCTCCCCTCCTTACCGAATGCTCAGATGCACAGAACTGAGGACCTTTTTAATTATCATAATAACACACCTGTCTTTGCACTCTGCACTTTCATGTACATTGACCCATCCATGAAACCACTACCATACCTGTGTATATAAGTACCTGTTGGGCTATTTTTATTTCTATTTCTGACTTATGTTTAATCGTGTATTCTGTAACTGTGTTTTATCAAATTTGTCTCACTTTATTGCGCAGTAGCCTGGTGGAGCACCCACAATTTTGTTGTACTGTACAACTGTACAATGACAATAAAGCCTATTCTATTCTATCCCAAACTGGGACATTACAGTGTAACAGCAGCATGACAGTAGACAACCAGAATGATCGAAACACACACAGCATAAAAGAAAAGGGGATTACCCATGGAAAGTAAAACTGCTTAAATATTTTAGTATATACATCGCAGATGAATAGATGATGACCCATATAGATACGTGAATCGTATTCGCTGTCCAACACTAGACTATCAGGCGCAGGGTGCAATGTGAGGTACCAATTATACCGTAAGGTGCAGCATGGCAGCGTAGTTATGACCAGAATTCAACATTAGAGTGAGTTATTGTACAGTGAAATGGCGTGGGCAGGAAAGATTTCCTGTACCTGACTGCTTGGCAGCAAAACTGTAGCATTCTTCTGGAGAAAGTGCTCCGCTGTCTGTCCAGTGTGTTGTGGAGGGGGTGATCAGGATTGTCTTTGATGGATCACAGTTTGTTCAGTGTCCTCCTCTCCACCTCAGTCTCAAAGGTCTCCAGCCTGGGACCAATTACAGAACCAGCCTTCTTAATAATCTTGTCAAGTCTGTTGGTGTTGCTGGCTCTGATACTGCTACCCCAACAGACAGCAGCAAAGAAGATGGTGCTGGCAACAGCGGCCTGGTAGAAAAGCACTAGCATCCTGTTGCACACATTGAAGGATCTCGGCTTCCTCAGAAAGTAGGGTCTGCTCATCCCCTTCTTGTACACACAATCGGTGTTAGATTTCCAGTCCAGTCCGCTGCTGATCATGACATCCAGGTATTTGTAGTCCTCCACTACCTCCACATCCTCCCCCCTAATCTGAAATGGCTGTGAAGGTGTCCTCTTCTTCCTGAAGTCAATCACCACCTCTCTGGCCTTGCTGACATTCAGCCTCAGGTGATTCTGCTCGGTCCACTCCACAAGTCTGTCTCCCAGTGCCCTGTACTCCCCCTCCTCTCCCCCTCTTATACACCGAACAACAGCCGAGTCATCAGAGAACTTCAGAACTGCAGGTGGCATGACTCGGTGTTGTACTGAAAGTGGATGGTGTATAAGGTGAAGAGAAAATCATGGACCAGTGTCCAACCTGAGGCAAGTGAGGCCTGTGGTTCTTTGAATGTTGTTTTTGTTTCTTATCTGTTCTTGAATTTCTTTAGATTGTGGCATGATGTGTTGCTTTTTGAGATTTTTTTTTTTTTACCCTATTTCACTTTGTCAGACAGGTTCTATTTAGATGATTTCTTGATTCAACAGGTCTGGCAGTAATCTGGCTTGGGTGAGACTAATGAAATTGAACTCAGCTTTCCAAAAAATGTGGTCAAGTGCAGTTAATTCATGATGTAGTGTGTGTGTGGGGGTGTGGGGGAATTACTTTTTGGATAGCTTTGCTTTGTATTTACTCAGGCTATCTTTGTCTAATATTAAAATTTGTTTGATGCAAAAAATATTCCAAATCAGGAAGGGGACAATTACTTTTTTTTCACAGCACTGTCACTGTGAGCCGTTTGTGACCACCAGTGTTGGGAGTAACATGTTTCTTTGTAACGCATTACTGTAACGCCACTACTTTTGCAGTAACGTGCTGTGTAATGAAATTACTGTTTAAAAATTCAGTAATGCGTTACAGTTACTGAAATTTAATCAGATGCGTTATTCGCATTACTCGTTTTATTAATATGGTTAGATATTTTTAGCACAAATAAATATAAACTGATGCTACCGTAGCGCAGCCATCACTCTCCTCCGTGGGTCGGTTTCCTGTCCTGCTCACACGCAACCCAGTGGAAAGAAATGCCATGGCGGTGGTGACTTCTCATATCAAGCCCTGATCACCTGTTGTCCGAGCTGTGAGTAGCCCCCAACGTGAGCTCCTACCTCTGTGGTTAAACATGAGTGTTTTTAGAGCAAGAAGCTGCATTTAATGTCAGCAGTTGTGTAATTGTGTAAATGTTTTCTTACCACACAGAGAAAAAGTGACTGTGATTTGTTGCAGTTAAGAACAGCTTCTGTCACGATCTTAGCATGGGGGGATCCCGCCGTGCTCTGTCTCGTTGCCTTTTTTTCCCTGTATTTGTATGGTGTTGTAGTTTTGAGGTTTTTTTCCCGTTATTTTATCTTTGGTTAATTTTCACATATTCTGTATTGTTTCTGTCATGACGTATTAAGTTTTGACAGCTCACGTGCACGATGCAAACACAGGAAGGAACCACACAGAGGGGCACGTTTGACAATTTTATTAATATCAAAATCCAAAGCGCACAGCTACAGAAACAGTCACTCGCCAGAGGAAAGGACCTGTGGAGAGAAGACGAGAGCAGTGAGCTGAGGAGTGGAGTAAGGAGAATTTGGGCGAACCAAATTGCCACTTATTTGAGAAATCCAGAGAGGACCGGCAGGACCCAGCGGGGAACAGACGAACCAGTAGGGTAAGGGGAAAAGGTGAGCTGATGGTGCCTGATCGGGTGGAGTTGATTGCTGAAGTAACGGTGTGGTGAGGCAGGAGAGCGCACGCAGTCCCGGAGACACACCTACACGGTGGCAGCAACCTGAAAGGAAGGAGAAGAAACTAATGGTTAACAACGTGTTAACGTATTACGCCTTGTTTGCTTGCCTGAGAACGGGCAGTATACCCAGACGAGCCAGCGTTGACTGCGTGGAAGAAGCCTCCTTATGTGCGCTGGCTGATGAGCGGGTGCAGGTGTGTCCTCTGCCTCAGATGCAGTGATGAGTTTGTGAAGGTGAGACCGGAGGGGAGGGGCACGCTCTCGTTGCCCATGACAGGGCCCCCCCTTCTAGGAACGCCTCCTGGTGGTCTGGAGGGCTTGTCCAGGTGAGCATGGTGGAAAGCCTGGAGCATCCTCTTGTCCAGTATCCGTGATGAGGGGGTCCACGATTGTTCCTCCAGGCCGTAGCCCTCCTAGTCAACAAGATATTGTAGACCCCGGCCCCGATGGCGAACATGCAGAATCCATTGCACCGTGTAGGCAGGGTGGCCGTCAATGATGTGGGGAGGGGGAGGCGGCTTCGGGGGGGGGCAGAGGGGGCTGGCCGAGAGGGGCTTGATGTGACTAACGTGAAAGGTGGGGTTCACCTGTGGGGACGGGGGCAGCTTAAGTTGAACTGACGCGTCGTTAATCACTCGGGAGATGGGACAAGGCCAAAAGAAGTGGGGTGACGGTTTCCTTGACTTCTCTTTAAGAGGAATCTGGCTTGCTGCCAGCCAGACCTGCTGTCCCATGGCATATTTGGGGGCTGCGACCCTGCCTCCTGTCAGCAGCAGCCCGGGTGCACTCTGTGGTGCGGGCCAGGGCGGCCCGAGTAGACCTCCAGATGAGTTGGCAGCGCCGAGCGTGGGCCCCTACGAATGGAACCGAGACCTCCCTCTCAGCCATAGGGAGTAGAGGCAGCGTGTACCCCAACAACGCCTCAAAAGGAGTGAGTCCAGTAGCTGAGGATATCACAGAGTTCATGGAGTACTCCACCCAGGTCAGATGTGTGCTCCAAGATGATGGGTTATCGGCTGCTACGCACCGCAAGGCAGCCTCCAAGGACTGATTGGCGCGCTCCGCCTGCCTATTGTTCTGAGGTTGATTTCCTGAAGAGAGGCTCACAATTGTTCCCAGGGTCCGGCTAAAGGCCCTCTAGACCTGGGACGTGAATTGTGGACCCCGGTCAGACACAGTGTCAATAGGGATGCCGTGGACCCAGATGACGTGATCGGTGAGGAGGACCGCAGTCTCCAAGGCTGATGGGAGATTAGGAAGGGCCACCAGATGGACTGCCTTGGAGAAGCGATCCACGATGGTGAGGATCACCATCTTGCCGTGGGAGGAGGGCAACCCGGTCACGAAGTCCACGGCAATGTGGGACCACGGTCAGCCAGGGATGGGGAGGGGATGGAGAAGTCCCGATGGTGGGGAGGAGTCAGATTTCCCCCGGACGCACGTCTGGCAGGCTCTGACATACTCCCGGACGTCCTGCCGCAGCGTGGGCCACCAGAACATCCGTTGGATAAAGTCGATGGTCTGTGAGATTCCAGGGTGGCATGCAAAGCGACTGGTGTGACCCCATTGGATGACATCACTGCGGAGGGCGGCCGGGATGTACAGACAGTTCCGGGGGCACCCTACTGGCACAGGCTCCTGGGACTGGGCCTGGCGGACCCTCCGCTCGATATCCCAAGTAAGGGCTCCAAGGACGCATGAAGGTGGTATGATGATTTGGGGAGGGGGGGCACGTCCCCGGAATCAAACTGGTGCAAGACTGCGTCCGGTTTGGTATTCCGGGCGCCAGGCCAGTAGGTGATGGTAAAATTAAATCGCTGGAAGAACAACAACCAGCGGGCCTGCCTGGCGTTCAGTCGGCAGGCCGACCCCAAGTACTCAAGGTTCTTGGCCATTCACTCCATCATCCACACGACAATGGGGTGAATGGCCTCCTCTAACCAGTGTCTCCACTCCTCTAATGCCAACCTAATGGCCAGCAGCTCTCTGTCCCCTACATCATAGTTCCTCTCAGCCAGCGTGAGCCGCCGAGAGAAATAAGTGTATGGGCGAAGCTTCTGATTGGGGGGCGTGCGCTGTGACAGTACAGCGCCAACCCCCGAATCAGACGCGTCCACCTCGGGGACAAATGGAAGCTGTGTGTCGACCTGAGCCAAGATAGGTGTTTCTGTGAGCTGGCACTTTAATTTGTTAAACGCCAGTTCAGCTGCCTCAGTCCACCGAAAGGGGACTTTAACGGAGGTCAGCTGCATCAAAGGCAGTGCGATCCCACTATAGTTCCTGATGAACCTGCGATAGAAGTTTGCAAACCCGAGGAAGCGTTGAAGCTCCCTGCGGGAGTGGGGAGTTGGCCAATCTAACACTGCCTTTATCTTGGCCGGGTCGGCAATCAACTCCCCCTCAGCCACGATGAAGCCCAAGAAGGTGGTGGATGTTGTGGAGAACTCACACTTCTCGGCTTTAACGTAAAGCTGGTTCTCCAACAGCCATTGTGAAACGGCTCTTACATGGACCTCATGTTCCTCTGGTGAGCGGGAGAAAATCTACAATATCATCAAGATAGACGAAAACGTATTGGTATAGCATATCGCGGAGGACGTCATTTATTAACCGCTGGAAGACAGCGGGGGCGTTAGTGAGCACAAATGGCATCACTAAGTGTTCGAATTGGCCCTGGTGTGTTTTAAAGGTTTTAAAGGGTGTCAAACATATTTCTTGTGGGCCAAAAACGGCCCACCAGGGGATCTGACATTTTCTCTGTGAATTTACAGCTTTATTTGTAGTAAATTTCTGACTTTCTACTGATTACAATAGTTTGTGTAAATCTGAGACATTTTTTCTCTGTAAGATGAGACTTTTTTTCTCATCAGTTTTCTTTTTCTTTTTTCTGATGAGGACAAGAGGCCCTTGTTCTTGCTATGTCTGCAAGATGATTTAAGTATGCATTTTAAAGTAACGTGAAAGTTACTTTTCCAAGTAACTAGTTACTTTAATCATGCAGCAACTGGTAAGTAACTCAGTTACTTTTGAAAAGAAGTAACAAGTAACTGTAACTAGTTACTATATTTTAGAAACTTGCCCAACACTGGTGACCACCCTGACTTTCTGGCGCATACTCTCAAAACTTTTTAAAAACCTAGTCACTTAAGTTGTGGCCTTTCTAGCCCTGTGGGACTGGCGGCACCCAAGATATTGTTTGCTTTACTGATAGTGTGCCCTACTGATTACTTTTAAATATGGTAGACTCTGTGGATACAGAAGCTGTATCCCTATATGAAATTTCTATTGGTACAGAAGAGTTGACAATTCTACAGAACCCTTTCAGATCAACTCCAAGCCAGCTGCTGCTGTGGTTTAGATAGATAGTATGTTGGGCCTGTGATCAGAAGGTTGCTGGTTTGCATCCTGTTATTGGCACTTTGTCCAAACTATTTTACTTGATGTGAGATGAAATTTACACTTAAAATTAAGAGGTTAGCCTGAGGATTTGGGAGTAGGTAAGGTTTAAAAGGTAGTAAATAGATATTAATTGACATGATCATCACGATCGATCGTCACTTCCTTGTGGTAACGTATCGTCACTTCCTGTTTTGCTGTCTGCCTGTGTGGTTTGCTCTCCAGCTCTCCAGCCACTAGCTAGCCACTAGCTATGGCTACTACCTCTCTTTCCTCTCCTCCTCTGGTGTGCTCTCTCTGTCAGATGTTTAGCTACACCTCTGCCTCTTTTAGTGATAACGGTAAATGTAATAAATGTTGTCTTTTTGAGGCGCTCGAGGCGAGGTTGTCTGATTTGGAATCCCGGCTCCGCTGCATTGAAACACCGTCTGCGCCAGTTAATCTCGACGGACGCCCATTAGCTGCAGCGGAGCTAGCTAGCTTAGGTCCCACTGTCAGCGGTTCCCCGGCTCTCCTCAGCAGCGAGGAGACTGGGTGGGTGACGGTGAGAAGGAAGCCTAGTCGCAAAGCCCCGGTTCACCACCAACCTGTTCACGTTTCTAATCGTTTTTCCCCGCTCAGCGACACACCCGCTGAGGAAAAAACTCTGATCATTGGCGACTCTGTAGTCAGAAACGTGAACCTAGAGACTCCAGCGGCCATAGTCCAATGTATTCCTGGGGCCACAGCAGGCGACATCGAGTCAAATTTGAAAATGCTGGCTAAAAGTAACTGTAAATACTCCACAATTGTTATTCACGCCGGCATTAATGACATCCGTCTCCGGCAGTCGGAAGTCACAAAACTTAATATAGAATCGGTGTGTGAGTTTGCAAAAACGATGTCTGCCACTGTAGTATTCTCTGGGCCCCTCCCCAATCTGACCAGTGATGACATGTTTAGCCGCTCGTCATCCTTGAACCGCTGGCTGTCTGTGTGGTGTCCTAAAAATGACGTGGGCTACATTGACAATTGGAGCTCTTTTTGGGGAAAACCTGGTCTTATGAGACGAGACAGCATTCATCCCACTTTGGATGGTGCTTCTCATTTATCTAACAATCTGGCATCTTTTTTATCCAAATTTCCAAAACCATGACTACTCAGAGTTGGGACCAGGAAGCAGAGTCGCAGTCTTACACGCCTCTCTGCAGCTCCTCTTCATCCGCCACCCCTCAGCTTAGCCCCTGTCTTCCCCATCAGAGAATCGTTGTCTGCTCCCTCCAAAGTAAATAAAAATATAACGTATAAGCATCCCAAAGTGATAAAGCAAAATATTGGTAAAACTCAAATTAAACATAAAGCCTCTAAATTGAATGATTTGGCCTCTGTTCCTCCTCATAATTTAAAAATTAAATGTGGTTTATTAAATATTAGGTCTCTAACTCCCAAGTCTCTGTTAGTCCATGATCTGTTAATTGATCATCAGATTGATTTAATTTCCCTTACAGAGACTTGGTTAGGGCAAGAGGATTATGTTGGTTTAAATGAATCAACTCCCTCTGGTTATTTAAACTGTCAAAATCCCAGAAGTTCTGGTCGTGGAGGAGGAGTAGCAACAATTTACCATTCCAAATTACTAGTTAATGTAAAGCAAAAAACATGTTATAATTCCTTTGAGGGCCTGGTCCTCAGTGTTGGGCACTTTAGCAATTTCAGGTTAAACCCAATTTTATTTGCCATAGTTTATCGTCCCCCATCAACCTATTCAGAATTTTTATCCGAATTTGCTGATTTCTTAGCTGATTTAGTGCTGAAATCTGATAGAATAATTATAGTAGGGGACTTTAATATACATGTGGATGTAGATAGTGACTGCCTTAATGTGGCTTTTAATTCAATATTAGACTCGATTGGGTTTTCTCAGAAAGTAGGAAATTCTACTCATTACCTCCACCATACATTGGACCTTGTTCTGACATATGGCATAGAAATAGAAAATCTTGTAGTGTCTCCTCATAACCCTGTACTGTCAGACCATTGTCTGTTAACCTTTGATTTTACTATTTCTGACTATTTGGCTCCTAAAGAAAAATATTATTACAGTAGATGCCTCTCAGATGATGCTGTTTCCAAATTTATGCAGATTGTTTCCTCTATGCCATGTGTCAACACAACGGAAATAAGCTATAGACATCTTGCTCCTTCTGTAATTGATAACATGGTGGATAGTGTTTCGGCTTCTCTGCATCAGGCTCTAGACTTGGTGGCCCCCTTAAAAAAGAAAAAGTCTAATCAGAGATTTTTAACTCCTTGGTTCAACACAGAAACTCGCAGCTTAAAACAGAAGACTCGTCAATTAGAAAGAAAATGGCGCTCTACTAATTTAGATGAAATCTATTTAGCTTGGAGAAATCATCTTTTAATTTATAAAAAATCTCTTAGAAAAGCTAGAACGAGTTATTACTCTGCATTAATAGAAGAGAACAAGAATAATCCTGGGTTTCTTTTCAGTACTGTAGCCAGGTTGACAAAGAGTCAGGACTCTGTCAATCCTAGCATCCCCTTAGAGCTTACTAGTCAGGACTTTATGAACTTTTTCAATAATAAAATTTCATCCATCAGAGATAAAATCAATCAGATTCTTCCCACAGTTAACTTAAATACTGTAACTATTACAACTCCTTCTATTGATGTCTGTCTTGATGAGTTTACTCCAATCGACCTTTGTGAGTTAGACAAAATAGTTTCCTCATCCAAACCTTCAACTTGTCTTTTAGACCCTATTCCTACCAGGTTATTTAAAGAAGTCTTCCCACTTATTGGTAGCTTTATTCTGTCACGCCGCGCCATTCATCAGCGGCGCCACCTGCTCACGCACCTGCTACTCGTCAGCGGCGAAGGATAAAAGCCGCCTCGCCCTGAGCTTCGGCCTGAAGCCGTAGACTTCATTTCCCTTCCATGGGCTTCTACCACATTCCCTTCAGCATCCTCGTCACCGGTAAGAAAATCGCTTACCTCATCTCTCCAGTCTGCTCCCCTGTGCACAGGTGGATTCCTCGGCGGCAGACAATCCCGTCCCTCGTCTCTCCTCGCTGCTGCACCGAGCCCTGCAGGTGGCTGTCTCCCGGGCTTCCATCCTTGAAGCGCCAGTCATCTGTCCCAACAAGTAAGCTTCTCTCCCTCGCCTATTCTCCTCCTGTGTTGGTGTGTGCTCATCTCCCTGTGTCTGATTTCTCCCATAGGGTTGCCGGCTGAACGGTCTCCTGCCTCTGGGTCCGAAGCAGACGCCACCACCAACACATTAACATTCCGCAGACACGCACCCAAACATCCCTGTTGTTAATAAACAGTTTGAACTACTCTGAGCCTGTGTGTGTGCGTCTCCTGAGCCGAACGTTATGTCAGTACGGCTTCAGCAGAGCGGCTCGGCAGACGGCGGGCTCGCACACCGGTTTACCATCCTCGAGGCTCGGGTGGATCAGATTGTTTATCAGCAACAGGTGGTTCTTAATCAATTATTAGAATTAACTAACCGATTGAACCGCTTGGACCCCCAACAGCCGTTCCTCCCGACTCGCCAGGGTGGCGCGGCTCCTGCTGTTCCAGCGGCCGTCCAGCCGGCTCCAGTGGCACCGGTTCGGCTCACACCGATTCCGACCCCCGCCCGCTTTAGCGGTAAGCTCGGCGGAGCGCGGGGGTTCATTATGCAGTGTGAGTCCGTGTTCCACCGTGTGCCCGGAGATTTTCCCTCGGATCACAGTCGAATTGGTTACATAGGGAATCTTCTGGAGGGGCGTGCGTTAACTTGGACCTACGCCGTAATGGCGAGGCCCAGTTATGCCTCCCTCACCTATGACCAATTCGTGAGGCGCTTTCTGGAGGTCTTTGACCATTCTCAAACCGAAACGGTCCAGGTCGATCGGCTTCTCGCTCTCCAGCAGGGAAGCCGGTCGGCAGCGGACCACTCGGTCGACTTCCGGGTAGCGGCGGAGGAATTGGGCTGGGAGGAACGCTCCCTCTGTGGCCTGTTCCTCCACAGCCTCAATAGTGATCTGAGGGATGAACTGGCTGGTCGGGATATCCCTGGGACGCTAGCGGAGCTGACGTCCTTAGCGGTAAGTTTGGATAACAGGCTGCGCGAGCGCTCCTCGGGGCGGAGGTCTTCTTCTTCTCGCCCTCGTGGAGCCTCGCCGCACCTGTTCCCAGCTCGCCCCCTGGCGGCGCCGCCAGCATCGCGCCCCGAGGAGTCGGAGCCGATGGTGACGGGCTGGACTAAACTTTCCCCTGTGGAGAAACAACGCCGCCGTGAGTTGGGCCTCTGCATGTATTGCGGAGGCGACCAACACACCGTGGAGCGTTGTCCACGGAAAGCCAGTCGGTGGGGTCCGCGAGTCACTGTTGGAAGCCTCGCGGACGTCAATCAGTTAGGATCACTTACTCAATTGAAGCTGCCCATCCGTTTCTGCCATAACCCCACTGGGCACCTCACCCACGCACTGGTGGATTCGGGCGCAGAAGGCAGCTTCATTTCACAAAGCCTGGCAACCCGATTGGGCATCTGCTGCCAGGCACTCAACACTCCCATCTCCCTAGTCCACCTCTCCCGTGCCACCCTTGGGAGAGTGACACATCAAACTGTCCCCCTACCGGTCATCATCTCGGGAAATCACCGGGAGGAGATGACCTTTTACGTCCTTCCCAACTCTGTGTTGCCCGTCATCCTGGGGTATCCCTGGCTCCGCCTTCACAATCTGGTCCTGGATTGGAAATCAGCTGGGATATCGGCATGGAGTACGTTCTGTATGGGCACCTGCCTTCAGTCCGCTGCCTGCTCTCCGTCCGCTCATCCCCCTGCGACGGACGCTGCACCCCCGGACCTGTCTCTGGTGCCCCCGGAATTTCACGACCTGGGTATGGTGTTCAGCAAAGCGAAAGCTATGTCTCTCCCCCCTCATCGGCCCTATGACTGCGCCATCAACCTCCGCCAGGGGGCTCCCTTACCTTCTGGTCGCCTTTACAGCCTGTCTGCGCCGGAGAAGGAGACGATGAACGCCTACCTGAAGGAGTCATTGAGTGCTGGGATTATCCGCCCATCATCGTCACCCGTGGGGGCAGGGTTCTTCTTCGTGGGAAAGAAGGATGGGTCCCTCCGCCCTTGTATCGACTACCGGGCCCTCAATAATATCACGGAGAAGGACCGTTACACCCTGCCTCTCATGGACACTGCTTTCCACTCCCTCCAGGGGGCGACCTGGTTCACCAAGCTGGACCTACGCAGCGCTTACCACCTCGTCCGGATCCGGGAGGGAGATGAGTGGAAAACGGCCTTCCGTACCCCGAACGGCCACTTTGAATACCTGGTGATGCCGTTCGGGTTGACCAACGCTCCTGCAGTCTTCCAGCGCCTCATTAATGACGTCCTCCGGGACTTCATTGGCCTTTTCGTGTTCGTCTACCTGGACGATATTCTCATCTTCTCCAAGTCCAGGGATGAGCACCAGGTCCACGTGAGGCGGGTCCTCCAAAGGCTGCTGGAGAATCGTCTGTACGTTAAGGCAGAAAAGTGTGAATTTTACGCCAGGAGTACATCCTTCCTGGGGTTCATCATCGCCCACGATAAGGTGCTCCCCGACCCAGAGAAGGTAAAGGCGGTGGTGGAATGGCCCACACCTGCATCCCGGAAACAGGTGCAGCAATTTGTTGGTTTCGCCAATTTCTACCGCCGCTTTGTCCCCAACTTCAGTGCCATCGTTGGACCACTGACCCGCCTCACGTCCCCGAAGGTCCCGTTCCGGTGGACCGAAGAGGTCGCTGCCGCCTTTGAGGCGCTGAAGGCGGAATTCTCCTCCTCCCGGGTCCTTCGCCAGGTCGACCCCGCGCTGCAGTGCATTGTAGAGGTAGACACTTCGGACACGGGAGTGGGAGCAGTGCTGTCCCAGCGGTCACCGGACGATGGCGCCAAGCGACCGTGCGCCTTCTTCTCCCGGCGCTTGTCCCCCGCGGAGAGAAACTACGATGTGGGGGACAGAGAGCTCTTGGCCATCAAGCTCGCCCTGCAGGAGTGGCGCCACTGGTTAGAGGGGGCGAACCTGCCGTTTGTGGTCCTCACGGACCACAAGAACTTGGAATACTTACGATCTGCCAAGCGCCTGAACGCCCGCCAGGCGCGCTGGTCCCTGTTCTTCGCCAGGTTCCAATTTTCCATCACCTTCAGGCCTGGCTCTAGGAACGTCCTGCCTGACGCCCTCTCCAGGCAGTTCGCCCCCGTGGAGTCGGAGGAGGCGCCCCACTCCATCCTGCCCAGGTCGTGCGTCGTGGGAGCCATCTCGTGGGACATCGAGAGCAAGATCCGGAAGGCACAGGAGGTGGAACCTGACCCTGGCGGCGGACCGGAGGGGAGGCTGTTCGTGCCATCCGCGGTCCGAGGAGAGGTCATCCACTGGCTCCACACCTCCAAGCTCACCTGTCACCCTGGCACCTCCCGGATGATAGATCTCCTCCAACGGTCCTTTTGGTGGCCAGGCCTGCGGAGGGATGCAGCCCGCTACGCCCGGGCTTGCCCAATCTGTGCCACCTGCAAGTCGGGAAATGCCCCTCCAGCGGGTCTGCTCCAGCCCCTGCCCGTCCCTGGCAGGCCCTGGTCGCACATCGCGCTGGATTTCGTCACCGGACTCCCTGTCTCCAACTCCTATGACACCATCCTGACCATCGTGGACCGCTTCTCCAAGGCCGTGCACTTCGTCCCCCTGCGAGGCCTCCCTACTGCCCTGGAGACGGCGGACCTCCTCGTCCAACACGTGGTCAGGCTGCAAGGGATTCCGGTGGACGTGGTCTCGGACCGGGGCCCCCAGTTTTCATCTGAGGTTTGGAGGTCTTTCTGCAACGCCATCGGAGCCAAGGTGAGCCTCTCCTCCGGCCATCACCCCCAATCCAACGGGCAGTGTGAGAGGACCAACCAGGAGCTGGAGGCTGCGCTCCGCTGTGTGTCCAGATCCAAACCCACGTCCTGGAGCAACCATCTTGCCTGGGTTGAATATGCCCACAACACCGCTCGCTCTTCTGCTACAGGGATGTCCCCCTTCAAAGCGTCCCTGGGTTACGACCCCCCGCTGTTTCCGGAGCAGGAGAGTGAAGTAACTGTCCCGTCAGTTAGGGCCCATCTCAGGCAGTTCCGCTCCACCTGGGCTGCCGCGCGCCATGCGCTATTACGCACAGCGGAGCGCAACAGGACTGTGGCGGACCGGCGTAGAAGACCTGCCCCGGCGTACAGAGTTGGGCAGCTTGTTTACATTTCCACCCAGGACGTCACTCTAAAAGGCGAGAGGAGAAAGCTGGCACAGCGCTTCATGGGTCCCTACCCCATCACCCGGATCATCAACCCGGTGGCTGTGCGCGTGGCTATTCCCCCCTCCCTCCGCATTCATCCTACTTTCCACGTGTCGAAGGTGAAACTGGCAGTTACTGACCCCCTTTGCCCTCCTCCTGCAGCGCAACCCGCGCCCCGGATGATTGGTGGCCATCCGGCCTGGTCCGCCTTCTCCATCCTGGACTCCCGGCGCCGGGGTCGTGGGTTGCAATACTTGGTGGACTGGGAGGGCTATGGGCCCGAGCATCGTCAGTGGGTGCCCCCGTCGTTTGTGTTGGACCCATCGCTCATCGCGGACTTCCACCGAGCGCACCCGGATAAGCCATCGCCAGGAGGCGCTGCTAGAGGGGGGAGTACTGTCACGCCGCGCCATTCATCAGCGGCGCCACCTGCTCACGCACCTGCTACTCGTCAGCGGCGAAGGATAAAAGCCGCCTCGCCCTGAGCTTCGGCCTGAAGCCGTAGACTTCATTTCCCTTCCATGGGCTTCTACCACATTCCCTTCAGCATCCTCGTCACCGGTAAGAAAATCGCTTACCTCATCTCTCCAGTCTGCTCCCCTGTGCACAGGTGGATTCCTCGGCGGCAGACAATCCCGTCCCTCGTCTCTCCTCGCTGCTGCACCGAGCCCTGCAGGTGGCTGTCTCCCGGGCTTCCATCCTTGAAGCGCCAGTCATCTGTCCCAACAAGTAAGCTTCTCTCCCTCGCCTATTCTCCTCCTGTGTTGGTGTGTGCTCATCTCCCTGTGTCTGATTTCTCCCATAGGGTTGCCGGCTGAACGGTCTCCTGCCTCTGGGTCCGAAGCAGACGCCACCACCAACACATTAACATTCCGCAGACACGCACCCAAACATCCCTGTTGTTAATAAACAGTTTGAACTACTCTGAGCCTGTGTGTGTGCGTCTCCTGAGCCGAACGTTATGTCATATTCTTCATATAATCAATTCTTCATTAACTTTAGGCCATGTACCGCAGGCTTTTAAAACGGCTGTAATTAAACCCTTACTCAAAAAGCCAACGCTAGATCCAGGAGCTTTAGCTAACTATAGACCAATCTCTAATCTCCCTTTCATTTCAAAAATCTTAGAAAGAGTTGTTGCTACGCAATTATTTGACCACCTGCAGGGAAATGGTTTACTTGAAGAGTTTCAATCTGGGTTTAGAATCCATCATAGTACTGAAACAGCCTTAGCGAAGGTCACTAACGACCTCCTCATTGCATCTGATAATGGACTAGTTTCTGTACTTGTCCTTTTAGATCTTAGTGCAGCTTTTGATACTATTGATCATAATATTCTACTTGATAGATTAGAACACTATGTTGGACTTAATGGAACTTCGTTGCAGTGGTTTAGATCTTATTTATCTGATAGGTTCCAGTTTGTTCATGTAAATGATGAGTTTTCTTTTAGCTCAAAGCTTAGTCATGGAGTTCCACAGGGATCTGTGCTAGGCCCGACTCTTTTTAGTTTATATATGCTTCCGTTAGGCAACATTATTAGAAAGCACTGTATACATTTTCATTGTTATGCAGATGACACACAATTATACCTGTCAATGAAGCCAGATGATACTAATCAATTAGCCAAGTTAGAAGCCTGTCTTAAGGAAATTAAAGCTTGGATGACTTGTAATTTCCTGCTATTAAATTCAGATAAGACTGAAGTCATTCTTGTTGGTCCAAAAAACCTTAGAAATTCCTTTCCAAATCAAACTTTCAGTTTGGATGCAGTTACTCTTTCTCTTAATAGCTCTGTGAGGAACCTTGGAGTTATTTTTGAGCAGGATTTGTCCTTTAATTCACATATTAAATTTGTTTCTAAGACTGCCTTCTATCATTTGCGTAATATTGCCAAGATTAGGAGCATCTTGTCTCAGAGTGATGCTGAGAAGCTGATCCACGCTTTTGTTAGCTCGAGATTAGATTATTGTAATTCTTTATTATCAGGCTGTCCTAAAACATCTTTAAAAAATCTTCAGCTGATCCAAAATGCTGCAGCAAGAGTTTTAACAGGTACTAGAAAGAGAGATCATATCTCTCCGGTTCTGGCCTCCCTTCATTGGCTTCCCATAGAGTTTAGAATTAAGTTTAAAATCCTTCTTCTTACTTACAAAGCTTTAAACAATCAGGCTCCTTTTTATTTAAAAGATCTGATACTACCGTATCATCCTAACAGAGCACTACGCTCCCAAAATGCAGGATTACTTGTAATACCTAGAATCTCCAAAAGTACAATGGGAGGCAGAGCCTTCAGTTATCAAGCTCCTCTCCTGTGGAATCAGCTGCCAATCTGGATTCGGGAGTCAGACTCGATCTCTGTTTTTAAGAATAGGGCTAAAACCTACCTTTTTGATATAGCCTACAATTAGGGAGGGATCATGTGTTTCTGAACCCTCCCTTAGTTATGCTGCTAATAGGTTTAGTCAGCCGGGGGACCTCCAGTAATGCACTAGGCCTCACTCCTTTCCTCACTCTCTATGAAATATTTTTTTTTTGCTGGTCATTAACATTTGTTTGTTCTCTCCCATAGATTGAGTCCCCATCGTGCTGTTTGCTCTCTACATGTCTGTTCTTTTCTTCTTCTCTATCCCCTCACCCCCCAGCCAGTCGCAGCAGATGACTGCCCCTCCCTGAGCCTGGTTCTGCTGGAGGTTTCTTCCTGTTAAAAGGGAGTTTTTCCTCTCCACCGTCGCCAAGTGCTTGCTCACAGGGGATCGCCTGATTGCTGGGGTCTTTCTGCAACTGTGGGGGTCCCCCCTACAGTTGATAGTGCTATGAGATGACTGTTGTTGTGAAATGGTGCTATATAAATAAAGTTGAATTGAATTGAATGATTCAGACAAAACCCAAGTGCAGACACAGGTTCAAAATAAACACAATAATCTTTATTGAATAAGTGAGAGAGTGTGGGTGTGAGTGTATGTGTGAATAAGTGGAGGAAGTCAAGCAGAGCGAGGACTAGTGTGGCAACCCTGGAAGAGAAGAGAGACAGGAGTATGAGCTCTCTGAAAACTGATTGAATAAATAAGTAAATGAACCAATCTTACGGCGTAGGAGAATAGTTGTGGTGCCCAAGAGCATCAGTTCAACACTGGTTAACCAGGGCTTCAGAACGTCGTGTGCTCGCGCAGGAATTGACGGTGCTGGTGCCTCAGAGGGGAAAAAGTCCAGTTAATGAAACCTGCGCTTCTGTAGAGGTGAGGAGTGGGACCCACAGCATGCAGATGAAAGTCCGGTCTGCCGCCAGGAGGAGGAAGTCTGCAAAGGGGAAATCCACCTGTGCACAGGGAAGAGAGGTAGGAGCAGAGAGGATAATTTCCAAAGGGTAGCTTACGTTGAGTTGGGGAGACGAAACTCCCAGACGATGAAACGTTGAGGTAGAGATGAGGGAGGCAAAACTTCCTTACAAAAGGTTGGGGTAGACTCAAGCACAGAGTACTTTTACCCAGGAGAAGCGTAGATGTCTTCATGCAGATTGCAGGGCAGTACTCCTTAAGAAGGTTGCCTAATTGGAGGAGCAGGTGTGCGCACAGCTGTGGAGAAAATTAGGGCAAAGAGCACACAGCGCGGATCACCACATTTATTAAAATTTTGAAACAAATAAATACCTCATATTTCCGTAGCTGTAGACTGCTGCTTTTAAGATACACATTAATAGAACGTACTGACCAAACAGATTGAGCTGTATCTGTAACAAGAATTCAATGGGTATGGTTCTGTATCCATAGGCACTGCCTTTAAATATGACTTTTTTTTTGGCAGAGATGGTTATTGTGTGGGGATTTGATATTTGGGGCTTGCCATAGCCTGGCCGGGGGGTTGTGGGTGATGATGTCAGGTGGGCTACGGCTGGAATATATTGAGCTGTTTTTTTCTATAATAAAGTTTGTTCAGTGCTCAACTGAATGCGGCTCCGGTCTCATGTTATTCCGACATAATATTTTGGCGACGAGAATAAACCACAGGAGCGTGCATTAGACCACCACCTCCATTTTTGCAGTCTCCGGGCATGCCAGCCATACCATGGGGCCGCTGGCGGTTGACATTCGAGGTGTGTGTAGCCGCGGCCGGTCTGAGTGGTGCCGATGAAGAGAGACAGAGGAGCCTACTCGTTCACTGCCTCGGTGAGGAGGGCCAATAGATATTTTTTGGGCTGGGTGGCAACGGCTTGCTGAAGGAAGGTTTGGACTTAATGGACTATTTCTTCAGGGACCATTCCAACATCATGGCGTGAAGATATAAATTTTTTGACCGCTGACAGCGCGCTGGTGAGTCCACCCAATACTTCATTATGGAACTCCGTAGCTTAGCAAGGGAGTGCGACTTCAGGCCTATCGAGGAGGAGCTAGTCTGAGACAAGCTAGCCCACGGTACGAACGAGTGGCTGAAAAACAAGCTGACGCTGACTGCAGATGTCCTCACGCTAGAGAAGGTGGTTGAACTGACTAGGCGGGTTGAGTCCACTGCACAGCTGGGCCTGCTAGTGCTAGCTAAAGAGAACGTAGCTACTCAAGTTTTCCCTCCAAGTCTAGCCATTAGCAACGTAGCTACTCAAGTTTTCCCTCCAAGTCTAGCCATTAGCAACGTAGCTAACTCTTTGGGGTAGACCCCCAACAGGCGGCGGACTGTGGCATGGACAGGGCCTGTACCATCACTACTTAACCATCGGTGGCGGAACCCGAGAGTATGACACAGGTGTGTGTAGCGGGCGCAAAGAAGGGACCATTAAAGTGGTATGTCCTGCAGCTGGACGAAGCTGATGTGCCACTTATGGTCGACTCAGGAGCCGGTAAGTCCATATTAAGTATGGCTACATTGAAAAGACTTTTCCCAGGCAAAATCATCAATGCAGGGGCGGTGAAACTGTTTGGGTATGGTCACGCTAAAATTGAAATGGCGGGCACAGTCAGCTTCTCGGTGAAATGTGAGTTAAAGATTGTTCCTGCATTCACCTTCCAGGTTTTGCGCCAGGGGGCCCACTTGCTGGGAATTGACCTGCTGGGGGAACTGGGATTCTCCATCACGGACCCAGAGGGCTCAATGGTGCTGTCGGTGTTCCCCAAATGGCATGTCCGCTGGCCAGCATTGTTTGAGGGCCTTGGATGCATCAAGGCGTTCTACTACCACCCGCTCATCGACCCAAGCATGATGCCGAAAATCCAACCGTTACGGCAGCTTCCCCTCGCTCTGTGGGACGATGTTACAGTGGAACTGAATAGACTGCTCAAAGCTGGCATCATCGAGAGGGTGGACGCTTCACCCTGGATATCAAACATCATGATGGCCAGGAAGAAGACGGGCAGCACCCGGCCGTGTATTGACCTTAGGATGGGGAATAAGGCGATTGTGCCGGACGAATACCCACTCCCTATGATGGAAGAACTCACCGCAACATTCAGCAGCTCAAGGGTATTCACAAAACTGGATCTCCCCCAGGGTTACCTGCAAGTGCCTCTTCATCCAGCCAGCAGGGTCTTGACAGCATTCGTGACCCACATGGGCATTTTCAGGTACACCCGCATGCCTTTTGGTCTGAGCTCAGCGCCTAGCTGCTTTCAGAAGGTCATGTCCATGATTCTGGCCGGCCTCAAGGGTGTGGTGGCGTATCTGAAAGACATCGTGGTCCACGGCGCATCACAGGAGAAGCACGATGGTCATTTGGGACGAGTGATGGAGGTGCAACAGGAGCACGGAGTCACATTGAACGGGGAAAAGTGCATTTTCGCGGCAGACTCCATCGAGTTTGTGGGATCCTGGCTGGTGGCCGAGGGTCTGAGGCCCCTGCACTCGAACATGGAGGCGGTCCTGCGTCTCCCAGATCCCGCGACACCCGCACAAATTTCCTTGTTTTTGGGAATGGTGAACTTTTATGGACATTTTATTCCCCATTATTCAGAGACAATCAAACTGCTCCTGGCTCTTCTGAAACAGAATGCACCGTGGTAGTGGACCCCGGCCTGCTCAGTGACGGTCGCTAGGCTGGAGTCCCAACTCACCTCCCCTCCAGTGTTGACTCATTTTGATCCAAAATGGCCAACTTTTGTAACCTGTGATGCATCTGGTTCGGCGGTGGGGCAGTTATGTCTCACGTGCAAGAAGGTACCAAGTGCCCAGTGGCGTTCGCGTTGACGTCTCTTTCAGCGGCTGAACAGAAATATGCCATGGGTGAGAGGGAAGAACTCGCCTGTGTACCTCTATGGGTGCCACGTCAAACTGCGGACAGACCACTGGGCCCTGACAACGTTACTGGAGACGACGAGCTTGGGACACAGACCCCTACAGATCCACAGGTGGATGGAGCGGCTGAGGGCCTACAACTTTACTACCCAGTTCACCCCTGGAAAAGAGAACGTAGTGGCGGACCTCCTGTCCCCTGCCACGGCCAACACCACGCAACCAGACGATGACGGTGACGATCCCACAGAGGTGGATCTGGTCAACATGCTGCACAGACCCCTACGAGACATGATATCCCTCCAGGAGCTCCGGACAGAATCTGAATGGGACCCCATGTTGTCGCAGCTGTGCTCGGTCATCAGGGAGGGTTGGCTCATGAAAGTGCAGGGCGAGCTGGCACCTTTTCACCGGTTTAAGGATGAACTGAGCTGTTGGAACGGTGTGTGTGTAGCGAGGGGACACTACACGTTGAGCCCGGTGTCTCTGAGATCACAAGTTCTGGCGATGCTCCACAAGTGTCACCTGGGTGTGGTCAGGGTGAAGCAGCGTTGCAGGGATTCAGTTTGGTGGCCTGGTATTAATAAGGACATTGAAACTATGGTAAAGAACTGTGTCCCGTGCAGGAAAACCGGCGGATCACCCCTGCGACCATTACCGTACCCGGAGGGCCCTTGTAAGCACATCCAATTAGACATCTGCTGCAAACTGCATGCAGCACCCCCGAACAGCCGGTTTCTGTTTGTGGTCTACTATCTCTTCTCTAAATGGTCGGAGGTGTTGCTCACTAATTCAGTCATGGCAGATGCGGTTACGGGTTTCCTCTTGTTACTGTTCGCTAGATGGGGGTTCCCGGATGCCATCACTACAGACGATGGCCCACAATTCACCTGTGGGGCGTTTGAGGAGTTTTTGGGCGTTAGGGGTGTGGAGCACATCAAAACCGTGTTCTATCACCCCCAAGCCAATGGGGGCATGGAGCGTTTCAACAAGACTCAGAAAAACGGGCTGAGAGCCCACTTGGCGGATGGTTTCACATTTCTGGACGCCCTCCAGAGCACACTTCTCTACTACGGGGCAACGGCCCAGGCTACGACAGGGTGCTCCCCGGTGAAACTCATGCTGGGGTGCGAACTCCACCTGCCTCTGGACCAACTGAGACCATCTACGATCCCTTCTCCAGGGAGCACGGACCCTCCACAGGGCCAGGTCGCTGACCAACAGTGAAAGATGAAACGACGGATCAACAGGAAGTTCAGGGTGAGGGCCCACGGACTGGAGGTGTCGGACTGGGTTTGGATTAAACACCCCAACTGCACACATAAGCTGCCGCCTGTCTGGACAGGGCCCCTACAGATCGTGAGACGGCGGGGCCGGGACATGTTCGAGATCTCGGATGGGTCATGGTGGCACTCCAGCCGACTCAGGAAGTTCTTGCCTGCCCAGAGTCCAGGAGCTATGGCGGAATGGACTGGTGTGGGTTGGGACTTATCGGATGGGGGGGCTGGAGACTCGCAAGTGCGGCCGACGGCGCCAGGAGCAGGTTCACCTTCTAGGGGGCGCTCGGCTAGAATACATTAGAGGCCCAGGTACCTGGAGGACTATGTTTTAAAGACACCGTTGGTGAATGTATGTAGGGAATGGGCGGCAGAATAATTCGCCCCAACACGAAGGGGCGTTCCTGTAGTCTACCCAGATGACCACTTGACTGAGCTTTGAGTGTTTAGTTGAAAAAAACAAAAAAAACAAACAACATTTGTTACTCATGTTCTGGGAGTTCTTTGTGTTTTGTGATGGGGGAAGAATGTTGTGTTGGGATTTGACTTTTGGGGCTTGCCGTAGCCTGGCCGGGGGGTTGTGGGTGTTGATGTCAGGTGGCTAAGGCTGGAATATATTGAGCTGTTTGTTTTTTTCTATAATAAAGTTAGTTCAGTGCTCAGTTGAATGTGACTCCGGTCTCATGTTATTCCGACATAAGAATGGTTATCTGGCAGAAGAGGTGTAATAGCTTCTGCCCATTTGGCCAAAGTTTAAAGATATAAATATTTATAAGTGAAGATATTTGCTGAATCAACCCACACTATACACCTTGTATCATTCATTAATACTCCCATACATGACATATTGTAATGAAGTATGGGGAAATACATATAAAACAAACATATATATCCACTCTTTATGCTTCAAAAGAGAGCTATTAGAATAATAAACAAAGCAGCTTACAGGGAACCAACAAACCCACTTTTTCTTAAACCAAAAACTCTCAAGTTGAAAGATCTGGTTGACTTTAAAACTGCAATAATAATGTTCAAAGTGAAGAATTTATCACTGCCCGCAAATATCCAAAAGTTGTTCCAAACAAGGGAGAAACGATATCACTTCAGAGGAACATGTATATTTCAAAAGCCTACAGTGAGAACTACCGCCAAGCAACACTGTGTTTCAGTGCAAGGAGTCAGATTATGGAACGATTTTGGACCTGAATTAAAATCATGTACAACGCTTGGACAATTTAAACAAAAATTAAAGGAAGAAATACTCCAAACATATTTACAAGACGACATGTAAACTCACATAAGGATTGACATATCCAGCCTGTGTTGTGTTGTAGCTTAGTTTTTTGGGGTTTTTTTTCCCTCTGTCACATTTTGTCTTAGATTTGTTTTTGAATAGTAACCGCTTAACTTAGCCTAGCTTAGTTTTCATTTTTTCTCTCAGTCACATTTTGTCTTAGCTTTGTTTTGAATTGTAATCGCTCTTGACTGTTTTCTCTTTTTTCTATTTTGAATTCTTGGATGGAATATGGGTGGGCAATATAAGCTGCGGCTTCAGCCATCACCCATTTCGGATAACTTACGTGGAATTGTATAATCAGAGGAGTATTTGTCTAATTTGACCTTGTTGTTATATTATTCAGTTTCTTTTAACCTGTACTGTACTATCCGAAATAAATTCATTCATTCATTCATTCAAGAGACTTTTTAATAATTTTAACTGTAAATCATATAACCCAGGAAATCGTTTAAAAGGATTGAAACCCTAATCCGCAGTGTGGTTTAGTGAATGGGACCTTTTAACACTGCACACACTATATTTGATCTAATACACTTATTCTTTTTCAGTAAAACAGTACTGAATGTTTGGCACCTGGCATTATTCATTAAGTCCATTTTAGCGCGCCGATGATTGAATTTGACACAAATTGTCTAGATATCTCCGATGGTCATGAAGGCATCGTGCACTGCATGTGCTGTGAAGTTGTATTTTTTTAAAGCCACTTGAACGCACCGCACGCACCGCCTCCCAGTGCTCTTGACATCCCCACGTCTGTCTCCGCACATGGATGGCGGAGTGCTGCGGCTCCGATCCCTCCGCCCTCTACTCCTCCTCCAGCTATTTTCCTGACACCCTAGACAGCAGACAGGCAGCGAGTCGCTCATAGTCCTGCAACTACTGCGGAGCTCCGTCTCCAACCTCCAAACTCCGGTGCCGTATTTTCTTCCGCGCGGACCTCCGCGTGCCGGCTACCGAGTCCAACGGTTTGCGTGGGGATTTTTTCGTGCGTTCTCCCGCTGTCCTTTAGCGCCGATGGAGAAAATGGCCAGACCGCTTCCTATAAACCCAACTTTCCTGCCGCCGACCCACGGTGTCCTGAAGTCCCTGTTGGAAAACCCGCTGAAGCTGCCTTTCCATCATGACGAAGGTACGGAGCTGCTGTGTTTCTGTGCCTTTTTGTCCGGTTGTTAGTGCTTTTCTGCGGACATACGTAGTTTTGACAGTTCGGGTGCAGCGAAGGACACAGTCGGACGAATCCCGCTGAGAGTGAGACTCCTTGTAGCATTACGCGATCTTTGTCGGAAAAGAAACTGGAGGAGCAGCAGAGGTAGTAAAAACTAAAAGCTGCGTCTCCAAATAATAAACTTGAACTTCTGGTCAGGCTAACAGGCTGTTTGGCGTGTTTTATTTATTTATTTATTTTTGCATGAAATAAAATAATAGAGAGTCAACTTGGGGTATTTGGGCTCTGTTTAGGCATAGACGTGCCGCTTAATCCCCCCCTGACTTCCAACCGATTTATATTTATTCTTGCAGCGGCCGATAGAGGGCGTCCTTTGTTATCGTGAAGCTGCTGGCTCTGTGGATCAGGTGTAATTGCATTACCCAAACTTGAAAGGAGAGCACGATTTTAAACCATGAAGGATTAGTCCGTGCACGCAACAGCAGCCTAGTTTTCTTATGCTAAGGCAGATGGATTTGCTTTTATTTGACAGCTGTGTGGAAAGCTGGACTCGAACCAATTTGTGATTAATTTAACCCTTAGAATCGGTAAACGTTAAAGTATTTTGCAATGATGTCACAGTAATTTAGTAAACATAAAAATACACAAACATATGGAGACCTTTTTGTTGCTTTTATCATCACAATCCCAGTCTAAATCTTAGCATGTAACTATTTGATATGTGCTATTTAAAAAATGATTTCTTTTTGCTTATGTGACAGCCTGAATCACCCTCAAGGCATAAGAATGAAAATACATACATTTTCCTGACTTGTTTTTTTACGATTTCATGTTTGCTGTTTCTATTTTGTGTCACTAGCCGTGCAAAATAATGTTTGTGAAGCTGTATAAAGGGTCTGTAACATGTTGCTCTTGTAAAAGAATTGAAAATAATGTTACATGGAAAAAATGTACAAATTTACAAGAAGAAAGTCATATTTGCAAAAGGGCTGCATGTTTGACATGAAAACCTCAAGTTAAATGTTTTTATTTAGCACGTTTTAAAACAGCCAGAGTAGAAAAGTGTTTTACGGAATAAAAGCAAGGAAAATAACAGTAACTAGAGAGCACTCAGAGAGCGCATACCTCCGCCAAGGCTCTGTCCCTCCATACCTCTGTCTGTCCATACCTCTGTCTGTCTGTCCCATTGTACATTATGAGATGGGGCCTTGGCAGAGATATGCACTCATGGACTTCCTTCAAAATGTAATGGAACATCCGTAGCCCAAAGGCCACCATTGGTGCCAATGTCATCAAAATCTGCCCTTTAGTTTTTGCATGATGCTGCTAACAAAGAGACAGACAAACAAACCGCCCCAATCACATTACATCCTTGGTGGAGGTAAATATACTATTAAAATAAATAATGTATGAAAAGAGTACAAATATACATTTATAATTAGTAGTAAAAATAATAAAAAAATATGAAAATGTATCAGGGCTGCAGCTAACGACTATTTTATGGCCCAGGTAATCGCCCATTCTAATCGAAGATTATTTGAGTAATCTGATACTTCTTTTAAAAGAAACTTGCATTGACCAACGTTTGTGGAACTTTCCTAAAGAGCAGTAGTAATTGTACCTATCACTCAATAACACAGGTACGCATGTATTGCAATGCTTATTGCAATGTTTATTGCATAGAATGTAGCTTTAAATAGTGCATTACACCATAAAGTTCCTTTCGCTAGCCCTTAGCATCCGCTAACACTAGCCACAATGATGCTAACGGCGGTGGCTATATGTTTTTTGGTCATATAAGCATAATTAACATAGCTGACTACATTCTGTTCATCTTAATTTAAAATCTCAATCATGTACCTTGTCTCAGGTGCGCTGGCTGGGCATGATGGGGAATGCTTTCTGCCGAAACACTGTAACATCCGACATTGTAGCATGCTAGCTCACCGCTCGGCTTTACCATGTACACACTACACAATGTTTTCCTTCAATTTGAGCTTGAAATTATCCCAGACTTCAGATACTATTGTCATTTTTTTTTTTAAATTTTCTTCCTCTTTGTCAGCCCATCACTATGCCGCTCTGACATGGCGCCGTTAAACAAATTTGTGTTTTGTTTAGGTAGCGTGACCGGAAGAAAGTCATATAGACCAGAAGCGCTACATTAAATGACACATCGAAGCATAATTTCTGAATCGAGAAATTTTTGTAATCGAATTATTTGAATTATTCAAGTAATCGTTGCAGCCCTAAAATCTATATAATACATAACTTGTAGCTCACAGCTCATTTATAAGAAAAAAGTCAAATTAAAAAAAAATGCTTATTTACAAAAAGAAAATTTGCCTAGCTGCTAGGGCTGCAGCTAATGACTATTTTACGGCTCGGGTAATCAACCAGTCTAATCTATGATTACTCAAGTAATCTGATCATTTTTTTAAGAAACTTGCATTGACCAGCATGTGCTGAACTTTCTTTCCTAAAGAGCAGTAGTAATTGTACCAAACACTCAATAACACAGGTACACATTTATTGCAATGCTTATTGCAATGTGTATTGTAGTAGAATGTAACTTTAAATGTTACATTACACCATAAAGTTCCATTTTGCAGCGTTAGGTTCAACTGGCAACATAGCAGCCACCGCTGCTAGCGGCGGTGGCTGCTATGTTCTTTGGCCATATAAGTATAATTAGCATAGCTGACTACATTCTATTCATCTTAATTTAAAATCTCAATCACATACCTTGTCTCGGGTGCGCTGGCCATGCATGATGTGGGATGCTTTCTTTCGAGACACTGTAACATCGACGTATGCTAGCTCGCCGCTCGGCTTTACCGTGTACACACTGCACAATGTTTTCCTTCAGTTTGAGCTTGAAATGATCCCAGACTTGAGGTACTTTTTGTCATTTTTTTTGACTTTCTTTCTTTTTGCCGTCACTATGTCGCTCTGACATGGCGCCATTAAACAAAACCGCATCTTGTTTACGCAACGTGAGCAGAAGAACGTCCTACAGACCGGAAGTGCTACATTAAATGGCATGTCGAAACATAGATTTTGAATCAATGAATTTTTGTAATCGAATTACTCAAATTATTCACGTAATCGTTGCAACCCTACTAGCTATGAACAAAAATTAAGCGAAAAATTTGAGAAATTTCCAAATTTACATAAGAAGTCCCAGATTTATTGGTGAAAACAAAAGCAAAAGATTTGTGCATGAGTAATGACATGTCAGTTTGTAGTTGTAACCCAGTTTCTCATTTTAAGGACCAAATATGTTTTGCAGCTTTATGTATTAATGGCTGTTTCAGTTGTCAAGGTCCCATACTGCAGATCCCTGCTGTTATGTGTGTACGTATTTGTACTGTGTGTGTTTGTAGTGTATGTGTATCACATGTAAAGGGGTGTCCATGGGCACTTTAAAAAGTATTAAAATTAAAATAATGCGTTCAAAATAATGGCCTTAATTATCCTTAAAATTGTAATAAATCCATAAATGTGTTGAAAAGTCTCAAAAACATAGCAGACATGATAAACACCAGCGCTGGTTTCTTGGGTTGTGGTGCAAAATTGTCTTATTCTGTTTTGACATAATGGACAGTGAACAATGCACAAAAGTCCTTTCACCCAAATTTTTATTTATTTTTTTTTTAGGGAAATTAGCTTTTTTGTCTTTTCACAAGTTTGCAGATTCTTCATTTAAATTTGCAACTTTTTTGAAAATTGCATATTTTTTCTTAGAAATTTGAGGATGGAGGGGTTGTAACTTTTTGATTTTAATACCTTTAATAATTTAATAATATAATTATAACAATAACAATAATAATTTAACATTTAATATATTTTCTTGTGGTGTAAATTTGCAGCTTTTTCTCAGAAATGTGACTTTTTTTTCCCTGTTGTAAGTTTGCAGCTTTTGTCACATAAATTTGCAAGTTTTATTTTTGAAAATTTTCAAATATTGCATTTTTTTCTCACTACAACCAAAAGGATAAAGCAGTTAAGAAAATGGAGGGATGAATGGATTTGAGACTTTTCTCTCTCAAAAACTAGCAACTTTTTTCTTAGAAATGTGATTTTGTTTTCTCCTTTTCTCTTAAATTCATGACTTTTTTTCTTGTATTATAAATTTACATTTGTTTCTCCAAATTTTTTTCGCAAGTTCTTTTTTCCTATAAATTGCCTTCTTTTTTCCTTTAGTTTTTTTTTTTTTTCAGAAATTTGGTTCTTTTTTCTTCAGTGACTTCTTTTCTCAAAAATTTGCTACTTTCTCCGACTCAGAAATTCGTGATTTTTTTCAGTAAGGTTGTAGGTATTTTTTTGCAACTTTGACTTGGAAAATTGCCTTTCTCTCTTTTTTTTGTAAATTTGTGACTTTTTTCTTAGAAATTTACAACTTTTTCCCCCTCAGAAATTTGTGAATTTGTTTCCTCTGTAAATCTGTGATCTTCTCTCTAGCATGATTACATAACTCCACCCCCCATAATTCTGTGATTGTTTTTCCTCACTGAATTGCGACTTTTGGTTGTAATGATATATTTTAGTTGCAAATGTAATATGAGCTGCACAGACGACCAAAAGAATTTAAAGTAATGTCAGTTCTGGTGGATGAGAATGAGGTGTGTTGTCATGTGGTCACAGACCTTTTGTAAATGCAAGGTCTTAAATTTGATCAAATAGTCTAATTAATAATAATGATAATAATAATGGATTGCATTTATATCACACCTTTCAAGATACCCATAGCACTTTGCAATGAGTCCATTATTCATTCACTCCACAGACAGACAGTGGTAGTGGTAAGCTACTGCTGTAGCCACAGCATCTGCACATACCATCACACACACACACACACACACACACACACACACACACACACAGACAATCGATTACACAACATAACAAAAATAATTTTTTTGTAAGCTGTCTGTGTTTTTTCAACTGATTTAAGACAATTTTGCACCGCTGAATCCGAAAATGACATCCGTTTCTCATGATCAGGTCAGGTTTTTATGCTAAGTTGTAAGCAGTTGTACGGCAGTTGTACAGTTGTACTGTAAATTGAATAGTAGACATTGATAAAGGTAGGTACATGTAAATTGAATGTTACGTCATCATTGTTCAAAATTCAGAGAATTTCAAGAAATAAAAAAGAATTTTGCATCATATAAAGCGAAAATACCCGTACATGTAAACAAAAATGTAAAAAACGTGGCCATAGTTCAAAAACTTGACCTGACTGAGCAAAACCAATGTGATTTTTGGATTCAGCACATCAAAATCATCTTAAATCAGCTAAAAAAAACCTTAGACAATAAATTTGGTGTTGACCAGTGTTATATTTAAGCAGTATTACATGAGCGGGAGTATGGTATCAATTAGGGCTGTCGCGTAGAGGAATTTCCCCTGTGGTGACGGTGGACAGCTCAACACCGTGGTATGCAGTATTATTGCAAATGTTTTTAGGACCCTGTGGATTCGTAATTTAAACAGGGTTTATTACTTATGTGACAAATGAGGGAAGCGGTGAGAGTCTCGCTACAGCTCTGCTCTCGACTTTATGCGTGTGTGTTACAACTGTGAGAGCTCCGGTCTTTATACAGGCATGAACTGCTGATTCTGTTAAAAAAAAAAAAAAAAAAGATCATTTTCATAAAGCAGTGGCGGTAACTACAGGGTGTGTGGACTGGAGACTGCAGTGACATTCAGCTTATAAGCAGGACAGTCTCCGTACAGGACCCTGCATGGCTCTTGTCCCCCTGACTTTTGCCACTGTGATTTTTGCCGCTATCCGAAAAATCTTGTTCAAACAAGCTGCTTCCAGAGCTCATACACAGAGCATACACAGTCAAGATCATACACACTACGCTCAGAAGGAAATAACACGCTTTGTGGCCTTTCAGTGCTCACTGTTACGGCTGTATTTAACAAGGAGTCCAAACTCTTTCACCACTGCCTGCTGGAGTCTGTCTGGAGAGAGTGCCCTAAATAGCGGCAGCACCGTATGCTGTGGAAGCTTCTAGAGTACCGGGTGCAAACATGCTGTTGGTAATAAAAATACATTTCATTTAGCAATTTATTTAATAATCAATAGGGGCACATAAGTGAACAACGAGATATAGCCACACACACACACACACAAAAGTGAACACCGCAGTTGTTGCGATTGGTCATTTTCCTCCGCGGTAGGCATGTCCATAGCATGGTATTATATAATTGCAGTTATTGCAACAGCCCTAGTATCACACCCGCAGTTACTATATTCATTGATATCGTACTCCTCTCGTGTGATATTGCTTAAATGTCCACTGGCCCGTGACTGTCCTCTTCTGAAAGACATTGATCTGACTGTGTTCCTCCATTTGCAGGATTTGGGAAGGACCAAGAGAAGGAGAAGAAGCTGGAGGATGAGAGCAGCACGGCCAGCCACCCCCAGTCAGCCTTCCTTGGGCCCACCCTGTGGGACAAAACTCTGCCCTACGATGGCGACAACTTCCAGCTGGAGTACATGGACCTGGAGGAGTTCCTGTCAGAGAACGGCATTCCCGCCAACACAGCGCAGAGCGAGCAGGCCCCACAGACAGCACAGCCCCCACCCACCCCCCTGCAGCAGGCCCCGCCGACAACCCCACCCACACCCTCTGTGGTGGACCTCAGCAGCCGTGCCACCACATCGGTCCACACTGGCATGGCACCACAGACCTGCCTGCACAGCCCCACTGCCGCAGGTAGGGAGATGGGTGACGTGCACTTGCATGCATACATGGACACATAGGCGCACATGCTTTTTCACACTTGCTGAGTCAGGGAGGTTCAATCTCTACATGCACATATGCATGCACTGTAGTAACTGTCAGGTGTCACCTTGTGTTTGTGCGTCTGAATTTTGCCTGACTAGAGTTTTGAACATAATTTAGTGTCACACTGTCACATATGAGTTGTGTTTTACAGTCTGGAACTGGACTTTGGAGTCCCCAAGCACAGGCTGTGAGCAGGCTCAGGTTCACTGAAAGTGTACTGGCTCATTTAAAGAGCTCTGATGGGCAGAAAAGGTTTTCAGTGCACTGTGCTGAGTCATGTTGTTTTGGGGATTTATAATTCATTATAAATTTGTACTTTGAATTTAGAAGTTGGCTTTACCTAATATTTTGCCAGTTTTAGAACTGCAAGAAAATGCATAGATTTCTGTCCGACTGCTTAATTTTGTTGAAGGTGAATAACAAATTTACCTTTACCAAATTTACAAATAAAACCCTGAAAATTTGAGTCAAAAATCTGACAAATACACAAGACAAAAGTATTAAGATAAGATAAGATAAGCCTTTATTAGTCCCACAAAGGGGAAATTCCAGGATTGCAACAGCACAGGGATAGCAACACTCAGAGCAACAATCAGAAGGCAAGAAAAAACAAGCAAGCAAGAGCAGCTAATATACATATGTACATATTACTATAAAATATATATACACACACACACACACACACACACACAGACACACAGTGCAGAGCATTGTAGCTGGATGGAATAAATATATGAATATATGAACACACAGTGCAGAGCATTGTAGCTAGATGGAATAAATATGTAAATATATAAACACCCACAGTATGGAGCATTGCAGCTAGGTGGAATAAATATGCAAGTATATAAACACACACAGTGCGGAGCAATGTAGCTAGATGGAATAATATGTAGATATATAAAAACACAGTGCGGAGCATTGTAGCTAGATGGAATAAATATATAGATATATAAATATAAACACACCCAGTGCAGAGCATTGTAGCTAGATGGAATAAATATGTAAATATATAAACACACACAGTGCAGAGCATTGTTGCTAGGTGGGATGAAACAGCATAACCGTCTATTTAGTTATCCTACATGGTATGATTATGTGCCCATACATATTCTCACCCTCCATAGCGACCGGTATGTTCCTAGTTGTATGCCGGAGAGGACCATTGTGTAAGTCTATTGCATCTTTTGCATTCAAAAAAAATTACCTTAATAAAGTTACAAATGTAATGTATATAGGAAAAAGACAGAGATGTACTCATGCAAATTTATGAGGAAAGACTAATGCTTAATTTAAAAAAAATAAATTTACAAGAACAGAATCGTATTTTTGAGAAAACAAGCATTAAATTTATGAAAAAGGTCTTAATTTTACTCGAAAAGCCACACATTTGATAAAGTTGCAGATTTACATGAAAAATTCCATATCCAATTCAACTTTATTTATAAAGCACTGGCTGCGACGTCAACAAGTAGGTGGTGGTGTCATGTTTTGGGCCGGAATCATGGGGAGAGAGCTGGTAGGCCCCTTTAGAGTCCCTGAAGGTGAGAAAATGACCTTGGCAAAGTATATAGAGTTTCTGACTGACCACTTTCTTCCATGGTACAAAAAGAAGAACTGTAACTTCCATAGCAAAATTATCTTCATGCATGACAATGCACCATCTCATGCTGCAAAGAATACCTCTGTGTCATTGGCTGCGATTGGCATTGAAGGAGAGAAACTCATGGTGTGGCCTCCATCCTCCCCTGACCTCAGCCCTATTGAGAACCTTTGGAGCATCCTCAAGCAAAAGATCTATGAGGGTGGGAGGCAGTTCACATCAAAACAGCAGCTGTGGGAGGCTATTCTGACATCTTGCAAAGAAATTGAAGCAGAAACTCCAAAAACTCACAAGTTCAATGGATGCAAGAATTGTGAACGTTATATCAAAGAAGGGGTCCTATGTTAACATGTAACTTGGCCTGTTCAGATGTTTTTGATTGAAATAGCTTTTGATTTCAGTAAATATGACCTCCTAATGCTGCAAATTCAACAAATGACCATTTTCAGTTCTTTACAACCAATAACATATTTTGAAACTCTGTTGTGCATAATAATTTGTAACAGTGCATTTGGAGTTTTTTTTAATTTTCAAAAAAAAATAGTTATTGTGAGGTTTGTTCAGTAAAATTTGAAATATGCTCGAACGGTTGATGACCTGAAAATTATACTGACTGTCATTTTCATCGACTATTTAGGAAAAGCAGAGACAAGTATCATTTGCATAACAATTTGGAATGTGGTGTACTAGATAAAACCTCTTTAAAAAAGCGAGGAGGGAGAGCATCACAACGGGAACCTGAGGGCTTAATATGATCAACCACATCCTGTAATTGTAGGAGGGTCACAGGCTCAAACTGATTAAAGACAGCAGAGCAAGAGACAGGGGTCAGAGGCAGGAGCTGGGATGAGAGGCGTAGTAGTGCTGACCTTATCAATAAAAAATGCTAAAAGTCATTGCACATTTCAGATGATGCTTCCATAACGATAGTTGGTGAGGCAGTAAAAACAGAGTCAATGGTCTTAAATAACACACGTGAATTATGACGTTAGATGCAATAATATTAGACAGATGTTCTCTTTTACCCTGTTTAACAGCACTCTGATAACGATGCCAGCAGTCCTTTAAAATTTGAAGAGATACTTGCAGCTTATCCTTCTTCTGACCCGCCAAGGGACTACAGATGCAAATAGCACTGTGACAGCACAGTTTTACCCTCGGCCGGGGGATCGCGGGGATCATGAGATCGTGGGTTCGATCCCAGCCCCCGACCAACAGTGAGCTGTGTGGAGTTTGCATGTTCTCCCCGTGTTGCGCGGGTTTACTCCGGGATTTCTCCGGTTTCCTCCCACATACCAAAAACATGTAGGTTTAGGGCGCTCGCGCACGCAGCGACCAGCAGCCAGTGGCTTGTCACCAGACTGCAAACCAAATCTACCTACGGGTACAAATAAGTAACAAAAAAAAAAAAAAAAAAAAATCTGGCATACTTACATTTTTATTAATGTTCATTAGTATGTAATGGTCCCTTTCAAATAAACATTAAACTTCTACCTGCGCCCAGCTTTGCGGCATTTCCTTCTGACTGCGCGAGTTCTGTCATTGAACCACGGCTTGGATTTGGCTCTGGACTGCTTAATTTTTAATGGAGCCACAGACTCTAGGGTGGCTTGGCAGGAGGATTAAAACCAAGAATTAAACCTTTCCGTATCAGAGGGAATTGTGTCGGGGGAGCACAGAGCTGGGTAAAAACAGATGAAAACTGGCCAGCAGTGGAGGGGTTAAAAATACGACAGCGCCGAGCAGGAGTGCAAGTTTTAACTTTGGTACAGGAGAAGGCAGCATCAAATAAAGTCGGCATATGATCAAAGAACACAGACAAACCATGTGAAAGAACAAGGTCTGACGTGTGTCCGTGTTCATGTGTAGGACCACCAGATAAAAACTGTTCCAGGTTAAAAGAATAAATGAGGTTTAAAAAGTCATTCACCAGTGGCTTATCAGGACTGCACACATGGATATTAAAATCTCCAGCAGTAAGGACTTGGTCATACTTTGGCATAATTTCAGCCAGAAAATTGTCAAAGTCATTCATAAAATCCTTGTTGTATTTGGGGGGTCGGTAAATGACCCACCTCAAATAAAGTCATTTCAAAGCTGGAGAAAGAAGATGATAAAAAGCACTGCTTCCATTTATAGTCATTTTTATAAATAGTCACCATTCCACCTCCTTGACCCGACGTCCGCGGGGAGTTAAAATAAGAGCAACCAGCTAGTAAAAGTTCAGAAAAAGCGCTACAGTCGCCAACACTCAACCATGTCTAACATATGCAGAGGAAGTCCAGACCATGTGAGGTGAAGAAATCCGTGAGGATAAAAGTTTTATTTACCAGGGATCTGGCGTTGACCGGGCCAATCCTGGCAGGAATTATTAATTAACTAGAAAAGCACTCGGAGAGCGCAGACCTCCGCCAAGCACCACAGTTCCCCCCATACAGTGTTTGTGTGTACGTTGTCAGATTCCTTGACCATGAAAACATCTGAGTAGCAATTGGATTCACAATGATAGGATTAGTGGTTCAGTAGTAAAAGCATTACCTCCTTGGCAGAGGTGATAAACTGAAGTGTTGGTGTTGTGTCCATGTCCTGCATCTGCAAACTCCCAGGCTGGGGGCATTGCAAATGAATGAATGAATTAATCTTTATTTCGAATAGATTAAGAGTACAGGTTAAAAGAAAGTGAATAATATAACAAAGGGGGTAATAAAATCCAACAAGGTCAAATTAGGCAATAGCTCCTCTGATGGGCTGCACGGTGGCGCAGTGGTTAGCACTGCGGCAGCACAGTTTACCCTTGGCCGGGGGATTGTGGGGATCGTGGGATCGTGGGTTCGATCCCAGCCCCCGACCAACAGTGATCTGTGTGGAGTTTGCATGTTCTCCCCGTGTTGCGTGGGTTTACTCCGGGATTTCTCCGGTTTCCTCCCACATGCCAAAGACATGCATGTTAGGTTAATTGGCTGTTCTAAATTGTCCCTAGATATCTGTTTCCTATAGGCCCTTAGAATAGAGGGTTAGTATTAATGAAAGCGCTTTGAGTGGTCTTTGTGACTAGAAAAGCGCTATATAAGTGCAGGTTAGTTAGTTAGTTAGTTAGTAATTATACAGTTCAACATAAGTTATCCGAAATATGTGATGGCTGAATCCGCAGCTTATATTGCCCACCCATGTTCCATCCAAGAATTCAAAAGAAAAAACAAAAGGAAGTCATGACACAACTGCGTACAACCCACAGGCCAATGGGTTATGTGAGCGTTTTAGATCACTGAAAGCAGCACTGAGGGCTTCAGTGACGGATGCCAATTAGGTAGACGGGTTGGCGTGGGTTTTATTCAAAATTCAAACGTTTATTTCAAACTCAGGGTTCATATTAAATGCAGAACTAAAAGGAGTAGAAAATAAATAAATAAATAAATAAATAAAAGTATATACAGATCAGCAGACAGTCGGCGGTCTTGTAACAACAATAACATACAATATTGGACTCAGTATAAAATGGAACGCCACCACTTCCAAATGCTGGAGTGAAGTGTGAGTGACGAGTTGACAATTGCTGATATAAGATGATTGTTACATGGCAGCAACGTTCTCATCAAACTGTAAACATTGTTACGTATCAACTCGGCGAAAGACGGAATGTTCACAGACACAAACATCTTGCTTGCACTCGACCTTCGTGGTACATCTAATCTTTATCTTTATTGGGGTTGCGCTCCGTGGCCAAAGATGATTTGGAAACTGCCCCGGCAGAGAGCTTCTTTTTGCGGAGCTACTATGGCTGACCGGAGAATTTCTGCCAAATAATCCAGCGGCGGACAGCTGGCCGTCTGAGCTTTTGCAGCGTTGCGCAAACACAGGCACACAGCACACTGGCGAGCAGCTCGTTTTTGCGCAGCGCCTATGGCTGGCCGGGGAATTTCTGCCAAATAATCCGGCGGCGGACAGCTGCCCGTCTCAGCTTTTGCAGCGTCGCGCAAACACAGGCACGGTGGCGGACCCAGCCCACCAGTGTTTTCCGCGTGCTTTTGTGCCTAAAACGTTGAAGAACGCGGAGTTTATGTTGGTCAGACACGATGACCAGCGCCCTCTATTGCGCCTGCGCACATGTTGAAAATAGCCGTATGTCACAGTGTTACAGAATGCTTTAAAAAATTCCTGTATCCAGACGGTGATCCGGATCATCCCCAAAATTTAATCAGTTCTTCCTTGTACCATTTCCAACAACGCCTGAAAGTTTCATGGAAATCCGTCCAAGACTTTTTGAGTTATCTTGCTAACCAACAGACAAACAGACAGACAGACAGACAGACAAACACACAGACAAACCCCGGCAAAAACATTACCTCCTCCTGGCCTTTTCGGCCTGGCAGAGGCGGAGGTAATAATTATTGTTGGCTGTGGTGGAGTGGACTGGGGAGCCCAACACAGCGGCCTCAGGTTCCAGAGGTTCACACTGCGCTGACGAAACCAAGGAGAGCAGGGACGGCGGGGCTGGAGCACCTGACTGAAGCCGGCCACGGGTGCCAGGCAGGCATCAGTGGGATCCAGGGAGCGATGAGATGCCAACAGATGAGAAAATAATCCGTACTCTGTTTGGGAAACAGCAGAGCATGCCAGGGAGAGCTTTATTAGTTTCACCAGCTGACCACCATGTTTACTTCGGCGAGGTGGAGCAGCCGGGACCCGGTAAAGGTGAGATGGGATTCCCGATAGGAACGGGGGCAAGGCTTTCTGTCCACCAGACTCAAATATAATGAAATTTTCAGCAGAGCTCCGAAGATCCAGAAGAGTTTGGCGATCATATATCAACAGCGCTTTGAATTGTTGCATGCCATAGGTTAAAAACGACAAACACACAACCAAAAGTGACAGTGACAGATGGGCAGCCACACACACCGGCGCCATCTTGTCCTATCATCAGGGTATGGATATGTGTAAGAAAAGTCAAATTACTTAAAAAAAAAAAAAACAAAAAAAAAAACTGATGCAGTCCACTGAGGGTGGAAATAAAGACCTGTACAGAATATTCAGATATTTTTGCTCTGCATTGCTCCAGAATATTCAGATCCCCAAAACTGGTACTCAGGACAACCCTACAGATAAGGGAGACTTGATGCTTCTACTGCATAGAGACCAATGATGTTTATCTGTGTTTAACAGGTGTACAAAGGCCTATTCTGTGGTTTTTAATATATCATTGCTGAGTTCCTGTGTTTCAGTGGCGTGGTAATGAAATGAATCTCTGGCTAATGGAGAATCTCATTAATGTTACAAGCTGATATTAAGTGGGCAGTTTATGTTCTGAAGGAGGCGCTAAACCGTGTGACTTTAAGCCGCTGCCAGATTCTATTTTGGTTTTTCAGTTAAATGGACATCAGGAGGGCTAGAATCATTTTTAAAGAGCCAAATCTTCAGTTTGAATTCAGCTCCAGTCTGCACTCAGAAATCTCTCTGCAGAGGATCCGAGGACGTGCACCGAATAGTTAGACTGTTTAGTGGCTAGACTTTTATGTGTGGCTCGCCTGTAAATGATGAAGAGTTGAGGACTTGATGAAGGGCAGTGTGAACTGAAAAAAGGCCATAAATGAGCCAGTTATTTAAATCTAAAGTCTGGATGTACAGTGCAGATTAACGTCAGTGCCAATGTAATCAAATACTAGGATGCACCGATTCAGTAGCGATATATGATATTGGCTCTGATGTGACTCAGATCACTGGATTGGTATCAGAAACAGAGCCATCAGTCCAGTGTCCAGTCCATTCAAATTAGCTTCTGTTCAGTTCTGTTAATGTTTGTCTAATCGCAGATGGAAAGACAGGAAAAATAATAAAGAAAAAGTCATATAGATAAAACTTTTCATTAATCGAGAATTGAAAGTTAAACTTGAAGTACCATGAAATAAAATAAAATCTTAAGAAATAGCAGTAAAATGTATAAAAAAAATACAAATGTAACAGTTTTAGATTAAAAGATTATGAGCAAAAGTGCAAGAAATTTATTTTATTATTTAACCTTTATATAACCAGGCAAGACAGATTACGCACACATTCTTATTTATAACTGTGGTCTGGGAAATTGTAAACTGCACACATTGAAATGAGCATTTTCCCTTTATATTTACAACATTTTAATAATACCAAATATTGTTTCCCAATATGGATTTATTGGCAGATAGCTAATATCAACGATGATATCAGTTGGGTTCTAGTAGTAATGGAGTCCAGTTATGTGCAGAATGGAACCATTGCTTGCTTTTAAGATTCTTTTCAAATTTGGAATAAATTTCCCTTTAATTATTTTATCTTGTTTTCCAACTTCATAATATAAATTATTCTTGGATTTAGGACACATGTTGCTTGTCTCTGCTTCACAGTGAGAAGTAATATAACCTGTTAATTTTAAACCACATCAGAATGACTCTGTATCGGCAGATATCCTTCAAGATATCAGCAGTGGATCGGTGCATCCCTTTGGCCAGTCAAAGATACCTTATACTCTTAAAAATTTTTTCTGTCTTTGCCCACTTTTGTTGTGGCTTTTTTTTAACCTTGCGTCCACCTCGTGACACACTTCGTCGCAATGTGTTTATGTCTCGTAGTTTGAAGATTAGAAAGGAAGAAACGTGGATGAGGAAGACTGTTACCACAGCAGCAACGTGCTAAATGCATCATAACACATCAACTGGTCCTGGAGCTCAGGTTGTTTATTTAAACAGAGAATGGCTGCCAAAAATACTGCAGTTTATGATCACAACCAGCAGAGGGCCAAAGCAATAAAAAGAAAAAAGAAAAAAAATCAGCTGCTCATAGTATACATTATGTTCATTTCAGCAGTCTCTTGCACTCCGGGATACCGCGGGCGGTCACGTCTCTGCGTCCTAGGGCGCACTGAAAAAAAAAAAGCTGCAGACACAGCCACGAACAGAAAGCCAAAGGAGTGCTTTGATTGGTTTAGATTTGATTGACCTCTCATTCGACTAATAAGAGCCTTGAATTGGGTTTCTGAAACCTTGAAGAACCAATGACTGAAAACCTAGCAAGAAGGACCCGCCTACCAACAGCTGTGAATGCAGCGAGCCAATTGAAGCAGAGAAGTTCCATGATTGAAAGCGTGCATCCCGTGCGTAAAATCTGTTTTGTGTAAGCCGCTGGGTGACACACACGCGTTCGCCAGTCTTTTTTTTCTTACTACTGTTCTTATTTGTTCTGAAAAATCGTTCGCCAAAACCACAATCATGGAAGCGCAAAACCACAATAATGGAATCATGGTTTGACTGGGTCGCGTGACCAGAACCACAAGTCCGTAACAAGCGGACCAGCGTCATGTTCGTCTGACAATGAGGAAGAGAAGTTCGCCAGCGACACTGCTGTCGTGGACAGGTAAGTGTTATAAGCTAAATTATTCTTTATCCCTGAAAATTGTAATCAAAATGACTTTTGACCGATCGGTAAATTACAACTGTGCGTCATCGCAACATGACGGACCGGTCTGTGCACCGCGTCCGGACCATGAACGCCTCCCCCCCCCCCCCGCTACTCTTCTGTAGCGGATTGCAGATATTATTGCAGATATTTTAGTACAACTGTGCGTAGTAGACCGCGGCGCACCGTCCCCGCGGTCTGTCATGTAGCGATGGGCGATGTCCGTCCTCTGTAGCGGGGGGGGGGGGGGGGGGGAGTTGTTATCTTCTACATTTCAGATATTTTAGTATAATTTTTAGTGCACTGTAGGTTATTTTTTCTTGTAAAAAAAAAAAAGCCACACATTTTTTACACGGCATGCTTCTTTGTGTGTGGGGGCTTGTTTGTTCATTCATGAATGAATAAACAACCACCCCCCCACCCACACACACACACACAGCCCTGAGTGTCACCTTTCATTAGAGCCTAACATCAAGCTTCTATATTGAATCATTCAAAAGTTACAGACGTTTTTTCAAACTGTGCCAGTTGGCACAATTTGGCACAGTTCAAAAACGCCTGGGAACAACCTGAGAAGAAAGCTGTGTAATATATTCATTTTTTGTGGTATTGTTACAAAATTTTGACCTCAGCTGGATAACACTTGGTTCTACATTTCTGTTGCATTTTCCAGCACGGATCTGACAGCTGTGTGTTATTTGCAAGCATTTGTATCCAAAAAAACACCCAGGCGAAATTTATTTTCTTCAAGTTCAGTATGTTTAGATGACTGTTACTCAGTGGCCGGAGCACTTAGAGAGATTATGACTGTTTTGCCAAAAAATTCAAAGTGTTTTCTTTTAAATGAGACCAACCCCATGAAGATGCTGCAAAGGGTTGAAGAACAGCTTTTGATTTACTTTGGGTACGTTATTTTTAGGCGTTTTTAGGGAAATTGACCAGAGTACAAGGGGTTAATAAAAGTGCAAGAAATTTCAACAAATTAAGTCAGCATTGTTTTCTTTTGAAACACATTCTTTAAGATAAGATAAGCCTTTATTAGTCCCACAATGGGGAAATTCTAGCAGACAAAGCAGCAGACAAATTGCAGCAGGACAGGGATAGCAGCACTCAGAGCAATAGTAAATAAGATAGTAAGATTTGGTTAGCCAAAGCAGTAAATAAATATACATATGTACACAGTTATATACGCAGTGTGGGAGCATTGCAGCTAGATGATATCAGTAGCATTACAGTTAGTTAAATTACCCGGCAAAATATAAATATGGACCCAGACAGTATATTTCACATTGGAAACGTAATACAAGCTTAATATAAGGGAGCAAACTTGAGTTTTATCAATGTGATTATTTTAAGCGATCACTCAACTTTTCTCCCAAAATACAATTCAAGTTGTGTAATAAAACTTTCAAAATGAGTTGAGTGGGCCTGAGAATTGCAGCTGACCATACACAATATGTTTCCCACACTATAGATGAAATGACAAGACAGCATTTCTGCAATACTTAATGCATAAGACAGATCCAATATGTAGGTCATATGGTAATATCTGTAGAACTGGAGGAGAAAAGCAGCAACTGGGATATTCCATTGTAATGTTATTGTTTCTGCAGTCATCACAGTGAAATTAAAATCTATAAATGGCTGTCCCAAATGATGTTTATAGGGCTTTCAGTATGCTCCTATATGTTTAATTGAATATTCAAATATTTCAATTCTCTGTCTGAGCTGCTGTGTCAAAATATATTCTGTATTAGTTGAATATTTGTCTTATTGCTGCATTAATTCTACACTTTAACCTTACTTAGAAATAACATGCAAACTGATTGCCTTGGAAAACCTGAAGTGGAATACAAATTATATGCTCTACAAACAAATGCTTATTGACCACCTAATTTTTATTCCACTTAGTTTTTTCAAGATAATCAGTTTGCCAGTCATGTGAAATTGGACAATTTTCCTGAATGGACAAATTTTTTGGTTCATACTCACTTAACCGTGTTGCAGAGGCCTTCGTTTTCCATGGTGACACAGGTCTTTGCACATGGGGAGGGTGGTGGACTGTGTTGCCTTCTTGGCTCACTCTGAGTTTGGAGGTTGCTTTGTTGTGCGGGGGTGTCCGGAGTTGGTTGGTTTTTACTGGGTGCCATTTTGGCTCTGCTGTTGCCGGGGTTGGTGTCGCTTGTGCTGGAGTGTTTGAGCTTGGCTGTCGTCTGCTAACACTGCTGTTGCTGGATGGTGCCGAGAGGAGTGTACCAGCCCGCATGTTCTCCCGAGTGCTTTTTGTGCGACACTCCTTGTGGGTTGAGAGTCACGTCAAGGTCTTTTGTTCCGTATTTGCTATAAAATCCCCAAAAAATGCCTGTCATTTGAGTTACCGTTTTAGTGCATTTCTCAGTTCTTCCTCTGGTGTGGTTCTCCAACTGTTTCCTAATTTGTACATCTGGCTGCAAAGCTCGCGAGACAAGCTATGATTTCACCTGCCAATGAGCACTTGCGTTGAACTGTGTAGTGAACTGAACTTCATACGGTTAGTTAAGACCCAAGAGTTTGCAACATTTACACACGTATATAATCAACAAAAGAGCAATGCATACTTTAAGGGATTAATGCATCATCGCGAGTGCAGAGTATCCAATATTATGCTGAATCGATCTTTTACTCCGTCCGTAGAGATAGCCATGTGGAGTCACAAGAAATTCATTAATCTAACCTGAAAAACTGGCTTCTTCAACAATGTTACAACCTGGATTTTAAAGCCTATTCAAATAGTAGACAATCCATCCCAGAAAGTGACTGCAAAATATTCTCTGTATTTATGTTTTATATTTTTACAGTTTAAACCTCTAATATGTCATTTTACAGTGGATATAAAAACAGCACCCCTCACCCCTGTTAGAATACCAGGTTTTTGTGACGTAAAAAGGAGACTGCAATAAATCATTTCTTAACTTTAAATGACGTAGTAGTTTAAGGGTACGCAGACTTATGCAGCCAACTTATTGTACATTGATTTTTATATATTTTTTTTACCTTAAAACAGATTTTTCAGTATAATTATACATACAGGCCACAGTTAAAGGTGCACTCTGGCAGCTCTAAAACCATCTCAAAAACAAATATGGATTGCCCAGAATAGTTAACTCTGGCTTTTTACCCACAAAAAACTTTCATTGCCTTAGAATTGCTTGGAAAGAGATTTTAAAATCTTGCACCTACTTAAGTATGCATGGATTTATGGATATTCTAATTAGCGGCCTGCAGGGCTTGCACGTGATTGGTCACCACAACTCCTGGTGGGTGGGCTGCTAGTCTGTTCAAGACGCTTCTGGACGTTAAAGTTTATTCTTTATCTTCAAAAGTAAAAAGCGAAACATTTTTCTGAAAATGGTCAAGGCGAGAGATAAATGTGTATTTGTCAAATATGTGTTTGCTTTTTACTAACAACCAGTCCTCCGTCCGCCGGTGACTGAGCAAGGGGGGGAGGTGTTTGAATGTGGCTGCTGTCAGCTCACAGTGCAATGCCCTGTCCGCTGGCGAAGTGAGCCAAGAGCAGCTCGATTTGAATATGGCTGCCACATTTAAATCCCCCCCCCCCCCCCCGCCTCTCTGCCTCTCTCTGCTGCTACCTCAACCCGCTCTGCCTTAATCCCTGTTGCTCCTCGGCTCCTTCTTCTTCCCCCGAGGTAGCCAAGAATATTCGTCTGATCGGTTAATGTTATAACCAGCCAGGCTAAGCAGGAATAGTTGCGTAGCTACTGACGGTCTTTGCAAATCTGCCTTTTTGGGGGTGGTGGTGGAAGGGGGTGGAGCTTAAGCAGACAGTCACAGCAGAAAAACACATGCTTGGGAGTCTGGAATGATTTTGATCTTGATGTGTCCTGTAAATCACAAGAAACATGTTACAGACATGTTAACAACAGAAAAAAAATTGATTTTTACCAGAGTGTCACTTTAAGATGGGAAAAGTTGTAGTTGAAAAATTATTTCATGTTCTCTTTTTTTAAAAAGAAAACCTGGTGTGTTAACAGAGGTGTGTACACGTTTTATACTCACTGCATGTCACACTCCAAAACATTTAGTTTGCAATGTTTAAGCAGTCAGAAGGATTAAATATTTACATTTTATTAGCTGCAAACTGTGACTTTAAGATTCCTACTCTTGGTAGATGACATTTGATTCTGTGGTGTCCAAACATCAGATGATCAGTTACCAAGAGTCTGAGCTCACATCTTTGGACAGAGCAGCTGGGGGTAAATGGATGCTCCGGAGGAGGTGCATGTGCGCAGTACACTTTATTCCAGCCTTTTTGTGTTTGTGTGTGCACTCCCTCTTGTTTGTTTGCTACTTCACATTTGTCTGTCACGTGAACGCAGCTGGGATTTCCTGCAGCATGCTGGGCCATGTGACGGACACATGCGAGCACCGTGTGCAGCCTCGCTGAGCTGCAAACAGGAGCACAAACCCACCCATGTCTCCTCCCTCCCTCAGTCTCACCCTCCCCACCTCCTTTTTCCTGTTCCCCTCTCATCTTGCTCCACCTCCCTCACCGGGCTCCGCTCCGACACAGCCCGGACACAGAGCCAAAGCACAGGCTGTTCCCCACAGAGCTCACGTGGATTTGGGTGTGCTCGGGTCATGTGAGAGCAAAATAGTTCCAGCTCACCGAGTCTCGTCTAATCAGCCGCACAGCCACCACAACACCGTCACACAGCACAGTCAGCTGATAAAGACAACAAACGCTCATCACAAGCTAGCAAACACACACAGTGTCTTCTGAAGTCTGAGAAAGAAAACCAGTGTCTGGTTTGGTCCAGGACAGGGGTCTACAACATGAGGCTCTCTTACCCATGACTCCCCCCCACCCTGCAACCTTCCTGATTTCTTACATTTTTGCATATTTGTCACACTTAAATGTTTCAGATCATCAAACAAATTTTATTAGACAAAACCAGAGTAAATACAAAGTGCAGTTTTTATTAAATGATGATTTTATTTTTTAAGGGGAAAAAAGCTATCCAAACCTACCTGGCCCAATATGGAAAAAGTAATTGCCCCTAAACCTGATAACTGGTTGTGCCACCCTTTACGGCAATAGCTGCAATCATGTGTTTGCAGTAACTGGCAGTGAGTCTTTTGAGGTCACTGTTCACTTCTGGGCCATTCTTCTTTGCAGAATTGTTTTACTTTAGCCACATTGGAGGGTTTGAGCTTGAGCTCACGAATTGATGGCTGGACATTTTCCTTCAGGATTTTCTGGTAGAGAGCAGAATTCATGGTTCCATCAATTATGGCATGTCGCCCAGGTCCTGAAGCGGCAAAGCAGCCCCAGACAATCACACTACCACCACCATGTTTGAATGTTGGCATGAGGTTGTTTTTATGAAATACCGTGTTAGCTTTACACCAGCTGTAACGGGATGCACTCCTTCTAAAAAGTTCGGCTTTTGTTTCGCCAGTAAACAATACTTTCCCAAAAGTTTTGGGGATTGTCAAAGTGTTTTTTGGCAAGCGTGAGACAAGCCTTTGTGGGGTTTTTTTTTTTTTTTTTTTTTGGTAAGCAGTGGCTTTCATTTTGGAACTCTCCCATGCATGCCATTTTTGCCCAGTTTCTCTCTTATTGTTGAATCATGGACCAGTGTCCAAACTGAGGCAAGTGAGGCCTGCAGCTCTTTAGATGTTGTTCCGGATTTTTTTTTTTTTCTCATCTGTTCTTGAATTTCTTGAGATTGCAGCATGGCCTGTTGCTTTTTGAGATTTTTTTTGGCTTACTTCACTTTGTCAGACAGGCTCTATTAAAATGATTTCTTGATTCAACAGGTTTGGCAGTAAGCAGGCCTGGGTGTGGTTAGTGAACTTGAACTCGACTTTCAAAAAATGTCATTAATCACAGTTAATTCACGACGTAACGGGGGGGATTTATTTGGTAATCTATAATTTTGTATTCATTAGGGGTGGAGGAAAAAAATCGATGCATTGTAGTATTGTGATATGAGTGGGGGCTGAAAAGTTCATAGTGGTCAAATTTGACCAAATGTGGTTTATTTTTCAACATAGTCTCCCCTTCGGTCCGCACACTTCTTCCATCGGTGTTGCAGCGCTTGGATCCCTGCAGTTGAAAAATAAACCACATTTGGTCAAATTTGACCACTATGAACTTTTCAGCCCCCCCTCATACTTTGTGGTGGTGATACTGTATTGCTTTAGAGACACAGTATTGTGATACTTTACTAAAAATTATTAATACATGTTACAAATACAAACTTTCTTATTTAGGTACCAGAGTAATAAAAACCATTTGACTTTTCAGCCCATTATTGATTTAGCATAGTATCACTATACTTGATACTAGAGCTGGGCAATTTGACCATTAATCAGTGTCACAGTTAAATGACCCTTTCAGGTCGGTTTTTGTTTTGGTTTTTTTCCTTGTTTTTTTCCCCTCCTTTCTTCTCCCTAATAGTTCTCTGACAAGGCTTGTAATTAAGCAATATTACACAACAGTGCGTTATCACAGTGCGAGCAGACTTCAGTTTGTTGACATACCGTGTACAGTCATTTGGCCTATAAAATGGTTCTAAAATAGAGCTCAAGGTGACCTCGTCAGATGTCTTGGTTTGTCAAACAAATTGAACAAATAAAAAAAAAATAAAACGTGATCCAACTTATAATGCTTTAAAAACAAAGAAAGTGGAAATTTTTTTATGTTTGAGATTCTGAAACAATCATATCTTAAACATTTTCACTGGGAAAGGGGCACAAATTATTAGTCGATTATCAAATTAGTGTTTAGATTCCCTTTTTTCTAAAGCCCATCCAGGGACAAGAGTTGCAAATTAGCTAATAGCTATACACTCTATGTGCAACACATCAGATTGATTGTCTTTGATTAATTGTCTATGTTTATTGCACTGTCCCTGTCAAATAAACTAATCTACTACTACTTATTATTGCAGTGCTAAATTTTGCACCTCAAAAGTTGCAAATCTACAAGAAAATAAGTCTCAAATTTACAATAAAGTCACAATTTCATGAATGAAAAGTTGCGTACTCATGCTCAAGCTCATCTGTTACCATTACTGAGAGCACAGCTTATATTTGTGCAGATGTGTTTAGTAACTTCATGCAGATTTATTTCTCTGCTTCTGGTCAAAATTGCACAGATTGACACTTAGTGTAGCAGAGATCAACGACCCACGATCCAGAAGAAGGATGGGGGGGTGGGGATGGGGGAGGGGTCAAAGGATGTTGTGTTGTGATGCTTTCCTGTGAGATCAAGTCAACAAAAAGCCGCCTTGCAAGAAACAAAAGGGCACAATAGAGGAAGTCACTGTTACCCAGTAGCATGTTGGGGTTCCTGGCAGACTTTTTCTTATAAATGTGTTGTTGTTGTTGTTGCCTAAGCAGAATAAGTTGTGGGCTGGGCCAGCATGAGTGTCTAGAGGAATGAAGTCCTCTCAGCTTGTAAAACAGGAGGGTGTTAAACTGTGTTGGGGGGCTGTTAGCATTCATTCATCTTCTTCCGCTTAACCCTTTTCGGGTCGTGGGAGGCCTGGAGCCTATCCCAGCATCTTTGGGAGAGAGGCAGGATACACCCTGGACAGATCGCCAGTCCATCGCAGAGAGACACACAACCATTCACTCTCACAGTCATTCCTAAGGACAATTTAGAATCCCCAGTTTGATGCCAATTAACCTAACTTGCATGTGGGAGGAAACAGGAGAAATTCCGGAGTAAACCCTCGCAGACACGGGGAGAACATGCAAACTCCACACAGATCACTGATGGTTGGGGGCTGGGATCGAACCCAGGATCTCCCGACCAAGGGTGAGTTGCTGTGCTGCCGCAGTGCTAACCACTCTGCCACCGCGCCGCCATGGTTAGTATTCTCCAGTGGAAATGTTTTGAAGTTCTGACTACCTGCTAAAGAAGGAAATATTTCTGTTTCTTTCTATCTTCTCTATGTCTATCAATCTTTTTTCAGATATAAGAAAATACTACACTTAGGGTTGTAACTGAATATTGTTATCCAGGTATTCATTCAACACATTTTATTTGGGTTTAAAATTTGGCATTTAGCTTTTTAGTTTCGTTTTCGTACTGTCCAGTTTCAATAAAGCTAACATTTAGAAAATGCCAAAACTTGGAGAGAATTTTACCCCCAAAAAAGAGCCAGTTCAAAAGAAAAAAGTAGTAATTGTTGATATAAATGGCCACAAATATATTTGCAAACATACAAGAAAAAAAAACCTTTAAAATTACATGAAGAAGACACATTTTGAGGGAAAAAATATGTAAAATTATTTTTAAAAAATCACATTTTTGATAAGGTATTAATGCTGATGTAGTCCAAAATTGCTATTATAAACACCACAGCAAATTTGATATTTGGATATTCTTTCCCTATCTATGATTAGCTAGTTGATGATAGTCATGAAATTTACCAAAGAAAAGAGGCAGCAAGTTAAAATGAATACATTTGAAAAAAAATGGTAAAAATCTATAATACATAAAGACTCAATTTACAAGAGGAGTGCTTAAATTTACAGGAAATGCTGCATTTTTACAAAAAAAGTTACAAATTTACATGAAAAAAAAAAATCCAAATTTATAAGAGACATTTCTGGCACCAGAGCTCCACGTGGCTCACACATTCACACATGGCAGGTTGTCAAGAAGAGTGCACCGACTTTTGTGCCCGTTGGAAAATCATTAATAAACCTTTGATATCAGGGCAAACAGATCTTTAAATTAAAACATTTTTAAAGTACCATTATCAGTCTTTTACAAACAATTGCAAAGCACCATAATAGATCAAACCCGACAGCTAAAGATTAAAGTAAACAGCCAGTCATTCAGTCAACAGCCCCAGATTGGCTGATAAGACGGCGTCAGTCAATATGCCAACCCATGTAGATGTGGCATTTGCTGGGACTATTTTCTCTTGTGGATTAATACAGTTGTGTTTTCTCCTGTAGTGTGTGCATGTTTTATGGATGCTTTTGGTCAAACGTTGCATACGTTAATGGAGATTTTTTTTTTTTTTTTTTTTTTTTTTTTGACTTATTTTGTACCCGTAGGTAGACTTGTTTTGCAGTCCGGTGACAAGCCACCAGCTGCCAGTCGCTGCGTGCGCAAGCGCCCCTTAACTCCCTAACCTGCATGTTTTGGCATGTGGGAGGAAACCGAGAAATCCCGGAGTAAACCCACGCAAACACGGGGAGAACATGCAAACTCCACACAGATCACTGTTGGCCGGGGGCAGGGATCGAACCCACAATCTCATGATCCCCGCGATCCCCTGGCCGAGGGTAAAACTGTGCTGCCGCGGTGCTAACCACTGCGCCACCGTGCAGCCGATAAACACTGATTTGGTTTCAGATTTATTTTATTTAGTGTCAACGGTGTAAATGCATCCGGGGCCGAAGCACCAAATTTTCAATCCCATGGGCAGCAGTGGATTTGACCTGAAATAACTTCATGCTCCAAATAAACAATATTCTTAGCTAAATCACAAACCAGCGCCAACACTCTTTAGCTCTTTATAGCCTTTGAGTGTAGCAGGCTACTGTTTCTGTGTCCATGTCTGTCCACTGGTCAGAGTTGTAATTTGCAGCTTTGCTTATCACCGACTGCTGCCTCCTTCACCTACGCAGGTGCATGATAAGACTTGCAGTAAAAGCCCGATACGATCATTTAGTGTGGCACCAGCCTGTATCCAGCAACAGCTCGTTTGTACACAGATACATGTGTTGACGTCAAATTCAAAACAAGTTCCACAGGTATTTCACTGAAATGTTTGTTTAGGTTTCTAGGCAGCTTTTTATAGGACAAGTGTTGACTACCTTTAGACTACCTTTAGTGGCTTGACAGTGTTATGTTTCTGTTCAGGAGGAGGTTGTTTTGTGGGTCTCCTCCTAACCACTTCCTCTTCCCTGGAATGTGTGCTCCATTAGTTTAGGACATTACAGGTCAGTGAGCGGCCTTGTACCATTTTGTCACTCGGCTAAATGGCAGTTCCAAACAACTTGTGATTAGGTGATTAGGGCGAGGACAGCTATTTAGAAGTTGGACTGCCGTCCTCACGGATTCCGCTTTTAGTTGGTAAGGAGCTTGATTTTCTGGAACGACTCCTTTTATGAATGGTGGGAGCTTAAGTTGGGCTATTTGCAGCGCTGCTTAGCGACAGATTAACTCTACATCATAAGCATGTGATTCAACAAAAAATAAAACATGATTTAACGAAAGAACCTTACCTTTTGAACATGCGGATGCATGGATGTGCTCAGGGTCCAAATATTGCCCTCCAGTATATTTTATCAGCCAGCTAATAAACGTCAATAAATTAAATAAGTAAATTTCTCCTCACACTTGTAATTTTATGAATTTCCCCCCCCCCCCAGCCCATCAGTTTGCAACTTCACCCCCACCCACCCCAAAAAATGGCCCCTTTTCCCATCCACTTGCAAATCTACAACTTTAACCATTGCATCATTTAGTGACTTCTCCCACCCAATGTGGTCACTTTGCAACTTTTCCAGAATGCTCATAAATTGGCTACTTCCTCTCATTCCTAAATTTGTGTCTTCAACATCCTTGTAAATTTGTGACTTTTCCTGCCAACTCATAAAGTTGTGAGATAACATTATGCTTGAACACTGACATAAAAAACTGATTATGTTCACACATCTTGTTCAAGGGAAACAAAGGGGCCTGCTCTCTCTGACTGCCTTGTTTTTATATGAGAAAGTATAAAGCATTAGTCTGACTTGTTCAGGGCATGTTTTCGGAACCAGTGCTTGAGAAAAAGACTTTTTTCCACATTTCTGCTCAGATTTATGAGGTGATAATCACCCTCTTTTTGTTTCTTGCATAGTTGGTCCAACAAACCAGCTTCAGTGTAATGTTGGCACAAAAGTTTGTCATCTGTGGGTTTGTGTGGGAAATCCAAGGTGCTTTCTTGAAGTTTTCACATCTCTGTGGTGAAGAAACCTTCACTTCCTGCAGGAAGGACGACGATACTTCTCCCTCATACACACAAGATGGTGTCTGTTGCCACGGCAGCCAAAAAAGTACAGAAATTTGGGTTTGTTTCCAGCTTTTTCTATCAAGTGAGGGTAAGGAATGAACGCTAATGTGGTGAATTACAAGTAATCAGTGTGGGCTGTCTGATAAAATAAATGCAGCTTCATTGGTCAGCCGCAGTTTTAAATGAGTGAGTGAATGGCTGCAGCTGAGGGAATCAGCCGCTCATCATTTAAGATCTAGTTAAGATAATGTATAGCTCATAAAGAGTCGTTGCACTGGAGTGAAAGTAAATATTTAAGATGAATATGAATTTTCAGAAACCTAAGATGAGGGGGGAATAAAACCATTTTTTTTTCTGTTCCGGGGTGAACTTACTGAATAACAGTATATAGAGAGAGTCGTGCACCTCTACTTCTGCCTCATGGGACTTCAGACAAAATGTGCATGCTAGTCAACAGCAAGAATGGCAGCAAAACTGGTGTTCAGAGAAGCACTAAAAATGACCAAAAATGCTTTATTGGAGAAATCCGAAGGCATAAAACCAAAACATGTGATTTAATGAACATTTTGTTTGAAAAAATCACAAAGGCAGGAATCTACATTGCTTGAATCTGTTCCCCGTGTGTCTGTGAATTAAAATTACCTGTTGATTTGTAGAAAACAGTGGGTTTCTTCTTGGCTTGTTTGCATAGACATGGATTAGTCCATGTGTTTCTAAAGTTTGTGTGATAGCACCATCTGCTGGTCATAAAAGGCACATTTCTGTTTATTTCCACACAAATACACTCTTGTGTTCCTTTGCTTCACGTCGGAAACCCACACAGTTGGGAGGCTGGCGGCTCCTTGATGAGCAGCTCGCAACAGTGTGAGCTAAAGGGAAAGAAAGACGCCTCCTGCCAGCTTCACCTCATCTGCTCCCCCCGCACCCATCTCTAGCTCTGCGGGGACTCAATTTACCTTGAATGCCACTTTGAGCTGTAAGAGTATCATTTTTCTGCCTAAATCAGAACTTCTTAATGCAGCCCCTGCACCCCCACCCCACGAACTGAAGCATTAGTAGCTGGTTGCTTACCACACTTTGTGTCCCTTTTCAGCTCTGCCCTCGGCCCGTGACACCCCCAGCCCCATCGACCCCGAGTCTATCCAGGTGCCCGTGACCTACGAGCCAGACCCGGCGGATCTGGCTCTGTCCAGCGTGCCCGGCCAGGAGATGTTCGACCCCAGGAAGCGCAAGTTCACCGCCGAGGAGCTGAAGCCACAGCCTATGATCAAAAAAGCTCGGAAGGTCTTCATTCCAGAAGACCTGAAGGTGAGCCCCAGCACCACCGTCCGGTTAGGTTTCACTAATAACACAGGGTGTATTAGTCTGTTATACATTTATTCAGAATAGCTTTATTGGTCCATTTCAGGTGTACCTTCTGTCATCTTGATAATGCTCCTAATATTTGGTTTTAGTCCTCAAGTGCTATGGCTGTTTCTTCACTATGAAAATGTTGCAAATTTGAATAAATAAATAATTTGCAGGCAGAAGCACTAATTTTTGAGAAGCTGGTAATGGAAAAAAATTGCAAACCTACAAGAAAAAAATTGGAATTAATGTGGACAAAGTTACAAAGAACAGTGTTACAAATTTGCATGGAAAATATCCAAAATTTACAAGACAAGAAGTTGCAGATTTCTGAGGACAATCTTAAGCGGTTGAAGATGGATGGATGGATGGAATCCCTAAGGAAAAAAAATCTCTTAATGCAGTTTTTTTTTTTAGCTCATTCTGGCAAAGCTGAAAATGGCTAATGCAATGACACAGCGTCCGTCCGTCCACATTTTACAGAATCACTACTCCGCTTAGGTATTTGCCCCGATGGTCCCCAAGCTCACTCACAGTGATCCTCAGGTGGGTCTGCATCCAGGCTGTGTCAGCAGTCAGGAGATCTGAGCACTCTCAGCGTGATTTAATCTAGCCTGAATGAGCTACTCTGTCATTGACAGTCTGGGTTTAACTGCTAATTGTGTGTTTTTCCACTCTAACCCAATCCTGCCTCCACCACAGGACGATAAGTACTGGGCCCGGCGCAGAAAGAACAACGTGGCGGCCAAGAGGTCACGAGATGCCCGCCGGCTGAAAGAGAACCAGATCGCCATCCGGGCCGCATTCCTGGAGAAAGAGAACGCTGCCCTCCGCATGGAGGTGGCAGACTTAAGGAAGGAGCTAGGCCGCTGCAAGAACATTCTGGTGAAATACGAGGCCCGGCATGGGCCCCTGTGAGCCCTCAGATGACCCCCCCACACACACACACTGCACCCTGAACCTTCCCCTCCAGTGTGAAGGACAATGTGTCCCTTTTGGTGGCACTCCCCCCGCCCCCCTTCTCCTCCACCTCCATCCCCCACCTCCTCCCTCACCAACACATATCTGTATGATTCTGGTATTATTATTATTATTATTACTGTAATTTTGACTTCTATCATAAGCTTTGACTTGTCTGTTCCTCCTTATAGTTTCTGCACATATTGACTAAATCAATATACATAGATGAATGCATATATATTTCCACCTACATACTACCTACTTTAATGTACTGTGAGGAGTTACAAGCCAACCCACCAGCCGAGCCCCCGCCACCTCGGAGAAACCACGCCATGTCTGTTGTTCACTTTGATACCGATTTTATACGTCAGATCAGGACTGAAAGTTCTTCTTCTTCTTGTCCGTGATGCGTCCAGCAGCCTGCTTCAAGTTTTTTTTTTTTTTTTTTTGTCTTTTTAAGCTCTTTTAAAGTTTAGTTGATGTTCCTTTAGCAGTTTTTGGTTGTTGTACTCTAACATCAGCATCAACTCTAAAACTTTCCCCATATTTCTCAATCACCGAGCAATAATTCCTCTCAGATGCTTAAAAACCGATGTGACTACCTAACTTTCCCACGTCTCATGTCCTCCTCCTCTTCACTTTCTCCCTCTCTGAGCTCACCTCCGTTAACTAAGCTAACCTTAGTTAACGCCTGCACTAATGCGTGTCTTACAATCTGATCCAGTGCAATGTTTCCGCTCGCTCCAAATTCCCTCTGCCACCTCATATTTATCTACCTTTTTATTTCTCAGATTGAAGATTGTGATTATAAATATATAAATATATATATATATATGTAGTATTAATACTACTCTTGACGTTGTTGTTTAGCTTCCTCCATGTTCCTTTCTCAGAATTAAGCATGATTTCTTTGACAGAATGAAAAGCTATGTGAAAACTTTTTCTTCTTTGTTGAACTCAGTTGTTGTTTTGCTTCTGTTGAACTCAGCATGATTATTAATGAGTGTTTTTACTTTAGAGATCAATCCTGATGTCTGTAGTATCTCTCTCGCTCTGTTAGCTCTATGTTTGCCTTCTTTTTAAAGATGGCTGTATGAATGTAAAAGGTGTTGACACAAAAAAGGTTGGATGGTGTTGTCCAATACTGTGGTTAATCCCAATCAATTTGTTGTTTACTGCAGACCAAACGACATAGCAACAGAGGTGATATATTGGTTACGAAAGATATGTTTATATAGACCTATTGTATAAGTTGTTCTTTTTTTGTACAGTGTTTTTCCTATACATAACTGATCTATGTATTTTAAATCAAAGCAGATCCAGAATATAGTCAAAGAAGACGCATATATAAACTCAGACTAATGCATATAGTGCTATTTTGATATTCTGTAGTGGGATCTGATAGTTTTGCAGAGATTTATTGACATTCAGCGGCAACCCCCCCCCCCCTTCCCCCCAGCCCCTCAAAAAAAAAAAAAAAAAAAAAAAAAAACATCCTGCCGGACATTATTGTAATCAACACTCCTGATTATTTTGGTGACATCCTTCAGTCTCCCGTATCATGAAAAAAAAAAAAAAGGCAGGTTATCATGGGTCGGGCCATCGGCGACTCAACCAGCAACCCCGCCCTTCCAAGGGTGAAACTGGGCATCCTGGCAGAACTAAAAACAATATCTATCACAGGTCTGTTATGGACCACTCCCAGTTACTCGGGGTGAGACTGGACATCCTGGCAGATAAGCACATCTGTCGCAAGGTCTGTGGAGGACTTTTGCCAGTCGGTGCATCGTGACATGCACTACACAAAGAGCAGAGATAAACAAACCTATCATCTGGTCAGTCACTGCAACAGATACTGGAGTCAGTTTGTCTTGGCCTGTCCTTGCCGCTGATAATACCTCTAGCTGCCAAGAATGTGCCGCTAGTCCAGCAAAAGCTAGCAGTACTCAAATACTTTGTGAGCACTTTCATGAAATGGTCAGTCAGAGAGCAACTCATACCAGCTCGGACGTTGCCCGGGTTAACAAGGTCAGGAGTTCCTGGCAGCAGAGGGTGAAGGACAGAGCTGCGTGGAGGAATCTGATCAGACCTAAATGAAACAGTCATTGTTGCCCCCGACAGACTGCTATGATGATGATGATGATGATGATAAAACTGCATTTAAGAGTAGAGAATGTAAAAGATGTTGTCAACCTCGCTGACAACAGGCTTCTCTTTATTGCTTCTTTTTTCGTGTGGCATGCTTTTTTCTTTAAGTTCTTTCTTAATGAGACAAAGTTACTATGAAGGAAGGGAAATCTATAGCTATGTACTTTTGCTGCTCTGTACGTGTGATTGGTTCCTTTTGACCAATGGCAGTTGTAGCATATCCCTGAACCTGAGTGATAAAAACACTGAGAAGCTTCTCTTTTAAAAAAAAAAAAATAAATTAGTGACTTCTTATGGTGGAGTCCCCCGAATCTTAGCTACTGCTTTTGTGTCGAGCTGTTTTTTTCTGCTCTGATGCTGCAGTTTCAGGTCATTAGTATGGAAGTCCAGTAATGCCAAAAGTAAAACCATTTATATCCAATTGCAAATCACTTAAAATAAAAGCAAAATTTGTATATATTAGATTCCTTCTTTATTCTGGTGCACCCCAAAAATTATTTGTTTTTTTTATCAAATGACAAATCATAATGCTTTAATTTAATTTGAGATTCACCTGTATGGAGACAAAAATGTAAATGAAAGAGAAGTGGCTGATCTGACTCTTGATTTTTTTTGTTATTAAGAATAGCTTAGATTAAGCCAAATGTGAGTGTTCGGATCTGAGAAAAAGCCAGCTGTCTCACCCTTTTCAGTGTTTACGCTAACTTGCTGAAAGTAGCTTCACATTTAATGCATTTATGTGTTATTCTCTATAAGGTTATAGAGAAAAATTTCAGGAAACTTTCTAGGTGAACCACTGCCACCAAAATTACCATTTTTCATTCACTGTATCGTCCTCATTTTTTTTTTTTAAAAAAAGCAAAAGTTTATTCCAAGTTTATCTACAAATTTAAAAAAATGAACTCCTACCTTGCTATAGTATAGTAAGATAACAGTTTGTTTTGTTGCAGTAATGTGCATTTAAATTACTTTTAATTTACTTTTTTTACACATTAAATAACTTTATTTCCCTACTGGCATTTCTGGACATTTTTTACTGGTTGCATATTTGAAGTATAATATGTCCTTTCACAAGGTCAAAGTAAAAATCAAACATTTTAACTCAATCATAATGGAATTTCAAAAGCCGCCTATTAAAATACAACTCATCCATTCCAGTCTCAGTCCCGCCTTTTTTTTTTTTTTTTTTTTTTTGAAGGTCAGCGATCTGATCCAAAGGTGTTTGCACAACATAAAAATGCTTTTGTAACCACACGATCGTCTCAGTACTTTATCTTGTTAGAGGCTCCTGTTCATCAGCGTAGATGTGCTTGAGCGTGAGCATGGTTGGCAGGTCTTACTGAAAGAACGATACGTCCCGAAACTGCAGAGCGTCTTTTTATATAAAAACTCATATGTGCATAGGGAAAAAAAGCTAATACTTAATCGATACGTATCCCAAACTTACCTCACTGTTGAGTGATTTCACTACCTCACCTGGAAATGTTAACCATAATTCTGAGTCTATTCCAGTGCCTTGAACACAGCGACTGTTCCCTCAGTCTCAGCAATGTAAAGTCTCCATCACAGCGCCACTCGGATAGGTTCAGATCTGCACTGAAGGGCTTTTTAGTGGATAAAACTCTATATATTCTATACACTGATGATGATTTTCACCTCTTATTTTGCAACAAGACTTGTAACCATCGTATTCATGGCAACACCAACAGGCTGTTTCAGAGAGTATAGATAAAACAGAGGTTTTGTGTCATGGAATGGATGTATAACATTTTTTCATGCTGTCCAGCCCTCAGCCTCTTTGTCACTCTGTAATTTGTAGTGTCTAATAAAATCTTAAGTTCTTTTCACTTGTCTTATTTCTCTGCTGCAAGAAAAACAAATGTGCATTAGTTTGGGTTCCTTTATGTTGGGTCATTTGCACATAATTTTGTTTATACATTAGTTTTTGTTGTAGCCAAGTCTTGGTTTAAAACCATTCATGGTTTTTACAAAGTACCATGTATTGGCAATGAATGGTTGCTTCTAAGAATTTGTTTACCCAAATACACATTTTACCTCTTTTAGAAAAATGATTTGTTAAACCTATGCAAACGCAGAGAGAACATGTAAACTCCATACAGATGAGTCCCAGCTGGCCAGCTTTGGATTCAAACCCAGGACATTCTTGCTGTGAGATGACAGTGCTAACCACTGTAAAAAGTGATTTATTAATTTTAAAAATTTTATAAGAATATATTTGTAACTCCTATCATGGAAAAATTGTTACAGCAGCATGCATGCTAAGACAGGATAACAAAATGTGCATATAACAAACTGAATTAATAAAAGTTAAATATATTAGGAACGTGCATTGATTTAAAAAAAAAATTAACCACATTTTTAGCTCATTCCGGCATAGCCAAAAGGTGTTAATGTGATGATGTAGAGTCTGTCCACATTTCACGGGAATTGCTTCTCAACATTTGCCCCGATGCTCACCAAACTCTCAATAGCCATGTTTACATGGATACAAGTATCCAGATTAAAGCCTGATTAATAAAATACTTCATAAAAATACTTCATGTAAGCACAATGATCTGAAGATTCTGACCCGATCACACTTCGTCACATCAAAGTGTCCTTCCAATCGAGACAGGTGGGTTATGCCAATTGCTGATCCGATGGTGTGCATACAGTGGGTATAAAAAGTCTACACACCCCTGTTTAAATGCCAGGTTTTTGTGATGTAAAAAAATGAGACCAAGATGAATCATTTCAAAACTTTTTCCACCATTAATGTGACCATTAACCTGTACAACTCAATTGAAAAACAAACTGAAATCATTTAAGTGGGAAAAATAAAAAACTTACAATAACCTGTTTGCATAAATATGCACAACCTGTTATAACTGGGGATGTGGCTGTATTCAGAATTAACCAGTCACATTCAAACTCATGTTAAATGGGAGTCAGCACACACCTGCTACCGCTAAAAGTGCCTCTGATTAACTCCAAATAAAGTTCAGCTGTTCTAGTAGGCTTTTCCTGACATTTCTGTAGTCACATCTTACAGCTCAAGCCATGGTCTGCAGAGAGCTTCCAAAGCATCAGAGGGATCTCATTGTTCAAAGGTATCAGTCAGGAGAAAGGTACAAAAGAATTTCCAAGGCATTAAATATACCATGGAACACGGTGAAGACAGTCATCATCAAGTGGAGAAAATATGGCACAACAGTGACATTACCAAGAACTGGACGTCCCTCCAAAATTGATGAAAAGACAAGAAGAAAACTGGTCACGGAGGCTGCCAAGAGGCTGACAGCAACATTGAAAGGGCTGCAGGAATTTCTGGCAAGTACTGGCTGTTTAGTACATGTGACAACAATCGCCCATCTTCTTCATATGTCTGGGCTATGGGGTAGGGTGGCAAGATGGAAGCCTTATCTTACGAAGAAAAATGAAAGAAAGATGGAAGCCTTATCTTACGAAGAAAAACAGCTACATTTTGCAAAAACACATTTGAAATCTCCCAAACACGTGGGAAAATGTGTTATGGCCCAACAAAACCAAGGTTGAACTTTTTGGCCATAATTCCAAAAGGTATATTTGGCACAAACACAACACTGCTCATCGCCAAAAGAACACCATACCTACAGTGAAGCGTGGTGGTGGCAGCATCATGCTTTGGGGCTGTTTTTCTTCAGCTGGAACTGGTGGAGGAATTATGAACAGTTCCAAATACCAGTCAGTGTTGGGACAAAACCTTCAGGCTTCTGCTAGAAAGCTGAAGATGAAGAGGAGCTTCATGCGCCACCGTGGGCTGCACGGTGGCGCAGTGGTTTAGCACTGTGGCAGCACAGTTTTACCCTCGGCCGGGGGGTCGCGGGGATCATGAGATCGTGGGTTCGATCCCAGCCCCCGACCAACAGTGAGCTGTGTGGAGTTTGCATGTTCTCCCCGTGTTGCGCGGGTTTACTCCGGGATTTCTCCGGTTTCCTCCCGCACACCAAAAACGTGTAGGTTTAGGGTGCTCGCGCACGCAGCGACCAGCAGCCGGTGGCTTGTCACCAAACTGCAAACCAAGTCTACCTACGGGTACAAATAAGTAACAAAAAAAAAAAAAATTTCAGCATGACAGTGACCCAAAGCACACATCTAAATCAACAAAAGAATGGCTTCACAACAAGAAGATTGAGGTTTTTGAATGGCCCAGCCAGAGTCTAGACCTGAATCCGATCGAACATCTGTGGGATGATCTGAAGAGGGCTGTGCACAGGAGATGTCCTCGCAATCTGACAGATTTGGAGCATTTTTGCAAAGAGTGGGCAAATAATGGTGGAAAAAATTTTGTAATGATTTATCTTGGTCTCATTTTTTTTTTTTTGCATTACAAAAACCTGGCATTTGAACACTTTTTGTGTTCAAATTACTTTTTATATCCACTGTATAAACATTTATTCCGAAGTTTGGGTAGAAAATATGTTTACTGTGCATGTCTGTATGTCAGCCACAGGTTGACGTAACGTATTTCAGCCTTTATAGCAGCTAGCGGAAGACATGGCAGGAGTATGCAATTGGGGTGAAACAAGTGTCGTCCTGCTGTCTCTCGCTGTTCATATGCAGAAGTTTGTACTGCTGGGCTTGTAGTCTCATTACGGAGACCAGCAGAAGCAAAAGTACAGTCTGAATAACACAATACAAGTCCGTTTCAAAAAGAGAGACACACCAAGTGGGTTTGTCTACATCGGAAGTTGCTTCTTCTACTATTTCCGGAATGTCAGATAACTACGATGTATATAGGTTATTTAGGCAATTTTTCTTTCCATGGGTAATCCCTTTTCCTTTTATGCTGTGTGTTTCTGTCATTTTGGTTGTCTACTGTCATGCTGCTGTTCCACTGTAATTACCCAGTTTGGTATCAATAAAGTACATCTATCTCTGCACATGTCAAAATGTCCGTTCAAACATGTGAGGCATGTAAACACATGTCATAATCAGATCAACTTTTTCAGGGTCCATGTAAACAGTAAAGCTCTGATCTGAACTGTAATCAAATTGGAAAAATGTTGCACATGTAAACATGGCTAATAAGTTGTGCTCAAGGTCAAAGGTCACAAGATCTAGGCACTTATGTGATTTCAGAAAAATTGTTACTACTAGGAAATTGCCTCGATATTCACCAAGCTAACAATGATCTTCAGGTGGTTCTGCATCCAAGTTGTCCTCAAGGTCAGAGGTCACAAGATCTGTTCACTTATGTGATTTCAGAAAACTTGCTGCTACTCCTCCTAGGTATTTTCCCTGATGCTCACCAGACTCACTCACAAGCATCCTCAGGAGGGTCTGCATCCATGTTGTCAAGCCACTGTCGAGGACAAAGGTCACTTTTATGATTTTAGAAAAATCACGACTCCTAAGCAATTACCTTGACTCTCTTGAATCTCACTCACAGTGACCCTCGGGTGGGTCTGCATCCAGGTTGTGGTCAAGGTCAGAAAATCTGGGCATGTATGATTTCCCAAAAAACATCACTCCTCCTAGGCCATCCTAGATGGGTCTGTATCTAGGCTGTGCTTAAGGTCAAACTCAATTGTCAGGAGATCTGAGCAGCCCTGGGTGATTTTGTCAGGCCAGAATGAGCTACTCCATCATCGATGGTCTGGTTCTATAATTATGATTAATCTCTAAACTTAAGAAGCAATGAAAAAGTATACATCAGAAACTTTCATTTATATTTTATTCATTTAATATCCCCACGACCCTCATATTCAAATAAAATACTGCTAAAGCAGGGGTCCCCAATTAGTTTTTAAACTACCATTTTTTTTTAGCTCATTCTGGCAAAGCCAAAAGAAGCTAATGCAATGACGTGGCGTCCGCTGCCCATCCGTAGGTTGATCTGTCCACATTTCACGGGAATTGCTACTCCTCCTAGGCTGTACTTAAGGTCAAGGTCAATGGTCAGGCGATCTGAGCACTCCCAGAATGATATCATCAGGCCAGAAAGAGCTGCTCCGTCATTGATGGTCTGGTTTTAATTTCCTCATTTTGAAAAGGTCAGAGAGCAAGTCAATGCTTCTACTTAAGGAAACTCCTGATTATTTCAAATTTCCATTGGGAATTTTCTAGTTGTATCTATGACATACTCAGACAAGTTTGAATTTGGGTGATTTTGAACTCAAGGTCAAAGTCACAGGCCAGTTTTTCTAAAAACATTGTAAATATATCAGAGAGGAAATGATGTAAATGCTTCACATTGATGCCATAGTTCTACCTTTGAAAAATCTGGGATGACTTCAAATGTTGGCAACCTTGACCTGAGGTCACAGTCAGAGCAGAACTGTCAATAATAATTTTGAATGAAATGCTATAAGCTTCTCATATTGATCCCATAGATGCATCTATGAAAAATCTGAAAAAAATATTCAACCTCACTGCATTTTAGGTTGGCAAAACTAAGAAAAAATGGTGTTTGCAATAAAAAAATATACAATAACAATTTAAATAGTTAAATAAAACCATTACAAGGATTTTTAACCAAATTCAACACTAAATCTTACCTTCAATGACTGCTGCAGTCTCAAAATTATTCAACCCCTTAAACAGAATTCCCCATAAGAGCACACATTTGCACACCTGATGCATCCAATCAAAGGTTTCACTAGCTGCATCAGGTGTGCTTGAGATTGAACACCTCAAATACCTGGACTGTTGACGGAGATGTTTGATTGCATGCTAGAAATATGGCTAAGTCAAGAGAATTGTCCAAAAAGTTCTGAGATGAGCTTATTGCCTTGCACAAACAAGGAAAAGGATACAAAAAGATAGCAAAGGCACTGAATGTTCCGAGAGATACAGTTGGAAGCATAGTTCACAAGTTTAAAGCTATAGGAACGGTGGCTACATTACCTGGACATGGCAGAAAGAGGAAGCTATCAACAGCTGTCACCAGAGTCTTGAGAAGGCAGGTGGTCAAAAACCCTTGACTGACTGCGAAAGACCTGCAGTGAGACTTAGTGACAGCAGGCATTGGGTTTTCAGTTTCCACAATAAGGCACATACTAAACGTTGAAAGACTCCGTGCCCAAACTCCAAGACACTCACTGCTAATGACCCAAAGGCACAAAAAATGTCAGCTCCAGTTTGCTCAAAACTACATATATAAATAAGCCAAAGAGGTATGGAAGATGAAGGATGAAGCATATGCTGAAAAGAACACCATGCCTACAGTGAAGCATGGCAGTGGCTCAGTGGTGCTCTGGGGCTGCTTTGCTTCTTCTGGCACTGGAAACCTGCAGCGTGTGGAGCGCAAGATGGATTCAATCAAGTATCAGGAAATCCTGGGAGAAAATGTCATGCCATCTAACTAACTAACTAACTAACCTGCACTTATATAGCGCTTTTCATCTGTGAGGAAGCTGAAGCTTGGGCATTATTGGACCTTCCAAGAGGACAATGATCCTAAGCATACTTCAAAGTCCATTAAGGCTTGGTTTCAGAAGTCCTGGAAGATACCAGAGTGGCCATCACTGTCACCTGACTTGGAAAAACTCTGGTGGGATTTGGGAAAGGTGGTTCCAGCACGCAAATCCAGTAATATCAGTGAACTGGAGGCCGCATGAGGAATGGGTTAAGACTCCTCAGGAATGTTGCCAGAAGCTGGTGTCTGGCTATGGATCACGTTTGCAGTGGATCATAACAGCAAAAGGATGCTCTACCAAATACTGAGGATGCTTGTCATGAAGGGGTTGAATAATTTTGAGACTGCAGTAATCACTAAAAGTGGCATTTTGTGTTCAATTTGAAGAAACTACTTGTAATATTAGTTGTGTTGAGCTATTTAAATTGATTTATCGCAAACGGCTGCTAGTTTGTACATTTTGCCAATAAACCCAATTAGCAGTGGGGATTGAAGAACCTTGGTTTGCAACTGTACATGTGTCTCACAACTCTGGATAGCTTGGTGGTTAACGTTGCCGACGTCTGTGTCACAGGTCCCAACAACTCTTGGAAAAATAAAATGCTTATGTGAGGCCCTGGGGAAATGGCAGTCATTTCATCAGTGGCACTCAGCAATCACAGGCATGTTTTGTCAAGCTGGATTTCCTGTTTGCACAGTCAGAACAAAAGGAGATTTGTAAGAAATGCTGCCAAAGCTTGTTAAAAGAAAGACATGTTTGAGATGCAGACTTGAGGTGCCAGTTTTTGTTGTTGTTTTATTTATTGTCACATCAGACAGTTGATACTTCATACAGGAGCATTTGTGTTTATGCAGCACCATCAACAGCCAGTAGAACAGGTGAGGAACAGTTCTGTTTTCTTTGCCCGTGTCCTTACAAAGGCCAAGGAACATGTCCACAAACAGAACAAAGAACAGAGCATACAAACATTACAAAATGAGATTGATTAGAAGGAAAACAGTTCAAGAAAAACACATGTTTGTTCAGTCCCAACAAAAGTGAAAATGAATTTATAAAAGCAGCAGCGGGACACAAAGACGTGTGGAGTGAGGTTGTGTTCCACTGATCGGTAGTGTTGTAGTCAAGACCACAATGACACCAAACAGCTGCAAAACAAAAACTCGAATTCCTGACTTCTAATTCGGTGTGATTATATCATAAGAGTAAAGTTGCAAAGTTACAAGAAAAAGCAGATTTATGAGCAAAGTTGCACATTAAAGTGCAAAAATTTTGAGGGAGAACACAATGCAAATATAAGCAAGAAAATGCCAAAAAGTTTAAATGAAAAAAGTGTAACCATTAATTAGTACAGAATCCCTAAGCAGCCATACCTTTACACATTTTATTTTCCCTTTTCCTCTGATATCAAATTAATTTCATTTGTTTTCCCGTGAGCTAGAGTTATATGTCATTATCTTGAGATAACAAATGCTATGGGATAATGGGATAATGATCTAAAAATAAATAGATTTTTTTCAAAAACATTTTTCCATGATAACATAATTAAGTTGAGATCTCAAGACAAAACAACAACAGGCTAGTACATAACAGACTATTCATTACAGGACACACCAATTCAGAGCAGAAATGTCAGAGGAGCAGCAGATTCTGGATCATGGCACTACATAATATCAATCAAGGACTAACACTAGCTAGAATAGCATAATGTGTGGATTCAGCTTTACAGTATATGCAGCACAATCTAAGCAGGTCTGATGTTATTGTTAACGCCATTACCGAGAGCTTGAGAAAATTATGACGTCTCAGAAAATCAGAATCTTGAGATAATGGCAATGATAAAGTTTAGTTATCTCAAGACCCTGAGAAAATGATGTTTCTGGAAAACATTTAGTTTAGATAATGACAAATAACTTGTGATTAAGGAGAGAAAAAAATTATGAATGCATTAACAACTTAGGGCTTCCATATAGTTAAGAGGGGGAAAGCTATTGTATTTCTCATGTTGACAGACAAGTTAATTTTTCTAACTCTGCTGTTTTACTTGCATCTTAGGGCTCAAATTATTTTATTGGTCCCATGCATATTTTTGGGGTGCAGAGGATGCCAACTTCTTCAGTGAAGTCTTGGTCTTGACTACGACACAACAGATCGGAGGCTCAACAGTCAGGAAAATGGTGCAAATCAAAACCTTAGAGTTCAGTGGAAATGCAACACTGGACCTCAGCGGGAGGGTGGTGGCACGCACTACGGCACACCATTCACAGTCCGATTACAGAGGAAACACTGTCTCATCATAATGCCTCTACTCACTTCCCCTTCTCTTTTGCTCATTAGCTGAAAAACCAACTCCAGTCACTCTCTAAAAATGTTGCAAGTCTCATTCTCACACCTGCCTGCCAGAAGGGGGAGTCAAATACTTACAGGAGAAACCGTGGTTCTCTGAAAACTGCATCATTACAGAAACAACATAAATAAAAGTGCAAAAGTGGATGAGCTGGGCTGTGTGAAAAATCATGAGGTCTGAATGCAAGAAGAATGTTTTTCTTAACTTTCTAACCAAATTTACACATCTTACATCTTTATCGCCCATCTCCTTGTCGGTACACACTTTGTTCCATTGGCAACAAATAGTTACATCAACACCTGTAGACAGCCTTTTTAACATGTTTGGCTTGTTTTGTTAAACAGAAGAAAACTGTTTTACAAAAACAACAAAGAGTTACAGAAGAAAGCTGATTAAATTATTAAATATCCCATCTTCCATCCTAACCACTTGAACCTCAGACTCTGACCCTCAAAAAATGTGGAATGTGCCGCATTTTGACTGGTAGAAAAAGGACCGCTATCAAATTTTCTCAAAGACTCGTAAGGTCATTGTAAAAAGTCAAAACTCCCTTGGCATTTACAAAATAGCTCTGAAATTAGCTGAAAAATCTGAACTCCTGGTTATAAAACGGTAAACAATTCGTCTTTTTAAGGTAAACCTGTCAGCTGATGTTGCAGCTTCAGTGGGCAGTTTTGGGGTGGGGGGCTCAGCTCCAGAGCTCAAAGTGTGAACCAGGAAGGGCCATGGTCACGAGTCGAGGAGGGTGTCGGCACTGGGATCCTTGTAGAGGTATTTCCAGATGGCGTAGTAGTGCACGGCCGCCGCTAGCGCCACGAACATGTGCCAGATGGCGTGGGCGAAGGGGATGATGCCGTCACTCTTGAAGAAAAACACGCCCAGGCAGTAGATGAGGCCTCCACAGGCCAGCTCGTGAAGTCCGTCAGTATTACTCTGCAAAGTCAATAAAAATTATCAAAATAATGAATACGTCAGCCGTGTTTTTACAGTTTTATTTCACTAAAAAGAATATTCAGTGTTCCGCCATAGAGAGTAGGGATGTCCCGACTACCCATTTTGGGGCTCCAAATATTCGGAACGCTCCAGAGTGAATATCTGAATCGTCTCCCTTAGTGGACTGCATTAGCAAGTGTTTTTTTCAGAAATGTGACTTTTCTTTCAAATTTGGATTTTTTCCCCCTTCTAAAGTTGTGAATTTTTTTCCCCACAAATTTACAGCTTTTATTGTAAATCTGAAACTGTTCTTACTTTTAACCGCTTAAGGACGACTGTGGCAAATTCGCCTCAAACCGCTTCCAGTCTGGCTGAAGCTGAGGTAGTGTATGCATTCCACTAATGCAGGTTGATGCATATTCAAGACATACCCACGAGTAACACCGTTTCTCCTCATGTGACTTTTTTGTGACTGTGATGATGGAACAGCAATGGCTGGGTCCCCACCCGATCCACACCACCCCACTCCACGGACCAGTGATCCAAAATGAAAGCCAGGGAGCCACTGTCAGACAGCGGTAGAGTTGTTTCAGTTTTAATAGGTCTGATATTCATATGTTAGACAGTCAGTATTTTTGACTGAATGACTGCGTTACTTATTTATTTTAATTCACCTTTATTTAATATATGCGCTTCTCTGTGTTTACCAACTTCGCTGCGCTGCCTGTGTGTCACTGAATCAGGGTGTACGTGCTACTGCCAACTTGGCCATGCTGCCACCAAAGCTCAAAGAGTGCGCTCATCACCGGTGCAATTACGTGCACTAATGTTCAGCTAACTGCTGCTGAAAGTCACTGCATTCACCCAGCTACTCCCACAGCTGGACAGCCTGGTGACACAGGTGGAAATCAAGGGGGTCCAAGGAATTTTTTTCTTCAAAATTTGCACTTTTCTCAAAAATTTCTAACTTTTAATAATTTACTATATGTATTTGTAAATGTAAAACGTTTTTCTTGTAAATTAACTTTTTGGTTCTTAAACTGGCAACTTTTTACCTCTGCCAGGCCGCAGGCCGGAGGAGGTAATGTTTTTGCCAGCGTTTGTCTGTTTGTCTGTCTGTTGGTTAGCAAGATAACTCAAAAAGTTTTGGACGGATTTCGATGAAACTTTCAGGCGTTGTTGGAAATGGTACAAGGAAGAACTGATTAAATTTTGGGGATGATCCGGATCACCGTCTGGATACAGGAATTTTTTAAAGGATTCTTTAACATTGTGAGATACTGTGGCGGTTTGGGAAAACCCCCACAAACAGACTAAGGACAGACAACTCGCTACTCCTGGTTTTCTCCGCTACACTACTGTGATAATGTCACCTTTCATGCATTGTGTTCAGGCGTCCTGTCCTTACTGTGACCTAGAGACTCAGATCAATGTGTAGACGTGCCTGTTAACCTCTTTGTTCTGCAGCTAGAGCAGAGTCTAGCAAATCTGCCTATTGTGATGTATGTCTCACAAATGCAAATATCTCATGCCTGTTCTGCAGTCCCTTTGATCAGACCTACCGCGGTGACACTGCTTTGATGTATTGTTTGAGTTGGGTATAAATACTGCACAGGTTCTGTAACACCTCCTCTATCTCGCAACCTCTGCTGTAGGACACACACGTGTCCGCCTCTCCTCTCCTTCTCTGAGAGCCAGAGGATCCCCATCCAGCCTGCACACACTTGGGCTGGAGAGGGGATCCCATGACGGCGATATGATAATAAAACTCTACTTAAAACCTCCAACAACGCCGCTTTATTTCATGCCGCCGCAGATACGACCATTTTCAACATGTCTGCAGGTGCATTGGAGGGCGCTGCTCGTCGTGTCTGACGAACACGAACTCCGCCTTCTTCAAAGTTTTAGGCACAAAAGCACGCGGAAAACAGTGGTGGGCCGGGCCCGGCAGCGTGCCTGTGTTTGCGCTACGCTGCAAAAGCTGAGACAGGCAGCTGTCCGGCGCGGGATTATTTGGCACAAATTCCCCGGGCAGCCATAGGGGCTGCGCAAAAACGAGCTCTCTGCCGGGGAAGCTTCCAAATCCTCTTTTGCCGCGGAGCGCAACCCCAATATAAAACCCACGGCAACCTGTCTACCCAATTTGCATCCGTCAGTGAACCCCTGAGTGCTGCTTTCAGTGATCTATGAAAACGCTCGCATAACCCATTGGCCTGTGGGTTGTACGCGGTTGTGCGATGAATTGCAACGGCCGCAGCCTGGGAGTTTGCAGATGGAGGAGATGGACACAACACCAACACTTCAGTTTATTACCCCCGCCAAGGAGGTAATGCTTTTACTACTGAACCACAAATCCTATCATTGTCAATCCAATTGCTAGTCATATGTTTTCATGGTCAAGGAATCTGAAAACGTATACACAAACACTGTATGGGGGGGAACTGTGGCGCTTGGCGGAGGTCTGCGCTCTCCGAGTGCTTTTCTAGTTTTCTAAATTTGCCACTTTTTCCTGAAATCTGCTGTTTTTGCATTTTAAATCTGCATTTTTTTTCTTGTAAATTTGTAACCTTGGTCTAATAATTTTATGAGGATTTTTCTTGTACATTTTTACAGTGGAGATAAAAAGTCTACACACCCCTGGTTCAAATGTCAGGTTTTTGTGATGTAAAAAATGAGACCAAGATAAATTATTTCAAAACTTTTTCCACCATTAATGTGACCTATAACCTGTACAACCCAACTGAAAAACAAACTGAAATCTTTTAAGGGGAAAAATAAAACTTACAATAACCTGTTTGCATAAATATTCACACCCTTAAACTAATACTTTGTTGCAGCACCTTTGGCTTTTATTACAGCACTTAGTCTTTTTGGGTAGGAGTCTATCAGCGTGGTGCATCTTAATGTGGCAATATTTGCCCACTCTTCTTTGCAAAAATGCTCCAAATCTGTCAGATTGCGAGGGCATCTCCTGTGCACAGCCCTCTTCAGATCACCCCACAAAACAAAAACAGCCCCAAAACATGATGCTGCCACCACCATGCTTCACTGTAGGTATGGTGTTCTTTTGGTGATGAGCAGTGTTGTGTCTACGCCAAATAGACCTTTAGGAATTATGGCCAAAAAGTTCAACCTTGGTTTCATCAGACCACTTTCATCGGGCCATAACACATTTTCCCACATGCGTTTGGAAGATTTCAAATGTGTTTTTGAAAAATGTAGCCAGGCTTGGAAGTTTTTCTTCATAAGATAAGGCTTCCGTCTTGCCACCCTAGATGGGAGATTGTTGTCACATGTACTAAACAGCCAGTACTTGCCAGAAATTCCTACAGCTCTTTCAATGTTGCTGTTGGCCTCTTGGCAGCCTCCCTGACCAGCTTTCTTTTCATCAATTTTGGAGGAACATCCAGTTTTTGGTAATGTCACTGTTGTGCCATAATTTCTCCATTTGATGATGACTGTCTTCACTGTGTTCCATGGTATAGTTAATGCCTTGAAAATTCTTTTGTACCCTTCTCCTGACTGATACTTTGAACAATGAGATCCTTCTGATGCTTTGGAAGCTTTCTGCGGACTATGGCGTGTGCTCTAAGATGTGACTACAAAAATATCAGAAAAAGCCTACTAGAACAGCTGAACTTTATTTGGGATTAATCAGAGGCATTTTATATGGTGGCAGGTGTGTGCTGACTCCCATTAACATGAGTTTGAATGTGATTGGTTAATTCGGAACACAGCCACTTCCCCAGTTATAACAGGGTGTGCATATTTATGCAAACAGGTTAATGTAAGTTTTTTATTTTTAATTTTCCCCCTTAAAAGATTCCAGTTTGTTTTTCAATTGGGTTGTACAGGTTATGGGTCACATTAATGGTGGAAAAAGTTTTGAAATGATTCTTGGTGTCATTTTTTTACATCACAAAAACCTGGCATTGGAACAGGGGTGTGCAGACTTTATATCCACTGTACATGTTTTTCTCATGAATTTGCAGCTTTTTTCCTAGTTAAACTTGACTTTGTAAATTTGCAACTGTTTGTTGAAAATTTGCAATTTTTCTTCCTCATAAATTTATGACTTTCTTGTAAAGATGCAGCTTTTCCCCCCCATAAGTGTACGTTCGTACATTATTTCTCATATATTTGTGACTAACTACAATAATACTTAGAATGCCTCTCAATATTTACTCTGGAGAAAATGTTCCGTTTATTGTCCCTCCATCATCATCATCATCATCATCCATATTTATTTTGACAGGATACAATTAGTCCCACAGTTGGGGTGGGTCCTCTTACAGGTGAAGCTGAGTTTTTATGCCGGATGCCCATCCTGATGCAACTCTGCCCATTTTATCCGGGCTTGGGCCCGGTGCACGGAGTACACTTGATGTGTGCACCCATTGTGGCTGGGTAACCAACATTTCCCTCCTCCGTTCCATTATTGCTGAGCACCAAGCTGGACGGCAGGAAGTTCCACTTTTACGTGGTCTTTGGTATGACCCGGCCGGGATTTGAACCCCGGCCTCCTGATTGTGGGGTGGATGCTCTACCACTAGGCCACCACTCCCAACATCAAAATGAACTATTCGCCCATACAGCATGTTAGCACTGGTCAAGACCTCCAGCCCACTGGAAAAAACAAATGCGTACCCCTGGTATATAACCTCAGTAGTACGGTGGTTAGCACTGTCACCTCACAAGAAGGTTGTAGGTTCGAAGCCATCCCTGATCAGTTTCTGTGTGGAGTTTGCGTGCTCTCTCCTTGTCTGCATGGGTTTTTGTTGGGTACTCTGGTTTCCTCCCACAGTACAAAGACATGTACGTTAGGTATTAATGTGAGACTGAATGACTGTTTCTCTGTGTTGGCTCAGTGATGTACTGGTGATCTGTCCAGAGTGTATCCTGCCTCTCGCCCAAATAGATGGTGGGATATCCTACCCCCTCGTGACCCAAAAAGGATTAAGAGGTTAAATGTATTTATATAGTAAATCTGTAACATTTTTCTCTATTTTACCTTTGTTGGAATTACCCAATTTAGGGTGGAAACAAGTGAATATCTGAAAATTTGAAAACCGAATACTGGTGTAACAAACGAATATCCAGATAACTGAAGATTTGGGTACAGCCTTAGAAATGACTTACTGTTCTTACATAGTATTCTTACTAACAACTGTTCTCTGTTAGTTTTTGAAAAGAAAAACCTCTGTTCCATGTTGATAGGATAAGTTAAACCTTTAAGTTGACATTTTTGGTAACACTGCTGCAGCGGCCCACTTTAATGGTCTGGGACCTAAAATCAATGTGGCAGAGCGGGTTATTAAAAAGTCTCACCATTGACGTCAGAACTGAAGCAGGAAAGAATCCCATGGTTAAATAGAAGGCCAGCTCAACAAGTTTATACCTGTGGAGACAAACATGTTCACAGGGTCAAGGAGACTTAACCATGCAACAAATCACATCGTTTTCAAAAAATGTCCATGAGTGAGAGAAGGGAGAACAAGAAGAACAATGACATTTTTGTCATTGTTACAGTGTTATTCTGGACTTTGTTTACAGAATAAAAAGGTGATCAGGTTCCCAATACTGTGACTGAGCACAGACAATTAACACTACTGTTAAAGTGGTCCAACATGCCTTTTCTGTCGATCACCTCAACAACAAACGGTGACAGAAGAAGCAGCAGAAGAACTATTAAACCCATTTTTAAAGTTCAATCAATAACCTCGATGAAAAAAGAGATTTAATTAACTGAAACCAAAATGTCACATGCAGCTTTGACATATACGACTGACCTTCAACTCAGTACCACATATACACCCAAACATTCCATGGTCCGTGACTCACTTTTCATGATAGTTGAAAACATAAAAGGTTCCAGCAGCAGCCATGAACCACACAAACCAGCGCATGTGTGCTGCTAGAGGGCCCATCTCACGAAGGTTTAACCTGAGGGAACAGGACAGATAATTAGTCCTCTCATATTAGATGCTATAGTCCCTGAGAGTTTATCCTGCCCTCGCGATGACACTCACCAGGGTGTGTACGAGGCAGCGATAAAGAAATAGATGACCACTCTGTCACACATGTGAAAACACTGCTCCATAGACCTGAAACACACGGACAACAGGTGATGTTTTCAAGGTCACCGGTGGGCAGAGCAGAGACAAAATGCCCTAGTTCAAAAGAAGTAAGTTTATGTATGGAAATGGTGCAAAATTTGGTCTGTAGCATGATGCAAACTGAAATAAGACTGCATTTACTAAAGTTCAGGTGGAAAAACAATCAGATAAGGGGGAAAGAATTTTAATAATGTACAATAAACAAGTGGAATAAGTGTGTACAACTTCAGACTAATACTTTGTTGAATTTCATTGGAGCATTCAATCATTTTGTGAACACACTCACCATCAATTAACCATAAATTAAGTTGAGCTGTCCTAGTGGGATTTTCTTGACATTTACTCATTTACATCCTATAGCAAAAGCCTTAGTTAACAAGAGAGCTTACACAACATCAAAGGGATCTCAGTTCATCTTTCATTGTTGAAAGATATCAGTTACGAGAAGGTTAAAAAATTTAATGCCATTGCATATACCATAGGACACAATGAAGACAGTCATCAAGAAGCGGAGAAAATATTGGGCAACCATGACGTTACCAAAAACTAAATGTCCCTCCAGAACTGATGACAAGACAAGATGAAATTGGTCAGAGAGGTTGCAAAGAAGCCTACAGCAACACTGAAAGCGCTGCAGGAATGTTCTGGAAAGTATGGGTTGTTTACTACATGTGACAGCAATCTCCCATATTCTCCATATGTCTGGACTGTGGAATGGGGTTGAATGAATTTATTTGGAATGAATGAATTTATTTATTTTCGGATAGTACATTACAGGTTAAAAGAAACTGTATAATATAACAACAAGGTCAAATTAGACAAAGACTCCTTCTACTATACAATTCCACGTGAGTTATCCGAAATGGGTGATGGCTGAAGCCGCAGCTTATATTGCCCACCCATATTCCATCCAAGAATTCAAAGGAGAAAAAAGAGAAAACAAGACAAGAGCGATTACAATTTAAAACAAGGCTAAGACAAAATATGACTGAGAGAAAAAGAAAACTGAGCTAGTCTAAGTTAAGCGGTTACTATTCAAAAACAAATCTAAGACATAGTGTCACAGAGAAAAAAGAAAAACTAAGCTATAACACAACACAGGCTGGAAATGTCAATCCTTATGTGAGTTTACATGTCGTCTTGTAAATATGTTTGGAGTATTTCTTCCTTTAGTTTTTGTTTAAATTGTCCAAGCTTTGTACATGATTTTAATTCAGGTCCAAAATCGTTCCATAATCTGACACCTTGCACTGAAATACAGTGTTGCTTGGTAGTTGTTCTCACTGTAGGCTTTTGAAATATACATGTTCCTCTGAAGTGATATCGTTTCTCCCTTGTTTGGAACAACTTTTGGATATTTGCGGGCAGTGATAGATTCTTCACTTTGAACATTATTATTGCGGTTTTAAAGTCGATCAGATCTTTCAACTTGAGAGTTTTTTGTTTAAGAAAAAGTGGGTTTGTTGGTTCCCTGTAAGCTGCTTTGTTGATTATTCTAATAGCTCTCTTTTGAAGCATAAAGAGTGGATATATGTTTGTTTTATATGTATTTCCCCATACTTCATTACAATATGTCATGTATGGGAGTATTAATGAATGATACAAGGTGTATAGTGTGGGTTGATTCAGCAAATTTTTCACTCTGTGTAATATTGCAATTGATTTGGATACTTTACCTTTTATATAATTAATATGTGGCTTCCAACACAGTTTGTTATCAATTATTACTCCAAGGAATTTAGTTTCGGATACCCTTTCAATCTCTACACCATTTACACTGAGTTTGGGTACTGGGTAGTTGTGATGGTTGTTAAAGACTATAAATTTTGTCTTGCTTAAATTGAGCGTTAATTTGTTTGAATCAAACCACAGTTTCAGCTTTCCTAATTCCTTTCCGAGTGTATCCAGAAGTTGTTCCAAGTTGTTTCCACTGCATAGCAGGTTAGTGTCATCAGCAAACAATATTAAGTCCATTTTTTCTGAAACTTTACATATATCATTTATATACATATTGAATAATAATGGTCCCAAAACTGAACCCTGTGGGACTCCACAGGTGACCTTCAGTAGCTCTGAGTTTTTGTTGTTAACACATACAAACTGATATCTATTCTTTAAGTAACTTCTTAACCAGGACAGTGCTACCCCTCTGATACCACAATTTTGTAGTTTCTTTAATAATAGATTGTGATCTACTGTATCAAATGCTTTTTTAAGATCCAGGAATACTCCAACTGAATACTCTTTATTTTCAATGGCTGTTGATATTTTTTCTGTAAATTCCATTAAGGCATATGCTGTTGTCCTTTTGTGTCTGAACCCATATTGCTGCTCACACAATAAATCATTCTTCAGTATGAAGTTGTCAATTCTCTCATAGAATATTTTTTCAAGTATCTTGGAAAATTGCGGTAATAGTGAAATTGGTCTGTAGTTGGAGAGTTCCCCTCTGTCGCCTGTCTTGTAAATCGGAATTACTTTAGCTATTTTCATTGCATTGGGAAATATACCTGATTGGAGAGACAGGTTACAGATATACGTCAGTGGTTTCACTATGCATTCGATAACAGTTTTGACTAGTAGCATATCAATACCATCGCAGTCAGTAGATGTTTTACTTTTGAACGATTTAACAATTTCAATGACCTCTCTTTCGTCTGTGTTCTTTATGAAGATGGTGTCTTTTACAGCAGTGTTATTGCATATTGAATCACCTGTTGGCACCGTAGTGGGTATTTCTCGGGCCAGTTTAGGTCCAATGTTAACAAAAAAATTATTAAATTCATCTGCAGGTGAAGCTATATTCACATTCGGAGTCGATTTATTATTTTTTGGAGTGTTAGTTGGGTAGCTGGTATTTCTGCTTTTATTTCCAAGGATACTGTTGATTATTGTCCATGTATTTTTAATATTGTCTTTGTTTTTTTCCAGTTCTTTACTGTAATAGTCTCTTTTACTACATCTTATTATATATGTTAACTTATTTTTGTATGTTTTATACCGCTGCTCTGCTTCTTTTGTCCTTTTCTTTATGAAAGCTTTATATAATAAATTTTTCTTTTTACACGCCTTTTGTAGTCCTTTGGTTAGCCATGGTTTGTCAGTAAATTTGTGTTTAAGCTTTTTTTTAACTAATGGGCAGTTTTTTTCATAAAGAGTGGTTACAATGTTTGTAAATGTGTCATAGGCTTCATTTACATCTGATACATAGACTTCTGTCCAGTCTTGCTTCAGCAAGTCCTCTTTAAAAGAACTGATTGCGTTTGGTGATTTGTGTCTGAACGATTTTGAGATTTTTTCTGGGTTGGGCCCCGTGTGGCCATGGATAAGTGCAAAGATTGGCAAGTGGTCGCTTATATCATTTATCAATAATCCACTTTCTATTTTCTTGTCGAGAACATTGACAAACAGGTTGTCAATAAGTGTAGCAGAGTGAGCTGTGATTCTACTGGGATGTGTTATTGTGGGATATAGACTCATGCTGTACATAGAGTTCATGAACTCTGTAACTACATTTTGTTGATGTGGATTAAGTAGATCAATATTGAAATCTCCACAAATTGCTACCATTTTCTTACTAGTAATATTATTGTACAGCTCGACTAATTTATCTCTGAATGTCTCAATGCAAGTTCCCGGCGTTCTGTATATGCAGCTTATGATTAGATTTTTTGTTTTGTCTAGGTCAATCTCAACAGTAACACATTCCAGAATCCCTGGTAGTGCTGAGGACATTTCATTTACAAGCTTACATCTATATAGGTCATCAATATACAGTGCAACACCACCACCCTTTTTTTGAGATCTGTTAATGTTAAACATCTGATATCCCTCTATTGCCATCAGGGGAGCCTGGTCTGCATTAAGCCAGGTTTCAGAGACTGCTATAGCTGTGAATTTTCTGTTTAGCTGTTTTAAATAGTCCTGAATCTGTGAGAAGTTTTTGTTAAGACTTCTGCTATTGAAGTGTATTATTGACAGTTTACCATCTAATTGCACTTGACTTTTGAATTGCTTTTCAGTGTAATATTCAAGCCAAAGGCTGACCTTTTTGGCTACAATTCCAACAAGTATGGCATAGAAACAACACTGTACATCACCAAAAGAACGCCAGACCTACAGTAAAGCATGGTAGTGGCAGCATCATGCTTTGGGGGTTACTTTCTTCAGATGAAACTGGGGCTTGAATCAAGGTGCAGGGAATTTAGAATATCATGATTTTTAACTGAATCTACAAACTCTTAACCATAATTATCAAAATTACATCAAAACACTTGAAATAGTTCACTGTTCAAGAAAGTAAATCTTTAAGAATTAAAGTGCAAACTATTTGAAATTTTAACCATTCCTACCTGGCTAGCAGGAACAAATCATCCTATTTCCTATTAGATCTGCAATTAAGGATTTTTTTTTAAAAAAATCTAAATTATTCATTCACTAATTGTTTTATTTTATTTTTAGAGGAGACTGTGAGGTCCCCCACAGATGCACAACATTTGCTCAATCTGTGCCATCAGTGAGGTATTGCTAAATCTCAAGTAAAGTATTGCTAAATCTGACACAGTTACATTTGTATTAATGTTCATTAGTATGTAATGTCCTTTTCAAATAAACATTAAACTTTAAGGTGTGAAGCACTTTGTGTTACAACTTTTTGTATGAAAAGTGCTATATAAATAAAGCTCTGATTGATTGATTGATTGTTTCATTCATTCATTTATCTTCAGCCACTTAATCCTTTTCAGGTTGTGTGCGTGTGTATGGGGGGGGGGGGGGGTGCTGGAGCCTATCCCTGTATCTTTGGGCTGCACGGTGGCGCAGTGGTTAGCACTGCGGCAGCACAGTTAGCACTGCGGTTAGCACTGCGGCAGCACAGTTTATCCTTGGCCGGGGGATTGTGGGGATCGTGGGTTCAATCCCAGCCCCCGACCAACAGTGATCTGTGTGGAGTTTGCATGTTCTCCCCGTGTATGCGTGGGTTTACCCCGGGATTTCTCCGGTTTCCTCCCACATGCCAAAAACATGCAGGTTAGGTTAATTGGAGACTCTAAAGTGGCCCTTTGTGTGAATGTGTGTGTGTGTGTGACTAGTTAAAAGGGATGGCGCCGTATTGTGGCTGCTTCATCCATCTAGGTGGTGGATGACCCTTAATTTCTGTAAAGCGTCTTTGAGTGTCTATGACAAAGCGCTATATAAATCTGATGCATTGATTGATCTTTGGGAGAGAGGCAGGGTACACCCTGGACAGACCGCCAGTCCATGTCTTTGGCCTGGAGGTGGAGGAGGAAACAGAAGTACCAGAAGAAAACCCACACAGACACAGGGAGAACAAGTAAACTCCACACAGAAGGGTCACCGATGGTCTGGGGATGGGATCGAACCCACAACCTCCTTGCTGTGCTGCCGCAGTGCTCACCACTGCACCACCGAGCTGCCCTAATATAAATTAATCTGCTTTTTATTTGATGACTAAATATTTAGTCTATGAAATATTTTTAAAAAATAATCATAGAAACACAAAAGTGGCAAATTTTCATGTTTGACAACCTAAAACAATCATATTTTTAGATTTTTTTTTCTGAAAAAAGGTGCATAGGTGATTTGATTATCAAAATAGTTGATTAATTGATTAATCAACTCACCATTGCAGCACTACTTCTTACTAAAAAAACAAAAAACAAAGCATTTTCACTCCTTGCATTCTTCCAAGTTCACTCCTCACCTCATGTGGCTCTTCTTCCAGGTGATGATATGAAACACGGTGGAGACCAGGAAGAGGGTGCACAGGCCCATGCCGTACACCCAGGCTGTGATCCTCTCCCAGAGGTTGTCCGACAGACTGTACAGCAGCGTCATTCCCATGAAGGCCGGTACAATGAGGAGCTGCAAAGGGAGGGGGGGGGGGATAAAAATCAAAAGAAAACACTGAAAACTAGCGAGCACTGAGAGAGTGAATGTGAGCTCACATCCTGTAGAATCAAAAGGAAGTGGTTAAAGGTCACTCACGGCATGGGTGTAGAAGTTTGCAGCGTGTTCATAGCAGGTGGGCTGGTAGCGGCAGTTGGTGGGGGGCCGTCTGTTCATGAACCTGAAAACACACACACACACACACACACATGAACAAACCAAACAACCAACCACAGCAGGCTCCCTCAGCAATTCACTGCCAAATCCAACATTCAGACTCCACAGAACAGCAGACTAGAAAACACTGAGGGGTAAATATGTTCTAAATAGAAAGAAGTCAATGTTAGAGGAGCATCATCTCATCAGTGAGGGAAAAAAATGGGGAAAACAGATATTTAACAAAATGAGGTAATTCAGTTCAGCATACAAACAGGGCTGTCCAGAAGAGCAGTTCATTGGATTGAATGTTGAGGAGCAGTCAGGAGTAAATATCTAAAATTCTGTACAGTCTACTTTTGCACAGTAAACTGCATCAGCACCCATGTTTTTCAGAAATGTAGCATCTGTTATGAATTTGGAACTTTTTTTTTAATGCAACTACGTACTTTTTTCATAAATTTGCAGCTTTTCTTGTAAATTTGAGACCTTTTTTCTCCGAAATTTACAATTTTTATTATAAATATGCACTTTTCTCCTTGCACATTTAAAGCACCCCCCCTCCAATGTTTTGTTAGAAATTTCATGACCATTTTGTCAAATTTGAAGTTTTTGTCATGCAAATTTGGTAGTTTTTTTTTCTGTCATTTAGTGGCTTCAGTGTCAACTTGATGGCTTTTGTAAAAGTTATGAGAATTTTCTCCTAAATTCACATTTTTGGGGGATGGGGGGGGGTAAGTTTACAATTTACCATTATCAAATTCAAACAGTTTTGAGGGGAAGTGTGAATATCCAAACACCAAAAATTAGCTGTCTATTAATTTTCTGTCACAGACTAGTCGATTAATCAGCTGCTGACTGCAGCAGCAGTGAGAATGAGCGACACAGACACACCACCACCACAGCGTCAACGCCTGCCTGGCACGCACAGGCTCACGGCCATCACTCCAACATGCCATGTGGCTAATTCTGCAGCACCGTGGCCAGACTCCAACTCTTTACATTTTTCAAGCGACAAAAAAATGTCAGTACTATGACACTGTATAGTATGATAATTAATGATTTGATTATGTCTGTCTAGACAGATGCAGTTTTCAGTTCAGACAGCCGATACTACTGATGTAAAACAGCTGAAAACCAGTTTTGTAGTTATAAGCTTATGAACCTACTACTCCCATTACCAACGAGGGAAAAATGAAGCTGCCGGAGGATCCATATCACAAATAATGTGAAATGTGCTCAAGTGTCAATTTGTCTCATTAGTACCTTTATGTTCATTTTAAGGTTTCCCTGTTCCTCCAGCTGAAAGCAGTAACATTAACGGGAAACAATCGGGAAAGAAATCTGTGTTCTCTGAAATCATGGCCGTCATCCCAACGATCAAAACACCGGTTAGACACACTTTCACCCACCTCCGAAAGCGGTTCAGGCTCTTCATCCCGCGGTCTTTTTAAACCACGGGGGCGCGGCGTGGGGGGGAAATGAAAAACGTTTGCAAATAATAAACCGGCAAAACCATAAATCAAAGCAGACGGAAGGCCTAGCATTAGCTAGTCAGCTAACGTTACGGCTACTCATAAACTTTCACTACGGCTGCGAGGCACCGGCAAGCCCAGCACGCCCGCTACAAAGGCACCATTTCAGCCTCTTTCTTATCATCCTGTACGCAGAACCGACCACCGCCTCGTCCAGCGCAACAATGAGCTGCACCGGCAGGAAGCGCGAACAAAACGAAGCCACGCCCACAGCAGGCGGCCCCGCCCCTGACCGATTAGCTTCTCCCCTGCAGCACAGAAATATGTTTTGTTTTTTTAAGCTTCATCTTGGGCTTCACAAAGTTCAACCCAATGGTTCAACCGGTGGCGAGATGTTGAGTGGCAATGGCATGAGCCAATCAGCTTCCGGCATGATCTGCACAATGACCAATTACATAAAGGATGGGCGGGGTTTATAGAAAAAATATATACCTATGATTGTCAGGTGTAACAGATAATTCATAACCATTTTCAATATTTTGACAGTTAAACTTTGTCAGAGGTTAATTTCCACTCCCCTTGTTTGGCTTGCATATATTAAATAAAAGTCTACTTTAAAGGGCAATTTTTTAAAATATTTATTTTTTAACAAGGGGGATGGGGTATAGTCACAAATTTCGCATAAGGTAGAACAAGCCTATAAATGAAAAATGGGAGCAAATTTGGAATAATAAAGGTTCAAAGATCTGATAAGAGGCCAATCTAAAATTAAAAAAGTTGCAAATTCCAATTTAATAACAGAATGAAAATTTAGCTAGCATCCATATGAACGCTGCAGATTTACAAGAGAAAATCACATATTTGAGAAAAAAGTTCCAAATTTGCAAAAAGCTTTTTCAAAAAAAGTCTCAAATTTATGAGTAAACAGGTGCAAAATATGAGTAAAAAGCTGCACTGTGGGGGCACGGTGTTGGACTTCTCCACCCAGGGAACAATGGACCGAAAGAGGAGGTGTCACCGGGGAGGATCTTACGGGACAGTAAGGACTATGCGGAGAGGACTAAATGCCAGAGCTGCTGGAAGAAGAAGGGTGTGAGAGCGGCGCTGGCATTATGTCATGTTAATGTGCCACACAGGCTTTGTTCTAAACACAATGTATGATGGTTGGAAGTTTCGGGTCTCTATGCATGGTATTAAAGATATAAAAGAGGAATGCACAGAGGCCCAAGATCTTTTTTTGCTGTAATTTATGTTGGAGAAAGAATAAAGTTCTTGTGTTATTCAGCTCGTTGCCTCGCCTGTGTCCTTTCTCCACAGCACAATTTATGAGGAAAAAAATTGTATACAAGAAAAAAGTCAGACTAGTGAGAAAAAAATTGCTAATTTATCAGAAAAGTTAGAAATTTACAAGATAAATATTGAGTTTTTCAAGAAAAAAAGTACATTTTTTGAGAAAAAAGCTACTGATTTTTTTTTTTTTAAAGTTGAAGTACAAGAAAAAGTGACAAATTTAAGAGAAAAACAATGCACATTTACAGTCATGTGAAAAAATTAGGACACCCTGTATAAGCTTATGTGTTTTTTTTAACATATTTGGACATATGGATATTTAATATAAATGTTAAAAATACTGGGAGATTCGCAAAATACAACTAAACAATTAAAAATGAGTTAGACTTTTTTCCAAATTTTCTGTAAAATGTAATTCTAAACAAATAGTGAGGGATAAATTAGGACCCTCCCCCCATCTTTATAGGACACCCCCACATTCATTCCCACGTACAATGGCTAAAATAAATAAAAAAATTCAAATAAAAACAAAAACAAGGTTAGACATTGATACATTTCATAATAAAGAACTGAATATTTAAAGGGATGTCCTAATTTTTTCACATGACTAAGACTTTTTTGCATTTCTGTTTAGCATTGGTACATCAGCGTCATTATGCCTTGGTGCAAAGACAACGTAGGCATACAGTAAACACTCCATGTTTCTGTGTATGTATATATGTATCTGTCTGTTAGCAGCTTTTCAGCTCACCCGTTCAAAATGAAATGGAACTAAAGGCTTGTATCATTGTATCGCCATATTTTCTTGACTTTTAATTTGCCAGAATTTCTGGATAACACTTTGTTTTCAAAATAACCCAAATTTAACTCATCTTTACCATCAGTGCAGCTGCAAAAAAAGGTATTGTAATATGCTGGGCCACTAGAGGTGGCAGTGTGACTTTTTTTACAGCCCCCCATGCTGCCATGCCACAGGCACTGAGGCATCAGCACCTTGGTGCTTTCATCTTATTTAGTTGTGCAACATCCATCCATCCATCCATCCATCCATCCATCTTCTTCCGCTTAATCCTTTTCGGGTCGTGGGGGGACTGGAGCCTATCCCAGCATCTTTGGGCAAGAGGCAGGGTACACCCTGGACAGATCGCCAGTCCATCGCAGGGCCAACACAGAGAGACAGACAACCATTCACTCGCACATCCATACCTAAGGACAATTTAGAATATATGGAAATATTTCTGATGGTATTTGTTATGTCTGGAATCAGAGTCGGAGTCTGTCTTATGCCATGCAGCCAACTCAGCGAATTGAACTTTTTTAAGGATACACACAACTATATACAGTCTGGCTGCAGCCCACCTGACGTCACACCCAGGACGGGTACGGCAAGCCCTAAGGGCCACACACATTCACACAACGTTCTACACACAACATTACAAAAGTCCAAAACACATACACACAATTCAGACCCACCCCAATTTAGGACTCAAATCATGCACTAATGAAAATAACGGGAAGAGTGAACGATGATGGCCCAACACATTCATACAAAACATAACTAAAATCTAGGTTGGTGGGTGGACTGCCACGCAACTCGCACGGTACAGTGGATTATTCTGCCACTTATTAACTAAAAGAAAGTCCATTTATAACTAAAATATTGCCATGTTGCTACACTAAACAAAACACATAAAAAAATTAATCCCCAAACAACACACATTACATTCACATGTGCATCACATTCACATCAAACACTTATTTAGAGCATATGCACATATGAATATATTATTTACACTCAACATATTTACACTTGGATCTCTACGATATACTGCAGTCCATGGGCAGCCAAAGATAAAGCCGGCTCGGAGGCCCAGGGCAGCCCCATGGCATACGCACCCCTGGCCGCTGCCTGCCCCCGGGATCAAAGCTGACCTCCCCAGTGAGAATGTCCCTTCTCCTCACCCTCGACCACTTCTCTTGTCTGGACCCGCAGAGCTGCTGCACAGCATGCAGTCCCTCCCTGCCTGTCGGTCCGCTTCCGACCATCTTCGGAACCGCTGCAGCTGCCGCTGTTGTAGCTCCAAACACTCCGGCCCCCTGTGGCTGAGCTCCGGGGAAAACTAACGCTCGCTCGTCGATGTCACTCGTTGACTCGGGCACCTCACCGTAACGCCCAGCACCCTCGTCCCAGGCGCTTTGAGCTCCGGCACTGAGGTCCTGCCCGACCTCTGTACACCCGGCCCCCTCCTCTCTGTCATCCCAGGCGCTCCGCTGCACTGCCTCTGCACCCGACTGTCGCTGATCTCTCCCGGGGCTCCCAGCATCACTCTCATTGGCGTCACTCATCGACCCAGGCGCTTCGCTACTGCGCCCAGCACCTTGGTCCAAGGCATTCCGCTGTGTCATCTCTGTGTCTGATTGTCGCTGCTGCTTCCCGGGACTCTCAGCATCACCCTTGTCAGTGTCACTCGGTGACCTAGGTGCCTTGTCGCTGCACCCAGCACCGTTGTCCAAAGTACTCCGCTGTGCTGCCTCTGCGCCTGGCTGTCACTGCTCCAACTGGGGCTCCAGTGGGGGGCTCCCCCACTCATGGCCCTAGTTCTACCTCGAAGTCTAGCTGGTAGCTCATAGCTTGGTTTTGGTGCGCACCTAGCTTTGTGGCTAACTTCCCCATAGTCACTGACTGAGCTACTAGCTTCCCCGAGCTAGCTAGCTTAGCTTATTTTGGCGCCAACAGCTCCACTACCCGCAGTTTTGTGGTTCTCGTATGTTCAGCAAAATATTCGGCCAGCCGCCCGACAGCATCCGCATAAGACTCTGTTTCTCCCAACATACAGAGAATTTTCTGACCTTCAGCGGCGAGATGTTGGGCCAGAAGTGCTCGACTTCCTACTCCGTCGAGTCTATTTAGGCCCAGCGCCACGATGTAGCCCTCAAACATGGCCACCCAGTTTGGCCACAGGATAGCTGGCTCTCCCGGATATTCCAGAAACAGTGATAATGGTGGAGGTAGTCCATACGCCGCCCATAGTTTCTCCTCGTCACTAAAATGTTATGTTGGTAAATCAGAGTCGGAGTGGTTCTTATGCCATGCAGCCAACTCTGCGAACTGAACTTTATTAAGGACACACACAACTATATACAGTCTTGCCGTAGCCCACCTGACATCACACCCAGAGCGGGTACGGCAAGCCCTAAGGGCCACACACACTCACACAACATTCTACACACAACAGTATTGATTTATGGATTTGAATGGATGGGATGTGGAAATGGCAGTTAAGGGTGGTGGTGGTGGGGGGGTTAAATCAGATTGCTAACAAAGAGGGATGTCATCCCACTCACTCCCCCTTCAAATCACCTACTGCCTAGTATATACCACTTCAGGGCCATAAAAAAACATGGAAAAGCAACTTATATACTGGTCTGTCCTTCAAGCTTGAAAGGTCAAGCTTGTGCAAAATGGTGATTTTGTGAGTTTTAACCTTATAAAAATATGTCCACACAAAGTTAAAACTAAGTAATATATCGGCCTAACATTAGTACTGTATCTGTGGATATTATTATTAAACCAATATCAGCAAATAAGACAAGGTCAGTATTATTTTATGATGTCTCAGTTGTGTGGCACTGACATTTCCCTGAAACAGATAACAGTAGACAACTTCTTCTGCTCCCTTTAGGGGTCACCACATCCTTTGCATCCTCTTCTCTCACGCTAACCCTCTCCATGTCCTCCTTCATTTCTCCGTTGTTGCACCGACCCTCTGAAATCAGCTACCCCAATCCATCAGATGCACTGAAAATCTGAACTGCTTTAAACAACTTTTGAAAACCCACCTCTGCTGACAAGCATTTTTATAACCCTACATTATGCAGTGTGTTTGTAATGTCCAGTTATGAGTCTGTGAGTGTGTCTTTGTCTGCGTGCTTGTGTGTGTTTCTGTCTCTTTTGATGTGCTCAGTTTTGTTGTGTTGAAAATGTCTGGGTTTGTCTTAAAATACTTTATTTTATGCTTGTGCAGCACTTTGTAACTGTGTGTTTTAAAAAAGTGCTATATAAATAAAGTTTTACTTACTTACACCCATGAATCTTCTCTGTGGTTTTTCTCTTTTCCTTCTGCCTGGCAGCTCCATCTTCAACAGCCTTTTTCCAATATATGCACTATCTGTAGTATTTCAGGTAAAAGAATACTTTCTCACCTCCAGCTGCACCTGTGGCTCATCAAACTCTGCCTGCAAAGAGTGAATCACTACTCTTCTTCTCTGTGGGAATGTTGGACTTTGCTTTGAGCTGTCAACAATGTTACTCTGTTTTTTGCTACAAGTGCCTACATTATTACCTTTTCCCAACATGGGATGACAAGTATGCTCTATTTCATTCTGTTCACGCATTCCTGACAAGCTCTCCCAGGACCTCTCAGGTCTCTCCCTGAGGTGGATCTAGGACTGTGGATATCTGGGCTTACTGTGACAGACTACCTTCCCTACCTGGATCCACGAACAACTCCTCTAAGTAGTGATGGCCAAATGAGGCTTTCTGGAAGACTTGAGGCCTTTCATCAAAATGGTTCACATAGGCAAGGCCTCATGTGGGACTTCATTTTCTCTACCAGGCCATCTAGTGGACAAAATGTATACAACGTGCTGATTTTTACAAGGGTATTGTTGGTTTAACCCCTTGCACTCCGGTCAATTTTCCTAAAAACGCCAAAAAAAAAATGTGCCCAAAGTAAATCGAAAGCTGTTCTTCAACCCTTTGCAGCATCTTCATGGGGTTGGTCTCATTTAAAAGAAAACACTTTGAATTTTTTGGCAAAAAAAACGTGATCTCTCTAAGTGCTCCTGCCACTGAGTTACAGTCATCTAAACATAGTGAACTTGAAGAAAATAAATTTGGCCTGGGTGTTTTTTTGGATACAAATGCTTGCAAATAACACACAGCTTCAGATCCGGGCTGGAAAATGCAACAGAAATGTAGAACCAAGTGTTATCCAGCTTAGGTCCAAATTTTGTAACAATACCACAAAAAATGAATATATTACAGAGCTTTGTTCTCAGGCTGTTCCCAGGCATTTTGGAACTGTGCCAAATTGTACAGTTTGGAAAAACGTCTGTAACTTTTGAATGATTCAATGTAGAATCTTCATTTAGGGCTCTAATGAAAGGTCACATTCAGGGCTGTGTCTGTGTGTGTGTATGTGTGGGGGGGGGGTTTGTCCACCCCCCACCCCCCCGCTACAGAGGACGGAGATCCGCCCTCGCTACATGACGGATTACACTCGGATAAGGCATGTTTCCACAGCACCGCTGTCACTGCGGCTCCCCCCACCCCGCCGCTACAGAATCGTAGCGGCGAGGGGGGCATTCACGGTCCGGAGGCGGCGAACGAACCGTGTAACGCGGCGCACGCACTTCGGACATCGTGCGCCGCACAGTTGTAATTTACCGATCGGTCAAAAGTCATTTTTGATTACAATTTTCAGGGATAAAAAATAATTTGGCTTATAACACCTTACCTCTTCACAGCCACATTGTCCTGGCCAACTTCTCTTCCTCATTATCAGACGAACCGACGCTGGTCCACTCGTTCTGGTCTCGCGACCCGGTCAAAACATAATTCCATGATTGCGGTTTTGGCGAATGATTTACGACCTTCGTCGTCGGCCTCCGTCGGTCTATGATGACCATATAAGAGAATCCTAAACACTCTGCTGGAATTAAAAATAAATAAATAAACCACTGCCTGTGGCTGCTGAAGTAGTCTCTCTTCACCCAGCTTTAGACAAAAGAGCTCAGCGAACTTCTGTGATTCAATTGGATCGCAGCCGTTGGGAGGCGGGTCCTTCTGGCTAGGTTTTCATTCATTGGTTCTTCAAGGTTTCAGAAACCCAATTCAAGGCTCTTATTAGTCGAATGAGAGGTCAATCAGATGAACTAATCTGTTCGCGGCTGTGTCTGCAGCTTTTATTTTCAGTGCGCGCTTGGACGCCATACACCACCTACATCAAAATCTCCATGATGCGTCCTAGAGCGCACAAGAGCGCCCTCGTGCGCTCTCGTGCGCTCTAGGACGCAGAGACTTGCCCACCCGTGGGACAACGGAGCGCAAGAGGTTAATATATATTTTTTCAATTTCAATAAATGCTGTCTTTTAAGAAATATCAATGATCATAAGGCAGAAAAATAATAAAACTGAGGTGACTACAGTGAATGTGCTTGCGCTACTTACCCATTTTTTTTTAAAGAAATAACTTTTCAGCAGTCATACTGTCTTTCTCAGTCCATTCATCTCTGTCCTTCTTGTCATGCAGGGCACAGTAGTGCCTCAGCATAATGATGTGTTATTGTTGTATCCAAGCTCTTTCAAACACAACAGACACTTCACTGTGCAAATAAAAATAAATTACTAGAATGACCCAACTGGGACTTGAACCCTAGCTTCCTAATTGCAGGAGACATATTTTACCTCTAAGCTATTACTTAGTATTGAGTAGTTGAGGCTTTCTTGAACGCTTGAGCCTTTCATCAAAATGGTTCACATAGACAAGACCTCATGTGGAACTTCATTTGCTCTACTAGGCCATGTAGTCGACAAAGTATAATGTTGTGGTGCGGTGGCGCAGTGGTTAGCACTGCGCCAGCACAGCAACTCACCCTTGGCCATGGGATCCCTGGTCCGATCCCAGCCCCTGACCAACAGTGTTCTGTGTGGAGTTTGCATGTTTCTCCCAGTATCTGCATGGGTTTACTCCGGGATTTCTCCGGTTTCCTCCCACAGGCCAAAAACATGCAGGTTTGGTCAATTGGAGACTCTAAAGTGGCACTAGGTGTGAATGTGTGTGTGAATGGTTAAGGGATAGCGCTGCACCATGGCTGCTTCATCCATCCAGGTGGATGCCCTCAATTTCCCCTCTGGGGCTCAATAAAGTATACAAAAAAAATATATATATGTATACAGCATGCAGATTTTTACAATGTGTATTTTTCAATAAAGGTGCTGTTTTTTAAGAAATATCAATGATCATAAGGGAAAAAAGAAATAATAAAACTGGGGTGACTCCAGTGAATGTGTCTGTGTTACTTCGTGTGCTTGTACTACTTATCCATTTTTATTAAGAAATAATACATTTTCAACAGTCTTATACTGTCCCAGTATATTTAACTCTGGCCTCATTCTCATGCAGGACACAATAGCAATAGTGTCTCAGCATAATGATGCGTAATAATGATCTAAGCGCTTCCTTGCAAATAAAAATGAAATTAAAAGAACAACATAGCTGGGGTTTGGACCCAGATCTCCCACTTGCAAAGCTGATAAACTACCACTAAGCCATCACCTCAACTGCAATAAAAAGCCACTACTTGTCAAAAATACATCAATTGGAGAAACAAGCTCAAGTATTTTTGGTACTGGCTCCATCAAAAAATTGGTTGTGACAAATCCCTTACACAGTCAAACATGACAAAATGCGAGAAACGGGGATTTCCATTGGGTAGCGCTACTCAGTTTATTTCTCCTGACCCAGTCACGTGGTCCGACATCAACAATACATCACGCCTCGAAACACCCATCGCCAAATATTTCCTGGATAAGATCGGATCACTGGTGCCTGCCTGCCCATCACTACCTCTAAGTCTTGAGCAAATAAACATTATTACACTCACCCAAAGTCCCTAGGCCTGAGCTTCTCCTCACCTGCAGTATTCTGCCCTAATCACCAGAGAAGTGATGAAACGATAAGAATGGAGCAGCTTTTACTCACCATTTTCCTCTGCACCTGTGCGTTAAAAAAAAACAGCATTCAAGTTCATTACCGGTTGCTTCATCATTACAGTCACCCATCTCCTCTCTATCTCCTCAGGGTTGCCAGCACCAGTCTCCTTCTGTTTTACCATTTCAATAAAAATAAAACTATTTTCACTCCCAAAGTTCTCCTCTCTGTGTCTGCATTTTGGATTAATTTACCAAAACATGACACTATTAGTGATGGAATAGCCACCTCCAGAGCTTCAGAACGTGCTTCGAGCTTCTCCAGGAAATATCTGGTGAACCGCATTTTGAGGCGTGTATTGCTGATGTATGTGTTGACGTAGTGATGACATGCTCGACGCCACCCACTCGACACTGACTCAAGCAATATAACGTGGAAGTGTCGTGAGCAGAGTGTCGAGCACTGTGTCAACATACCTACGGTCACATGACCGTAGCAAGTGAGACCTCGTTATGTCAGTCACATCACGTGACTTGAGGGCTCGTGGGAAGTTTGAGAGGGAATTTTGTTTGAATTGTTTGTTCCTGCCATCCAATTTTGAATAGACTTCGGATGGCTAAATGCTCAAAAAAAAAGTCAAGATTTTTCAACTCTGATGCAGTTCTGACAGTCAGTCACCAGATGGCAGTCTTTATTAGATGTTTCATAACACTGTGTGACTCATGAAGCTATTGTCTCAAAGTTGCTGTTGTTTCATGAGGCCTTGGTTTTAACATCACTATGTTGACTTTGTCAGCTTCACCAGCTGGTTACCACATAACTGGGTCAGGAAGCCATTCCTGATTTTGCACGCAACATGAAATAAAGTGAGGAGTGATACACAATGGAAATCCCTGTCCCTCATGTTTTGTGTTGTCGATCTCCAACTGTGTATGGGATTTGTTACAGCCAATTTTAAGATAATAAATAATAGATAATCTGTAATCTGTTTTTATTTAGTCCTGTGATTTTATTTTTTGTAATATCTTACATAAACTATTTTTGTTTCCTATTTCTTTTAATAAATTAAAAAAAAAATTACTGCTGCCAAGTGTGTCAGATTTCTACCATTTTGAGACACTTCATCCGCTCAGAGATTCACACACTCGAGCACTACTTACGGTGGCCACCTAAACTCCAATTCATAGTGGCAAAAACGCGCTGGTATGGGAGCGAGCGCAGTGGACACATTCGTGCACAAACCCTACACAAACAATGAGTGCTGATTAAGCACATGCAGGCCCAAAAAAGTGAACGCACATACAAGAATGTAACGGTCACAGTGAACTGTGCATGTGCCAGGAAACTCCCACCATAACGGAGGGGGAAGTATTGAGCAACCCAAGAAAAACAGGGACGAGACGAAGAAGAACTCTGACACTTTGATAGACCAAGAAACATGGCTGCTGCTAACAATAACAACAACAAAAGCTCCTCATCGTCATCATAATATTCACGTAACTCCATTATTTTCTAAAAAACCTCCGCCACCGAGCTCTTCTTTTGTGTTTCGATTGCCGCTGTTCAAACGTTTGGTGGCTCTTGGTTGCCGCCAACAGTACAGGTATGTGAACTGCAGATTATTTTCACTGCGCATGCGCTAAATGTAACTGCTGAACTGTAGCTGCGGTGGCTCAAAAACAACTCTGAATATTGCCGTGTATGCAAATGCAGTCTATAGAACGCAAATGTTTTCCCCTTGGAGGCGACTCTGAACAGCCCTTAAGTATACAAGGGCTCAGGGGCTGAGAGTTTAGGGAGGAGATTGAGATTCAGCCATCTACCTTCACTACCTCCACTCCTTGCATCTTCACCATTACACCTGCCTCCCTGCCATTCATACACATATTCCATCTTGCTTCTACTGACTTTCATTCCTTGTTTGAATCTCAATCTCCTCCCTAAACCATCAAGCCCTGAGCCCTTGTAGACTTAAGCTTCTGCCATCAGTAGTGCTCGAGTGTGCGAGTCTGTGGGGGGATGAAGTGGCTCACAATGGTAGAAATGGGACACACTTTGTTATCTTGGTAACACTAAAAGTTTTTTTTTTTTTTTTACTTTATTAAAAGGATTAGGAAACAAAAAGTGCATATAAGATCAGAAAAATAAAATCACAAGACAAAATAAAAGATTCCAGACAAAACTAAAACCAGAAACAGGCGTTTATTGGCAAAGGATAAAAGAAAATGATCCTGAAAGTTCAAGGCTGTGTGGGTTTCAGGGTCTTTAGAGGTTTTTGTGTAACTTCTTAAAATAAAATCCAAATTCTGTTTTATATTATTGCATTCTCCTTCATTTTTGCCCATCTACATTTATAACTATAATATTTTCTCATTGAAATAAAGGGGATCAAATTATGTCTTATTTCATTTTCAGTGTTACCATTTTAATAAAAATCTATCTTTTCAGCCTATTTATTTTAACCAAACTTTTAATTTGTGTGACATGAAAACGTGACTAACTGTTGTGCGTCTCTTACTACTTTATTCAGAAATGAACTGAATTAAATGTGCTGCAGCCTCTTAAGACGATTTGATTGATTACAACTGCAAATCATCTTTTTTTAAACTAAAATGTAATTAAATTGCTTAAATGGTGTGTATTTCAGTACAAACGCGAAGTCTTTATGTCATATATTTTTATTTTGGCAAAGATCTTAAACTCTTGTCAAGGCAGTATTTGTGTGTGTGTGTGTGTGTGTGTGGGGGGGGGGGTTGTGGAACAGGGGTGAAAGGGTGGTCAGTGATGAACAGGTGACCAATCAGGAGCTTTCCACTGAGAAACCCCAGAATGGCGCTATGAACTGTGGGTAATTCCCTTACCTTAAGTCATCATAGCATGCTCACTTAGAGAAAGGGGTCATGTAAGGGCTCAAAAAGTCAGCGAATGATCAGTCAGCCACTTCCTGATTTCAGATTGGGACAGCCATAAACCCTCAGCCAGTTAATGTGAACGCTCTTAAAGTCAACAAGTCTGCAAGGGAGGAGAATGAGATTCGGCCCTTGTCTCTCCAGTGCATGCCTCCATCTCTCCAGATTCTCTTCCACCTGCTCCTTACTCTCACTAACGAGCACAATGTCAGATAACAGTAGACTACAGCCGCAAATTCGGAAAACATTTAGAATTAAACCAATTTAAACTCAGAGTGCATACCGCCATATCTTGCAATGTTAAACTGAAAACATGATCTAGACTCTGCATCTTGACCCAGATCACCTTCAAATTCTAATGGGTTCATTCATAACACAAGGGCCACTTCTGAAAATTTCATCAAAATCCATCAAGTACAAACCATATGCATGCACATTTTTTGTATCCCTGGCAATGACGATTGAGTAGATGAAAATAAAAACAAGCGTCTTGGCTAATGGCCAACTTAATATTTTTTAGCACCGAATCAGTATCAGCTCTAAATTTCATCATCATGCCATCCCTAGCTATATCCAAACTTGTTTCATGGAAAAATGTACAGTGCCTTATGTGGTTAAAGTCTTTAAAAAAATGAACAGATTGCACTTCCTAAGTTTTAATCAATGATTACTATTATCATTACCTCTCCCAAGGACTTAATGTGATCAGGGCATATTTTTTGTCTGTCTGTGTGTTAGCAAGATTACTCAAAAACCACTGGAGGGATTTTGATTACATTTTTGCCAGACGTAGCCCTGGGGCTATGAATAAATCCAGTAGATTTTGGAGGTGATCCAAGTCATACCTTGAACAAGGCCCTATTTTGCAGTGTTTGAAAGAATGGAGGGACAGATGGTGGTATGAATGGACAAAGGGAGGGAAGGACGGATGGAGCTTTGGCAGAGGTATGCACCCTCGCACTGCCCTCTAGTTCTTCATTCTTTTTGAAAGCAATCAGTTATTATAACAATGCGTCAGTTTATTTCATGATTCTGGGTTGGGGGCAGCCAAAAATCATAGATAAGTAAAAGTTTTTTACCTTATTATTAATTATTCAAGGGTTAAAATAGTCATCAGATAAATTATCCAAGTAAGACTAAGAAAATATCAACTAAAACTGTTACTTGAGTTATATTGACTTTGCGTTTGTCAATTTGTAAAGATTTTGTCTTTTTTTTTGTAAACTTACTTTTTTGCATAAAGATTCAAAGATTCAAAAGATCTTTATTTGTCAATACTTCTATATGTACAGGACATACAGGAGGACTGAAATGCTGTTTCTCTCTCTCTTACTGGTGTGCACAATATATAAGAAAAGAAGGAATAAGGATGGAAGGAATAGTTTTGTCCTCATAAATTTGGGTCTTTGCTCTCATAAATTTGTAGCTTTGTTCTCATAAATTTGTGTCCTTTCCTTGTGCATTTTCCATTATTTTCTTGAACATATGACATTTTTTCTGAGAAATATTTTTTTTCATAAATCTAAAACATTTTTCCTTTTTTTTTTTTTACTTTTTTCTACTAGATTTTCTGCTTTGTATAAATTTGTATCTTTTGTGTTATATTTGTGACTTTTTCCACATAAATGTGCAACATTTTGCCTCTTAAATTTGTGATTTTACTTTCACCAGTTTGGGAGGGTTTTCTCTCAAATGTCTTAAAAAATAAAAAAGTTTCCATATGTACTCTCTTATATAATCTAAATCATAAAAAGAAAAAAGTAAACCGTAATAAAGTAAATGTTTCCTGAACTATAAAAGAATTTCAAATGGGTAAATAAACATCTGAAAATGGTAAACTTTTGAAAAGACTCAGTTCAAATCAGTGAAATCAAAAGTAACTGTAAGAGTATGGCTAAATGTACTCGAGTAAAAGTAATTTTTTTTCTTCACAACTGTACTCAAAAGTAAAAAAAAAAATTCTGCAATGAAATGATTTGTTCCATGATAACTCATTAAATGATCCCATAATTTTAACAAATGAAAACAGCAGTGGCTGCCTTCAGCTTTCTATATTTGTACAACCAAACGGGTGACTATTTTCCTTTAAATTTATTTACTTTTTTGTAGTATGTTTGAAATTGATCTTGTAAAGTTGCCATTTTTATCTTGCAATTTTGCAAGTCTCATCAATTTCAAGCTTTTTTTTCTGGCATTTTTTCTCTTCAGTAATTATTAATTAAAATTATTTTCCCCCCCTCTAAATATATTTGTCACACTAGAACAGACTGGGTATGTCCATCAGCCTGCTGCATGTTCTTTTAAATCAGAGTGTACAGACTGAAGTGCGTTAAGCGCTAAGGCTCTCTCTTTGGTCTTACATAAACCCTCAGTAATAGCTAAGAGGCGCTGATCAAGTTGTGTGTTGTTACATAACTCGGTCATTATGGTGTGGCACAGTGTGAACAGTTCCTGTCAGCCTCTGTCGCATTGTCTAAAACAGATTTTTGACTTGCTGCTCTATAAGAACTACAGTCAGCTCCACACTGTGAGACAGCACACAGACAAATGGCCTAAATGAGATAATAATAATAATAATAATAATAATAATAATAATAATAATAATTATTATTATTATTATTATTATTATTATTATTATTTATATTCTTCAAAATAATAAATTGATGGAAAAATAGTTTAATGTTTTTTACAGGTCTGAAATAATCAAAATCTTTATATCTGAGCAGTTGGATGATTAGACTATGGTAGTATAGAAACATAGAACATAGAAATATATAAATACAAGATAAGACATGGCTAACATTTTCATAGCAAATGGAAGCACCGTGTTCTCTAGGTTATTATAGTGGTTGACAGCACCTGCAGCATTGTGATAACAGGATACACAAACAATTGCTCTCTGTATTTATTGTAATCATAGGCTATGTACAGTGCATCCGGAAAGTATTCACAACGTTTCACTCTTTCTACATTTTGTTATGTTACACCCTTATTCCAAAATGGATTAAATTCATTTTTTTCCCTCAAAATTCTACCCACAACACCCCATAATGACAACATGAAAAAAGGTTGTTTTCTGAGATTTTTGCAAATTTATAACAAATAAAAAAAACTAAGAAATCACATGTACATAAGTATTCACAGCCTTTGCTCAATAATTTGTTGATGCACCTTTGGCAGCAATTACAGCCTCAAGTCTTTTTGAATATGATGCCACAAGCTTGGCACACCTATCTTTGGGCAGTTTGGCCCATTCCTCTTTGCAGCACCTCTCAAGCTCCATCAGGTTGGATGGGAAGCGTTGGTGCACAGCCATTTTCACATCTCTCCAGAGATGTTCAATTAGATTCAAGTCTGGGCTCTGGCTGGGCCACTCAAGGACATTTACAGAGTTGTTCTGAAGCCACTCCTTTGATATCTTGGCTGTGTGCTTAGAGTCGTTGTCCTGCTGAAAGATGAACCGTCACCCCAGTCTGAGGTCAAGAGCGCTCTGAAGTAGGATTTCATCCAGGATGTCTCTGTACATTTCTGCATTCATCTTTCACTCTATCCTAACTAGTCTCCCAGTTCCTGCCGCTGAAAACATCCCCACAGCATGGTGCTTGGTTTCCTCCAAATATGACACCTGGCATTCGCACCAAAGAGTTCAATTTTTGTCTCATCAGACCACAGAATTTTGTTTCTCATGGTCTGAGAGTCCTTCAGGTGCCTTTTGGCAAACTCCAGACGGGCTGCCATGTGCCTTTTACTAAGGAGTGGCTTCCGTCTGGCCACGCTAACATACAGGCCTGACTGGTGGATTGCTGCAGTGATGGTTGTCCTTCTGGAAGGTTCTCCGCTCTCCACAGAGGAATGCTGGAGCCCTGACAGAGTGACCATCGGGTTCTTGGTCACCTCCCTGACTAAGGCCCTTCTATCCCGATCACTCAGTTTAGGCGGCCGGCCGGCTCTAAGAAGAGTCCTGGTGGTTCTGAACTTCTTCCATTTACGGATGTTGGAGGCCACTGTGCTCATTGGGACCTTCAAAGCAGCAGAAATTTCTCTGTACCCTTCCCCAGATTTATGCCTTGAGACAATCCTGTCTCGGAGGTCTACGGACAATTCCTTTGACTTCATGCTTGGTTTGTGCTCTGACATGCACTGTCAACTGTGGGACCTTATACAGACAGGTGTGTGCCTTTCCAAATCATGTCCAGTCAACTTAATTTACCACAGGTGGACTCCAATTAAGCTGCAGAAACATCTCAAGGATGATCAGTGGAAACAGGATGCACCTGAGCTCAATTTTGAGCTTCATGGCAAAGCCTGGGAATACTTATGTACATGTGATTTCTTAGCTTTTAATTTTTTATAAATTTGCAAAAATCTCAAAAAAGCTTTTTTCACATTGTCATTATGGGGTTTTGTGTGTATAATTTTGAGGAAAAAAATGAATTTAATCTATTTTGGAATAAGACTGCAACATAAAAAAATGTGGAAAAAGTAAAGTGTTGTGAATACATTCCAGATGCACTGTATATGGAAACATGACTAGCCTTCTGGCTAGCCATATCCTATCTAGTGTTTATATATATTTATAGCCAGTAAGGATGTCACAGCCAATAGCATAACTATAGATGATAGTGGCCATGAGGAAAGGGAGGAGGAGACCCTTTTGACCGTTGTTCATCCGGAAGCTTGAGGTGGAGAGGGCGAGCAGCTTTAAATACCTGGGCATCCACATCAGCGAGGACCTTAAGCGGACACACAACATGACAGAGCTGGTTAAGAGAGCTCAACAGTGACTATACTTTCTGAGGAAGCTAAAGAAGTCCGGCATGTCCTCCGGGATCCTCAACAATTTCTACAGCTGCCCCATGGAGAGCATCCTGACCAACTGCATCACTGCGTGGTACGGCAGCATCACTGCCCTGGACCGCAAACGCCTGCAGAGAATGGTCAAAACGGCGGAGAAGATCATCAGGACTTGACTCCCCTCTCTGCAGAGCATCTACCACCGCAGGGTCCAAAGGAGAGCTGACCCCATCCTCCAGGACCCCACCCACTCCCAGCACAGACTGTTCACACTTCTACCCTCAGGCCAGAGGTACAGAAGTGTGAAATGCAGGACAACCAGACTGAAAAACTCCCTCTTTCCCACTGCCATCAGACTCCTGAAAAAATAACAACTCCCAAAATTCCGCAATACAGCTTTGCATATAGGAACTCACACACCGGCTGCTAAACTTGCACACTGCTCACCTGTACAGTAGCTATAGTCTCACCCGTCTGATGTCCATATCATCTCTGCTGCTAATAACCATCTCTGCTGCTATTTATCATGTACAGTCTACTGGTACTACCGTTACAGAGAAATTAGCACTGGGTGTTAATTTGTAATTTGTAATTATACACTGCTTGCTGCACAATGCTCATTTGCACACTGTACATAGGTTTATGCCATCTCTGGTTCACATCATCTCTGATATCAATATACCACTATCACTTTAGTCATCCCGTGAATTTTCAATTTCGTTCCTCTTGTCTGACTGCTTTAACTGCTTTAACTGTCCAAATTCCCTAGTGTGTGTTATTAGTACTCATTAGTTTTAGTATTTAGTGTCAAGGTGTGCTTAAGGAGTCCTAATTGCCTACCTGTGTGTTGGTGTGTGTGTTATTAGCATCCATTAGTATTAGGATTGAGTTACTGTGTGTCATCACCTTATTAGAATTGTTGTTTCTTGTTCAGACAGCAAAGTAAGAATTTCATTGCTCAGGAAATGTAGCATTACTTAACTGTACACATGATAATAAAGCCTTTGAATCTGAACATAGGTTGATGTCATGTGTCTCTACCAAGCAGTTGGGGTGAGAGTAACCCAGGATTTACAGTGACTCTGGATGCAGTCCATTGCAGATGCAAAGCGGATGTTCCCTTGTGTTCATCCCTACCAGCTGTTTGTGTTTTGCAGCGGCATAGGTAAGAATAAGGTTTAAAATACAAGCTCACATGAGAATTATACAAAATAACGCAAGAGCCTGAGAAAGACCCAAGAGTAACCGAGATGAACTAATCATGATCACACAATAACAACAAGGAAGTGTGATGTAGTGGCTCTCCACCTGGACTTTTGGGCTGTAACTAAAATGTAAGTAGCCTGTTGACTTTAATTCTATGAAGTGTTTGTATGTTAAGTCAAGTTTTTACCTTCTCTGACACAGTGGTGGAGGAGGAGACCTCAGAAAGTAATGGACGATCCCTAAATCGTTTTTAATGATTAAATGGCTATTACTGTAAATACTGCGAGACACCTCAGCATTTCCTTGTGGACTGGATCCGGCATCTGTCAAAAATAGACTCGTTGCGTTTCATTAGCGAACCAAATTTGATGAGCCTGGTTTGCTCTGCAGTGTTCCGGATCAGGTGGTGATTAGAAAACTGACGAGAATGGGAACTATTTTTTGCAGAGGCCGGATTGCAGCAGTAATGTACTGCATCCGGAGTCAGTGTAACGGTGGCGCAGTGGTTTAGCACTGTTGACAGCACAGTTTTACCCTCGGCCGGGGGACCGCAGGGATCATGAGATCGTGGGTTCGATCCCAGCCCCCGACCAACAGTGAGCTGTGTGGAGTTTGCATGTTCTCCCCGTGTTGCGCGGGTTTACTCCGGGATTTCTCCGGTTTCCTCCCGCATACCAAAAACATGTAGGTTTAGGGCGCTCGCGCACGCAGCGACCAGCAGCCGGTGGCTTGTCACCAGACTGCAAACAAAGTCTACCTACGGGTACAAATAAGTAACAAAAAAAAAAAAAAATCCAGGGTAAGTGTGACACCTACTGGCCAGGAGGTTGGAATGCTGCATCTATCACCTTTTAAATAAATTTGAAAAGCAGACCTGGGTGAGACAATATAGTAATTCTGCTTTTGAAAGTATTATAATAGAAATTCTAGCTTTAGTGAAGAGGGGCTGCAGTTCTCTTGGTGACCAATGGGGGTCCCTAAAACCCACATTTCAAAATTTGACATAAAAGAACCAAACAGGTTTTATAAGACAAAGACAGACACAAGACAACATTCGACGCACTTTACACATAATTCATCATATAAAAAAATATAACTTAAATGCAGTCATATTGGGATTAGATGCTGAAAAAGCATTCGATTCGGTTGACTGGTCTTTCCTCTATAAAATCTTATCCAGTTTCAATTTTCATAACAACTTCATTAGAACTATACAGGCATTATATAAAAAACCAACAGCTAAAATAAGGATTAACGGTAATTTATCATCATCTTTTGAGCTGGAAAGAGGATGTCGTCAAGGCTGCCCCCTGTCTCCACTGCTCTTTGCAATCTTCATAGAACCTCTGAGCCAATGGATAAGACAAAATCAAGAAATTCAAGGTATTACACTTGGTCAGAAAGAACATAAAATAGCACTCTTTGCTGATGACATTTTAATATACCTAGGGCAGCCAGACACTTCTCTACCAGAACTAATCTCAGTTTTTTCAGACTATGGAGATTTATCAGGGTACAAATTAAACATGCATAAAACCCAAGTTTTAACATTCAACTATGACCCAAATCATTTTTCACTAAATGAACTCAAAACTAACTGGGAGTTGGATTCTATGAAATATCTGGGGGTCAATATCCCGAAACAACTCGACAAAATTATAACACTAAACTATGATCCACTGGTGACAAAAATAAAATCTGACCTAGCAAGATGGAATATGATACCATTCTTAGGTACCGCACAAAGAATTGAAGCAGTCAAAATGAATATACTTCCACGTCTTCTATACCTTTTCCAAACAATACCGGTAGAACCTCCCAAAAAAACATGGCAGGAACTGGACAGAAGGATCTCAAGATTCATATGGCAGGGTAAGAGACCTAGAATCAGATATAGAACCCTACAGCTAAACAAAGACAAAGGTGGGCTCGCACTGCCAAATATCAGGGACTATTTTATAGCTGCACAAATTAAAACTTTAGTAGAGATATGTTACCCAGTCTACACTGCACAATGGAAGGAGATGGAATGCCAAATAACAAGTGACATCCCCCTACAGGCGATAATAGGGAACAATGCCTTAACTAAACTCCTGAATAACACTAACCCGTGGATAGAGACCCTGCTAAAAATTTGGTTTAAGATAGTCAGAGATAATCAAGCTAAAGAGCCCTATCGACTTCTGCAATGGATTGCCTATGATCAAGACTTTACCCCCAATAAAACAGACACTAGATTTAAAGAGTGGAAGGAGAAAGGGCTGATAAAATATTACGATTTTTTTAAGGGGCAAACTTTAAGAAGTTTTGAAGATTTGAAAAAACAAGGTCTAATAAATCAAGATCTATACAGGTTCTTTCAGCTTAGACACCACATAAACAATATACTTAAAAAGGAGGATTTGGAAAGGGCCCAGTCAGGTGTTCTGAAGGTCTTCTTAATGGCATATAAAGGGATCCCAGGGATCAGATACATTTCTAAAATATACCAAGGTCTTCAAGACTTAAAAGGAGACAACACATCGTATATAAAAGAGAGATGGGAAAAAGAGGGGAATTTCACTTTACAATTGGAAATATGGGAAAAGCTAAATAGACAGCAATGGAAAAGTACCTCATCCCTGCAGTGGAGAGAATTTGGATGGAAAAACTTGGTAAGATTTTTCAGAACACCTGCACAAAACAAATTTACCCATAAGGGATTGAACTGTTGGCGCTTGTGTGGTGAAAAGACTGCAAATCATTTTCATGTGTTTTGGTCATGCCCAGTTATCCACCAATATTGGTCCAACGTACAGACAATATTGGGGAAAATATTCAAAATAACAGTTCCCTTTTCTTTTGTAACTTTGTATTTGGGTTTATTACCGGACTCACTGGAAAGACGAGGAGATAAATACTTATTCAATGTTTTAATATTGGCAAGTAAAAAAGCCCTAACTAAAAAATGGATGCTGAAGGACTGTCCTACACCTGAAGATTGGATTAACGTGATTCAAGACATTTACTCGATGGAAAAGTTGACATTCGCACTGAGACAGGACATGGATGGGTTCATGAACTTTTGGCGACCCTGGATCACATATGTGTCTTCCATTAGATCTAATCTTTGACAAATACCATTTCAATAATGGTCCCACTCTTTGTTCCAAAGCTACTCAGTTGCTCTTTTACTTTTAATTACTTAATTTTCTGTTTGTTTGTTTTTTGCTGTTCTGCTTGTTTGTTTATTCGTTTGTTTGTTTGTTTTTTATTTAATTCTCCTTAACTTCACTTTTTCTTTCACTTAAAAAAAAGGGGGGGTTGTTGTAATAACTATCCTACCAATGTTGTCAAATAGCAAAAAATAAGGGAACATGTGATGAAAATGTAAACAATGCAATGCTGTAATGACCTGTATACCCTTTACAAAAACTTAAATTAAAAAAAAAAAAAAAAAAAGTACCTGTAAGAGCAAAAAATGTTTACACTGAACCTGTACTGCACTGTAAATTTTACAGTCATTACAGTTGAGTTTTTCAAAATAAAAGAAGTATAAGCATGACCTTATCAAATCATTGAAACATACTAGATAATGGATAAAAATAGCTTCTGAGAAGTGAAGCCAGTGCTTTGTTAACATCTCTTAATTGAGACAGACCTAAGAGCTTCAGCTTGGCAGCTTGTCAGAGTGGCTCAGCATGACTTCCCTTCCTGAAACAATCCCAGTCTGTCTGTCTCTGTCTGACACTGCTCACCTGCTCGGTTGGGTGCTGGATAGAGTTTCCATCATATTAAACCTGCACCCTGACACTGCAGGAGCAGCTTTATTACTGTACACCTACTCCTGTCAGCTTGCGTATTTGACAGAAATGATAAGATTTAAACTTCTTACGGATAAAGTCATACAACAGATCAGATGCACATTCTTCAAAAACATTATGGGCATTTGTGCTGCATTTTTTTCCTTTGAAAGAGCCAGAAATAATTGCAACGCACTGTTGATGGGTTTGTGCTTGTGATGAGAGCCTACAGGCTACCGTAGTTGCTTGACAAAGATGTCATTATAGAAATGCAGACACAATTTGTAGTCACAGCAACATGTTACAGAACCCTTACTAAAAGCAGTTAAATAGAGACACTGGAAGTCTGCTGTTGTCCAATATATGCCATCCATGATATGGCGTCAGAAGTGCTTGACTGACAACCTACGACAGAGTGAGTAATGGCAAAGTTTGGCCCGCCTGAATCGTCTGACTTCACCTGCCCTGCTGAGTGGCCGATGTGGCGCCCTCGTTTTGAGTGCTTTTGCATGGCCCCCATGCTGGATAAAGAGAGGGGCCAGGTTCAAGTAAACACTCTTCTCTATGCTATTGGGGAAAGAAGCAGAGGCAATTTACAACTCCTTTGCATTTGGCAGCCCTGATGTTAGCGACGAAGACGGTGATGTGACAGTCCCTCCGGAGTTCGATTACACCACAGTAATGGACAAATTCAGCAGTCATTTTGTGCCAAAGTGGAATGTAATTCATGACATGGCCTGTTTCCACAAAAGCCCAAAGAAACTGTTGAGTCTTTTATTAGAAGCTTATATGAACTGGCACAATATTGTGAGTTTGGAAGCACCAAAGATGAACAAATTAGAGACAGAATTGTGATTGGTATATCGGGCAACGAAGTCTCAAAATGCAGCTGGAGTCAGAGCTCACACTAGAGAAGGCTATTCAAATAGCTCACCAGAGTGAACAGATAAAGCAGCAAAATACAGCCACATGAGCTGACTGTGCAGTGGACGCCATAAGACAAAATAAACATTTTCCTCAAATCAAAAAAGACACCACCAGGGAGTGGAGGAAAAAAGAATATCGTGAGTCCAAACACCTTGCCACCTGTCAACGTTGCAGCAAACACAATGAAAAGTTTGTCAGGCTAAGCATAAGAGGTGCAGGAAATGTAATAAGATGGGACATTTTGCTGTAGCCTGTAAATCACAAACACTGAGAGAAGTGGCTGTAACCTCAGCTACTCCACACCAAGAAGATGCATTTTTCCTGGGTGCAATAACCAAAGTCACACCAGCTATAACAGCGCAGCCTGCATCAGAAAATGAGTGGCTTGTGAAGTTACCCTTGAATAGCAGCACTGTGGAATTTAAAATAGACATGGGTGTTGACATCACTTGTGATGTCACAGCATGCTTTCGAAAGACTTCCATATTGTTCACAATTAGTGACTGCTGGTCCTAAACCACGTTACCAGTCCAGGTGGTGATGTGTGCTGCATTGGTAAATTCCTGGCCACAAGTCATTATAAAGGACAGAAATACCAATTCTGGATAACAGTCATAAAAGGGGCTTATTCTCACAACCTGCTGGGTTGGAGTGTCCCCAAGTAGGTGAGACTAGTCATGAGAGTTGACGGCATAGATTCTGACATGTTAGAAGAAGTTTTTGGCGAAATTGGACTCCTCAAGTGCAAACCTGTTAAGATTGAACTAAGGCCTGACACTGAGCCCTACACCCTGATGACACCACGCTGCATTCCATTTCCACTCCTGCCAAAGGTTGAGGCTGAACTCAAACAAATGCTGGATATGGGAATAATACAAGAGGTCACAGCGGCAACAGACTGGTGCACCCTGATAGTTCCAGTAGAGAAGAAAAATAAACATCAGGTGTGCATGTTTGTCGACCTCCAGCGATTGAACAAGGCAGTAAAGCGAGAGAGGTTCATTCTGCCAACGTCGGAGGACAAAAAATGACTACCTTCATAACCCCTATAGGCAGATTCTGCTTCACACGACTGCCGTTTGGAATCACGTCTGCCCCTGAAATTTTTCAGAGGGAGATGTCATCATTGTTGAAGGGCCTGGAGGGAGTAGTCGTGGAGATGGGTGACATTCTCATTTATGGTTCGACAATGGAAGAGCACAACACTCGCTTAAATGCCGTCCTGAGTAAAATAAAGGAAAGTGGCTTGAAGTTAAACAAAACCAAGTGCAAATTTGGAGAGTCAGAGGTGCAGTACTTTGGCCATGTTTTTCCGCAGAGGGCATGAAGTTGGATCCCAGTAAAGTGAAAGCTATAATGCAAATCCCAAGCCCTACAAATGTGGAAGAGCTTCTTCAGGTCTTGGGTCTCATCAGTTATGTTGGTAGATTCCTTCCTGATCTATCCACAAAACTACACCCAGTCACCAGCCTACTCAGGGGAGAGAACCAATAGGTATGGAGCGATGTGCAAGAGCAGACATTCAACACTGTGAAATCTATGCTTGTGTCAGCTCCAGCACAATTATGATGCACAACTCAATACCGTCATTAGTGCAGATGCAAGTAGCTATGGCTTAGGAGCTGCACTGTTACAAGAGCATGATGGAGAATTGAAACCAGTAGCACTTTACTCCCATACACTATCAGACTCCAAAAGATACTCTCAGATTGAAAAGGAGTACATTGCAGGTGTTTGGGCGTGCGGATGCTTCATGCGCTATGTACAAGGCATGGACAGTTTCCGTCTCCAAACAGACCACAAACCGTTGCTGCCCCTGATAAACTCTTATGATTTGGATAAAGCACCCCCCAAGAGTCCAGAGACTCCTGATGCACTTGCTATGATTCAATGTAATTACTGCGCATGTGCCGGGAAAACAACTGGCCATTACAGACACACTTTCCAGGATGACAGTGGAGGAGACACAGCTCACGAGGTAGAAGCACATGTAGCATCAGTTGTTGCTAACACACCTGTCTCACCCCAAAGACTCAATGAAATACAAATAGCCACACAAGATGGACAGCTGCAAACTTTCATAGGCTTCATCAGAGATGGATGGCCACTGAGGCCAGCTCAGTTTCCAGCTCTGCGAGGATATCGTGCTGCAAGAGCTCATCTCTCAAAAACTGATGGACTAGTGTTATATCAGGACAGGATTATCATTCCTGTTGCCCTAAGATCAGAAGTGCTGCAACAGCTGCACGAGTGTCACCAAGGCCAAAGTGCCGAGCATGGTGTGGTGGCCACACATTGGCACTGAGATTAAAAAAAAAAACTGTGTTAGCATGCAGATTCTGTATAGAAACCAAACCTACTTAATCTCGTGAACCCACTGCTCACTACTCCATTGCTAAGGGGCCCGTGGCAATGCATTGCTGCTCATGTATGTGAGTTAGGGAAACAAAGTTACCTGATTGTGACTGACTATTACTCCAGAGATATGGAGATAGCTCATCTGCTTTCAACATCAAGTATTCACATCATCAGTAGGCTGAAGAGCATGTTTGTGAGATGGGGAATTCCATTTGAGCTGGTCAGTGATAGTGCAATACAGTTCACATCTGCAGAATTTAAAGATTTCAGGCACAAGTATGGCTTTGCGTATATTACTTCCAGCCCTCACTATCCTTAGGCAAATGGTGCCACTGAGCGTGCAGTACAGACTGCCAAACGTATTCTTAAGCAGCCCAATCCTTATCTTGCCCTGATGTGCTACAGAGCAACCCCTAATGTGGCAACAGGTGTTAGCTCAGCGCTACTTATGGTTGGAAGACAGATTTCCACCACATTTCCAATGCCAGAAGAGAACCTGCAGCCCCTCCCGATCAGTCATGATGCGATCCTGCAGCGTGACACACAGACAAAAGCTGCATACAGGCACTTCTTCAACCGACGTTCAACTTTCACCTACTCCGCAGGTGATTACCTCCACCTGCGTGATGAGACACACCTGCCCCTTTGATCTGCCAGCGCTTAAACAGACCTCTCTTCTACGTCTTGGTGCTGGCTCATTGGGTAAACTACCTGCCTCAGCTGCTTGATCTAGAATCATCTCATTCAGAAAAAAACGTTTAATCTTGTGCTCTTCGTTTCAGGTTGCTACCTCCTTAGTGGTGAGTCTCCAGGGTTGTTGTGCGCTCACCTGCCCTGCCATCATCACTTCATCAGCGACTGTTGTCGCCTGGTCAGACACCTCACCCAGTGCTCCTGTGTCATCCTGTTTCATCGGGAGGCTCACTGTAAGTGCTGGGTTCATCTGCCGGGTCCTCAGTTCTTCCCACGTGAGTGTAGTCCTGTTTTCCCTTTGTCTAGCCTCCCTCCTAATACGCCTGCTCTTGTTTCTCATTACAGGCTGTGTGCCTTCTCTGGCGAGTGGCGGTTTTCTCTTGCGGAGGCGTGTTCTTGCAGTGAATAAAATTCATATTAAACTTGTCACTCTGTGTCTCTGTGTGCTTCCTTTGGTGTTACTCCCTGCACATGAGCTGTCTAATTATAATCAATCATGACAGAACGAGCCAGCCTTGTTGCAAGCTCAGTGGGAGCAGCATCAGTGGATCACTCAGCGTTAGTGCGGTTAGATGCCACAGAGAGACAGGTGGCTGTGCTAACTCAACAGCTGCAGATTTTTACACAGCAGCTGGGCACGGTCACCAAGCATTTGGGCCATTTGTCTCTTCTGGTGCCTGTTCCTCCACCTGTCTCCCCGACTTCTTCTATCATGCGCTGAACTGCCTCCGTTCCCCCACCTGCCCCATACACGGGGCAGGTGGGGAAATGTAGAGGATTTTTATGTCACATTCGGCTGTATTTGGGCCAGGTGGGGGGGGGGGGGTACCAGGACGACACTTCAAAGATTCATTTTATGACACTCCTGCTGTGGGATCGGGCCCTCAGCTGGGCCCAGCTATTCTCAAGGGCTTGGAGGGCCCCACGTACTTCTTTGAAAGATTTGTTGGTGAATTCACTCATGCATTTGACCATTCAGACAGTGGTTAATGTCACTTCGCCAGGGTAGACAGTCAGCTGCCGACTACTCTGTGGAGTTTCGGGTCGTCACGGCGGACTCAGGGTGGAATGATGTTTTGTTACAAAGCATCTTCCTCCAGGGGTTAAATGAACACCTCCGGAACGACCTAGCGGTTCATGCGGCCCCCTCCTCCTTGGATGGGTTAATTGATCAGGCTATCAGCCTTGATAATCATTACCATGAGCGTGAGAAGGAGCGCAGGGCCTCCTCTCACCCACCCATTGCGTGAGCTCTCCTGCCAGCTGCTGACACAGCTGGAGCCGATTCTCTTTCTGAGCCTATGGAGTTCGGCTGAGTCCATTTGTCTTCGGAGAAGTGCCAGTGGCAAAACAGAATTGGCGCCTTCATGTATTGTGGTTCTCATAAACACACGCTGCAGGACTGTCAGCTGAGACCAAAAGACGCACCCCGCCAGTAGCCGTGAGGGAGCTGACGGGCGGGAAATCTAGTCGTCCCTCCGGTAATCTATCTATTTTGGCCCTTATTCAGTTTACGGGGGTCGAGAGGAGGACTAAAGCTTTGATAGACTCAGGGGCAGAGCAAAATTTTATTTTGGTGTGGTTTTTATGGGATGTAGCCATCCCTACGATTAAATTACCCAGGCCCTTAAGTGTGATTACATTGTTGGGTGAAAAAATTGCCACCATTACCAATAAGACCGAGCCGGAGTCCATCCTTCTTTCCGGTAACCACTGGGAGACCATTTCGTGCTTTATTCTCCCCAAATCTGGTCACCCGGTGGTCCTTGGTTATCCGTGGCTCCAGAAACATAATCCTATCATTAATTGGGCTAATAATTCTATTTCATCCTGGAGCCCGGATTGTTTAGCCTCTTGCCTCAGTTCGGCCGAATGTTCACCTATGCTCTCCATCTCTTCCCCTCCGATGGAGCTGCCAGACCTCGGTCTTGTACCCGAAATTTATCATGATCTCAGGGAGGTCTTTAGCAAGTCTAGAGTGCTTTCCTTACCTCCCCATCGCTCTTATGATACGCGCTATAGACCTCCTCCCGGGTGCACAGCTGCCGTCCAGTCAGCTTTACAGTATTTTGGGCCCGGAGAGGGAGGTGATGGAGAGCTATATTAAAGAGTCTCTGAACGCCGGCCTTATTCGGCCATCATCGGCTCCTCTTGGGGCGGGGTTTTTCTTTGAGGGGAAGAAGGACGGTTCCTTACGCCCGTGCATTGACTACCGCGAGCTCAACACGATTACTATTAAGGACAAATATCTTCTGCCCCACTAAACTCCACATCTGAGCTCCTTCAGCGCTCACGGGTATTCACTAAATTGGACTTGCATAACGCTTATCATCTGTTGTGCATTCGCAAAGGAGACGACTGGAAGACAGCTTTTAAAACACATCTGGGGAAATTTGAATACCTAGTGATGTCGTTTGGGCTCACTAATGCCCCTACCGTCGTCCAATCAATGATAATGACATCCTCTGTGACATGGTTAATCAATTTTTTTCGTTTACCTCGATGACATTTTGATTTTTTTCATGCTCGCCAGAGGAACACACAGTCCATGACCGGACCGTTCTGCAACGGCTCTTGGAGAATCAGCTTTACGTTAAAGCCGAGAAATGTGAGTTTTCTACTCGCTTCACTTCCTTTCTGGGCTTTACTGTAGCTGAGGGAGAGCTGAGGGCGGACCCGGCCAAGGTGGAGGCTGTGCTGAATTGACCTACACCCACTCCCACAAGGAGCTACAGCGCTTCTTGGGGTTTGCAAACTTTTATCACCATTTCATCAGAAACTATAGTGGGATAGCACAGCCTCTGACTCAGCTGACCTCTATAAAGGTACCCTTTAGTTGGTCTGAGGCAGCTGAACGGGCCTTTCTCAAATTAAAGAACCTGTTCTCCAACACTCCAATCTTGGCCCAGGTTGACCCCAAGCTCCAGTTTATCTTAGAGGTGGATGCTTCTGACTCGGGGGTGGGCGCTGTCCTATCACAGTGCTCGGCCCCAGATCAGAAGCTCTACCCATGTGCGTATTTCTCTCGGTGGCTCAAGCCTGCAGAGAGGAATAAAGACGTAGGAGATTGAGAGCTATTGGCCATTAAATTGGCCCTTGAGGAGTGGAGGCACTGATTGGAGGGAGCGCCCCAGCTGGTAATTGTGTGGACCGACCATAAAAATTTAGAATATCTTCAGTCGGCCCGCAGGCTGAATGCCAGGCAGCCCCGCTGGGCCTTATTTTTTTCTAGATTCAATCTTAACATCACTTATAGGCCTGGCTCCCGCAACATTAAGCCGGACGCTCCCTCCCGCCAATTTTGTCCTGACCGCCCTACCCCTCCCTCCTGTCCCCAATCCATCGTCCCACCCTCTTGTTTTCTTGGAGCACTCTCGTGGGACATTGAACGGAGCGTTCAGCAGGCATTATGCACCAAACCCATACCAGAGGGAGGCCTGGATGGGCGACTGTTCGTCCCAGACTCTCTATGCAGTGATATTATCAGATGGGGCCACACCAGTTACTTTGCCTGTCATCCTGGCATCACCTGAACCATCAGTCTTATTTGCTGAGTGTTTTGGTGGCCCACCATGTGAGCTGATGTCCAGGAGTACATTGCTGCTTGTCAAACCTGCTGCCCAACAAGTCAGACTCATCACCCCCTTCTGGCCTGCTCCACCCTCTTCCCATCCCTCATCGACCCTGGTCTCACATTGCCCTAGACTTTGTCACTGGACTCCCGCCATCTCAGGGCAATACTGTTATTCTCACCTGTGTGGATCAGTTCTCCAAAGCGATACATCTGGTGCCCCTCCCTAAGTTACCTTCTGCCCTGGAAACAGTGAACCTCCTGACCGATCACGTCATCCAGATCCATGGCATCCCTATGGACATTGTGTCTGACCGGGGGCCCCCAGTTTACATCGCAGATTTGGAAGGCCTGTTGTCACTCTCTTGGTGCTACCGTCAGCCTGACGTTGGATTATCATCTTCAAAGCAATGGGCAAGCTGAGCGCACCAACCAATCCTTGGAGGCCACCCTGAGGTGTGTGGCAGCCTCCAGTCCCACCTCTTGGACTACCCACCTGACACGGGTGGAGTACTCTCACAATGCAGTGATCTCAACGACCACCGAGTTGACCCCTTTTGAGGCTTCTATGGGGTACATTCCCCCTTTACTACCTATGGCGGAGAGGGAAGTGGCTGTTCCATCAGTGGGGGCTCATGCCCGCCGCTGTCGCCAGCTGTGGAGAGCCACTCAGGCTGCCTTGGCCTGCTCATCTGAACAGAACCGGCAATATATGGACTGTAGATGGGTGCCGGCCCCTGAGTATTCCTTTGGACAGCAAGTGTGGCTAGCTGCGGACAAGGTTCCACTCAAGACGGAGTCTAGGAAACTGTCCTCTCGGTTCCTGGGTCCATTTCCTATAGCCAGTATTGTCAATGACGTCACGGTCCACTTAAAGCTCCCGCCAGCAATGTGGAAACTATAGGCCAATCTCTTTATTAAATGTGGATTATAAAATATATACAACAATTATCTGTAAACGAATAAAGACATTCTTGATGGAATTGATAGAAGATGATCAAACTGGTTTCATAGAGGGACGCCAAACACATGATAATATCAGGAGAACAATACACATAATTAATCAAATACATAAAGAAAAAGAAAAGCGCAGTAATAATGAGTTTAGACGCAGAAAAAGCATTTGATAGGGTTAATTGGATGTTCCTATATAATGTGCTGGAACGCTTTGGATTTAACGAAAAGTCAGTGCAATGCATAAAGACGCTGTATCAAAAACCTGTGGCAAGAATCAAGATAAACGGTAGCTTAACAGACAAAGTAAATATACAAAGATCAACTAGGCAGTGATGCTGCCTATCGCCCACCTTGTTTGCTCTGTTCATAGAGCCACTGGCTCAAGCGATGTGACAAAATAAGAAATTAAAAGGTGTAACAATAAAGGGAGCGGAACACAAGATTGGGCTATTTGCAGACGATATTATAGTTTACCTTGAACAACCAGATGAATCAATAATGGAAATGATGGACTTGATAGAAAATTTTGGAAAATTATCAGGATACAAGATAAACATAACAAAAACACAAATACTGACATTCCACTATAACCCTTTAAACCAGATAACTGATAAGATCAAACTAAACTGGAAACAAAAAGAAATAAAATACCTTGGAGTGAACATACCTAAAGATTTAAACAAAATCTATAAAGCAAACTATGATAGGTTAGAACAAGAAATAAAAAAAGATATTGATAGATGGTCAATCTTAAACATGGATCTGAATTCAAAAATTAAGACAGTCAAAATCAGCATACAACCTAGACTGCTTTACCTCTTCCAGGCTCTACCAACAGAGATTCCTGGTGCCCAGTTCTCAAAGTGGGACAGGATGATATCGAGATTTGTTTGGGGAGGTAAAAAGCCAAGAGTGAAATATAAAACTCTCCAATTACCAAAAGAGAAAGGAGGCATGGGCCTACTGAGTCTAAAGGAATATTACTACTCAGTGTGGCGTGACCCCCACAACAGACTGAGACAGACACAGCACTCGGCTAGAGCAAATAACAGAACAGTGAAATGTGTGTATTAATGTCTACAGGCAGCCCTGCTCCTTCTGGCTTGCTTCGGCTCAGTATTGTGATGTTAATGTCCCATTCATGCATTGTGTTCATGCTTCCTGTTCTCACTGTGTCTCTCAAATGCAAATGCCATACCCACTGCTGTGAATGCCCTTTCATGCATTGTCTGTAACTGGTATAAATACCGCACATATTCTGTAACTCATTCTCTCTTTGACTACTGCTGCTGACACACACATCTTGTGTCTCTTTGCTCGAGAGCCTGAGGACCCCGCTCCAGTCTGCTCACACTGGGCTGGAGCGGAGTTCCTATGATGGCGGTGTGATTTAATAAACCTGCTTAAAACCTCACTTCGCTGCCTTTATTTTATCATCCGCCTCACTGGTGACCTGACGCTGAAAAAAACACGCTGCCGGCGAACACAACACCCGGCAGTGGTGCTCCGACGACAAGCGAACGCAGCAGCTGCCTTCTCCTTCAGTGAATTCTCAGGACATCACCCACGACCGGGAAAGCCGCAGCAAACTCCATGGTGGGATCTGCACGCCTAGATCGGCACATCCACGCTGGACCGGCCGCGCTCACAGCTCCTCCACACGAGAGCGCATGCACCTCGTCCCCTCTCCACGACGGCGACCTCCATGGCCGACGGAGAATGCAGTGCGTGGACCTGAACACACCATGGCCGAACGAGTGACAAAGATCGTCTCCTCCCTCTCACCGCTCCAACGCATCTGCACGAGCTCGAGGGACAAAGATCGTCTACTTCCTCTCACCGCTCCAACACATTGAACAGGGATGATTAAGCTCCCTGACCCTGTCTCCTCTCCAGCTGGCCTAACAACGCACGGAGCCCCGGCACACGCACCGGGGAGTTACGAGGACGGCGCACCACGCACGGGACAAATACGGCTCCACAGACCGCCAGCATCCTTCGCCGCTGCACACAGAGCCTTCAGGGCTGCCCTCACACCTGAAGCACGCACGCAGCATACACGAAGGATTTGCTAATGGTCTCAGCCACGGCACACAAGGGAAATTCAGCGGTTTGCGGTTTCCAAGAGCTTTAAGGTTGTGCCTGCACCTAAAGTCAACACGCCAGTCCCGCTGCTTTTATTACAGCCGCCACGCAGCCTCGTCTTTTCTTCATGGCCGCTATTAATCCTTGCAGGACTTAATCGCGAGAGGAGCCAGTGACTAATTTTTCTTCTTGTGATCTCCGCACGTTCAACGGGACAGCCCCTCGACATCGCGGAACAACAAGCAATTTTTGCGCGGCCCGGACGATTTCACCATCCCCGGCAGGCATTTACTACCCCCCACTCCCCTCCACCTTCGTCTGCACAGAGCTTTTCCTGCTCGCTGCCAAAGCTGAACTATCGCGGTCTCGGCCCCCTGCCAAGCCCTCTGGGGGGGAGCGGTGTGGCGTGACCCCCACAACAGACTGAGACAGACTCAGCGCTCGGCTAGAGCAAATAACAGAACAGTGAAATGTGTGTATTAATGTCTACATCTGTTTTTCAACAGATTTGACCAACCGCCCTCCCCCCTGTCTGCACAACAACCACTGCTGCCACTAAGAAATCAAGTCCTGCTGCCCACTCCCCACTCCACCGACACCCCCCCCCACTCCCAACACACAGCCCCCCATCTTGACCCTGACCAAGACCCAGGTGAGGACGGAGCTGAGGAAGATCAAGGCGAGGAAGGCGTCGGGACCGGACGGCATCAGCGCAAAGCTCCTCAAGTCCTGTGCAGACCAGCTGTGTGGGATTGTGACGTATATCTTCAACATGAGCCTGAAACTGGGGAGGGTACCACAGCTGTGGAAAACATCTTGTGTGGTACCTGTACCAAAAACTTCCCACCCCAAAGACCTGAACAGCTTCAGACCGGTGGCCTTGACGTCCCACTTGATGAAGACCCTGGAGAGACTGCTCCTTGCTCATCTCCGCCCCCTGGTGGAACCAGCGATGGATCCACTCCAGTTCGCCTACCAGCATGGCATTGGGGTGGAGGATGCGGTGATCTTCCTCCTTCACCGTTCTCTGTCCCACCTGGAGAAGCCCGGGAATATGGTGAGGATCATGTTCTTTGACTTCTCCAGTGCTTTCAACACCATCCAACCGATGATCCTGAAGGACAAGCTGCTGCGCGCAGGGGTGGACCAGCACCTGTCATCATGGATCCTGGACTACCTCACGAACCGGCCTCAGTTTGTGAGAACCCGGGACTGTGTTTCCGACACGATCATCAGTAGCACGGGGGCCCCCCAGGGAACGGTGCTGGCTCCCTTCCTGTTCACTCTTTATACTGCGGACTTCTCACACAACACAACACATTGCCATCTACAGAAGTTCTCTGATGACTCTGCGATCGTTGGTCTCATCTCCAGCGGAGATGAAGCTGAGTACAGAGGGCTTATCCAGGACTTTGTGGACTGGTGCCATAGGAACTGCCTCCAGATCAACGCGAGGAAAACTAAGGAGCTGGTGGTGGACTGCCGCAGGCATGGGCAGCCCCTCACAGCACCAGTAAATATACAGGGAACAGACATCGAGATGGTGACATCCTACAAGTACCTGGGTATTCATCTGAACAATAAACTAGACTGGTCACACAATACTGACGCACTCTACAAGAAGGGACAGCGCAGGCTGTTCCTGCTGAGGAGACTCAGGTCTTTTGGTGTACAAGGGGCGCTGCTGAAGTCATTCTATGACACGGTGGTGGCATCAGCCATCACTTTTGGAGTGGTCTGCTGGGGCAGTGGCATTACTGCAGCTGATAGGAAGAGACTGAACAAACTGATTAAGAAAGCTAGCTCTGTCCTGGGGCAACGCCTTGATCCGATGGAGGAGATAGGAGAGAGAAGGACGGTGGCTAAACTGTCGTCTCTGCTGGAGTCCGAGTTCCACCCTATGCAGGACATACTGGATGCACTGAGGAGCTCATTTAGCAGCAGACTACATCATCCCAGGTGCACAACCGAGAGGTTTCGTAGGTCCTTCCTACCAACGGCTGTCAGACTGTACAACCTAAGCAGGGCTGCTCGCAGAGATAGCAAAAAGACGTAACAAACTAATAGTTTTTTTTGAATGCAAAAGATGCAATACACTTACACAATGGTCCTCTCCGGCATACAACTAGGAACATACCGGTCGCTATGGAGGGTGAGAATATGTATGGGCACATAATCATACCATGTAGGATAACTAAATAGACGGTTATGCTGTTTCATCCCACCTAGCAACAATGCTCTGCACTGTGTGTGTTTATATATTTACATATTTATTCCATCTAGCTACAATGCTCTGCACTGGGTGTGTTTATATTTATATATCTATATATTTATTCCATCTGGCTACAATGCTCAGCACTGGGTGTGTTTATATTTATATATCTATATATTTATTCCATCTAGCTACAATGCTCCGCACTGTGTTTTTATATATCTACATATTATTCCATCTAGCTACATTGCTCCGCACTGTGTGTGTTTATATACTTGCATATTTATTCCACCTAGCTGCAATGCTCCGTACTGTGGGTGTTTATATATTTACATATTTATTCCATCTAGCTACAATGCTCTGCACTGTGTGTTCATATATTCATATATTTATTCCATCCAGCTACAATGCTCTGCACTGTGTGTCTGTGTGTGTGTGTGTGTGTATATATATATTTTATAGTAATATGTACATATGTATATTAGCTGCTCTTGCTTGCTTGTTTTTTTTCTTGCCTTCTGATTGTTGCTCTGAGTGTTGCTATCCCTGTGCTGTTGCAATCCTGGAATTTCCCCGTTGTGGGACTAATAAAGGCTTATCTTATCTTATCTTATCTTACAGGCAGCCCCGCTCCTTCTGGCTTGTTTCGGCTCAGTATTGTGATGTTAATGTCCCATTCATGCATTGTGTTCATGCTTCCTGTTCTCACTGTGTCTCTCAAATGCAAATGCCATACCCACTGCTGTGAATGCCCTTTCATGCATTGTCTGTAACTGGTATAAATACCGCACATATTCTGTAACTCATTCTCTCTTTGACTGCTGCTGCTGACACACACATCTTGCGTCTCTTTGCTCAAGAGCCTGAGGACCCCGCTCCAGTCTGCTCACACTGGGCTGGAGCGGAGTTCCTATGATGGCGGTGTGATTTAATAAACCTGCTTAAAACCTCACTTCGCTGCCTTTATTTTATCATCCGCCATACTCAGCACAAATAAGATATATCATATGTTGGTGCGACGGAGGATATGAGGCAAAATGGAAAGAAATGGAAAAGGAAATTGAGGGACTCCCAGTACAAAGCATAATAGGAGATAAGGATGCATATAAGCAAATCAAACAAATAGACCCAATCACTAAATTTACTTTGGAACTGTGGTATAAAATAGTACAAAAGTATAATATAAAGGAGGACATAAAACTATTGAAATGGGTAGCATTTGACAGTCAGTTTGAACCGGCAAAGCAAGATAGGGGATACAAAAATCTGGTGAACAAGGGAATCACAGCATGGGGCAATATGGGAAAAAAAGATTTCGGGAGTTTTGTAAACATGAGAAGAAAATTTAAACTCAAAAAATCTGAATTCTTCAGATATCTGCAGATGAGAGATTATTATATGAGGAAGATTAGGCATAACCTCCACACAGATGTGAGCGAGATTATACAATTCATTTTAAGCTCGTATGCAGGAAATAAAATAAGAATTATTTCAAAGCTATATCAGAAACTTACGGCAAACAAACATTCAAGTAACTATATAAAGGAGAAATGGGAGGAAGAGCTAAATTTAAACATAACAGAAGAAAACTGGCAAGAAATATGGAAAACACAACACACATCAACAAGTTCAAGGACATGGAGGGAATTTGGATGGAAAAACCTGATTCGCTATTTCATTACACCACAGATACAAAGAAAATATACAAATACCAAATCTATATGCTGGAGGGGCTGTGGGGCTCAAAATGCAGACCACATATGTTTTGGAAATGCTGCAAAATCTCATCATTCTGGAAATCTATACATGTGACAATACAGAGGATATTAGGATATAATATACCAATGAACTGTAACTTGATGCATTTATGTGATCTTAAAAGAGACAATTTAATACAGGCTGAGGACAGATATTTAGTTAAAATCATGCTGATTGCATGTAAAAAAACAATCACAAGAAAATGGCAATCAGAAGTTCTTCCTGACCAAGAGCAATGGACAGACATTGTTGAGGATATACGTTTAATGGAAAAACTAACATATCGACAAAGAATGCAAGAAGGACAATATGAAAAAAAATGGTGGAAATGGACACACTACAAAGTGCAACAACGAGACAGAAATTGAAAGAATAACCAAAGACACTGGAAAAACCAGAAGAATTAAGAGATGGAAACTAAAAACTTGATGCTCCAACATTTGTCCCCCCCTTCTTTTTTTTTCTTCTTCTTCTAGCTCCTTTTTTTAAATCTAGAGACTGTGATCTGAATGTAATATGTATGATGAAAAATGAATAAAAATCAAAGTTACAAAAAAAAAGCTCCCACCAGCGATGCAATACATCCATGTTCCATGTGTCTAAAATCAAGCCCCTCTCCACCAGTCCGCTCTGTCCTCCCCCTAAGCCGCCTCCTTCTCCTCGGCTCATCGACAGCCAGATCGCTCATATGGTCCAGAGGATCCTGGACATTTGCCGTTGAGGTCGGGGACTCCAATACCTCATCCATTGGAAGGGCTATGGACCAGAGGAGAGGTCATGGATCCCTGGTTTCAACGTCCTTGACAAGGGGATGATCCGGGCCATCCACAAGGCTCATCCCACCAAGCCCAGTGGACCGCCAGGAGGTGTTCCTTGAGGGAGGGGCACTGTCATGGTCTGGTGAGCGTACTCCTCCCCCACACGTCGGGTTCAACTTTCACCTACTCCGCAGGTGATTATCTCCACCTGTGTGATGAGATGCACCTGCTCCTTTGATCTGCCAGCGCTTAAATAGACCTCTCTTCTATGTCTTGGCGCTGGCTCGTTGGGTAAACTACCTGCATCAGCTGCTTGATCTAGTATCATCTCATTCAGAAAAAAGTTTAATCTTGTGCTCTTCGTTTCAGGTTGCTACCTCCTTAGTGGTGTGTCTCCAGGGTTGTTGTGCGCTCACCTGCCCCGCCATCATCACTTCATCAGCGACTGTTGTCGCCTGGTCAGACACCTCACTCAGTACTCCTGTGTCATCCTGTTTCGTCAGGAGGCTCGCCGTAAGTGCTGGGTTCATCTGCTGGGTCCTCAATTCTTCCCACGTGAGTGTGGTCCTATTTTCGCTTTGTCTAGCCTTCCTCCTAATACACCTGCTCTTGTTTCTCATTACAGGCTGTGTGCCTTCTCTGGCGAGTGGCGGTTTTCTCTTGCGGAGGCATGATTTTGCAGTTAATAAAATTCATATTAAACTTGTCACTATGTGTCTCTGTGTGCTTCCTTTGGTGCTACTCCCTGCATGTAAGCTGTCTAATTATAATCAATCATGACAGAGATGTGATGAGAGCCTGCAGGCTACTGTAGTTGCTTGACGATCATGTCATTATAGAGATACAGACATGATTTGTAGTCACTGCAACATGTTACAGAGCACTTAATAAAAGCAGTTAAATAGAGACACTGGAAGTCTGTTGTTGTCCGATATAGTATGCCATCCATGACAATGCTTATTACACATACAGAATAAGTTGCTTCAAAATAACTGTGATAAGTTGAACTTCAGAAGGGAACTGGTTTTAGTAGAGATGATAAGTTATGTTTTTTGTTTTTTCAAATTTTTAAACAAAAGTGTAGTACATTTTGATACAACAGTTCAACATAAAATTATAAGTTGATGGTAATAAGTGAAAACAGATTATGATTTTTTTTTTTGCTTTATATTTATCAGTATCATTACACGTAAGCAAATAGTTCCAAACTGCTACTTTTGAATGTTCTTAACTAAAATGTAGTTAACTAACTTACCCTAGCACCACTGTCAGGAATCTCGGAGTCATTTTTGATCTGGACTTGTCCTTTAATTTACACATCAAACAAATCTCTAAAACTGCTTATTTCCACCTACAGAATATTGCTAAAATTAGGAACATCCTGCCCCAAACTGATGCAGAGAAACATGCACTTGGTCACTTCTAGATTAGATTATTGTAATTCACTACTATCAGGTTGTCCTAAAAACTCCTCAAAACTGCAGCAAGGGTATTAATGGGCATTAAAACAGAGATCATATTTCTTTCATATTAACCTCCCTCCACTGGCTCCCTGTTAAATTCAGAATCAAATTTAAAGTCCTCCTCTTTACACCATACATAATCTATTTCCTAGTTACTGTATCTTAAAGAATCGAGTATACTATTATCCTAACCAAACATTACATTCTCAGAATGCAGGACTCCTAGTAATTCCTAGGGCAGGGGTCCTCAAATGTTTTTGCCAGTTTTTTCCAGTGGTCCACATTTGGTTTTTCCAGTGGGCTAGAGGCCCGGAACAGTGCAAACGTGGTGCATAGGCAAATATTTCATTTTGATGTTGGGAGGGACAATAAATGGAACATTTTCTCCAGAGTAGTTTAGGGAACATTCTAAGTATTATTGTAGTTGATATTTGTAGTTGAAAATCTATGGAACGAACCGAAGATCAGAGTTCATAAGACACCCATGGAACCTTCAAGATTTGAAGACAGTTTAGGTAGAAGAATGGGCTAAAATCACTCCTGAACAATGCCTGCGCTTAGTTTCTCCATATAGGAGGCACCAAGCGTGTACAATACTTATTCCCTGTGTCATTCCACTTTATTAAATATAACTTTTTTTGTGAACACAGTTGCCTTGATTTCTTTGTATGTATGAATTACTTGGTTTGTTACTGATATCTAGTGAAAATCTCAGGTCAGTGGCTCCATCAGAAATCTGTTTAATGAGGAAAATGTTGACCTGGTCAATACTTATTTTTCCTGCTGTATATAGCACTTTTCATGGACACTGAAAGATGCTTTACAATGGATACATTATTCATTCACTCCACAGACAGACACTGATTATGTTAAGCTACTTCTGTAGCCACAGCTGCCCTGGGGCAGACTGACGGAAACGTGGCTGCCAATCTGCACTAACGGCCTCTCCGACCACTACTGAACATTTATACACATTCATACCCAGTGTCATGAACACTGGAGGCAAGGTGGGTAATGTGTCTTGTCCAGGGACACAACGACAGGATGGCTGGGGAATGGGATTCGAACCACCAACCCTCCGGTTATTGGACAACCCGCTATATCTCCTGAGCCACTGCCACCCTACTTTCGCCTTAAACTGTCTGCCTGGGGCCCATTACAACAGTTCCTTTTTTTTGTTTCATCAAAATGAAACAGGCATTTTTTCCCCCCAAATTGTATCAAAAGGCTTCAGGGGTCTGGACAGAAGACCCTCACGGTCCGGATTCGGACCAGGGTCCACCATTTGAGGAGCCCCACCCTAGAGTCTCTAAAAGTACCATGGGAGGTAAGGTTTTCAGTTATCAGGTCCCTTTTTTATGGAACCAATTACCAGCCTGGGTCCATGAGGCAGACGCTCTCTGCTTTTAAGAAAAAAATGAAAACTTTCCTATTTGACAAATCTTTTGACTAGATTTCCCATGTTATAGTCGTAACTATAATATAACTATAGTATGTATAGTACTATGCATACTGTTGTATTGCTAGTCGTGTGCATAGTGTGAAGTCTGGATTAATGAGGCTTGCTGCGCATGTGTTTGATTGTGTGTATAAGCTTCATTATGTATACACACAGCTTCATTCTGTGTGTAAGAATACATGAGTTAGCAATTACATAGTTGTAATAAGAATGTCCAGTTCGTGAGTGATTGTGGTGTGAATGTTCAGATATTTTTCTAAATGACTGCAGATCTTTTCAATTAGTCATGTTCAGTTCTGTGTGACCGAGAGTGTATTTATCTCTCTGTTTCCTGTGAGTAAAGAAGATAAGGGCTATGCTTCATGGACTCTCAAGGACAAGACTGTACGTCTTGCAGGACATTAATCTCCGTCTTCCATCTTCCCATTGATAACAAACAGCTTTATAAACCTTGAGCAATGCATGTTTAATTCAGGAGTATGGATGGTCAGACTTAGTACTCTGCCTCTGTATTTCTCCTTCATCGGCCATGAGGAAAATAAATCTACTTACATTTAAATATTCTGCCTGATTTTTTGACTCAGAATGATTATGCTGAAAAAATAATCTAACATCATGTTTTAACTGAAAGTCATTTACAAGTTTAGATTGGATTTTGTGTGTAGTATTGAATTTTACTATTACTGTCTACTCCTGTGGAATTTCCCCATTGTGGGACTAATAAAGGCTTATCTTATCTTACTATGGCCAAAAACACTGCTAATGGTGCATAGTGTGCACAGTGTTTGGGCAATACATCACTAAGCCCAGCTATGCATGCATCTGCTTGTAGTGCTGCCTAGATTTGCTAGCTCATTTTGTTTTTTTCTGAATTACTTATGATTTGTGCCTTATGTATCTAGCGCCTTGAGATTAGTTTTGCTGTGATTAGCTGCTATCCAAATAAAGCTGAATTGAACTGTATTAAAACAAGCAATGGGTATAAAATAGTGTAAATAGTAATATAATAGCAATAACTTTATTGTCATTTTACACATAAGGTGCACACTAAGAAATCAAAGTACAGAAATGGACCTAAAAAGGTGCCAACACTTGTCACTCCAGCAGTAATAATGTTGGATTCGATTTATTTATTTTCCTTTTTATTTTTTTTAGCCTTTATTTAACCAGGTTAGTCCCATTGAGATAAGAAATCTCTTTTACAAGGGAGACCTGGACAAGACAGCAGCAACACTATAAAAACATATTCCTGTAAAACAGTTGCACACAGAAAGCCTGGGCTCCACTGATTTCACTAGCGATTTAAATTCAGTCAAAGGTATGAGGTTTTGTAGATGGGGTTCAAAGTTTATCTTGTCCCATGCATCTGGAGCCAAAAACCTTTCTTTCCCAATTCTGTTCTTATTTTTGGAACAACCAGTTGCAAATAATCCGTTAAGGGGAGATTGTGGCTTCCTTGCTTCCATGTTAAGAGTGAACATAAATACAAAGTAATTCTACCCAGAATGGCTTTGTAAATGAACATACAGTATGCCAGTGGCAGAAGTGATGAGCAGATAATGATGACCAGTTCACTTTACTGTAGAGAACACAGTGATGAGTGAGGGAAGCACAGTTTGTAATGAATCTCAAAGCCCCATGAAAAACTCTGTCCAGCAGGTGAAGACAGTGGGCAGGTGCATTCATGTAAAATACATCTCCATAATCAATGATGGGTAGAAACACTGATTCCACCAGTTTCCTATTTACATTAAAAGAGAAGCAAGTCTTATTCCTGTAATAAAGTCCTAATAAGAACTTCGCTTATTTACAACATACTGAATGTGTTACTTAAAAATCAAATGTTCATCAATTAAAAACCCTAGATATTTAAATGAGGATACCAACTCTATTTGCTCACCATTTCTTGTTAATTTTCTTTTCAGATAGTGCTGATCTTGCTGAATTTTAGGTAGTGAAGAATATGAGTTTTGTTTTCTTTGCATTAAAAAAAAAACGGCCTGTCCGACCACTTATACCCATTCATACCCAATGTCATGGACACTGGAGGCAAGGTGGGCAAAGTGTCTTGCCCAGGGACACAACGGCAGGACAGCTGGGGAGAGTGGGGTTCGAACCATCCCTCTGGTTATTGGATAACCCGCTCTACTTTCTGAGCTACTGCCACCCTAACAGGATATGAGAACTGTACCTTGAAGAGCATATCTGGAGCCCCAGTGACAAAAATGTACCTTTAAATCCAAACAAATGTCTATAGTTGCCACATTAAGGACCATTTCTGTACCTTACAGGGTACTTTTCTGAAAAGTATCCTGTAAGGTACAGAAGTGATACCTTTATTTTTCTGTGTGTACAATTAATTAAATTTGCTTTTGCCCACTAGGCAGTGTTTATGTACACACTGTTCCAAAGTCCATCAATCTGGTCACTGTAGTTATCTGGCCTGCTAGCTACCTAGTGCTGGACTGGTATCTCCACAGTTTTTCCCCCATTCTGTGGTGTATTGACTGTTTTAAATTCGTCCCTTTTGGGCTGCCCTGATGTTTGCATCCTTCTACTATGTGTGCGTAGGCTATGTATATATTCTCTGTCCTAAGTTGAGAAGAAAAAGACACTCTAATCTCCGACTCTATTCTAAGTTATTACCCTCAAGTTGAGTGAGTACTGTATGTGTATGACACATTCTCTTTGATACCTTCTTATTGGCATCATCAGATAAAGTAGAGTCAGATGTATGCATTACGTGGTGAGGCTTCAGTAGAAACTGTACACCATGATGTTTTAATCTAAAAAGCTAACTAACAGGCTAACTGTTTGCATGCACACAGTACACAACCTAATATTACAATTCACACATAAGACGCCACAGAACGTTAGGCTACTGTTATTAACAATTATAGAAACATTGAAGTATAGCAATACATATCCAGTAAAATGTCAGCGTATGGTTATCAGGAAATATAGTAATTCCTGGAATAGTATCGTCTGATCCAATTTCTCAGGTGAAACTGACTGTTGTATAATACCTGATAACATTTCAGTAACTTTATATACTTGGGTAAGTGATATAAAGATAGCAGCCCTTTGGCAAATGGAAGAAGTCAAAAAGATGAAACATTTAAACTATACATGTTTACAATTTATGTTTCAATAAATATTTGCCTAGCGCAGTACCCTTACAGAATGAATGACAGTACAGGAAGTAGACACCTGTGACTACTCTGCAAGAGTTAAAAGCTTCAGCAGCTGAGACGGTACTACAAGGTTCTTCATGCGCCAAAACTTTATGGGACAGTGGAAAAGAGAAAGCCATTGTTGAAAAAACTTCATTATAAAGCTCAACTAGAGTTGGCCCAACCCTTCACAATAGATAAGACTTTTCAACTGTGGCTTTATATTACAAACACTTGATACACATTCATGACACTGAGGTGACCTCCATTCCATTGTGGGACTACCACCAAATGACTGGACTTCTTAGTTAGATCAGCCTCTTTATGAATTGAATATTTATGCTTACGTTTATTTTACATTATATTTTTTTAAATTACTGACATTGCCTTGCAGATTTTTTCCCCCACTCTGACATGACAGGGATTTTGTGCACATTTTTTGTCAGAAAAAAACTTTCATTTATCATGATTCAATTTATAAAACCAATAAAAGATTAATAGCTTTATCAGCACTGTAGACTGGCACTGTACCAGTTAGTCAGCCTAGGCTGATAAGACTGTTTATCATGGAACATGATAAACATGATGGGACTAAACAGTAAAGTGGACATGCAGTAAAGGGAACAAAGTCTTCAAGAAAAGAGAAACCGGGTGAGTATAGTCTATTCATCCTGTTTAGGTTAACTTTTCACATTAGAGTCACAGGACCAGGTAGTCAATTTGTACTATTCTAATATTTTCCCTATCTGCTGGATCTCTCGTCCTCTGGGTACAGTCCTACACATCTTTGACTGTTTCTTCTGGATCGTTCATTTACACCCATCATTAACTGGCAGGAACTGGATCAAAATCTTGTTGGCCAGTATCAAAAACTTGAGGCCTATTAATGTTCCACAGGGTGACAGCTATCACCAGCTTATCTGCTATGGTGGTATAGTCATCAAATGATTTCAGCACCACAAGTTCTGGGCAGAAATACTACAGACCTACAGCACCCTCTACTGACAAAGGCTTTTATTTTGAGGTACAGTACCTTAGTCCAGAAAATGAGAACATCATCTACTATATGAGGTCTAGTTTCTTGCCATTCCATGAACAGCAGCTCTAATATTCAAACTTTTGCAGGTTTTTAGCACTTTTGCCACTTTTGAAACAGCTGTCTGCTATCTCAAAAAACAAAAAAGAAACAATAATGAGAGGGGTGACAGTGAGTTAAATGGCATTTAGTTTTTATTTTAAACAGACTAAATCTTGCAGCCAACAAAGCAGTTCTTGCATTTCTGCTCCTTGATATATTACAGATGTTGTAGGGTGTCTGGTCTGACTGGCTATGTTTGTTCAAAAATAAACCTCTGGCATTCCTGATTTCCCCAATCCTAACCCACCTCCTCCTCCTTCTACCTGTTATGTCCACAAACCTGGTATAAAAGGAGACGGATGAGGAGGTTGCACTGGAACACAGCTTTAATGGTAATGAGGTTGCACTACAGGGAACACACCGTAAGCGGAGTTGTCCTGGGCAAGAGGAAGCCCGAATGGTGGATGCCCCTTATTATGTGTGATGATGTAACCGGAAGGCGGCGTCATCACACCGCACTTCATAATAAAACCGCCATTACATCCCCCCCCCCCTTATAAAACAAGAAAACACATCTAGGCAGCACGGTAGGTGCAGTGGTTAGCACTGTTTCCTTACAGTTAGAAGGTTCCAGGTTTGAATCCCCAGGCTTGCAGGGCTAGGAACCTTTCTGTGTGGAGTTTGCGTGTTCTCCCTGTGCTGTGTGGGTTTACTCCGGGGGCTCCGGTTTTCTCCCACGATCCAAAGACATGCATGTTAGGTTAATTGGTTGTTCTAAATTGTCCCTAGATATCTGTCTCCTGTAGGCCCTTAGAATAGAGGGTTAGTAATAGTGAAGTGCTTTGAGTGGTCTTTGAGACTTGAAAAGCGCTATATAAGTACAGGTCCTTATCCCTTATCCCCTTATCTAATTAGAACCCACCCAAATTTGCAAACACAAACTCCAAACAGGCACATTAAATAAAAGCAGACATAAAATCATAAAGAACACTAAAACACAAAACAACTAAAACTAGGACCGGTGGGTAGACTGCCACACAGCCTGCACGGCTAAGTGGGTTATTCTGCCACTTGTACTGGAAAAGCCGTGCTCCTAACTAAACATTTTTCAAAGAGTTCTCAGTCTTTTATGTACAGTCCTCCACGGTAATAGTGGGTCAGGAAGGGGGGCCCTGCGGCAGCCCCGCAGCAGACGCGCGCCTGGAGGTGGCAGGCCACCGGGGCAAGGACCAATCTTTAAAACACAGGAGCCATCTCACACCACCTTCGCAGGCTCCTGCGCAGCCTCGCCACCTGGAGTGTCCACCTGGACACGCCGCAGCTGGTTCGCATGCCTGATCGAGCTGTCCGTCAGCCGGAAACACGCTGTCCCCAACTTCGCCACAATCCTCAGCGGCACCCGATGTTTTTGCTGACTGTGGTCCGGCCGGATGTCGCCCTGGTCTTTCATCAGCCCGAACCCGAACCCAGTCCACGAGCCGGAGTGGTACCTTGCTCAGTCTGATATGCTGCTGTGCATGCGGCAGCTCTGTGCTCTCATGTCATCTGGCCCCGTTGTTACACTGTGGTGATGCAGCAGTCACTGTCGTTGCAGCGGACAACTCACCCGTCTTTGGCCAAAACCCAGCACGAGCACTGAAGGTGTCCTGTGCCTCCCCGGTGTCGCTCGTCAGAACAGGCGCTCCACCTGCTGACACGGCCACCCTACTACCTCCGGTTGAGCGGAGGATATCTAGACACACAATCTCTTCGCAAGAAGAGTAAAAAAAGTGGGAAAACGAGTTTAAAAGAGGTTGAAAAGGAGCTAAATACCGAGGTACTGGAAAGGCAGCCGTCTACACAGCGCCCCTCAATGGTTACTATCCTCAACAAGCAGTGGGTGCTACCGTGAGCTTCTCCCCATGCCAAAGCACTCACAGGTGGTCAGTCGCACAGTAGCCTCGTGCAGCAGTTAGTTGCAGTCAGAGAGGAGACCCACGCCCATGCCACTCATGTCCAGACTGCAAATGAATTGCGTCTGCACAACCCCACACCAACTGATGTACGTAAATGTTTCTTCGCTGTCAGTGTCACACTAATAAATCATTGCATTTGACTAAAAGCCTCAGTCACGTACTCACTTCGTCCACTGTGTGTGTGTGTGTGTGTGTTTGTGTGTGTGTGTGTGTGTGTGTGTGTGTGTGTGTGTGCGTGACATAAGCTAAACATCTAGCAGCTAGCTCACCATGTTGCAGTCTAAACTGTATGCTCAAAAACACAGAAAGGAGTGGAAATCAAACCCTGAATTCAAAGTACTGGTTGAAGCCATTTATTGAAGATGATACAGAAGTGATGGCCTATAAAATGCAAAATTAAAACAAACAAATCAAGAATCAACAGAAGAAAGTTGATTTGTAGTTCTAGACATATTTAGGGTGTCTTTTTACTCACTTTTTGTCTCTTCCACAGCATTATTCTTCTCTCCTACAGCACCCATTACAATTACATGCAAATGCCCACTTATGCAAATTAGGCAATGATGTCATTTAGCAGCTTCTAGCGACTTTTAGGACAGCCAATAGCTACTTTCCTTACTGAGAAATTGGCAACAGTGAGCACAGAAACATATGTGAAAGAGTGGCTAAACTGCTAGCTTCAGCTTACAGCCTGGGATCCTGGTTTGAAAAAATAAACTTTAACTACACTAAAATAGCATCTAAGAATGAAATATATGGTCAAGTGATGTTAAATGGACAAGGATTCCAGTTAAGCCTTAACTGGAATCCTAACTGTTAGGACGAATAGAATTTATAGAAAAGAGAGATCAAAAAACAGGAATGACAGTTAAGCTAACGTTAGGCAGCATGTCCATCACCTCCTCCCTGCCGAGGCGAGCTGCATCTGGTAATAATGATTGCCTCAAACTGCCTAGCATGCTTATGCTAACAGTTCAATATAGCATCGGAGAGAAAATATAACAAGCCAGAATGATGCAAGGTATATTATCGACTGTGGATTAGTGAACCAGGTGGAAACAGGGATATCTATTAGGGTGAATGTAATCTGAAGAAAGTAACAATATAAACCATGCTTGGTGCAAGCTTCCTAGTATACTGTGAGCTGGGAAACTAATGCCTTTGGCTCCCCGCTCATCAACATGCAAGGCTTGGCATTAACGTTTTTGCTGACCAGCCACTCAGCCTTTTCACTAGCCACAATTTTGTGGTTGGAAAATTATGTTTAATATGATCAAATTCTCTGCTTGAACTGCTGCCTCCGCGATCCGGACCTCCGGAAAAGCGGTAGAAGATGGATGGATGGATGATCAAATTCGACTATCGCATGCTAAATTTTACTTGTTTACAACATTTTTGAATGTAAATTACCTTTATACATACATAGAAATAGCAAGAGAAACACTGTTTAATTATTAACAGGAGTAAGTACTGTAAAGCAGTCGAGAAAGATATTTGCAATATGAGAGTGAAGTACAGGTAGATTTGGGGTATGTCCAAATTTTCATTTGTACCTCTTCCCCTTTGCCTACCCCCACCCCTTGGTCCTTGAAATCAAAGGCCAAGGGGTAGGGTTTAAAAATGACCCCTGTGAATTGGGACACCCCTTTAGGGCTGCACAACGTCATTAGAAATTGCTGATGGATTTAATCTAAATGGACACTACCTGTTTTCACTAGAAAAAAAAGAAGTATAAGGAAACTGATGAGAAAAAAGTCTCATCTTAAGAAGAAAAATGTCTCAAATTTACACAAACAATTCTAATCAGTAGAAAAATTCAGAAACCCAGCCACAGGGGGTGCACAAGCCAGTGTACTCCTAGTGCTGGTCCCAAGCCCGGGTAAATGGGGAAGGTTGTGTCAGGAAGGGCATTTGATGTAAAACCTTTGGCAAATCAAACATGTGGATCAAGACAAATGAGACTTTCATACTGGATCGGTCGAGGCCTGGGTTAACAATGACCGCCACCGGTGCTGTTAACTGACAAGATGCTTGTGGAAATTGGACTAATGTTGGTTGAAGATCAAGGAAGAGGAGAGGGGGAAGGCATGCTAGGAGGGAGAGAGAGAAAATGAAAGGTAGAAGTGTGGAGGTGAGAGTAGGGACATTAAATGTAGGGACTATGACTGGTAAAGGCAGAGAATTGGCTGATATGATGGAGAGAAGAAAGGGGGATATACTGTGTGTTCAAGAAACCAGATGGAAGGAAAGCAAAGCTAGGAGTATGGAAGGGGATTTAAACTGTTCTACCATGGTGTAGATAGGAAGCGATATGGAGTAGGAGTAATCTTAAAGGAAGAGTATGTGAAGAGTGTTCAGGAGGTAAAGAGGAAGTCAGACAGAATCATAAGTTTGAAGCTAGATGTCCAAGGTGTGATGTTGAATGCTGTCGCTGTGTATGTCCCACAATTTGGATGTCAGGTAGAAGAGAAAGAGGAATTCTGGAGTAAGTTGGATGAGGTGGTGGAGAGTGTTCCCGGGGGGAGAGTGGTGATTGGAACGAACTTTAATGGGCATGTAGGTGAAGGGAACAGAGGTGATGAGGAGGTCCTGGGTAGGTATGGTCTTAAGGAGAGAAATGTAGAAGGACAGATGGTTGTGGATTTTGCTAAAAGGATGGAAATAGCTGTGGTGAGCACATATCTTAAGAAGAGGAACATAGGGTGACTTACAAGAGTGGAGGAAGGTGCACATAGGTGGATTACATCTTATGCAGAAGGAGACATCTGAAAGAGATAGGAGACTGCAAGGTGGTGGCAGGGGAGAATGTAGCTAGACAGCATCAAATGGTAGTCTGTAGGATGACTTTGGAAAGCAAGAAGAGGAAGAGAGTGAAGGCAGAGCCAAAGATTAAGTGGGAGGAAGTTACAGAAGGAAGAAGGTTGCGCAGAGTTCAGAAAGGAGTTGATACAGGCTCTGGGTGGTAGGGAAGAATTACCAGATGACTGGGAAAGCACAGCAAAGGTATTGAGGGAAACGGGTAGAAAGGTACAGTATGTGGTGTATCCAGTGGACAGAGGAAGGAAGACAAGAAGACTTGGTGGTGGAATGAGGAGGTACAGAAAAGTATTCACTCATATATACAGTACACTCTCATTCGCGCTCTGACTTACTCACATTTATTCACCCTTAACACTTGGGGTGGCCACGGCGCAGATGCAGTGGGCGTGAATGTGTACCAATGCTCGGCAGCGGCTGGGGAGGCTGCCAGCGCGGACCGGCAGCTACATCCCGCCAACCCGCCCCAGGGCAGCTGCGGCCACAGAAGCAGCCTACCATCACCAATGGACCCACCGCAAGCGCCCAGAGATGCCACCCGACGTGCAAAGCACCACACAAATCTGACCCACTACCACCATCACTACTCATCACTCCCTCACTTTCACTTACTCACTTGTTCTCACTTGCTCTCTCACTCTTTTGCTCACTCCCTTGTTTGCACCTATTCACCCACGGTACTACCTTGGGATGACGCAAAGACTCTCACTGGGAATGAGCAGGAGGGACAGGATTAGAAATGAGTATATCAGAGGGACAGCTCAGGCTGAGCGCTTTGGAGACAAAGTAACAGACAAGGCTGAGATGGTTTGGACATGTGCAGAGGAGTGATAGTGGATATATTGGACAAAGGATGCTGACGATGGAGGTGCCAGGCAGGAGGAAAAGAGGAAGACCACAGATAAGATTCATGAATGTAGTGAAGGAGGACATGGAGAGGGTTGGTGCTACAGAGGAAGATGCAAGGGGTAGGGTGAGATGGAGGCAGATGATCCGCTGTGGTGACCCCTAAAGGGAGCAGCCAAAAGAAGATGAAGGCAAAATTAAATAATGTGCAGATTTTCCAAAGCCACTTTTTTTTTTTTACCAGATTTACAGCAATATTTGTTAATTTTATTCATATTTAGTTTTTTTTTAAAATCAGAGAGGAAAACAATGTGACTTTCAAATGTAAGTGTTAATACTTTAATACTGCCTGATGTTTGTCTTGATTAGTGCCGATTCAGAGTTCAAGCATTCTTATTTTATTCATTAAGTACATCTTCTACCCCCTTTCTCCTCCACCTCCAAGCCTCAAACTCCTTAATTATTCCAAGAACATATCTGACGAAAGGAACAATCCTACACAAGTACCTACCTACTACTGCTCAATACACAGGATTAACAAATGTATGGCTTTTCTTAGAGTGGTGTAGTAGAACAGACATATAGGTGGGAGTGCCCTTGGAGTAAAAGAAGCTTTATGTGTACACGTGGCCTGGGGTTAAACAGCTTTGTAATTGGTTTACTGTTTCATGCTGGAATACAGATTCCAAAGGTAACTTTCAGCAGCAGTAATAAGTCACTGTTGCTGTCACATAAAAAAGATTATACACTGCAGGTTTCTATATTATATACTGGAGGAATTTCACTTCCCAAATCTTTAATGTTATTTCTGTATGGATGTATTTGCTGGGCAGCGATTAAAAACCTTAAATGTGATTAATCTCCAGAATTTGCAACTATTCAGTGTTAATAATAATTGAAAAGCAATTTATATATAGTATTTTACATATATAATGTATTTTAAACTTGTTGCTTTTCAAGTTTTTCGTACTCTTATTAACATGGGAGTGGACAAAAATGCGGTCACCTCCCCCTGTGAGCTCCAGTCCGTTCTCCAGGGAGCAGACACCCACAGAAGTGGCACTTGCCCGGAGCCAGCCCCGAGCTCAGCTGTTAGCCTTTAGCGTAGCTGTCAGCCCTTTCACGTCTGCTTTTCATGGCAGATGTGCCCTTCTCAACTTTGCTGCTTGGATTGCAGAGCAGCTCCCATCTTCAAAGATCAGCATCGCCCACAAGCTGGTCCCAAACCTGAGAACCTCCAGCCATTGGGTCCTTCAGCAACAGAGAACCGTGCCTCCCAGGGTCCATAAGGCCCTCCCTCCTCTTGCAGCAGCAGCCCTTTTTCTCTCCAGAGTCCTGTCCGGGACCGTGCACCAACACAGTCCACATGTCTACATAGCAGGACAGCGACACTCTAGCAAACCGACCAACCAATACCCAAAACTAAACAAAATGAGGAGCTCATGCCACAAACTGGGCTTCTCTGCTTTGAGTTGCACCATAGAGTGCCCAAACAGAAACAGCATACCTGCGTTTCGTGAGTTGGATTTTGCATTGATACAGTCCATATGTCCACATATAATGACAGTGATACTTAAATAAACTGATTTGAACACTTGTGCAATAAACTGAGCTTTACGTCTCTTTTGAGTCATGTCATAGACTGTCCGATCTAAACAATGCAAGCGTTTTGAGAGTTCCGCTTTTTTTTGTTTTGCTGTGATTATTTGCAAAAAAAAAAAAAAAAATCACAATTAAAGTAATAAATAATAATAATTACTGCATGATGATGTGTTAAATTTGCCCAGGCACTAATTTATTATATATTTATTTATTTTGTTGGACCACTACACATTATCATGGTAGCTCAAGTAGGTTCATTTTGTCTTCTTTTAATTATTTACCTTTTTGTTCTTATTAAAGACAAAAACAGAAAGGAGATGTCTTTACCTTCTTAACATGACAAAGCCTTCTGACGAAAGCTGCAGTGCACAGTCGAAACATGTTAAGAAGGTAAAGACATCTCCTTTGTATTTTTGTCTTTAATAAGAACAAAAAGGTAAACGTTATCATGGTTCTCTTAAATTGACATGAAGTGTCATCCCAGCCTAAGAATCGCCGATATGTCTGTTCTCACTTTTTTTTAGCCTATCAGTGACCGGGGATAATGGGTTCCATAAGCAGAGAACATACAAACTTCACACATATGAGGCAACCCTGGGTTAACACCTCAGACCCTCTTACTATGAGGCCATGGTGCTAACATCTGAGCAGCCATGCAGCCAGTAACAGCAAATAACTCTAATTAGCCATGCACAGTATATAAATGCAGCCATATTATAACTGCTTATACTATGAAATTGACTTTTGCCAGATACTAGGGTTGTAATCAATAAAAAAAAAAAAATTAAGAAAAAAAAAAAGGCGGTGCAGTGGCGCAGTGGTTAGCACTGCACCAGCACAACAACTCACCCTTGGCCATGGGATCCCTGGTTCGATCCCAGCCCCTGACCAACAGTGATCTGTGTGGAGTTTGCATGTTCTCCCCGTATCTGTGTGGGTTTACTCCGGGATTTCTCCGGTTTCCTCCCACAGGCCAAAAACATGCAGGTTAGGTTAATTGGAGACTCTAAAGTGGCCCTAGGTGTGAATATGTGTGTGAATGGTAAAGGGATAGCGTCGTACCATGGCTGCTTCATCCATCCAGGTGGATGCCCTCAATTTCCCCTTTGGGGATCAATAAAGTATACAAAATCAAATAAAAAAAAAGTAATGGTACATTGCAACCTTACATTGCTCTACCTATAGTGGTGGCCTAGAGGTAGAGCATCCGTGCCACAACCAAGAGGTCGTCGTTCAAGTCCTGGCCAGGCCATGTCAAAAACCATATAAAAGTGGAACTTCCTGCTGTCCAGCTTGGTACTCAGCAAAACTGGAACAGTGGAGGTGAAATGTGGGCGGCAGTAGCTCAGGAGATAGAGTGGGTCGTCCAATAACCGGAGCGTTGGTGGATTGAATCCTGCTTTCCCCAGCCATCCTGTTGTTGTGTCCCTGTGCAAGACACTTTACCCACTTTGCCTACAGTTTCCATGAAACTGGGTATGAATGTGTATAAATGTTCAGTAGTGGTCAGAGAGGCCGTTGGTGCAGATTGGCAGCCACATTTCCATCAGTCTGCCCCAGGACAGCTGTGGCTACAGTAGTAGCTTATCACTACCATTGTCTGTGGGGTGAATGAATAATGGACTCATTGTAAAGTGCTTTGAGTATCTCAAAATGCGCTATATACAGTGATGTGAAAAAGTGTTTGCCCCTTCATGATTTCTCATTTTTTTGTATGTTTGTCACATTTAAATGTTTCAGACCATCAAACAAATTTAAATATTAGACAAAGATAACACAAGTAAACACAAAATACAGTTTTAAATAAAGGTGTTTATTATTAAGTAGAAAAAAGAATCCAAACCTACATGGCCTTGTGTGAAAAAGTGACTGCCCCCAAGCTTAATAACTAGTTGGGCCACCCTTAGCAGCAACAACTGCAATCAAGCATTTGTGATAACTGGCAATGAGTCTTTTACAGTGCTGTGGAGGAATTTTGGCCCACTCATCTTTGCAGAATTGTTATAATTCAGCCACATTGGAGGGTTTTTGAGCATGAACCACCTTTTTAAGATCATGCCACATCATCTCAATCAGATTCAGGTCAGGACTTTGACTAAGCCACTCCAAAGTCTTCATTTTGTTTGGGTTTTTTTAAGCCATTCAGAGGTGGACTTGCTGGTGTGTTTTGGATCATTGTCTGGCTTCAGCTTGAGGTTATGAACAGATGGTCGGACATTCTCCTTCAGGATTTTTTGGTAGACAGCAGAATTCATGGTTCCATTTACCACAGCAAGTCTTCCAGGTCCTGAAGCAGCAAAATAGCCCCAGACCATCACACTACCACCACCATATTTTACTGTTAGTATGATGTTCCTTTTCTGAAATGCTGTGTTACTTTTACGTCGGATGTAATGGGACACACACTTTCCAAAAAGTTCAACTTTTGTCTCGTCAGTCCACAGAGTATTTTCCCCAAAGTCTTGGGGATCATCAAGATGTTTTCTGGCAAAACTGAGACAAGCCTTTATGTTCTTTTTGCTCAGCAGTGGTTTTCGTCTTGGAACTTTGCCACGCAGGCCATTTTTGCCCAGTCTCTTTTTTATGGTGGAGTCATGAACACTGACCTTAACTGAGGCAAGTGAGGCCTACAGTTCTTTGGATGTTGTTGTGGGGTCTTTTGTAATCTCTTGGAGGAGTCGTCGCTGCCCTCTTGGGGTAATTTTGGTCAGCCAGCCACTCCTGGGAAGGTTCCCCACTGTTCCATGTTTCGCCATTTGTGGATAATGGCTCTCACTGTGGTTCGCTGGAGTCCCAAAACTTTAGAAATGGCTTTATAACCTTTCCAGACTGATAGATCTCAATTAATTTGCTTCTCATTTGTTCCTGAATTTCATTGGATCACAGCATGATGTCTAGCTTTTGAAAATCTTTTGGTCTACTTCATTTTGTCAGGCAGGTCCTATTTAAGTGATTTCTTGATTGAGAACAGGTGTGGAAGTAACCAGACCTGGGTGTAATGTATGAATAATACGAGACAGGAGCCATGCTGAACTGAACAGCGAACTACTCTTTATTATCAAAACACAGAATTATATACACCAGTGGCTGTGCCCGCCTGACGTCACCCTGTGGGCGGGTACGGCATCACACACACACACACACACACTACACTCACGACACCACACTCCCCCTCCCCCATACAAAATGCAAAACCACACACACAATCGAGACCCTCCCCAATTTAGGACCCGAATCATGCACTCAGAAAACAGTGGAACAATTAACTGTGATAAAATAACCTACCACATTCACACAAAACAACTACAATTTGACCAAGTCTCTTAAAATACATAAAATAATCCCATAACACACAACATACATACTGTCATGCACACCAGCACTATATACATGTATTTACATGAAAATTTTTTATGTTACTCAACTGTCCCCAGACAGACATGGGCAAAACCGGCTTGGGGGCCCCGGGCAGCCCTATGGCATGTGCGCCCCTAGCTGCCGTCTGCCCCCAGCATCGAAGCCACCCTCTCCAGCGAAAATGTCTCCTCTCGCCATCAACCGCTTCTCTCCTCTGGCCCTGCAGTGCTGCTGTCCGGTATGTCGTCCCTCCATGCCTATCGGTCCACTCCCGACCGCCTTCAACACTCCGGGAAAAACCGAAGCCTGCTCGTTGGCATCGTTTCCCGACCCATGCACCTCCCCACTGCTCCCAGCACCCTTGTTCCAGGCGCTCCGCTGCGCTGTCTCCATGCCCGGTCATAGCTGCTCTCTCCCGGGGCTCTCCGCTTCGCTCTGGTTGGCGTCTCTCTCCGACCCATGCGCCTTGTCACTGCTCTCAATACCCTCGTCCCAGGCGCTCTGCTGCATCAACTCCATGTCTGGCTGCAGCTGCTCTCCCTCAGGGCTCTCAGCGTCACTCTCATCGGCTCCACTTTCCGACCCAGGCATCTCGTCACTGCTCTCAGCACCCTCATCCCACATGCTCCACTGCGTCGTCTCCATGCCTGGCTGTTGCTGCTCTTCCTCGGGGCTCTCAGCCTGCATGGTCCTGCTCACTCGCTGCCTAACCTCCAGCTGCGGGGATGACTCCTGCTGCTCTCCCTCTCCGCTGTCATTGCACACCGCACCATCCAACTCATCAGTGCTCCGGTCATCTACTTTCCTGCGCTTCGTGGCTGGCCCGCCGTCTTCAGTGACCGGGGACTCCCCTGGTCCCACCTCAATGCCCAGCTGGTAGCTTGGAACCCTCTTTTGGTGCGCAGTTAGCTTCATGGCTAGCCCATCCATAAACACTGACTGTGCCATTAGCTTCTCCCAGCTAACTAGCTTAGCCTCATTTGACTCCAACACTCCCGCCACCCACAGTGTCTTGTTCCTCGTCTGCCAGACAAAAAAATCGGCCAACCACTGGACAGCATCCTCATAACCCTCTCCCAATGTACCGAGAATTCTTCGGCCCTCTGCTCCAAGATGATGGGCCTGGAGCACTCGTCGTCTTCTCCCGTAGAGTCCACTTAGGCCCAGTGCCCCAATGTAACCCTCAAACATGGCCCTCCACTTCGGCCACAGGATCACCGGCTCTCCTGTGTACTCCAGAAACGGCACTAGTGTGGCACATATCTTGGGTTCATATTTTCCACAAATGTATTGCTGTATGTGTATTGGGTGCTTCACGTCTCGCGGGACAAAGAAGGTCTGGATCGGCAGAGATCTGCAGGAGATAACGAGGAGGTGTGAGATTTGGCCTTTTGTCTCAGAGAAGATGCCCCAGAAGGATTTCCGGATCATTGAAGAATGAGAGACAATGGTGACAGATCAAAGAGTTGCATTGTGACTGGGATTAAGTACCATGTGACTGTATGTTTGCTAAAGCACCATGTGACTTAGGTTTCGATGCTCCAGGAGTATAAAAGTGTGATGTTACATTGATCAGCCTCTTTTCTTGTTGAGAGGTTGATAGAGCATGTGTTCTGACAATAAAGCTGAACCTGAGAAATAAACTCAGTCTCATCTTTGAGCACATCCTCTACACTGGTGACCCTACGACAAATTATGGCCGGTGACGACCTTCCCGCACCGGACTCTTCAGGAGCCAGCCGGGCTTATGCAGCTACCGCAGTCCAGCTGCCTGATTTCTGGCAACATAGCCCGCGCTCCTGGTTTAACACTGTCGAGGCACAGTTCCATCTTCGGGGAATTTCGGCTGATGCCACGAAATTCTACCATGTAGTCGCAAAGCTGGACAGCCTCACAGCCCAGCGGGTGGAGAACCTGACTAACCACCCACCAGACAACGACAAGTATGGTGCACTGAAAGCCGCTCTCATCCGTGCTTTCACCCTCTCGCTGGGAGAGCAAGCAGAGAAGCTCCTGGTGCTGACTGAAGGAGAGGCAGACAGGCCCGCAGACCTGATGGCGAAGATGCTGAGTCTGAGAGACGACGAAGATGATGGCTTTATCTTTGCCCATCTTTTCCTCAGGACGCTACCGTCAGCGGTGAGAGTTACCCTGGCCAGTTCACAGCTGCTGGCCCACCGAGATTACCACAAGCTGGGCCAGGAGGCGCAGCGACTCGTCGACGCCCATAGGCGACACACGGCCACGACGGCAGCAGCGGAGCTGAGCGCAACGCCCAGAGACAGTAGGGGGCCTGAGGCTGCAGCACCAGATTTGTTGACGTCAGCAGCAGCGGAGGCCAGGAGACACGGAGCGAGCGACGCCCTCTGCTTTTACCATCGATGTTTCGCCGAGAGGGCACGCAAGTGCATTCCACCGTGCCAGTTCAAGTGCTCGGGAAATGCCAGGACCGGGAGTCGGTAGCAGCTGTGGCTCTTGGCGTGACGAACAAGCTGCTCTACCTGACGGACGCACGATCAGGGAGGGAGTTCCTTGTGGACACAGGCTCCCAGCTGAGTTTCATCACACCTTCCCACGCTGACCGGCTGGCGCCTTCCAGTGGACCCCTGGTGTTGGCGGCGAACGGCTCGACGATCAAGACCTTCGGGGAGAAGACCCTCCCCCTGTCTTTTCACGGCCGGGCATTCGAGTGGACTTTCGTCATAGCGGCAGTCAGTTATAACATGTTAGGTGCTGATTTTTTGTGCTCGAATGGTTTATTGGTTGATCTTGCTAATAGACGTCTAGTTAATGCACTGTCTTTCCACTCTATTTCCTGCACAGCCCGGGTGGTCCCGCCTACTGCACAGGCCAACGTCACAGCTGCGGGTGGTAAGTTCCAAGCACTACTCTCTCAGTTCCCAGCACTCACAGTCCCAACATTTTCGGCGTCAGTGGCTAAACACGGGGTGGAACATTTTATCACCACCTCCGGCCCTCCCGTTTTTGCAAAAGCTTGGCGCTTGGACTCAGCTAAACTGGCCATAGCGCGCAAGGAATTCACCAACCTGGAAAAGCTGGGCATCATTAGACGCTCCAACAGCCCCTGGGCTTCACCGCAACACATGGTCCTAAAGTTTGATGGCTCGTGGCGGCCTTGCGGTGATTTCCGCAGGTTGAATAACGCTTCAGCACATGACCGCTACCCGATTCCGCACATCCAGGATTTTTCGGTTCATTTAGCGGGGGCGCGCATTTTTTCTAAAATAGATTTGGTGCGCGGCTACCATCAAGTCCCAGTACGCGCTCAGGACATACCCAAAACAGCGGTAATAACTCCTTTCGGGCTTTTCGAGTTTTTGCGCATGCCGTTTGGACTCAAGGGTGCCGCGCAGACTTTCCAGCGCATGATGGATGCAGTTTTACGCGACCTCCCTTTCGTGTTCGTCTACTTGGATGACATTTTGGTAGCCAGCACGTCTGAAGACAAACATGAAAGCCACCTCACAGCGGTTTTTCGGAGGCTGGCGGAGCACGGGTTAATAATTAATCCAGCGAAGTGTCAGTTTGGGGTGGCGCAAATTGATTTTTTGGGGCATCGCGTTTCGCCAGAAGGAGCGATCCCTCTGCCCGATAAAGTACGCGCAATAACAAACTTTCCCCAACCTCAGACGGTCAAAGCATTGCAGGAATTTTTGGGAATGGTTAATTTTTATAACCATTTCCTCCCTAGCGCAGCGCAGCTCATGCAACCATTGTACGCGGCACTTAAAAAACAAAAACCCACAAGTAAAATCGAATGGTCTCCGGAACGGGAGCGTGCATTCTCCCAAGCCAAATCAGCCCTGGCAAACGCGGTTTTGTTAGCACACCCGGTGCCAACGGCCCGCATGGCGCTCACCACGGACGCTTCCGATTTAGCGGTGGGGGCAGTTGTTGAGCAGTTTGTAGCAGGGAGCTGGCAGCTGCTCGCGTTTTTCAGCAAAACCTTGCGCGATAATGAGCGAAAATACAGCGCGTTCGACAGGGAGCTTTTGGCCCTGAATTTGGCCATCCGCCATTTCCAGTTCTGGCTGGAGGGGCGCCGTTTCACCGCGTTTGTGGACCACAAACCGCTAACGTTCGCGATGGCCAAGATTTCAGAGCCTTGGTCGGGCCGGCAGCAAAGACAGCTGGCCGCAATATCGGAGTTCACCACCGATATTCAGCATGTCGCTGGCAAACATAATGTAGTGGCAGACTGTCTTTCGCGTGCAGTAGCAGCGCCAGGCCCCGTGGGGGCAGGCTCGGCAGCCGTGGCCTCAGGCCAGAGTTGTGGTGCGGAAGCGCACGCAGCCCCGGTCCGCGTAGGCTTGGATTATGCAGCCATGGCCGCGGAGCAGGTTAGCAACGCGGATGTGCGCGCGCTCCAGTCTGGACCAACAGGGTTAAGGCTGGAGCACAGGGTGCAGTAAATAGGTATGCCCCCCCTAATCTGCGACGTCTCCACGGGGCGGCCTCGCCCCGTGGTTCCAGCTGCGTGACGCCGCCGCGTTTTTGACTCAATCCACTCTCTGGCCCACCCGGGGGTCCACGCATCGATTAAGATGGTGGGGGAGAAATTTGTTTGGCCGGGGTTGCGTAAACAGGTCAAGGAATGGGCAGCAGCCTGCGTAGCGTGTCAGCGAGCCAAAATACACAAGCACACTAGAGCTCCTTTGGAGCCTTTTCACATTCCGGCTAAGCGATTTGATCATGTGCATGTGGACTTGGTGGGTCCTCTTCCGTTGTCGCAGGGGTTCACACACCTTTTGACGATGGTAGACCGCACCAAGCGTTGGCCAGAAGTGGTTCCTCTGGCGGCAACTACAGCAGAAGAAGTTGCACGCGCGTTTTTAACAGCTTGGGTTACGCGTTTTGGAGTTCCGTCGGACATAACGTCCGACAGGGGTCCCCAATTTGTTTCCGAACTCTGGTCATCGATGGCCCACAGCCTAGGGGTGAAGATTCACCGCACTACCGCGTATAACCCCCAGGCTAACGGTTTGTGCTAACGATTTCATAGGTCATTGAAAGCAGCCCTCAGAGCGTCTCTTACGGATACAAATTGGGTGGATAAACTTCCATGGGTTTTATTGGGGTTGCGTTCTGCACCTAAGGAGGATTTGCAGGCCTCCCCAGCTGAATTAGTTTTTGCACAACCCCTGCGTTTGCCAGGGGAATTCCTTCCCGACAATCGTGCGCCAAATTGCCCCCCCGATCAACTGTTGCAGAGCGGCACAGGATCAAACACCCTTCCTGGCCCAGCTCATCACAGTTTTCCACGCGTTTTTGTGCCGAAGGCTTTGAAAAATGCGGAGTTTGTTTTTGTTAGACATGATGCACAATGCCCAGGTTTGCGGCCGCCTTATGACGGGCCTTTCAGAGTGTTGGAAACAGGGGAGAAGCATTTTTTGCTAGATTTAGGAGGCAGAGAAGAGTTGATTTGCATAAACAGACTCAAACCCGCTTTTGTTCTGGCTGATGAACACGTGCAGTTGGCGAGGGCCCCCCGCCGTGGCAGGCCGCCGAGAAGGCATTCTTCGGACCCCCCACAGAGATGTGCTAACAGTTCTGATCCACAGGTGCAGGAGGACGCTGCTGAAGGAATAATGCCGACTTACAGCAGATATGGCAGGAGGTTAAGACCTAAACAATTGGTGGATTGATTTTTTGATATGTGGTTATGTTTTCTGTCATTCATTTCTGATGATGTTTTGTCCCTTAGTAGACGTTTGGGGGGGGGGGGGTTATGTGGCACATATGTTGGGTTCATATTTTCCACAAATGTATTGCTGTATGTGTATTGGGTGCTTCACGTCTCTCGGGACAAAGAAGGTCTGGATCTGCAGAGATCTGCAGGAGATAACGAGGAGGTGTGAGATTTGGCCTTTTGTCTCAGAGAAGATGCCCCAGAAGGATTTCCGGATCATTGAAGAATGAGAGACAATGGTGACAGATCAAAGAGTTGCATTGTGACTGGGATTAAGTACCATGTGACTGTATGTTTGCTAAAGCACCATGTGACTTAAGTTTCGATGCTCCAGGAGTATAAAAGTGTGATGTTACATTGATCAGCCTCTTTTCTTGTTGAGAGGTTGATAGAGCATGTGTTCTGACAATAAAGCTGAACCTGAGAAATAAACTCAGTCTCATCCTTGAGCACATCCTCTACACTAGGGGTTGAGGTAGCCCATACGCTGCCATAATTATTCTCGTTGCCAATATGTTATGTATGAATAATACGAGACAGGAGCCATGCTGAAATGAACAGCAAACTACTCTTTATTATCAGAACACAGAATTATGTACACCAGTGGCCGTGCCCGCCTGACATCACCCTGTGGGCGGGAATGGCATCACACACACACTACACTCACGACACCACACTGGGTGTGGCTAGAGAAATTGAACTCAGCTTTCCAAAGATGTAATAAACCATAGTTAATTTATGTTTTAACGGGGAGAGGGGGGCGGGGTCACTTTTTCACAAAGGGCCATGTAGGTTTGGATTTTGTTTCACACTTAATAATAAACACCTTCATTTAAAAACTGCATTTTGTGTTTACTTGTGTTATCTCTGTCTAATATTTAAATTTGTTTGCTGATCTGAAACATTTAAGTGTGACAAACATACAAAAAAATGAGAAATCAGGAAGGAGGCAAACACATGTACCAACTCTCTTTGTACGGTACAGACATACGGGTATAGCTAACAAAGTGTTTTTTTTCCTCATCCAGAAGACAAAGTTGTAGTCCCACACATAAATATTTATATGGTCCACATAGCTACCACTGTCACCACCAACAACACCTAGGTTACTGCATGATAAAGCAGAACTGGCGCAAGTAGAGAGACATCTGGGCCAGGCTTGCAGCAAACCCAAAACCAGCCAGCTTTCTCCTGTGTAGTATACTATCCCTGAAGAATAAAAAGGACCATATCCGATGACAATCTGAACTCAGTAGTTAGCATGTATCACACTGGCTATTGAGTCTAAACAAGTCTGCCGAGCAGCGGCATTTGTCTACTTCTGTGATACTTGATGAAACTACAGGTGTATGTAAAGTCTGCATTAAAAAGGGCCAACTTTCAGCATTTTATCCTTATTTTCCACTGTTAAAGGATTTTTCATCTATTTAGATTTAGGAGTTTTCATAAGAAATAATACAATTATTGTGATGTCCATTTGTCAGTCAGACTATCATAGTTTGTGGCTTGATGTAAACAGACATTTTGGGGGGCAGGTACTCAACCAAAAAGAAAACAATAACAAAACAAGAAAAATGTTAAAAGTTTACAAGAAAAAAACACTGATTGGTGAGAAAACTGAACATTTATGTAAGGAAGAAAGTCAAAAACATAAAAATGTCAAAAACTGGAATTTTTTTTTCTTGTAAATGTGTGACTTTATTGTTGTAAATTTATAACTTTCTCCTTGACTTTTATCTGTGCATGCAGATGAAGTTATGGAAATGAATTGCATAAACTAATGGAATCTGAATTCAGAGTAACCAGGTTTATTTATTTGTTATAACTCAGTCCAGTTTGTTTCATACATCACATATAAATTAATCTTGCTTTATGAAGCAATATTTAATCCCCCCCCCCCGGTCCCAGCGGCATTTCTCAAGACAATTTTAAATTTAATCAGTTTAAGCAATAGTTTAACTATGGTATGCTGTGATATGCTTTTTAGTATAAAGCTGAGTATACAAACCTATGTGCTCCTCAGCCTCTCGGGGGACCCAAAGCTAGAAGTTCAGCATCATTGTCAGATTTATGAGAAAAAAAAATGCAAATCTAGGAGAAAACCATGTACTACACTATCACAAAGGGTGTGGTCACTGTATTTCACGCCATTTTCCTTTTTTAAAAGCACTTAAACCTGAGTTCTGAGGTAGGTAGGTGACAGGGTCAGGGAGAAGGTTAGGTTTAGGATTAAGGGAGGATGAAGGATTATTTTCATCAGATTACACCTCTGACCCTCTGCTATCTCACTGCATTGTTTTCATGACTACTACAGGTTACTTTTCTCAATCACGTACAGACATGGACAAAATTGTTGGTACCCCTCTGTTAATGAAAGAAAAACCCACAATGGCCACAGAAATAACTTGAATCTGACAAAAGTGGTAATAAATAAAAATTCTATGAAAATTAACCAATGAAAATCAGACAATGCTTTTGAATTGTGGTTCAACAGAATTACTTTAAAAAACAAACTCATGAAACAGGCCTGGACAAAAATGATGGTACCCCTAGAAAAGACTGAAAATAATGTGACCATAGGGACATGTTCAACCAAGATGTGTCCTCTAATTAACATCACAGGTGTCTACAAACTTGTAATCAGTCAGTCGGCCTATTCAAAGGGTGACAAGTAGTCACTGTGCTGTTTGGTGACATGGTGTGTACCACACTAAACATGGACCAGAGGAAGCAAAGGAGAGAGTTGTCTCAGGAGATTAGAAAGAAAATTAGAGACAAGCATGTTAAAGGTAAAGGCTATAAGACCATCTCCAAGCAGCTTGATGTTCCTGTGACTACAGTGGCACATATTATTCAGAAATTTAAGATCCATGGGACTGTAGCCAACCTCCCTGGACGTGGCCGCAGGAGGAGACAGATAATACAAATGGTAACAAAAGAGCCCAGAACAACCTCTAAACACATTCATGGTGAACTCCAAGGTCAAGGTACATCAGTGTCAAATCGCACCATCTGTTGTTGTTTGAGCCAAAGTGGACTTCATGGGAGACGACCAAGGAGGACACCACAACAAATCATAAAAAAGCCAAACTGGAATTTGCCAAACTGCATGTTGACAAGCCACAAAGCTTCTGGGAGAATGTCCTATGGACAGATGAGACAAAACTGGAACTTTCTGGCAAGGCACATCAGCTCTATGTTCACAGACGCAAAAATGAAGCATACCAAGAAAAGAACACTGTCCCTACTGTGAAAGATGGAGGAGGTTCTGTTATGTTCTGGGGCTGCTTTGCTGCATCTGGCACAGGGTGTCTTGAATCTGTGCAGGGCACAATGAAATCTCAAGACTATCAAGGTATTCTAGAGAGAAATGTGCTGCCCAATGTCAGACAGCTTGGTCTCAGTCGCAGGTCATGGGTCTTGCAACAGGATAACGACCCAAAACACACAGCTAAAAGCACCCAAGAATGGCTAAGACCGAAACATTGGACTATTCTCAAGTGGCCTTCTATGAGCCCTGATCTAAATCCTATTGAACATCTGTGGAAGGAGCTGAAACATGCCGTCTGGAGAAGGCACCCTTCAAACCTGAGACAAGTGGAGCAGTTTGCTCATGAGGAGTGGGCCAGAATACCTGCCGAGAGGTGCAGAAGTCTCACTGACAGTTACAGAAATCGTTTGATTGCAGTGATTGCCTCAAAAGGCTGTGCAACAAAATATTAAGTTAAGGGTACCATCATTTTTGTCCAGGCCTGTGTCATGAGTTTGTTTTTTAAAATAATTTTGTTGAACCACAATTCAAAAGCATTGTCTGCTTTTCATTGGTTAATTTTCATAGAATTTTTATTTATTACCAGTTTTGTCAGATTCAAGTTATTTCTGTGACCATTGTGGGTTTTTCTTTCATTAACAGAGGAGTACCAACAATTTTGTCCACGTCTGTACTTCAAACTATAAGGTGGGACTCCTGCTGGTACAAATGCTATATCTGCTCATTTTCTGTTGGAGGATTATGTTGTTATCTTGAACTAAATCCAGGAAAAGTTGCTATCACCACAGGAAAGAGCTCTTCCCCAGCCCCATTTGACACGTAATATACAACCTGCATTCTGCCTCAGTTGAAAATCCTAACACTTTTTAACTTAGGAAGCCCTACAAAGGCCTTTTCACACATGCACCATGTTGGTCTGCCATAAAACAGCTTCCATCTAAGCCAAAGCTGCCCTAGTTCAGTAAAATAAATACAAAACAGAACACAGTATTTAGGGCAAGAGATTTGCTGTTGCATGGTTTTTTGGTACCAAACTTAATTGATCTTGCAGTTCGCATGGAGGAGAACACAATGGTGGGATTACAATGATTGTCACTGCAATGCTACCTTCTGTCGTCACTTCACCTTGGCGCAGACATCATATCCAGGACAAGAATTTCCTAACTTCAGACTTCTGTTACTACAAACTACTCACATTACACATTGATTTTGCTTATAAAAGTCAACCTACTATTCTGATACTTGTCTAATGCTAGGCATTATTTATGATGATATCAGAGTGATAAGATACTGTTGCTGGGAAGAGAATATGATGGAATTGTTTGCAAATTCTGGCATGGAGAGGATCTAAAACAATAGAAAGCAAAAGTAAAATAACAGTAGCACTAATTTGTTTAAAAGCTTGAGTTCAATGTTAGGTACTTTTAAAGTATTAAAATGTCCAAAATACAGATATATTGTCCATTGCAAAGATTTCACTAAGCAAACAGGTAAGAGCCTCCCATTGGATAATTACTGTCATAAACTCTCCGTGCGCTTCTCAACAGCGTACGGAGGAGGAGAAAAGGACAAATGGATTTAAATGCTGGGTTACACCAAACACACATTTATTTACACAAAAGTAAACATACAGACACAAGACAGCTCAGATGCACTAAGAGTTCTCTAGGACGCCCAACACACACACTGGAGGATTACACTGGGCGAAGGCCAAAGCGTTGCAGCACAGCAGCGAAAAGAACACAAGCAGTTACTCACAGTGCGGGGGCAGTCCAAGTAGTCACAGCGATAGCAACGAACAAACATAGAACAGTCCTTAGTGACGTGATGGTTAGACAGGGAGAACAACCATCCAACACATACAATGGTCCAGCGGCATCTGTCCTCGCAAAGAGTTGCTTTAGTACAGATGCCGCTGGTGTGGCAAATAGGGAACACCTGGGCGAGACACGGGGAAGATGATTACCGGGGTTGGAAACAGCTGATGAGTCAGAAGGAGAGCGAGGGGGCATGGCTGGACCGGCAGACTGTCAGCAGCGTGAGAGAAAGTAGATGACAAATGCTGACTAACAGCTGCCGGTCAGGCAGCAGCTAGAGCCATGGAATTCAGTACAAGGGGCGCATGCGCACGCAGCGACCGGCAACGGGTGAAAAAAGTTTGACGTCTGTGTCCCTGTTTTTATGCACTTTAAGGTGTTTTAACGTAATTCTCTGTGCCATTTTTGTCCTTGAATGTTTGTGGACTATATAACGAAGAGCTCCCTGGTTCCATCAGTATGGATTTCCTTCTTGTTTTTTCTTTCCTACCGGCTCTTTGTTTTGGAGGTAAGCGCAATCGCAGTCACGCCGGGAAGAACACAGTATTCCAGAGACATGTTACTGCATTTAAACATGGATAATGCAGCATCTGTGTTTGAGTCTGTGCCGCAACTGCCGGACTTTATTTTAAAAGATTTTCATAGACACAGCAATGGAAAAAGAGACAAGAGGTGGAAACGCGGAAAGCGTGGAGGGGTAAGATTAAATCTGAGGAGGCGTCAGCTTAACTGCATTCCTCTTCCTTCCATTATTATGGGGAACGTACAATCCCTGAGAAATAAAGTGGATGAAATTCAAGGAAATGTACGATATCTGACCTGTGTATTGACGGCTTTGGAGCCCCACTTTGCTTGGATCGGCAGGAAGAGGTAACGGGGAAACGTCAGGGGGGCGGCGTATGTTTATATATTAATAAACAGTACTGTACATCTGTCACGGTCAGAGAGCACATCTGTACACCAGATGTGGAGCTTCTGTCCGTGTGCCCCTTTTATCTGCCCCGCGAGTTCCCCCAACTTTTCATAACAACTGTGTACATTCACCCGAGAGCGGATGCTGCCTCCGCCTCCAGCACTGTCTTTGATGTGGTACAGTGGTTGCAGTCGATTTCCCCAGAGGCTCCAAATTTTATTCTTGGGGATTTTAATCATGTGTCTCTAAAGAAGACACTTAAAAACTTTTATCAGTATGTCTCCTGCCCAACCAGGCGAAAAAAGACATTGGATCTGTGCTATGGATCCATAGAGAGGGCTTATAAATCTATTCCTCTTCCTCCTTTAGGATCTTCAGATCTCAACTGTGTACATTTGCTGCCCACATATAAAACTGCTCTCAGAAGAGACAAGGCGAAGACCAGAGACATAAACGTGTGGACAGAGGATTCAGTGCACTGCCTCCAGGAATGCTTTAACTGTACGGACTGGGAGGTGTTCACACTGTCCTGCAGAGATGATCTGGACTCTTTAGTGGATGTGACATGCTCATGCATGGCTTTCTGCAGAGACATGATCGTTCCACGTAAACGTGCCAAAATATACCCCAACAACAAGCCATGGGTTACAAAATCAGTTAAATCCTGCTTACAGAGGAAAGCACTTGCCTTTAAACAGGGGGTTGTTTCTGAGCTGCAGGTTGCCACAAAAGAGCTGAAGGCCGAAATTTTAAGAGAAAAACAGAATTATAAATCAGAGTTGGAAAGTAAGATGGCAACAAAGAAACTTGGTTCAGCCTGGACCAGTATGAAAACTATTGCAGGCCTTCAAAGCACAGAGCGCAGTAATCGTGTGTTTTTAGATGGTTTTAATTCAGACACAGAGCTGGCTAATGCTCTTAATTGTTTTTATGGTTGTTTTGACTCCTTTGATTTTAGCACAGAAACCCAAGATTTGAAACAGAAACTCAAAGACAATCAGCACTTTAATATTGAGGTGCAGGATGTTAAAAGGGCATTCTGTGCTGTAAAAGTGAACAAAAGTCAGGGCCTTGATAATATATGTGGACGCCTGGTAAAGTCCTGTGCACATGAACTGAGTCCTGTATTTCACTACATTTTCAATAAGTCCTTACAGACACAACATGTACCCAAGATCTGGAAAGATGCTGTGGTTGTCCCCGTTCCAAAATCCAGCTGTCCTAAAACGGTAAATGATTTTAGACCAGTTGCTTTGACTTCAATTTAAATGAAAATTTTTGAAAAACTGGTCAGATTTGAGGTCCTAAAGCAGACTGAGCATGCATTGGATCCTTTGCAGTTTGCCTATAGACCTCACAGAGGAGTGGAGGATGCCACTGTCACTCTGTTTAAGTGGGAGAACTTGCACAATAGGTGGCTGACTAAATACTTTTTTGCCCCACTGTAGATTTGGGGTCTGTCCAAATTCTCATTTGTACCTCTTCCCCTTTGCCTACCCCCACCCCTTGGTCCTTGAAATCAAAGGCCAAGGGGTAGGGTTTAAAAATGACCCCTGTGAATTGGGACACCCCTTTAGGGCTGCACGACGTCATTAGAAATTGCTGATGGATTTAATCTAAATGGACACTACCTGTTTTCACTAGAAAAAAAAGAAGTATAAGGAAACCGATGAGAAAAAAGTTTCATCTTAAGAAGAAAAATGTCTCAAATTTACACGAACAATTCTAATCAGTAGAAAAATTCAGAAACCCAGCCACAGGGGGTGCACAAGCCAGTGTACTCCTAGTGCTGGTCCCAAGCCCGGGTAAATGGGGAAGGTTGTGTCAGGAAGGGCATTTGATGTAAAACCTTTGGCAAATCAAACATGTGGATCAAGACAAATGAGACTTTCATACTGGATCGGTCGAGGCCTGGGTTAATAACGACCGCCACCGGTGCTGTTAACTGACAAGATGCTTGTGGAAATTGGACTAATGTTGGTTGAAGATCAAGGAAGAGGAGAGGGGGAAGGCATGCTAGGAGGGAGAGAGAGAAAATGAAAGGTAGAAGTGTGGAGGTGAGAGTAGGGACATTAAATGAAGGGACTATGACTGGTAAAGGCAGAGAATTGGCTGATATGATGGAGAGAAGAAAGGGGGATATACTGTGTGTTCAAGAAACCAGATGGAAGGAAAGCAAGGTTAGGAGTATGGAGGGGGATTTAAACTGTTCTACTATGGTGTAGATAGGAAACGATATGGAGTAGGAGTAATCTTAAAGGAAGAGTATGTGAAGAGTGTTCAGGAGGTAAAGAGGAAGTCAGACAGAATCATAAGTTTGAAGCTAGAAGTCCAAGGTGTGATGTTGAATGCTGTCACTGTGTATGCCCCACAATTTGGATGTCAGGTAGAAGAGAAAGAGGAATTCTGGAGTAAGTTGGATGAGGTGGTGGAGAGTGTTCCCGGGGGGAGAGTGGTGATTGGAGCGAACTTTAATGGGCATGTAGGTGAAGGGAACAGAGGTGATGAGGAGATCCTGGGTAGGTATGGTCTTAAGGAGAGAAATGTAGAAGGACAGATGGTTGTGGATTTTGCTAAAAGGATGGAAATGGCTGTGGTGAGCACATATCTTAAGAAGAGGAACATAGGGTGACTTACAAGAGTGGAGGAAGGTGCACATAGGTGGATTACATCTTATGCAGAAGGAGACATCTGAAAGAGATAGGAGACTGCAAGGTGGTGGCAGGGGAGAATGTAGCTAGACAGCATCAAATGGTAGTCTGTAGGATGACTTTGGAAAGCAAGAAGAGGAAGAGAGTGAAGGCAGAGCCAAAGATTAAGTGGGAGGAAGTTACAGAAGGAAGAAGGTCGCGCAGAGTTCAGAAAGGAGTTGATACAGGCTCTGGGTGGTAGGGAAGAATTACCAGATGACTGGGAAAGTACAGCAAAGGTATTGAGGGAAACGGGTAGAAAAGTATGTGGTGTATCCAGTGGACAGAGGAAGGAAGACGAGGAGACTTGGTGGTGGAATGAGGAGGTACAGAAAAGTATTCACTCATATATACACTCTCACTCGCGCTCTGACTTACTCACATTTATTCACCCTTAACACTTGGGGTGGCCACGGCGCAGATGCAGTGGGCGTGAATGTGTACCAATGCTCGGCAGCGGCTGGGGAGGCTGCCAGCGCGGACCGGCAGCTACACCCCGCCAACTCGCTCCAGGAAAGCTGCGGCCACAGAAGCAGCCTACCACCACCAATGGACCCACTGCAAGCGCCCAGAGATGCCACCCGACGTGCAAAGCACCACACAAATCTGACCCACTACCACCATCACTACTCATCACTCCCTCACTTTCACTTACTCACTTGTTCTCACATGCTCTCTCACTCTTTTGCTCACTCCCTTGTTTGCACCTATTCACTCACGGTACTACCTTGGGATGACGCAAAGACTCTCACTGGGAATGAGCAGGAGGGGCAGGATTAGAAATGAGTATATCAGAGGGACAGCTCAGGCTGAGCGCTTTGGAGACAAAGTAACAGACAAGGCTGAGATGGTTTGGACATGTGCAGAGGAGTGATAGTGGATATATTGGACAAAGGATGTTGACGATGGAGGTGCCAGGCAGGAGGAAAAGAGGAAGACCACAGATAAGATTCATGAATGTAGTGAAGGAGGACATGAAGAGGGTTGGTGCTACAGAGGAAGATGCAAGGGATAGGGTGAGATGGAGGCAGATGATCCGCTGTGGTGACCCCTAAAGGGAGCAGCCAAAAGAAGATGAAGGCAAAATTAACATGCTTTTTGAACATCTGGATTTTAATGGGACACACGCCAGGCTTTCATTTGTGGACTTTTTCTCCGCCTTTAATACAATCCAACCTCATATTTTAGTTGAAAGGCTCCTGCAACAATTTGATTTGAGTAATAATCTGGTGGGTTGGATTCTGGATTTTTTAACCAACAGGACACAGAGAGTAAGGGTCAATGGTACATTGTCTGACCAAAAGTGTTCTTCTACTGGCTCTCCTCAGGGGTATGTGTTGTCACCACTACTCTTCATCCTGTACACAAACATGTGTTGGAGCAGACATGACAACAGACACATTATAAAGTATGCTGATGATTCAGTTGTTGTCAGTCTCCTCCAGGATGGTGAGAGTGGCCACGGCCCAGTAGTTGATGATTTTGTTCACTGGTGTGAGGATTCCTACCTGCAGCTGAATATGACAAAAACTAAAGATATGATTATTGACTTTAGGAGGAAAACTCCCAGGCACGAAGTCACTGTTCTAAAAGGCCAGACCACTGAATGTGTACAATCCTACAAATATCTCGGGACGATTATTGATAGTAATTTAAACTTTGAAGAGAACTGTGAAAGGGTGTGCAAAAAGGGTCAGCAACATTTGCATTGTTTAAGGAAACTTGCACGCTTCCATATTGACCGAACCATAATGACAATGTTTTATCTGGCTTTTATTGAATCTGTTTTATCCTTTTCTTTAGTGTCATGGTTTGGTCAGATAAAACTGAAACAGAGGAAATCCTTAGACCAAGTAGTTAGATGGTCCAGTTGTTTGCTTGGTGAGTCACAGCTGAGCCTGACATCCCTGTACACCAGACAGGTACAGAGGATTGCTACCTCCATTTTAAATGACGACTCCCACCCTTTGCACTGCCACTTTCAGCTTCTTCCCTCCAGACGGAGGTTTGCTGTCCCAAAATGTAAAACCCAGCGCTACAAAAACAGCTTTGTTCCTGCTGCTGTTAAAGAGTTGAACAAGATGTAACAATATATTGCACATAATTTAGTTACCTATTTATTAATTTGATTTTATATTTACTTATTTTTGTAGGTTTTTTATTTGGGTTCTAAATCTTTTATTGAGTTTTAGACTTTTGAGTTTTTAACCTCTTTGACTAGTCTTTAACTTTTTAATATGACCCTTCTCTCTTATCTCCTTGTTTTTTTTTCTCTTATCTCTTTGTCTTATGTCCTGATTGGTGGAGCCTTGAGTACTTTTATCATGTTGATAGTCAGCTACATGTGTGCCTGTGTTTGTGTTCATGTTGAATGTAATTGTGGTTTGTAAATATGGATGTCACCTGACTGCAAAACAAATCTACCTACGGGTACAAATAAAGTAACCTGAACCTGAACCTGAACCTGAGAATACACCAAAATACACATAACCAGCAAAACCAAACCCACAAAGAGATCGAGGCTGAGCCGGGGAAAGCCAAGCCGGGGTGGATACCAGATACCCACGGTAACATCATAAGGAACCCCCACCCCCACCACCAATCCCCACAGGCAAAACAATATTGTGGAGCCTACACAGCAACTCCCCTCCCCCACCTAGGTCAGTCTGATCATTTATCCTTGTTCCTTACCCCCAAGTATGTACCGCTCATCAACCGGGTGAAGCCATCAGTGAGGACCATCAAAGTGTGGCCAGAGGGGGTTGACTCTGTACTCCAGGAGAAGTTTAGGAACACAGACTGGAGTATGTTCACCTCTCAGGCTACCTGTGGCTCCCACATAAACATCAACTCTTACACCTACTCAGTTCTGGACCATATCAACACCACTATTGACAGTGTCACCACGGAAAGACAGATCACCACGTACCCAAATCAGAAGCCGTGGATGAACAGAGAAGTGCGGCTTCTGCTAAAAGCATGTAACAATGCCTTTAGATCTGGTGGTGCACAGGCCTACAGTTCATCCAGGGCAGATCTGAAGAGGGGCATCAAGAAGGCCAAGCACAGCTACAAGCTGAAGGTGGAGGAACATTTTGGGGACTCTGACCCCCGACGTATGTGGCAGGGCATTCAAGCTATCTCTGATTATAAGCCCAGCAACTCCATACCTATAGCCATGACTGTGCCCTTTCTCAATGAGCTAAATAACTTCTATGCTCGTTTTGACAAGGACAACAACGAAAAGAACATCAATTTCCCACCCTCTGATGACCTCCACCACCTCACACTCACCCACACCGACGTCCGTAATGCACTGAGTCATGTCAACGTACGTAAGGCTGCTGGCCCTGATGGCATTCCTGGGCGTGTGCTGAGGGCATGCGCTGAGCAGCTGGCAGGGGTCTTCACAGACATCTTCAATCTGTCCCTGGCCCAGGCCGTGGTACCAGCGTGCTTCAAGACCACTTCAATAGTACCAGTGCCGAAACATTCAACACCATCGTGCCTAAATGACTATCGCCCTGTGGCACTGACGCCCATAGTCATGAAGTGCTTTGAGCGACTGGTCTTGGCACAGCTCAAAAAAGGCCTGCCCCCTACACTGGACCCTCATCAGTTCGCCTACCAGAGCAACAGGAGTACAGAGGATGCGGTTTCTACAGCGCTGCACTATGTACTCTCACACTTGGATGACAAGAACACCTACGCAAGAATGCTGTTTATTGACTTCAGCTCAGCATTCAACACAGTTATCCCTTCCAAGTTGCTCACTAAACTTGGGGACCTGGGAATCAGTACCTCCACCTGCAACTGGATCATGGATTTTCTGACCAACAGACCCCAGCATGTTAGGTCAGGCCCCAACCGTTCTTCCGTCATCACACTCAACACTGGTGTACCACAGGGCTGTGTGCTCAGCCCATTCCTCTACTCCCTCTTCACTCATGACTGCAGGCCTATGTATGGATCCAATTCCATCATAAAGTTCGCAGATGACACCACGGTGATTGGACTCATCAGGGACAACGATGAGTCAGATTACAGGGCAGAGGTTGAGCACTTGGCTACTTGGTGCGCTGACAATAATCTGCTCCTTAACACCAGCAAAACCAAGGAGCTCATAGTGGACTACAGGAAGGAGAGGGAAGAGACACATGACCCCATCCATATCAATGGCATAGCTGTTGAACGTGTCCACAGCTTCAAATTCCTGGGGACCCACATCTCGGAGGACCTGTCCTGGTCAGTTAACACCACCAGCCTGATCAAGAAGGCCCATCAGCGCCTCTTCTTCTTGAGGACACTGAAGAAGAACCATCTGTCAACTGACATCCTGGGCAACTTCTACCACTGCGTGATAGAGAGCACCCTGACCAACTGTATCACAGCCTGGTATGGGAGCTGCTCTGTAGCTGACCGCAAGGCGCTGCAGCGGGTGGTGAAAACCGTCCAACGCATCACAGGGACTCCACTTCCGTTTATAGAGGACGTCTACAGGAAAAGATGTCTATGCTGGGCACGCAGCATTCTTGGGGACTCCAACCATCCTGCTCATGGACTGTTCCAGCTTCTCCCCTCCAGAAGACGTTTCAGAAGCCTTCGGACTAGAACCAGCAGGTTTAGGAACAGTTTCTTTCCAACAGCTGTCACGTTATTGAACTTAGTTCCCCGCTGACTCTCTCACCATCATCTTTTACCATCCTCACCCTGTACATAACTGCATAACTACATAACTACATCTAACTTATTGCACATTATTTGCACATAACAGTACTCTTAACTTTCTGCACTGCTGCATATATTTGCATATATTTGCTTAAATTGCACATACTGTTAATTACCGTATTTACTGCACTGCTGTCCTTTGCACTTCTGATTGGATGCTAAACTGTGTTTTGTTACCTTGTATTCATACATGTGTAATGACAATAAAGTTGAATCTAATCTAATCTAATCTAATAACACATGAACCCGGGTGGGAGGTAGGGGGAACAGGAAAGGATGGAACACAATACCCTGCCCAGGGTCCACAATTACCACCCCCCCAAGTCCACGGGAGTTGGGGCTCAGGAGGCCGCCCAGAGTCTCAGGCCCAGCAGAAGGTCTGGCGGACGGGATCCGGCGGCCTGCCAGAAAACGTGGGCCACCAGACCCGGGGAGTCAATTCTTCTGGCGGCCAGCCCACGTTGTTCAGCCACCAGGATGGAAAGGGTGAAGGAGGAGGCGGCCTGCCCAACGGAAGGCTGACTGGAGGACAACCGGACCAGGGAGAGGAATACTCCACTGTGTCCTCAGTGGCACCCGCGGTGGCCCCTGACCGGGCTGGCTCTGCTGCACCCACGGTGGACTCCAGCGGGAGCCTAACTGCACCCATGGTGACCTCTGGCTGAGACTCAGCTACACGCACGATGGCCCCCAACTGGGCTGGCTCTGCTGCACCCACGATGGCCTCTGGCTGAGGCTCAGCTGCACCCATGGTGGACCCCGATTGGGTTGAAGCTGCATCCGCAGTGAGAGGACCGACCCGCAGAAACACAAGGAGGAGGAGGCGATCGATGGGGGGAGCCCTGACTTACTTGGCAGGAGGGGCTGAAGCGGCGACATCCTACCTAGGCAGGGCCAGACCCTCGGCGCCCTCAGACGGCAAATCTGCAGCACCCGTGGTGGGCCCCAATAGGGCCAGAGCTGCACCCACGACGGTCCCAGTCTGGGACATGGCTGCACCCATGATGGGCTCCGGCTAGAGCACTGTTTCACCAGTGGTGACCCCCATCGGGGGCCTCATTGCTCCCGCGGTGGCCTCCCCAGCGAGGGAGGTGGTGCTCGTAGCGCCTCCTGGTGCTGGATCCTAATCCTTGGTGGCTTCTGGTGAAGTCAGCTGCTCTCCGGTGACCCTGGCTGGGGGCTCCGACCCCAGAGGAAGAGAAAAAGAGACAGGGTCAGGGTCACCGGCAACGGCAGAGCCTGGTGAGGCAGCCCCGAGGGCTACTACGAGCTGCCCTGGGCCCTCCTCGCCATGAGTCGGGCAGTGAGACATTGACAAATGAGGAGTTGACATAATGGCGCACACTTGCCTGAACTCCACCGCTGTCCAGGACTCTGGCGACTTGGGGTGCGCAGCCTCCATTTTCGTGCCCGGTGCTGTGCCCTCGCCGACCTCCTCTGGGACCGCCAACCTCTCATCGTTGGTTGGCAACCCCAGTGATGGCAGATCCTCTCCGGCAACCCTAGTGAGGGGCTCGACAGGCATGGGAGAGGAGAAAAGGTTTGGGTCGCCGGCAGTGGCAGAGCCCGGCGAGGGGAGTCCAGGTGCGGCTGGGAGCCGCACCCAGCTCTCCTCCCCAAGAGCCAGACAAGATCTCTCAATTGATAAATGAACTACAGGAGTGATTACTTGCCTGTGCTCGAGCTCTATCGCCATCCAGGACTTTGACGCTGTCAACGGTGACGGTCCGGATCCCATCGGCTGGGGGTCAGGTCCAGGGGGTGGCTCTGCTGCTGTTGTCCCTGCAGCAGGCGTGATGGTGACAGCAGTCCTATTAACCTCCTGCAGCAGCTCCAATGCGGGGGATTCCACCAGCATGGCTGCAGGGGTACCGCTCCGTGCTGGCTCTGGGGAGGGAACGTCCGGAGCCACCGGCTCCTCCACTGTCTGGCGGCTCGGTTCCAAAACCGGCAGGCACTCAGGAATGAAGGAAGGAGACACAGAGGGAGTAGGGGATGAGTTCACGGCTGCAGCTGGAGGAGAGGACCCAGCGGACTGCTGAAACTGGGCCTCTCCCTTGGGAGACAGACAAGGTTTAGAATAATTAAGTTCAGTTAGCTGAAAGGACCCTTGCCTGTCATCCCAGCGTGTGATGTTCGCAGCTGTAGCAGACTGGCTGTCTCCCCTCTCCATATTCACGGCCATACCGGTCCTCTCCAACGGTGACTGGGAAGCACGATCCGATGCCGATGACTCCTCACATTCGAAAATCAAAGGGGGAGACACGGAAAGGACAAGAGAAGGGTTTACTTCCACAGCTGGAGGAGAGAGCCCAGCTGACTGCTGGAGCTGAGCCTCTCTTCCGGGAGACAGGCAACGTTTATCATCATTACATAGAATTGAATGAGGAAACACTTGCCTGTTCTCCCGGTGCTCGATGTTGACAGCTGCGGGCAGTTGACAGTCTCCCCCCCCCCCCCCCATGACACTGGCTGTTTCGGCCCCTTCACATGGTAACTGAGGAGCTGGCTCCGATGACATGGAGGTGGGCATAGTAGATGGAGGATGGGTGAGGCCCTTATGGCGAGTCCTCCGGGAACGGCGGCGACGAGAAGAAGCAGGCGACGTGTTCTCCAGTTCCTCCAGAGAAGGCCCCTCCTCTGTCCGGAATTCTCCTCCCGGGAAACATGAGGGCATGGAGGGAACGGGAGAAACAGGAAGACAAACAAGATTAGCAGCTGAAAATTCATCAGGAATCAGGCAAGCAGCTTCGGGTGTCATTAACAGTGACTGAATAAAGACTTGCCTGTGGGTCGATGACGTCAGCTGTTGTCTCCGTGGTCGGGACATGCTTGTCATCCAGCTGGAGCTCCGACCTCCTCAGGGAATATTCCTCCAACCTCTCGGCCAACTCCGGAAGAAGCCACGATTTCACCTCCAGGAGGAGTTCTGTCTCCACCAGGAGAACCTGTCTTCGTTTCTCCAGCTCCTCTGGGAACGGAGCAGACCACGACTCGGGACGAGGAGGCAGGGCTGTCGTTGGCGAGGCTGGTTGCTTCCTCCGGTGGGGGTTCCTCCTGTTCCTCCTCACAGGCAGCTCGGGAACCAGATAGTCCGGGATGCAAAGCCCCACGCTGGGCAGCGAGTCACCCATGCAGAGGAGCTCCGTACTACCTGGAGAAATGAGCGGCGCGGCCGCGAGGAGCTTGAGCACCGGGAGATCCTTATCCGATTCCTCGCATGGGATGGCGAAGATGTTCCAGAGAATCTCCATCGCTTCACAATGATCCCAGAGGCTGTCCCACTCCATCACCCTTCTCGCTGTGTCCCAAGCCTGACAAGCCGTTTTGGAGGCACAGGGGTCCAGTGCCCATGTGAGAATGTCCTCCAGCAGGCAAAGCGAGTGCAGCTCCCTTTCCAGCAGCTCAGCCATTGTGCCCGGAAAGCAGGTGAGAAAAAACGGGACAGTCCAAAAAGTGAAAAAATGATTCGTGTGGGTGCAACCCGCTAAATCCTTTTGAGTGGCTGGACCATTCTGTCATAAACTCTCCATGCGCTTCTCAACAACGCACGGAGGAGGAGAAAAGGACAAATGGATTTAAATGCTGGGTTACACCAAACACACATTTAATAACACAAAAGTAAACATACAGACACAAGACAGCTCGGCTGCACTAAGAGTTCTCTAGGACGCCCAACACACACACTGGAGGATTACACTTGGCGAAGGCCAAAGCATTGCAGCACAGCGGCGAAAAGAACACAAGCAATTACTCAGTGTGTGGGCAGTCCGAACAGTCACAGCGATAGCAACGAGCAAACACAGAACAGTCCTTAGTGACATGATGGTTTGACAGGGAGAACAACCATCCAACACGTATAATGGTCCAGCGGCGTCTGTCCAGCAAAGAGCTGTTTTAGTACTGGCGCCGTTGGCGTGGCAAATAGGGAACACCTGGGCGAGACGCGGGGAAGATGATTACCGGGGTTGGAAACAGCTGATGAGTCAGAAGGAGAGCAAGGGGGCGTGGCTGGACCGGCAGACTGTCAGCAGCGTGAGAGAAAGTAGATGACAAATGCTGACTAACAGCTGCCGGTCAGGCAGTGGCTAGGGACATGGAATTCAGTACAAGAATACACCAAAATACACATAACCAGCAAAACCAAACCCACAAAGAGATTGATGCTGAGCCGGGGAAAGCCAAGCCAGCTTGGCACGTGACAATTACTGCATTATGTTTCAGCTGGCAACAAGTTATTTAACCCAAACTGATGCAGTGAGTAGCTTCTCATTTCTTAAACAACCATGTCAAAAGACACATCCTGTGGTTGTGGGAAAGATGTTACTCTGTTCAGAAGGGTCAAATTATTGGCATGCATCAAGCAAAGAAAACATGTAAGGAGATTGCTGAAACTACTAAAACTGGTTAAGAATTGTCCAGCACATTATTACAAACTGGAAGGACAGTGGGGAACCATCATTTTTGAGGAAGAAATGTAGTCCGCCTCTCCCATCATCAATACAAGATCTTGGCAAAAAATTAATGCAACTTTGGATAGAAATAAATGTTGTGACATTGCAAAAGCTTACCGAAATGATGCCACAACGAATGCGTGCCGTAATCAAAGCTAAAGGCAGTTCAATGAAGTATTAGAGTGTGTGACGTTTTTGGGGACCAAGCAGTGTAGTTAAACATTTTACAAAGCTATTTATGTGTGTAGTCAAGGACATTCAGTTGGGAAAATAAAATGTTTGAATGATCAATGATCAATACTGCATGGTCAAAGCCACAATATTTAGACATAAAATGGGAAAGACAAAGTCAAAGACGTGATTTTGATGAAAAAAAAAACATTTACAACTAGTATTTATGGCTGTCACCTTTGAAGCTGTTAAAATGAAGACATTAAAATGGAATTTTTAAAAAAGATATTCATTTGATGGCAAGATGGTGCCCACCGATGGCGAATGTCTTTGCTCGTTCCGCTCTTGAATGCTGAATTTTCTCCTTTTTTGCATAGTTGCTGTTCTTTCTACAGTGCATAGAGGTCATGCACTGCTAACATATGACCGACAGACACTACTGGATATCGCCAAGTCAAGCAGTCACACGGAGTTTACTGGCTTTATACCACCTGATCTACAATGCATTGTGTGACCACGCAGCAATCAACACCACCCTCAGGACAGCCCCGAAGCACCAAGTCCGCGTGAGCATGCTGACCTCAAGACAGCACATTGGAGGTGGGGCTGAAGGTGCCGAAGGCGAGGCAAGAGAGGAGGGCTACATGCTAGGCTAAAGGCTTGCTCCAGCCGGCCACCGCTACCCAGTCTCTTAATGGCAAACGTTCAATCTTTGGAAAATAAGCTAGATGAACTAAGAGCAAGGACTGAAGACCAGTGGGAGACAAGATAGTGCTGTGCCCTAATTTTCTGCGAGACCCGGCTTTCAGATAGAGTCCCAGAGAGCACTATTCAGCTACAGGCCCACTCAACACACCGGGCAGACAGAACAGGAGACTCTGGTAAGACGAGAGGGGTGTATGTGTGTGTGTGTGTGTGTGTGTGTGTGTGTGTGTGTGTGTGTGTGTGTGTATTAATAAACTACTCGTGGTGTGGAGATGTACAGACTGTCAACAAGCACTGCTCACCCAACGTGGAGTTTTTACTGCTGAAATGCTGTCCCTATTACCTACCGAGGGAATTTTCCTCTGTGTTTTTGGCCGCTGTATACATTTGTCCACAGAGCAGCTACACAGTAGTGCTAAACAAACTCCATGACGTCATTGGCGCAGTAGAGACGAAACATCCCAATGTTGTTTTTATTGTTGCTGGTGACTTTAACCAGTGCAATTTACGGACTGTACTTCCCAAATATTACCAGCATGTGGACATTCCCACCCACATTTGATCATGTTTATTCCAATATACGTGGCGCCTACAGAGTGGCTCCCACCCCAACTTCGGACAATCAGCTCACATCTCACTGTTTATGTACCCAGCCTACAGACAAAAGCTGAAACAAACAAACCCTGTTATTAAGCAAATTAAGCGCTGGACTCCAGAGATTCTACGAGCACCCTACGAGACTGTTTTGCCTGCACAGACTGGGATGTGTTTAAAGTTGCAGCCACCCGAGAGGACTTTTCTGTAAACATACAGGACTATGCTGAGTATGTGACTTTGTACATCAGCACGTGCACTGATACCATTGTACCCACCATACAGGTCAGGAAGTTCCCCAACCAGAAGCCCTGGATCAACAGTCAGGTACATCAAGTACAAAGCTGCAAAGTATGGACTAAGAAAGGCTATAACAACAGCCAAGAGGCAGTACAGAGAAAAGCTGGACAGCTTCTACTCCACTCCTGACCCGGGGCGCAGGTGGCAAGGCCTGCAACACATCACAGACTACAGGAGGACCAACAGCAGCACCACTAGCTCCTCAGACAGACTGTTGGACGAGCTCAACATCTTTTACACCTGCTTTCAGACCACCAGCTACACATTCACGCACCCCACCCCTCCTCCACTAAGAGTCTCACCAGGCCAGGTAAACAAAGCACTGAGGAATATCAACCCCCGCAAGGCAGTAGGACCAGACAACATACCTGGGCGGGCCCTCAGAGCATGCGCTGCCGAGCTAACCAACGTTCTCACATCCATCTTTAACCTCTCCCTCATCCAAAGCATAGTCCCTTCCTGCTTCAAAATGACAACCATCATCCCTCTCCCCAAAAAGAGCCCGCCACCCTGTCTGAATGATTACAGACCGGTAGCACTCACTCCAATCATCATGAAGTGTTTCTAGAGAGTGGTGCTGCCCCTCACTCAGGACAGCATACCGGATACCCTGGACCCCCTGCAATACGCCTATTGGCCCAACAGGTCCACCTCAGATGCCATCGCTGCAGCACTCCATTGTTCTCTCCCCCACCTGGAAGATAAAGACTCCTACATTAGGATACTTTTTGTCGACTACAGCTCCACCTTCAACACAGTCATCCCCCACAAACTCACTGACAAACTGTCTTCACTTGGCCTGCACCCACCCTCTGTGAGTGGCTACTAGACTTTCTAACTGGTAGGCCCCAGTCTGTCAGGATGGGTAACAGGACCTCAGCCAGCATCATCACGAACACAGGTGTCCCACAGGGTTGTGTTCTCAGCCCCATCCTCTACAGCCTCTTAACCCATGACTATGTTGCCTCCCACAAGGACAATATCACCCTAAAGTTCGCAAATGCCACAGCAGTGATAGGACGCATCACTGGTGATGACGAAGCATCCTACAGGAGGGAGGTGGCCAACCTGGTGTCATGGTGTGAGGACAACAGCCTCACCCTCAACACGGACAAGAGGAAGTAGATGATAGTGGACATGAGGAAGGGGAGGAGACCCCATCGGCCGCTGTTCACCCGGAAGCTTGAGGTGGAGAGGGTGAGCAGCTTTAAATTCCTGGGCATCCACATCAGCGAGGACCTTACATGGACAGACAACTCCACAGAGCTGGTTAAGAGAGCTCAACAGCGACTGTACGTTCTGAGGAGGCTAAAGAAGTTTGGCATGTCCTCCAGGATCCTCAACAATTCCTACAGCTGCATCATCAAGAGCATCTTGACTAACTGCATCACTGCGTGGTATGGCAGCGCCACTGCCCTGGACTGCAAACGCCTACAGAGAGTGGTGAAAACAGCGGAGAAGATCATCAGGACGTCCACTCCCCTCTCTGTAGAACATCTACCACCACAGAGTCCAAAGGAGAGCTGACGCCATCGTCCGGGACCCCATCCACTTCCAGCACAGACTGTTCACATTTCTACCCTCAGGCCAGAGGTACAGAAGTGTGAAATGCAGGACAACCAGACTGAAAAAACTCCTTCTTTCCCACTGCCATCAGACTCCTGAACAAATAACAGCTTCCAAAACTCTGCAACACAGCTTTGCAAATAGGAACTCACACACCAGCTACTAAATTTGCACACTGCTCACCTGTACAGTAGATATAGTCTCACCCGTCTGATGTCCATATCATCTCTGCTGCTAATTATCATCTCTGCTGCTATTTATCATGTTCAATCTACTGGTACTATCGTTACAGAGAAATTAGCACCGGGTGCTAATTTGTAATTTGTAATTATACACTGCTCATTGCACAATGCTCATTTGCACACTGTACATCGGTTTATGCCATCTTAGATTCACATCAGGTTGCACAATACTCATTTGCACACTGAACATAGGCTTATGCCATCTCAGGTTCACATCATCTCTGATATCAATATACCACTATCACTTTAGTCATCCAGTGAATTTTCAATTTCATTCCTCTTGTCTGACTGCTTTAACTGCTTTAACTGTCCAGACTGGCTAGTGTGTGTTATTAGTACTCATTAGTTTTAGTATTAAGTATCAAGGTGTGCTTAAAGAGTCCTAATTGCCTCACTGTGTGTTGGTGTGTGTGTTATTAGCATCCATTAGTATTAGGATTGAGTTACTGTGTTAGTGTGTCATTACCTTATTAGAATTGTTGTTTCTGTACCTATTACCTTGGCATTCATTCAGAAAGCAAAGTAAGAATTTCATTGCTCAGGAAATGTAGCATTTCTTAACTGTGCACATGATAATAAGGCCTTTGAATCTTGAACCTTGAATCTTGACTCATTTATCCCCCTTTTCATACTTTAATTTTCAACATGAACTATTGCAGTCAATTTTTTTTAAATAAAAAAGGGGTAACGCATAGCATGGTCTATAGTACTATGAAATTACTATGTACTTTTGGTGTGAGTACTAGTGTACAATAGTGTAGGTGCATTGTAAGTTCAGGATAACACCATAGAAACAACAGCTGCTGTCCCCTAAAAAAGTACCCTGTTGTTACCATTCAAATCCCATAGTTATCGTGTTAAGTATTCTGTGCTTACCACGCAGGTACCCTGTATCTACCACATAAAAACACTGTAGCTTCCATGCTTCAGACAAGTTTAACTGTTCAAGTAATCTTGGGTGTAAGTATCTCAAAATTACCCTGTACTTACCAGGTCCAAATTTTGTAATTACCCCAAATTTATCAAGTATTTTCTGAGTTCTGGGCTGTGTTCTGTAGTTGCATTGCCCAGTTGCAATAATGTTGAAATTACCCAGTAGTTCATCTAGTTTCATAATTAAACTAAATATTAAATAGTAATTTTGAGGAGATTACAAATGAGCAAAACAACTGAAGAATACAGCTGAGGACTCAGTAAGTACCATAAGATTACTTGAAGAACTAAACTTTGACACATGGAAACTACAGGGGTCTTAAATGGAGAAAAACAGTGTACCTGTACTTACATGATAAGTATATGGTACTTAAATATTAACTACAAGGTACTTGTGAGAGGGAACTGAGAAGTTTGTAGGTTGAAAAGTTCATAGTGGTCAAATTTGATCAAATGTGATTTATTTTTCAACCGCAGGGATCCAAGCGCTGCAACACCGATGGAAGAAATGTGTGGACCGAAGGTGAGACTATGTTGAAAAATAAACCACATTTGGTAAAATTTGACCACTATGAACTTTTAAGCCTATGGACTTTTCACCACCCCCCCATAAATGGTTACAACATGGGTTTCTTTTTCTGAGCTTCATGGGCTGAAGGCCTATACATACTCTGCAAGAACAGAGAAATTTGTTCCTTCTCCCAGAGCTGCAAGAACAAAATGACATCATTTTACTCTTGCAGCCCTGGTTTGGGAATTCTTGCAGCTTGTTCTTGACACATCATCGTGGAAGAACTTTTTTCTTGCATGGGGTCCAAAAACTATTGTGCAACTCATCAGAAATTTCAATTTCCCAGGAGTTCTGCACTTGTTTCTTGTGAAGTATGAAATGTCCTGGCCAGAAAGAACTTTTTTCTTCTTCTTGCCACCTCAAGAAAAAGAAAAAAATTCTCTGTTCTTGTGGAGTATGTATAGGCCTTGAGTTATAAAGTGTTATCAAAAAAATCAATAGATGTTTAAAATATGGCCTTTTACCACAATAAATAAATAAATAGTTTGCTGATGTAAGAGGAGGTGGCAGAATGGAACATTGATACCATTCAACTAAATTACAGAAGATAGTCAATGACAGTCTTTACAAGGAAAACATTTGTCCACTTCATAAAAGAGATCCCAGTGTTTCACATTTCTTAGAAGTACCAGGATTACACTGAGCCCATCCACACTCCTGTCCAAGTTTACTGCAAGAGTTCACAAAGCTATTTTTGTTAATGGTTGGCAGCACAAACTGGCAGCAGTAATTACACCGTCTAGAAACAGGAAAGTCAGCTTGTTTCTTTACTTCATTGCTGTACTACTTGTTTTTCTTTCCCCCTGTGCTGTATTGTCTATATCTTGCAGTGGATTATTTATAAATTTGTGTTTTGTGGTATTAACACCATTAGCAGTTTTGTTGCCAGTATAACTTTACTGTGTCCCAACTGTGTCTCTAATACCACTGTGCATTTTTTCACTTGTGTACTCTAATTTTTGTTTCCAGTCAGACATGTTGCAACTAGTGGTGGGGAACATTTTTTTTTTTGTGACGGTTCAGTTTGTAATTATGGGGCCGCCGTTGCTGAATACAACTCATCATTTCTGTCAAAGGACTTTTATTGTTACTACTTCTTCTTCTTTTGGCTACTGCCTTTGAACAATGAGATCCTTCTGATGCTTTGGAAGCTCTCTGCGGACCATGGCTTGTGCTGTATGATGTTCCTCCAAAAATGTCAGGAAAAGCCTACTAGAACAGCTGAACTTTATTTGGGGTTAATCAAGGGCACTTTAAAAGGTGGCAGGTGTGTGCTGACTCCCATTTAACATGAGTTTGAATGTGATTGGTTAATTCTGAACACAGCCATAACAGGCTTAATTCCCCTTAAAAGATTTCAGTTTGTTTTTCAGCTGGGTTGTACAGGTTATAGGTCACATTAATGGCACAAAAACTTTTGAAATGATTAACCTTGGTCTCACTTTTTTACAACACTAAAACCTGGCATTTAAACAGGGGTGTGTAGATTTTTTATATCCACTGTAGCTAGATGTACTTTGCTGATCCCAAACTGGGAAATTACAGTGTAACAGCAGCATGACACAGTAGACAACCAAAATGACAGAAACACACACAGCATAATAGAAGAAGGAATTGCCCAGGGAAAGCAAAGCTGCCTAGATAACTTCATATACATTGCAGATGAATAGATGTATATAAACGTTGTGAAAATATGTAAATTGAAAGACTACAAACACAGACTCAAGTAACTTACATAATCGTTTTATGCTATTGTGTTTATGCTGAAGGCAGTAGTATTTGTCACTGTAAAAATTAAAATAGTAGTAAGATAAAATATCATAAATGAAGGCTGTATATATGTTTGTTTTTCTCTCACAAGATAATTTTGACAAGAATTTCTTTTGGTTGTTCAGTTTTCTGCAAGATTTTACTTGCATTGAGATAGATTTTTCTTGTTTTAAGAAATTTAATCTTGCTTTGTTGGCATATTTTTTTTCTTCCAATCTTTACAAAAAATATCTATTGCCAGAATTTTTTGCTTATGTTAAGTGAAATGATCTGCCAACAGAGCAAGAAGATTTGACTTATCAAATTGCTTCAAACAAGTTAAAACTACCTGAAAGCATATAAAGTTTTCTTACACATTGTAGAGGCACATGGGGAAAGCATAATGTGTAACATCTTAGATAAGAACAAAGAGCAGAGGTTCCCTGGTGAGATAACAGGGAGGTGTGAAGGATGAATGCAGTGTGATCTTTTGTGTATCAGAAACTTCTAGGAGGATGGTAAAGGATTAAGGAAGTGAATGCAATGTGACCTTTGTGTGTTAGAAGCTTCTGGAGGAATGCCATAGTATTTAAGAGAAGAGTCTTGGCTGTGATGTCCTTTTTCTGACTATGCTTCTGTGTGAGATGTGTAATAAACTGTCTGAGTCAAATCCGCCTCGTTATTTACACACTCCACACTGGTGACCCAAGACGAATCATGCAACACGACGAAAGATCCCCGGAGCCAGCCTCGTTGGGAGCCCCCAGCCAAGCATATGTTGTTGCAATCAAGCTACCAGATTTTTGGCAGCACAATCCGCGCTCCTGGTTCCACCTAGTTGAGGCGCAGTTCGCCCTCCGGGGGATATCGGCGGATGACACGAAGTTCCACTATGTGGTCGCAACGCTCGACGCCCACACGGCTCAGCATGTGGAGAGCCTGCTTGATCAGCCGCCAACCAGCGACAAGTACGGCGCGCTGAAGGCTGCACTCATCCAGCACTACACACTCTTGGTTGGTGAGAGAGCAGAGAGACTCCTGACGCGGACTGGGTTAGGAGATGGGTCGGCTATTGACCTGATGGAGAAGATGCTGAGATTAAAGGGCTCGGACGATGACCACTTCATTTTTACCCACCTCTTCCTCCGGAACCTTTCGTCAGCGACGAGAGCGACCCTGGCCAATTCGCCGTTGCTGGCCAAGCGTGACTATCATGCACTGGCCCGAGAAGCAAACCGGATCATCATCGCCAGCAGAGAGTTCACGACCATGGCGGCAGCGACGGAGCTCGGGGCGATGGCCGGAGGAGGCGAGGAGCCATCGACGGCAGCAGCAGAGCCATCGACGGCAGCAGCAGAGCCACCGACGACAGCAGCAGCGGGGGCCAAAGAACGCGGAGGAGACACCCTTTGTTTCTACCACCGCCGCTTCGCAGAGAAGGCACGCAAATGTATACCATCGTGCCAGTTCAACGCTCGGGAAATGCCAAGACCGGGGGTCGGTAGCAGCTGCGACCCTCGGGGAGGACAACAAGCTGCTCTACTTGACAGACGCACGCTCAGGGAGGCATTTCCTCGTGGACACCGGCGCCCAGATGAGTTTCATCATGCCGTCCTACGCCGACCGGCTGGCAGGATCTAGCGGCCCCGAGATGGCAGCAGCAAACGGCTCGGAGATTAAGACCTTTGGTGAGAGGACTCTACTCCTGTCTCTACACGGCTGTACATTTGAGTGGACTTTTGTCATAGCAGCATTGAATTTCAATATACTGGGGGCTGATTTTTTGTGCACACATGGTTTGTTGGTTGATGTCGCTAACAGGCTCTTAGTTAATGCACTGTCCTTTGATTCTATCCCCTGTACAGCTTGAGCGTCCTGGCCAACAGCACAAGCCAATGTCACAGCTGCATGCGGTAAGTTCCACACACTGCTCACTCAGTTCCCAGCACTCACTGTCCCGACATTTTCGGCAGCCATCGCTAAACACGGGGTGGAGCATTTTATCACCACCACCGGGCTGCCCGTTTTTGCAAAACCTCGGCGCTTGGACGCAGCTAAACTGGCCATAGCGCGCGAGGAGTTCGCCAACCTGGAGAGGTTGGGCATCATCAGGCATTCAAACAGCCCATGGGCTTCCCCGCTACACATGGTCCCTAAAGCTGAGGGTTCGTGGCGACCTTGCGGGGATTTCCGCAGGTTGAACAACGCCACAGTGCACGACCGCTACCCAATTCCTCACATCCAGGATTTTTCTGTTCACCTGGCAGGAGCGCACGTTTTTTCTAAAATAGACCTGGTCCGCGGTTACCACCAAGTCCCAGTGCGCGCTGAGGACATACCCAAAACAGCGGTGATAACTCCGTTCGGTTTATTCGAGTTTTTGCGCATGCCATTCGGGCTTAAAGGGGCTGCACAGACGTTCCAACGCATGATGGATGCAGTGCTGCGTGATCTCCCTTTCGTATTCGTCTACTTGGACGATATCTTGGTAGCCAGCGCATCCGAAGACAAACACGAAACCCACCTCACGGCGGTTTTCTGGAGGTTGGAAGAGCACGGGTTAATAATCAACCCAGCGAAATGTCAGTTCGGGGTGACGCAGATTGATTTTTTGGGGCACCACATCTCTCCCGAAGGAGTGGTTCCGCTGCCTGACAAAGTGCGCACGGTAGCAGATTTTCCCCGGCCGCAAATGGTCAGGGCGTTACAGGAATTTTTGGGAATGGTGAATTTTTATAACCGTTTCCTTCCCCGCGCAGCGCAGCTCATGCAACCACTGTACGCCGCGCTCAAAAAACAGAAACCCGCGGATAAGGTTGAATGGACCCCGGATCGAGAGCGGGCGTTCTCGGAAGCCAAAGCAGCCCTGGCAAACGCCGCATTGCTGGCACATCCAGACCCAACGGCCCGCATAGCGCTCACCACTGACGCTTCAGATGTGGCCATAGGGGCGGTCGTGGAGCAGCGCGTAGCTGGGGCTTGGCAGCCGCTCGCCTTTTTCAGCAGGACTTTGCGCGACAGTGAACGTAAATACAACGCGTTCGACAGGGTGTTGCTGGCTCTCCACTTGGCCATTCGCCACTTCCAGTTCTGGCTGGAAGGGCGCTGTTTCACCGCGTTCATTGACCACAAGCCACTAACATTCGCGATGGCCAAGGTTTCAGAACCGTGGTCGGGCTGGCAGCAGAGACAGCTGGCCGCGATCTCAGAGTTTACTAACGATATTCAGCATGTGTCGGGTAAACTGAATGTAGTGGCAGACTGCCTCTCACGCGCCGTGGCGGCCCCGGTCCACGTGGGGATAGATTACACAGCCATGGCCGCGGAGCAGGTTAGTGACACGGACGTGCGCGCGCTCCAGTCTGGACCAACAGGGTTAAGGCTGGAGAGCAGGGTGCTGCAAGACGGCATGCTCCCCCTAATCTGCGATGTCTCCACGGGGTGCCCGCGTCCCGTGGTCCCGGCTGCGTGGCATCGCCGCGTGTTTGACTCGGTTCATTCTTTTTTTTTCCACAATATCTTTATTGAACCTTTTTTAACAAACATGATACAAACAAACACTAACACTAAAGTACTACAAAAAAAAAAAAAAAAAAAAAATGCCCTAAAAACACCAACAACCACCAACAAAATCAAGTCTTCAACAATGCTCCTCTGTTTAGTCTAGACAATCCAATACATTAGTATACATATTATGTTCACCAGTTTGGAATTTACAAGGTCCACACACATCATTCACCTTCTTCTTCAAGAGTTATGTTTAAATTTTTTACATAATCAATAAAAGGTCTCCATATATTCTCAAACACAATTTCCTTTGATTTCAGTATATATGTTATTCTTTCTAATGGAAGGTTTGTTAACATCTGTCTTAACCACTGAGTCACATCTGGTCTATGAGTCTTTTTCCATAATAGTGCAATACATTTTTTGGCATTAAGCAAACTGAGGTCTATGAATGTTCTTTCACTTTTATTGAAATTATGCTTTTCTGGGTACAGACCCAACAAAAACAGTTTAGGATTCAATATGATTTGTTTTGAGATTATTTTTTCAATTGTTACCCTCACCTCCTCCCAAAACATTCTTATTAATCTACATTCCCATAAACAATGAAATAGGGTTCCTTTACTTTCCATGCATTTTGTGCATGTATCTGGTATATTTTTGTTATATCTATTTAACTCCTCCGGTGTAACATACATCCGCATTAACCATTTGAAATGTATCAATTTAAGGCGTGCATTTATTGATTTGGTTTGAGCTTCTGTACAAGCCAATTCCCATTGTTCCTCTGAAATTTCAATTTGCAGATCTTCTTTCCAGTAGTTTAATCTTTTCAGTGAATTTTCACTTGAAGATAGTGTCAATGAGTTATAAAACTCTGAAATAATACCCTTTCTTTTACTATCTTTCATCATCATTTTTTCCAAGGATGAATAAATAGGTCGAGTGAGAGCTTTATTTTGATTTGATCGAATAAAGTTTCTAAGTTGAAGATATTTAAAAAAATGTGTTCTATTGAGATTAAATTTGATCCTCAGCTCTTCAAAAGACATTATGTTGTCTGCACATGGCAAATATAAATCCTGAATCTTTTGTATCCCTTTTAAATTCCATACTTTAAATACAGCATCCGCTCTCCCTGGTTTAAAATATTGATTACCCCATATTGGACTAAATTGTGACAATAACTGTGGTTCTTTTAAATAGTTTTTAGCTTCACACCATATTTTGATCATATGCTTTACAAATGGATTTTTAACTTGTTTTTGTAATTTTTTTGCCGAATCTGAGTATATGAATATGGGAAGAGGTAAAGGTAAATTGTATGATTCCATTTCAGTCCAGTGAGGGAGATCATTTGATGAAAAATAATATGTCATAGACCTCAGTTGTGCCGACCAATAATACAACATAAAATTTGGACATTTCAGACCTCCACGATCAAATGGTAAATATAATAAAGACAAACGTAATCTAGCCCTCCTGTTGTTCCATATAAATTCCACTAACTTTTTTTTTATTCTTGAGAATAGATCTAAAGGTGGTGATAAGGGAATGTATTGAAATAAATAAAGTATTTTAGGTAAAATATTACTTTTAAGTATATTGATTCTCCCGATCATCGACATTGGTAGTGACATCCATCTCTGAGTTAACTCATTGATATCTGACATTAAGGCTTCATAGTTGACACTGGCGACTGATTCTAGCTTAGGCATAATTTGGATTCCTAAATATTTAAACTGATTTACAACATTGAATTGATTTACCTCAGGGGCTGGGTAATTTCTCTGGGTCTCATTTAGCATTAATATTGAAGATTTAGTTTTATTTATTTTATATCCTGATATTTCCCCAAAATTCTTTATTAAATTCAACAAGGTTGGAATTGATTTTTTTAGATTCGACATAAACAAAATTATATCATCGGCGTACAGGGAGATTTTATGTTCTGTTGGTCCAACTTTAATTCCATATATTTGTGAATGTAAACGTATCGCTATCGCTAAAGGTTCAATTGCCATAGTAAACAGTAAAGGTGAAAGTGGACAGCCTTGTCGACATCCTCTATTGATTTTTATTGGTTTTGAAATATTGTTATTTGTTAGGATTTCTGCTGTAGCATTATTGTATATTATTTGAACCCATTTTATGAAATTATTTCCAAGTCCAAACCTTTGTAGGACTTCAAAAAGAAAGGGCCATTCAACTCTATCAAAGGCCTTTTCGGCATCCAATGATAGGAGAGCTGTATCCGGTGCTTCTTTATTAAAATAAATAATATTAAATAGTCTTCTTACATTATGGAAGCCTTGTCTACCCTTTATAAAGCCATTCTGATCTCGATTAATAATATTTGGTAAAATTTCTTGTATTCGTCTTGCTAAAATTTTACAGATTATCTTAAGGTCGGCGTTTAATAGGCTTATTGGTCTCATATTTTCACATTTATTAGAGGGCTTACCTGGTTTTGGCAGCAGTATAATTAAGGCATTATTTATGTATGATGGTAAATTATTATTTTGAAATGCTTCTAAAACCATTTCCAAAAAAGGTTTTATTAATTTATTCTTAAATTTTTTAATAAAGGTCAACTGGAAGACCATCTGGTCCTGCACTTTTTCCTGATTTCATATTATCAATGGCTAGCCCAACTTCTTCTTGACTAATTTTAGACTCCAATATCTCCCTGTTTTCATTTGGAATACACGGTATAGATAGTTCGTTCAAAAACCCATTTAGTTTTGTTAAATCAGGTTCATTTTTGGTATCATATAATTTTTCATAGTAATCTCTAAAGGCTCTATTAATTTCTAAAGGATCTATAACTACCTGTCCGTTACTTATAATACTGGTAATTGGTGTTTTAATTTCCAATTGTTTAATCTGCCATGCTAATAATTTTCCTGATTTTTCACCTTGTTCATAAAAAGATTGTTTCAATCTTAGAAGACTCGAGGCAGCTCTATTCGCTGATTTTTTGTCGTATTCAGCTCTCAAAATCAGTAATTCATTCTCCAACCTTGGGTCACTTCCTGCATACACTTTTTCCTGAAGACTTTTTATTTTATGTTCCAATTTAGCTCTCTCCTCTCGAGTCTTCTTAGATTTTGATCCTGTATAACTAATAATATGTCCCCTAATAAAAGCTTTGAAAGCCTCCCACTTTACACATGCTGATGTTTGTGTAGTATTGATGTCAAAGAACTCGTCTATCTGTTTTTCTATATACTTGACAAATTCCTCATCCTGAAGCCATTTATGCTGAAATTGCCATCTACCTGATTCCTTTGTCAATTTTTTATCTACATATATTAGACAACAGGGTGCATGATCAGAAATTACGATGTTATCATAAAAGCAGTTTTGAATCTTGGACCTTAATTCTGTGGAAATCAAAAAATAATCAATACGTGAGAATGTCTTGTAGGTACTGGAATAACAAGAATAGGCTTTAACTTGTGGTTTCATTTCTCTCCATATATCTAACAATCTCAATTCTTTCATAAAATGATTAATAGTCATCCTACATCCAATGTGCGTACAATCCAGTCCTGTTGATCTATCCACACCTGGATTCAATGTACAATTAAAATCCCCTGCTATTATATGTTGCCCTGTAAGTGATGATAAGATGAGAAATAAATTAGCAAAGAACTTCTGATCATCTATATTGGGACCATATAAGTTCACAAGATTTATATTTTCTAATAGCAAAGAACCTTGAATGATTACATATCTTCCAAATTTGTCTCCAATTACATTTTTCACCTGAAAAGGAACTGATTTATGTATGAGAGTCATAACTCCCCTGGCTCGGGATGAAAATGAAGAGGTGAATACATTTCCCTGCCATCTACTCCTAATTCTTTTAACATCCTCCTCTATCAGATGAGTTTCTTGTAAAAACACAATTCTTGAACCCATGTCCTTTATTTTATTCATAACTTGTTTAAGTTTTTTTAAATTTTGTAGACCTCTGCAATTCCATGAAGTTAAATTAAGATTAACACTTTGGTCCATGATCAATAGAGAGTTTAGGATTACCTTGCAGTGTAAACATGCTCATACAGAGAAGCAAAAACATGAGTGGTTGAACATTCATCCTACAAACTACACACAAACAAATTTCCCCTTCCCACACTTGTGGCAAACCCCCCAAAATCAAAAGAAAAATTCTGTCTCCCGATATAGCCATCGACCGTTCCACACCCACGGGGAACAGCCTAAGCCACTCCTTCTTCATCCTCCCAATCACCCTAACTCTACTGCTTTTAATGACGTAACATTAACTCTCCTCTGTAGTTTTCCAACTTAACTCCAAAATTTTTAACAACTTTGTACATCATAGTTTTTTTTTTGTTTGTTTTGTTTTTGTTTTGTTTTTTTAATATATAATACAATCTATATTTTGTAAACTTACTATTTACTTCAAGTCAGTCAGATGCCTGTGCAAATGCTTAATTATTCTACCTTATATTTTGTTCATGCTTAGCTCCCACCAGTCTCTTCTTCTTCTTTGATCTTCTTGATGAACTCCTGCGCCTCCTCTGGGGTCTTGAAGATGTGGGTTCTGCCCTCATACGTGGTCAGCAGTCTCGCAGGATAGATTACACCATGACGAATCCCAAGGTTGCGCAGCTCCTTACGTATGGGATCAAACTGCTTCCTCAATTGCTGGATTCCTGTGGCCAAATCTGGGTAGAACCGCACCTGCTGGTCCTGGTGTTTAATCTCTCCTTTAGCACGTGCAGCGTTGAAGATCTTCATCCTGTCTCTGTTGCTAAGAAACTTCATAATTAAGGTCCTCGGCGGTCCCTTATCTCTCCGTGGGCCAATACGATGTGCTTTTTCCAGAACCACTGCTGATTGCAACTCCTCGCTGCCCAGCACCTCCGGAATCCACTTTTCCAGAAAGGAACATACGTCCCGACCTTCTGATTCCTCTGGAAGACCCACCAGCCTCAAATTATTCTGTCTCGACCGAGATTCCAAATCCAAAATATTATCTTCCAGAGATTTATTTTTTTTTTCCAAAGTGCGCACCTTTAATTGAAGACGGGTGACGTCATCTTCAGCACTAGCGAGACGGAGCTCCATCTGCGCCGTTCGTTCTACACAGTCACCCAATTCCTTTCTTATTCCTTCCAACGCTGTCATAATCCCATCAAATCTAGAGGAAAAGTCCGCTCTCATTGAACTCATGGCAGCCATCAGCGCATCTGCGCCATTCCCCGCAGACAACGCACCGCCGCCAGCCTCCTCCGCCATATATGGAGTTTTGTTTGCTGCGTCACAGACCTGAAAGTCCGTTAATTTGGACTGTTTCGGCGGCTCGCTTTTTCCTTTTCCTGGTTTTCCAGCCTTAGGCTTCGCCGACATATCCTCGCCCAAATGCTGGGATACGTTCTGTCCCAAATGAGAGAGTTATTTGCCGATTTTTTTTCTCCAGGAGCAGAGCAGAGCGAGACACGTCCGTCCTACGTGGCAGCCATAACCGGAAGTCCTCGGTTCATTCTTTGGCGCACCCGGGAGTGCGCACGTCAGTCAAAATGGTAGGGGAGAAATTCGCGTGGCTGAGCCTGCGTAAACAGGTGAAAGAGTGGGCAGCAGCCTGTGTGCCGTGCCAACGAGCCAAAGTACACAGACACACGAAGGCTCCTTTGGAGCCGTTTCATATTCTGGCTAAGAGGTTCGACCATGTCCACGTGGACCTCGTGGCCCCCCTCCCGCCATCACAGGGGTGCACGCACCTCCTGACAATGGTGGACCGCACCACGCGCTGGCCGGAAGCGGTTCCGCTGGCCGCAACCACAGCCGAGGACGTGGCGCGTGCATCTTTAACAGCATGGGTGGCGCGTTTTGGAGTCCCGTCGGACATTACGTCCGACAGAGGCCCTCAATTTGTTTCCGAACTCTGGTCAGCAATGGCCCACAGCCTGGGTGTCTCAATTCACCACACTACCGCGTACAATCCACAGGCTAATGGGTTATGCGAACGTTTTCACAGATCATTGAAAGCGGCTCTCAGGGCTTCACTGACGGATGCAAATTGGGTAGACAGGCTACCGTGGGTTTTATTGGGGTTACGTTCTGCGCCTAAAGAGGATTTGGAAGCTTCCCCAGCTGAACTCGTTTTTGCACAACCACTTCGGCTGCCCGGGGAGTTTCTGCCAGATAATCCCACGCCGGGCATTTCCCCGCTGCAGCTGTTGCAGCGTAGCATAGACACAAGCACGCTGCTGGGCCCTGCCCACCACAGTTTTCCATGTGTTTTTGTACCTAAAACTTTGAAAAACGCGGAGTTCTTGTTTGTCAGATACGACGTCCACCGCCCGCCATTGCAACCACCCTATGATGGACCGTTCAGAGTTCTGGAAACAGGGGATAAGCATTTTTTGCTAGATTTGGGGGGTAGGAGGGAAAAGGTTGGCATAAACAGACTCAAACCCGCTTTTGTGGTGGTGGACAAGCAAGTGCTGTTGGCGAGGGCCCCTCGGCGTGGAAGACCCCCACGGGGAGTTTCCCAGGGAAAAGTTTCCCCAGAACACCCACAGGGACAGACAAAAGTTTTCACCCCCATACATCAGCCCCCCAGCATGACAGCGCCGCGGAGGCGGTGAATCCTGGTTACAGCAGATACGGGAGAAGACTGAAGCCCAAGCAGCATGTGGATTGATGTTTAATGATTCTGTCACAGCATACGGACTGTTATTCTTTTGTTCTATCCAATATGCTCGGGGGGGGGGGGGGGTGTAGAGGCACATGGGGAAAGCATAATGTGTAACATCTTAGATAAGAACAAAGAGCAGAGGTTCCCTGGTGAGATAACAGGGAGGTGTGAAGGATGAATGCAGTGTGATCTTTTGTGTATCAGAAACTTCTAGGAGGATGGTAAAGGATTAAGGAAGTGAATGCAATGTGACCTTTGTGTGTTAGAAGCTTCTGGAGGAATGCCATAGTATTTAAGAGAAGAGTCTTGGCTGTGATGTCCTTTTTCTGACTATGCTTCTGTGTGAGATGTGTAATAAACTGTCTGAGTCAAATCTGCCTTGTTATTTACACACTCCACAACATAAACTGCACAGCAAGAATAAATATCTTGTCAGATAAAAAGACAAGCATAAACAGGTTTAATTTATCTCAGTTTACTTATATTTGACTTTTTGCAGTGTAGTTGTGTTTTCTAGCTCACAGTTACATTATTTCTCAAAGAGAAACCAAAATGAGGTCGTAGTGGCTCAGGGGGTAGAGCTGGTTGCCCAACAACCGGAAGGTTGGCGGTTATAAACCCACTCCCTCCACCTTGCTGTTATGTCCATGGGCAAGATACTTTACCTATACCTTGCCTCTAGTATGTTCATGGTTCATAACACTGGTGAATGAATGTGAATAAATGTTCATTTGGTGTAGATTGGCAGCCACATTTTTGTCAATCTGCCCCAGGGCAGCTGTTGCTACAGAAGTGGCTTACCACTATAATTGTCTGTGGAGTGAATGAGTAATGGACTCATTGTAAAGTGTTGGGTGTCATGAAAAGTGCTATATAAATGCAATCCATTATTAAAAACATAACTATTACATATTTTTAAACTGAGATTCTGTTGGGGGGGGGGGGGTCTACAAAACCTCTCAGCCCAAGGGCCTAATGGCAAGTTAAGGTGGCCCTGACGACAACCAACAACTTTAATTACATGGAAAATTATCTTTTAAATTGGCAAACATCACATGTGTAACTCGTGGCAAAGTTTGATAGGTATAAAAAGAAAAGTTCTCACTTGCCATTCACTTCAATGGAGATTTTTTCCAATTTAAGTCCCATATGCAGAAGTAGAGGGGGCGTGACTTAGACTCTCTATTAGAAATAGCTTTGTTTTCAAGTCTCACAGCCCACAGAGCCCCCTCCCCCTCCCCTTGGATAGCCCTCCCAAGCCACTGGTTGAGAGCAGATGAATGCACAGCTAAGAAAGAGTGGTAGTGGGCCATTTAAAAATAGAAATGTTTCATTCTCTGGTGAGATAAGAAATGCCATTTTGGCACATTTTGGCCATTTTGGCATTGGATAAATACCTCTTAAAGTGCTATGTCAGTCAACAGGCAACCAATTTGCTCTTTTACACTATCTCAGTTTGCGTCTGGATCAGCAGCTCTCACAAATGCAGAATAAATATGTGCATTGCACGGATATGAGCGGGCATGTCTTTTGACAGGCCCACTGAACAAGCACCTGGAACAGTCTATTTTGGATGACTGTTCAGTGTTTATCAAAATCATCCCAATACCATTATTATTTGTAGCCATGTTGTAATGTTGCTGTGTGACACCCCCACCCCCACCCCCACTGGACATGTGCCCACCCCAGGGCCTAGACTCATGCCTTGAGAGCCACCAGGCACCCACACCCAGGTGAGGTGGTAGCGAGTAGCGGGGAGCTGTAGGCCATACCTCTGCTAAAACTTTGGCCGTTTGTTATATTTGGATCAAAACCATATTGTACACACTCATACTGTAGATACTAGCCTCTTGTGTGTGCCAGACTTTCATATTTTTCCATCAGGTTCCATGCAAATTTCTTAGAAAAACTGAAGGAAATGTCAAATACTGAATCTCACAACTTTACTTATATGCACCCCAAAATCTAAAGGATTATTCTGAGGCCCAAACTCCTCCCTTCCACCAAAATTCATTGAATGGAATCTGTAGTCTTGTGTGTGCTAACAGACAAAAAACAAAATCATATGCATAACCTCCTTGGCAAAGACAATAAATCTATAAACAAAATTGTGGACAATTAATATAAAAATTGACAAAATGTTGGGCTGCAGAGAAAGCCTCTAAAGTTCCTTGTATCATCCTGTATCATTGCCTTGAGTAAATATTTAGCTCTGATCAGTGCACTGCTAATTGTTTAACTATGAGCAAAAATAAAGTCATTGCCCAGTACAGTGTATTTACATAACCTTATTAATCACTACTGCTGATAGTGACTGTTATGCTTCCATGAGAATAACAGCAGTCTGAATCAAACTTAGACCAATGGTCTTGTTTACTCTGTCAATGCATTCCACCATTGATACTGCTTATACTGTATGTCTACACACTGAGGGGACGAATGAGCAAAGTCACATGCACACAGATGTACCCCCTGTTGACGCATCACAGTGTTGCCAGATGTACGATAATTATCGTATTTGTATGATAATTTTGCCCTCTGTACGATATACGATCAATAATTCCCAAAATCCCATAACGTATGATAATTTGACCCCATCATTAGATGGTTAAGGTAATTCATTAGCAAACACAATCAGAATACAGATCCTGCGCATACATACTATGCTTGTTGTTACACATCATCTCACGTGTGCTGGCTGCGTGGAAGACGGAAGACTTGCGTCACGGTAGCAGAGCAGAGAGACAGCCTCGGATGGAGGTAATGATGGGATTCGCAGTTCACTGAAACATACTGAGTCAAGCTAAAAAGATACGTTAGAAATAGTTGTACACCGAATCACTCAGTGCTGTGCTGGAGCTCCAACTGTCTACAACTCACCAAGTAGCCCTGACTGTGAACTGAGAGTTGGATGAACCAAGCGGACGGGGCTCGGTGGGGATTCAGCTGGTGATCCCCTGCTTCCAGTCCAGTTCTGGTGAGTAATTCATACAATACGTTCAGCCATAAAAACTAGTACACTCGATCAAATCATTCGTGTATGTTACAGCACTAATGCAGGCACAGCAGACTCAACAAGTAAGCAACATCGCCAGTAGGTTGAAAAACAAATGGGAGGGGGAGGGGGACAGAGCCCAGTTTTACTGGGTACGGTAGTTCAAACTTGTTGTTGGCATTAGCACTAAAGCTTTCCGTTGCTGCTGCAACGTGCAAATGCTGGCAAAAATGTCACTGGATTGTGGTTTTCAATAAAACTGAAACAAGTTTCTACATAAATTATCAGAGGCATTTTAGCAGTAGTTTAGGTGGATTGATTTTGATGTTTATTCCTAATGTATAAGCAGATTATTTCTCAAAATATTTATGAGGCAAGACCTTGATATATGATGATTCAACAAAAGCCTTATAGAAGGAAATTAATTATGTGTGGCGCTTTGCATGTCCGGTGGCATCTCGGAGTGCCTGTGGTGGTCTGTGGATCATTCGGTCGGGTGGACGCTAGGGGTGGTGGTCTGCTTCTGTGGCCGCAGCCGCCCTGGGGTGGGTCTGCGGCGGGGTGGCTGCTGGCCTGCGCCAATGGTCTCCCCGGCCGCTGCCAGGCGCTGGTGCACATTCATGCTCTCTGCATCGTGGTCACCCTAAGTAATAAGGGTGAATGAGGGTGGGTGAGTGTGTGGGGGAGAACACGAATGGATGTGAGTAGGTCGGAGCGTGAGTGAGAGTGTGTGTATGGGTGAACATGAGTGAGTGTGGGTGACCCTGAGGGCAAGTGGGAGTGAGATTGAGAGGGTACAGGAGTGAGAGAGAGTGGGTGAGTCCAGGAGTGCGAGTGTGGGATTGTGTGGTGGAGAGGGTGAGTGAGAGTGAGTAAGTGCGTGTGGGTGCGTATGAGAGCATGAGGGTGTGAATGTGTGGGAATGGATGTGTCTACTAGTCGGGAGGTGCTGGATTGAGGGGGTAGTGCCCCTTGGCTACGTGGGCTCCCCTGGATGGGGGGGGGGGCTTCTTTGGCCATGGGGGATCTGGGGGTCTCTGGCCCGGGGGGTGTGGGCGCTGGCCTCCTGGCGCCTGGGGCCCAGGGGCTGGCATTAGCCCTGCTGGGGGGGTGGAGAGTTGGCGGGCCCGGGGGCATGGGCCCACCACACCGGCCGCCTGGCGGCCTGGCCTCCCTCGGTCATCCCTCCTGGAGCGGATGCCTGGCTTTCCTTGGGCTTGTTGGCCTCAGACATTTGTGCCCTGTGGGGGTTGGTGGTGTTGCCTTGCCTGCTCGGGGGTTTCCAGGGAAGGGGGGAGTTGCTGCAACCGGCCACCCTCTTCGTATGTTTCCTGACAAACCACTCACATGCGCACACTTATTTTGCGCATGCTCTCATATACACGCACACGGATGCACACACACAAATATCTCCCCTTTAACAGATGTGGATACCAGACTCGTGTTGAGACCTCTTCGGTGCAAGAAGCAGTCTGTCTTCTGTTTGTTTTAGTTGTTGGTTTGTTTGTCTTCTTTGCTTGTTCCTTTCCCTTTTCTTTCCCCCTCCCCACACCTCCTTTCCCCACTTTCCATCCTGTCAGGTCCTTCATGGGTAAAATAATTTGAATAAAGTATTAAAGTTATTACAAGAGGAGTTTACAACAATATACAGTACATATCGAGGTACTGTATAAAGCTCCTTTTGGCAAAATAAATCTGTTTGGCGCAATAAGGGTAGCAGATTTCTGTTCTGCTCACCTAGCTGCCTGACAGGACAAGGGAAAAAAAATTATGACTGATATTCTGGGCTGTTCAGTGCAGACCAGGGGCTCATCCTGTACTCCATACAGGTAGAGGCACTGGTTTCCAAGAGACACTTTTTTCACCCGAACAGTTAGATTATTTAAGTAAACTCGAGCTCTGTTTTTAAGAATAGGGTAAAAACCTTCCTTTTCAATATAGCCTACAATTAGGGAGGGATCTTGTGTCTCTTAACCACCCTTTTGTTTTGCTGTTAATAGATTCAGACTGTCGGGTGACCTCCAATAATGTACTTGGCTTCTCACCGTTAATGTTTGCTCTCTTTATGTCTGTTCTTTTCTTCTTCTCTATCCCCTCACCCCAGCCAGTCGCAGCAGAAGACTGCCCCTCCCTGAGCCCGGTTCTGCTAGAGGTTTCTTCCTGTTAAATGGGAGTTTTTCCTCTCCACCGTCGCTAAGTCGCTATGATTGGACTCATCAGGGACAACGACGAGTCAGATTACAGGGCAGAGGTTGAGCACTTGGCTACTTGGTGCGCTGACAATAACCTGCTCCTTAACACCAGCAAAACCAAGGAGCTCATAGTGGACTACAGGAAGGAGAGGGAAGAGACACATGACCCCATCCATATCAATGGCATAGCTGTTGAACGTGTCCCCAGCTTCAAATTCCTGGGGACCCACATCTCGGAGGACCTGTCCTGGTCAGTTAACACCACCAGCCTGATCAAGAAGGCCCATCAGCGCCTCTTCTTCTTGAGGACACTGAAGAAGAACCATCTGTCAACTGACATCCTGGGCAACTTCTACCGCTGCGTGATAGAGAGCACCCTGACCAACTGTATCACAGTCTGGAATGGGAGCTGCTCTGTCGCTGACCGCAAGGCGCTGCAGCGGGTGGTGAAAACCGCCCAACGCATCACAGGGACTCCACTTCCGTTTATAGAGGACGTCTACAGGAAAAGATGTCTGCGCCGGGCACGCAGCATTCTTAGGGACTCCAACCATCCTGCTCATGGACTGTTCCAGCTTCTCCCCTCCAGAAGGCGTTTCAGAAGCCTTCGGACTAGAACCAGCAGGTTTAGGAACAGTTTCTTTCCAACAGCTGTCACGTTATTGAACTTAGTTCCCCGCTGACTCTCTTACCATCATCTCTTACCATCCTCACCTGTACATAACTGCATAACTACATAACTACATCTAACTTATTGCACATTATTTGCACATTAACAGTACTCTTAACTTTCTGCACTGCTACATATATTTGCATATATTTGCTTAAATTGCACATAGTTAATTACCGTATATACTGCACTGCTGTCCTTTGCACTTCTGATTGGATGCTAAACTGTGTTTCGTTACCTTGTATTCATACATGTGTAATGACAATAAAGTTGAATCTAATCTAATCTAATCTAATCTAAGTGCTTGCTAACAGGGGATCGTCTGATTGCTGGGTCTTTCTGCAATTGTGGGGTTTTCCCTACTTTTGATAGTGCTGTGAAATGACTTCTGTTGTGATATGGCACTATATAAATAAAGCTGAATTGAATTGAATTGAATTAAGGGTAAAGCTGCATTATAGGCTGTAATATGTACGATCTGTGATAATGTGTTACTGAAGCAGATGGTCCTGAGCCACATCAGAATGAAAACTGGGTGTGTACGACAATTTTCCTCAAAATATGATAATTTTAAGCCCCTGGTATGATACGTCAACATTTCCATCTGGCAACACTGGCGTCGTGCTGATGATTTACTGCCATTTCTCAAGTAACAAACAGAGGTGGTCATATTATTGCCTTTCACTGTAAAACATGACAGCCCCATTAAGCTAGGTGAACTTACAGTATGTCTTTTATTTAACTCAAATTGTAATGGCACACTTTAGATATTGACCTCGAGCTTATATGTTCTGATATTAATCTTAGAGTGATTTGTGGTCTTAACTAGCTGTGAGCTTATCATACAAAAATCTTAAATTTGAGAGAAAACTGGAAATGTAAGTTTTAAATGGTATATTTATAAAGAAAATAGACCATTTACAAGCAGAAGTCTCAAATTTATAAGTCACTTTCTTGAGAGGAAAAAAGGTGGGAATTTACAGAAACACACGTACATTTGCAAGAAAAAAGTGCCAAATTTATAAGAAGACTCACAAATTTCTGATAAGACGTTGATACTGATGTGATCCACTGAGGAAGAAGAAAGGCCATACTGAATAATTAGATATTCTCTCTGAAACGTTACTGAACATTCGGCGGTCCAAAACTGGTGTTTGGAACAGCCCTACTGAAAACATATAAACGAGAGTTCAATATCCAAAATGTGTCATGACCATCTGTCTCCAGTGAGTGGCAGTCTCATTTTCACACCGTTTATGTGGAGTTAATGATACTCATGCCCAGTGATGACAGAATCTCGACACTGTGAACAAGTGTCAAGCAAATTTTTCACCTGACTGGACCAAAATATATGTCTATTCACTTCATTGGGGTGAATTCATGTGTATTCATGTCTTACCACAGACTCTGTATATAATTGCGGCTGGCACCAATCCCTTCACCATTCACATCTAGGGCCAATTTAGAGTCTCCAATTAACCTAACTGGCATGTTTTTGGCCTCTGGGAGGAAGCTGGAGTACCCGGGGTAAACCCACGCAGACACGAGGAGAACATGCAAACTCCACACAGAAGGGTCGCCGATGGGATCGAGCCCACGATGGTCAGGGGTGGAATCGATCCCATGACCTTCTTACTGTGCTGCCACAGTGCTAACCACTGCTCCGCTAACAATGGATTGAATTTATATAGTGCTTTTCATGACACCCAGAGTACTTTATAGTGAGTCCATTATACTCCACAGACAGACACTGATATTTGTAAGCTACCTCTGTAGCCACAGCTGCCTTGGGGCACACTGATGGAAACGTGGCTGCCAATCTGCACTAACAGCCTGTCTGACCACCTCCAAACATTTGCCAAGGACACAATAGCAGGGTGGCTGGGGGGAGTGGGATTTGAACCGCCAACCCTCCAGTCATTGGATGACCTGCTCTGTCTTCTGAGCCTCTACCGCCCCTTTGTCTACTGATGACTTGGATTGTCTTGATTATGCCAAAACCTGGTTCAACACATAATGTCTTGTGATTAAGGAAGGTCTGCCAGTGGCTCTGGTGAAAAGACTCCAACTAAAAGAAGAAGTCATCTCGATTGTCATTCAGTCCATACAGCCAATCATGTACAGAAGAACAAAACTACATTTCTCCTAGCTACAATGTTAATCACATGTAGAATCAGAGGGGTCACTGCCATGCAAGGCACCACCACAAACAACTTCTCCTTCCCCCATTCTATTACACTGAGCACCAAGCTAGAAGGTGGGAAGTACCATTTTTATATGGTCTTTGGTATGACCCAGCCAGGACTTGAACCCCCAACCTCCTGGTTGTGGATGCTCTATCAACTAGGCCACCACTCCATTTCAGAAATTAAGTGGTCATCTAGTCTCTTTCAGCACCATGCATAATTTAGACATTGTTTTCTGGGCTAAATCTAGTCAATGCACTAAGCTTCAATTTAGCCCAAAAGTAGCTGCTGAAAACTGGGCTGTGTTTAGCCTGTATAATACTAACCACATTAACCAAAAAAATTGTGTTGAAAATTGGGCTGTGCCTAATATAGACCACATTTAACCCCCCAAAAACATCTTTTTAGTGACCTGGAACAGACAACTTTTCATCTTTCACTTTTATCCAAATGTTCAGATGACTGGCAAAGTTGTTCTTCATTTTTTCAACCAATTTTTGCTTGCTGGGAATGTCTGTCTACCAATTTGCCAGCCACGTTCGTGCACAATACACTTAACTGCACAGACTTAGCCGAATGATGAACACTAATCCCTGAATGACAGTCTCTGTGTAGCAATGAAACTTGGATTTCAGTGCACTAGAGATAAAAGCTCATAAAGTTCATATGCATGTTAAAGAGACACAGAGTCCAATGATGGTGCTTTCTTAAATGCACCTTGTTGTCTTAGAATCGTTGACTTAAAAATAATTTATTTCTTTTCAACAATTCCCATGTTTCCCCAACATTAATTCCAGACCACCACCACTCTTATCAGTCCACACACAACCCATAATAATAATCTCCACTATAAATATATCCTATATACAATATACAAATATCTCCACTCCTTGTGCTTTATCGTTTGTGACATTACCTTTCCAGGGGTAAGTGCAGGCTTTGGCAAGAGATCCTTAAGATAAACAGGGATTTCACGTGTATGCACACAGTACTTAAGGACATCAACACATGTCACTCTCCCTTACCGTCCCACTCTGGTCCTATGTAGGTCAAATCCTAGCATTGTCCAGGCAAAAAGAAGGAAAAACAAAGAAATATAAAAAGAGAAATATGCACAAAGGAGTCCAGTGAGTCTTTCAGTCTTTCTCAGACCATTGTGCTCTTCTTATGGCTAAAGTCCAAATGTGATGGCTCGTGGTAGGTGGTGATCATGTTGGCTGTGTCCCACCGTCCCACAGGGGCTGGAGTGCCCTGCATCACCACCAGCCTGATGGGAGAGGGAGACTGTGTTGGCTGTGGATCCGGTGCGTATTCCTTGGTGGGATCCTTGCCCCGGCAGTCGTACATAATGCAGGATATCAGGAAGACCAGGAGCAAGATAACGTAGCTGGCGATGAGAATGCAGAGGTTCAAAGTGACGGGGTCAATCTCCTGGTAGTTTTCCAGAAAACCCATGGCGCCTGCTTCATGCTGGGCGGCCCTGAGGCCTCAAAGAACTGACGCCTCTCAGTAGGATGGTGGTGGACGGTTGCTACACACAGAGTTCCACTAGACAAGCCTGGCAACAGCAAAGCTTTCTCTCTCTAACCCCTTCAATCTGCCCTTGCTGCTATCATCCCCCCCTGCCCTCCCTCCATCCTCCCCGCCTTGCTTCTTCTGTCTTCTGCCTCGCTGTTTCTGAGGAGCGGCTGTGGATATGTGGCTTTGAGATAAAAATACTTTAATCTGTGCGTCTTTCCTAACCCAGAACTTCTCTGATGACTGGCTCGCTTTAATAACATGAGCCATATAACTTAAGCTTCGGTAGTGACTGCGACAGATTCTGTGTTATATCATCATGGGCTCACCAGTGAATGTTTAATTGCTATGTGTGCGTGTGAGAGAGAGAAAGATGTAGTTGAGTGCATGTTCACGTGTTTGTGTGTGTTTGGTGGTGTACTCTTAATCTTGATTGTGAGTGGGGATTGACAGAGGAAGCCATCTGGCTAAACAGAGGCTGGAGAGCGCCGATAAAAATGCCACTCAGAAAATGTTTACATGCTACCAACAGAAGTAAGAGAGCGTGGGAGACATGTTTTTTTTAATCCAAGATCTGTTTAATGATTTCGATTTTAGTTATCATACAATACAGACAGAGTACAGCACCTTTTGCCTTCTGTCTGGGAATGAGATGGATTTTGATTTTAGATTTGCAGTCTTACTCCACAAAATATGAGGCACAAAATTTAGGACCATATCTATCTATAAATGCAACAAATCTCTGCCTGTGTGTTTGTGTGTGTGTGTGTGTGTGTGTGTGTGTTCCACACATATCTCTTGAACCGTTTGTCAGACTGGCCTCAGATTTTAAATGTGCTTTCCTGAGGGTACGAAGGTGTGCATTGCTGAGTATGGAGGTGTTCAGAAAAAAATATGTAATTATTATTAATAAAAGTTTTCACTTCTACTGCTGTTGTTATTTTTCTGATGTAGTGCCCTCACCATTTCACAGAGCCCGTACGCACTATTCTACATGGGGCCGCTAGGTATCGATACCAGGTAGTCGATACTTTGGTATCGATTCCTTTTGACTGTTATTTGTTTTACCGCCCAGTTTCTCCTAATTCATTTTGCCTGATCACCGTTTACCCGCTGCGTCACTGTTTTAATCCCAGGTGAAGCCATGCTAAGTAGTTATTAGCCAACGGAGCTAACTGGTGGAGAACCGTTCCTGGCTAGGTAGTCAATACTTTGGTATTGATACTATTTTAAAAATATCGCGATATCACTGTGTCGATACAAAATGTGCAATTGGTTTTCACTTCTGAGAGTTTTACGCATTAAAGTTATGCTGTTGTTTTGTTTTTTTTTTTAGCTGTATGCAGTAACCTCTTGTGCTCCGTTGTACCGCGGACGGGCAAGTCTCTGCGTTCTAGAGCGCACGAGAGCGCACGAGGGCACTCTCGTGCGCTCTAGGACGCATGGTGTAGATGATGATGTAGGTGGTGATGGTGATGTAGTGGTGTCCAAGCGCGCACTGAAAATAAAAGCTGCAGACACAGCCGCGAACAGATTAGTTCATCTGATTGACCACTCATTCGACTAATAAGAGCCTTGAATTGGGTTTCTGAAACCTTGAAGAACCAATGACTGAAAACTTAGCCAGAAGGACCCGCCTGCTGTGAATGCAGTGAGCCAATTGAAGCGGAGAAGTTCGCGAGCTGTTTTTTTTAAGGCTGGGTGAAGACTGACTGCTGGAGTGGATCAAAAAAGGATTAGACGTTATGAGACGTTATGATTTATTCCATGGTCATCATAGACCGACGGAGGCTGACGACGAAGGCTGAGTGACACACACACCTTCGCCAGTCTTTTTTTAATTACTACTGTTATTTGTTTTGAAAAATCGTCCGCCAAAAACCACAATCATGGAAGCACAAAACCGCAATAATGGAATTATGTTTTGATTGGGTCGCGAGACCAGCGTCGCGTTCGTCTGACAATGAGGAAGAGAAGTTGGCCAGGACAATGTGGCTGTGAAGAGGTAAGGTGTTATAAGCCAAATTATTTTTTATCCCTGAAAATTGTAATCCAAAATGACTTTTGACCGATCGGTAAATTACAACTGTGCTTCGCGGTGCAGTTCGTACGCCGCTGTACAAGGGGTTGTTCGCTGCGTACAGACTGTGAACGCCCCCCCCCCCACCCCCGCTATTCTTCTGCAGCGAGGGGGGGGGAAGCCGCGGTGATTGCGCTGCTGTCCCACATCACCACATGAGGCTAATCCAGGGGTGGGCAATCATGTGCCGCGGAGGGCCATTCCACTGCAGGTTTTCTGTTCCACCCTGTCTCTTCAGCAGGTGGCTTCACTGATTAGCAATCCTTGGAGCTGATGAGCGCAAACACCTGCTGAAGAGACTGGGTGGAACAGAAAAGCTGCAGTGGAATGGCCCTCACTGCCCACCCCTGGGCTAATCCGTTGTGTAGCGATGGCCGAAGTCCATCCTCTGTAGCGAGCGGGGGGGGGGGGGGGGTGAACAACCTCACACACACACACACACACAGACAGCCCTGAGTGTCACCTTTCATTAGAGCCCAAAATGAAGCTTCTATATTGAATCATTCAAAAGTTACAGACGTTTTTCCAAACTGTGCCATTTGGCACAATTTGGCACAGTTCCAAAACGCCTGGGAACTACCTGAGGAAAAAGCTGTGTAATATATTCATTTTTTGTGGTACTGTTACAAAATTTTGACCTCAGCTGGATAACACTTGGTTCTACATTTCTGTTGCATTTTCCAGCCCGGATCTGAAGCTGTGTGTTATTTGCAAGCATTTGTATCCAAAAAAACACCCAGGCCAAATTTATTTTCTTCAAGTTCACTATGTTTAGATGACTGTAACTCAGTGGCCAGAGCACTTAGAGAGATCATATTTTTTTTGCCAAAAAATTCAAAGTGTTTTCTTTTAAATGAGACCAACCCCATGAAGATGCTGCAAAGGGTTCAAGAACAGCTTTCGATTTACTTTGGGCACATTATTTTTTTGGCGTTTTTAGGAAAATTGACCGGAGTGCAAGGGGTTAAAGTTATATGTGAAAACCAGTGAAAAAACAGCCCAGGCGTAACAGACAGGCTGCCATGTCACATGATTATGGCAGCCTATCAGATGTCAGAGCCAAAGACTCACTGTACACTGCACAGCCTCACTCATGCTCATCCTCACTCAAACCTTATTCACGCTGCATTTCCCCTGTCAAGCACTCACTGACTCCCCGCTCGCGGTAATACTAAGCAGCATAATTTTGAAAAATAAACAAAATGAGCACTATTTAAGTTTGTAAAATAATAGTGTAAAAATAAATAAATAAATAAAAACGTGGGAAAAAAATTACACATATATACTGCTTGATATTACCACAGAATTTGGATGAATGGTGAAACATTTCAGAAGTAAAAAATGCTTGAATCCAGTTGACTTGACTGAGCTTTCATACAGCATACTTACTTGCCTGGATTACTGCGACTCTTCAGTAAATTAAGAAATGGAATTAATTTTGCTTTCATTATTTTTATTATAATTGAAAAAAATCCTTTTTTAAAATTTTTATTTGCTCATTCTAGTTTATTATCATTTTACAAGCACTTCTTTTCAAGTATTTATGTTTATGACTTTTATTTATGTTTTATATTGCCATTGCAATAAAGCTGTTAAATGAACCTTATATCTGTAAGTTTCTACATTATATTTCACATTTACATTGATGATTATGTTTGGGCTGCCTGACTTATTTTGCAAATTCCATGAAATTGTATGGATTACAAAGTCTTTCCAAAACCTTGAATTTACAGTTTCTTAATATTTCATAAGTCTTTAAATAATTAAACTCCACTACTTGCAGTGTCGACCTGGTCACACTGCCATCCACCATTTTATCGGCAGAGACACAGGGAGATAAATTGATTGGCTGTTTAGATATTTGCCTAAGCTCCTAAAACTCGGCAATTCATCTTTGTCCTCTGTAGTTGGCATTATATTTTATCTCATATCTCTAATACTATACACAACACTCTGTTAAGTCCTGCTGTTCCTTAGAGTAGACAAGTGGAGCTGTAAAATATCACATGTTCGTGGGTGTGACCTTCCCAGCTTCTCTGGCCCACTTTCAAACACAGCTTACATTTGGGCCTGTAAAGCCTAATTGGACTACCTGTTTCAGACATGAATACTTGCTTTCTACGGGCATGCATTAGTTTCATTAAAAAAGAGAAGAAGATAAAAAGCCAACTCTTGTCATTTACCTGTTGCAAAGGAGCAGTTATTACAGCATAATGAACAGCAGAGGGCAGCAGGAACCAGCAGTCAGAATGAGAACCATAGTCTGAATTTTGACCCAGGAAACCCTTCAAGCAGGGAGACTGAAAGCCCCCAGTGATCCATTCCTGTGTGTTGAAATTCTCTTCACATTCCAACAGCTATTCATTGTCTGAGTAAAACACTTCATAATGTATTCTGGTAGTGACACAGAGTGATTCTTTAAATACATTAAAACTAGCAGTCATTGAAGTTAAATATACAGAAAGTGTCTTCAACTAAACAACTTATTTCTCACCTCAGATGTTTTCATAAACACTTTTCTCGGTTTTATTTTCGAAGTATCAACGAAAGTTTACCACTGAGCTGCCATGTTGAACAATTCAAAAATACAGTGGTGTGAAAAAGTGTTTGCCCCCTCCCTGATTTCTCATTTTTTTGTATGTTTGTCACACTTTAAATGTTTCAGGTCATCAAACAAATTTAAATATTAGACAAAGATAACACAAATCAACACAAAATGCAGTTTTTAAATGAAGGTGTTTATTATTAAGGGAACAAAAAAATTAAAACCTACATGGCTCTGTGTGAAAAAGTGATTGCCCCCTAAACCTAATAACTGGTTTGGCCACCCTTAGCAGCAACAACTGCAATCAGGCATTTGAGATAACTGGCAATGACTCTTTTACAGTGCTGTGGAGGAATTTTGGCCCACTCATCTCTGCAGAATTGTAATTCAGCCACATTGGAGGGTTTTCGAGCATGAACCACCTTTTTAAAGTCAGGCCACAGCATCTCAGTCACATTCAGGTCAGGACTTTGACTAGGCCACTCCAAAGTCTTCATTTTGTTTTTCTTAAACCATTCAGAGGTGGACTTGTTGGTGTGTTTTGGATCATTTTCCTGCTGCGGAACCCAAGTGCGCTTCAGCTTGAGGTCACGAACAGATGGTCGAACATTCTCCTTCAGAATTTTTTGGTAGACAGCAGAATTCATGCTCCCTTTTACCAGAGCAAGTCTTCCAGGTCCTGAAGCAGCAAAACAGCCCCAGACCATCACACTACCACCACCATATTTTACTGTTGGTATGATGTTCCTTTTCTGAAATCTTGTGCTAATTTTATACTGGATGTAATGGGACACACACCTTCCAAAAAGCTCAACTTTTGTCTTGTCAGGCCACAGACTATTTTCCCATAAGTCTTGGGGATCATCAAGGTATTTTCTGGCAAAACTGAGATGAGCCTTTATGTTCTTTTTGCTCAGAAGTGGTTTTCGTCTTGGAACTCTGCCAGGCAGGCCATTTTTGCCCAGAGTTCTTTCTTATGGTGGCGTCATGAACACTGACCTTAACTGAGGCAAGTGAGGCCTGCAGTTCTTTAGATGTTGTTGTGGGCTCTTTTGTGACCTCTTGGATGAGTCGTGGCTGCATTCGAGGTAATTTTGGTCGGCCGGCCACTCCTGTGAAGGTTCACCACTGTTCCATGTTTTCACCATTTGTGGATAATGGCTCTCACTGTGGTTCACTGGAGTCCCAAAGCTTTAGAAATGGCTTTATTGTAGAAGGTAAAAGGGAAGGATGTGGAGGTAAGGCACGAGCATAGGTTGACACAGATTCTTTATTAACCTCTTGCACTCCGGTGTACCGCGGGCGGGCACATCTCTGCGTCCTAGAGCGCACGAGGGCGCTGCGTCCTAGGAGGCACTGAAAAAAAAAAGCTGCATTTCCGTTCTTCCACTACAGACACAGCCGCGAACAGAAAGCCAAAGGAATGCTTTGATTGGTTTAGATGTGATTGACCTCTCATTCGACTAATAAGAACCTTGAATTGGGTTTCTGAAACCTTGAAGAATCAATGACTGAAAACCTAGCAAGAAGGACCCGCCTACCAACGGCTGCGAATGCAGCGAGCCAATTGAAGCACAGAAGTTCGAAAGCTGTTTTGTGTAAGGCTGGGTGAAGAGAGACTGACTGCTGCAGCAGATGAAAAAAGGACCCGCAGGAAGAACCACCACAGACCCAGCAGCACGGAGACCACCCACAAGTGCGACCTGTGTGACAGGGACTGCCATTCGCGCATCGGCCTGTTCAGCCACAGGCGGTGCTGTTCCAGCAGAGTAGACGTTTAGGATTCTCTTCCATGGTCATCATAGACCGTCCACATGCTGTTGTGGACAGGTAAGTGTTATAAGCTAAATTATTCTTTATCCCTGAAAATTGTAATCAAAAATGGCTTTTGACCGATTGGTAAATTGCGCCGTGGTACACGGTTTGTGCGCCGCGTCCGAACGCCCCCCCCCCCCGCTACTCTTCTGACCGATTGGTAAATTGCGCCGTGGTACACGGTTTGTGCGCCGCGTCCGAACGCCCCCCCCCCCCGCTACAGAAGAGTAGCGGGGGGGGGGGGGGCGCAGGGACCGTGGGGACTGTGCGCCGCGGTACACAGTTTGTGCGTTGCATCCGGACCATGAAGGCCCCCCCCCCCGCTACTCTTCTGTAGCGAGGGGGGGGGGACCGCGGGGACTGTGCGCCGCTGTTGCCACATCGCCACATGACTGTTCCGTCATGTAGCGATGGCCGATGTCCGTCCTCTGTAGCGGGGGTGTGGGGGGGTGGGAGTTGTTATCTTCTACATTACAAATATTTTAGAATAATTTTTAGTGCACTGTAGGTTATTTTTTCTTGTAAAAAAAAGCCACACATTTTTTACGTGGCATGCTTCTTTGTGTGTGGGGGCTTGTTTGTTCATTCATTCATGAATGAATAAATAAACAACCCCCCCCCCCCACACACACACACACACACAGCCCTGAGTGTCACCTTTCATTAGAGCCCAAGATGAAACTTCTATATTGAATCATTCAAAAGTTACAGACGTTTTTCCAAACTGTGCCATCTGGCACAATTTGGCACAGTTCAAAAACGTCTGGGAACTACCTGAGAACAAAGCTGTGTAATATATTCATTTTTTGTGGTATTGTTACAAAATTTTGACCTCAGCTGGATAACACTTGGTTCTACATTTCTGTTGCATTTTCCAGCCCGGATCTGAAGCTGTGTGTTATTTGCAAGCGTTTGTATCCAAAAAAACACCCAGGCCAAATTTATTTTCTTGAAGTTCAGTATGTTTAGATGACTGTTACTCAGTGGCAGGAGCACTTAGAGAGATTATGACTGCTTTGCCAAAAAAAGTCAAAGTGTTTTCTTTTAAATGAGACCAACCCCATGAAGATGCTGCAAAGGGTTGAAGAACAGCTTTTGATTTACTTTGCGTATGTTATTTTTTGGCGTTTTTAGGGAAATTGACCAGAGTGCAAGGGGTTAAACCCTCTAACATAAATGCACAGCCTACAACCCCAGCGTGGACGCTGGGGCTGTGTGTCTGGCAAAGCCTGAAGCCAGTAAGCCCTCCCCCAGTTCCTCTGCATTCTCTTATATAGCTTTATTGACCTGCACATGGGAACTGGGGGCTGGCGCCTATTACATGGGGTTTGACAAAGGCCATGTGTAGCACGATTATCATAACTTCACTTTTTCACACCGGGCCATGTAGTTTGGATTTTTTTTTTAACCCTTAATAATAAACACTTTCATTTAAAAACTGCATTTTGTGTTTACTTGTGTTATCTTTGTCTAATATTTAAATGTGTTTGCTGATCTGAAACATTTAAGTGTGACAAACAAACCAAAACATGAGAAATCAGGGAGGGGGATAACACTTTTTCACACCACTGTACATGAGCAGTCTGCCCATGAGTACAGGCATTCAGTCAGATGTGCTACTCCCATTAAATTCAAGATGCGCTAATATCATGAAATAGCAAAATGTCTCAGCTTCAACATTCGATATGTGTTCTATTGTGAATTAAAATAGTGGTTTTATTAGCTTGTATTCTGCTTTTTAATTTAATTTTACAAAGCGTCCCTACCAGTGGCGGACTCAGACTGTTTGAAGGACAAGGGCAAAAAAGTAAAAATGGCACCCATTCATTGCACAATAATGGTCCAAACCAGTGTGTATGAATCTATGACCTATCATGGTTCACGACTGAGTCTATCAGTGATCCCTTATTTTTTTTAGTGGTGACAGATGATTAAAAATTTTGATCGTGATTAATATTTTGAGATTGCTAGTTAATCACCATTAATCACACTTTCATTGCAATGTTTCTGTTCTACATAATGCACCTTAAATTGGATTTTTTCAAATTTTTCATACTCTTAAGGGTTGTCCACACCAAGCACTATTGTTCTGCCCTGAATATAGAATTAGACAGTGTTTTCATAATTTATTTTGCAAAACAGTGCCACCTGGTGGCAACAGTTTGTAAGGGTAGATAAAGAAGACGCGCCCTAGTCTGAGCTGTGCTTTCAGTAGCGTGTTCTGTCAACACAACAGTTGTCAGCTCTTTATCCAAATGTTCTGCTTTGTTTCTCTGCCAGATAACGCAACAACTGTGAGTATAGTTCTCTCTGTGATATGTTTAAGGTACCAATTTATATCAGAGTGGGGATATTTTATTTAGCACAGCTGGTTTGTTAAGAAGCTAATGCTTAATATTATCGTGAGCATGCTGCTCAATCTGCAATATCAATACCAGCTTTATCATCTGTTGCTGCTGTTCGATAATAGTAATTTCCCTACTCTATACCGTGTTTACAGTTTCACAAAAAAGAACCCCAGTAAACTACATCAAAGGAACCTGAAGTTCTGTGGAGTTTTTTTCTGTGGAAATGTTTGAGCTGGTTGGATAGCTAGCAGCTGCGGCTAGTGAGGCCTACACAGTGAAAAGATGGCAATACGGCTAACGGGGGGATAAGAGGACAGTAATTCTACAAGAGCTGGACAGAGCTAAGTGGCTAATGCACGGGCCTCATTGCAGCCTTCATACCAGCTTAACAGTTCTGTTGTTGTTCTTCTTCTTCTTTAAGATTTGATTGGCCGTTAGCAACCAGCTTACAGGTGCATTACCGCCACGAATAGCTCAGCAGTGGTGGACCCTCAAGGCCAGCATAGCCTTCTCTGCTGGCCTAAACACTATCGGAATTACATTTACAACCTACGTTCTCATATTTGTTCCATGAGGATGTATTAAGTTATTCCCAGTAGTTGATTCTCCTTATTTTGTAGCTTTTCTCTTGGTTGCACTCCTTCCAGTAGTGTAATGCATGTTAGAGTTTTTTGTCCAATCATGTTTCAGTCATCTGTGTTGCCAGGGTCAAGCAAATCTGCCTTGGGTCTTCAGGAATTATCAGTGCGGCTCTGTAGGTTAAATTAACTGTTAAACTTATCCTGTTGCTTTAACCAATCAGATGTCTTCTGTACATCCAGGGGTACGTATAGAAGGCATCTGAGAATGTCGGCATTTTCATGTCTTTTTATTGGATGGTTAGACTCCTCTACCGACAATGCAGAGGATCCTAGCTAGCAAAACGTCAGTGCAAGGACTTGCTTAAGCAGCTACAATATACTGTATCTGTTTAAATATAATAGTTGTTTTTCCACCCACAATGGCTGACAGGGGAGAGGAAAATGATTTGGTCACTGATATTTTAAAAAATCAATTTTCCAGATGAACTTTTCAAGTAAAGCTGGTCATTGTGAAGAGAGGTCAGCCAACCCTGAAGCTAGCAGGCCCATCTCAGCCAGGATTCCATATTAGCAATGAGCGGTATCCTTGGATTACAGGCTCCGAGGAGTGCTGCAAATTATCTTGCTGGAAATGCCTGTTGTTTGCAACTTGATCAAGTAGATACTTGGAGCCAGACAGGGTTTGCAAACTTGAGCTGTCTACTGTCACACCATGACGACTTAAGCAGTGTTTGCCAAACGTATAAAAATTGATCTAAATTGTTGGGATATGTTGAAGTTTTCACTTTCGGATGTATGCATCGTGTATCCATAACGACTTGGACATATGCATAACATATTAGTAACGTATATAGAATATTTCCATAACTTAAAAGTAACTTAAACCAACTATTGCTTAGTGTGTTGCCGACATTCACAACTTATGTGCAACAACAGTATAACTTCTGCATAGTGCAGTCATGCCAAACTGCCGTTGCCTCCCAATCCATGAATCCTAGGTGTGTGAGAGATCATCTCTGTTCAATCGAGATGATTCTCCCCTCCAAAGACCATGGCGGGGGGCATGACCGACCTGGCAGAGCTATCAAATCTGTCAGGTCAGTCACACCTAAAACAGCTGATGTGACACTTCAGGAACATCACATAACAGTTGTCACAACCTGGCTCAAAGGCACGCAAACTGATGGCGATAAAAAAGTTTTTCAATAAAATGGAAAAAAAAAACCAAGATAATGCATGGAGTGCGCTTTTGCTGGGAGGCGCAGTCAGCAGGAAAGTGTGATTTATGATGGAAAACAGCTGCAGTCTGCACTTCAGGCAATCACCTGATTGGATCCTCCTCCTCCGGTGTTCTGACATTTTGGCATATCTATCAGAACAACACTGAACAGCTGATGATACAGACTTCAGTCAAATGGAAAATCCCCAACAGGTCCCGTTATATGAACAGAAATGTGTGTGTGTGTGTGTGTGTGTGTGCGCGCGTACAGGCAGAGAGCTCTGTATGTGTTTTTTCTGTGAACCAATGCTGCAAATAAGCCATTTGCTTCGTGAATGCGGGACATATCACCCCGACGCTGGTTACATCGGAAAATTTTCAGCATGCTGAAAATGAATTTTCAGAGGACCTCGGCGAACTACGCCGTATACCAGCATGCTTCAGAATTCTTCAGCATGTTCTTAACTTAGACAGAACTTAGCCATAACTGATTCAACGTACGCCACCGTATTCTCCAAATTTTTCATACGTTTTGGCTGCCTAAATCATCTAGGTGTGACAGGGCCATAACCAAGGCAGCAGCAACACACCAGCCAGACACTTTTTTTATTTTTTTTTTTATTTTTTTTTAAATTTTGTATACTTTATTGATCCCCAGAGGGGAAATTGAGGGCATCCACCTGGATGGATGAAGCAGCCACGGTACGGCGCTATCCCTTAACCATTCACACACACATTCACACCTATGGCCACTTTAGAGTTTCCAATTAACCTAACCTGCATGTTTTTGGCCTGTGGGAGGAAACCGGAGAAATCCCAGAGTAAACCCACGCAGATACGAGGAGAACATGCAAACTCCACACAGATCACTGTTGATCAGGGGCTGGAATCGAACCAGGGATCCCATGGCCAAGAGTGAGTTGCTGTGCTGGTGCAGTGCTAACCTCTGCGCCACTGCACCGCCCAGGCAACAGTACTTTTAAACCTTTGAGGAAACAAGAATGGATCTGCAGCTCAACGAACCAGTGTGAAGGGAAATGGAGCTCCACAACAAAAAGGTAAAGATTTTTAAAACCATAATTTTATAGTTAAAGTTATCTTTAACATGCTTTGAGTGGACGGCCCTATAGTGCTATTTTTATGGTGCTTGGTATAAATGGCACTTAAATCAGGCAGATCACCACTGAAGGCCTAGTTGTAAAATACACAGTCCGCCACTGTAACTGTGTAAGTTATAATGGAGCAATGTGATGAAGATAATCAATCTGTAACCTCATGTTCATCTCATTCCTCTCGAGCATCATCATCCTCAAGTTTAAGAGCTAGTTTGGTGGTTGCTAAAGCTAAAGCAAAAGCCGAAGGTGCACAAGTCAGAGCTTTACACTAAAGGGAGATTGAACTGAAAGCAGAACAAGCACAGATTCAAGCCACCCTCAATGCATTAAAAGAAGAAAAGGAAAGAGATGCTGCTATAGCAGAAGCTAAAATACTGTAAGCTGGTTTATTAGAGTTTGACGTTGAAGGTCGTAGTGAGGCCTGCAGCTCAGCCCCACAAAATGGACAAGAACAGTGTGATGCCACTGAGAACATGCGTCAAGGCGCCAGGCACATTGACGAGTCACCTGTCAGATAGCTTTACTGACTCTGATTCCAAATGCCCACCTGAAGTGAAAGGTAGTGATGTCAGTGCTGCTATGAATAAAATAAAATCTCAAAGAAGAGCTATCGCACCCCCTTTTACCCCACGTCAATGCCCATCACAAACGTATCAGTACAACGATGCACCACCACAACCGGGCATCAATCAGCAAAACCCCAATTGCTAGTTATCAGTCAACTAACCCACCACTTCAACCTCATAATGCCCACTATCAGATCACTAATGACCTGGCAAAATATCTTGCCCGCAGCAACCTCGTGACCTCAGGAATCACAACATATGATGATCAGCCTAGAAACTACTGGGCTTGGAAGGCTTCTTTCCAAAATGCCATTGCTGGCTTATACCTTACTCACGGAGAAGAACTTCACCTCCTAATTAAGTACCTTGGGAAAGAGTCATTGCAACAGCCAAAAAGAATTAAAGTAGTCAACATCAGACACCCACCTGCTGGGCTAGCAATGAATACAGATGGGTACAGATCTTAGCTTTAGCAAGAAGGAGTAGGTGGGTTGGACCTACAAGGGTGCCAGTGCATGTTCACAAGACACAGGTTTCTTCAGTAGAAAAGGGTGAAAATAGCGAATCCAAGAAATCTGCAGGCCCAAACAAATTTTGCCCCATACATAAAAGCCTCACCCTTTAAAGAAATGCAGAGTGTTTAAAGAAAAGGGTTTGGAAGAATGCAAACATATCTTAAAAAAGCATTTCATCTGTTTTCACTGTTGCTCCTCCAGTGAACATCTGGCTAAAAACTGCTCAGCTGAGGTTAAATGTATGGAGTTTGAAAGCACCAGTCATGTCACAGCGCTCCACCCTGGACCTACACCTGGAGGTCTGAATCATCTTCAACCATTCAGAGCATGATGGGGAGAGAGACAAGGCAGTCTCACAGGAGGTCACATCAAAGTGCACACAATTATGTGGTGAAGGGCTAAGCGCAAGAGCATGTTCCAAAACTGTCTCGTTACTGTGCATCCTACTGAATGCAGAGCAGAGTCCAAGAAAATGTACGTAATAATGGATGAGCAAAGCAACCAATCCCTTGCACATTCAGAATTTTTCAACATTTTCAGAATCTCAGGATGCTCCTATCCCCACACTTTAAAGACATGTGCCGGACTTAAGGAAACATCAGGGAAATGAGCTTGTGGTTATACCATTGAGTCAGTGGATAGAAAACTAAGCTTCCCTCTACCTACACTCCTGGATTGCAACCAACTCCCTAACAGCCGCTCTGAGATACCTACGCCAAGTGTGGCACATCATCATAACCACCTAAAAGGCATCGCTGGAGAAATTCCACCTCTGGATCCAGATGCTGACACCCTTCTTTTGCTGGAAAGGGACATTCTCAGGGTTCACAAAGTCTGCGAGCAAATTAACAGCCCTGACAATGCACCATTTTCTCAAAGGCTGGATCTAGGATGGATCATTACTGGTGATGTGTGCCTCGGAGGCACATATGGACCGCTGCAGGTGAACAGTTACAAAACATCTATCCTAGAGAATGGTCATGCAAGTCACCTTCAGCCATGCAACAGCCAAATTAAGGTGAAAGAGGTGTTTAGTCAACCACCAAAGTATCATTTCTATCATCACCAACTTTCTTGGATGGTAGGAACAATCTGGGCCAATCTTCACTTGCACAGCTGATGATCACAGGCTTGCACCATCAGTGGAGGACTTGATATTTCTTGAGATCATGGAGGCTGAATTCCACCAAGACGGTTCCAACAGTTTATCCCATAATCATTACCGGCTGACATCATTTGGCAACCTTGTTGGTGCGCCGCTGGCATGAAGCTGTGAAACACAAAGGAAGGCAACTGACCAAAGGTGCTATTTGGGCAGCTGTTTTTGGCTAGTAGGAGCCAAGCACTGTATCAGCAGTCTACTCTTTGAATGTGTCACATGCAGGAAACTGCGTGGGAAGACAGAATACCAGCAAATGGCAGACCTTCCAGCTGAACGACTGCAGGTGGCACCTCCTTTCACCTACATAGGTGTCAAGGTCTTTGGGCCATGGGAAATTGCTTCAGGGTGCACAAGGGGAGGATACTCCAACTACAAGAGGTGGGCTGTGATGTTTTCATGCATGTCTTCAAGGGCAGTTTGTATTGAGGTGGTTGAAACCACGAGTGCTGGCAGCTTCATCAGTGCCTTACGATGATTCTTTGTACTAAGGGGTAAAGCCAAACGGATCCAATCCGACTGTGGCACAAATTTTTTTGGTGCCTCCCGAGAACTGAAAATGGACAATTAGAATCAGAGTTTTGATCAGGTGTAGAATTACCTGGGTACGCAGAGTTGCTCCTGGGTGTTCATTCATCCATGCGTCCCACGTGGGTGGCGCTTGGGAATGCATGATTGGCGTTGCCCGAAGGATTTTAAACTGCATGTTATTGGAACAGAAGAAGTGCCATCTGACACATGATGTTCTTATAATGGTCATGGCTGAAGTGACGACAATCATGAACAACAGACCCCTCGTCCCAGTGTCATCACATCCAGAGTCACCTCGCGTTCGCACCCCCGCCATGCTCTTGACCCTCAAAACAAGCTTGGCACCACCTCCCCCTCCCGGCAACTTTGGAGAAGCAAACCTATTAAAAGAAAAGTGGAAACAGGTCCAAGCCTGGCAGACACCTTTTGGAAAAGGTGGAAGAGTGAGTATCTTAAAATGCTGCAGCTTTGCCATACGTGGCAAGGAAAAAAGACAACTCTTCATGAAGGAGACATCATCCTCCTCAAAGACCAACTAGCCAAAAGAAATGACTGGCCTATTGGCATTATCTCAAAGGTCTTTCCTGGAAGGGATGGACTGGTCCAAAGTATTGAAGCAGACATCATCAAAGATGGTGCCAAAAAGACTTTCTTGTGTCCTGTCACAGAGGTGGTTTTGCATCTGTCTTCAGAGACTGATTAATGTGTTAATGTTAATGTCTTAAGCCCCTTTTCCACTAGTACCTACTCAGCCTGACTCGCTTCGACTCTACTTGGTTTGAAGGGTTTTCCATTAGTACCTAGTACCAAGTATTATTTTAGTACCTGTTCCAGTCGAGTTCCAAGCATGCTGAATTAAGCTAAAAATGTGACATCTACAGGCTGTAGGCCACTGATTGGCCAGGGTGAACGTCACTGGATGGGTCATGAGACTGTGACTTCTTCACAAGAATCAAATCCGCCATTAAAAATCATCGACAGTCAGCGAGAGTCCAATCACGAGATAAATGGCTGCACAAATCAACACTGTGGTCCAGTGACAAGGTGCAGACTTTTCTGTGCTTGGTGGATGAGAAGAGAATCCAGAGGGAGCTAGACAGGGTGACCCAAAATGAATTTACAGCCACAAGCTGGCAAATAATGGGAGGCAGACTGGCGTCAACCTGACCACGGCATCATTGTTGAAAACCGTGATAGAGGGTGTTGAATGATGTGATATTATGCTTCTTTTTCATTATTTATCCTAGTGGTGGAAAGCTCACTTTGACAAACAACACCGTTGTCTCCTGTATGCAGACAATGAGCTAGTTAGTTAGCCATCAATGCTAACTTTGTGCTCTGCTTGTATTTTGCGCTTGTGTCAACATCTGATGAAAAAAACTAGTGTTAATCCTGGTTAAAAAGTTGTTTTTTACATTTTGCACTTTCATGCTGTGCATGTATTTAAGTTGTGTGTATTTTTGTCCTAGAGTCCGACCAGCATCTGCTTTGACACCAGCAGTGTCTAGCACGACACAGCAATGTGATATGACTGGCAAGAAACAAGTTGCACACCCCGTTGTTTTTAGCAGTGGTGGAGGAAGTACTCACTTTCTTTGCTTTTTAAGTTGAAGTACAGATAGCGTACCAAAACTAAAGTAGCACAATTTCCACTTAAGCAAAAATATTAAAGAATTCACTTTTGAATGTACTTGAAGTATAATGTGAAAATAATAGATTCCGTTCAACTGAATGTACTGTATTAACTCATTCTGATTGCTGAGGCCACAGTAAAAACAAATGATTTTAAATGTAACCCAGCCCTTGCAAAATCTACTTTACTGAAGTGCAGCTACATGAAAATTGTGCTTAAATACAATGATGAACTTTTTTGTCACATTCCACCACTGGCTTTTAGCAACAAGTGTATTTTCCAAATATACAGTATGTATTAAACTTGCTTTGATTAACCACCATCCATTTCTGTCTTTCATCTAGGCAAGAGGAAAACGATCCACGCCAAACCAGACCTTACGGCACTATTTACAGAGATGCAGGCTGAAGATCTGCTGAACTGGGACCAGAGTGAGCGGCATATTCAGTTGCTTCTCAGTGAGACACATGAGGCAAGGGAGCATGAAACTGCCTTGCGAAGGGAGGAGATGGCTCAGAATGCTGCCTTTGATCAAGGATTCATTGGTGTGCTGGGCGACCTTGCAAAAGCGATGAGTGGCCGGTGTGTGACCAATTTTTTTTTTTTTTTTTACAGTTTAGAGTTTTAATTTGGCACATTCTAAATAATCTGGATTTTGCTGCTGATTGTAATAAACAATCTCGTGACTTATGTGTTTGCATCATGATTTTCTATTTTGTCTCTTAAGACACTGGTGGGAAAAGAGTCAACAGTACAAACTAAACGTTTATCAGTGACGTTGAAAATAATGACTCATTTTAAAGAAAAAGTAACCAAAAACAATTATTTTACTGAAGACTGTATTGTTGGATGTGTCAGTGTAGAAGACACTGCACACTTTAGTGATGATACCAGTATATCGAGGAATTCTGTGCCATATTACCATCTGTATTTGGGTTTGGGTTTAATGGGATTTAACATATTTTAACACAAACTGCTTTCTTCTGTTGACAGACTTTCACCAAACCAAAAGTGATTTCTCAAACTGCTGGATTATTCTTAGACAGCCTTTCCAATCTTTTAGAATTAATTTATGCCACTTGGTAACCTTCACAAATAAAAAACAAAAGTGGAGACTGTTGTGTGGGGATTTGGCCCTTGGGGCTTGCCGTAGCTGACGCCAGGCAGTCAACGTGGTGACATCAGGCAGGCTACAGCCAGTGTGTATATTGAGGCAGACTCTCAATAAAGTTCAGTTCATTCCTTGACACAACACGGCTCACGTCTTGCTTTGTTAAGACATAACATTTGACAACGTCAGGTTAACCCCTTTAGGATTAAATTTAATTACATGATCTACCTCTCCTGTGGCTGGTGTTGCAGATCTGCACATGTCATGTGATAGGTCAAAAAATATGAAAAAAAAAAACCAAAACTCAGATGTACAAAGCATTTCACATCACTAGATGGCAGACACATATAGCTTACTGCTTTTCACTGGAGGACTCAGTTCAGCTCCACCCGAACCTTGTTGAATCTGATATCAATTCCGGGGCGCAGAAGAAGAGACGTATAAACAATTGCGCAACATATATTTCAACAGGGAGGAAACATTTGCTCCAAATTTTTCCATCTATGATTCTAAAAGGGATTATTTAGCTTCTGAAGGGAAATATTTACCTTCTGTGACAGCAGAAGATGGACCGGAGCATGTACATTTTTGGTCCGCCATTGATGAAGCTGCACGTGATGGAGAGGACAGTACTTCCGGTTCCATGGTGTTATCTAACCGAAATCGAGGTGGAATAAATCAGAAGATAAATGTGAGAGTTTCTGGATGTGGGAGAGAAAGTGAAAATGAAAGACAGAAGACAAAATAAGGACCGGGGATGAGCCCACGGACACATGGCGACATATGATGAGCAGTAGGTCTGATGTTTTTATCAGCTTGTTTACATTCTACTGATTTTCTGGTTCATATATTTTGAAGATGACAAAAAAACAAAAAACAAAGACAAACAAACAAAACCATTCTTTGTGGAAATATGTCCAAAGTACACTTTGACCCAAAGTTATGTAATCTCATATGGCTGCTGTCACATTATGCAAATTATATGCGTAAATTTACTCCTATCATAAACTTTGGATAATATTCTACATCTTTCTCATTTACAGTAAGCCATTACCTCTTACCACTTTCAAGTTACAGCCTTTGGAATTTGTGATATCTAAGCTGAATATTTTCTTGAAAAAAATCTTTACCACCAGAGGGTGCATGCAGATGGTGTGGATCTGCGGCAGAAAACCTCTCAGGGTTAAACCATAGGGGCATGTGCAAGACCACCTCCTCCATTCTTGGAGTCACCGGGTGTGCCAACTACACCGTGGTGCCGCTGGTTGGAGGCGTTTAATGACTACATTGTTGCGGCTGGCTTGGGCGGTGCCGACAAAAAGAGAAGGAAGAGCATGCTAATCCACTGCCTCGGTAAAGAAGGTCAACGTATGGTTCGCATGCTGGGTAGCACGGGCTCTTTGGTCGAGTGCTTGTGCAGGATGGACAATTTTTTTTTTTTTTTTTGAACAGTGTAACATCATGGCTCAAAGATACAGATTCTTCGACCACTGTCAGCAAGCGGGTGAGTCCACTCAGCACTGTCTTATGGAGCTCCGTGACCTGGCAAGCATGTGCGCCTTTGGGCCTGTTGAAGAAGAGCTAATCCGTGATAAACTAGCACATAGCATGAGCAACGAGTGGCTAAAGGAGAAGCTATTGCTAACTAAGGATTATTTCACATTGATCCAAGTAATGCAGATGACTAGCCAAATTGAGTCCACTACCCAGCTAGGTTTACAAGTACTAGCTAAGGAAAACCTAGCCGCCCAAGCTCTCTCTCCGCGTCAGGCCACTAGCAACTAAGCTAATTCCTCGGGCAGACCCCCAAAAGGCGGTGGACCGTGGCACGGGCAGGAGCGGGAACTCGGGAACTGTGTGGCGGCTGTGGCTCCCCTCACCACTGGGTGGGCTCATCCACTTGCCCCACTAAAGGGAAAAAGTGCTACAACTGCGGTCGTGCTAATCACCTGGCTAGGGATTGCATCAATGCCAGCAAGCCGATGGACTCGTGGGCATAGCTTCGGTGTGTGTGGCAGGTGCCAAGAATTGGCTGCTAAAGTGGTACATTTTGCAGCTCAATGGCATTGATGTGCCGCTCATGGTGGATTCAGGTGCTAGTAAAGCCAAACTGAGCATGTCCACGGTAAGAAAACTTTTCCCAAAGGAACCTGTTAAGGTGGGTGCTGTGAAAATGTTTGGCTACATACATGCTAAGATTGGCACTGTGGGCACGGTCAGTTTCTCAGTAGTGTGTGGGTCAAAGACTATTCCCGTGTTTACCTTCCAGGTTTCGCACCAGGGGGCTGACTTGTGAGGAATTGACTTATTGGGAGAGTTAGGATTCTCTATCACAGACCCAGTGGGCTCAAAAGTGTTGACTATTTCTGGCATGTTCGCTGGCCAGCGTTGTTTGCAGGCCTGGGTTGTGTGAAGGCTTTCAACCACCGCCCGCTCATCGACCTGGGTGTGACGCCCAAAATCCAACTGCTACAGCGGCTTCCCCTCGCCCTGTGGGACGACGTTATGGCAGAACTGAATAAGTTGCTTAAAGCCAGCATTATCAAGAAGGTGTATGCCTCGCTGTGGATCTTAAACATCATGGTGGCCAAGAAGAAGACGGGCGGCATCCAACCGTGCATCGATCTCAGAATGGTTAATAAAGCGATTATCCCTGACAAATACCCACTGCCCATGATGGAGGAACTCACTGTGATGTTCAGCAGCTCCACAGTGTTCTCAAAACTGGACCTTCGCCAAGGTTATCTACAAGTGCACCTCCACCCAGCCAGCCGCAACCTGATGGCGTTCGTGACCCACATGGGTGTTTTCAGGTACACCCGCATGCCTTTTGGTTTGAGTTCGGTGCCAAGCTGCTTTCAAAAAATCATGCCTATAATCCTCGCCGGCCTCAGGGGTATGGTGGTGTACCTGGACGATATTGTGGTCCATGGTGCGTCATGGGTGGCACATGAATGTTTGGAATGAGTAATGAAGGTGCTGCTGGAACACGAGGTTACACTGAACGGGCAAAGGTGTATCTTTGCAGCAAAATCCATTGAGTTGGGTTCTGGCTATCGGCTGAGAGCTTGAGCCCCCTGCATTCAAACGTGGAGGCGGTCCTGCGTCTCCCCAACTCCGCAATGCCTGCTTTATGAGCATGGTGAACTTCTACGGACATTTTATTCCCCGTTATTCAGAGAGTATTGAACCTCTCCGAGCGCTCCTGAAGCAGGACGCTCTGTGGCAATGGACGCCGGCCTACTCGGCAGTGGTCGCTAAACTGAAATCTCAGCTCACCTCCCCGCCGGTGTTGGCACACTTTAAACCCAAGTGGCCCACTTTTGTGACTTGTGTCTCATCTGGTTCAGCAGTGGGGGCAGTTATGTCTCAAGTGCAAAATGGTACGGAACACTTAGTGACGTTTGCATCGAGGCCCCTCACGTCAGCCAAACAGGAGTACGCCGTGGATGAGAGAGAGGCACTTGTATGTGTTTGGGCATACAAACGGTGGCACATCTACCTCTAGGGATGCCATTTTACCCTACGCATGGACCACTGAGTGCTGACGACGCTGCTGGAGATGACTGATTCGGGATACAGGCCCCTGCGGATCCAGAGGTGGATGGAGTGGCTGTGGGCCTACAACTTCACTACTCAGTTTACTTCTGGCAAAGAGAACATGGTGGTGGACCTCCTGTCGCATGCCACAACCAACACCGCACAACCGGACGACAACAATTCTTTGGAGGCGGATCTGATCAATATGCCGCAAGAGCCCCTCCGGAACATGGTGTCACTCCAGGAACTCCAGGCGGAGTCGGAACAGGACCCGGTGTTGTCGCAACTCCGCTCTTTCATTGGGGGGTTTAGTCCACAAAAACGCAGGTGACTTGGCACCTTTTCACAAGTTCAGGGACGAACTGAGTTGCTGGAATGACGTGTGTGTGGCAGGAGGACAGCGTACGTTGATTCCGGTGCCACTGAGTTCGTGTGTCTTGGCTGTGCTTCATGAGGGCCATCTGGGGGTAGTCAGGGTGACACAATGTTGCAGAGATTCGGTTTGGTGGCCTGGCATTGACAGGGACATTGAGACTATGGTTAAGAACTGGGCACCGTGTTTGGAAAGTGGGAAGACCGGAGTGCCACCTCCTCCACCTCTGCACCCGTTACAATACTTGGAGGGCCCTTGGAAGCACGTCCAATTGGATATCTGTGGTGAACTGCACACTCCCCCCGTGAACAGCTGGTTTTTACTAGTGGCTTACGATCTGTTTTAAAAATGGCCGGAAGGGTTGCCATCTGGTTCGGTCACGACGGATGTGGTCACTGGCTTCCTCTCATTGCTGTTCACCAGGTGGGGGGGTTCTGGACGCCATCACAATGGACAATGGGCTCCAGTTCACCTCTGAGGGGGTTCGAGGAGTTTTTGGGAGAAAGAGGTGTGGCGCACATTAGGACCACATTGTATCATTCGCAGGCTAATGGGGGTGTGGAACATTTCAATAAGACGCTGAAAAATGGTCTGCGGGCCCATCTGGTGGACAGCTTCACATTCTTTGACACCCTTCAGAACATGCTCCTCCACTATAGGGCAACAGCCCACACCACGACGGGGTGCTTCCCCGTGAAGTTCATGCTGGGGCGCGAATTACACCTGCCCCTGGACCAGCTGTGACCCCCCCCACAGCCTCTCTTCCTCTGGATATGGAACCATCACGAGACCAGGTCATCGCTCAACAGCGGGTAATGAAACAATGTTTCGACAAAAAGCACAGGGCGAGGGCTCATGGACTCGATATGCCAGACTGGGTCAGGATCAAGCACCCCAACCGTACACATAAGCTGCAACCTTTCTGGACGGGACACTGCACATCGTGAAGCGGCTGGGCCCGGACACATTCTGGCTCTTGGATGGGTCGCAGTGGTATTCCAGCCACCTCAGGAAGTTGTTGCTGACTCAGAGTTCAGGAGCTGCAGTGGATGTGACTGAGAGTTGGGAATTGACTGATGGGGCTTCTGGAGACACTCAAGTGTGGCCGACGGAGTCTGGAGCAGGTCCTCCGCCTGTGGGGCCCTCAGCTAGGACGCGTCAGATGCCCAGACACTTCGATGACTTTGTTGTAGGCTTAGCCTTAGCTGACGCGTGTTGGTCATGGATGGCAGAATAATCCGCCCCGACACAGGGGGTACTCTGGTAGTCTACCCAGGTGCCCATTTAGCCCATTATGTGTGTTAGTTTGTGTGTGGTTTACAAAATGTTTTACATTAAAAAGGGGTTTTCTTGCTAAATTTAGTGGGGGGGGGGGTGTATTTTGATTTATGTTCTCACGTTTTCTAAAGGGGGGGAATGTTGTGTGGAGATTTGGCCCTTGGGGCTTGCTGTAGCTGACACCAGGCAGTTGACGTGCTGACATCAGGTGGGCTACGGCCAGTGTGTATATTGAGGTGGACTCTCAAAGTTCAATTCATTGCTCGACACAACATGGGTCATGTTTCGCTTTAAGACATAACAGAGACATATCAGCAAAGGGTACAAAAGTTTATTGTCAAAATTCATAGTGCGATACAAAAGGAGTATGTGTATAGTACATTGACGCATAGAATATATATTTATACAGTATCTACATGTATATATCCAGTAAATCCATGTATTTCTCCATGTAACCTTGTGACTGCATTATTTTAATTGCTTTTAATGTTAGATCAAGTTTGTTTTGGGTTCAAAATGCATCATAATTGTTAACTATATCTTATTATACCTAACTCAGTACTGTTTACCTATTGAAATATAAGTTTTATGGATAATATAACCCCATAACTACAATATGGCACCTGATGTTCAATTTTTGGCAGCTGATCACTTTTTGGCACAACACCACCACAGGCTCGAGTGCTGCTAGAGCAGGTACATCCCATGCCATCTCAACAGTCTTTCCATGATTTTCACACAGATCAGAGCAATTTGTTGCACAGGAAGCTAAATGTTTCTTCAGACATTCTGAAGTTCTGCAACCACTGTGCATTCATGAAGCTGAAGTGACATCCCACCACTGGGAGGCTTGGTTGAATGACCAGACCCATGGTTTGAAGGGATAATTTGTCCACAAGAGAGCCATCAGAAACACACACAAACCATACATATTTTAGTTCCTAATAATGATAACTTGCTGCCATTACAATGTAGTATGGGGGACTTATTAATGACTGTAGCAAACTAGCATTAGCAATCATTAGCTTGCCTTCATATATGATCTAGTTCATATCCTCACGTCTTCAGCTTTATACTTCTCTATGGCTTCCTAAACTCTCTAGTACTTTTCCAGTGTTTCGTCTTGCCGCCTGTAGCCTTCTCTGGCTTTCCTTTTTTGCCTTTACTCTGACAGAAAGCCAGTGAGCAGCAGGTATACCATCGCCTCAATATCCTCCCTCTTGTGTTTTGCTTGTGTCACATACAAATGATGTCACAGGAGTGTTGGGCCGCCTTGCTGTGAAGATCCCACCCACTTGAGGTGGTACTCACTTGTAATGGAAAACGAACGACACTGTGTTTAGCTGAGTAGAGTCGAGGTGAGTTGGGCTGGATAGGTGCTAGTGGAAAAGGGGCTTTAGTGACCCCATCCGGGAGTGTTCTGCCATGAATTAAGAATTAGAAAGTGAAGAGTTTGTTTGCAAAAACAGATAAGTCCAACTGGTTTAATAATGAGAAAAACAACTTTTCATCTGTTGGTTTATACGTGTTAGTATTTCCAATTCACCTTCTAAGACATGGTCACTTGAAATATGAGTATCTCAAACATAATAAAGCAAAAAATTGAACATCAACTCATTGTTATTTTTTGGCAGTTTATGAGTACAAGAACAGTTAAGTCCACAACACATACTTTTGCAAAAATAGACATGTCCCAAAAACCATGCTAGTTTGTCTGGTGAACGCATCACTGGTTCATGTACTTCATCAAAATTATCCATATTTGACATAAAATGCAACAAAATTGTAAAAAAAACAAAAACAAAACAAAAAAACTGGCAGGGAAATCACACAAAGCAAGCAGACCCAAGTAGGGGTCTCTGCAGAACACTGCCACAGTAGATAGACACGATTGGCTGGTCTCAGTATCTAATAATAATAATAATAATAATAATAATGCATTGATTTTATATAGCGCTTTATCATATATACTCAAAGGCGCTTTACAAATAGGTACATTATTCATTCACTCCAGACAGACAATGGTAGTGGCAAGCTACTTCTGCAGCCACAGATGCCCTGGGGCAGACTGATGGAAACGTGGCAGCCAATCTGCGCCAACGGCCTTTCCGGCCACCACCGAACATTTTTATACATTTATACACATTCATACCCAGTGTTATGGACACTGGAGGCAATGCGGGTGAAGTGTCTTGCCCAGGGACACAACGGCAGGATATCTGGGGAGAGCAGGATTCGAACCGCCAACCCTCCGGTTATTAGACAACCTGCTCAACCTCCTCCATCTAGACACGTGATTGGCTGATCCTCGCTGCAGCATTGAGTGACGTTACCCAGATACCAAGCGCTGATTTGCCATGTGTGGAGTTATCTGGTTTTGTAAAAACAGGGTCCCAGTGTTTATCGGCTTTTGAAAAAAACACGAACTTCGTAGTATATATAACAACAGATATAGAGGATTTTTAGAAAAAAGAATTTGAACTTCTTTAAGTAGGTAATGTGAACAGTTGTTGAACAGAATGAAATTTTCTTGGAAGTGGCATTTATCGGTTTTTGCAAATGAACTCTTCAAGTGTTTTCTTCATTTATTTTGTAAAACAGTGCCACCTGGTAGTAACAGTTTAGACAGTAACAGTTTAGACAGTTTAACAGTAGATAAAAAAAGACAAAAAAATGAACCCCAGTAAACTACATGAAAGGAACCTGAACCTTTGTGGAGTTTTTTTTTTCTGGGGAAATGTTTGAGCTGGTTGGATAGCAAGCAGCTGTGGCTAGTGAGGCCTACACAACTATAAAGATAACTGTAACTATAAAGTTATAGTTTTAAAAATTGTTGTAACTCAAGTGGATGGTCCACACTGCTGTAGCGTGGACACAACATAAAATGAAAAAATATTAAAAAAAAAAAAAAATTCAAGATAAAACCAGACAACATTTCCAACACAACAGAACTGAGCACATCAAAAGCACTAAAAGATATACAAGGTGGGCTGAAAAGTTCATAGGCTGAAAAGTTCATAGTGGTCAAATTTCACCAAATGTGTGCGAATTTGTGTATTAAACATCCAGGTCGTAGACTGTTAAAAAGTATTACACTCATTGTAATTAAAAAAAGATTTAAAAACAAGATGTTTCAGAGTCCATCCAAACACCATCCTCAGTTGTAATGAGTAACAGGAAGTAACTGGCAAGAAATGCAGAACCAAGTCACATGACCTGTGATGTAACAATCATATGACTTCTAAACTGTAGTGTTCTTCTTGCCAGAGGAGGACCGAATCTCAATCTCCTCCCTCAGCCCTTGAGCCCTGAGCCCTTGTAGACTTAGGCTTCTGCCATTAGTAGTGCTCGAGTGTGCGAGTCTGTGAGGGGATGAAGTGGCTCAAAATGGTAGAAATGGGACACACTTTGTTACCTTGGCAACACTAAAAGTTTTTTTTTACTTAATATACTTTATTATAAGGATAAGGAAACAAAAATAGTGTATATAAGATCACAAAAGTAAAATCACAAGACAAAATAAGAACAAATTCCAGACAAAACTAAAATCAGAAACAAATGGGGGGTTTTGGCAAAGGATAAAAGAAAATGATCCTGAAAGTTCAAGGCTGTGTGTGTTTCAATGTCTTTATGGGTTTTTTGTGTAACTTCATAAAATAAAATCCCAGTTCTGTTTTAAATTATTGCATTCTCCTTCATTTTTGAGATGGTGACATCCTACAAGTACCTGGGTATTCATTTGAACAATAAACTGGACTGGTCACACAATACTGACACACTCTACAAGAAGGGACAGCGCAGGCTGTTCCTTTTGAGGAGGCTCAGGTCTTTTGGTGTACAAGAGGTGCTCCTGAAGACCTTCTATGACTTGGTGGTGGCATCACCCATCACATTTGGGGTGGTCTGCTGGGGCAACGGCATCACGGCAGCCGACAGGAAGAGACTGAATAGACTGATCAAGAAAGCTAGATCTGTTCTGGGGCAGCGCCTCGATCCAGTGGAGGAGATAGGAGAGAGGAGGATGGTGGCTAATGGTTGGTGGCTGTCATCTCTGCTGGAGTCAGAGTCCCACCCCATGCAGGACACGCTGAATGCACTGAGGAGCTCATTTAGCACTAGGCTGCACCATCCTAGGAGCGCGACCGAGAGGTTTCGCAGGTCCTTCCTACCTACGGCTGTCAGACTTTATAACCTAAGCAGGGCTGCTCGTAGAGGCTGTAACAAAAAAACTTTATGACCTAATAAGTACTGAATGCACAAAACGTAACAAACTTGCACAATAATGATCCCCTAGGTTGACTCAAATACGAAATATGCTGTATGGGTACATATTCATATGATGCGGGGTAACTGAATAGACCGTTATGCTGTTTATTCCATCTAGCTACAGTGCTCCACACTGTGTATATTTCTGTGTACATATGTATATTCACTGCTCTTATTATCTTATCTTCTAAATTATTGCTCTGAGTGTTGCTATCCCTGTGCTGTTGCAATCCTGGAATTTCCCCATTGTGGGACTAATAAAGACTTATCTTATTTTTGCCCCTCTACATTTATAATTGTAATATTTTCTTATTGAAATAAAGGGGATCAAATTATGTCTTATTTAATTTTCAGTTACCATTTTAATACAAATCTATCTTTTCAGCCTATTTATTTTAACCAAACTTTTGTGTGACATGAAAACGTGACCAACTATTGTGGGTCTCAGACTTTATTTCAAACTTACTATTTTCTTCAGGAATGAACTGAATTAAATGTGCTGCAGCCTCTTAAGATGATTTAATTGATTACAACTGCAAATCATCTTTTTTCAAACTGCATAATTAACCAAAAATTCAATTAAATTGCTTAAATAGTGTGTAATGCAGCATAAACTCTTGTCAAGGCAGTTTTTTTTTTGTGGGGTGGAACAGGGATGAAGAGGTGATCAATGATGAACAGGTGACCAATCAGGAGTTTGCACTTGAGAAACCCTGACATGGTGCCCTGCACTGTGGGTAATTCCCTTATCTTTAGTCAGCAAAAGAGTCAATAAGGGCTCATAAAATCAGCGCGTGATCAGTCAGCTGCTTCGTAATTTCAGATTGGGACAGCCCTAAACCCTCAGTCACTTAACATGAATGCTCCTAAAGTCAACGAGTCTGCAAGGGAGGAGAATGAAGCCAAATCTCAATCTCCTCCTTAAGCCCTCAAGCCCTGAGCCCTTGTAGACTTAGGCAGAAGCCATTAGTAGTGGGTGAGTGTGCAGGTCTGCGAGGGCTTGAAATGGTATAAAAGGACTGGGACACTTTATGACATGTCATCCTACCTTGACAAAGGTGTATGACAAGCATGCTGATTAGTATTGTGGGATTCAGACTTTTTATTTTAAGAATGATTTTATCTTCAAGGCCAAGGAACAGAAGGAATCAATTGCCTGATCTAGATATCTTGAAGGCACTAGCCTTACAGAGTGAAAGAGAGGTAATTATGAATTTTTTTTCAAACTTTTTTTATGAAAATTATGCAAAATAGTTGATAAATAATGTCTGCATTATAGTATGTTTATTTATTATTTATCCTTTATTTATACATTATGTGTTAAATGTAGTATCTTAAATCCTTAGTTATAGTCATTCACTGGCTTACTGAATAATCATAATCAATAATCAATCAATATACTAGCTGAATACTTACTTGAAACCTTGAGCAGATGTGTTTCTGTGGCCCAGGAATTTGGAGTCATGTTCAATACAATGCTCAATAAACTGTAATGTTTGTTCATTGCTCCCTGTTTGTAAATAAAAAAATGTTTTATTATGCAACTATAGACACACTGCAGATCAGTGAGCTACATTATATTGACATGTAAACATCTTCTTTTTAGTGATGGTTGGAGTTGTTCCTTCCATACTTCTGTTTGCGTGTTTGTTTGTTTTTTTGTTGTTTATTTGTTTTGTGGGGTGGAGCAGGGGTGAAGGGATGGTCAGTGATGAACAAGTGATAAATCAGGAGCTTTTCCTTGAGAAAGCCCGGCATCGCGTTCTGAACTGTGGGTAATTCCCTTACCTTAAGTCAGCATAGCATGCTGACTTAGAGAAAGGGCTCATTTAAGGGCTCATGAAGTCAGCGAGTGAGGAGTCAGCCACTTCCTGATTTCAGATTGGGACAGCCCTTCACTTCACGTGAACGCGCCTAAAGTCAACGATTCTGCAAGGGAGGAGAATGAAATTCGGCCTGAGACTCAGCCGAGATGTTCCCTTTGGACACTTCAGGTGTAGCCCCTCCCCTCTGTAAGGAAGAGCCAGATGGGTTCTTCTGAAAGCATTGAGGTATTAATTGCAGCAAGGCAGTGTAGGCTGGTGAGAGGTAATGTCTTAAACCTACTTCTCTGGTCGCTCCACTTTTACATAGATGGCCTCTTTGACCACTCTTTCAAACCAGTGCTCATCTCTTTCCAAGATGTGTACATCACTGTCACTGAAGGTGTTGTTTTTTTCTGTAAGTGTGTTTGCAGGATTTTCCTGCAGAGTTACAGCCATTTTACTCAGAAATGTGCAGCTTCTTACTTGAAAAATTGCAGCTTTTTATTATTCATAATTTTGCAGCTTTTTCTTCATGAATTTAGAACTTTTCTTACTCTTGAATTTGCAGTTTAAAAAAAAAAACACTTAAATTTGCAGCATTTTACTCAAATCTTATATTTGCAGTGTTTTTGTTCGTAAATTTGCAGCATTTTAGGTGGTAAACAGTTGGTAATTTACACCTTTTTTGTCTTTTTGCTAAAGTTGCAGCTTTTTTACCCATAAAATTCCACTTTTTTGGTCAGAAATTGGCAGCTTTTAACTAAGACTTACCCCCCCCCTTTTTTTTTTGTCAGGTCAGGCATTGGCTTGCTTGCTGCTGGATAACCATGAAAATCAGTACTACCTGTCTCATGGGTCAGGCCTTTGGCGACTCAACTGGCATCTCCGCCCTTCCGAGGGCATAGAGGGTGAAACACGGCATCCTGGCAGAACTAAAAACAATATCTGCCACAGGTCTGTGGTGGACCACACCCAGTTACATGGGGTGAGACTGGACATCCTGGCAGATGAACACATCTGTTGCAAGGTCTGTGGTGGACTGTGCCAGTCGGTGCATCGTGACATGCACTACACAAAGAGCAGAGATAAACAAACCTATCATCTGGTCAGTCACTGCAACAGATACTGGAGTCAGTTTGTCTTGGCTTATCCTTGCCACTGATGATACCTTTATCTGCCAAGAATGTGCTGCTAGTCCAGCAAACGCTAGCGGTACTCAAATACTTTGCAAGCAGTTTCATGAAATGGTCAGTCAGAAAGCAACTCATACTGGCTCGGACATCGCTCGCGTTAACAAGGTCCATGCTGATCTGTTCACACTCCGACAGGCAGCGAAAAGTAAGTTAGGAGCAGGAAGAGAAAAGAAGAGGGAAAACAGCAGCCTTGTGTGTAGCAGAATGGAATGTACACAGTCTTTTTTTTTTTATTTAACTTTTGTTCTTATTAGATAACAAAAGGTAAATAATTAAAAGAAGACAAAATGAACCTACTTGAGCTATGTACACACTCTGTTGGACAGAACAACTTCACAGTGCCCAGAAAGACAGACCTTGCTTGTGGCCCTGGAATTGAACAGGTACAATGTAGACATAGCTGCATTTAGTGAAACAAGATTACCTGGATTTGACAGCTTGGAAGACCATGGGTACATCTTCTTTTGGAGTGGGAAATCAACTCAAGAAAGGAGAGAAGCAGGAGTGGGCTTTGCAGTTAGAAAGGAGATAGCAGCAATGCTTGATGAGGAACTGGTGCCAATCAACGACAGGATAATGGCTATGAGATTCCCACTACAGCGGAAGATGTATGCCACATTCATCATTGTATATGTCCCAACAATGACCAACACAGAGGAGGCGAAGGAAGGGTTCTACAGTGATTTACGTGAGACTATCAGGCATGTACTGACTGATGACAGGCTGATACTCGTTGGAGATTTTAATGCCAGAGTTGGTTCAGACACTGAGAAATGGAAAGGAGTGCTAGGCAGTTATGGAGTAGGCAAGTGCAATGCTAATGGAGAACTTCTACTTGCACTATGTTCAGAGTACAACCTTGTGATAACCAACACTCTATTTAATCACAAGAACACACACACGAAGGCATGGATGCACCCAAGATCCAAGCACTGGCACGTGTTAGACTACATCATAGTAAGGCAGGGAGACATAAGGGATGTATTGGACACCAGAGCAATGAGAGGTGCGGACTGTGGTACTGATCATATTATGCTGAGATCTAGATTAAGAATTTGCAGACGAAAACAGCACTGCAGGACGGGTGCAAAGCCACCATGGAAGCTAAACACTAGTACTGAAAGGCCAAAAGAAGCAGGAAGAACTTACACAGGAAATGGATGAAAACTTGAAAGACTGGGACAACAACAACTCCGAGAATGACATAGAAGAGAAATGGGCAACACTGAAAGATAAGGCGTATCAGACTGTGAGTGATGTATTAGGCCACCTTGAGAGGAAACATCAAGATTGGTTTGATGAGCATGATGAACATCTCAAGAAACTACTAGAAGTGAGGAATGCAGCTAGGCAGGAAAACCTACAGTGTGACACAAGGTCGAAGAAGAAGAAATACTCAAAGGCTCAGAGTGAGCTACAGAAGTACACTAGAGAGATTAAGTCCAACTGGTGGGATGAAAAAGCAGAGGAACTTCAAACTGCAGCAGACAGAAAGGACATGAAAACATTCTTCACAGATTTGAGAGAAATCTACGGCCCTAAACCAAGAGGATTGATCCAACTAAAGGCTATGGATGGTGAAACAGTTTTGCAGGAGAAAGACAAGATCCTGGACAGATTTGCAGACCACTTTGACCAACTACTAAACAACCCTGGAGATCTCACTGAAGAGGCTAAAGAAGCTCTAGTGCAGCGACCAGCTGTATCAAGTCTGGATGAACCACCAAATCTTGATGAATTAATGGCAGCTATCAGGACAACACAGGATGGTAAAGCTCCAGGAAGGGATGGAATTCCACCATAAGTGTGGAAATTTGGTGGTATTCAGCTGACCAACTGCCTGCACAAGCTCATCCAAGAGATATGGGATGCCCATGTAACCCAGCTGAGAAAATGACCCTTTTTCTCACATTTCATTTGTATTAATGCAATTGTGTGATTTTATTTTGAAAAAACGGTTATTTTGGGAAGAGGAAGTGTGATCCTCGTTATCCAACTTTTAAATTCCTGTTTCATGGTCACGTTGGGCGATCTTGGTCTTTTCATTCGTTAAGAGTGATATTAGCCCCGCCTTCCGAGCAGAGTGCCGAGGCATGCATCCGTTTTCCAGTCTTTTGCGCTTTGAGAGCGAACGAGAGAGGCTGGAGACGGTCCGTGTAGAAACCTGTGGGTCTTCTTGGTGAGTTAATACAGAAAGGTGCTATAAATAAATCTCAACACTGTCCAAACGCTAATTTGAAACCTTTATTGTCTTAAGTTGATGGGAGCACGAGCTTGAGAGACCGTGAGGCTGTGACTTTTGCTGTGTTCACGCTGATATCTCATCTTGGTGAGTGAAAACCGAGTGTGTACTAAATGAAGCATGCTAACGCCATGCTAAGGTTAGCGTTATGCTAATGCTAATCACGAGTGGATTTTTCCTGTTTAAAAGCAATGGAAAAGGCTATTTTTGTGTCTGTATGGTTTTCCTAAAGGTGATTTCAGTTCACAACAGTATGTTGAAGTTCTTTTAGTTCTTTTGCACTATTTCTGTCGAATGTAATGTGTAGTTTGATGCTAAAAGCACATTTTGTTGGTTTCCTATGTAAATTCATAGGTTATGCTAAACCCAGTAGCTCAGACAGGGTTTTACTGATTTTAAAAGGGAATATTGGAATTAATGGCACAGTATATTCCCTGGTCATGTGATAAATTAATTGTAATTCATTTCATGATTTACAAAGAAAAGGTTAAAAAGATTAATCATAATTTCATGGTTAAATGATGTAGACATAAAAAGAGAAATTCATTTATTTGGTTACATGAGAGAAAAAAAGTATTTCATGTACTACCAGAGAGATTTTGAGAGGAAAAAAAAAACATGCATGTAAGATGTGAAATGTGAAATGCAAGATATTACCATATTACTGGATTGTAACAATAGTAATGTGAGAGAAGAATTTAAACACTAAGCTATAGTGTTATATGAGAAGAGATTGAAAAATGAATTACTTTAGCTGTATACAATAATATCATTATTGTTGTGCAGGCTAGGTTTTTTTTGGTTGCCGATTAAGAATCTTCTGGATCCTGGATTCTCTCCGAATGGAGATGGCGAGCCTGACCCGAGATCTGAACCAAGATCTCGATTGACGAACATCCTTCCTCTCTCCAGTGCACAAAATTCAAAGTGGTAACAACTCAAGCCGCCACTTTAAAAGAGGAAAAGAAACCTGAGTCTGGAAATACAAGATATCTTGATTGGTCAAACGACTTAAACAAAAAGACAAACACTGAGCTCAGTAAGATATTTTTGGGGTTTTTATTTCATGCCGGCCGTTGTTATATTTGTATATTTGTAAATTGTTTGTATATTTTGTTGCCTTTATCTTTAAAAAAATACAGCCATGAATTGCTCATTTCTTGCCTCCAGCTATTTCATTCCACACTCATTTTAATTCCCTATTGTAATCCTTACGAACCTAGCAACTGGTCTACACTTAATAATTTCTTTTACCTAATTAACGTAAGGCAAGGGTTACACCCAGAAAGTACATCAAGACTGGAAGGATGCAAGTATTCTGCCTTTGTTCAAGAAAGGTGACAGGAAAGATTGTGGAAATTACCGAGGTATATCACTGCTAGCCACTGTTGGTAAGATTCTCTCACGTGTACTACTGAACAGACTCAAGGAACACATCTCGCAGAATGTACTACCGGAAACCCAGTGTGGCTTTAGAAGTGGAAGAAGCACAATGGACATGATTTTATGCTTGAAACAGGTCCAAGAAAAGTGTATCGAACAGAACATGCCGCTTTATATAGTCTTCATAGACTTCAGTAAAGCCTTCGATACTGTTTTGCAACAAGGACTTTGGCAGGTACTCAAGAAATATGGCTGTACAGAGAAGTCTGTCAGCCTGATTGAGGCACTCCATATGGGTATGCAAGCAAACGTGGCAATGAGTGGTTGAGTATCTAAAGACTTTTCAGTAAGCAACAGGGTGAAACAAGGGTGTGTGCTGGCACCTGCACTCTTCTTGCTATATCTGGCAGCCATGCTTGAGGTGGCCTTCAAAGACACTTCAGAAGGAGTATACATTCAAACAAGGAAAGAAGCAGACTTGTTCAATGTGGCACAATTTAAAGCCAAGAGTAAGACATCGATGATGGTAGTAAGAGAAATGCTCTTTGCCAACGACAGTGCTCTAGTTCCACACAGTGTGGAAGATATGCAATCTTTTGTGGAGAAATTTGCAAAAGCAGCTAGCCAATTCAGCCTCCAAATCAACATCAAGAAGACAGAGTGCCTTTATCAACCACCAGAGTTCCAGTTATCAACATCACTACTAGAAGAGATCAGCATTGGTACAGAGCCACTAGTCAAGTGCAAGACTTTCAAGTATCTAGGGAGTACTGTTTCAGAGAATGCTAGGCTGGAGGATGAACTATCTCTCAGAATGGGAAGAGTGAGCTCTGTGTTTGGAAACTTGAAGGAGAGACTGTGGAACAATCGACATGTCTATCCGTGTGAAATGCAAAGTGTACAGAGCGACAGTACTGGCTACTCTATTGTACGGTGCTGAAACTTGGACTGTCTACAGAGTGCAGGTAAAGAAACTCCACGTGTACATGATGAGACACCTTCGAGCCATAATGAACATCTCATGGAAAGACAAGATAACCAACATAGAAGTGTTGAAACGAGCTGGTCTACCATCAATGGAGGACATGTTAATATAGATGAACCTGAGATGGCTCGGACATGTTGAGAGGATGGACAACCAGCGTCTTCCTCAGCAGTTACTCTACTCACAGTTATGCGAGGGCAAACGCAATCGGGGTAGACCAAGGCTCAGATTTAAAGATACTGTAAAAAGACTCTTGAAGAAGCTGGATATAGACAGGAGTTCCTGGCAGCGGAACAACAATATATTGCACATAATTTAGTTACCTATTTATTAATTTTATTTTATATTTACTTATTTTTGTAGGTTTTTTATTTGAGTTCTAAATCTTCTATTGGGTTTTAGAATTTTGAGTTTTTAACCTCTTTGACTAGTCTTTAACTTTTTAATATGACCCTTTTCTCTTATCTCCTTGTTGTTGTTTTTTTTCTCTTATCTCTTTGTCTTATGTCCTGATTGGTGGAGCCTTGAGTACTTTTATCATATTTATAGTCAGCTTCATGTGTGCCTGTGTTTGTGTTCATGTTGAATGTAGTTGTGGTTTGTAAATATGGATGTTACCTGACTGCAAAACAAATACTACTTACAGGTACAAATAAAGGAAACCTGAACCTGAAGGCTAAGGACAGAGCTGTGTGGAGGAATCTGATCAGACCTAAATGAAAGTCATTTTCGCACACAACAGACTGCTATGATGATGATGATGTGTGAAAACTGCAGAGTCCTTTCCTGAAGAGTTCGCTCTCCTGTGCTAATCTCATTAGAGATGAGCACAGAGCCTTAGCTTCATTGAGTAAAGATGAAAACATCACTATCATACCTGCGGATAAGGGAAGATGTACAGTAGTGTTAAATACTAAGTATTATTATTCCAAAGTAATCACACTACTTAATGATCAAGACACATATGAGATTCTAAAACATGACCCCGCCAGCAGATACAAGAAGCAGACGGTGTCATAATTCTGCCACTAGGCAGATGTACAGTTTAAGGAGGACTCAAGGGTGCACGCAAGATTGCGATGTAAAGTGATGATTTATTTAAACAAAAATGTAGGGCAAACAAAAGGCAGCACGTGGACTGAAAACTCAAACTAAACACAGAGGAAAAACTAGAGACACAGGGATCATGGCAGGAGAAAACGACAATGACCTCACAACGAGCCAAACACAGAGGCACACATACAGTGGTGTGAAAAAGTGTTTGCCCCCTTCCAGATTTCTTTTTTTTTGTATGTTTGTCACACTTAAATGTTTCAGATCATCAAACAAATTTAAATATTAAACAAAGATAACACAAATAAACACAAAATGCAGTTTTAAAATGAAGGTATTTATTAGTAAGTAAAAACAAAATCAAAACCTACATGGCCCTGTGTGAAAAAGTGATTGCCCCCTAAACCTAATAACTAGTTGGGCCACCCTTAGCAGCGGCAACAGCAATCAAGTGTTTGCGATAACTGGCAATGAGTCTTTTACAGTGCTGTGGAGGAATTTTGGCCCACTCATCTTTGCAGAATTGTTGTAATTCAGCCACATTGGAGGGTTTTCGAGCACGAACTGCCTTTTTAAGGTCATGCCACAGCATCTCAATCACATTCAGATCAGGACTTTGACTAGGCCACTCCAAAGTCTTCATTTTGTTTTTCTTAAGCCATTCAGAGGTGGACTTGCTGGTGTGTTTTGGATCATTGTCCTGCTGCAGAACCCAAGTTCAGCTTCAGCTTGAGGTCACAAACAGATGGCCGGACATTCCCCTTCAGGATTTTTTGGTAGACAGCAGAATTCATGGTTCCAGTTACCACAGCAAGTCTTCCAGGTCCTGAAGCAACAAAACAGCCCCAGACCATCACACTACCACTATCATATTTTACTGTTGGTATGATGTTCCTTTTCTGAAATGCTGTGGTACTTTAACGCCAGATGTAATGGAACACACGCCTTCCAAAAAGTTCAACTTTTGTCTCGTCAGTCCACAAAGTATTTTCCCAAAGGTCTTGGGGATCATCAAGATGTTTTCTGGCAAAACTGAGACAAGCCTTAATATTCTTTTTGCTCAGCAGTGGTTTTCATGTTGGAACTCTGCCATGCAGGCCACTTTTGCCCAGTCTCTTTCTTATGGTGGAGTCATGAACACTGACCTTAACTGAGGCAAGTGAGGCCTGCACTTCTTTGGATGCTGTTGTGGGGTCTTTTGTGACCTCTTGGATGAGTCATCGTTGCGCTGTTGGGGTAATTTGGGTCAGCCGGCCACTCCTGGGAAGGTTCCCCACTGTTCCATGTTTTCACCATTTGTGGATAATGGCTCTCACTGTGGTTCGCTGGAGTCCCAAAGCTTTAGAAATGGCTTTATAACCTTTTCCAGACACTGGAAAAGGTTATAAAGCCTTATAAAGGTTACTTTGTTTCTCCTTTGTTCCTGAATTTCTTTGGATCACAGCATGATGTCTAGCTTTTGAGGATCTTTTGGTCTACTTCACTTTGTCAGGCAGTTCCTATTTAAATGATTTCTTGATTGAGAACAAGTATGCCAGTAATCAGGCCTGGGTGTGGCTAAACAAATTGAACTTAGCTTTCCAAATATGTGATAAATCACAGTTAATTTATGTTTTAACAAGTGGTGGGGGGGTGTCACTTTTTCACACGGGGTCATGTAGGTTTGGATTTTTTTTTACCTTTAATAATAAACGCCTTCATTTAAAAACTGCATTTTGTGTTTGTGTGTTGTTTCTCCTTTGTTCTCCTTGGGACAAGCTGCAACAGAGCGACATCAGCGGGGTCTGGAGAAACCTTAAATCCATCTCTGGGCTCCAGAATACCTCCTCCCAGGCCACGGGGGGGCAGGGAGTGGGCAAACAATCTGAACCGGTTTTTTACACCAACCACTGCTGCCTATACAGTCATCGAGACCTGCTGTCCACACCCCACTCCACCAACACCCCCCCACTCCCAGCACACAGCCCCCCAACCTGACCCTCACTAAGAACCAGATGAGGACGGAACTGAGGAAGATCAAGGCAAGGAAAGCCTCGGGACCGGACGGCATCAGCGCAAAGCTCCTCAAGTCCTGCGCAGACCAGCTGTGTGGGATTGTGGAGCACATCTTCAACCTGAGCCTGAAGCTGAGGAGGGTACCACAGTTGTGGAAAACATCTTGTGTGGTACCTGTACCAAAGACTTCCCACCCCAAAGACCTGAACAGCTACAGGCCAGTGGCCGTGACGTCTCACATGATGAAGACCCCGGAGAGACTGCTCCTTGCTCACCTCCGCCCCCTGGTGGGATCAGCGATGGATCCACTCCAGTTCGCCTACCAGCATGGCATTGGGGTAGAGGATGCAGTGATCTTCCTCCTTCACTGTTCCCTGTCCCACCTGGAGAAGCCCGGGAATACGGTGAGGATCATGTTCTTTGACTTCTCCAGTGCTTTCAACACCATCCAACCGATGATCCTGAAGGACAAGCGGCTGTGCGCAGGAGTGGACCAGCACCTGTCATCATGGATCCTGGACTACCTCACTAACCGGCCACAGTTTGTGAGAACCCGGGATTGTGTGTCCGACATGATCATCGGCAGCATGGGGGCCCCCCAGGGAACGCTTTTGGCTCCCTTCCTGCTCACCCTTTATACTGCGGACTTCTCACACAACACAACACACTGCCATCTACAGAAGTTCTCTGACGACTCTGCGATCGTCGGCCTCATCTCCAATGGAGATGAAGCTGAGTACAGAGGATTTATCCAGGACTTCGTGGACTGGTGCCATCGGAACTGCCTCCAGATCAATGCGAGGAAAACTAAGAAGCTGGTGGTGGACTGCCGCAGGCAAGAACAACCCCTCACAGCACCAGTAAACATCCAGGGAACAGACATTGAGATGGTGACATCCTACAAGTACCTGGGTGTTCATCTGAACAATAAACTAGACTGGTCACACAATAACGACGCACTCTACAAGAAGGGACGGTGCAGGCTGTTCCTACTGAGGAGGCTTAGGTCTTTTGGTGTACAAGGGGTGCTCTTGAAGACATTCTGTGACACAGTGGTGGCATCAGCCATCACTTTTGGAGTGGTCTGCAGGGGCAACGGCCTTACAGCAGCCGATAGGAAGAGACTGAACAAACTAATCAAGAAAGCTCGCTCTGTCCTGGGGAAACGCCTTGACCCAGTGGAGGAGATAGGAGAGAGAAGGATGGTGGCTAAACTGTCATCTCTGCTGGAGTCCGAGTCCCACCCTATGCAGGACATACTGGACGCACTGAGGAGCTCATTTAGCAGTAGACTACATCATCCTAGATGCGTGACCGAGAGGTTTTGCAGGTCCTTCCTGCCTACGGCTGTCAGACTGTATAACCTAAGCAGGGCTGCTCGCAGAGATCGCAAAAAAAACGTGACAACCTAATAGTATTGAATGCAAAAGACGCAACAGACTTACACAAATGGTCCCCTCCAGTATACAACTAGGACAATATCAGTCGCTATGGAGGGTGGCAATATGTATGGGTACATATTCATACCATGAAGGGTAACTAACTAGACGGTTATGCTGTTTAGTCCATCTAGCTACAATGCTCCGCACTCTGTGTGTGTGTGTGTGTGTGTGTGTGTATATATATATATATATATATACTGTATATATACTGTGTATATATATATATATATATATATATATATATATATATACAGTGGGGCAAAAAAGTATTTAGTCAGCCACCAATTGTGCAAATTCTCCCACTTAAAAGATGAGAGAGGTCTCCAAATTTCATCATAGGTATACCTCAACTATGAGAGACAAAATGAGAAAAAAAAAAATCCAGAAAATCACATTGAAGGATTTTTAATGAATTGATTGGTAAATTCCTCGGTAAAATAAGTATTTGGTCACCTACAAACAAGCAAGATTTCTGGCTCTCACAGACCTGTAACTTCTTCTTTAAGAGGCTCCTCTGTCCTCCACACGTTACCTGTATTAATGGCACCTGTTTGAACTCATTATCAGTATAAAAGACACCTGTCCACACCCTCAAACAGTCAGACTCCAAACTCCACTATGGCCAAGACCAAAATGCTGTCAAAGGACACCAGAAACAAAATTGTAGACCTGCACCAGGCTGGGAAGACTGAATCTGCAATAGGTAAGCAGCTTGGTGTGAAGAAATCAACTGTGGGAGCAATTATTAGAAAATGGAAGACATACAAGACCACTGATAATCTCCCTCGATCTGGGGCTCCACGCAAAATCTCACCCCGTGGGGTCAAAATGATCACGAGAACGGTGAGCAAAAATCCCAGAACCACACGGGGGGACCTAGTGATTGACCTGCAGAGAGCTGGGACCAAAGTAACAAAGGCTACATCAGTAACACACTACGCCGCTAGGGACTCAAATCCTGCAGTGCCAGACGTGTCCCCCTGCTTAAGCCAGTACATGCCCAGGCCCATCTGAAGTTTGCTAGAGAGCATTTGGACGACCCAGAAGAGGATTGGACGAATGTCATATGGTCAGATGAAACCAAAATAACTTGTTGGTAAAAACTCAACTTGTCGTGTTTGGAGGAGAAAGAACACCATACCTACTGTGAAGCATGGGTGTGGAAACATCATGCTTTGGGGCTGTTTTTCTGCAAAGGGACCAGGACGACTGATCCGTGTAAAGGAAAGAATGAATGGGGCCATGTATCGTGAGATTTTGAGTGAAAACCTCCTTCCATCAGCAAGGGCATTGAAGATGAAACGTGGCTGGATCTTTCAGCATGACAATGATCCCAAACCCACCACCTGGGCAACGAAGGAGTGGCTTCATAAGAAGCATTTCAAGGTCCTGGAGTGGCCTAGCCAGTCTCCAGATCTCAACCTCATAGAAAATCTTTGGAGAGAGTTGAAAGTCTGTGTTGCCCAGCGGCAGCCCCAAAACATCATTGCTTTAGAGGAGATCTGCATGGAGGAATGGGCCAAAATACCAGCAACAGTGTGTGAAAACCTTGTGAAGACTTACAGAAAACGTTTGACCTCTTTCATTGCCAACGAAGGGTACATAACAAAGTAGTGAGATGAACTTTTGTTATTGACCAAATACTTATTTTACCGAGGAATTTACCAATTAATTCATTAAAAATCATTCAATGTGATTTTCTGGATTTTTTTTTTCTCACTTTGTCTCTCATAGTTGAGGTATACCTATGATGAAAATTGGAGACCTTCCTCATCTTTTAAGTGGGAGAACTTGCACAATTGGTGGCTGACTAAATACTTTTTTGCCCCACTGTATATACAGTGATCCCTCGCTACTTCGCACCTCACCTTTCGCGCCCTCAGTGCATTGCGGATTTTTCAAAAATATTCATCAAAAATTTGTGCGCCGAAAACCTCCTGCAGAAGCGTCGGATACTCCTCCTGCTGCCTCTACGCCTCCTCCTGCTGCGCCAGTGTGCCCTGGTGCGTTCAGGTTTTTGTGGGAAATTATCTAATTTCACTTCTTAATTGGTACAAGAAATGCAAATACTTTGCCATTGTTGTGCATGTGTTCTGTAGGGCCTACAGAACACATGCACAACAGTGGCAAAGTATTTGCATTTCTTGTACCAATTAAGAAGTGAAATTAGATAATTTCCCACAAAAACCTGAATGCACCAGGGCACACTGGTTGAAAAACACTGCTCTATGTCTTCCCGTCGAGCCACTACGCCACCTCCTGCAGCCTCTCCAGCTCTATCGGAAGCTGCCCTCGACGATCCTGCGCCTCTAGCACCTGACGATGAGGCGTCACCTGAGGAGCAGTAAAGCTCTCATTAACCTGTGCAGTAAATCATCTTCATCTTCTTCACCTCCATCGTACTGCACAGGTGTTTTATCGTCATTTCATCGTCATTTACCCCCCCCCCCCAGGGGGGGGGGTGACGCTACTTCGCGGTTCTTCACTTTTCGCGGTCGGTTCTGGACCCCATTAACCGCGATAAGTGAGGGATCACTGTATATGTCTAAGTATGGATATTCACTGCTCTTATTTTCTTCTCTTCTAAATTATTGCTCTGAGTGTTGCTGTCCCTGTGCTGTTGCAATCCTGGAATTTCCCCATTGTGGGACTAATAAAGGCTTATCTTATTTTTGTCTAATATTTAAATTTGTTTGATCTGAAACATTTAAGTGTGACAAACATACAAAAAAAATGAGAAATCAGGAAGGGGCAAAGACTTTTTCACACCACTGTATATAGGGGCAGGAACAATTAACAAGACGCTGGACAGCTGAGAACAATCAAGGGCTGCACACATGAGGAAGAGTGGCTATGGGTACAGAAACATGAGGAACTGGAGACAATAGACAAATATACCATAGGACCATGATAAAGACACTAAAGACAAACGGGGTGACACAACAGACCAGGGACACAGGAGACAATAACTATAATAAATTATAATAATGATAATCACAGAGGAACAAAATGAACAAGAGGTATGGGCACTGTCCCCATTCCATACCCAGACTCTGACAGATGGTGAGTTGTCTACAATCACTGGAAAAACAAGTGGTAGATAGTAGTGTGTTAACGGGTTCTTCTGCCGGGGTCACTGCGTGAAATAGCGGGGTTTGTTGTTGTAAAGCACCTAACTGTGATGTTAGCTGGGTGGCGGCCTATAGCTGGAATGCTAACTCCACCACCTTCATCAGCGGCAGGTTTTCCGGCGCCATTAACAGCTTCTCCCACAGCCTTGGGTTGTTGGTGTGCTCTGCTAGCTGGTCCCGCACCATCTCGTCCTCTAGCTCAGAGGTTCCCAAAGTGGGGGTCCCGAGACACTGGGAGGGGTCGCGAGATGATTTTCAGAATCTTCCTGAGGTGATTACGCAGGTGACATGTCACTTTAGCTGCGCCACAGTAAACGTCACAGGTCAATGTGCACCAGTAGATTTCGTCTGAACAGCTCAAATCAACACACTACGCTTTAAGCCTAGGATAGTCCATCCAGCCATCAATCTTCTACCGCTTAATCCTTTTTGGGTCGTGGGGGGGCTGAGAGGCAGGGTTTTTAAAAATGAAACTATGGTTAATGCCAACCAAAGACAACGCAGAGAGGCCAGCGGAGATGGCAGCAGAGGAGAGTGGAGAAATGCCATCAGAAAGGCCATCGACTTCTGGCACGGGAGGAGGAGGAGGACGACGACAGCACCATACAAGGCTCCATAATCAGTCGGACCAGCCTTCCTCCAAGTGTCGCAAATATGGAGAGGAATATATTCAGTATGGATTCATGCATCGTTATCAGTGAAGTACAACATCCCCAATTTGTAGTGTGTACCGAGGTGCTTGCACATGAGTTTAAACCCCATAAAAATGCTCAGAAACTTGAAAACTAAGCACCCATCTCTTGCTGCTAAACCAGTGGATTTTTTCCACTAAAAGGAGAGAGAATTGCAAGGCCAAAAGAAAGTTATAACTAATCAAACAACAACCCCTACCAAAGCTCAAAGGTGACACATTTAATTGCACAGGCAAAAATGCCACATACAATCAGAGAAACCCTAATAAAACCCGCTGTATTTATCTGCAGGTCCCAACATTCTAAACACATGCTGTCCCTCGCTGCCCAGGCTATGAATCAGCAAAGCACACAGTCCAAGCTTGCTAACCTTAGCTAGGTCCATTGCTGACATTTATGTCTGGAACAACTCAAACCAACGAGGCCATGGGATAGGCAGCTCACCTGGGGTGGCAAGGAGCGGTGGTAGGGGTGCCAAACTTGCTTCCATCTTCAGGAAAATGTCTTACTTTCCTCCAGGAGATGAATTTTTCTCCTCGTCGCCAATGTTATGGACGTAGGGACCAATGGACATGTTTTCTGTGTGTTGAAGGTTAGCTTTAATAACAAGCTAGCAAACATGTGTGATAGAAAAATTCCATATTATTGTTATATTATTCTTATATTCCATGACTTTTCTATTTCATATCTGATGCTTATATGTGCATTCCATGTAGAATGGTGCGTTTTGGTGAGCAATCATTCTCTATCTGTGGCCTTCATGCCCCAGAGTCTTGAGTGGATGTGCATGTGAATGCAAGTGAGGGCAGGTCAGCAGAGACATAAATGATGACACAGGCTATACTGATAATCTTCGCTTTATTGACTTGCCCTGCTAGTTTCTGTGACCAAGGAATGTGCTAAAACTCCAAGTTCATGAAGATTAGATTTATAGACACTTTGCCTGTCTCCAGAGATGCCCCAAGGAAGTCTCCTCCTTTATCTGTTCTGAAGGGCTATAAAAATACCAAGCTCAGAATGTATGGTTAGAGGTGTGCATGAAAGGCTCTGGGGCAGTTTGATGTACACACTCTCCTGGCCATAAATAAATGGCTCATAACTCAGAATCCGCCTATTGAATTTTTGACTCAGTCTCACTTAATTCAATTTTATCCTAACAACGTGGCACATACAGAACAAGCAAACTGCTAACTGGAGTGAGGTACAGGCAATGCAGCAGGCTAGAGGTGGAGCGCCAAAGACCATGTCTCCCGCCGTTAGTCCCTTAATTTACCCACAGCATGGTGACATCATCATGTGATTGTGTCCCCACGTCCGTGGCATTTAAGGTGGTATTAGTGGTATGCCACAGGTGCCAACTTTGAAATGACCACAGTTGTGGGAAGCAAGAGCGATTGTAGTGATTAAAGAGCCCCTTCATCAAAATAGGCAAAGAACTTTCTTCAGACCCTCCTGCAGCATTCCCTGTGCTAGGTGTTAAGTCAGCACTGCTTGGTGACAAAAACAAGGAAATTAATGAGTTGATGTATCACCAGAGCTGTTTTATGCCTATATAGCAGAGTAAAAGTACCTTAAACTTTTTCTTCCAATAAATTTTCTGTTTTTCTCTTAAACTTGCAACTTTTTTTCTCATAAAATTGCTACTTTTTTAAATTGATTGGCTGCTTTTGTCATAAATTTTCAACCTTTTTTGAATAAATTTGTGACTTTTTCTTATAAATTTGTGACTTTTTAATACATTTGCACCATTTTTTTTGTAAATTTGTGACTTTTTTCTTATAAAATTAGAACTACATATCCTGATTCCCACATAAACAAGCTCGTAACAGTTTTCTTGTAAATTTGCAACATTTTTCTGTTGTTTTTCTTGTAAATTTGCAACTTTCTTGCTGTAAATTTCTGACTTTTTTCTTTTCTGTTCATTTAGACCATTATTAGCATTTTATTAACAATGTTAGCCATATTTTGAGCTAGCAATTTAAACACTTGCCCAGTAGCATACATATTCAGATGAGTCCTTGTTTTCAAACATTTCACACATTTGAGCTTCTTCAAAGTAATATGTAGTTTCAATTTTTTGCAGTATTGTTGATTTCAGCATGTTTATATGTGACAAAATATATAGTACATGTTTTGATGATAAATTACCCCCTAAAAGCTGCCTTGATCATAAATGCCTCTCTGCAGATGCACCATTTCAGCTTTTTCTATGCCTAACATTACCTGAACTATAGCATGTATCAAAACTGGGCATAAAACCCAAAATGGTAAGTCTAAACTTTCCGTCTTGCCCAAAAACATTTCACAACATAAGCAGTGGGGGAGCATAAAATGCAGCTCTAATGACCACCAGCTCTCCTGCTGAATAAACTCAATCAGTCATGATGGCTCCGGGCTCATGAAGCAACACTGAGATTGAGCAGCACATGTAGACATTACATGCACACAGTACAAAATTACCTCACTGCTCTCTTTATGCTTAATCCTCCTGTAGGTCCAGGAAGCTGATGTCAGAAACAAGCAGCTTAAAACACAAACCTTTCTGACCTCCCCTTGGCTCCACTTGGGTCCTCAGGATGGAAACTTATGGAGGGCAATTGCAAAGAAATACAATGACCTCTGGGAAAACAAAGTCAAGAGTGTCGTTTGACTATTAAAACAAAGCTGCAATTCATTTGAAGTGACTTCAAGCAGTGGTAGACCGTGTATTTTACAACTAGGCCTTCAGTGGTGATCTACCCAATTTAAGTGCAATCCATACCAAGCACCATAGAAATAGCCTATAGGGCCACCCACACAAAGCATGTTAAAAATTTTAACTATAAAATTACTAATTTAAAAAATCTTCACCGTTTTGTTGTGGAACTCTTGTTTCCCTTCACACTTGTTCATTGAGCTGCAGATCCACTCTTGTTTCCCCAAAGGTTTTTAAAAGGACAGTTTATTCTAAGTGTCTGGCTGTACTTAGGTGTCTCGCTGCTGCCTTGGTTAGACAGACAGCTCAGGTTTGCAAACCCTGTCTGGCTCCAGGTACCTACTCGATGAGTTGCAATCAACAGGCATTCCCAGCAAGATAATTTGCAGCACTCCTTGGAGCCTGTAATCCAAGGATACTGCTTGTTTGTCACGATCTGAGCACGGGGATTCTGCCGTGCTCTTGTCACTTTGTCTTTTTTCTATATTTGTATTGGATTGTATTTTTGAGTTCTCATTCCTGTTATTTTACTTTTGGTTGAATTTCACACATTCTATATTGCTTTTTAGTATGATTTATTTTCCTGTTCACGTTCATTGTTGAGTTTGTTATATACACATTTGGATTTACTTGTTTTTATTATATTCGTATCTTGTATTTTGTCTCTCTCTTTCTCCAGGGCTGCAGCTGTCAGTGGCACTTCCATGTTTTTTGCTGTATTGTGGGTGGTGCCCCTGTCAGCTGTCAGTCCCTTCTTCTCTCACTACTCCTAGCCGATTTCTGTTATTGTCACCGCCTGCCTGCTCGTGGTATCCACACCTGCCATCATTTGTGTTCAGTTGTCTCCAGCTTTATTTAAGGATTATGATTTCTCCCCTTTATTGCTGGAGTCTTAATGTATCATGTCAGAACCCTGTCCCCGTTCTGACATTTCCTATCTGAGTGTATCCTGTGTTCTCTGTGTCGTCTGTAAGTTTGCTTTGTACACCATTTGGATTTTGTGTTTGCGCACAGTTTGTTCGTTAATAAATTTCACAACTAGCAGTTCAGCACCTTTATTTATATAGCACTTTTTAAAACACACAGTTACAAAGTGCTGCACAAGCATAAAAAAGTTTTTCAAAATAAAACCAGACATTTCCAACACAACAAAACTGAGCACATCAAAAGAAACAGACCGAAACACAAACTCAGACTCATAACTGGACTCATTACAAACACACACACTGCATAATGTGTTTCAAAAGATGTTTAAAACAGTTCAGATTTTCAGTGCATCTGATTTGGGTAGCTGAAACCAGAGGGTAGGTGCAACAATGGAGAAGGCACGATCACCTCTTGTATTGTGAGTAGAATGTAATATAGATAAGAGACCAGTGTTTGAGGAGCGGAGCGGACGACACGTGGAGTACTGAACCAGGAGGTCAGAAATTTCAGCGGGGGTGAGATTGAGCAGTGCTTTAAATGTAATTATGAAAATTTTGAATTGAATCCTAAATTTTACTGGGAGCCAATAAGGGATGCAAGTAGGGGGGTAATGTGAGATTTGACGGCTGGTTCTAGTTAACCTGTTGAACTCTGTTCAACTTCCTTAAAAACGCCTAAAAATAACATGCCCAAAGTAAATCAAAAGCTGTTCTTCAACCCTTTGCAGCATCTTCATGGGGTTGGTCTCATTTAAAAGAAAACACTGATGAATTTTTTGGCAAAACAGTCATAATCTCTCTAAGTGCTCCTGCCACTGAGTAACAATCATCTAAACATACTGAATTTGAAGAAAATAAAGTTCGCCTGGGTGTTTTTTTTTTTTTAGATACAAATGCTTGCAAATAACATACAGCTGTGAGATACTTGCTGGAAAACACAACAGAAATGTAGAACTAAGTGTTTTCAAGCTCAGGTCAAAATTTTGTAACAATACCACAAAAAATGAATATATTACCCAGCTTTTTTCTCAGGTTGTAACAAGGCGTTCTTGAACTTTGCCAAACTGTGCCAAATGGCAAATGGCACAGTTTGGAAAACTGTGCTCCAGAGTTCACTATCTCAGCAGTTTGCACAGTAAAACCAAGGGGTAACAACCCAGACATACACGTCATTTTTTTTTCCAGGCAAAAATAGCCTACAGTGTAAGAAAAATTATGTGAAAAATTAATACATTTCACTTAAGTATACACAAAAACACCCCCCCCCTCCAATTTTTCCAGAGTTCACTATCTCACCAGTTTACACAGATACAGGTCAAATGGACCCCTGACCAAGTGCGCACCCCAAGTGGACCACGGAATCCAATCTGTACATGTACAGGTGCATTCTCCATCCAGTGATTTATAAATGCTGCCCCAGATGAAAACCAGTCTGTGGGACTATAATGTTCTGAATGAGGCTTTAGAAAATTATGAATCACTTTGTAAATCACTGGATTGAAAATGTACAGATTGAATACCGGTGTCCACCTGGGGTGCTCACAATAGTGTGCTCACATGGTCAGGGCTCCATTTCACCAGATCACATTTACACAGTAAAACAAAGGCACAATAACCCAGTCATACACAGCACAGTTCCTTTTTTTACAGGAAAAAATAGCCTACAGTGAAATAAAAATTATACTAAAAAATTATTAAATTTTTCTGCAATATACACAGTAACAAATAACCCCCCCACCCCACGGCACACACAAAAACGTCGCCATGCGGGACCCTTGTAATTACCAATTAGTGACCATTTTTATCGATAAAGAATAATTTAGATTATAAGACTTACCTGTCCAGAACTGCACTGTCGCTGGTATTGTCCACTGGCGTGTGACGATCGTCAGCTATTCCGTTGATGGAAACCTCCATTGTTTACTCCGACCCGGTCAAGCCATCTACGCTTTCATGCATGCCCTTTCGGTTTTTGTGAACCATTTTTCAAAACAAGTAAAATAATGGCTGTTACCCTGACCCTTCTGCACACTATCACAAAGGACTGCTCGTCACACAGCGGCGGAGTCAAGAGATTTTACGCACGGGAACGCATGGTATTTTACCGGAAATATAAACACTGAACCGTGCATGTAGGATGTCATTGAAGTCAGAAATTGATTGGCTAAATGACACGTCCATCGTCAGATTACTCAGCTTCAATTGGCTCGTTGAATTTGCGGTCGTTGATGGGCAGATACTTCTTGCTAGGTTTACGATCATTGGTTATTCAAGGTTTAAAAACCCAAATCAAGGCTCTTGTTGGTCGAATGAGATGTCAGTCTCATTCTAAACCAATCAAACACTCCTTTGGCTTTTTGTTTATGGCTGTGTCTGTACTGGAAGACCGGAAATACAGCTTTTTTTTTTCCAGTGCACACTGAGACGCACTAAGACGCAGAGACGTGACCGGCCGTGGAATCTCCCAAGTTCAACAGGTTAATAACCTGGCAGCTGAATTTTAGATTAATTGTAAACGATTTATTGCAGATTGACTGAGGCAGGTGTAAAGAGTTACAGTAATCTAAATGGGAGAAGATGACAGTGTGAATTAAGAGCTCGAGATACAGGCCTGCTAGCTTCAGGGTTGGCCAGCCTCGCTTCACAATGACCAGCTTTTCTTGAGAAGTCTGTTTGGAAAATGAATTTTTTAAAATATCAGCGACCAAATTATTTTCCTCTCCCCTGTCAGCCATTGTGGGTGGAAAAACAGCTATTTAAACAGATATTTTAACTGCTTAAGCAAGTCCTTGCACTGGCATTTTGCAAGCTAGGATGTGGGTTGCATGCATTGTGGGTAGAGGAGTCTAATCATCCAATCAAAAGACGTGAAAATGCCGACATTCTCGAATGCCTTCTATGCATACCCCTGGGCGTATAGAAGACATCTGATTGGTTAAAGCAACAGGATAAGTTTAACAGTTAATTTAACCTACAGAGCCGCACTGTTAATTCCTGAAGGACCAAAGCAGATTTGCTTACCCCTGGCAACACAGGGGACTGAAATATGATTGGACAAAAAAACTCTTAACATGCATTACACTGCTGGAAGGAGTGCAACTAAGAGAAAAGCTACAAAATGAAGAAAATAGACTACTGGGAATAATTTAATACATCCTCATGGAACAAATATGGAACAAATATAAGAATGTAGGTTAAAATGTAATTCTAATAGTGTTTAGGCCAGCAGAGAAGGCTGGCCCTAAGGATCCACCACTGATTTCAAGTATGCAGTCATTAGAAATCACTCTAGGGGCAGTATCAAGGAAAAATGGGTTTGATTGGCAAGAATAATATTAGAGATAAGATACACTATTTGATGAATTCTAAAACATACTTTCTGGGGTCCTTTCAAGTGAAACTTCATTTTTTTTTTCTTAAAGGGGACATTACATATAACACAGGGTTACAAAAATAATTTTTTTTGTAAGTTGTCTGTTTTTTTTCAACTGATTTAACCCCTTGCACTCCGGTCAATTTCCCTAAAAACGCCAAAAAATAACGTGCCCAAAGTAAATCAAAAGCTGTTCTTCAACCCTTTGCAGCATCTTCATGGGGTTGGTCTCATTTAAAAGAAAACACTTTGAATTTTTTGGCAAAACAGTCATAATCTCTCTAAGTGCTCCGGCCACTGAGTTACAGTCATCTAAACATAATGAACTTGAAGAAAATAAATTTGGCCTGGGTGTTTTTTTGGATACAAATGCTTGCAAATAACACACAGCTTCAGATCCGGGCTGGAAAATGCAACAGAAATGTAGAACCAAGTGTTATCCAGCTGAGGTCCAAATTTTGTAACAATACCACAAAAAATGAATATATTACACAGCTTTTTCCTCAAGATAGTCCCAGGCGTTTTTGAACTGTGCCAAATTGTGCCAAATGGCACAGTTTGGAAAAATGTCTAACTTTTGAATGATTCAATGTAGAAGCTTCATCTTGGGCTCTAATGAAAGGTGACACTCAGGGCTGTGTGTGTGTGTGTGTGTGTGTGGGTTGCCCCCCCCCCCCACTACAGAGGACGGACATCGTCCGTTGCGCCGCAGTCCGTCATGCAGCGATGACGCACAGCTGCAATTTACCCATCGGTCAAAAGTCATTTTGATTACAATTTTCAGGGATAAAGAATAATTTAGCTTATAACACTTACCTCTTCACAGCAGAAGTGGAGCTGGCGAACTTCTTCCTCATTGTCAGACGAACGCGACGCTGGTCTCGCGACCCGATCAAAACATAATTCCATTATTGTGGTTTTGCGCTTCCATGATTGCGGTTTTGGCGAACGATTTTTCAAAACAAATAACAGTAGTAATTAAAAAAAGACTGGCGAACGCGTGTGTGTCACTCAGCCTTCGTCGTCGGCCTCCGTCGGTCTATGATGACCATGGAAGAGAATCCTAAACGTCTACTCTGCTGGAATAAAAACAAAAAAAGCACCGCCTGTGGCTGAACAGGCCGATGCGCGAATGGCAGTCCCTGTCACACAGGTCACACTTGTGGATGGTCTCCGTGCTGCTGGGTCTGTGGGGTTCTTCCTGCGGGTCCTTTTTTCCATCTGCTGCAGCAGTCAGTCTCTCTTCACCCAGCCTTACACAAAACAGCTTGCGAACTCCTGTGCTTCAATTGGCTCGCTGCATTCACAGCGTTGGTAGGCGGGTCCTTCTTGCTAGGTTTTCAGTCATTGGTTCTTCAAGGTTTCAGAAACCCAATTCAAGGCTCTTATTAGTCGAATGAGAGGTCAATCATATCCTATCTGTTCGCGGCTGTGTCTGTAGTGGGAGAACGGAAATGCAGCTTTTTTTTCCAGTTCGCTCTTAGGACGCAGCGCCCTCGTGCGTCCTAGAGTGCACAAGAGCGCCCTCGTGCGCTGTAGGAGGCAGAGACCTGCCCATCCGCGGTACACCGGAGTGCAAGAGGTTAAGACAATTTTGCACCGCTGAATCTGAAAATGACATGTTTCTCTCGATCAGGTGCTAAGTAAAAACCTGTACTTAGTACTGTGCATGTACTTACCTTTATATAAAGGCAAGGGGTTACCTTTATATAAAGATACCTTTATATAAAGGTAAGTACATGTGAATTGTACATGTAAGTACATGTAAATTGAATGTTGTCATCATTGTTCAAAATTCAGAGAATTTCAAGACATAAAAAAGTATTTATAGTAATAAAGATCCGTTAAGAGTGTAAGATTTATAGACCAATTAGTCTTATAAACTGTGATTGTAAAATTCTCTCCAAAATTTTGGCATTAAGATTAGATAAAGTAATGATATCTCTTATAAATCCTGATCAGGTGGGTTTTATTCGTTCCAGGGGTGCGGCAGACAATATCAGGCGATTTATTGATATCATATGGTCAGTTCAAAATGATCCCTCACTTGCACACCTCTCTCCACTAGCAGCCCTCTCCCTGGATGCTGAAAAAGCATTTGACAGGGTTGAGTGGCAGTATCTCTTTGCGACTCTGGAGACTTTTGGTTTTGGTTCAAAGTTTCTTTCTTGGATTAAATTACTATATAATGAACCTAGAGCTTCAGTGATATCAAATCGAGTTACATCACAGCCTTTTACACTCTATAGGGGTACGCGCCAGGGCTCCTCTTTAAGTCCCCTGCTTTTCGCTTTGGCATTAGAACCATTAGCTGTTGCTATCCGCAAAGACGGCAGTTTTCCAGGTATTCAGGTCCATGGCAGTACCCATGAGATAATGTTGTATGCTGATGATGCATTGGTACTGATTACACAACCTCAAAAATCAATTCCAGCTCTCCTTAAAATTATTAACCAATTTTCACGTTTGTCTGGTTATAGAGTTAACTGGATAAAATCAGAAATTCTCCCTCTAACATCTTATTGCCCTAAAACACTGTTTATATTTGGTCAAAACATAGGCTTCTCTTGGCCAAAATTAGGAATTAAATATCTTGGCATCCTGTTTCCTCACACTTTATCGGATCTGATTCAGATTAATTTTGAGCCTTTGCTCGAAAAATTTAAAATAGACATAGAAAGGTGGTCACCTCTTTTTTTGTCTCTGGGGCAAGGTCAATGTTATTAAGATGATTTGTGCACCCCGATTTAATTACCTTCTGCAATCTCTTCCTCTTAAGATCCCAGTTGGTTATTTTCGACAATTTGATAGGTTGTGCAACAAGTTTTTATAGAATGGTAAGCGCCCTAGATTAAAGTTGAAAAGATTACAGAAGTCTACAGATTCAGGAGGTTTGGGGGTCCCAAATTTAGTTTTATATCATTACGCTTTTAGTCTTAGACATTTGATTCATTGGGCTCTCCCCCCTGAGAGAGATCCCCCTTGATTTTATTTGGAGAGTTACCTGAGCAGCCCTCTTCCCTTAGTACATCTAATCACAATCAAACTTTCTTCTGAATTTCAGTCGCATCCTATTGTATCCTTTTTATAATACGTTTGGAAGAGAGTTGCTTCTATACTAGAGTTTAACTCTCATCTTCATTCTATGGCTTCTATTTGGCTTAACCCAAGACTCCATATTGGAAAATTCCCATTTTTGTGGAAAATCTGGGTGAAAAAGGACATCTTGATGTTAAAAGATCTATATGAAGGGGGAGCTCTCAAATCATTTGATGTTCTACGGGCACAGTATGGACTACCACAGAATCAGTTTTGGAAATATTTACAACTTCGACATCTGCTGTGTCAAGTCTTTGGATCTACAACTACCCCTCCTCCTGATGTAGACTGGCTCATCCAGGCTTTGAATTCCTGTGGTAAAAGATCTAAGGCCTCAAATTTCTATTTAATGCTCCTTAAGAGCTCAAATAAAGATTCTTCATTCCTTAAACACGTATGGGGAAAAAGATCTGAATTCACAATTTACTGATGTTGAATGGGCAAATATTTTAAAGAATGGGAAGAAAGTGTCTAGGGAATTGAAAACCAGACTTATTCAATTTAAAATTTTGAATCGATTTTACTGGACACCTCGTAAAATGTTGAGAGCAAATCTCATTCATTCTTCAAGCTGCTGGAGATGTCTACAGGGGGAGGGGACATTAATCCATATGATCTGGAGTTGTCCGGTAATACAGGACTTTTGGTTGCAGATCCATAGACATATTATGACAATTGTTAAGCAAGAAGTGTCATTTACTCAGAGACTTTTTGTCCTTGGGGATCCATCAACGATTCAGGACCCAATCTCTGATGCCGAGTGGATTCAGACTGCTCTGATGGTGGGCCGAAAGTTGATCACTTCTTACTGGAAATATTCCTCTGCCCCACCCGTAGCTCAATGGCTCAGGGAGTTGGGCAAGCTTGCTGCACTAGAATGCCTTTCATATAAACTTCTGGACAGGATGGACAGCTTCTACAATAAGTGGGGATCCTATCTTACCTTTATAGGTGTAGTAGATTAAGTCAATCATCTTAAGAGTATTAGGGTGGAAATGGAATGTTTTATCCTCTCACTGGGTATATTTGTTTTTTTGTGTTTTTTTTTTGTTTGTTTTGGGGTTTTTTTTTGTTTGCTTTATTTTCAAAATTGAAAACCCAATAAAATTCAAATTACAAAAAAAAAGTATTTTGCATCATATAAAGCGAAAATACCCGTACATGTAAACAAAAATGTATAAAACATGTGGCCATAATTCAAAAAGTTGACCTGATTGAACAAAACCTATGTGATTTTTGGATTCAGCACTTCAAAATTGTCCTAAATGTCATGCACTGGCCCTCACGAGCCAGCATAAGACGCACACAACGTCACCAGTGAGTTTTTCAGTGAGTTTATTACGGTGAAAAAGGTGTTAACACAAGCTGCTGAGATAATGACAGGGGTCTTTGCAGAACAGGAAGCATAGGGCTATACAGCACACTATAGGTCCACAGCAGGAGACAGTCACACACAGTCAGGCTTGGTAATAATTAGCACACGGGCTGCCAAGGCAGGGACTTACAGAACAATCAACACCGGAGGGAATAAGGCTAATGAGCTCACTTACTGGTCCCGGTGAAAGACGGTCAAGCCCAAGGCAGCCGAGGTGTGAATACCGTCCAGGCATCCGCAACGTGACGATGGGTGAACAGATTAGCGGTCAGGTTCGTGACCAGATGCGATCAGACACTGCTGCGTCATCATGACGCTAGCAGTCACCTTAAATAACCCAGGTACTGATGACAGATGACACACAGCTGACCGACCATTGACAGGCGGAAACCCCCTCCGAGCACTTTCACAATAAGAGCCCGGAGAGGCCAAAATACCGCCCGCAGCTGTCAAGGCCGGCAGCGAGACATAACTTTAACCCGAGCGCGATCAGAACCGACGCTCGGGTCATAACACTAAATCAGCTAAAAAACTTAAGACAGTAAATTTGGTGTTGATCAGTGTAATGTTCAGCCAGAATTAACAAAATGCAGCTTGTGTTTCTTATCAGCACCAATATGGCATCTGCACTTGGCCACCTAACACTAGCCTGGTGGCTAGCGATGAGCACTCTAGCCAATTATATCTCTATGGTTAGCACCACCAAGGTGGCGAGTTGAAGCTAGCAGTTTAACCACTCATTCACAAATGTTTCTGTGCTTATTGTTCTCCAAGGGCCATTCATATCCCATGACCACTGAAACCACACACCGCTGACCACCAGTGATGCATTATTTAATTCATTCTGAGACAAATTTACATTCAGTGGTTCGGGGTACATCCAAGCTAGCCAGCTAATAGCAGCAATAACGACGTGTGAGAGCTTTAAAGAGACATGCACAGAAACCAGGCATTCTCAGAAAGGCTGTAAAAAACAATGTTTCTACAAGAATTAAATAATTAAAGAAAATTGATTAAAAAATGTCACTAAGATTTCATCAAGACGTGTGAGTTGTTAAAATGTGGAAAAATTGCAATTAATGGCCCCTTTAACCCTCATCCTACCAACATATTTTACATACAAATAGTACCAACTGGGGTCCGTTTGGACCCCACACAAAATTTAACTGTTAATTGGATTATTAAGCAATACCAAAGTATTTTTTTCACTTAAAATGTTTTATTTGGTTAAAACAAAGAGTTGTGCTTGAAACATGATCCAAAAATCCCGGAATGGGGCTAGCACGAGTAGCCCGGTTGTAATGTGTTTTTCAACCAGTGTGCCCTGGTGCGTTCAGGTTTTTGTGGGAAATTATCTAATTTCACTTCTTAATTGGTACAAGAAATGCAAATACTTTGCCATTGTTGTGCATGTGTTCTGTAGGCCCTACAGAACACATGCACATGTGTTTGCATGCTAAAAATATAAATTTCCCTATCACTAAAACGTGTACTGAAATAGCAGTTTGTCATCTATTTGGGGCATTTTAAAGCATCAGCATCCATGAAATTCTTTATTCTCTAAATGCATTTTCAATTTAGCAAAATGAGAGTGAAATCCAAAAAAACTTATTGACGCCTCTGGCTGTTAAGTGACTGGTTCTCAAGCATTCTGCTGATGGTATATACCTTTATTGTTTTCCATTTTACAACTAGTATGGAGTTTTATTAAGATATATGTTTTTGAGTTATTTGTAGGGTAATTAGAGCCCATGTGTTATGTACATATACAAACCTGGTGATGAATGAGGTGGAGATGGTGGCAGCGTTGAACACAGCTTTATTATAGAACTATGTACAGTAAGTGTGGCAGTACACGGCAAGCACCTGCGGGGACATCTGGCACAAAAGAAGTGCCCTGGCAGCTCGCCCTGCTATATAGGGCAGTGCAGTGACACAACAGGAAGTCGGCGTCACCACACTGCACTTCACAAAAGTGCATCATATTCCCCCTTTAGAAAGTCCAAAACCATTCAAACAATTCAAACCCACCCCAATTTGGAACCTGAATCACACTCTAAAATAACGAAAACTAAGGTACTTAAATGGGGCAGCGTGGTGGCACAGTGGTTAGCACTGCAGCAGCACAGCAACTCACCCTTGGCCATGGGATCCCTGGTTCGATCCCAGCCCCTGACCAACGGTGATCTGTTGCATGTTCTCCCCATGTCTGCGTGGGTTTTTTCCGGGATTTCTCCAGTTTCCTCCCAAATGCCAAAAACATGCAAGTTAGGTTAATTGGCATCAAACTGATGATTCTAAATTGTCCTTAGGTATGACTGTGAGAGTGAATGGTTGTCTGTCTCTCTGTGTTGGCCCTGCGATGGACTGGCGATCTGTCCAGGGTGTACCCTGCCTCTCGCCCAAAGATGCTGGGATAGGCTCCAGCTCCCCCACGACCCGAAAAGGATTAAGTGGAAGAAGATGAATGAATGAATGAATGAATGAATGAAGGTACTTAAATGGCCTAACACACTCACACAAAACAACCTAAAATAGTTGGTGGATGGACTACCACACAACTCGCACGACACGGTGGATTATTCTGTCACTGGATCCTGGGTTCTATCCCAGCCCCCGACCAACAACAGTGATCTGTGTGGAGTTTGCATGTTCTCCCCGTGTTTGCGTGGGTTTACTCCAGGATTTCTCCGGTTTCCTCCCACATGCCAAAAACATGCAAGTTAGGTTAATTGGCATCAAACTGGGGATTCTAAATTGTCCTTAGGTATGACTGTGACAGTGAATGGTTGTCTGTCTCTCTGTGTTGGCCGTGCGATGGACAGGCGATCTGTCCAGGGTGTACCCTGCCTCTCGCCCAAAAGATGCTGGAATAGGCTCCAGCCCCCCCGCGACCTGAAAAGGATTAAGCTGAAGATGATGAATGAATATCTGCCATGCTCCTAAACTACACATCATAAAACACTATAACATCAGAACTATAAAAGTGCTACCGCACAGTCACTTGGGTCGGAAAGGTGGAACCGGCATGAGGGGCCCAGGGCAGCCCCTCAGCAGGCGCGCCCCTGGAGGCAGCAGGCCCCTGGAGTGATGATCTTCTGGACGATAGAGCCTGGATCCCACACCGCCATCACCAACTCCTGTCCAGCCTCGCCACCTGGAGCATCCTCCTGGACATGCTGTAGCTGGTTGGCATGTCTCATCAAACCGTTGGACAACTGGAAGCACGCCGCTCCCAACTTTGCCACTATCTGCAGATGCGCTTGATGTTTCACTGGCTGTCGTCTGGCCCATCTTCACCATGGTCGTTCATCGCCCCAAACCCGAACCAAGTCCAAAACCTGAAGTGGAATCTTACTCGGCCTGATGAGCTGCTGCTGAGCATGCGGTAACTCCATGCTCGTCAGTCTGGCCCTGTCCTCTTCTATAAACGTTGTGGTGTTCACCGTCGTAGCTGCAGACCTCCCATCCAACTGCGGCCAAGTACCGGAGGCATCTGGGGCTAGCATGGTGTTGTTCATCGGCATGGGTACCGACACTGAACGAGAACTGGCCAACTTGAAAGCAAGGGTGTCCATTAGCTCTTTGTACAATTCATTTCCAGTGTTGTCTGTCGGGGGTGGGTGGGGTGAGTTCTCCCGTGGGTTCCCCGGGTAAGACAAACGGCACACCCCTGGTGTAGTGATTCAAGCGTTCACATCTACTTCGTTTTCCTCTTGCCAGGCACTCTTTCACTTTATGGCGGTGTATCGCAGTCCGACAACCCCTGCAATGGAAGTTTCCCGGGGTAGGCCTTCGGCTGGCAGCATTGGTTTCCCAATAATCTTCATCCAAGCTATCCTCGCTATCAGGGTCCGCAACATTAGCTGAGGCAGGTGGTTCCGGCTGCTTCTGTAACTGGCACCAGTTTAGCTCCAGAGCTAGCTTATCGAAGGCCTCCAACCGGAGAGCTAGCTCAATGGCTCTAGCTAATGTCAAGTCATTAGGCACCATTAATATCCTAGCACGCAGCTCAGCATTGCACGTGTGCTCTGCCAGTTGGTCACGTACCATCTCGTCTTCAAGTGGCCCAAAATGACACTCGCTAGCTAGCTACTTCAAGTCAATGACATACTGGTGGATAGGCTCACCGACACGGTGGTGTCTCCGGCAAAAGCGAGTTCTCCGAACAGTCATGCTGTCTGGGGTGGAGAAATGTTTAGCTAGCAGCTCCACAACATTCTCATACGAGTCCGATGCGTTGAGCATCTTTAGGACCCTCTGGCCCTCAATACCCAGGTTGTGGATGAGAAGCACACGTGCCCTCACCTTGTCAAGCTTCCCGAGGTTCAGTGCCGTAATATATGTTTGATAGGCCTCCAACCAATGCGGCCATGGCACCGGTGGCTCGCCCGGAAGCTCGAGGAAGGGATGGAGTGGTGTGATGCACACCTCCATATGTTAATCCTTAGTCGCCAAATGTTATATATGCAAACCTCGTGATGAATGAGGCAGAGACGGTGGTAGCATCGAACACAGCTTTATTACAGAACTATGTACAATAAGTATGGCAGTACACGGCAAGCACCTGCAGGGACATCTGGCACAGGAAGAAGTGCCCTAGCGGCTCGCCCCGCTAAATAGGGCAGTGCGGTGACGCAACAGGAAGTCGGCGTCACCACAGTGCACTTCACAATAAATGCCGCCATCACACCATGCAGGTGTATTTGTAATAAATGCTTAGTAAGTTGAGAAAACAACACAATATGCTGAGCAATATGGTGACTCACTCCAATAAGCCTTCTCGGCACGATAGTGCTTCATGTGACATATCTAAACAACAGAGGCTGCCAAAGGTTTCAAGGTGAGGGCACTAGAAAAGTCAGGCCGGCAGTGTATATAAGAGTCTGAGAATAAATAGGAGTGAGAGGGGGAGTCAGCTTTGATTTGAGCAAGATTTGAGTTGTTAATTTACTTCAATAAAAAGTGTACTGTAAAATGTAACTTATTGCGCTTTAAAGCCTAAGATTTTTTTAGAGCCACAAATTGTTTAAAATGTCTCTTTCCAGCATTTCCTGTTTTAGACACTTTAATTTTAAGGTAAATTCTTAAATTACTGCCAGCACATTATGGCAGTGAAACAGATACCTATGAAACTAAACAGGACAGAGCATACATAATAGTTTTTGTGGGAAATCTATCTTGTAACCTAAATGTATTAATCAACGGCTTTCAAGCTGCATCAAAATGCTCACATGTCGGTGACAAAATTGATTAGGGGGCAAAAAGCCTCATGGCGCCTCTCTGAAGTCCTCAAAAAAATTCTCAGGTTTTCCAGAAATACCACCACTTCGAGAGACCATAAACAAAAAGGTTTGGAGCTCTAAAAACAACAGCAAGTCAGAGGAAGAGTAATGTTTCTGTCCTGGGGATGTTTGTGTTGTGCTCTCAGGGAAGGATTAGCTCAGAGGATGTATTAGGTTTGTCGGTGTGTACACCAGGCCCCTTGGGTGGAGTTCTCCTGCTCCTATCTCAGAGAGATCTTTCCCAGTGCTGTCAGACTCTGGTGCCAGGGAGTCCAGCAGCCTCTGTGGGACCAGGAGACAGACAGTGGGGACAGATGGGGAAGAATTAAACTGGCAAATGTTTAAAGACACTGTGTCTGTGGGGGTGAGGATGTTATGGGTTTGTCAGTGCTCTTATGTTCATCCTTTGTGTCTCAGGCAAAGGTGAACTTAACCATTAGGCGAAGGTAGGCAATTGCCTTGTGCCCCGAAATTACAAGGACCCAAGAAAACTATGGTTATAAAGGTTATTTTCTTACACAATGTCTATAGATCCTTAAAAAGTCTAAAATTTGTCATCCAAAATGAAGGCCTAAGCTGTCTTTAAAAATTATAATTTATCCTTAAATCTGCCTTTCACAGGTCTTAAGATATGTACAGATAATCACCACAGAAAGGTTTTCTTTTTCTTGTGCAGCAGCCCGTGTAGGTAGTTTGCGGTGTCTCTGTGTTAGTGATGGGATCCACAGTTCACTAAAACCTACTGAGGGGGCGGTCAGATTCCACGAATAGTTTGGTTCGTTTGGTGCAGTCAGAACATTCGTTGGAACTCTGGTGCGCACCAAACAAGCGAAGTCTGGCCCCCCTGAAAACAAGGATATCTGTTCACTTGCAAACAAAGTCCGGTGCACTCTGCTTGCAGTGTGAATCCAAATGGACTATCCAGCAAAACTAAAGGGCTGAAGTACCCCTCGGCATTTGTGTAACCATAGCAACACGTAGTATGAGAAGAGGAAGTGGCATTTACTGTAGTACATTTTGGGTAGAAAATAATAAGACAACCGCACAAATCCAAGAAATGCTTTACCAGAGAAAGCCAAGGAGAAAAGTTAAAAAATGTCTTGTTTGTGGCAGACAAACTACCCGGCTGAAGGGAACGGATCTCTGTTTTCGGTCCTGGCCAATTAATGTGCCTGATTTTTCTTCTTCGCTGAGATTTTTTGATCCTGGTCAGTAGTAGTTTTGGCTACAGTGCTCCAAATGAGCAGTTGTTGTAACTGGGTGACGTTGTCCAGGCAGTTTGGTCCGCTGCATTGTGAATGCAAACCTAATCAAATAAAGGTGTGAAAATTCTTGGCATTCCCTGCCCAGTCAAACCGAGACCCCCAGACTATCCTGGTCTGAATGCAGCCTAAGTCACTTCCAGTTCATTCGCTGTTCAAAAAAATTTGTATACCAAATCACTCAGTGCTGTACTGGAGCTCCAACTGCGTACCACTCACTGAACTGAGCTGGGCAGAGATAGCTGGATGGAGTAGTTGGGGCTCGTTCACTGCTCTCCAGTATATCACTGATCTGAAAGTCGGCTGAATAGAGCAGGCGAGACTGGTTTGCTGCTTAGGTGGATGATTCAGTTGGCTACAGTTCCAGTAAGGGATTCAGTATAGGTACGTTCACCTGTAAAAACTAGTACATTTGAACGAATCATTCACAAATGTTACAGCACTCCTTCAGAGAGACTCTTCCCAGATACAGTTGCTGTCATTGGCACTTCTTTTGCAGTGATGAACATGAATTTCATTAAACGTTACTATCATTCTTATTTTGTGTAAATTCAAAGGATTCAAGGATTCAAAGATTTTATTTGTCAATACCACTATATGTACAGGATATACAGGAGAATTAAATGGTGTTTCTCTCTCTCTCTTCAGTGGTGAGCACAATATAAAAAAAGAAAAGGATTAAGGCTGGAAAAACAACAGCAGTCCATGTACAGTAATGCTACCTGTAGTGTAAATGGCGACAAAAGATAAGACCCAGACCTGCCATAGTGCAAATAAAGATAAACAACAAAATGATGAGATCCAGCAATCCTATATACAGAAAAGTAGAGCAGTAATACTCACAGTAGCAAGTTCAATGCGGTAGTGTAGGTGCAGACAGTTACAGATAGGACTGGACATTTTTTTTTTTTTTTTTTTGTTACTTATTTGTACCCGTAAGTAGACTTGGTTTGCAGTCTGGTGACAAGCCACCGGCTGCTGGTCGCTGCGTGCGCGAGCGCCCTAAACCTACATGTTTTTGGTGTGCGGGAGGAAACCGGAGAAATCCCGGAGTAAACCTGCGCAACACGGGGAGAACATGCAAACTCCACACAGCTCACTGTTGGTCGGGGGCTGGGATCGAACCCACGATCTCATGATCCCCGCGGTCCCCCGGCCGAGGGTAAAACTGTGCTGCCACAGTGCTAAACCACTGCGCCACCGTGCAGCCTAATGATCAGTATTGCAATGACAGACAGCAGCAGATATGGCATTTGTGCCAACGGTTGCAGTAAAGTGCAGAGACATATAGTTCATGTCACCAAATTAAACTTGTCAATCTTGATCCTGCTCCTCTTCTTTCTTGCCAAGATTTTTGAGCCAGTCGTAATAACAAAATATCAATATGGGACTCTTCGGAGGCCCTGTAATTACCTCTGCCAAGGAGGTAATGTGATCGGGGTGGTTTGTCTGTTTGCTTGTTTGTTTGTTAGCAGGGTTACACAGCGGAGGTAGCTCTTGGGTGAGGGATGAACCCATTAAATGTTGGTGATGATCTGAGAGTGCATACCTCCACCAAGGACCTTGTATTTGTGCAGCAGGATTACACAAAAACTACTAGATGAACTTGGATGAAATTTTCACCAGAGTTAGTCCTTGGGCTAGCGACGAACCCATTACATTTTGGTGATGATCGGAGAATGCATACCTCTGCCAAGGCTCTTATCTTCTCACAGCATCGGTTCGGTGCAGAGGCGTACCGAGGTTCTACATGGACCATGTTGAGTGGCAGACATGAAGTGTAACTGCCTTGCGCCGGACATGTAAACAAAGAGTTCAGCCCAGGGAACGTCTGTACAGAGAAGCCAGAGCTTGAAGACAGACCAAGGCAAGTGAATAAGATGAAAACAGCATCAGATATGCTTTTGGCAGTATGTTGAACTTGTTAACTTATTTGAAATGGCACCAGGTGAACGTGCAGCACGAAAAAAAAAGACTTAACACTGTACAAGCACAGCTTCCAGTGGCATTTAGAAAGCCTTTCTGGGGCTTTTCAGATCAAGCCAAAACAATAACAAATGCCATTGTTGTTTTTATAGCAGTGGATCTAAAGCCACATTCAGTTGTTGATAACATCGGGTTTAAACACATGCTGAAGATAACACAGGGTTACAAAAATAATTTTTTTAAAGTTGTCTGTGTTTTTTCAATTGATTTAAGACAATTTTGCACCGCTGAATCCGAAAATGACATGTTTCTCTCGATCAGGTGCTAAGTAAAAACCTGTACTTACTTCGTACTGTGCATGTACTTACCTTTATATAAAGGTAAGTACATGTACAGTACAGTTAAGTACATGTACTTACATGCCGGTACAAGTACAGCCGGTACAAGTACAGTACAGGTAAGTACATGTACTTACCTTTATATAAAGGTAAGTACAAGCAAATTGGATGTTACGTCATCATTGTTCAAAATTCAGAGAATTTTAAGAAAGAATTTTGCATCATATAAAGCGAAAATACCCATACATGTAAACAAAAACGTATAAAACAACATGTGGCCATAATTCAAAAAGTTGACCTGATTGAGCAAAACCAATGTTATTTTTGGATTCAGCACATCAAAATTGTCCTAAATCAGCTAAAAAAAAAACTTAATAAATTTGGTGTTGACCAGTGTTAATTGGCCCCAGTGTGAAGTTCCTTGCTGTGCCCACTTCAGCCAGAAAATACCATCCTTTTAGGAAAAAGCTAAATCTGTTAATGCTGCACTTTAGGGCCTGTGTTTTTCAAGGGTGCTCTGGTATGTTCAGGTTTCTGTGAGAAATTAATTATCAAATTTCACTTGTTAATTGTCCAAAAAATGGAGATAATTTGCTGTTACGCATGGGTGCCTTCAGAACCTATACACAACAGTGACAAATTATTTGCATTTTTTGACCAATTAACAAGTGAAATTTGATAATTAATTTCCCACAGAAACCTGAATATACCAGAGCATCCTGGTTAAAAACACTGCTTCAGGCAATAAGGAATTTTAATTTCCTAAAAATACAAGAATAATTCAGACTATTCAAACTTCTATTGTTGCACTTGTCTGCATCGTTAATTTGCTAAAAAGAAGAGTTTGTTTTATTGTATACATTTTATTTATTCAAAAATTGACTGCTGGCAGTTTGCAGTTTTTTGTTGTTTTTTTTTGTCAAACCTGTTCTCACTTATACAAAAGCAGTTTTTTGTTTTGCTTTTTGTTTCCTTACTGTACTGAAAATGAATCAAACCGTGGCCTTGAAACCAAGGTACGTACTGAACCGTGATTTTATTGTACAGTTACACCCCTGTCTAAAACTGCTGGATTGACTTTGATGTACCAGAACAGGCTCATGGCCTACACACGAACCTATTACATTTTGGAGGTGATCCATCAGGGATGGAAGGAGCCTTGTCAGAGGTATGTGCTCTCTGAGTGCTTTTCTAGTTGGAATGAGTACACTTTTAATCCTTTAATGAGGATCCATTTAAAGGCAAGTTTAGTTCCAGGAAATGAGGCAATTACAGCTCCAATAGCGTATCTTGAAGTTGCTGCAGTTTAAAAGCTCGTAGTTGGATCTCAGGATTGAGCTGACGGTCCACCATACCATAGGTTCACATCATAACATGTGTTCAAAGGCAGAAGCCTACCTTACCTAAGGGTGAAAAAGTTAATTAGTCCACCAAAGGTTAACCCACCTTGATGATAAAGGATTGTAAATGGACAACAAGCATTCCAGGGTAAATAGATAATTCTGGCCTTGGCCTAGTAGGGCCATAACAGAAAATGAAAAATAAAATTGTTGAAAATTCTTTAGCTATATCTGAAACAAAATACCCAAATTTTTGCTTCAGCAATCACCCAGGCGGCACTCCGCTTGGCCTGCCAGTACACCTCAGCTGCTTCGGGAGTCCCACAAGCCAACCAAGCTTGATAGGACTCCTTCTTCAGCTTAATGGACCACCTCACCACTGGTGCCCACAACTTGGCTCGGGGGTTGCCACCAAGAGATGCCCCGACGACCTTGCGGCCACAGCTCTGGGCAGCCACTTCAACAATGGCGGTGAAGAACATGGCCCATTCAGACTTCATGTCTCCAGACTCCCTCGGAATGTGGTTGAAGTTCTTCCGGAGGTGGGAGTTGAAGACCTCCTTGACAGGGGCCTCAGCCAGACATTCCCAGCACACCCTCGCTATATGTTTGGGTCTACTGGGTCTGAATGGCATCCTCTCCTGCCATTGGATCCAACTCACCACCAGGTGGTGATCAGTTGACAGCTCTGCACCTCTCTTTACCCGAGTGTCCAAGACATACGGTCGCAGGTCTGATGACACGATAACAAAATCGATCATCGACCTGCGACCTAGGGTGTCCTGGTGCCAGGTGCACATATGGACACCCTTATGCTTGAGCATGGTGTTCGTTATAGACAAACAGTGGTTGGCACAGAAGTCCAATAACTGAACACCACTCGGGTTCAGATTGGGCAGGCTGTTCCTTCCAATCACCCCCCTTCAGGTTTCACTGTCGTTGCCCACGTGTGCATTGAAGTCCCCCAGTAGGACAATGGAGTCTCCAAGAAGAGCACTCTCCAGCACCCCAGTCAGAGACTCCAAAAATGGTGGGTACTCTGAAGCATCATTTGGTGCATAGGCACACATGATGGTCAGGACCTGTTTCCCAACCCAAAGGCACGGGGAAACAACCCTTTCATCCACCGGGGAAAACTCCAATATAGAGGCAGCAAGGTGGGGGATACAAGAATACCCACCCCTTCTCATCGCCTCTCACCTGGGGCAACCCCGGAGTAGGCCAAGCTCCAGCCCCTCTCTAGGAGGCTGGTTCCGGAACCGGAGCTGTGTGTTGAGATGAAGCCGACTATATCTAGCCAGTATCTCTCAACCTCATACACCAGCTCAGGCTCCTTCCCCACCAGAGAGGGACATTCCACGTCCCAAAAGCCAGTTTAGGAAGCTTGGAATCAGACCGCCAAGGTCTCCGCCTTTGACCGCCACCTGGTCCACATAGCACCGGACCCCCATGGTCCCTCCTGCAGGTGGTGAGCCCACTGGAGGGTGGACCCATGTAACTCCTTCAGGCTGAGCCTGGCCGGGTCCCATGGGCGGAAACCTGGCAACCAGACGCTGACCATCGAGCCCCTCTCCAGGCCTGGCTCCAGGGTGGGGCCCCGGTAACCCCATACCGGGCGGGGTACACTGAATCCTTGTTCTAGCATTCATCATGAGAGTCTGTTGGATCGTTCTTAGTCTGGCCCTATAATAATAATAATAAAATAACAGTTTATTATTATTATTACGATTATTGTCACAATTGTCATGGTCTTGCCTCCCCTGTTCCTCTGTGCATGTTTCATGTGTACCCCCTGTCTGCCATTGTCTGTGCAGTCCTGCCTGTACCTGCAGCCACTTCCCTGCTGTCTCTGTTTGCCCCTAATTGTATCCACCTGTTCTGTGTTGTATTGATTATTTGTTGTCAATACATGCCTGCGTCAGTCTTCCATCAGTTGTGGCTCCTTGTCGGTGTTTTGTGTGTTACGATGCTTCCTGTCTTGTATTTTCCTGTGAATTTCTGGTGTGCCTAATCCTGCCTTGTCGAGTCCAGTGTTATTTTGTGTTTCCAGCTCATTAGCTGTACCTTTACTTTGTATTTAATAAATCCTGCAAACTGTCAGTCCAGCATTTGGGTCCTGAATTTCACTCCAGAGGGGCTCAACCTTTGACATTAGGACACCACCAGTTAAGGACCCAGTGTGACTCTCAGTTGTGCTCAGTTATGGCCGGGTGTGAAACAGCTGAAGGGGTTGATTGCTGCCGCCCATCGGTCCACCGACCCCTGTAAAGGATGGTCTGTGGATAGCAGCAGCTCTGGAGCTGGAGCACACCCTGCATCTGAGTGTGTTCCTGTGGCTATAGGAGCTCTCCATCTGCGGGGCCCCACAGTCTGCTTCACCACCCAGGACCGCAGTGGATAGCACGGAGTGCATCAGTGCCATTCCTCCAGACTCTTCACACCACCCCCGGCTCCTAGCTGCCATAGCTCTTCACCGGACAATCTCTGCAGTCGACCAGAGGGAGTCGTTCGGCGCTTCAGCGGCTGCAGAATGCTATCAAGGACAAGTACCTTTTCATTTTTTAACACCATTTAATGAAAGGCCTTGTCTTGTTCCCGGGGAGGGGGCTCAGCCAACCACCCCCACTGAGCGCTCTCTCCTGGTCTCTGCTGCCCCACCCTCCTCACCTGCACCTTCCGTCTCCCTTGTCCTGAGCTTTCCATCCAAGGTGGCTGGGCTGTAGATGGATTCCTGGACTTTTGGGCTCAAGGAGCTCCAGCCTACATTGTTTGGGTCCGCAGCTTGTCGACCTGCTGGATTCGCTGTCGATCAACCTGCGTCATGTCGGTTTGCCGCTGATCAACCTACATTGTCGGGGTTTGCTGCTGATCGGCCTGCATCTTCAGGTTCAGTGGTCAGCACACTCCAACCATCAGCTCCTGAAGTCAGCACGCTCCTGTCATCAGTACCTGAGGTCCACGCGCTTCAACCGTCTGTTCCTGAGACCAGCACTCCCTAGTCATCTGCTGTCGAGTCCGGCGTGCCTCCATCATTGGTTCCTGAGGCTGTTGAGCTCCTATCATAGGTCACCGAGGTCGGCACTCACCTATCTTCATCGGGCTTGGAGCTGGGGGCTCTCCAACTACAGATCGCTGGACTTTAAAGCTTTTCTGCTGCAGTTTGCTGAACTAAAAGCTCCCCTGCTACTGCCTGCTGCGGAGATCGGTGCACTGCTGACGCCTGTTCCTGAATTCAGTGTGCCACTGACACCCGCTCCTGAGCTCAGCGAGCCTCTGTCATATGTCCCTGAGTGTGGCGCGCTGGTGTCATCTGTTCCTGGGGTCAGTGCGCTCCAGCTGCCAGCTCCGGGGTCAGTGTGCTCTCATCATCAGCTCCTGATCTCTGTGCGCTCCAGCCTTTAGCATCTGAGGTCAGTACGCATCCGCCACTTGTTCCAGAGGGCGGTGCGCATCAACCGTTTGTTCTGGATGCCAGTGCGCATCTGCCATTTGTTCCAGAGGCCGGCGCTCCTTTGCTGTTTGTTCCAGAGGCTGGCGCACTTCGCCAGCATGCCTTCGCTATCAGCCACTGAGAGTGATGCTCTCCAACCATCAGCCCCCGAGGTCAGCACGCTGCTTTCATTGGTTCCTTAGTTCAGTGCACTACTGACACCCACTCTGGAGGACTGGGTGCTGCGGTCACCTGCTCCTTTAGCCAGTGCGTCCCTGGTAACAACACCTGAGGTTAGTGCACAGCAATTGTCTGTTCCTGAGTTCAGCACGCTCCTGTCAGTTGTTTCTGAGAGCAGCACGCTGCAGCCACCTGCTACAGAGCTAAAAGCTGACATGAACGAGGTTGAGGTGTCAACCTCGTTTCATGACCTGTGGCTGTAGTTCGTTGTGATTTTTTCCAGCTGGCAGGTTATTAAAGCCATGAGCTGGGGCTCCCTGCCAGTCTAGTCATGCCCCCTCTCTTTGCCAGGCATCCACCAAGCTGTCTATTGTTTTCTGTTGTCTATGCGCACTTCTTATACATGCACTTTTACACACACTCATTCTCACACTCCTGACACATGTACACACGCCTACTTGTACTCACGCATTCATTCATTTCCATTCATTATCTCATTATGCTTCAGCTGCCGCCACACCTGCATCCACTCGTCACTCATCTGGTCAGGGTATGTTGTGGGTGACGGTGTGATCAGTCGGGGTAGTGGCATTAGTCAGCATTGATGACCAGGCTCCTCGGTTGGTTTCTTCCTTTTGACTCCATTGGTTGTTGTTCCCAGAGCTAGTTTGCTCCAACCTGCATGCAAGTCGTTTCCTCGTTGTTTTTGCCCTTCCTTTCCGCTCTGGTTCTGCCTGGAGCGTGTGGGGCCTGCCAGCGGAGTTGTAGGTGGCCATCTTCCTCAACACTCATATTTGAACTGTATCCATGGACATTTTGTGTCTTTCTGTTAATAAACGTGCTCACTTCACCAGCGATTGGGCTCAATCCTTTTCACCTGTGCACTGCGGCACATGTACATGACAAAAGCTCCTTCATTGCTTGCTTCAAAACTAAAAACTCCCCCGTCATCTGTTTCTTAATTAAAAGCTCCTGTATTATTGTTTCTCGACCAAAAGGCTCCCCCGTTATTTCCTGAATTAAATGCTCTGTTACTGTATAGTCTGAGTTCAAAGTGCCCCTACCATTATCTCTGTGGATGGTTCTCTCAGTGGATGGTGTTCCCCAGTCTGGTGGTCCAGGGACTCCAGTAGACCACCTGACTTGCTGTGTACTCTGATCTGGGGCCCCCTGACCCACTTTGTCTTGTGATCTGGTGGCCTAAGGACAGTGGTACACTGCCTGATCCATCCTGCATGCTAGTTCGGTGGTCATGGACTTGGGCAGACCACCCGACCCGCTTGGTCTTGGGTGTTTGGGCCATGAACTTTGTTTTACTACACAACTTTTATTCACAATAACTAGTACATACCCATGCATGCTGTGCATACCCATGCATGCCCATAGAAACCAAGTATAAGCAAGTATTTCTGCATGCCCGTAGAAAGGTGGTGTAAGCAAGGGTGTAAGCAAGCACGTCAGCACTCATTCAGTGATGCCTGCCTTTGATCGTTGGGCTTAGTGTGTCCTATGATCTTTGATATCATAGCGAGTGCATAATGTCATAGCGAGTGCTATGATCATGAGTCATGCCTGCGTTTGATCTTTGAAGATGTCCTATGTGCTATGCTCTTTGATGATGGCATAGCGATGATGTACTGCTTCGAATGTAAGATTTCCAGATTTACACACAAACTGACAAGAGATTTCTTGAATTTATCGAGTGATATTTTTTAAGATTTCCAGATTTGCTGCTTTGAATGGGTGTGGTTTAAAGTGCTGTGTCCTATTGTGTATACTAGTGCATCTCCATGCATGGCTGTAGAGGGGATGCATTGGAACAGAATTCTTGTCAGTTACAGGACAGTTGGTATAGCAACACAACACTAAGTGGCAATCACATGTGATGGCTTTTGTATGCAGCAAAACATAAAAATCACACAAAATATGCCCTGCCATCCTGCTTGTTACTTCTTCTCCTGCCTGTCACTGTTTTGTGTTATGTTCTTCTTCTTCTTTTAGATTTGATTGGTGGTTGGCAACCAGCTTACAGGTGCATTACCGCCACGTACTTCACTCTATATCATCGCTGTATATCTGTGTATCAGGAGTTCTCTCAAGGAGTTCCGAACAACTCCCCATGTGCGAAAAAAATTATCCGTCCTTGGACTTGTCTTTGATGGCATCAACAGCCATGCCTTGCTTACCTGTGTCTATACTGTATATGTCTTGTGGGGAGACATGTGCACTGTCTACGTATGTGCCGTCATATAGACATCATCTGGTGGGTCTTCTTCGTTCAGACCACTGAAGGGTCTCCTCCTGTCTCAGATGGCTGTGCTGTTCAAAGTCATGCCTGCAGTGTACTGGTGGAACCTGAGGTGTTTCATGTGCACGGCATCCTTTCTGACGTCCAGCAGTTCTCATTCTAATGCTCTCCATCTGGTGAGTCTTCTTCGTTCAGACCACTGGTTGAGGGATAGGTGCATCGTAATTCCAGTTCATGGGCACGATCCTGAAAAAGTAGCTTTCGACCCTGTTCAGGAAGGCCCATGCATGCCCGCAGAAACCAAGAAACCGGAGCACCCAGAGAAAATCAGTGCTTTGCTTGGCATTTTACACATTTGTAGTGTAGACTGGCATTTGTCAAGGTTACACATTTGTCATCATCGGACACGCTATGATGATGAGGCAGCGATCATAGGCCATCCTATGATGTCCTAGAAACGTGGTTTAAAGTCTGTCGTACCCTATGCTGGTGAAGGGTGTCCTGTCTCAGACGGGTGCGATGGTACTGCTGGAACCTCAGGTGTTTCATCTTCATGGCAACTTTTCAGACGTGCAGCAGTTGTCGTCCTTCTATTGCTCTCCAACTGGTGGGTCTTCTTCTTCATTGAGACCACTGGTTGAGGGATAGGTGCGTCGTAATTTCAGTTCATGGACAGGATCATGAAAATAGATCTGAACAAAAAGAGGCTTTCCGGCATGGTCTCACTGTATGACATCATAAAGACATTAAGGCAGCCTTGATGTGTATGACATCATAGACATGTTGCCTGATGTCTGTCGCTGTATATGACATCATAAAGACACGAAGGCAGGCTTGATGTATATGACATCATACATCTTGACTATGTGCCGTGGGCTTGATGTATGTGACATCATAAAGACACATTTGTCTATGTGCCATCATATAGGCATCCCAAGTCGTCCTATGATGCCTGAGTTCATGGTCTATATGACATCATAAAGACACATTTGTCTGTGTCCTATGATGCCCGAGTTCAAAGACACATGGTCTATATGGCATCATACACATTTGTCTACGAGTCCTATGATGCCTGAGTTCATAGGACGCCTGTGTGTCCTATGATGCCTGAGTTCATAAAGACACACTGAGTTCAAAGACACATGGTCTATATTACATCATAAAGACGCATTTGTTTGTGTGCTATGACGCCTGACTTCATAGGACGTCCTATGATGTTCTGCCAGAGATCATAGGCCATTCTATGATGTCCTATGAAGCGTGACAGGCGCGCACACAGATTTCTTGCTTTAATAGTGATTCTCATAGGCCGTCCTATGATGTCTTATGAAGCATGACAGACACAGACAGACACAGATTTCTTGCTTTTATAGAGTGATGATGAAGTGATGACGGCCCTTGTGTCTTTATGAAGGCATCACAAGTCCTGATGTTCACTGTATATGACATCATAAAGACATCAAGGACAGAATCATATCATACGATGTCGGGCAGGCATCACTGTATATGACATCATAAAGACATGAAGGCAGGCTTGATGTCCTATGATGCAGACATCACAGGGACATTATAGGAACATCATAGGCTCTCGTATGATGCAGACATAGGGACATCATAGGCACATCATAGGACGTCCTATGATCGTCTCTGTCATGGTGGGTCGTCGTCGTCTTCTTCATTGAGACCACTGGTTGAGGGATAGGTGCGTTGTAATCAGTACGGTCCTAGAGGGAGACACTGGGATACCAGCTGGAGACCTTAGGGGGGCCATGCTAGACCAGCAGGCCTGGAAGCAGACATCATTTCAGGTCACCAGCTTGCCAGAAGACTGACTGACTGACTTGATATGCTGTTGCGAGGTTTAATTTACAAGTTGGCAGGACTAAATGTTTGAAAAAGAGTGAAATTTAAAGCAGAACAATTAGCAATTAGCAGGTATTGGTCATAATTTTGTTATTTAAGGGATGTTGTATCCTGTACAGTCAGCCAGCATCCACCCAAATGGCAGTTAAAACTATCTATTGCAATTTATAACATGATGTCTTTTTGGGCACTGTACAACTTGGCTACTATAATGTTTTCTACATTGTATAGCTTGTGTTATTGGCACTTTTCCCCACCACAGTGTACTGTGTTCTTTGCTTTGCACTCTGTTGGGGGGTGGGGGGTGGAAAGGGATTCAGCCCACATGGCTTTGTATCCCTACCACCCACCCTGTGAGGGTTTTTTCCTCTTGTTGGTGTTACCCTTGGGGGTCCGTCTGGAGGCCTTCTCTTTAAGAAGAGGGTACTGTTAGGACGTGGAGTGGGCCCCATGTCCTCACCCTGAGTTATTGCTTTATTCCTTGTTTCCAGGACATGGCCCCAGCCCACGTCTTCACCTTGAGTTTGTATTTTGGGTTTTTCTGTACTTATTATTAGTCATTGTTATGTCTGCATTTGTGTTCTGTAGGATTTGTTCCATGCCCGGTTCTCAGATGATTATTTATTATTATTATTATTATTGTCATGATTGTCATGGTCTTGTCTCCCCTGTTCCTCTGTGCATGTTTCATGTGTACCCTCTGTCTGTCATTGTCTGTGCAGCCCCGCCCGTACCTGCAGCCACTTCCCTGCTGTCTCCGTTACCCCGATTGTGTCCACCTGTTCTGTGCTGTGTTTTTACTCATTGTCTATATATGCCTGCATCAGACTTTGTCAGTTGTGGCATCCTTTTCAGTGTTTTGCACGTTCTGGCGCTTCCTGCCTTGTATTTTCCTGTGAATTCCTGTCGTGCCTAATCCTGCCTTGCCAAGTCCAGTGTTATTTTGTGTTTCCAGCTCATTAGCTGCGCTTTTATTTTGTGTTTAAATAAACCCTGCAAACTGTCAGTCCAGCGTTTGGGATCTGAATTTCACCACAGAGGAACTCAGCCTTGACACTCCTGAGACATACTTGTGAGTAATGAAGGGTGTGTTGAGAAAGAGGCCATACCTAAAAACAATATAATCATTTAATTTTTCTTTTGTTCTACTGTAGAATATAATCATAGCTGGTACAGATATGATAAAAAAAACACTGTGCAGATTAAACGGAACTTGTACTAAAATTGTTATTACTACTGTTAGTTGTGATTTTTCTTCATCTGCCAAAAGTTATAAATGTAATGAGATTTACATCTAGTGTTTCCATAAACTACACATTAAAAAATCAATGCATATTGATAAACTCTATAGCATGTAATAAAGCTGCATGAGTGGGAGGGACATGCTACTGTCTAGGCCAGGGGTGGGCAGTGAGGGCCATTCCACTGCAGGTTTTCTGTTCCACCCAGTCTCTTCTGCAGGTGTATGCTCTGATCAACTTCAAGGATTGCTAATCAGTGAAAACACCTGCTGAAGAGACTGGGTGGAACAGAAAGCCTGCAGTGGAATGGCCCTCCATGGCACATGATTGCCCACCCCTGGTCTAGGCCCTAGACCAGGGGTGGGCAATCATGTGCCATGGAGGGCCATTCCACTGCAGGTTTTCTCTTCCACCCAGTCTCTTCAGCAGGTGTTTTCACTGATTAGCAATCCTTGAAGTTGATCAGAGCAACCACCTGCAGAAGAGACTGGGTGGAACAGAAAACCTGCAGTGGAATGGCCCTCACTGCCCACCCCTGCCCTAGACAGTAGCATGTCCCTAGTAGCAGGCCCTGCAGTGTGACCGTAGCTACGGTCACACTGCAGCACTTGATGCTCAATTCCGATTTTTTGCTGAGATTCAATTTTTTTGTGTGGGCATTCACATTATAATTTAAATGCGACCCCCATCAGACTGGAGTATGAACTGTCTCCAGCTATGAAGTGACCCGCATGTGCAGAAGATGATGCAACGTCAGACACAGCGCTGTGTTTGAGGAAGTAAATATGAGCACTGAACGATTGAGGGGGCAGAACGAGCAGCAGTTGCCATGGTAACAGTAACCATGGGTTACTGTTAGTCCAAGGACGGATAATTTTTTCACACACAAGGAGTTGTTCAGACCTTCTTATAAGAACTCCTTATACAAAGATATAGAGCAATGATAATCAAGTCAGTGGCGATAATGCACCTGTAAGCTGGTTGCCAACCGCCAATCAAATCTAGAAGAAGAAGGAGACAACTTCTTCACCTTTGATGCAGCGCAGCAAAATAAATGTTAAAAACACATTCAGAAATGTTTATGCATGAAATGAATGAGGCCACCTTCATTCCTCTACAAGCCAGATGACCTTTTATATATATATATATATATATACTGTACAAATGTGCTTTTACTGTGCGCATGTAATGTGCACTACCGTTCAAAAGTTTGAGGTCACTTAGAAATTTCCTCATTTTTGAAAGAAAAGCACTTTTTTTCAATGAAGGTGACTTTAAACTAATCAGAAATACACTCTATACATTGCTAATGTGGTAAATGACTATTCTAGCTGCAAATGTCTGGTTTTTGGTGCAATATCTAGATAGGTGTATAGAGGCCCATTTCCAGCAACTATCACTCCAGTGTTCTAATGGTACAATGTGTTTGCTCATTGCTTCAGAAGGCTAATGGATGATTAGAAAACCCTTGTGCAATCATGTTAGGTCTGCAATGCTGTAATTGCTGCAAATGGAGGAGTCTTTGACGAAAGCAAAGTTTGAAGGAAAAAATTATTTCAAATACAAATCATTATTTCTAACCTTGTCAATGTCTTGACTTTATTTTCTATTCATTTTACAACTCATGGTGGTAAATAAGTGTGACTTTTCATGGAAAACACAAAATAATTGTGTGGGTGACCCCAAACTTTTGAACGGTAGCGTATGTCTTCAGCCCTGAACCCCCCCCCCCCCCCGACAGCAATTTTGAAGTTATTGTGCAGTCTAAGCCAAAAAAAAATTACAATCCAGTGATAAAGGGAAGGAGACTTGATTAAAAAGAGCACAAATCAGCTGTGTCTGCCATGCCTGTGGCATCTGCTACCGCAGAATTGTAGCGTCTGTCTCACTTCAATGAGGAAAAAGTCGGATGAAATACGACATGGCCGTTCAGACAGAGGTTGCTTTGAACAATACCAGATACGATTCAGAATTAGGACCATATATGAAAGTGGCCTGGGTCTGGTGTGAAAAAATTGGTTCTGTGTTGTTCAGACAGTCATTAAAAAATCAGATATGGGTCACATTTGTGCACAAAAATCGGAATTGGGCATTAAAACCTGCAGTTGTGACCGTAGCCTAGCAGTTTTGTTTGCTTTTACTTAGGCTACATTCACACTGCAGGTTTTAATGCTCAATTCCAATTTTTTTGCACAAATGTGACCCATATCTGATTTTTTTTTTAATGACAGTCTGAACAGCACATATCTGATTTTTTCACACATGACCCTCCTAATTCGAATGTGTATCTGATATTTTCCAAAGCAGCCTCAGTCTGAACGGTCATGTTGCATTTCATCTGACTTTTTCCTCATTGAAAAGAGACAGACACTACAATTCTGTGGTGGAGAATGCAGCAAGCATGGCAGACACAGCTGATTTGTGCTCTTTTTTTAATCAGTCTTCTTCCCTTTATCACTGGATTGTAATTTTGTCGGCTCTGACTACACAACTTCAAATTTTTTTTTTTTCCGGGGGGTGGGGAGTTTAAGGCTGAAACCGTCAAGACAAGCAGGCGCACAGTAACGGAACATTTACTGGATGCTGAAAATTCCTTTTTCCCTGTAAACAGCACACCATGAGTCCTGGCTGCTGTAATATCTAAAATGTAGAGTTAGTACCGATATGACTGTGGAGTGGAGTGGCCAGAGAGCACACAGTCCAGGAGAGGGGAGTCTGTGGCGGCTTCTCCTTCCTGTGCAGGACCGGTGGTCCCAGTGTGGTACGAGCTGCACTGTTTATCAGAGCTCGAGCCACTGACATCGTCAGTGGGCAAGATCCCTATTGTAATCGCTAGGATTATTTATTATTAACCTCATTTATAGAGGTATCACTATTGAGACACAGGGTCTCATTTTCAAGAGAGCTGTTTAATCAGTCAGTTCTGTTAAAGCAGAGCTGATCACAGTGGTCATCTGACTTGTAGAGGAATGAAGCTAGTCTCATTTATTTTGCGCATAATCATTTCTGAATGATTTTAACATTTTATTTTGCTGCATGTAATGTCCGAATAAGCGAGGAGGCGAGGTGACGTTTTATAGTATTTATTACAAGAACGATAACACACTGTGGGGAGACCCTACTGCGAGTATAGGAGTGTGGCAAGGAGACCGGAGGTCTCCTGCATCAGGGTTTTATATCCCAGGTGACGCCACCCTCCGAAGGCGGGGCATCACCCCTCCCAGCCTAGGGCACCACCATACTAATATATTATAATACTATCCTACACCCCCCCCCCCTTGAAAAAACTGCAAACACACAAATTACCCAACCAAACAATTTACACCCGAATCACTCTAATACAGGGAAGAATAAGCCTATCCATTGACACCACACTGGCTCAGTGGAGCACTCCGCTATGTAAACACGACAGTCTCTGAAATAAAAATGAGCCACACACCAAATTAAATCAATCCCTCCTAAGCTAAACACATAATACAGACTTAGACAATGGCAGTACCCAGTCCCATAAACCCACAGGATACACAAATACGTAAACAGGGAACTCCCCAAAAGAAAACACAATTTCACACTACAGGGCAGTAATCAAACCATTCACACACAGGTGTTACTGCACCTCACACTCACAACACTCACTCTCAACAGTGGCCTAGTGCTCTTACTGCTTAACCCACCCTGTCACAGTGGTAAACACTTCCCTAATGACCACAAACAGCCATAAAGGCCCAACCTAAGACAGGGGAGCATACACAGCAATACGTGCCGGAAATAACGCAAAATACAACACAGTAAAATATTGTGGAAGACTGCACACACATACCCTCACCAAAAGGTAATACAGTAAACACACATTCCTGTTGCATTTTTTTTCTTTTCTTTTTTAAAACAGAACAATTAACCATAACACAGAACATTATAACAAATTGCACATTTAGACACACTGTTAGCCCTCATACATTCAACCCGGGTCTCCCGAAGGCCCCCCTCCCCCGGAGTCTCCATCATGCGGCCCACTGCCAGAGCGTCTCCGTTTTATAGTGACCGGAGGCAGACTGCCTGGATGCCCTCTTGTTCTCCAACGTCACAGCTCATTGGGATGCCGTCTCGAGCCATCAGTCAAACTCAGGCAGCCATCGCCGCTGGACTGGACCACCTGCAGATCATCCTGTCCCGCTGTCCTAATTCTGGAACTCCATCGCCGCTGGACTGGACCACCTGCAGATCATCCTGTCCCGCTGTCCTAATTCTGGAACTGCGCACCCGACCAAGCCGAGGCTCGACCCTAAGGCGCACGTTATCACCCTCACCCAGCCGCGGTCTGGCCTTGTTATGACTCCTCAGCGTATCGCCCAGTTGACTCAAGCCATGTCCTTTGCCTTTGGTGTCGGCACGGCTATTGTTTGTGCCGTCTGGAGGTACCCTGAATACTCCCTGTTGGTGAGTCGGAGCGGCATCAGTCACTGTTGGCTCAGCAGCCGTAACCTGTCGGCCGCTGGAGCCCTGTAGCTCATGCTCTTTGGACCTTTCCGCCACCACAGGGATCAAACCATGCCGTTCAGGTCCTTCCTCCGCTGGACCGCAAACACCGGCACGGGACCCCCCCTAGTCGGCGTACTAAGGTGCCGGCGGTGTCCCTCTTCACCCGGAATGGGCCATCCTAAGTCCCATACTTCATCGGCACTTCCCACATAGAAGGGCCGGTCCCATAAACCAGTGGTCCCCAACCCCCGGGCCGGGGACTGTTACCGGTCCGTGGGTCATTTGGTGCCAGGCCGCACAGAAAAAATAAATAACTTACATTACATCTGTTTTATTTATTATCTGAGTCTGAATGATGTTTTATTCTGAAAAATTACCGGATTCTCTCCGTTACATCCATTTATGGTTCACTCTTGATGCATGTCAAGACGCTTGTCTCAGTGATGTGATACGTTGCTGCTAAAATTAAAGGCCGTTGCTAGACGGACATTTATGTCTGCCCTAGTGAATGAAAAACCCACGTGCAGGAGTGGTTTTGTACGTTTTATTGAACAAAACCCCAAAATGTATTAATGGGAATGAATGAATGAAGTGTGGATGTGTATGTGTGTCAAACACCCGAGCTGCAGAGTGCCCAAGCTGTCAGGGAGCGAAGGACCCAAAGGGCTTCCTGATGCGCCTGATGGAAGATAAATAAATATGTGCATTTTTAAAATATTTTTATAACCAAATTAGGAGGTATTTACTTGTATTATTAGCATATTTTGGTTATCCCAAGGGAGATCGCTGGCCAGAGTGTTTGAATTACGAGAGCTGCTGCAGAGATTTCTCTCAGAAAAAAAGTCACCGCTGGCAGCACATTTCAGTGACGAGGAATGGGTCGCAAAACTCGCTTACTTGTGCGACATATTCAGCCTGCTCAATGAACTCAATCTGTCACTTCAGGGGAAAATGACAACTGTCTCAAGCTGGCAGATAAAGTAGCTGCATTTAAAGCCAAACTGGATTTGTGGGGACAGCGCGTGAATGGAGGTATAGTTGACATGTTTCAAACATTAGTGGGGATTTTCGAAGAGATTGAGCCCGATCCTTCATTCTCCCAGCTGGTGCATGATCACCTGTCTTTGCTTTTAAAAGAATTTGAGCGCTGCTTCCCAACGACAAAAAATACACGAACTGCCAAAGAATGGATGCGCAACCCATTTCTCAACAAACCAGGTGAATCCAACATGTCTGTGCAAGAAGAAGATCAACTGCTGGAAATCGCAAATCACGGCGGCCTTAAAAGTATGTTTGAGACAAAAGCTCTGCCGGCGTTCTGGATTAACCTCTTGCACTCCGTTGTACTGCAGACGGGCAAGTTTCTGCGTCCCAGAGCGCACGAGGGCGCTCTCGTGCGCCCTTGTGCGCTCTAGGACGCATGATGGAGATGGTGATGTAGGACGCATGATGGAGATGGTGATGGCGTCCAAGCGCACACTGAAAATAAAAGCTGCAGACACAGCCGCGAACAGATTAGTTCATCTGATTGACCTCTCATTCGACTAATAAGAGCCTTGAATTGAGTTTCTGAAACCTTGAAGAACCAATGACTGAAAACCTAGCAAGAAGGACCCGCCTACCAACGCTGTGAATGCAGTGAGCCAATTGAAGCAGAGAAGTTCGCAAGCTGTTTTTTTTAAGGCTGGTTGAAGACTGACTGCTGCAGCGGATCAAAAAAGGACCTGCAGGAAGAACCGTCACAGACCCAGCAGCACGGAGACCACCCACAAATGCAACCTGTGTGACAGCGACTGCCATTCGCGCATCGGCATGTTTGGCCACAGGCGGTGCTTATTTTGTTTTTGTTCCAGCAGAGTAGACGTTATGATTTCTTCCATGGCCATAGATCGACGGAGGCCGACGATGAAGGCTGAGTGACACACACGCCTTCGCCAGTCTTTTTTTAATTACTACTGTTATTTGTTTTGAAAAATCATTCGCCAAAAACCACAACCATGGAAGCACAAAACCGCAATAATGGAATTATGTTTTGATCAGGTCGCAAGACCAGAACCACGAGCGGACCAGCGTCGCGTTCGTCTGACAATGAGGAAGAGAAGTTCGCCAGGACTCTGCTGCTGTGAAGAGGTAAGGTGTTATAAGCTAAATTATTCTTTATCCCTGAAAATTGTAATCCAAAATGACTTTTGACCGATCGGTAAATTACAACTGTGCGGCACACGAAGTCTGAAGTTCGTGCGCCGCGGTACAAGGGGTCGTTCGCCACGTCCAGACCGTGAACACCGCCCCCCCCGCTATTCTTCTGTAGCGAGGGGGGGGGGAAGCCGCGGTGACTGCGCGGCTGTCCCACATCGCCACATGAGGCTAATCCGTCATGTAGCGATGGCCGATGTCCATCCTCTGTAGCGAGGGGGGGGGACAACCCCCCCCCACACACACACACAGACACAGCCCTGAGTGTGACCTTTCATTAGAGCCCAAAATGAAGCTTCTACATTGAAGCATTCAAAAGTTAGACGTTTTTCCAAACTGTGCCATTTGGCACAATTTGGCACAGTTCCAAAACGCCTGAGAACTACCTGAGGAAAAAGCTGTGTAATATATTCATTTTTTGTGGTATTGTTACAAAATTTGGACCTCAGCTGGATAACACTTGGTTCTACATTTCTGTTGCATTTTCCAGCCCGGATCTGAAGCTGTGTGTTATTTGCAAGCATTTGTATCCAAAAAAACACCCAGGCCAAATTTATTTTCTTCAAGTTCACTATTTAGATGACTGTAACTCAGTGGCCGGAGCACTTAAGAGAGATTATGACTGTTTTGCCAAAAAATTCAAAGTATTTTCTTTTAAATGAAACCAACCCCATGAAGATGCTGCAAAGGGTTGAAGAACAGCTTTGGATTTAATTTGGGCACATTATTTTTTGGCGTTTTTAGGGAAATTGATCGGAGTGCAAGGGGTTAAAGTCATGGCTGAATACCCCGAGATCGCCACAACAGCACTGAAAACCCTGTTGCCATTTCTGACATCCCATCTGTGTGAAGTGGGGTTTTCTGCAGTGACAACAACCAAAACAAAATTACAAAGTAGACTGGACATAAGCAACACACTTCGAGTGTCATTGTCTCCCATTACTCCTAGATGGGACCGTCTCGTTGCAGAGAAACAAGCTCAGGGCTCCCGCTGATTCAGCGTTGTGGTGGGTTGTATTTTTCATGCACTTTATATTTGTGTTTGTGGTGTATCTTATTTTGAAGGCATGTTTAAACGTTACCATAGCGACCAGAGAGTGTTGTGGGCAGAGAGGATGTTACTCATGTTATGTTGTTGTCGCGATGTTAAGAGGACACTACTAATAAAGTTGCAAACGAGTACACAGTGGATTCACATTTATTATTATATTTAGAAAATACCACAGTTTTTATGCCGATCGTATCATGTTCTTTTGTTGTATTTATCTGCCACACCTTAAAGACCGGTCCCTGAAAATATTGTCTTGACATTAAACCGGTCCCTGGCGCAAAAAGGTTGGTGACCGCTGCCATAAACCACCACCTGCCCACTCCTCCACCTCACTGCAGGTAATGGCAAAACCGAGCCCGTAAAAAATGTCACATCCCATTAGGTTACCTTCCCGCGACACCAAGAACTCGTTGATGTAGATGGAGGACCCTTTGTACCTCACTGACAGCCAAACCGAGCCCACGACATCCAGCGGGTGGCTACCATAACCGTAACAGGTGATGCTAGTTCTGCTAATTCTATAGTGGGGAAAACATTGACTTACTGTCGCCAAGTTCATGATGGAGACCGCCGATCCCGTGTCCACCAACAGCGGCACCGGTGTCCCGTCCAACAAAATGCCACAAACAATGCATCCGTCTGTGTCAGGCAAGACTGTGTGGACCACCGCAGGGGCCTTCTTCTTAGCTGTTACTTTCACTGGTCCCCGTTTCTCCTTGTCAAAATTGCGGCAGACTCTGGCGAAGTGATGGAGCAGGCCGCATCGTCCACAACGCTTGCCTCTCACCGTGCACTCCCTGGCTCGATAGCGGTGCTTGTTGGATCCGCAGCCATAGCATCATGGTGTCCCTGGGGTGGACTGTATTTTGACGATGGCTTCATACTTGTCGTTGCTGCCCTCGTCCAAATCCAAAGCCAAGGCCCTCCCGTGTACCTCGCTCTTCTGAGTCTGAGTAGTCGGAACAGATGCCAGGAGGCACAGGAATGGGGCAATCTGTTTGTATCGTCGTCGCTTCAGCTTGAATGCCCAACGCTGCCTGCCACCATGGCTTGTTGTTGGGATATATTTTGACACATTTACGTGGAACGATCATGTCTCTACAGAAAGCCATGTATGAGCATGTCACGTCCACTAAAGAGTCCAAATCTTCTCCGCAGGACAGTGTGAACACCTCCCAGTCTATAGTTAAAGCATTCCTGGAGGCAGTGCACTGAATTATCTGTCCACCCGTTTATAGTCTCTGGTCTTCGCCTTGTCTCTTCTGAAATAGGCATGGCAGCCACTCGCATTTTTCAGTCGAACTTTGCGCAACAACGAACGCAAATACAGCACGTTCAACAGAGACTTGTTAGCTCTCCACCTGGTGATGTGCCATTTCCAGTTCTGGCTAGAGGGGCACGAGTTCACCGCGTTTGTTGACCAAACAACAGCAGTTGTTTGAGCAGTGGCTCAGGAGGTAGAGCAGGTCGTCTAATAACCCGATGGTTGGCGGTTCGAATCCCGCTCTCCCCAGATATCCTGCCGTTGTGTCCCTGGGCAAGACACTTCACCCGCATTGCCTCCAGTGCCCATAACACTGGGTATGAATGTGTATAAATGTATAAATGTTCGGTGGTGGCCGGAGAGGCCGTTGGCGCGGATTGGCAGCCATGTTTCCGTCAGCCTGCCCCAGGGCAGCTGTGGCTGCAGTAGTAGCTTGCCACTACCATTGTCTGGAGTGAATGAATAATGTACTTGTAAAGCGTCTTTGAGTGTCTATGATAAAGCGCTATATAAATCTGATGCATTATTATTATTATTATTATTATAAGCCACTGATGTTCACGGTGTCCAAGGTCTCAGAACTGTGGTCGACCCGGCAGCAACGGCATTTGGCCACAATCTTGGAGTTCACGACCGACATTCAGCACATTGCCGTAAGCTCAACGTTGTGGCCAATTGCTTGTCGTGCATGTTAGTCTCACCGGTCTACATGGGAATAGATTTCCCTGCCATGGCCACGGAGCAAGCCGGGGATGCGGACATTTGCCCGCTCCAGTCTGCACCTACTGGGTTAAAGCTGGAGAGCAGGGTGGTGCGAGATGGGTGCCCTCCCTTGCTCTGTGACGTCTCCACCGGTCGCTCGTGCTCGGTGGTTCCGAGCTCTTGGCGCCGCCGTATTTTTGAGTCAGTCCACTCCCTTTCGCATCCAGGCATGTGCGCTTCAGTTAAACTGGTGGGGAGAAAATTTGTCTGGACACGCTTGCGCAAGGACTTGAAAGAGTGGGCTGCAGCATGCATCGCGTGCCAGCGTGCCAAAGTGCACAAGCACACCAGAGCCCCCCTTGAGCCATTCCAAATCCCGGCCAGGAGGTTTGATCATGTCACGTGGATTTGGTGGGACCCCTCCCGCCATTGCAAGGTTTCACACACCTTTTGACAATCGTGGACCGCACCACGCGTTGGCCTGAAGTGGCCCCGCTAGCTTCCACCACGTCTGTTGAAGTGGCTCGTGCTTTTTTGTCGGCTTGGGTTGCATGGTTTGGATTCCTGTCGGACGTCACTTCCTACAGGGGTCCGCACTTTGTTTCGGAACACTGGTCCATGATGGCCCAGAGCCTGGGGGTCAAAATTAACCCCACTACCACGTACAACCCCCAGGCTAACGGGTTATGCGAGCATTTTCATAGGTTGCTTAAGGCAGTGCTCAGAGCTTCGCTCATGGACACAAATTGGGTCAACCGCCTGCCCTGGGATCTTTTAGGGTTGTGCTTCGCGCCTAAGGAGGAGCTGGCAGGTTCCCCGGCAGAACTCGTTTTTTCACAGCCGCTGCGGATCCTTGGGGAGTTTTTACCAGAAAACCCCGCGCCCAAGGTCGATTTGCCCGTGCAATTTTTGCACAGTACAGAGGCTTTTAACATGCCGTGCCTGGCTCACCATTGTTTTCCCTGCACCTTCGTCCCGAAAAACTTACAGGACGCCAGTTTTGTTTTTGTCAGGAAAGATGCCCACTGGACCCCGCTGTGCCCACCGTGCGACAGACCATTCAGGGTGATGGAACCTGGGGCAAAGCATTTTGTGTTAAGACTTGGGGGGGGGGGGTGTCGTGAGACCATCTGCATCAACGGGCTGAAGCCCACTTTTGTGTTGTCAGACCACAGTTGTGGTGTTGGCCCATCATTGGTGGCTCCGCAAGTTGGTGTTCCCTCAGTAGAGACCTACTCTCGCGAAGCTAACATGTTTCCCCCCCACCCTTTTTCCCTCCACAGACTGATGTGCCCTTCTGTACATCTCGCCAGCAGGGTGTTTCGACCGTATTGACGATCCCCCACTACAGCCACTATGGGCGCCGGCTCAAGCCTAAAGGAAGGGGCGGTTGGTGCCCTTTCTAGGTGTTCGGTGGGGAGGGGGCTGTGTGGTGGCACGATGTGGGAGATTCTCCACCCAGAGTTGGGAGCCGGGGGGAAGAGGGAATAATGGACTTAAGGAGGAAGTGGTACCAGGGGGTCTCAGATGGGACAGAAAGGACTATTGCCCCCCTGGAGAGTTCAGGAGGTGCCAGAACCGCTGGAGGAGGAGGGGATGTGAGAAGTGGTACTGGCATTATGTGATGTTAATGTGCCACTGCATGTCTTTGTTCCACTGATTGTATTATTGTTGGGCTCCCTGGGTCTCAAGGCACGGAATTAAAGGTTTTAAAAAGAAGGTGCTCAGAGACCTAGTCAGAGTTTTACTGTACTTGATGTTGGAGGAGGAATAAAGTTTGTGTGTCGTACAGCTCGTTGCCTCGTCTGCTTCCTTTCCTCCACAACATTACGTTTTCTTCTGCGCATGCGGTTCACTTCATAGCTGTAGACACTGGAGTCTGATGGGGGTTTAAATTATGTGAATTCCCACACAATTATGTGAATTCCCACACAAAAAAGTCGGATCTCAGCAAAAAATCAGAATTGAGCATTAAGACCTGCAGTGTGACCGTAGCCTTTGTCATCTTCCATCCATCCATCTTCTACCGCTTTTCCGGAGGTCCGGGTCGCGGAGGCAGCAGTTCAAGCAGAGAAGCCCAGACTTCCCTCTCCCCAGCCACCTGCTCCAGCTCTTCAGAGGGGATACCAAGGCGTTCCCAGACTAGCTGGGAACGCCTTGGCTGGTAACGCCCAGCTAGCCTTTGTCATCTTTTCATTTGTAATACACTTTAGTTTTTACAAACATTTCCAGAATAATTTAACTACACCCTAATGCCATGTAGAAAACTCCTATAAGTGCTAAAGTTACATCCACTAGATTGCAATGTATCTGTTTTTCCTTTGGTGGCAGAAAGAGGAATATAATAGAATGAAGTGGTTTGCACAGCAGGGGGCATTGAGAGGAAGGCGGTAATGAGAAAGGTGAATGTGAACTTCTGTCCTTTATCTTCCCCTCCGAGTAACTATGGAGATGTTCCATGAGGTCAGCAGGGACCTGCTGTTACACAACTTGAAGACAGCTGAGACAAGCTCCTGCTGCGATATTAACTCATTTTGTAGCTCATTACTGGCATTTGGTAATAAAGGCTTTATTTGACCATCACATACCATCTATTCCTGATTAGCTTCAATAATAACAAATACCTTCTAAACAAGAGAGGAAACAAGATCTAATGAAGGTAAAGGTGAGATACCACTTATAAAACAGATAAAAAATAAAAAAATAACTATGCAATAAGCACTAATGACAATTAGAAAAACCAAAACTTACAGATAAAACTAGAAGTTACGAATAGAAAGCAAATTTTATCTGACCATAAATTTTACATTGGTTCACATGAGATAAATGGCTAAATGTGAGAATGTAAAAATCCAGATAAAGAATTATCAGGGAGAAGGATGTGTTGTTTGAGTGGTCCAGCAGTCCATGGGTTCTAACAAGCAGAGAAACAACCCTGAATGAATGGCTAAGTCTGCTAATAACAGCTAAATATAGAGGTGAGGAGCTGTTATCATACCTGCAAATTAGTTGCTTTTCCTGAAATCACTGAAATGAATTGAATGAAGTGAATATGTTGCATCCCATTCAGTGGTGTATCCAGAAAATCTTTACTTGGGTGGTCAAGGTCGGACTCAGAGCCTATATGGGGTGGCCAAGTCAGAAAGAGGTTTAATAGTTTATTGCCACGTGACTATGTTTAAATATCACACTGCTTTTCTTCAACATATTTAAAACTATTAATTTAACTCAAACTCATGTTTACATTCAACATTTTTTTTATTGAATTCTTGATGTTTGTCACTTTTAGAGCTCAAACATTCCATGCAATTAAGTCTTTCTTTACTCTTGCACAAACCAGATTACTTCTCCTGTCAAAGTGCTGCCACAAACTATAATACAAGAAGGCCCGGTGTTAACCCACCTAAAAGAGACTAATTCTCCTGTTTTGGTGATGGCTTGCCAAAACTTTTATGAACCTATCCATGTCAAGTGATCTAGCTCTTCTGGCTTCAATGCTAAGAACATCCAGGTTGCTCAGTCTGTTGTCTGACAGTTGTGCACAAATGAGTCTTGATCAGTTTAAGAGCAGAGAAGCTTCGCTCACATGCTGCAGTACTTACTGGTAGGCCTATAGCTATCTTGCACAGACGAAAAAGTTCATGAAAAACCTACTTACTGGTAGGGCTATAGCTATTTTGCACAGACGAAAAAGTTCATGAAAAACCTACTTACTGGTAGGGCTATAGCTTTTTGCACAGATGAAAAAGTTCATGAAAAACCTTCTTATGAGGCTTAACCACTTGCACTCCGGGCAATTTTCCTAAAAATGCCCAAAAATAACGTGCCCAAAGTAAATCGAAAGCTGTTATTCAACCCTTTGCAGCATCTTCATGGGGTTGGTCTCATTTAAAAGAAAACACTTTGAATTTTTTGGCAAAAAAAACATAATCTCTCTACGTGCTCCGGCCACTGAGTTACAGTCATCTAAACATACTGAACTTGAAGAAAAAAAAATTGGACACAGTGTTTTTTTGGATACAAATGCTTGTAAATAACACACAGCTGTCCGATCCGGCTGGAAAATGCAACAGAAATGTAGACCCAAGTGTTATCCAGCTGAGATCGAAATTTGGTAACAATACCACCAAAAATGAATATTTTACACAGCTTTGTTCTCAGGCTGTTCCCAGGCGTTATGGAACTGTGCCAAATTGTGCCAAATGGCACAGTTTGGAAAAACGTCTGTAACTTTTGAATAATTCAATGTAGAATCTTCATTTTAGGCTCTAATGAAAGGTCACACTCAGGGCTGTGTCTGTGTGTGTGTGTGTGGGTGGGGGGTCGTTCCCCCCCCCCCGCTACCAAGGACCAAATTCGGCCCTCGCTACATGACGGAATACACTCTTTTTTTTTTTTTTCCTTGCATGTTTTCACAGCGGCTCCCCCCCCCCTCGCTACTGTGTGTGTGTGTGGGGGGGGGGAACCGTGAACGGACCGTGAACGCCCCCCCCCCCCTCGCTACAGAAGAGGGCCATCGCTACATGATGGAATAGACTGATATGCTTCCCCCCCGCGGACCGGGGAGCGTTCGGACCGTGCCTCCCCCCCCACTCCTCTTCTGCAGCGGGGTGGGGGGGGCGTTCACGGTCCGAACACGGCAAATGAACCGTTTATCGCGGCGCACGCACTTCGTATTTCGTGCGCAGTACAGTTGTAATTTACCGATCGGTCAAAAGTCATTTTTGGATTACAGTTTTCAGGGATAAATAATAATTTAGCTTATAACACCTTACCTCTTCAAAGCAACAGAGTCGTGGCGAACAGCTCTTCCCACGCGTCAGACGAACGTGACGCTGCTCCGCTCGTGGATCCCGATCAATATTAGACTTTTGTCGTCGGCCTCCATCTATTCTGCTGGAATGAGTGCAGGTCCCACTTGTGGGTGTTCTCCATGCTGCTGGGTGAGCCTGGGTCTGTAGGAGATTCATACAGAGTCCTTCTGCAGCAGTAAATATCGCTTCACCCAGCCAGAATTTCTGTGCTTCAATTGGCTCCTGCGTTCACAGTAGGCGGGTCCTCCTTCCTAGATTTTCATTCATTGGTTCTTCAAGGTTTCAGAAACCCAATTCAAGGCTCTTATTAGTCGAATGAGAGGTCAATCAGATGAACTAATCTGTTCGCGGCTGTCTCTGCAGTTTTTTTTTGAGTGGCGCTTGGACGCTACTACATCACCATCACCACCATCATGCGTCATGCGCACGAGGGCGCACGACTTGCCCGCCCGCGGAACAACGGAGCGCAAGTGGTTAAAGAACACTGCAAATTCAACAATACTGGACAATTTATGCATTCCACCTTGAGGTTTTCTTTGCAAAAGCCTCCTAGTTTGGTGAAGTTCATGACTGACATCTTCCAGCTCACGTTCATAAAATCCTCTTAAGCAAAACACTGCTTCCTCTTGAAGAAAATTTGAACTTTTTGGATCCAGAGCTTGTAATCCTCTCATTATGTCACAACTGTCTTTAGAGAAACGCCTATCTTATTCTCCAAGGGTGGTGTCTACAACAGTATAGAAGATTGTTCTCTGAAAGGCATCCTTGTCACCACTGTTGCATTTGTGCTGATCTGTTATAGGTGCTATGACAGACCCACCAAGTCTGGAACTGACTTTTTAAGACCTCTTTTTCTCTGCATTTTCAACTGCTATACTGCACTTTGTGGCAGTGTTAACAATGTCACTCCATAGACTGTCAACAAATGATTCACTTCTGTATTTTTTAAATGAGTCTTTAAGTGCATTAACTAAATCCACAGCCATAGCTAGGCCAAGTGAAGGAGATTGAAGCATGTCAGATAGCAGCTTTGCATCACCAAGAAGCCTTTGGAAAGTTGCAAGAAGACTGACAAAGCTTAAATCTAACTAAGACAGTAAACCCTTGGCATCTACAGATCTTTCACCACTATTTTCGGTTGCAATGTCATGAAGAACATGAAGTACAGCTGGTAATCTTTCCATTAAATTCTTGCAGGCCAAGTATCTACAAGCCTACCTTGTGTCACTAAGCTTGTCATGAAGAACATGAAGTACAGCTGGTAATCTTTCCATTAAATTCTTGCAGGCCAAGTATCGACAAGCCTACCTTGTGTCACTAAGCTTCTGCAACTCTCTTGGCTGACCAATGTACATTTCTTTTTGAGCATCCAGCCACTTCTGATGAACATAGAACCCAGACATGTATACATAAATTTTCTGCAGCAAAGAAAAAACAAAACAAAAAAACAATCAGCCTCTGGCACTGCCTTCACAGCATCAACAAGTACCAAATTGAGGTAATGTGCATTACAGTGCACATAAGCTGCATGTTTTGCTTCAGCCTTTATTCTGGCTGCCACTCCAGAATGTCTCCCACTCATTACAGATGCTCCATCATAACCTTACCCAACAAGATTGGATCTGTATTCAAGTCCATATCTTTCCAAACTGTGTATAATTTTGTCCTTAAGTCCTTCTGCATTTAACTGTGTTGCTTGCTGAAAGTAAAGAAAACTTTCATACACTGCCCCATTGTAATAGTACTGAAGCACCAGTGAGAGCTGTTCCTTCTTTTTCGGGTCTTTGGTCTCATCAGCAATTACAGAGAAAACTTCAGAACTCAGAACTCAGAAAAGATTTATTGCCAAGTACATTAACAGATACTGATAACAGATTACTGATAACATACGAGGGATTTGACTTGACACAGAAAACGACCTGCATTTCCGGTGACACGGCTGCATCTGAAACGCGCCTGCCAACAGGAGGGTACAGGAAGCATAGGAAATAATACAATAGGAAGGAGCAAAAAAATCATTGATTTCAGAATAGTGGTCATATATGATCAATATTATGATTACAAAGAAAAAAAAGCCCTCAATGCACAATCAGCAGACCAAAAAAGTTCACAGGACACAAAGAGAGCAGTGAGTGAATCATCTTTATCATCAGTTTGTGGATCAGTATGAGTGTAATGTTGAAAGTAGGTGTTGTATCAGTTAAGAACAACAAGGACTCTTTGGCAGGAGATGTTTTGTCTGGCTGCTGGCATTGCCCTTGGCCATGCAGCCTGCCTGTCCGAAGGCCATGAGCTCAATGTTTTGAAAACAAAGACTGCAGATAATCAGGAGGATTTTTGTGAGGGAGTCAGATTTAGTCGAATAGTACTGATCACAGAGAGGAAAAACTTTATATTCTCTTACAGATTCAGTACTTAATCCTTCATTGCTGGGCGTTGAATCCATCGTGGATGGCTTTGCTTTGCTTCACTTCCTTAGTTATGTCTTTATGAATCATATTTGTCAAGCATTCCAGGATTTCATTCTGTATTTCAGAGCTTGTATAGTCAATTCAGTTTTTTTTTTTTTTTTTATAGCACCAAATCACAAAACAGGTTATCTCAAGGCACTTTACAAAAAAAGAGTGGGTTTAGGTCACGCTCTCAAATTTATAGAACCCAGCAGAGACCCCTAAGAGCAAGCACTGTGGTGACACAGGTGAGGAAAAACTTCCCTTTTAACGGGCAGAAACCTCGAGCGGAACCATAGCTCATAGAGGACGGTCATCTGCCTCAACCGGCTGGGTTGAAAAAAGAGGTAAAAAGTAGGAGGCCTGGCAGTAGCTACATTCAAAACAAATGCAACAAATACAATCAGTATTAACATTCACAGCCAGACATTCCAGTATCAAGCTTGGTTAGGCTCCACATGCGAGTGAAGGCCTGGCAGCGGCAACATTTTTAACTATAGGCCTTATCAAAGAGAAAAGATTTCAACTTGCTCTTGAATAAAGAGAGAGTGTCTGCCTCCCAAACTGAACTGGGAAGATGGTTCCACAGGAGGGAGCTTGATAGCTGAAAGCTCTACCTCCCAATGTACTTCTGGAGACCTTGGGGACCACCAGTAGTTTGGATTTTTGGGAGTGCAGAGCTCTGGTTGGATGATAGGGAACTATGAGTTCTTGCAAGTAAGAAGGAGCCATACCATTAAGGGCTTTGTAAGTTTGGAGCGATAGCTTGAATTCTGTATTTTATTGGGAGCCAATGTAAAGAAGCTAAAACTGGGGTAATGTGATATCTTCTCCCTGTTCTCATCAGGATACACGCAGCTGCATTCTGAATGAGTTGGATAAACCTTTTAGACAGTAGTCTAGCCTAGAGGTGATAAAGGCATGGACAAGTTTCTCTGCATCTTTATCAGACAGGATGGACATAATTTTAGAAATATTACGCAGATGGACGAAGGCAATCTTAATGGTTTGTTGTATATGAGAGTTAAAAAAGATTCCTAACAGAAAACTTAGAAGCCAGTGCAATGCCATCTAGTGTTGTTATCTAACTAGAAAGAGTACTTTTAGCATGTTTGGGGCCAAGAACAATGACTTCAGTTTTATCTGTATTCAGCAATAGAAAGTTGTAGTTCTTCCAGGTCTTAATATCCTTAAGACGCTCCTGGAGTGAACCCAAATGGCTGGGATCATCTGGATTGATAGATAAATATAATTGAGTGTCGTCAGCGTAACAATGAAAATTAATAGAATGGTTCCTCATAATGTCTCCCAAAGGCAGCATGTATAATGTAAACAGTACTGGTCCAAGTACCGATCTCTGCGGAACTCCATAGCTAACCATGGTCTGGATAGAAGACTTGTTATGGACATAGACAAACTGGAAATGGTCTGATAAATAAGACGACCCATTTTAGCGTTGTTCCTTTCAAACCAATTTGCTGTTCAAAGTCTCTCTAGCAGGATATGGTGGTCAGTGGTGTCAAAGGCAGCACTAAGGTCCAATAAGACAAGGACAGTGACAAGTCCTTTGTCAAATGCCATAAGGAGGTCATCAGTAACTTTCACGAAGGCTGTCTCTGTGCTGTGGTGTTTCCTAAAACCTGACTGAAATTTCTCAATTACAGAATTATTTTCTAAAAAAGTGCACAGTTGATTGGCGACTACTTTTTCGAGGATCTTGGAAAGGTAGGAGAGGTCAGATATTGGTCTATAATTGGCCAAAATCCCAGAATCAAGCAAAGTTTTTTTTTTTTTTTTAAGCAGAGGTTTAATTATTGCCACTTTAAAAGACTGCAGTACATGTCTTGTCAATAGGGACATATTATGTTCAAAAATGGTGGACTAATCAGAGATGGCGCTCCTTCAGGAGTCTAGCAGGGATTGGGTCTAAGAGACATGTAGATGGTTTAGAGGCTGAGACTGTTAAGGCTAGATCAGAATGACTAATAAAGAGAAAATTCAGAAAAGCAGAGTTCTGAGCCTGTGGACACAGCAGTGTTAGGCACAGGCTTGATATTTTTTTAAAGGGGCTATTTATTGGAATATTATTCCTGATACTGACAATTTTATCATTAAAAAAATTCAAAAAGTCATGAGCACTAAGAATTGGAAGAATGTAGGGGTCTATGTCTGTTGACATAGACCCCTACAGCAGCAGTCAACCTGGCCCTTCACTCCATCCTGCAGCACCTGGACTCCCCGGGAACCTACGCCAGGATCCTGTTTGTGGACTTCAGCTCAGCATTCAACACCATCCGCCCCGCTCTGCTCCAGGACAAGCTGTCCCTGCTCAATGTGCCTGACTCCCTCTGCAGGTGGATCACCGACTTCCTGACGGACCGGAGGCAGCATGTGCGGCTGGGAAAGACTGTCTCAGACTCTGTTAGCATCAGCACCGGATCACCCCAGGGCTGTGTACTTTCCCCCCTACTCTTCTCCCTATACACCAACTCCTGCACTTCCAGCCACCAGTCTGTCAAGCTGATCAAGTTTGCGGATGACACCACCCTCATCGGGCTCATCTCCAACGGCGACGAGTCCGTCTACAGGAGAGAGGTGGCCCAGCTGGCGTCCTGGTGCAGCCACAACAACCTGCAGCTGAACGCTCTGAAGACAGTGGAGATGATCGTGGACTTCAGAAAAGTCACAACCCCTCTGTCCCCCCTTACCCTCACAGACTCTCCCATCACCACTGCAGATTCCTTCCGCTTCCTGGGCACCACCATCACCCGGGACCTCAAGTGGGAGCCGACCATCAGCTCCCTCATCAAAAAGGCCCAGCAGAGGATGTTCTTTCTGCGGCAGCTGAGGAAGCTCAAGCTACCCACCAAGATGTTAGTGCAGTTCTACACGGCCATCATCGAGTCCATCCTCACCACCTCCATAACCGTGTGGTACGCTGGAGCCACTGCCAGGGACAGACTAAGACTGCAGCGTGTCGTGCGCGCTGCTGAGAAGGTGATCGGCTGCAAGCTCCCATCCCTCCAGGACCTGTACATCTCCAGGACCCGGAGGCGTGCAGGCCGGATCATAGCCAACCCTTCACACCTTGGACATGTACTGTTTGCCCCCCTCCCCTCAGGTAGAAGACTTCGGTCCATTCAGACTAAAACCTCCCGCTACATGAACAGTTTCTTCCCCTCTGCCATCAGACTGCTGAACACTAAGTGACTTATTAGACTCTCGTGCACAATGTACAGCAGCTCAACCGGTCTCATGACAATTATCACTGTTTTCTTTTTGCACTACCGACTGCACTATGTGGAACTCCACAATATCTGCTGCTTGTTAATATATTTAAAATTGCATAGATTAGTATTACTCATATTCTACATTTTATTGCATGCATAGTTTTTTATTTTTATCTTTAGTGCTACTCCATGTTTAATGTTGCAGCATTGCACCGAGACAAATTCCTAGTTTGTGTACTACATGAACAATGGCAATAAATCTGATTCTGATTCTGATGGCATTGTGGCTCTTGGTTAACTGAGCTACAGTGATAAAAAGAAATTTATGGTTGTTTTTATTTTCTTCTATCAAGGATGAATAGTACTGTCGCCTAGCACCACAGAGAGTCTTATTTGCATGCCAAAGCCTTTCACAGAATCTGACTTTCTGTTTTAACTCATGAGTGTGGGTGTTGTACCATGGAGCTAATCTCCTATTTTTAATAGTTTTCTTTTTAACCCTTTAACTGCCCAGATTAAATGGACAGATTGTAGATAATGTGAAAATGACGAGGCAGAGTTCATCTCACGAGTCAGGTTTATTCACATCATCCAACATCATCAAAAGCAGAAAGAGGTAGAAACCCAGACATTCGTCCTTTAAATACCTCAGGACTTCAAAGCACACAGTCATATTGTATTTAATCCCAAGTAACAATACATCTTCCTTCAGATCTTAACACCTCCACCCCCAGCTTCTGGCGGCCAGGAAAATCCCCCCAGGCTGTCTCTCTGCATACCAAAGACTAGACTTTCACATCCTCCTGTTATCTCCAGAGAGACTCAGTCCTTTGTTCAATCTAAGATGTGAAGCCTAAAGTGGTATACATATGAAGCATGAAGTGATATACATATGTGCACATATATGTGTCCCACATGACCCCCCCCCCCCAAACGTCTAAGATGGAACAACGGAATAACAGTCCGCATGTCATGATAAACCATTACACATCAGTCCACGTGCTGCTTGGGCCTCAGTCTCCTCCCGTATCTGCTGTAAGCGGGCTTTACCACTTCCGCGGCGCCATCCTGCTGGGGAGCTGCTGTCTGAGGGGGAGAACTGTTAGTCAATCCCTGTGGGTGTTCTGGGGAATGTCCCCTAGGGGGTCTGCCACGCCGAGGAGCCCTGGCCGACAGCTCATCCTCGTCTGCCACCACAAAGGCGGGTTTGAGCCTGTTTATGCCAATCTTTTCTTTCCTGCCCCCCAGATCTAGCAAAAAATGCTTGTCCCCTGTTTCCAGCACACTAAATGGTCCATCATAAGGTGGTCGCAATGGTGGGCGATGGGCATCGTGTCTTGACAAAAACAAACTCAGCGTTTTTTTAAGGCCTTAGGCACAAAAACGCACGAAAAACTGTGGTGAACGGGGCCAGGCAGCGTTCCCGATTCCGTGCCGCTCTGCAACCGCTGAGCCGGGGAGCATTCTGGCGCAGGATTATCTGGGAGAAATTCCCCGGGCAGCCGAAGTGGCTGCGCAAAAACCAGCTCAGCCGGGGAGGCTTCTAAATCCTCTTTAGGTGCAGAACGCAACCTCAATAAAACCCACGGTAGCCTGTCTACCCAATTTGCATCCGTAAGCGACGCTCTGAGAGCCGCTTTCAATGACCTATGAAAACGTTCGCATAACCCATTAGCCTGCGGATTGTACGCGGTTGTGCGGTGGATCATTACCCCCAGGCTGTGGGCCATTGCTGACCAAAGTTTGGAAACAAATTGAGGACCTCTATCGGACATAATGTCCGATGGGACTCCAAAGCGCGCTACCCATGCTGTTAAAAACGCACGCGCCACCTCCTCGGCTGTGGTTGACGACAGTGGGACCACTTCCGGCCAGTGCGTGGTGCGGTCTACCATTGTCAGAAGGTGTGTGCACCCCTGTGATGGCGGTAGGGGGCCTACGAGGTCCACGTGAAAATGATTGAACCTCTTAGCCGGGATGTGGAACGGCTCCAAGGGAGCTCTCGTGTGTCTGTGTACCTTGGCTTGTTGACAAGCCATGCAGGCTGCTGCCCACTCTCTTAACTTGTTTGCGCAGGCTCGGCCAAACAAATTTCTCTCCCACCATTTTGACCGACGCGCGCACTCCCGGGTGCACCAGAGAATGAATCGAGTCAAAAACGCGGCGGCGCCACGCGACCGGTACCACAGGACGCGGTTGCCCAGTGGAGACATCACAGATTGGGGGGGCATACCGTCTTGCAGCACCCTGTTCTCCAGCCTTAACCTTGTTGGTCCAGACTGGAGCGCGCGCACATCCGCGTCGCTACCCTGATCCGCGGCCATGGCTGCATAATCTATCCCTATGCGGACTGGGGCCGCCACGGCGCGCGAGAGACAGTCTGCCACTACATTCAGTTTACCCGCCACATGCTGAATATCGGTAGTAAACTCTGAGATTGCGGCCAGCTGTCTCTGCTGCCAGCCTGACCACGGTTCTGAAACCTTGGCCATTGCGAATGTCAGCGGCTTGTGGTAAACGAACGCGGTGAAATGGCGTCCCTCCAGCCAGAACTGGAAGTGGCGAATGGCCAAGTGGAGAGCTAACAACTCCCTGTCGAATGCGCTGTATTTTCGCTCGCTATCGCGCAAAGTCCTGCTGAAAAATGGGAGCGGCTGCCAAGCCCCGGCTACATGCTGCTCCACGACCGCCCCTATGGTCACATCTGACGCATCAGTGGTGAGCGCTATGCGGGCCGTTGGGTCTGGATGTGCTAACAACGCAGCGTTTGCCAGGGCTGTTTTGACCTCAGAGAATGCTCGCTCTCGCTCCGGAGACCATTCGATCTTATTTGTGGGTTTTTGTTTTTTTAGTGCGGCATACAATGTTGCATGAGCTGCGCTGCGCAGGGGAGGAAACGGTTATAAAAATTCACCATTCCCAAAAACTCCTGTAACGCCTTGACTGTTTGTGGCTGGGGAAAATTTGTTACCGTGCGTACTTTGTCAGGCAGCAGAACCGCTCCTTCTGGGGAGACGCGATGCCCCAAAAAATCAATCTGCGTCACCCTGAACTGACACTTCGCTGGATTGATTATTAACCCGTGCTCTGCCAACCTCCGGAAAACTGCCGTGAGGTGGTTTTCGTGTTCGTCTTCGGATGCGCTGGCTACTAAGATGTCGTCCAGGTAGATGAATACGAAGGGGAGATCGCGCAGCACCGCGTCCATCATGCGTTGGAACGTCCGCGCAGCACCCTTAAGCCCAAACGGCATGCGCAAAAACTCGAATAGGCCAAACGGAGTTATTACCGCTGTTTTGGGTATGTCCTCAGCGCGCACTGGGACTTGATGGTAACTGCGGACCAAGTCTATTTTAGAAAAAACGCACGCCCCGCCAAATGAACGGAAAAATCTTGGATATGCGGGATTGGGTAGCGGTCGTGCACTGTGGCGTTGTTCAACCTGCGGAAATCTCCGCAAGGTCGCCATGAGCCATCAGCTTTCGGGACCATGTGAAGCGGGGAAGCCCATGGGCTTTTCGAACGCCTGATGATGCCCAACTTTTCTAGGTTGGCGAACTCCTCGCGCGCTATGGTCAGTTTAGCTGAATCCAAGCGCCGAGCTTTTGCAAAAATGGGCGGTCCAGTAGTAGTAATAAAATGTTCCACTCCGTGTTTAGCGACGGCTGCTGAAAATGTGGGAACCGTGAGTGCTGGGAACTGGGTGAGCAGTGTGTGGAACTTACCGCTTGCTGTTGCGACGTTGGCTTGTGCTGTGGGCGGGGTCACTTGGGCTGAACAGGGAATAGAATAAAAGGAAAGTGCATTAACCAGGCGCCTGTTAGCAAGATCAACCAATAAACCATGTGAGCACAGAAAATCATCCCCCAACATATTGAAACTCACTGCAGCTATGACAAAAGTCCACTCAAATGTACGGCCGTGTAGGGACAGAAGCAGGTTCCTCTCACCAAAGGTCTTAATCTCCGAGCCGTTCGCTGCTGACGCCCCGTGACCTCCGGGACCCACCAGCTGGTCAGCGGAGGTAGGCGTGATGAAACTCACTTGGAAGCCTGTGTCCATGAGAAATTGCCTCCCCGAACGCGCATCCGTCAAGTAGAGCAGCTTGTTCTCTTCACCGAGGGCCGCAGCTGCTACCGACCCCTGGACTTGGCGTTTCCCGAGCGCTTGAACTGGCATGGTGGTATACATTTGCGTGCCTTCTCTGCAAAACGGCGATGGTAGAAACAGAGGGTGTCTCCTCCGTGATCCTTGGCCCTCGCCGCCGCCGTCGTCGGTGGGTCTTCTACCGCCGTCTCTGGCCCCTCACCATCTCCGGCCGTTGTGCCGAACTCCGTCGCTGCCGCGGTGGCCACGCGCTCTTTACTGGCGTGAAGAATCCGGTGCACCTCCTGGGCCAGCGCGCGGAAGTCCCGCTGGGCCAACAACGGCGAACTGGCCAGGGTCTCTCTCGTGGCCAAAGGTAGGGTTCTCAGGAAAATGTGGGTGAAGATGAAGTCGTCGCTGTCTGAGCCCCTCAAGCTCAGCATGTTCTCCATCAGGTCAACGGGCGTGCCATCTCCCAAGTCGTTCAGAGCCAGGAGCCTCTCCGCTCTCTCCTGGACCAAGAGAGTGAAGCGTTGGATGAGCGCAGCCTTCAACCCGCCGTATTTGTCGTCGGCCGGTGGCTGCTCCACAAGGCTCTGCACATGCTGAGCTGTGCGGTTGTCGAGCTTGGCAATCACATGGTAGAACTTCGTGTCATCTACCGTTATCCCCCGGAGGGCGAACTGTGCTTCGACCGAGTGGAACCAGGAGCGTGGGTTGTCTCGCCAAAAGTCCGGTAGCTGGACGGTAGCGGCATACGCTTGGCTGGGAGCTCCTGACCCGGCTGGTTCGGGGGAATTTCTTTCACTCATGATACGTCTTAGGGTCACTAGTGTAGATAATGTGAAAATGATGAGGCAGAGTTCATCTCACGAGTCAGGTTTATTCACATCATCCAACATCATCGAAAGCAGAAAGAGGAAGAAACCCAGACATTCGTCCTTTAAATACCTCAGGACTTCAAAGCACACAGTCATATTGTATTTAATCCCAAGTAACAATACATCTTCCTTCAGATCTTAACACCTCCACCCCCAGCCTCTGACGGCCAGGAAAATCCCCCCAGGCCGTCTCTCTGCATACCAAAGACTAGACTTTCACATCCTCCTGTTATCTCCAGAGAGACTCAGTCCTTTGTTCAATCTAAGATGTGAAGCCTAAAGTGGTATACATATGAAGCATGAAGTGATATACATATGTGCACATATATGTGTCCCACAGGATCATGCGCCCCCAGTGGCACAGTGCAGCAACTGCACATGTCAACTTATTGACTGAGTTATGTAATTTATATAGCTGCCGCAACATTATGCAAATTAGATGTGTGAATTTATTTCTATCTGAAACTTTGGATCAAATTCTACATCTTTCTAATTGACAGTAAGCCATTATCTCTTGCAACTTTCAAGTTAAAGCCTTGGAAATCTGAGCTATTTTATTGACAAATTTTTTACCACTCTTGACCACTAGGGGGGAGGGGGCTTGAGTTGCCGTGCATTGCTCCATGCGCCACATGCAGTTAAAGGGTTAAGAGGGGCTATGGAGTCAAGTGTTGTCCACAGTGAGGCTGCAGTACTATCAACTAAGAGGTCTAACTGTGATGGATTTAAGAAGTCAGAAGTCAGTGCTGGCCTTTGCTATATTGAGACATGGTAATAGAGTAAGTGCTGAAGGGATTAATTCTTTAAAGCGAGCCACAGCACTATCAGGTAAGAATCTAGTAACTGTATTTCTTCTTGATGCTGTAAAATCAGATAACACACATTTGAAAGTTATCAAATAATGGTCAGTCAGTGTAGAATTTTGAGGAATGACAAGCAGCTCATCAATTTCTACACCATAGGCCAAGACCAGGTCAAGGGTGTGATTATGATCATGAGTTAGTTTACTAATACACTGAGAAAAACCAGTTGGAATTTACAGTATCTCACAAAAGTGAGTACGCCCCTCACCTTTTTGTAAATATTTTATTATATCTTTCATGGGACAACACTGAAGATATGACACTTTGATACAATGTAAAGTGTAATACCTGTGACACCCACTACCCTTACTTGTCTCGCCAAATTTTGTAACAATATACCCACTGTGTACACAGGGTATAATACCACTGGGTAACACCCACTAACACCTGCGCTCACCAGATTTTTCTGTGTAACCCTCACTAACACCTACTCACTTTAGGTGTAGTACCCTTTTGGCAGTGGAGTTACCTTAACTTTACTACCTGGAAAAAAGGGATAATTGGGCCAGGTCAGACCGACTCTGGGTTCGTAGGAGCCTGGGAGGTGCAACAACAGATGACACACACACTCGTATAGAACTTGCAACTATGTATATTATTTTACAAATATGTACATATAAACAAATACACAGCGCGATAAAAAAAACCCACAATCCATAAACTCAAATTATTTTTACAAAATTCACCGTTCTTGTTTGTCCTTTCCAGGTGACTAGTGGAGTCACCTTTAGCAGTTCATAGGGTTCGGGCTTCGGCTCGCCATCCAGATCTGGAGATCCACGCTCTGGTCAAACCAGTCTAAAGGGAAAAAAAAAAAGAACCTGACCATGCCAAGTGGCTCGTGCTTCAATGGAGTTCCCGTGCTCAACGGCGCCGACAGCCCCCGGATCCCAATCAGGTTTTATCCAGGCAAAGGCTGCTACCCGCACGCTAGCATCGCCATATCACCAAGGACCGTCTCTCTCTCTGGTCTGTCTTTCGTCGTCTGGCGTGACAGCCAAAAATGCAAGTCATCCCAGACCCAGGGAGAGAGCGCTTAACCCACTGGGTGGCGTGACCCAGCAACGGCGCAGCCATTGGTTACTCGAAATATCAACACACAATACTAGGAACTTTATCAGAACCTTCTAGAAAATGTTCCTACTATTTATGAATATATATTTATTTAAATATTCATATTCAAATTATGTATTCCCATTGTGAAATGGGTGTTTTTCTTTTCTAAAAGCGGTATCAATATTTATAATTTAATTCACGTTAAACTATCTACTCCCATTGTGAAATGAATGTCCCCCCCTTCTTCTTAAAGCGGTATCGACATTCATAATTCCATCACGTTTTCAATACTGGGTTACACTATCCCCCCTTAGAATCATGCAAGTCCCTTTGCATGGGATTAGCTAAATGGTAATAACGGGAGAACTAGTGTTCATGGGAATATTCTTATGACCTGACTCTGTTAAGGCTCTGGTAAAAGCCAGGTTTGAATAATCTTAGGATCTGTCTCTGTTAAGGCTCTGGTAAAAGCCAGGTTTAATCCTTGAAACAGAGACTGGGCAACAGTTAGGAGAGGGTTTCCCAGCTGACTATACTGTAGTCTTTCTGGCTGGGAGGTTGTCCTCTCGGAACGTCTCACAGTCTGTGGGACTTCTTTTTCAGGTTCTTTTTCTTCCACAGGTTCATCACAGGTACTTTTATCAGGTAAGTTGGTTTCACTTCTAGTTCCATTCTCATTGTTCAATGGTTCCACATTTGTTTCAGTTTCCTCCAGGTTTCCATCATTTGGTAAGTTGTCACATCCAGGTGAAGTGACATTTTCCATTTGGTTGTCATTCTCAGGTGAGTGAGTTTCAGCAGGAATGTCTCCTTTAAAGGATGTCTTTGGATGGGGAATTTCATAAACTCGAGTGAGCTTTATGGGCGTTTGGATTGGTTCTTCTCTGTACCAATAGACATCTTCATTTTCCGGTTCTGAATTCTCACATTCCTCACTTTGTTCAGGTGATTGTCTGGTCTTAGGTTGGCAGACACGTTTTGGTTGGACAGGTTTTTCTTCAACAGGGGCAAGAAAACCACAGGGAAGCAAGAGGTCGCGGTGAACGGTGTGAGCAGGACCATCTTTTGACTCAGGTCTTATAGTGTAAACAGGCAAGTCACCTGCTTGGCTCACCACAATGTGAATTTCAGCTTCCCACCTGTCTGCTAGTTTGTGCTTTCCTCTGAGGCGGACTGCACATAGCAAAACTCTGTCGCCTGGTTCGAGTTTTGAGTGTTTCACTCACATATCAAATCTTGTTTTGTTTCTTTCAGCCATCTTGTTAGCATTTTCTGTTGCTAGTTTGTAGCTTTCTTGTAGAGTTGTCTTCAGTTTTTCAATGTGACTTGAAACTTTTGTTGTGAAACGGGAGCCCAAATGCAAGGTCGATGGGCAATCTGGGCTGATGACCGAACATTAACTCATACGGGGCAAAACCAGTAGTGTCATTCTTTGTACAACTGTACGCATGTACAAAGTGGTTTTACATAGTTGTGCCAATGAGTTTTGTTCTTTTCCTCCAGAGTACCCAGCATGCTCAAAAACATTCTATTGAAATGTTCTACCGGGTTACCTCTGGGATGATAGGGTGCCGTCCGGATTTTGCGAATGCCCATGATTTTGCAAAGTTCTTTTATAATATGGGACTCAAAATCGGACCCTGATCACTATGTAACCGTTCGGGTATCCCGTAGTGGACTATAAAGTTGTCCCAAAGTGCCTTTGCAACGGTCTGAGCTTTCTGATTGCTGGTAGGGATGGCTATAGCGTATTTCGTGAAATGATCAGTTAACACGAGCACATCTTTCGTGTTGCTTTGATCGGGCTCAATGGACAAGAAATCCATACAGACAAGTTCAAGCGGTCGGGTGGACTTGATGTTGACCAGCGGAACAGCTCGCTCTGGCGCAGTTTTACGTCTTACACAGTGATTACATGTCTTGATCTTCTTTTCAATATCTGCCGCCATGCGAGGCCAATAGAACCTTGTTCTGGCGAGATCCAAAGTACGCTCTGTGCCTAAATGGCCCATGTCACAGTGGAGGCTTTGAAAGACTGAATCACGGAGCTGTTCAGATAAGACGAGCTGGTAAGTAACATTTCCTCCGTCTTGACGAGTGCGGTAGAGGCTGTTATTGCACATTTCAAGTCGACTGAGCTCTCGGAGTAACAAGTTGATGTCACAAAGTTCAGTTCGTACAGTTGGAACTTTTAGCCCAGTTTCAATTTGTGCAATCACTTCTCTTAAACAGGGGTCAGTTCTTTGTTCATTTTTATCTGTTCAGGAGTCATGTGGGATACAACTGGAAGACCACCACAGCCATCTTCATCGGCATAGCCATCTGGAATGGCGGCTACAGAGATGGCTTAACGAGTGAACCAAAGGGAAGGTGTTGTCTGGAGAGCTACAGACAAGGTGTTTTTCACATATAGCAGACACTACCTCGGAACTTAAACTGCTTTCAGGAAGAGACAAGTGAGTTTGAGTGAACTGCTGTATGTGGTCAAGCTCCTTTTGGGACACTGCGTCATCAAGAAGCTCACCATGTGGCCATCTAGAGAGGCCGTCTGCATCTGAGTTAAGCTTGCCTGCTCTGTATTGGAGATTAAAGTTAAATGTCGACAGAGCAGCTAGCCACCTATAACTCATGGCATCCATCTTAGCAGTAGTTAAGATGTACACTACCGTTCAAAAGTTTGGGGTCACTTAGAAATTTCCTTACTTTTGAAAGAAAAACACTTTTTTTCAATGAAGATAACTTTAAACGAATCAGAAATACACTCTATACATTGCTAATGTGGTAAATGACTATTCTAGCTGCAAATGACTGGTTTTTGGTGCAATATCTAAAAAAATCTTGGACCAAAAGCCCATTAGGTGGCATCACTGTAATGTTTTAAAAAAATACAACCTATTGAGTTTTGAGAGTTTCATTGACCTCTGTTTTCTGAAATTAACGTTCAAATGTTTCCATAAATCAGCACCCGAGCCACTTGCTGGTTTCGTCCAAAGACAGGACGGCAGCAGAGCCACCAGGAGTTCTGTTAACAATAACTGTAAAATATTCCACCACAGAACCACATTTGGACAAACAGCTTTCTCTATAAAGGGCAGTCACATCTGGAACACAATGCCAAATGTAATTAAAATAATAACGGACTTTAAAACATTCACTAAAAAGGTTAAAAACTGGCTGAAAAATAAACAAGAATGTACTCATGTATGAATTGATCGTCTGCAAAGTGAGAGTGAATGAAGGGAAGGAATGAATGTGCTTGTTTATAATGAGTGACGAAGGGAGGGAGGCCTGAAATAGGCAAATGTGAATCAGGTTGTTATATTTGTGTATTTATAATATTTATAATATTTATAATTGTGTATTTATAATCTTTTTGCATTGATGTATGTGGTTATTGTGTATTTTCTTTTTCTTTTTTTACTTGATTCTCTTTTCTAAAGCCCATCCAGGGACAAGAGTTGCAAATTAGCTAATAGCTATACACTCTATGTGCAACACATCAGATTGATTGTCATTGATTAATTGTCTATGTTTATTGCACTGTCCCTGTCAAATAAACTAATCTATCTATCTATCTATCTAACTATCACTCCAGTGTTCTAATGGTACAGTGTGTTTGCTCATTGCGTCAGAAGGCTAATGGATGATTAGAAAACCCTTGTGCAATCATGTTAGGTCTGCAATGCTGTAATTGCTGCAAATGGAGGATTCTTTGACGAAAGCAAAGTTTGAAGGAAAAAATTATTATTTCAAATACAAATCATTATTTCTAACCTTGTCAATGTCTTGACTATATTTTCTATTCATTTTACAACTCATGGTGGTAACTAAGTGTGACTTTTCATGGAAAACACAAAATAATTGTCTGGGTGACCCCAAACTTTTGAACGGTAGTGTACGTCAGGGGGTTACTGTCTGTCACGACAGTAAAATGATTGCCATATAGATAGTCTGCAAACTTCTCCGTTACTGCCCACTTTAGAGCCAAAAATTCCAATTTATGGGCGGGGTAACGGGACTCACTTCTAGACAACCCCCGGCTTGCATAAGCTATGACCCTAGTCTGGCCCTCCTGCTCTTGATAAGAGGGCGGCGCCAAGCCCTGTAGTGCTGGCGTCAGTATGAAGTGTATATGGCAACTGAGGGTCAGCGAAACCCAGGACAGGCGCAGTACTGAGCTTTTCAATGATGATTTTGAATGCAAGATCACAGGAAAAAGTCCATCGCTCGCCAAATGGTGTCTTTGGGTCATGGTACTGGGCAGGCTTAGCTTTGGGCTTTGTGCTTTCTCGCAAAGGAGGGTAGCCTGCTGTTAAGTCAGTGAGGGGCTTAACGATGCTGGAATAGTTCTTAATGAACCGCCTATAGTACCCTGAAAAGCCTAAGAACGAGCAGAGCTGTTTGAGATCACGGGGCACAGGCCAGGGACTTGGGGCTTTCACTTTTTCGGGGTCGGTCTCAACTCCTTTACTGGACACAATGTGACCGAGTTATCTGACAGAAGTTTGAAAAAATCTGCATTTCTCAGGGGAGAGTTTAAGCCCGTACTCTTTTAGGCGATTAAGAACTTTCATTAAGCAAGCCTCATGTTCTTCGGGCGTCTTGGAGAATACAATGATGTCATCGAGGAACACAATCACCTCATGCAGATTCATGTCGCCCATTCATTTCTCCATGAGGCGCTGGAACGTGCTGGGGGCGTTTGTAATGCCTTGGGGCATTCTATTGAATTCTCAAAAGCCCATGGGACATACGAACGCCATCTTTGGTTTGTCCAGCTCCTCTACCTCAATTTGGTAGTACCCCGACTTTAAATCGAGGACGAAGAACCACTGCGAACCAGTCAAGGTGGAAAACGTTTCTTCCAAGTTGGGGAGGGCGTAAGCATCTTTTACAGTCTGCATGTTAAGCTTCCTGTAATCAATACAAAGGCGGACATCGCCATTTTTATTTCGCACCACTACAATAGGCGAAGAAAATGGGGAAGTAGACTCTCTTATCACGCCTGCTTGTTGGAGTTCTTTGAGATGCTTACGGACCGCTTCCAGGTCATTTGGATGTATGGGACGTGCTCTATGTTTGAACGGTGTTTCATCTGACAACTTGATTGTGTGTTTCACTTGATCCGTTTTTCCAAAGTCAAGATCATTTTGTGCAAATACTTTGGGCATTTGACTGAGTCTTTCTGTTAGGCGCTCTTTCCATTCAGCGCTAATGGGGGAAGAGCCAAAGTTGAACTTCAGAGTGGACTTTGGTTCAGTTTTGGACTTTGTAACTTTCACGGAGTGTTCTTGTGATAGGACTCGTTGATATGCCCAAATTTCTCCAATGACACATGTCTGAGGGATTGTCACGTCATGTTCCGACTCATTGGTGAGTATAACTGGAACAAGGTAAGGTGCTCTTTCAGGTAAGTCTATGAGACATGGTTTTACCAGGATACCACCAGGTAAGGCTGACATTAACGGGTGTTCTAACAAGACAGATTTTTCACTGTTGCCGGCTAACAACAGCTACAGCGCCATCTAGAACAACTGTTTGGCCTGCAGGAACTAACTGTGGCTCTTTGCTGCGCATGGTCACTAAACCAAGGCTAGTGTCTTTGGACTGTCTGTGCCGTAGCTCAAGGACTTTTAACACTGCCTTATAACCAAGTGACATGGTTGGCTGCAGTTCAGAACATGCATCAGAGTACAGCTCGTAAAGTACATCTAATGTGTTTGTCCCTATTAACACTAAGGACTGATCAGCTGCACGTACATCAGGAACCACTAAGGCAAGTGTTGGCACTTCGGCTTCAATACCGAAAAAGTCTTTTGGGAAAGTGACATGCATTTCAATGTAGCCTAAGTAAGGTACACTCTGACCGTTAGCTCCCTCCACTTCTAACAGCTCAAAAAGTGGCTTAATCTCATGGTTGGATAAGTACTGTCTGTAATAGGACTCAGGGACAGTAGTCACCTGGGAACCTGTAACTAACAAACAGCTCACAGTACAGCCATTCACTTTCACTTGTGCTGTACTTTTTGTACCAATTAGACCATTAGGAAAGTTAAAGGGGTCTGTTTTGTAGTGTGACATCAGTTTAGCACGTGTCTTGAATGGAGCTTTTGGTTTGGGACGGGTCATCTCTGAACTAACCTCCGTTTGTCCTGCAACAGGGGTAGACTTCAGTTTTAAAGAAGATTGGGGGTTCTGACTGTCCCAAATCTGTCTTTTTACTCTTAGTTCTTTGCTTTTTGCAGCCACAAGCTCAGGGTTTGGCTCTGACTCACAAGTGGCTACAATATGCCCATCTTCGCCACAGCGGAAGCAATACCATGGTTTGGGCCTAGTATTGGGACGGCTGGACGAAGGTAAGTTTTCAGGTTTGGCATGGTCAGGTTTTTTATTTCCATATTTCTTAGTTGGGCTTTTCTTCGGTGGTGCTTGTTCCTTTTGTTTCATGACAGCAGCTAATTGGCTTTTTAGATCAGTGACTTGCTTTTTCAGTTCTTTCAGACTGTCAGACTCTACTTCACTATTTGTACTTGTTTCGGTGACTGTTTGTTCGTAGGAGGCTCCTTTTGGTTTTGTGGCACCCAAGTGTTTTTTCATGCGGGTGTTTTTAACTTCTTGTCTGTTTTCAACAGTGCGAAGGTGAAGCAATAATTCTGCATACGCAGGTGGGTGTTTATCTTTTAGTTCCAGCTGTAGTTCCTTTAGCAGATTATCATCCCAACAGCCTCTGTTAAACTGCTCGAGAAGCTGTTTGTTCGCTTCCTGTGGCTCTAGATCGCCTCTACGCACTGTGAGATTGAGCGCCACCTGCAAACGATGCAGATATGCAGAGGGTTTTTCTCCATAATCTTGGAAAGTGTTCATGAATCGCCACAAGCAGTTCCTCACCGTCTTCAACAGTCTCAAAAGCTGAATCCAAAAGCTTAAGATAGTCGGCAGAGGTGGCTTCAGACCCAAGAGAACGAATAACATCAGACGCAGGAGCAAGAAGACTTTCCAGGATCTTGCAAGATTTTTCCTAGTCAGACAAAGAAGTATCTTCCATCATCAGGTCAACATGTGAACGCCATGTTTCATAGTCAGCTTCAGTATACGGTTTTGGCGCTTTGCCAGAGAAAGCTCTGATTCTCAGGGAGGAATAGGCATTTGATGGCTTCTCTGCATGTTTAATGACATGCTCGACTACGATTTTCTGAACCTCGGGTGGGTTAAGATCAGCTGGGCTTAACCTTTGAGGTGTTAAGTTTGGTCTAAGAGGGCTCTGAAAGAGTGCTTGAGTGGTTTTAGGGGTGTGAGGCACTTCAACTTGGAGTGGAGGAGACACTCCACTTTGTGTGGGTTCTACAATAGGGAAAGCAGGATCAACGTCAGCAGAGACCGTTTCAGCTGTCTCAGCAGCTTCAATAGACTTCCCTATTTTGGACATAACCTCTTGCAACACCTCTTCAAAACCTTTTCCACTTAGCTTAGCTAAACCCCTCAGGTTGCTAAGATAAGCCTCAGTAACACTGCCCCCTACAGTTTTAGTGTAGATATCGGTTAAAGCTTGAATGCAGTACTTAACCTCAGGATTGTCAGTGGATGGAAAGGAGCACGGCAACGTAGGTGCTAATGCTTCAATGCTTAATCCAGACTCAAACTCCACAATATGACTTTTGTCAAAGTCAGATGAGTTATCATTAATGCTAAGCACCCTCCGAATAGTGCCATGTTGCTCTAGAAACTCAAAAACGTCTGTCTTTTTCTTTGTCAACAACACCACTAACAATGACTGCATTTGGAATTTTAACACCATACTTTTCCACAAAATCCATTTTGGCCGTATATCAACTGTTTAGTCAGGGATCAAAACAGAATTCACATCTGTTGTGCAATGCTCCAGGCTCCTGGCTGTGCTCGTCAATTTTTTCTGTAATACCTGTGACACCCACTACCCTTACTTGTCTCGCCAAATTTTGTAACAATATACCCACTGTGTACACAGGGTATAATACCACTGGGTAACACCCACTAACACCTGCGCTTGCCAGATTTTTCTGTGTAACCCTCACTAACACCTACTTACTTTAGGTGTAGTATCCTTTTTGGTAGTGTTGTGTTATGGCAGTGGAGTTACCTTAACTTTACTACCTGGAAAAAAGGGATAATTGGGCCAGGTCAGACCGACTCTGGGTTCGTAGGAGCCTGGGAGGTGCAACAACAGATGACACACACACACTCGTATAGAACTTGCAACTATGTATATTATTTTACACATATGTACATATAAACAAATACACGGCGCAATAAAAAAACCCACAATCCATAAACTCAAATTATACTTACAAAATTCACAGTTCTTGTTTGTCCTTTCCAGGTGACTAGTGGAGTCACCTTTAGCAGTTCATAGGGTTCGGGCTTCAGCTCGCCATCCAGATCTGGAGATCCACGCTCTGGTCAAACCAGTCCAAAGGAAGAAAAAAAAAAAAAGAACCTGACCATGCCAAGTGGCTCGTGCTTCAATGGGGTTCCCGCACTCAACGGCGCCGACAGCCCCCGGATCCCAATCAGGTTTTATCCAGGCAAAGGCTGCTACCCGCACGCTAGTGTCGCCATATCACCAAGGACCGTCTCTCTCTCTGGTCTGTGTCTTTCGTCGTCTGGCGTGACTGAGCCAAAAATGCAAGTCATCCCAGACCCAGGGAGAGAGCGCTTAACCCACTGGATGGCGTGACCCAGCAACAGCTCAGCCATTGGTTACTCGAAATATCAACACACCAATACTAGGAACTTTATCAGAACCTTCTAGAAAATGTTCCTACTATTTATGAATATATATTTATTTATTTAAATATTCATATTCGAATTATGTATTCCCATTGTGAAATGGGTGTTTTTCTTTTCTAAAAGTGGTATCAATATTTATAATTTAATTCACGTTAAACTATCTACTCCCATTGTGAAATGAATGTTCCCCCCTTCTTCTTAAAGCGGTATCGACATTCATAATTCCATCACGTTTTTAACACTGGGTTACAAAAGCAGTCAGTGTACATCTTGTATAACAGTGTAAATTTGCTGTCTCCTCAAAATAACTCGACACACAGCCATTAATGTCTAAACTGCTGACAACAAAAATGAGTACACCTCTAAGTGAAAATGTCCAAATTGTGCCCAAAGTGTCAATATTTTGTGTGGCCACCATTATTTTCCAGCACTGCCTTAACTTTCTTGGGCATGGAGTTCACTAGAGCTTCACAGGTTGCCACTGGAATCCTCTTCCACTCCTCCATGACGACATCACGGAGCTGGTGAATGTTAAGAGACCTTGCGCTCCTCCACATTCTGTTTGAGGATGCTCTACCGATGCTCAATAGGGTTTAGGTCTGGAGACATGCTTGGCCAGTTCATCACCGTTTCTTTAGCAAAGCAGTGGTCGTCTTGGAGGTGTGTTTGGGGTCGTTTTCATGCTGGAATACTGCCCTCTGGCCCAGTTTCCGAGGGGAGAGAATCATGCTCTGCTTCAGTATGTCACAGTACATGTTGACATTCATGGTTCCCTCAATGAACTGTAGCTCCCCAGTGTCGGCAGCACTCATGCAGCCCCAAACCATGACACTCCCACCACCATGCTTAACTGTAGGCAAGACCCACATGTCTTTATACTCCTCACCTGGTTGCTGCCACACACGCTTGACACCATCTGAACCAAATTTATCTTGGTCTCATTAGACCACAGGGCATGGTTCCTGTAATCCATGTCCTTAGTCTGCTTATCTTCAGCAAACAGTTTGTGAGCTTTCTTGTGCATCATCTTTAAAAGGGGATTCCTTCTGGGATGACAGCCATGCAGACCAATTTGATGCAGTGTGTGGCGTATGGTCTGAGCACTGGCAGACTGACCCCCCCACCCCCCACTCCTTCAACCTCTGCAGAAATGCTGACAGCAATCATACGTCTATTTTCAAAAGACAACCTCTGGATAGGACGCTGAGCACGTGCACTCGACTTCTTTGGTCGTCCATGGCCAGGCCTGTTCTGAGTGGAACCTGTCCTGTTAAACCTCTGTATGGTCTTGGCCACTGTGCTGCATCTCAAGTTTCAGGGTGATGGCAATCTTCTTATAGCCTAGGCCATCTTTACGTAGAGCAACAATTCTTTTTTTTTTTTCAGATCCTCAAGAGAGTTCTTTGCCATGAGGTGCTATGTTGAACTTCCAGTGACCAGTATGAGAGAGTGTGAGCGTGATAACACCAAATTTAACACACCTGCTCCCCATTCACACAGGAGACCTTGTAACAACAATGAGTCACTTGACACCAGGGAAAGAAAATGGTCAATTGGGCACAATTTGGACATTTTCACTTAGGGATGTACTCACTTTTGTTGCCAACAGTTTAGACATTATTGGCTGTGTGTTGAGTTATTTTGGGGGGACAGCAAATTTACGTTGTTACACAAGCTGTACACCAACTACTTAACATTGTATCAAAGTGTCGTATCTTCAGTGTTGTCCCATGAAAAGATATAACAAAATATTTACAAAAATGTGAGGGGTGTACTCACTTTTGTGAGATACTGTAAGAGGGAGAAAAATGCTACACTATGACTATCATTATCAACGTCTATATGAATATTAAAATCACCAGCTATGATAATCTTGTCTGAACTGAAAACTAAGGTGGTTAAGAACTGAGAGAATTTAGACATACATTCAGCAAAAGAAGCACTGGGAGAGCGATATACTGTGGTAAATAAAAGAGGCTGTTCTGACCTCCAGGATGGGTGTGCTAAGCTAAAAATTAAGCACTCAAAAGAGTTATAATTTGAGTTTAGCTTAGGCTGAGGGTTCATTGGTAATGTGGATTCATATATTACCCCGACACCACCACCTCGGCCAGTGTTTCTAGGAATATGAATGTTACCATAGCTGGGGAGTGGCCTCATTGATATTAACAAAGTCATCGGGACGTAGCCATGTTTCTGTGAGACAGAGTATATTTATATTCTGATCTTCTTCTTCTTCTCTCGGTTACTGGCGGATAGCAAACAACTGAAAGGTGCATACTGCTACCTACTGTACAAGAGTGTGTAACATTATATCATCTGAGCCCGACCACTAAATTCTATGTCCTAATCCTGTGTTATTTAAAAAAGAGAAAAGAGCCCTCCTTGTGATTCTTATTGCCTCTCCATCTCCATCTGTTTCCTGAATCCCAGTTAAATCCCATTCCCTACCGGCTTCTCAAACTTCATTTTCCATTATTTGTCTTTCATTTCCGTATTTGTGACAGTGTAATAAGATGTGTTTGACATTTTCTTTTACTCCACATTCTCTACATTTGTCACTTTTGCTTTTCCCCTTGGTGAATAAAGTGCCATTTAAACCTGTGTGATCCAGTCTTGAGTCTTGCCATAATGATGTCTTCCCTCCTTTTGGTTGTTATGAAATTATTGCAATAGATTTTTGTATTTTGTAATACGAGCTACCTTTATGATCTTCATCCCATCTTTTTTGCCATAGCTCAGTTCCTTTTTTCTTGATTACTGCTTTCCCTTCACCTTTTCCAAGAGGCAATGGTATAGTTATTTCTTTTCCAAGAGCACTTTTTGCTAATTTGTCTGCACAGTCATTCCCTTTCAACCCTTCATATGCAGGAACCCAACAAAACTGAACTTCACCACCCGTGTACCCTAAATAAACTGTGATATAGCTCAATCACCAGGTCTTCCCTTGTAGATTTTAGTGTCTGTATGGTTTTTAGCGCTGCAAGTGAGTCCGTGCACACCACCACCCGGTCCGGTCTGACCTCCTCCACCCACTGCAAAGCAATAATTATTGCCATCATCTCTGCTGTAAACACGGATGTATTGTTGGAGAGTCTTTTTGCGATGGTCACTTTAAATTCTGGGATGTATACTCCCAACTCCAACAGAGCCCTCTTTATTCTTTGAACCGTCAGTATAGAGCTGCAAGAAGTTATACTAGTTGTTCCTGAGGTAAATGCTTGTTTTAACACCAACTTCCCTCATATGCCAATCCTTTTTCCTCATTAGCAGACTAGCGTCTATTTCTATTCCCGGAAACAGCCAAGGGGGAACATTACTCACTGGACTGGTGTTAGCTATATCAATAGTGTGCAGCCCATACATTCTGGTCCTTCTTTCAATTGTCCACCCAAACCGTTGTCCCTGGAAATTAAAGAGTATTCACAGCAGTCTTGTAGTGTTGTTTTTGAAATATTTGCTTCGTCGCTTCCTTTCAGCTTGACCCAGTAAGATAATGCAAGTTTATCTCTTCTCAAATCCAGTGGCATTTCTCCTGCTTCTATTAAAACTGCATTGTTTGGTGTTGTTTTGACGGCTCCAATGCACAGACGAAGCGCTCTATGCTGCATTTTGTCTATTTTTTCCATCACATTAGTGCTCTGTAAATGTCAATTAATGCCTGTTTGTCTGCACCCCATTCATGTCCAGCTACAGCTTTTATGAGATTAATGACTTTTTTGCATTTTGTCTCCAGATTTTCAACAGAACTCTCCATGTGTATGCACTATCAAACCACAGTCCTAGATATTTGAACTCACTGACTTTCTCTGTTGGTTGATTGTATAATGTTAATGGTTCTGTACCAGTTCTGTGTTTTTTTGTAAAAGTCATATAGCAGGTTTTACTGTTTGAAAATTTAAATCCCTAGTCATATTCCGGTTCCGGTTCCGCCGGACCGGTGGCGCCACACGAGTTGGCTGCCCGTTGCAACAGCCTTTTTTTATCTTCCTTCTTTCTACACCTTTCACTCTATATATATATCACGGACACACAGATCGCCCCAAAGGTCTCCCGAGTCGGCGGACGGAGCCACTGTTTACAGCAGGAGACGTTACAGCAGGAAGAGCTAGTGCTAGCTAGCACTCAACCACCACCCGGTGCTAACGGTTAAACTCGACATACCGGGAACTGTAGCGAAAATGACGCGGGTGCCGGGCTGGAGTTTAGGCGGTGTGCAAGAAATATAAGACAGAATAATAAAGAGCGATGGCAAGAACCAAGCAGACTGCCTGTAAAATCTACTGGAGGAAAAAGCCCCCCAGGAAGAAGCTAGCCACCAAGGCTGCTCGGAAAAGCGCTCCGGCCACCGGCGGAGTGAAGAAGCCTCACCATCACAGGCCCGTGGCTCTGAGAGAGATCCGTCGCTACCAGAAATCCACGGAGCTGCTCATCCGTAAGCTGCCCATCCAGCGCCTGGTGAGGGAGATCGCTCAGGACTTCAAGACCGACCTGCGCTTCCTGAGCTTCGCCGTCATGGCTCTGCAGGAGGCCAGCGAGGCCTACCTGGTGGGTCTCTTCTTCGCTAAGAGGGTCACCATCATGCCCAAAGACTTCCAGCTGGCCCGTCGCATCCGCGGAGAGAGAGCCTAGACTTTCTGCTGCACATTCACCAACCATAATGCTCTGCACTGTGTGTCTATATATAATATATATATATATACGTATATATACAGTATATATATATATAGTAATATGTACATATGTTTACTAGCTGTTCTTGTTGTTTCTTGCCTTCTGATTGTTGCTCTGAGTGTTGCTATCCCTGTGCTGTTGCAATCCTGGAATTTCCCCATTGTGGGACTTAATAAAGGTTTATCTTATCTTATCTTATATGACCACTTTCCCACTTTCTCCATTGCTTTCCTGATGTTTTGAACACAGATTTCTTATTTCTTCCCCTCGTCCATATGGCTCCATTATCTGCATATAGTGCTGTTTTGATGGATCCCTCTTGATTCTCAAACATGTCATTAATCATTATATTAAATAAAATAGGGCTTATCACACTCCCCTAAGGAACACCATTTTCTATTTCAAAGTCCTTAGAAACTTCTGATCCTACTTTAACCCTAATTGTCCTGTGTTAAAAAATCATTATCCAATTATACATCCTACCACCAATGTCCATTTTATTCAATTTTGTAAGAAGACCGTCCCTCCACAGTGAGTCATAAGCCTTTTCAATATCCAGATAAACTTATAACCATTACTTCTTTCATTTTGAGGGTCTTTTCAACATCATTACTTACCCTAACTAGAGCATCCACTGTGGATCTTCCTCTTCTAAAACCATTCTGATAGTCATTTATTAATCGTTTTTTCTCTAATACATATGAGAGTCTGTAAATTAACACCTTCTCCATCCATTTCCCTAAATGTGACATTAATGCTATTGGCCTGTAGTTGCGTGGATGAGCTGGATCTTTCCCTGGCTTATTAAATGGTAAAATGACAGCCTTTTTCCACCCACTTGGGATAACCCCCTCCTTCCATATCCTGTTAAACAATTTCAGCACCAGTTGCATTGATTGCCTAGGCAACTGCCGGAATATAGCATAGCTTAACTGATCATATCCTGGAGCTGTGTATCCACTATCTTGCAAAGCTCTCTTAAGCTCTGACATTGTGAGCTCGAGGTCTAACACAGTCATGTCCTCTTTCACTTAAATTTTTTCAAGTTTGCATTTTCTCTGAGTTTATGCTGCCTTTGCTGTCTATGGCTCTCACCAAGATGGTCTCCTCTATGCACTGCTGCAAATGCTCCCCAGACATCACCTAGTTCTGTTTTCCTACCAAGGGTGGAACAAAATTCTCTCCATGTTGACCTTTTCCTGCTTTTAATAATCCTTCGAGCTACTGCCCTTTTCTTTTTATACTTTTCCTTTTCACTAGTCATATTCTTCCTCAGCTGTCTAGAATGCCTTGTTTCGCTCTTTTATTGCAATACTACATTTGTCATTCCACCAGGGTGCAACCTTCTTCCTACCCTGTGTTGTTTTCTTAGGTATACTTGCTATTGCAGCATTCAGAATGATTGGTTACCTGACTTGAACACTCTTCTATGCCACCTTCTAATGTTACCAAATGACACGATTGAACACAGTATTGCCTAAATTTTTCCCAATCTGCCTTGTCAAAACACTATCTTGTAAAACATCTTCCTTCTTGTATACATACTTCAGTTTTAATGACTGTAAGTAATAATAATGCATCGATTTTATATAGCGCTTTGCTTTTTCATACTCAAAGACGCTTTACCAATAGGTACATTATTCATTCACTCCAGACAGACAATGGTAGTGGCAAGCTACTTCTGCAGCCACAGCTGCCCTGGGGCAGGCTGACGGAAATGTGGCAGCCAATCTGCGCCAACGGCCTTTCCGGCCACCACCGAACATTTTATGTATTTATACACATTCATACCCAGTGTTATGGACACTGGAGGCAATGCAGGTGAAGTGTCTTGCCCAGGGACACAACGGCAGGATATCTGGGGAGAGCGGGATTCGAACCGCCAACCATCTGGTTATTAGACGACCTGCTCAACCTCCTGAGCCACTGCCGCCCCAAGTATTGGGAAGTGATCACTTCCCATATTTGTCCTGTTCATAACCGTCCATTCACAGGTGCTCATTAAAGAATCGGATACCAGAGTCAGGTCAATGCATGATAATGTGCCCCTATGCACATCCACCCTGGTGCCTTCACCACTGTTTAGACAAATTAACGATCTTTCATCTAACATCTCTTCCACAACATTTCCATTGTTATCTGTATGTGTGCTTCCCACAAGCTATTGTGGGCATTAAAGTCTCCACACCATACCTCGTTCATATGCCCGTCCCCTGCCATAGCACTTAAAATATCTGCTGTAAACTTCCTACATGGGTTGTAATAATTAATCAGCTTAATATTTCCTTGTCCATTTGGCCTACATATTTCAATAACAATGCACTCTATATCCTCAGGGGAGGGGATCACCCTACACATCAGGCCATCTTTAATTAAAGTGGCACATCCTCCTCCATTTACAGTGTTAATTCTATCCTGTCTGATTGAACTGTATCCTGGAATAACAAAATCTAAGTGAGGTTGAAGCCATGTCTCCTGTACACACACTACCTGTGGAACAACTTCTAGTTCATAAAGATACTTCTTTAAGTTATTGTCCATTTGCTATAAGACTCCTTGCATTGTAGTATGTGTAGTACCATAATTAAGGTCTTGTTGCAGCATGTGCTGTCTTCCCATTTTCAGCTTTCAATAAAGCATGAATCTGGTCAGCTGTGATATCTTTCACATCTAGGAAGCTTTCTGCTGCTTCCACAATGGTTTTGATTCTGTCACTTTTCTCCTGTAGCTTGTCCTCTTAACTATCAATGTGTCATCATCCATTTTGCATTTGTGAACACAAACATTCCTTGCAGCTGCACGATCTGGTGCTTGCGTGGGACCCGTTGATTGCTGGGCTTCCATTTGAACTGCACTTCTTTGAGGAAGGCCTGCTGTGTTTCTGACTACTCCTGCCTCTTGTAACTGTCTTGAGAGCTTCCACATACAATATTTTCTTAGTTATTCTGATTTCCTGGGCTTTTCTGGCTTCCCTCTGCACAACACATCCTCCGTATTCAGGACTGTGCTCACCCCCGCAGTTGCAACACTTTGGCGTCCTTGTCACATTTACCATATTCATGCTCCCCTCCACATCGAGCACATCTTAGCTTTCCCCTACATTGCTGAGCAGTGTGACCCATCCTTTGGGACGTATTCTCTGACATTGAAATACATGTATCCTATTAGGACTGATTTAGGGGAGTGTTTCCTCAAACTGAATCATGACAGACTGTGTATTCTTCAGCAAGCCTCGTTTTTTACTCTGTAGCCTTTTCACATCCTTAACCTTTCCTCCTTGGATCTCGTTTTTCACTTCTTCCATAGACATGCACAAAGGGACACCTGATATAACTCCCCTCAAGTTAGCTGTTGCGCCAGGAGCATGCGCCTTCATTTGTTCTCTGTTTAGACATGTCATTGTCAATATTTTCTGTTGCTGTTGTTTACTTGTGGCATGAATTAACAGCCGGTTATTCTTCAAGAAGTTTGCAAATTTAAGTCTCCCAATTTCTTTCTCAATTGCTTTTGTTAGCTTAACAGGGTGATAGTGCCCCCCATCCTGAGTGAACTCAATGACAATCTTGCAGTCATTCCCTACATCCTCAAACTGCCATCCATTTTGGCCAGTTCATGTTTTCTTTGCATTGTTACTTCTTCCCCCATCACTGTCATCTGAGCCGCTTCTAAGTTTTGGTGCCCCCCCAGCTGCTCTTTTCCGACCCCCAGGCCTGGATAATGTCCAGCCCACCTCATCTTGGTCGTACCTGTCAGAGCTACATGCCATAATGTTACAGACTGCGCACAGTTTTTGCTATCCACCACAAACAAATCAACCCTACCGCCAGCCGAACACAGATGTAAATGCGGTCCCAATCTTCTTCTTCTCTTTGATGCCTTCCCTCAGGAGTTCTCCTCTTCTTCGAATCTTAAAAAGTCCTCCAGAGTGATATTTCTTAAGATTTCCAGATTTACACCTCTGCTGTCTTCTTGTTCTTTTAGATTTGATTGGCGGTTGGCAACCAACTTACAGGTGCATAACCGCCACTGAATTGATTATCATTACTTTATATCTTTGTATAAGGAGTTCTGAACAACTCCGTATCTATGCACCTCTGCTGTCCACGTGTATCACTCTATAAAAGCAAGAAATCGTTGCGTGTGTGTGTGTGTGTGTGTGTGTGTGTGTGTGTGTGTGTGTGTGTGTGTGTGTGTCTCACGCTTCATAGGACATCATAGGATGGCCTATGATTTCTGCCTTAACATCATAGGATGTCCTATGAACTCGGGCATCATAGGACGACAGATGAATCTTTATGATGTCACATAGACCACAGAGATCATAGGACGATTTGTCTTTATGATGTCACACATAGATTTGTCTGTGTCGACAAATGTGTCTTTATGATGTCACATAGACCACAGAGATCATAGGACGATTTGCCTTTATGATGTCACACATAGATTTGTCTACGTGTCGACAAATGTGTCTTTATGATGTCACATAGACCACAGAGATCATAGGACAATTTGTCTTTATGATGTCACACAGATTTGTCTATGTGTCTATGTGCATAGGATGCCTGAGTTCATAGGACGATTTGTCTTGACGACAACTGCTGCACGTCAGAAAAGATGCCATGAAGATGAAACACCTGAGGTTCCAGCAGTACAGTATCGCACCCGTCTGAGACAGGAGGACACCCTTCACCAGCATAGGGTATGACAAACTTTAAAGCACGTTTCTAGGACAACATAGGACGGCCTATGGTCTCTGCCTCATCATCATACCATATCCTATGAACTCAGGCATCATAGGACGACTCGCCATGCCTACATGATGGCAAATGTGCAACCTTGACGAATGCCAGGATACACTACAAATGTGTAAAATGCCAAACAAAGTGCTGATTTTCTCCAGGTGCTCTGGTTTCTTGGTTTCTACGGGCATCCACGGACCTTCTTGAACAGGGTTGAAAGCTACTTTTTCAGGATCATGCCCATGAACTGGAATTACGACGCATCTATCCCTCAACCAGTGGTCTGAACGAAGAAGAAGAAGACTCACCAGATGGAGAGCAATAGAATGAGGAAAACTGCTGCACGTCAGAAAGAATGCCGTGAACATGAAACACATCAGGTTCCACCAGTACAATGCAGGCATGACTGTGAACAACACAGCCGTCTGAGACAGGAGACCACTGAGTCTGAACGAAGAAGACCCACCAGATGATGTCTGTATGATGGCACATAGACAGAGCACATGACTCCCTACAAGACGTCATACAGTATACTGTATATACGTATAAACACAGGCAAGCAACATAACACAGAACAGTGACAGGCAGGAGAAGAAGTAACAAGCAGGGCCCCAGATGGCAGGACATATTTTGTGTGATTTTTATGTTTTGCCGCATACAAAAGCCATCACATGTGATTGCCACTTAGCGCTGTGTTGCTATACCAACTGTCCTGTAACTGGCAAGAATTCTGTTCCAATGCATCCCCTCTACGGGCATGGACGGGTTTCTACGGGCATACACATAAGACATATGGGTGATTCCATTTATTAGGGGTCCAATGTGTGACATTGGTGACAAAATTTAAAATTGATCAAATCTGCACATGAAATTGACTAATCACTATCCAATTGTGTCAGGTTTATGAAACTATTAACTATTTTCGTAACGGCATTCGCTTTCAGGAACAGATAGCATGCAAGTGTGCACACACTTGTCCATTTTTCTGGTGTAAAGGGGACACCAAACCTAAAACTGGTTTTGTACATAAAAGCCAAGAACACTTTCATTCTTTGAAAGTTGGCATGTGTTAGGTACTGTAGTCTGACTACTTTCCCAAATAGCATGACCTATTTAAAGCCTCTAAAGAGCTCACTTTAACTACTTGTAAGTTAAGGCGTAAATGGGACACTCGGGCTTTTGTTTCCCGGTATGGAGTTGAATGCACTTTGCAATGGTACACGTTTTACGAAACAACTTCAACACTTCCGGTATTTTTAACGCATCAAAACTCATCAACAGCTACATTTTCATGACATATTAAGATGTGATAACGTGTACTTCAAATTGTCCCTGTTTGTTGGATAAGACGTAAAATCACAAAATGCGTAAATGTGGGACACGGAAGTTTGGACCTTTGATAACTTCAATATAAAGTGGCCACGGTTAATCCTCTCCACATGGGTTGAGCACATCCGGGGTAGAGAAAATAAAAGGGCTTTCCCAGTGCGGTCACCTCGCCAGACGGGGCTGCGCGCGGCCAACCAAGACCGAAGACGTAAATTTTTTAAGGGACACCATATTCGATGTGTCATAAATGTTTGAGATTTTATTGAAATATTCTACATCTGAGCTTCACAAAGAATGATCTCCTTTTTATGTGTATGGTTTGGGATTTGAAAGGTGCAAAGTGAAAAGCATCAGCACTTCTTTTTTTCTTGTTACTTTACCGAATAACTTGCATGTTGATGCGTAAATTCGGGGACACAAAAATTTACGTCGTACGAGTAAATTTGCAGGGGTCACCGTACAAAAACCATAGATACGATCACATTGGGGAATGCTTTATTTTGAATTTGCATTACAACTCTGTTATCTCTTGCATAAATGAGTAGAAAGAGTTACTCAGAGATCCCTTTCAGGTACTTTGAAATTGATGCGATTGTCATGTCACACAAAAACTGGGAAAAATGAGGGGACACGACCAATAGTTTCGATGGTAACGGCAAAATCAATGATTTTTTTTAAAAATCGCAATGCAAGTCTGAAACTCTTTTATGTTCCCTTGCATGTTATCAAAACGAAACCGACTTCTGCAAATTACAGAAAAAGAGAGAGCGCTTGAAAGTCGGATACCCCTGATATAGTGCACTGGACCCCAAATAAATGGAATCACCCATATATAGACACAGGTAAGCAATATAACACAGAACAGTGACAGGCAGGAGAAGAAGTAACAAGCAGGGCCCCAGATGGCAGGGCACATTTTGTGTGATTTTTATGTTTTGCTCCATACAAAAGCCATCACATGTGATTGCCACTTAGTGCTGTGTTGCTATACCAACTGTCCTGTAACTGGCAAGAATTCTGTTCCAATGCATCCCCTCTACGGGCATGGACGGGTATGCACTAGTATCATTAATTAAGGTTGCTTTATCTGACAGAGATCTTATATTCAGCAGTCCGCTTTTAATTATTTTATTTTTCTGTGGTAAATTAATAGTTTTAATCTATCAGGTTATGTTGTATTTGTTTTGGGTTATAATGTTTTGGGTATCGGGGGACAGACACAATCTCTATGGGGTTGTGAATGAAAGACTGATCTAAACAGAGAAAATTATTTGGATTAATAGGAGTAATATGAAAAGTGGAAAGCAAAAAAGGCTGGTTGGCTGACCCAGGCACTTTGGGGTGAGGTGACACACCAGCTTTCAGTCACTGTACTAAAAAATGCTGTATAGAATAAAACAGATTGTCCCTTAAAAACACGTGCACCGAGTCAATTTGGATGAATACCATCTGGCCTCATAAATGACGAGTGATTCCAGAACAGGTTGAAATTGTCTATAAAACCAATGTTAAAAGTAGGACATGTTGAACACAACCAGGTATTAAGGCTAAGAGTTCTGCTGAAATAATTGCAACCTCTTCTAAAAGGAGCATGTGGTTCAGAGATAAACACATGTCTGCCACAGTTCTTAAGAGTGGAAGAAGGCTCCTGAAGTCTCTCTTTAAGATCTCAGACGCTTCATCTGGGATGTTGTTGCATCTAGGTTCAGGTTCAGGTTACTTTATTTGTACCTGTAGGTAGATTTGTTTTGCAGTCAGGTGACATCCATATTTACAAACCACAATTACATTCAACATGAACACAAACACAGGCACACATGTAGCTGACTATAAACATGATAAAAGTACTCAAGGCTCCACCAATCAGGACATAAGACAAAGAGATAAGAGAAAGAAGAAAAAAAAAACCCAAGGAGGTAAGAGAGAAGGGTCATATTAAAAAGTTAAAGACTAGTCAAAGAGGTTAAAAACTCAAAAGTCTAAAACCCAATAAAAGATTTAGAACCCAAATAAATAAATAAAAAAAACCTACAAAAATAAGTAAATATAAAATAAAGTTAATAAATAGGTAACTAAATTATGTGCAATATATTGTTACATCTTGTTCAACTCATTAACAGCAGCAGGAACAAAGCTGTTTTTGTAGCGCTGGGTTTTACTTTTTGGGACAGCAAACCTTCGTCTGGAGGGAAGAAGCTGAAAATGGAAGTGCAAAGGGTGGGAGTCATCATTTAAAATGGAGGTAGCAATCCTCTGTACCTGTCTGGTGTACAGGGATGTCAGGCTCAGCTGTGACTCACCAAGCAAACGACTGGACCATCTAACTACCTGATCCAAGGATTTCCTTTGTTTCAGTTTTATCTGACCAAACCATGACACTAAAGAAAAGGATAAAACAGATTCAATAAAAGCCCGATAAAACATTGTCATTATGGTTCGGTCAATTTGGAAGCGTGCAAGTTTCCTTAAACAATGCAAATGTTGCTGACCCTTTTTGCACACCCTTTCACAGTTCTCTTCAAAGTTTAAATTACTATCAATAATCGTCCCAAGATATTTTTTATCGTATGTCGATAATTTTTGTGATATGTTTTTGTTGTATTCAGCTGCAGGTAGGAATCCTCACACCAGTGAACAAAATCATCAACTACTGGGCCGTGGCCGCTCTCACCATCCTGGAGGAGACTGACAACAGCTGAATCATCAGCATACTTTATATTGTGTCTGTTGTCATGTCTGCTCCGACACATGTTTGTGTACAGGATGAAGTGGATGTGTGGACAGAAGACATGTGTTTATCTCTGGAAGATTCAGAGCACAGCCTCCAGGAATGCTTTGACTGTACAGACTGGAAGATGTTCATAATGGCCTGCGGGGATGACTTGGACTCTCTGGCTGAGCTCACATGCTCATACATGGCTTACTGTCAAAATAAGATTGTTCCACGTAAACGTGTCAAAATATATCCCAGCAACAAACCATGGGTTACTAAATCAGTTAAATCCTGCTTACAGGGGAAAGCTCTTGCCTTTAAACAGGGGTCTGTTTCTGAGCTACAGGTTGCCACCAAGGAGCTGAAGGCCGAAATTTTAAGAGCAAAACAGAATTATAAATCAGAATTGGAAAGCAAGATGGCAGCAAATAAACTGGGTTCGGCCTGGGCCAGTATGAAAACTATTGCAGGCCTTCAGAGCACAGAGCGCAGTAATCGTGTGTTTTTAGATGGTTTTAGTTCAGACACAGAGCTGGCTAATGCTCTTAATTGTTTTTATGGTCGTTTTGACTCCTTTGATTTTAGCACAGAAATCCAAGATTTGAAACAGAAACTCAAAGACAATCAGCACTTTAATATTGAGATGTAGGATGTTGAAAGGGAGTTCCGCGCTGTAAAAGTGAACAAAAGTCAGGGCCCTGATAATATATGTGGACGCCTGGTAAAGTCCTGTGCACATGAACTGAGTCCTATATTTCATTACATTTTCAATAAGTCCTTACAGACATAACATGTGCCTAAGATCTGGAAAGATGCCGTGGTTGTTCCCGTTCCAAAATCCAGCTGTCCTAAAACGGTAAATGACTTTAGACCAGTTGCTTTGACTTCAAATTTTAATGAAAATTTTTGAAAAACTGGTCAGATGTGAGGTCCTAAGGCAGACTGAACATGCATTGGATCCTCTGCAGTTTGCCTATAGGCCTCACAGAGGAGTGGAGGATGCCACTGTCACTCTGTTTGACATGCTTTTTAAACATCTGGATTTTAATGGGACACACGCCAGGCTTTTATTTGTGGACTTCTCTTCTGCCTTTAATACAATCCAACCTCATATTTTAGTTGAAAGGCTCCTGCAACAATTTGATTTAAGCAATAATCTGGTGGGTTGGATTCTGGATTTCTTAACCAACAGGACGCAGAGAGTAAGGGTCAATGGCACATTGTCTGACCTAAAGTGCTCTTCTACTGGCTCTCCTCAGGGGTGTGTGTTGTCACCACTACTCTTCATCCTGTACACAAACATGTGTCGTAGCAGACATGACAACAGACACATTATAAAGTATGCTGATGACTCAGTCATTGTCAGTCTCCTCCAGGATGGTGAGAGTGGCCACGGCCCAGTAGTTGATGACTTTGTTCACTGGTGTGAGGATTCCTACCTGCAGCTGAATACAACAAAAACGAAAGATATGATTATTGACTTTAGGAGGAAAACTCCCAGGCACAAAGTCACCATACTAAAAGGCCAGACCACCGAATGTGTACAATCGTACAAATATCTTGGGACGATTATTGATAGTGGATTGAACTTTGAGGTGAACTGTGAAAGGGTGTGCAAAAAGGGTCAGCAAAATTTGCATTGTTTGAGGAAACTTGCACGCTTCCAAATTGACCGAACCATAATGACTATGTTTTATCGGGCTTTTATTGAATCTGTTTTATCCTTTTCTTTAATGTCATGGTTTGGCCAGATAAAACTGAAACAGAGGAAATCCTTGGATCAGGTAGTCAGATGGTCCAGTCGTTTGCTTGGTGAGTCACAGCTGAGCCTGACATCCCTGTACACCAGACAAGTACAGAGGATGGCCGACTCGATTTTAAATGATGACTCCCACCCTTTGCACTGCAACTTTCAGCTTCTTCCCTCCAGACGGAGGTTTGCTGTCCCAAAAAGTAGAACCCAGCGCTACAAAAACAGCTTTGTCTCTGCTGCTGTCAAAGAGTTGAACAAGCTATAAAAATTATATTGTACATATTTTATATTTACCTGTTTTGTAAGATGTGTGCCTGTGTTTGTATCTATGTTGAATGTAATTAGTGGCTTGTAAATATGGATGTCACCAACTGCAAAACAAATCTACCTACGGGTACAAATAAAGTAACCTGAACCTGAACCTGAACCTGAAGAGTAGTGGTGACAACACACACCCCTGCGGAGAGCCAGTAGAAGAACACTTCTGGTCAGACAATGTACCATTGACCCTTACTCTCTGTGTCCTGTTGGTTAAAAAAATCCAGAATCCAACCCACCAGATTATTACTCAACTCAAATTGTTGCAGGAGCCTTTCAACTAAAATATGAGGTTGGATTGTATTAAAGGCAGAAGAAAAGTCCACAAATAAAAGCCTGGTGTGTGTCCCATTAAAATCCAGATGTTCAAAAAGCATGTTAAACAGAGTTAATTAAACTGTTATTATCCAACATGGACTATAACAGTTTTAGCGTATTCACTGAATAGGTCAGGGGTAGAACTTCAATGTCTGACACTTTAGCCCCAGGAAAAAATTTTGTAACACAGTACCTGCTTCTGATGTTCCTCATTATGGAATCGCCAATGACCAGTATCGTCTGGGGGGACTTTATCATTGGCTTCTGTAGTGGTGAATAGTTTTGCTATTGTTGTTGCTGTGGCGGTGAGATGCCAGTGCTGGGGTGATGCGGGGGGTTGCGTTCTCTTCTTTTTGGAGCTGGTATAAAGTTCGGCACACCTAGGGTAGTTTTAATCCCGGGCTTGCAGGTTTGGGGCGCTGCTGAAGGAGGAGGGGTGGCCATGGGAGGAAGATCAATGTCCAGGTGGGGGAAATCTTCCAGGGAAAAGATGTCGAATCTGTTTTCCAGCGAGAGGGGTAGGAAGGAGGTGCGGCTGTGCCTGGTCGATCCTCGACGTTTGCTGTTGGGCCCGACCATGGTCCAGGGCACGCATTAAGGCTGAGAAGAAGAACTACCCGGGGCTTTAGGTTTAGCCCTGAGCTGAAGCCAGTGTTTAGTGCTGGAGTCCTGGACAGCTGAGGTGACTGGAGCAGGGGTGGAGGTGGATGGTGATATGATAATTTCACCCAGGTAGGTAGCCATCTCTGCTAACTGTGAGTCCGTGGCTGGCGCCGATGTCCGTCCAAAAATGATCGTGTCCAGATGATTTTCAGCCTCCTGAATCTTATAAAGGTTAGAGAGTCTCAGTTCCAACTCGGAAACCTTCTTAGAGAGGGAAACACAGCTGTCACAGGTCAGAGAGAGAGCCATAGCTTTCCAGACCAGGGGTGGCTAACCAAAACAGACAGGTTAGCCTAACCCGGTTTGTTGTTATGTGGCTTTCTGCTTTCCTTTCATTTTTTTTTTCTGTACCACTGGCTCATGCTTTGCAATAAGGTGCAACATTTCTAAAACATCCCCTCTGTTATCAGCCTCTTCAGTCTCATGGTGACCTCGTTGGGCAGTGTTTTGTGTTGCAGTTAAAAGTAGCATTTCAGCCACCCTTTTAATGTAATTTTGATTCTCTTGGACTTTTTTCTTATATGCCTCATTAATGATGCCACAGATGGAGGAACTGGTAAGTACTCCCTTCTTGTGCTCACCCCATGCCTACATGGCCTTCTGACTTTTCATGGACTTTAAACCCAGCATCTTTAAACATTGCTTTTTTTCCAATTGCAGAATCCCAGAGGTGATGTGAAGACAGATGGTGGTGTATTTGGTAGAGAGAAATGTCTACATGCAAAACAGTAGGCAGAGTCTTGGCTTTGAGAATATTCAATCCAGGGATACTGCTTATACCACTCACTGTAGAAGTGCCTCTTCCTGTTGCCTTGCATTGTCCGGGGAAATACCTTCAGTTGAGGTTGAGCAGGGCCTCCTGCTGTGGACTGTGAAATATCTGAAAATTGTAGACAGTCAGTCCACTGAAAGGCATGTACAGTGCCACACTGACATGATTTCAACTTTTACCTTTCATTCAAAAGCATACAGTTAATCAAAATTATTCAACCCCCACTGCAAATTAGGTTTATTGACAAAATGTACAATCCTAGCAGCTGTTTGCAATAAACAAATCAAACAAGAACAATTTAAATAGCTCAACACAATATTATAAGTGGTTTCTCCAAATTCAATGCAAAATGCCACTTTTAATGACTGCTGCAGTCTCATAATTATTCAACCCCTTAATGACAAGCACCTTTGGTGCTTAGTATCACACACTTTTGCTGTTATGACCTGCTGCAAACATGATGATAGCCAGACACCAGCTCCTGGCAGTGTTGTGAAGAATCTTAGCCCATTCCTCATAGGCAAAGCCCTCCAGTTCACTGATGTTCTTGGGTTTGTGCTGCAACTGCCTTTTTCAAATCTCACCAGAGATTGTCAATGGGGTTCAAGTCAAGTGACTGTGATGGCCACTCTAGTATCTTTCAAGACTTACAAACCTTGGTGGAATTTGAGTGAAGCATGGTGGTGGCTCGGTGATGCTCTGGGACTGCTTCACTTCCTTTGGCACTGGAAACCTGCAGCATATGGAGGACAAGATGGATTCAATCAAGTATCAGGAAATTAGGGAGAAAATGTCATGCCGTCTGTGAGGAAGCTGAAGCTTGGGCGTCATTGGACCTTCCAACAGGACAATGATCCCAAGCATACCTCAAAGTCCACCAAGGCTTGGTTTCAGAAGTCCTGGAATATACTAGAGTGGCCATCACCGCTGTCTGTTAAACCCCACTGAAAATCCCAAGTGGGATTTTAAAAAGGCAGTTGCAGCACAAACGCAAGAATATTAGTGAATTGGAGGTCTTTGCCCATGAGGAATGGGTTAAGATTCCCCACAGCACTGCCACAAGCTGATGTCTGGCTATGCATCAGTTTTGCAGCAGGTCATAACAGCAAAAGGGTGCTCTACTAAGTACTAAAGATGTTTGTCATGAAAAGATTGAACAAATATGAAACTGCAGTAGTCATTAAAAGTGGAATTTTGTGTTTAATATTGAGAAACCACTTGTAATATTAGTTGTGTTGAGCTATTAAAACTGCTCTTGTTTGATTTGCTTATTGCAAACAGCTTCTATTTTATACATTTTGCCAATAAACCTAATTTGCAGTGGGGGTTGAATGATTTTGATTGCAATTACAACTGTATGTTACAAGGTGACGTAGTAGTCAGTATTACACCATGAACCATGATATTTACATAGAAGGCACATGAAATATTGCCACATACCATAAGGACCGGGTGGGGCAGCATTTGCTTTTGCAGCCTGTCTACATCATCCTTCTCAGCATGACCTCTTGACATAGCCTTAGAATCAATGTCTTCACACGGTAAGGTACCTGAAGTAATAAAAAAAATTTTAATCACTTTCACAGTTGGCTCATGAACACAGTGGCATTACAATATTCCTTTATATTTCAGTTTTCTGTTTAGATCTTAATAATATATATGTGCAAACTAAGGTCTGGATTTGATTTACCATTATAAGCCAACAGACTTTCAGATACTGCTGGCTGGTCCAGTAAAGTTGATTCTTCTTCACCTAAATTTACGGAGAAACATCATTTATTTTTATTTATTTATTTAGTATTTTGTATGCTTCATTAATCCGAGAGGGAAATTCAGGGCATCCACGTGGATGGATGAGGCAGCCTTGGTGCGGCGCCAATCTCTTTACCATTCACATCTAGGGACACTTTAGAGTCTCCAATTAACCTAACTTGCATGTTTTTGGCCTGTGGGAGGAAACCGGAGTACCTGGGGTAAACCCATACAGGCACGGGGAGAACATGCAAACTCCATACAGAAGGGTCATTGATGGTTGGGGGTGGGATCAAACCCACGACCTTCTTACTGTACTGCCACAGTGCTAACCACTGCTCCACCGAGCGACACCGAGCTGCCCAAAACCATCAAGCAAAGTCAGAGTTGCCACCACCTGTTTTCATAAAAAAAAAAAAAAACTGTTTTTATCCCAAAGACCAATCAAAGCATTTAAATAGTAACTATGGGTGGTACTAACAATGGGTGGTATGCACATACAGTAATGAAATAAGTTAAAATAAGCCAAATAACAACTTGAAGTAAGATACTTGTTTTGATGTGCTTCACATGCTCATGTGCATAGCATGTACATGAAATGTAGAGAAATAGCATGAAGGCTACAATATGCTAACCTAACCACACTAACAAGACATGGCATGCTGCACATACAAGTATATAACAAAATAATGCGTCACGCATCAGAATGATACCTCAGTTTCAACTGTTGAAACCTGATAACAACTAGGCATAAGATATGTTTTGGCAGACATGCACACGTGCAATTGGACTGATGCTCCCATATATGCCCCTTGGTCCTATGCCCTCTGAAGTGCCCTTTTGGATGGGATAGCATTTTTTAAAAATTACAGTTGCTATTATAATTATTCAGTGTGTCCCCCCCCCCACCCACACAGAGACACCAATTGCCGATCAAAAATGTCTTAATGTGTGATAACTAGCTATATTTTAAGATCCAATTAATTCTGTATGACTGGAGCAACAGTTACTGGCTACATTTAGAAGGGACTATTTTTTCTCCACTACGCAAAATAACTGGTTAAACAAACAAGTCATAATAGTTTGTTTAGTATTGCTGTCATTTAATAAATTGTGCTTGCCGGAACTGTTGTATAAAAGCAATATTACACTCGAGGTTGTTACGGTATCATGAATATACCAACTACGCAGAGGGCATTAGACGTATCACACCCGCAGTTACTACTGTATTCATTGATACTGTACTCCCTCTTGTGTAACATTAGATTCCTGATATGTTTTATTCTGTATGCATGGTTGTACTTGTTTTTATCCTGTTGGAAACCAAGTTGCCCTTTTGTGACACTTAATAAAGTGAATCTGAATCTGAATAGCAAAGTATACACAGCTTTATGCTTGTAAATGAAAGTTGTTGGAAACAGATGGGAGTTAACATGTCCTCAGCTGTAGCTCACAATCACGCAGCAGTTTTCAGTCCACATCAATACCCCTAAAGAGATGTTTGCCATGTTTATTGTTGAATTCATACAGTGCATATGAACTGCAGATGTCTGTGTTTTGATTATGTGTGAGGAGGAGTAGGAGGAGGAAGTGTGTCTGGAAACTGTTTTGGAGGTGGTGTTTAAGCTGTCAGAAAACTAGGCCAGAAAGTTTCTGCTCATTTGTTCACATGAAAAGGAAACCAAGTGCTGTGAAGAAGCTACTTCCCATGACATCACTGTGTTTTTTAAAAAAAAAAAAAAAAAAAAAAAAAGCTCCATGGGCTTGACAGTGTCAGGACATGGACTGGTCCCCATGTCCTCATCCTGAGTTATGATTTTGTTCTTTGTTTTCAGGGCATGGGCCCTAGTCCATGTTCTTGCTTTGAGTTTGTATTTTGTTTTTGTTTTTTTTTGTATTTGTTTATCATTGTCTCTGCTTTTTGTATTCCTAAGGTTTATCTCTGCCTGGTCCTTGGTTAATTATTATTTGTATTATGTATATCATGCCTTCTGTGTTTTGTGTCTTTAATGGTCATTATTATTCAGTCTTGTTTGTTAGTCTTATTCTTATCATAGTCACGTTTATGTTTGCCCTGTTATTCCTGTCAATTCCTGCTGTCTTGGTTTGGCCTTATTTTGTGATTGTTCTCAGTTCCCTTTGTGCATTTCCTGATTTAGTCTTGCTGATTTGTTAAGTGCACACACCAGGTTGTAATCATGCTCCACCTGTTTCACCTGTTATTTAAGGGATGCAGCCCCTCACCCGGGTGCTGCATAACTACGCTTCAGTTTGCCTGATTCTGTCTTGCCGGTTTGGATTACTTTGTGCCTTGTTTGCATGTCTTGCTTGCCCAGTTGGATTTATTATTTACACCCTCGAGCTGGCTGGGGTTTGGACCAGCTCCAATAAAACATTCAAACTTCAGTTCTCACGTTTGGGTTCTGCTTCAACAACATACCGTGACAGACAGACACGCCTTCTCATTTCCTTTTGATTCCATTTGTAATTTAATTCCTGCACAGGTGAGGGGAGATGGTAGTTTATGTTTGCCGAAATTATAATTAAAACTTTAGATATTAGAAAGACTCAATTTTTATGATATCAATTACTCAAGTACAAGTAAGAGCAGTCACCAAAAGAGAAGCACAAATGCAAACACTACAGACTCCAATGTGCACTACTTGAGGGGAAGGCTTGGTCTAAACTCTAACTGGAACCAGTGTACTGTGTGGAATTGCACTTGGTATTCTTATAGCGTGGCCTTGCTCGTCTCCACTGCCGTCTCTGCTCCTATCAGCAGCGCAGCTCAAATGGCTGCTGGGAATACACATAGACTGAAATAAAAACACACATACGTAATGTTGCTTTAGGTTAATACACTAAGAAAACAGCAAAATATTTAGTTGATTATCTGCTAAGGTTAAGTGTCTGGCACCACACCATAAGACACAGACTGCATTTTGTTTTGTTTCAGATGAAAAAGAGAAGGTCACATGAATACAAAAAGGGACAGTCTCCAAATGTCTGTGTTGTATTCATTTGTAATTAAGCACAACACAAATTGGGAAAGGGACACATGCTTCTTGCCTTCATACCACTGGCCACTTACCTGGGCTTGTACCAATCCTACAGGAGTTCTAATTATCATGATTTGCCCCTCGGGGCAGAGAGACAGACCCAGATGCTGGACTGCAGTTTGTAGTATTTATTAACAAACACAAAATCCCAAAGAGCATCAATGCAAAAATCCAAACAGATAACAAGGTAAACGTATAGATGGAGAATCAGAACAAACTCACCAGAACGAGGAAGGGGTTCTGAACGGTGGTGAGGAGGAAGTATCACTAAGACTGACGCAGTGAGAAGGCAAAACAACAGTCTTTAAATATCATCATCATCATAGCAGTCTGTCGGGGGCAACAATGACTGTTTCATTTAGGTCTGATCAGATTCCTCCACGCAGCTCTGTCCTTCGCCCTCCGCTGCCAGGAGCTCCTGACCTTGTTGACCCGGGTGACGTCCGAGCTGGTATGAGTTACTTTCTGACTGACCATTTCATGAAACTGCTTGCAAAGTATTTGAGTACCGCTAGCTTTTGCTGGACTAGTGGCACATTCTTGGCAGATAGAGGTATTATCAGTGGCAAGGACAGGCCAAGACAAACTGACTCCAGTATCTGTTGCAGTGACTGACCAGATGATAGGTTTGTTTATCTCTGCTCTTTGTGTAGTGCATGTCACGATGCACCGAATGGCAAAAGTCCACCACAGACCTTGCAACAGATGTGCTTATCTACCAGGATGCCCAGTCTCATCCCGTGTAACTGGGAATGGTCCACCACAGACCTGTGACAGATATTGTTTTTAGTTCTGCCAAGATGCCCAGTTTCACCCTCGGAAGGGCGGGGTTGCCGATTGAGTCACTGATGGCCCGACCCATGATAACCTGCCTTTTTTTTCATGATACGGGAGACTGAAGGATGTCACCAAAATAATCAGGAGTGTTGATTACAATAATGCCCGGCAGGATGTTTTTTTTTTTTTTTTTTTTGAGGGGCCGGGGGGAAGGGGGGGGGGGTTTGCCGCTGAATGTCAATAAATCTCTGCAAAACTATGCGATCCCACTACAGAATATCAAAATAGCACTATATGCATTAGTCTGAGTTTATATATGCGTCTTTTTTGACTATATTCTGGATCTGCTTTGATTTAAAATACATAGATCAGCTTTATATAGGAAAAACACTGTACAAAAAAAGAACAACTTATACAATAGGTCTATATAAACATATCTTTCGTAACCAATATATCACCTCTGTTGCTATGCCGTTTGGTCTGCAGTAAACAACAAATCGATTGGGATTAACCACAGTATTGGACAACACCATTCAACCTTTTTTGTGTCAACACCTTTTACATGGGCTGCACGGTGGCGCAGTGGTTAGCACTGCGGCAGCACAGTTTACCCATGGCCGGGGGATCGTGGGGATTGTGGGATCGTGGGTTCGATCCCAGCCCCCGACCAACAGTGATCTGTGTGGAGTTTGCATGTTCTCCCCGTGTATGCGTGGGTTTACCCCGGGATTTCTCCGGTTTCCTCCCACATCCCAAAAACATGCAGGCTAGGTTAATTGGAGACTCTAAAGTGGCCCTTTGTGTGAATGTGTGTGTGTGTGAATAGTTAAAAGGGATGGCGCCGTATTGTGGCTGCTTCATCCATCTGGGTGGTGGATGACCCTTAATTTCTGTAAAGCGTCTTTGAGTGTCTATGATAAAGCGCTATATAAATCTGATGCATTGACTGACTGATTCATACAGCCATCTTTAAAAAGAAGGCAAACATAGAGCTAACAGAGCGAGAGAGATACTACAGACATCAGGATTGATCTCTAAAGTAAAAACACTCATTAATAATCATGCTGAGTTCAACAGAAGCAAAACAACAACTGAGTTCAACAAAGAAGAAAAAGTTTTCACATAGCTTTTCATTCTGTCAAAGAAATCATGCTTAATTCTAAGAAAGGAACATGGAGGTAGCTAAACAACAATGTCAAGAGTAGTATTAATACTATACACACACACATACTGTATATATATAATCACAATCTTCAATCTGAGAAATAAAAAGGTAGATAAATATGAGGTGGCAGAGGGAATTTGGAGCAAGCGGAAACATTGCACTAGATCAGATTGTTCAGGTTCTGGTTACTTTATTTGTACCCGTAGGTAGATTTGTTTTGCAGTCTGGTGACATCCATATTTACAAACCACAGTTACATTCAACATAAACACAAACACAGGCACACATAAAGCTGACTATAAACATGATAAAAATACTCAAGGCTCCATCAATCAGGATATAAAGACAAAGAGATGAGAGAAAAACCAGAGATAAGAGAGAAGGGTCATATTAAAAAGTTAAAGACTAGTCAAAGAGGTTAAAAACTCAAAGGTCTAAAACCCAATAAAAGATTTAGAACCCAAATAAAAATCCTACAAAAATAAGTAAATATAAAATAGAGTTAATAAATAGGTAACTAAATTATGTGCAATATATTGTTACAACTTGTTCAACTCTTTGACAGCAGCAGGAACAAAGCTGTTTTTGTAGCGCTGGGTTTTACTTTTTGGGACAGCAAACCTCCGTCTTGAGGGAAGAAGCTGAAAGTGGCAGTGCAAAGGATGGGAGTCATCATTTAAAATGGAGGTAGCAATCCTCTGTACCTGTCTGGTGTACAAGGATGTCAGGCTCAGCTGTGACTCACCAAGCAAACGACTGGACCATCTAACTACCTGATCCAAGGATTTCCTCTGTTTCAGTTTTATCTGACCAAACCATGACACTAAAGAAAAGGGTAAAACAGATTCAATAAAAGCCCGATAAAACATTGGATAAAACATTGTGAGACACGCATTAGTGCAGGCGTTAACTAAGGTTAGCTTAGTTAACGGAGGTGAGCTCAGAGAGGGAGAAAGTGAAGAGGAGGAGGACATGAGAGGTGGGAAAGTTAGGTAGTCACATCGGTTTTTAAGCATCTGAGAGGAATTATTGCTCGGTGATTGAGAAATATGGGGAAAGTTTTAGAGTTGATGCTGATGTTAAGAGTACAACAACCAAAAACTGCTAAAGGAACAACAACTAAACTTTAAAAGAGCTTAAAAAGACAAAACAAAACCAAAAAAACAAAACTTGAAGCGGGCTGCTGGACGCATCACGGACAAGAAGAAGAAGAACTTTCAGTCCTGATCTGACGTATAAAATCGGTATCAAAGCGAACAACAGACATGGCGTGGTTTCTCCGAGGTGGCGGGGGCTCGGCTGGTGGGTTGGCTTGTAACTCCTCACAGTACATTAAAGTAGGTAGTATGTAGGTGGAAATATATATGCATTCATCTATGTTTATTGATTTAGTCAATATGTGCAGAAACTATAAGGAGGAACAGACAAGTCAAAGCTTATGATAGAAGTCAAAATTACAGTAATAGTAATAATAATAATACCAGAATCATACAGATATGTGTTGGTGAGGGAGGAGGTGGGGGATGGAGGTGGAGGAGAAGGGGGGTGGGGGGAGTGCCACCAAAAGGGACACATTGTCTTTCACACTGGAGGGGAAGGTTCACGGTGCAGTGTGTGTGTGTGGGGGGGTCATCTGAGGGCTCACAGGGGTCCATGCCGGGCCTCGTATTTAGCCAGAATGTTCTTGCAGCGGCCTAGCTCCTTCCTTAAGTCTGCCACCACCGCGGAGAGCAGCGTTCTCTTTCTTCAGGAATGCGGCCCGGATGGTGATCTGGTTCTTTTTCAGCCGGCGGGCATCTCATGACCTCTTGGCCGCCACGTTGTACTTTCTGTGCCGGGCCCAGTACTTATCGTCCTTCAGGTCTTTAAATAGCTGAAAACATAATTGATGGCAGTTGTGGATTCACACGAGCGGGCAGGTGACCTAATTACTAGACACAGAACACACAGACGAGATAATGACAAGGTGTGAGTGCCTGGAACAGGTGTGGAGCTCATGCCACGAGGAGACAAAATATAAACATTGAGAGCAAAATAAAACAGGAATCTAAAAATGCTGACAAAATCATTATCATGGTAATAAGGACATGAAAACACAATAAAACAACTGACAGCAAGGAACACATCTAAAATCAATACATAGGAAAATAATACAACACTGAAAAAATGCAGAAAATACTTAGATATAAATTAAGAGCCTGAACCCAGTGACGCACCACGCTCAGCCTCCAGCCTCGTGACAGAGCCCCCTCCTCAAGGGTTGGATTCCAGACACCCCTAGGTAACACCAAAAAAGAAAAAGCCCCCCCCCCCAGAAAAAAAACAGGTATAAAAATACACCACCCTGGCTGGTAGGTGGGGGGAACAGGCTACGAGGGAACAAAAACACAAACCTCGCTCAGGTCCCGCACCCACACAAAACCAGGCCCCTAGGCCCCCTAGGCCAAAGAACTAAACAGTTCAGGTGGCTGGCCAAAGTCCCAGGCCTGACAGACGGCGAGGTGGTACGAGTCAGGTGGCCTGCCAGAGACTATGGGCCACCAAACCCAACAGCACAGTCCGTCAGGCGGTCGACCAGAGTTTTTTAGCCACCTGAACAGAAGGGGTGGCCCAGGAGGCGGCTCCCCCACAGGAGGAAATGTTGTGTGCCAGTTATATGTGTTACACATGGTTAATTTAGATGAAACTTTGTGAGTAGTGTAACACCCCCAAAATGAGGTTTTCTGTAATCATGGCTTCTTTTGTGAGTGTCCTCCCTTCACCTAGTTTACAAATTTGTGTTAGGACAAGTGATACAGCTGTCTGTGCAGATTTAATGTGATTTAACATGTATTGTAACCAATTCTGAGTTAGTCATTAAGGCCACATCTGTCCGTCCTGTTAAACACAGACAGTGTGAATTTGTGTAAGTGCATCTTTGTGAAAGGTTATGTTCCAGTCCTTCTGTTAATGGAAAGGTAGACATATTACTTAATTAGACTATGGCTTCATTGTACACAAGGAATGCTTTATTTTATACATTCCTTCCTAAATTATGGATGTAGTCTGTAGTCCCGAGGCCCGGCTTGGCCGAGGCCAAGCACTGGGAGCACAACCCAGCTCTTTAGCACATAATTATTGTGCAACACAATTATTCCTTATCCCTGGCACATTTCTGAAATGTGATACTGTCAAACCATTTACTGGTGAAAGGCATCATTGCAACGTGTCAGATTTATGCTGCAATGTAAAGTTATGTAAGCACTGCATTTTCAAAGTCAAAGTCAATTATATTGATATGCGTCATGTCATTGTCAGTATCATTTGTTCTACTTAGCTTCGGCTCTGCTTGTCCTCTGTGAGGTCCCCTTCCCCCCACGGTGTGTCCCCAGTCAATGATCCTGATGACCAGGTTGATGATGAACATGTTATTCCCCTTGCCACAGCCAGCCTGCCCCACACGACTTCCATCCTCCCATCTCACACAAAGGTCCAATCGCGGAGCTATCCTGTAAAAAGAAATTAAGGGAAGCCCGAGGCTATCCCCTGTCTGTGCGTCAGAATTCACATCAACAGGAGTGCAAATTTTGTCACCCCATAAATTGTCTTTGCAAGTGTTACTGTTATAATCATTCAACTTTTGTCCTTTAGAGTTACAGTGGTTATTTCACTGGTTATTATAATTTTTAATGATAAGGAACACAAGTAAATTATTTATTTTCATTTATTGTGTGTTTTTTTTTATTTTGGTCACCAAGGATTTGTTAGCTTTAAGGGTAATGGTAATCATTTGATTGCTAGTTTTCACCTGTTTGACTTTACATTTTTAAATCCTGGTGAAAGATGAATTTTTTGTTAATGCCTTCCTTTTTCTTTTGAAAAGAAAAACATGAACATGACCCCAGAATAACAAAGGAGTTTAAATTACACCTAAATCTTATCATTTAGTTGAATAATGTGATTTTGTAATTACAACAACTTTTTGTTAAATATTCAGTGAATCACTAAATATTTTACCAATTTGCAGGGGTCAGCATTACTTTAAGATCACTGCTGAATAAAATAGTGTCATATATCAAAAGCCTTAAGTCAATGCAGCATTAAAAAGAAATAAAACACACACATATCACTTCAAAAGTTATCAGTTGTTGCTTTTAAGTTAAAAGATTGAAATGTGTGGTTACACATGTGATTAACTGCAAAGTGTAGGTTTAATGTTTTTGCTGGAGTGGGAGAGATTTGTTCTGTCCTTATGGCAAAGCTTGTGAACTGTTTGTAGTTATCTGTGGAAGAGGTCATAGTGATAAATCAGTTGGGCAGCAGTCTGTCTTCAGGATTTTATCACACATGAAAAAAAAAAAAAAATTACAGCCTAAGCCCAAACATGCAGTTGTATAAAAACTTTGTAAGTCTGTCACCCAGAACTTCTGAGACCCAAGGCCAAAATGATTGATACTCTAATCATTTTTGTCCTCTAAATCCTACAATCTGTCAGAGCTTTGCTTTTTTTTGTCATGGACAGTAAAAGGATTAAAACTTTAATAAGCACATAGTCATTCATTAAAAGTGACTTTAGTATTCATGAAAAAACAATAATATGACAGAAGCATGAAAACCTCTGTTTGATATTCAGCAGCCTCAGGTAAATCATATGCACAGACATAGCCATTATGAGCTTGTTCTGTGCTTTGAATCATGTAATGAAATGGCAACCCAAAGTACTTGTAAAAACAAATCTGGTAACCCAACGTTCTCATGTCAACTTTTTGTCTACCGCTATGAGAACACAATTGAATTTCTTACGTAAAAGTATTATTTCCAAGCTCCCACAATTAAAAGTATTACTCCATGAGCCAATAATCACATAACTGTCCCTTTACACTCCACAATAACCAGAAAAACAATGGACAGACACGGCTTCCAACCATGGCGGCACTTGTACTTCTGCCTCTGCGGTTTCACCAGGACAAACCGTATAACACAGAACAACCAGACAGACAAGCAAAACTGCAGTTATTTTTAAACCAGCGCAATTACAAAAATTAAAAATTATCGGTTCACTCAAGCCAGTGCTCACTGCAATTCCACGACAGAATCTTGTATCGATCATCAAATAAATACTCATTGTAATGGAACAACAAAATCTTGCTCAGACTCCTATACATTAACACTCACTGCAATATTGTAGGACAGAATCTTACCCCGATTAATATCTGAGAGTTCACTGTGCAATATTACAGTCTCTTGCATTAATTCTGCGCGCAACAACAGACCTAAGTATTCACTTCGCCGACACAAACATAATGCCCCCAAACCAAAACCTCGGATCAACCAGAGTTAAGGTGAGCAGAAGTTATTTTTTTTTTTTTATTTTGTATACTTTATTGATCCCCAGAGGGGAAATTGAGGGCATCCACCTGGATGGATGAAGCAGCCACGGTACGGCGCTATCCCTTTACCATTCACATCTAGGGCTACTTTTTGACTCAGAATAATTATGCTCAAAATTATTATTATTATTTTGTGCCCAAACAGGGACCCACATATCTCTGTCTTTCCGGCGCCTCTGTCCAATTTCAGCGAGTGCACAGCTGGCGAAAGACCCTACCAGGCTGGGTATGACATTCAGTGTTACTGCAGTGAAGGCATTTTGAACCAGGGCGCTGGAACTGACTGGGTGACGGATCTAGGAACCCTAAAGGTGGCTTGGATGTGAGTACATTTATTTGTTGAGTAAAAGATTGTGTTCCCTGGCGTGAAAGATTCTCTGAGGGTGATGTTTTCCTAAGCACTTTAACACCGCAAAGCCTGGTTAACTAACTGGGCAGTGCGGTGGCTCAGTGGTTAGCACTGCACCAGCACAGCAACTCACCCTTGGCCATGGGATCCCTGGTTCGATCCCAGCCCCTGACCAACAGTGATCTGTGTAGAGTTTGCATGTTCTCCCCATATCTGCGTGGGTTTACTCCGGGATTTCTCTGGTTTCCTCCCACAGGCCAAAAACCTCCAGGTTAGGTTAATTGGAGACTCTAAAGTAGCCCTAGATGTGAATGGTAAAGGGATAGCGCCGTACCGTGGCTGCTTCATCCATCCAGGTGGATGCCCTCAATTTCCCCTCTGGGGATCAATAAAGTATACAAAATAAAAAAAAAAAAAAATTGACATGACACGAAGACCTCAGCCGGAGGGGGAGCAGCACCTGCGGTGGCTCCGGGCTGGAGCAAAGCAGCACCTGTGATGGGCCCAGATAGGGTCAAAGTTGCACTCACGGAGGACCCAGACTGGGCCAGAGCTGCACCCATGGAACACCCAGACTGGGCCACAGCTGCACCCTTGGAGGCCCCAGGTTGGGACGGAGCACCCGCGACAACTTCAGCGGGAGGAGCTGGACCCATGATGATCTCGGGAGGCGAGCCTGGACCCACGGAGACATCTGGCAAAGCTAGAACATCCTTGGTGACGCTGGGGGAGAGCTCAGACAGGACAGGCAGAGAAACAGGGTCAGGGTCACCGGCAGCAGTGGAGCCCAGCGAGGTGAACTCAGGTGCAGCTGACGGCTGCACCCGGCTCTCCCCACCAAGAGCCAGACAAGATCTCTCCAAAACAGAAGAAATGAAAACAAAGGACAGCACTTGCCTTCAGCTTGAGCTCCACCGCCGTCCAGGACTCCATCAATCCAAGCAATGACGTCTCAGGCCCAGCCCTCTGGAGATCCAGTTCCGGCTCTGCTGCAGCGGCCCCTGCAGCAGGCATGGTGGTTGGTGCAGTCCCAGGACCCCCCATTGAGGTGACCCACCCAGGTGGCTCGACCGGTGTGGATTCAGGAGGTTGACTTCCTGCTGGCGCTGGATCATGTGTAGCTGAAGCCAGGGGACACTCTATCATTGGCACAGGCTTCAGGTCAGAGGCAGCACTCTCCCTCTGTCTGGACCACAGCTGCGGGGCTGGAACCTGGTCCTCCAGTCCCGTAGGCTCCTCCATCACCCAGTGGCTCAACCCTGGGACTGGCGGACACTCGGGGAAAATAGGAGGAGACACGGAGAGAGCAGATAAGGTGGTGTGGGCTGCAGCAGGTGGGGCAGACTGAGGGGACTGCATGGACTGAGCCTTACTACTGGGAATCAGGCAAGGCATATCATCATAAAATGTGGGAGAATGAAAAGAAACTTGCCTGTTTTCCCAGGGCACAATTTTCTCTGCTGCAGCTGGTGTAGGATGGACCCTCCCTGTGACTTCCATTGAAGAAGGCCTCCCAAGGGAACCTTGAAGAGTCGCTCCTGCAGCTCCAGCGATGGGTGGAGCCGGCGAGAAAACAGCCAACTTCTCAGCAGTGGGAGAGAACGGCGAGGAGAAGTGAGGAACAGCAGCTGCGGAAAAAGAAGGAGCTGGTGACACAGCTGGAGAGGAAAAACACTGAGGGCGCACTGCTATGGGAGTCTTCTGCCTTGGCAAAGGAGAAGTTGCTGCCTGAGAGGTGGAAGTATTCCTCCGGCGGTCCGGAGCTAGATGGCGGCACCATGGAGCAGATGTAGTTGGAGCAGGAATGGGCGAATTGGAGGTGGCGTAGGGAGTCTGCCACAGAGCGCACTTCCGCGTTGGCTTTGGGCTCGCTGGAGGCGACCCCCACGTCAGTCCGGGGAAAGATTGTTGCAGGACAGAGAGCGTGGACAGCAGCTCTGCGAACTGGGGATATTTCCACAACCCAGGATGTGCCTCCACAATCCCAACCGCTCCATAAATATTCTCCCAGATTTTCTTGGGACTGTGGGAGGTGAGAGCTTCAGCTACATAGCCCTGGGTAAATTCAGCGGCCCATTCTTCCTCCACACTCGGAGATCCCACTGCTGATCTCATTTGGATTGGCGGAGGTCGGCATGCTGGGGACATGATGAGCTCCACAGAAACAGGTGAGTGATAACAACAAAAAAGGCAAAAATCCACAAACTGCAGCAGCTGGGTCTTTTGCTGGCAGCAGTCTTCTGTCATGATTTGCCCCTCGGGGCAGAGAGACAGACCCAGATGTTGGACTGCAGTTTGTGGTATTTATTAACACACACAAAGTCCCAAAGAGCATCATCGCAAAAATCCAAACAGATAACAAGGTAAACTTATAGGGGTTCTGGTGGCAAGGAGGAAGTATCACTAAAACTGCCGGGGTGAGAAGGCAAAACAACAGTCTTTAAATAGCTGAAAACATAATTGATGGCAGGTGCAGATTCACATGAGCGGGCAGGAGACCTAATTACTAGACACAGAGCACACAGATGAGATAACGACAAGGTGTGAGTGCCTGGAACAGGTGCGGAGCTCATGCCACGAGGAGACAAAATATAAACACTGAGAGCAAAATAAAACAGGAATCTAAAAATGCTGATAAAATCATTATCATGGTAATAAGGACATGAAAACATAATAAAACAACTGACAGCAAGGAATACATCTAAAATCAACACACAGGAAAATAATACAACACTGGAAAAATACAGAAAATGCTTAGATATAAATTAAGAGCCTGAACCCAGTGACGCACTGCGCTCAGCCTCGTGACACTAATCATATCCATCCATGTCATTGCTGGGCAACATCCTCATGCATCTTATTAAATGATGGTTTTTATTGTTTCATTGTCAGCAAGAGGTGAAATGGGCATTACTGGTTAATTAATTAGGGAATCGTAAACTAATGGCAGTATATATGAGGTATAGTTAAAGAGGAACCATTTTTATAAGTGACACCATTCTGGTCACAGGTGGAGAGATCACAATGCATGAGTCGTTTCCCTCAAATGAATATTTAATAGCATCAAATAACTAGATGGCACTCAAGCACCTGTCTTTGCCAAGGCTGTTTATTGAGTGAAAAAGTGATCTAGAATCCACACCCTTACCCGATTCACCTCCATCCATAGGCCAAGGGCCACCTCAGGTGAGAATTTCATCAAAATCTGTTCAGTAGGTTTTGCATAATCCTGATCAAAAATGAACACAGAAAAACAAACTGACATGAAAACATTACATCCTTGACAGAGGTAAATACAACTCTGGAAAAAAAAAAGAAAGAAAGAAAAGAAACCAAAAAGACCACTCTAAAATTATCACTTTGTCTGGTTTTACTATTTATATGGAGGTGTTTGAGTAAAATGACCAATTTTGTTTTATTCTCTAACCTACCGAAAACAACTCAGCAAAATTCCAAGTCAAAATATCATCATTTAGAGCATTTATTTACAGAAAATGACAACTGGCCAAAGCAATAAAAGTGTTGCTTTTAGATCTGCTTTGCATAAATAATGCAAAGAACACAAATTCATGTTTATTTTTAAACAATGCAATATTTATATTTTAATTTAGGAAGAACTCAGAAATCCGTGTTTGTGTAATAACTAATTTTTATTCACACCTTTCATGCATCTTACCATGCTTAGATGGTCACCTAATAAGTACCTCCTTAAGCAGATTTAGGTGTCCTTGTGTTGGAATTCAACAGATAATGAAATTGAATGGCTGCCATACATGTAGAGATGCTCACTTAGGAAAGATTTTGCAGTGGTCTCGCATTTTTTTTTTCCAGAGCTGTATTAGCCAAGAATGTGCTTCATTATATATTAGTTGGGCCAGGTTTGATATGAATGTATACTATCATCATGGAAATTTGTTATACTGTATATTCAGCGGGTCTCCCTGCTATGTGTGGTGTAGTGTGACCTTGAGTTCCAATTTATAAAATCATTCTTCGATGAAGAAAAATTGTTTCAACTGCTATGTCTGGGCATGAACTGCTTCTATCATCCAAGGACCAGAGCTGTAACACTATCCGTCGGCATAAAGTGGAAGTTGGTGCAGGTCTTAGTCATACTCCCTTTTCTGCTCTTTGGCAAAGGAATGTTTCAAATTGACAGATTTATGGGTGGCATAATCCAGACGTGTGGGGAATCAAGATTCTCCAGTAAACAACCAGACAGTTTCACAGTGCCATCTGGTGGACAAATCAGGAATATTTAATTTTTCTCTTTGCAGTGGATTTTATGCATTATGGACAAATAAATTAATTCATATTTTTTTCTCTCAAGACAGTATCTTCTCCTGAAGACATGGTTGAACTCTTGGGACAGACAATTGGGTGTCAAATGCTTTTATTGATATGATTTGATATGTGTTGCTTTATTTTCAGGAAGTAATTAATTCTTGCATGCTTACTATTACAATCCAAAGACATGCATGTTAGGTTAATTGGTTGTTCTAAATTGTCCCTAGATATCTGTTTCCTATAGGCCCTTAGAGTAGAGGGTTAGTACTAGTGAAAGCGCTTTGAGTGGTCTTTGTGACTAGAAAAGCGCTATATAAATGCAGGTTAGTTAGTTAAGGGCCTTTTCCACTAGCACGCTTTAGTGCGACACGGGACGGCTCAGCACGCTTTGTACGCTTTTCCACAAGCCCCAACACGGTTTAACAGCTGCGATTCTCAGCCCCGCTCCAGGGCAGGGTACAGCAGTGCTGAGCTGTGCCGTGTTGTGACGTTAACAGACTGGTCGCCGCTGATTGGTCAGGTCGTAACCGGCGCTGATTGGTCAGGTTGTAACCGCCCCTCTCCTCCTCCTCATCTACCAAATCTTCACGACCTTCTCAATAAAGTTTTTGAAAAAAAAAAAAAAAAAAAAAGAATCTTCACGACCGTCTTTACTCAGCACGCAACCACTGTTGGCAGTTCCTTTTCAGTGTATTGCTGTGCTATTTTCATTTATTCTCTATCAAAAATGGCTTCGCGTAATAAGGGTGTTCCATGGACCAATAAGGAGGTGCAGTGTCTGCTCACTGCATTGTCAGACGAACATATTCAGCACGAGTTAGACGGAGCCGCCCGGAATGAAAAAATATACCGGAAGGTCTCGACATCGGAGTCCTTTAACGGTGAGTTTTAATTTTTTTTTATTGTGTGTTTTTTCGCAAATATATTCGGTAAGACGCTCAGTTTATTTATGCAATAAAAAAGCTGTTCATTTGTGGATGGATCGCTGCTTTATTGCAGCACACTGCGGACTAAAGCTTTTATTTTAATTATTCATGTGAACAATACGCTGAAATAAGCTTATGTATTCTTGTTAAAAACTATTGTCTTTTCTGTATATATTGCACTTTCGTGCTGTATTTTATTGTGTGCATTTTCCTTGTAGAATCATCCCACGCGTCCGCCGCGACAGCCCGCACGGATTATTCAACCGAGCCTTCCTGACCCACAGCTGGCAGAGACGGCTTCATTCAACCGAGTCTTTGTGACCCAGTTTGGGAAGCTGGTGTAGAGACACTCAGTGGTCAGCGTGTATAAAATGTCGATTAACCTTCATGTTGTGTTGCAAAGTTTTTTTTTTCTTTTAATATTTTGTATATAATAAAATGGAATTGTTTTGGAAAGTGTGGTTTGTCTGTTATAACACTGAATTATAAAACAGTATAATTACATAGAAATTCCATTGCCTAGTCTGATCAAAATTATGCTGATCTTCCTGTCAGGGGTCAACCATTGTAAAGGTAATGTAATTTTTAACTAGACCAAAAAACAAATCTTTTTGAAAGCTTTCTGTTCTTTTTATTGAAATATCATAAAAAATTAGCACCAAGTCAAAGTAGGTACAAGTATATGTAAATTGAATGTTCTATCGGCATTCCAAATTCAGAGATTTACAATACTTTAGAAGAAGTGTAGCATCATCTAAACGGAAAATAATAATACTGTTGTTCCAAACGTTGACCTGAAGGTGAAAAACATGAATTTTTTTAATTCAGTACATCCAAAATGCCCTAGGATGTAAAAAATAATACAATTTGGTGTAGTCCAGTGTGCCACCGTCTCATTATTTAATACGAATAAAAACAAGTTTCAGCTCATTATTTCTAGGTCATTTGGCAGTTAATTCAAAACAAAAGTGACTTGGGTTGTTGCAGCTTAATTATGAGATAAAATTAATTGTGAGATAAAACCACAGAGCGAGCAAGGCAATAATCCTTGGATCCTTTTTTGTCTCGTGTAAACAAGGACTCATTCGGGTGCGTAACGTCACGGGAGTGTGGCCCCGCCTCGCTGAGAATCTGCTGCCGCCCCGCTTCTAAAACCTCCTAACAAACCATCACAGCACAAGCACAACAGCGTGCTAATGGAGACAGAAGCATTCCGAGCCATACTGAAGTGAATCGAGCCGTACCGAGGTGTGCTGGGCTAGTGGAAAACAGGCTTTAGTTAGTTATTACAAATTAATTATGATTACAATGTAAAGATATCATATGTTCCCTTATTATTGAGTAGAATATCTTGGTCACTGAAGTTTAAAGAATTTATGCTTTTATAGGCTGCACACATACTTGAGGAGGATTTCACTCTCAGATCAAATGTCTATTCATCCTTCTCTTTCTTTAGGAGACCATAGCTGCACTTTAACTCACCAATAGAACTCTAGGCTTTACTGCATTTTCCTTTTTAGGTCGAGTTTATGACTTTTGTTGAACAAAGCTCAAATGTAATTGGTTCATCTCAGTTCCATGAAATTCAGTGAGATTCTGCCACACCTAAAAAAAAACAAAAAAAACCCCAATCTTTCCTTTGTTCAGTTTTGGGGTGTTGGTCAAGCTGTAAGGAGCAGACATCTCTGCTCTTCCAATTTTTTATATCTTTTAAGAAGGCCCAGAGTCTTCCAGGCTTTGTGAAAATACTGTTTCTTTGCTTTAAAATTCATTTTTCTTATTTTAATCTCTTTTCTTTAAATTACTGAGTAAGAAGATTTTGTTTGATTTTTTTTTCTAGGCTTAAACCAACGCATTCAAGCCACATACATCGGAAGAAATGGATCTGTGGCGTGTTTTTGTCCCAATTTGAGTTTCTGATCGGACTTTGCACAATAAACCAATTCCAATTACACAGAGTGAAAAATTTGCTGAATCAACCCACACTATACACCTTGTATCATTCATTAATACTCCCATACATGACATATTGTAATGAAGCATGGGGAAATACATATAAAACAAACATATGTATATCCACTCTTTATGCTTCAAAAGAGAGCTATTAGAATAACCAACAAAGCAGCTTACAGGGAACCAACAAACCCACTTTTTCTTAAACAAAAAACTCTCAAGGTGAAAGATCTGATTGACTTTAAAACTGCAATAATAATGTTCAAAGTGAAGAATTTATCAATGCCCGCAAATATCCAAAAGTTGTTCCAAACAAGGGAGAAATGATATCACCTCAGAGGAACATGTATATTTCAAAAGCCTACAGTGAGAACAACCACCAAGCAACACTGTATTTCAGTGCAAGGAGTCAGATTATGGAACGATTTTGGACCTGAATTAAAATCATGTACAACGCTTGGACAATTTAAACAAAAACTAAAGGAAGAAATACTCCAAACATATTTACAAGACGACATGTAAACTCACATAAGGATTGACATTTCCAGCCTGTGTTGTGTTGTAGCTTAGTTTTTCTTTTTTTTCTTTTTTTCTCTGTGACATTATGTCTTAGATTTGTTTTTGAATAGTAACCGCTTAACTTAGACTAGCTCAGTTTTCTTTTTTCTCTCAGTCACATTTTGTCTTAGCCTTGTTTTAAATTGTAATCGCTCTTGTCTTGTTTTTCTCTTTTTCTCCTTTGAATTCTTGGATGGAATATGGGTGGGCAATATAAGCTGCGGCTTCAGCCATCACCCATTTCGGATAACTCACGTGGAATTGTATAGTAGAAGGAGTCTTTGTCTAATTTGACCTTGTTGTTATATTATACAGTTTCTTTTAACCTGTAATGTACTATCCGAAATAAATAAATAAATTCAAATTCAAATTCAATTCAAATAAACCAATTCCTTCTTCAGTGCATAAGAAGACCTCGCTCAGCCTGCTGAAGAAAAGCCTTTGTGACCTCAGGAGTAGGCCATAACCGTGGTAAGGAGCCTGTCTGCCAGTCTCCCAACAGAACCCATGCTGGTCCAGTTGAACAGAAAAGTGGACTGCCTGCTACCCACTGGAACGCAACGACTCTGTGGCTGATGGTCTGTTGTTTAATTTAACCTAAATTTTTCAGAATATTCCTGGTGTAAGTTCTTTAAACTTAATTTCATGCACACCCCCATCAGAATTTCAAAATGCATGCTGTCCTTTCATTAATTTGCATTCTTTTTCAGAATAACACCAATTTTCTATTTTTATAAATAGTTAATCATCATTTTTTTTTAAATAAAATTGCATCCACTTTTCTTAACCGATGCTGTTTTATGGTTTTCCAATTTCTAGTATACTGACAAATTAAACTACGTTTTATTTGGTTCCACAAATGCTTGATTCATAAGTAACTCAGTAATAGTCTATAATGTCCATAGTACATGTTAAATTCTCTGTTTTAAAGTTATCCAAATGTGTAACCTATTCTGACATTTCTTATTAAACTACTGAAAGACATATGGGAGTTATTGTTTGATTTCATGTTCATCTTCTTGATTATCAGGAGTCAAGAACTCACCAGTTTTTTTTTTTTTTTTTTTAGACTAATTCATAATTGGTACAAATAAAGAATTGTTAATAAAATTGTCCATTATCTGGACTGGTGCCCTACGAGGATCTGAGTGTAATAAAAATAAGTCTTCATTCCTACTCACATTCATATTTACATTAATATTTGTACCAACATTAGAACTCAGAACTCAGAACTCAGAAAAGATTTATTGCCAAGTACATTCACAGTAAACAACTGATAAACATATGAGGGATTTGACTTGACACTGAAAATGACATAGTTGACATTTTCAGTGACACGGCAGCGTCAGTGACGCGCCTGTCAGCAGACGGGGAACAAGAAGCATGAGGGAGGAAAAGGATAAACACAATAGGAGAGAGAAAAAAAGCATTGTTTGTCAGAATACCTGTCATAGATGATCAATATTATGATTACAAGAAAAAAAACTCTCAATGCACAAGTAGCAGACAATAGAATCTATATGAGGACACAAAGAGAGCACTGAATGAATAATCTTTTCATCAGTATAGTGAGTCAGTGTGAGTGAGGTGTTGAGTGAGGGTGTTTATATCAGTTAAGAACAACAAAGTCTCTTCAGCAGGAGATGTTATGTCTACAGTCTGGCAAAAGCTTGTGTCCTTGCACAGCAGATGGTAAAGTTTGCCAGACAGCTGGCTGTCCATGAGAGTCAATGCTGCTCACATGTTTTGAAAACAAAAACTGCAGATAATCTGGAGGACTGTGATTGTAAGGGCAGGTTGAATGAGTCGAATAGTACTGACTTCAGAGAAAAAAAACTTCATATTCTCTTACAGATTCAGTACTTAAATCCTTCATTGCTGGACGTTGAAATCATCATGGACGGCTCTCAGCGTGATCATGATGTAATCCATTTTCCTAGACAGTTCTCCATTAGCCGCTGTCAGAGTCCTGCCCAATTGGTCAATTTGATGGTTAAGCCTCGCCGGGTCAGCATTTTGATAGGCTCCGTCCATCTTCATCAATTTACGGTACACCAGAACAATCCCAGATCCAATCAGTAGAATTCCGATGACCATTGCTACGAAGAGGTATAAATCTTCAACATCTTCGATAGAGAGATCACACAGGCACAAGAGTTTCCAATTACTTGTGTCCTTCAAATAGCCCGCGGCCGCTGTTCCTGCGGGGCAAACTGCCTCCCCCGGGGCACTTTTCCTCGTTGAAAAAATAGTGTCAATTGCGTTCAAAGCCCAGCTTATTAAATCCATAATTTCGTTCGATAATCAGCAGTAGAGGCACGCAGACAGACAATAGCAAGCTGGGATCCAGTCAGTTAGGGGAGGAGAGAGATAAAGAGCCGGAGCTGGAGAAAAAGCGTCTGCTCTCTTTGGGAGGCGGAAGTGAAGGTATTAATATACCTATAGGAAGGTATTAATATACCTATATATTTATAGGTATTAATATACCTATAAACCCATAAATCTGCTACAGTGGTATCGGGGATTTATTGTGAAGTGCGGTGTGATGATGCCGCCTTCCAGTTGCATCATCACACTGCCCTATAATAGGGAGCCATTAGGGGCTCTCTTGCCCGGACGACTCCGCTCACTGCAGTATAACCTGTATTGTTGCCAGTTAACCATTAAAGCTCATTTCCAGTTCATCCTCTTTGTCCGTCTTGTTTCATGCCAGGTTTGTGCACTTAACATTTGGCAACTGAGGATTAACTCATGGAGGCGTGCGTTACACCACTGCAGCTTTTCCTGGAGCTCCCCGGCAAACCACCAGTGCCATGGCCTCGCTGGTTGGACGCTTTCGAAACCTATATCACAGCATTGGACTTGGGGAAGCTGGATAAGGTGAGGACGCAAGTGCTGCTTGTCCACAACCTGGGCATTGAGGGCCAGAGAATTCTCCGGATGCTCGGTGCGACGGATTCGTATGAGGATGTCGTGGAGCTACTAGCTAACCACTTCACCACACTGGACGGCATGACGGTATGACAGATTCGCTTTCACCAGAGATGCCAAAGAGTCGGTGAGCCAATTCAACAGTTTGTCGCTGATCTAAGACAGTTAGTTAGTGTGTGCTGTTTTGGGCCGTTGGAGGACGAGATGGTGTGGGACCAATTTGCTGAACACACGTGTAGTGCTGGGCTACGAGCTGGGTTGCTAACAGCGCCTAATGACTTAACGCTAGCTAGGGCAGTGGAGCTAGCTCTTCAGGTGGAGTCCACGGATAAGCTAGCCCTCGAGCTAAATTGGCGCCAGTCACAGAAGATGCCGGAAGAGACGACGTCAGCTAATGCAGTGGACTCGGAGGACGAAGACAGCATGGCAGATGACTATGAGGCTACGAGTTGGCCGTAGGTCTGCCCCAAAAGGCCATGTCTGCAGGGGTTGTGGGTCCCCGACGCACCAGATTAAAGTGTGAGTTTGTCAGGCAAGAGGGAAGCGATGCAGCAAGTGTGGGCGCATGAATTATTTCACCATGGTATGCTGGTCTTCAACGCCATGGAGCTTGCCAAGGAAGCTAGCCCACCAGACTACAACGACCATCCACTCGGTGAGTCCCAACGCCAATGGGTGTTCCTATTGCATTTTGGACGGTGTAGCTTTGCCATTGCTGCTCGACATAGCAGTGGTGTGGTCGATGCTGAACTGAGCCACGGTGAAAAGTTTTCCCACATCACAGAATCAGGAGTAACCCAGCGCCGCTGTACAGGTATGGTGGTAGTAGACTGTGCAATGTCGAAACTGTGGAGTTGACTGTTCTCTATAAGACCAAAGCAGTGCACGACTTCACGCTTCAGATGGCGGCGCATGGCGATAACATCATGGGGTGTGACCTGTTCTGCGGACAGGGTTTCGTCATCAGAGATAGCGCTGGGTCCAAATGGTCTGGGTGTGTACGTTGGAGCTCGCTGGCTCCGGTGGATGACAATGTCGTGGTTTGGGATGAGGTGCTTCCAGACAGTACCGACACCAAAGCACACACCTCATGCTCTCAGGAGGAGGGCTGCTCAGTGGAGGAACCGGACAGTTCCAGTGCCTGCGTTCGGCTGGCTGCAGTGGGAGCGACCAAGTTAGCGGGCAGAGGGTCCGCTCTGATGAACGACACCAGGGAGACACTGGACACCTTCAGTGCTCAAGTCGAGTTTCGACCAACGATGGGTGAGGGGTCTGCTGTGACAACGGTGGCTGCTGTACAACGGTGCACAATGGTGCTGCTGGTGGCTGCATTCCTCCTCGCGCTGCGCCGGCGGGACCGGAAGCCTCTTTCGGCGGGAGTTCTTCCTCTTCTTCCTCCCGGACGGCTCAGGAACCAGATAGTCCGGGATGCGAAGCGCCGCACTGGGCAGCAAGTCACCCATGCCGAGACACTCCATACTCTCCGGAGAAGGGTGCGGAGTGGCCGCGAGGCGCTCGAGTGCTGGGAGATCCTGATCCAACTCCCCCTCATGGCGCTCCTCCTCCATCCGGCGGTCGAGCAGGGCCAGTCTCTGCTCCTCCCTCTCACGGCGCTCCTCCTCAACCCGACGGTTGAGGATGGCGAGCAGGTTTCACCACTCCTCGTCCGTCGGCAAGCCCGTGGATTGAGCAGGCGCGGGGAGTGGAACCTTCACAGCCGGGGAAGCGTGTCCTCAGGCCACCCTCTCACGGAACTTCTCCTCAATCCGATGGTCTATCATGGCCAGCAACCCCAGTCTCTCCTCCTCCATCATGACGTCTGAGGATTGGGCGGGCGCTGGCCCGGGACAAGATGCAGGGGCGAGAGAACTGCAAAGAGAGGAGGTCTTCCTCCACTGTGAACACTTCTTCTGATGGGTGGTTGGCTCTGATGTCGGAGAGACCCCCTCCGGCTCCACGTGTGGTGAGGGAAGAATGATGGAGAGGATGGCTTTCACCCTTGGAATGGTCCGGAGGTTAGGATGGCACCGCTCAACATCTTCTGCGACAAAATGTGCCCACTGAACGTCCTCTGGGACCTGTGGCCACTGGGCGGAAAAGAGCACTTCCTCCAGTAGATCCTGGGCTCTCTGCTCCTCATCCGTCCAGCTCGTCATACCGTTACTTGGGGAGGAGGGAAAAAGAGGGTGAAAGAAAAAGAAAAAAATGCACGTCTACTCTGCTGGGTTTTTTCTAACTGGTTGGAGCATTCTGTCATGAATCCCCGTGCGCTGCATAGTGGCGCACGAGGGAGGGAATGAAAAACCCAATTGCAAGAGTAGAACGTGCTATTTATTAATGTAAACCAGGAAAATAACAAGTCCAGTTATGACCACACAAATACAGGGAGTTGCAATGATGAGGAAAAGGCCATCAGACATACAGGGTGTCTACCAGATGCTCTACAGCCCGGCGAAGAGAATGCCTAGCGCCGCAGAGCTACTGTCGGCACAGGAAAAATGGCAAACATGACTTACAGTGCTTGGAGCAATCCGGGGCGGTCCGTGCAGCCTGGTGGATGAAGGAGTGAAGCAGAGTCAGCCGCAACATCAAGGAATAAACCGTCTTAAAATGTCTGGCTGAATAACAAGTAGGTAGTAAACACACATACGTGGAGAGACATGCTGCCACGTATGGAGGTGAATGCTCCAATGATCTCTTCCCACTAACACAGCGTATTTGTAATCATAATGCTAACGAGGGAAAAGATCACTGGTGTGAGGGAGTGTGGGCTGAACATAATTAATCCCTGGTGTGCATGAATGAGTGTCAGAGCGTGTGAATAGGAATGAATGGAGTGTGTGTGTGTGTGTGTGTGTGTATGTGTGTGAACCCATAATGGGAAACAGCTGATGGCACTGACAAGAAGAGGAGGCGTGCCCAAGCTGTCAGGGAGCAACGGACCCAAATAGCTCCCTGACGTGCCTGATGGAAAATAGGGCAAAAATAACCATAAGTCAGAACTGGGTTTGGAACAACCAAACCCAGGTTCATGACAGGTATGAATATGTATAAATGTTTGGTAGTGGTCGGAGAGGCTGTTGGCGCCCAGCCAAGAGGCAGTACAGAGAAAAACTGGACAGCCTCTACTCCACTCTTGACCCTCGGCGCATGTGGCAAGGCCTGCAGCACATCACAGACTATAAGAGAACCATCAGCAACACCACCAGCTCCACAGACAGCTTGCCAGATGATCTCAATACCTTTTACACCCACTTTGAGACCTCCAGCTTCAGTGCAGAGAGGAGACACACACACATGCACCCTCCCCCTCCACCAAAAGTCTTATCGGGCTAGGTAAAAAAAAAACCCACTGAGGAATATCAACCCCCGCAAGGCAGCAGGACCAGACAACATCCCTGGGCGGGCTCTCAGAGCATGTGCTGCCAATCTGACTGATGTTCTCACAACCATCTTTAACCTCTCCCTCAACCAGAACATAGTCCCCTCCTGCTTCAAAACCACAACCATCATCCCCCTCGACAAAAAGAGCCCGCCAACCTGCCTGAATGATTACAGGCTGGTAGCACTCACTACAATCATCATGAAGTGCTTTGAGAAAGTGGTGCTGGCCCTCATTCAGGACAGCATACTGGATACCCTGGACCCCCTGCAGTATGCCTACCGGCCCAACAGGTCCACCTCAGATGACGTTGCTGCTGCACTCCATTATTCTCTCTCCTACCTGGAAGATAAAGACTCCTATATCAGGATGCTCTTTATCGACTACAGCTCTGCCTTCAACACGGTCATCCCCTACAAACTCACCGACAAACTGTCTTCACTTGGCCTGCACCCTACCCTCTGTGACTGGCTACTAGATTTTCTGACTGGCAGGCCTCAGTCTGTCAGGATTGGTAACAAGACTTCAGCCAGCATCATCACGGTCACAGGTGTCCCACAGGGTTGTGTTCTCAGCCCCATCCTCTACAGCCTCTTCACCCATGATTGTGTTGCCTCCCACAAGGACAATGTCATCTTAAAGTTTGGGGATGGCACAGCAATGACAGGACGCATCACTGGTGGCGATGAAGCGTCCTACAGGAGAGAGGTGGCCAGTCTGGTGTCATGGTGTGAGGACAACAACCTCACCCTCAACACACGAGACGAAGGAAATGATAGTAGACATGAGGAAGGGGAGGAGGAGACCCCATCGGTCGCTGTTCATCCGGAAGCTTGAGGTGGAGAGGGTGGGCAGCTTTAAATACCTGGGCATTCATATCAGCGAGGACCTTACGAGGGCACTTAACACCACAAAGCTGGTTAAGAGAGCTCAGCAGCAGCTGTACTTTCTGAGGAGGCTGAGGAAGTTTGGCATGTTCCCCAAGATCTTCAACAACTTCTGCAGCTACATCATCGAGAGCATCTTGACCAACTGCATCACTGCGTGGTACGGCAGCACTACTGCTTTGGACCGCAAAAGCCTGCAGAGAGTGGTGAAGACAGCTGAAGAGATCATCAGGACTCCACTAACCCCTCTCTGCAGAGCATCTATCACTGCAGAGTCCAAAGGAGAGCTGCCTCAATCCTCCAGGACCTCACCCACCCCCCAGCACAGAATGTTCACGCTTCTACCCTCAGGCCGGAGGTACAGAAGTGTGAAATGCAGGACATCCAGACTAAAAAACTTCTTTCCCACTGCCATCAGACTCCTGAACAAATAACACAATTCCGGAAACAGCTTTGCAAACAGGAATTCACACACTGGATGCTAAATTTGTACATTGTTCATTTGCACATTGTACATAGTCTCACCTCGTCTCACGTCCATATCATCTCTGCTGTTAAATTATCATTGTACACTCTACTGGGTGTTATCAGGGCACACGGCACACACAGAGGAATTCTCACACTGGATGCTAATTTGCTCATTGTACTTAGTCTCATGCCATCTCACGTTCATGTCATCTCTGATATTAAAATTACCACTGTACAGTCTATTGGGTATTATCGGAGACAAGTCATACTCACCCAGTGAATTTTTATTTTACTCAGGGACAAGTTATAGTCACCCAGTGAACTTTCATTCTTCTTGTTTCCTCTAGTCTTAACTGCTTTAACTGACCTAATTGCTTTTAATGTGTATTTATTAGTATTTGTATTAAGGTGTGTTTATTACTTTTATTAGTATTTGTATTGATGTGTATTTATTACCTTGGCATTTATTTGGGACAGCAGAGTAAGAATTTCATTGCTCGGGAAATGTTGCATTTCTTAACTGTGCACATGATAATAAAGCCTTTGAATCCTTGAATCCTATAGGGGTATGCATGTTTAAGCTTGGGAACAATGAAAGTGTGTAAGTGTGTAGTAGAAGAAAAGACAGGATAACCCAGCCTCAGTCAGGGCCACATTTGTTTCTTACACATATGGATGTAATCATTTGTGCACCATGAGGTTGAAAGCAGGGTGTTCCTTTAGTTTTGTTTTTCATTAAATATAACTCATTTTGCTGTTGACCACAACATAGTAGAGCAGAGTATTCAAACTGAATTCAACAATAAGTCTATTCAGACATGAAGAGTAAAATGAATGCACATATCACTGTTCATTTCAATTCCAGATGTTTTTCCAACATGTTCTCATTGTGGGCATTGATATACTGCTGTTACAATGGTGTAAAAAAGTGTTTGCCCCCTTCCTGATTTCTCTTTTTTTTTTTGGTTTGTTTGTCACACTTAAATGTTTCAGATCATCAAACAAATTCGAATAGTAGACAAAGATAACACAAGTAAACACAAAATGCAGTTTTTAAATGAAGGTGTTTATTATTAAGGGAAAAAAATTCCAAACCTACATGGCCCTGTGTGAAAAAGTGATTGCCCCCTAAACATCATAACTGGTTGGGCCACCCCTAGCAACAACTGCAATCAAACATTTGCAATAACTGGCAATGAGTCTTTTACAGTGCTGTGGAGGAATTTTGGCCCACTCACCTTTGTAGAATTGTTGTAATTCAGCCACATTGGAGGGTTTTCGAGCATGAACCACCTTTTCAAGGTCATGCCACAGCATCTCAATCAGATTCAGGTCAGGATTTTGACTAGGCCACTCCAAAGTCTTCATTTTGTTTTTCTGAAGCCATTCAGAGGTGGACTTGTTGGTGTGTTTTGGATCATTGTCCTGCTGCAGAATCCAAGTGTGTTTCAACTTGAGGTCACAAACAGATGTCCGGACATTCTCCTTCAGGATGTTTTGGTTGACGGCAGAATTCATGGTTTCATTTGACAGCAAGTCTTCCAGGTCCTGAAGCAGCAAAACAGCCCCAGACCATCACACTACCACCACCATATTTTACTGTTGGTATGATGTTCCTTTTCTGAAATGCTGTGTTACTTTTACACAGGATGTAATGGGACACACACCTTCCAAAAAGTTCAACTTTTGTTTCGTCAGTCCACAGAGTATTTTCCCAAAAGTCATGGGGATCATCAAGATGTCTTCTGGCAAAACCGAGACGAGCCTTTATGTTCTTTTTGCTTAGCAGTGGTTTTCGTCTTGGAACTCTGCCATGCAGACCATTTTTGCTCAGTCTCTTTCTTGTGGTGGAGTCATGAACACTGACCTTAACTGAGGCAAGTGAGGCCTGCAGTTCTTTGTACTTTTGGTCAGCTGGCCACTCGTCGGGAGGTTCCCCACTGTTCCATGTTTTCGCCATTTGTGGATAATGGCTCTCACTGTGGTTCGCTGGAGTCCCAAAGCTTTAGAAATGGCTTTAAAGCCTTTTCCAGACTCCTAGATCTCAATTACGTTGTTTCTCATTTGTTCCTGAATTTCCTTGGATTGCAGCATGATGTCTAGCTTTTAAGAATCTTTTGGTCTACTTCACTTTGTCAGGCAGGTCCTATTTAAGTGATTTCTTGATAGAGGACAGGTGTGGCAGTAATAAGGCCTGGGTGTGGCTAGAGAAATTGAACTCAGCTTTCCAAAGATGTGATAAACCACAGATAATTTATGTTTTAATGGGGAGGAGAGGGGGCAATCACTTTTTCACACAGGGCCATGTAGGTTTGGATTTTTTTTTACCCTTAATAATAAACACCTTCATTTAAAAACTGCATTTTGTGTTTACTTGTGTTATCTTTGTCTAATATTTAAATTTGTTTGATGATTTGAAACATTTAAGTGTGACAAACATACAAAAAAATGAGAAATCAGGAAGAGGGCAAACACTTTTTCACACCACTGTACATTGCAATTGCTTGTGTTAATATTTGAATTACTCTTTTAATCAAGCCACAACACCCTGTTAAGGAAGGTGGAAATGTTGTTTGATCCACCACTGGAGTTATTTATTGATAAACAGTTGTTGGTAGACAAACACTGAAGAGGCATCAGTACCTCCACCTCAGCGGGAGAACATCTGCTCAGAACCAGTTTTTGAGTGTGCCCATGTATAAGAGCTAACTTTAGCAAATAGAGCTGACTAAATCAAATTTTGGGTTTTGCTGGGAAGCAACATCTTAGGGATGCTGTTGCCTCCACACTGTTGAGCCCTTCTTCAGACCCAAAACCACAAGTAACATTTAAATTTTTATCGTCTGTTCCTGCTGAAGCTGCTATTAGTACTGATATGCTGTTGAAATAAGTGTCAGAGCTTGGGCTGGATCCTATGCCCTCATCCTAATTCATAATCTGTATTATCTTGTCTTCAGCCCACATCCTCGCTTTGAGTTCACCTTTATTATTATCATGATCCAAGGTTGCCATTATTATTATTCTGTCTTGTATATTTATTTCTCCGTGGATCGCCCTCTTGGTTTAAGTTATTGGTATTATTATTATCATCACTGCCATGGTCTTAACTCTCATGATCGTCTGAGAGTGATTATCTGTGCAGCCCCGCCCGGCCTGTTTCTGTGTCTCTGATCATTCCCTGTCATCTCCGTTTGCCCCAGTTGTACCCACCTGTTCTGTATTGTGCTTGATTACTCCTGTGTCTATATTTGTCAGCCCCCATCTGTGTCCTGTATGGGTGTTGTTGTCAACGTCTGCGTGAACAACATGCTTCGGTTCATGCCTTGTATCCTGCCTTGTTTGTGAGTTTTGTTAATGCTTCCGAGCTGTGTGGTTTTTTGTTTTTTTTTGTTTTGTTTTTTCCGATCTGCGCCCATTTGGCCAGTTCTTAATAATCAAATCATGAACTCTGAGTACTGCTTTTGGGTCCAGTTTTCCACTTCTCATGACAATAGGGAAGACCTGTATGCTTTGCTATCAACAATTGCTGCTGTCTAGATTTTTATACAAACAATGGCTGTGGTGAGATACGCTAGTAATAGTGTTAGCAGTTAGCTTAATAGTTTGTTGGTAGTTTTGATTGGCCCTTACTGTATTTAACCTCAAAAAAGATAAGAGGCTCGCGAAAATGAACCAGCAGAAAATGGAGTGTTTTAAAATCAGGGGACACTGGAGCTATTGTAATGAGTTATAAAACAACACTGGAATGATTGTTGGGCTTCAAAAACTGTCAAGATATGAAGCCAGAACTTAAGGAGCATTCAGACCAAACACGAACGGGAATATTTTTTCATCTGAGTGAGTTGCACACAGGGAAGTTGCCTTTTTAACTTCTGCAGCTGTGTTCAACCTGCTGTGGAAATTCCCAAAACACCACCATGCTTTGGTTTGCATTATCCAATGGTGTCTCAGCTGAAAAATTGTCCCTGTCTCCAAAATTTGACCTAGATGATGGGTTGTTTACATTGCTAGCCTGCTAGCCTTGTTAGCAGATCCATGGCATGAGTCTGTGGGTAAAAAACTCTGACACTCCGATTCAACTGCAGAGCTCCTGGTCCTTCTGTCTCTAGGTGAGTGTCAGTCTCATTTTCAAACTAGTTTAATCTCCATTGTTGATACTTTTACTCCGGTGTCGGCAGAATCTTAAGGCCATTATTAGCTAGCTCCAGTGGTGGACCCTCAGGGCCAGCAAAGCCTTCTCTGCTGGCCTAAACACTATCAGAGTTACATTTACAATCTTTATAACATATTTGTTCCATCAGGGTGTATTAAATTATTCCCAGTAGTCTATGCTCTTCATTTTGTAGCTTTTCTCTTGGTTGCACTCCTTCCAGTAGTGTAATGCATGTTAGAGTTTTTTTGTCCAATCATGTTTCAGCCATCTGTGTTGCCAGGGTCAAGCAAATCTGCCTTGGGCCTTCAGGAATTAACAGTGCAGCTCTGTAGGTTAGATTAACTGTTAAAGTTATCCTGTTGCTTTAACAAATCAGATGTCTTCTGTACGTCCAGGGGTACGCATAGAAGGCATCTGAGAACTTTGTTATTTTCACGTCTTTTGATTGGATGGTTAGACTCCTCCACCCACAATGCAGAGGATCCTAGCTAGCAAAGTGCAAGGACTTGCTTAAGCAGCTACAATGTGCTGTATCTGTTTAAATATAATATTTGTTTATCCATCCACAATGGCTGACAGGGGAGAGGAAAATGATTTAGTTGCTGATATTTTAAAAAATCAATTTTCCAGACGGACTTTTCAAGAAAAGTTGGTCATTGTGAACAGAGGTCGGCAAACCCTGAAGCTAGCAGGCCTGTCTCAGCCAGGGAAAGGATTTGTCTGTCACTTCCATATTAGCAACGAGCGGTATCCTTGGATTAATAGCGTCTGAGGAGTGCTGCAAATTATCTTGCTGGGAATGCCTGTTGTTTGCAACTGATCGAGTAGCTACTTGGAGCCAGACAGGGTTTGCAAGCTTGAGCTATCTTTCATACCATGACAATTTAGGCAGCGTTTGCCAAACATATAAAAATTGGTCTAAAATGCTGGGACATGCTGAAATTTTCACTTTTGGCCCTATGCATCACATATCCATAACGACTTGGATATATTAAGTAAGTAATAGTAACTTAAACCAACTAATGCTTAACGTGTTGCCAACATTCACAACTTATGTGCAACAATAGTCTAACTTCTGTATAGCGCAGTTATGCCATACTGCTGTTGCCTCCCGATCCATTAATCCTTGGTGTGCAAGAGATCATCGCTGTTCAACCCAGATGATTCTCCCCTCCAAACACCACGGCGGGGGGCATGACTGACCTGGCAGAGCTGTCAATTTTGTCAGGTCAGTCGCGCCTAACAACAGTTGATGTGACACGTCAGGAACATCAGATGATAGTTGTCACAACCTGGCTCAGAGGCACCTGAACTGATGGAGATAAAAAAACTTTATTTTCAATAAAGTGGAAAAAAATAAAGCCAAGATAATACTGTACATAGAGTGTGCTTTTGCTGGGAAGCGCAGCCAACAGCAAAGTAAACAGCTGCGCTCTGCCCTTCAGGTGATCAGCTGACTGGGTCCGCCAGTGTTCTGACATTTTGGCATATCTGTCAGAACAACACAGGACAGATGATCGTATAGACTTCAGTTAAATGTAAAAATCCCTGACAGGTCCCCTTATACAAGTAAGTACGTGTTTTGCTCTGTGTGTGTGTGTGTGTGTGTGTGTGTGTGTGTGTGTGTGTGTGTGTGTGTGCGCACACGTGCTGCAGGCAGAGACCTCTGTATGTATTTTTCCTGTAACCCAACGCTGCAAACATGCCATTTGCTCCACGGATGTGGGACGTATCAGCCATACGTTGGATAGATAGATAGACAGACAGGCAGACAGACAGACAGACAGATAGATAGATAGATAGATAGATAGATAGATAGATAGATAGATAGATAGATAGATAGATAGATAGATAGATAGATAGATGTACTTTACTGATCCCAAACTGGGAAATTACAGTGTAACAGTAGTATGACAGTAGATGACCAACCAACAGAAACACACAGCATAGTAGACAAAGGGATTATCCATTGAAAGTAAAATTGTTAAAAACTTATATACATCATAGATGAATAGATGGTGATCTGTTGAGAGAGGTACATGAATCATACCCGCTGTACAATGCAGGACTATCAGGTGCAAGGTGAAATGTGAGGCACCAATTAGGCTGTAAGGTGCAGTATAGTAGCATAGTGATGACCAGAATACAACATTACAATGAATTATTGTACAGTGAAATAGCATGTGGCAGGAAACATTTCCTGTACCAAACCTTTTGGCAGTGAAGTTGTAGCAGTCTCAGGGTTTCCTCTGGAAACATTTCTTGGTGGCAGGCTGCCTCGCCAGAAAACTTACCGCCACGCCAATAAGGAGATATGAATTTAAGAAAAATATATGAAGCAATGACTTTCCGCAAGCACGCACACGAACAATGCACGTGGCCATCATCCGCACAGAGTTTAGAAGCACCCCACCCACGCGAGCTTGCCAGTCAGTCAGCAGACAGTATCTCGCTAGCGGCAGCAGCATCTTCGTGGAAAAGGAGTGAAAACCGGGAAGTTAAACAGCAGAAATGGATTCTATTTGAAGAGAAACTTTGTGAGGAAGTCTGCCGTTTCTTCAATGGTGAAAATCCTGGCGCGTCAGTGTCTTGGCGCTACCTATCGGGTGAGAGTGAAACTACAAATGATGGTTGTATGCATGCATCAACCGCTTGGCCTGGGTAGATGAAAAAAGTGAGCATGAACAGCACCGTGTGCGTGTCGGGCTCGTCCAAAGCGTACGCGGACCAAAGCAGACTATAGGAGAAGTGCAGCATAATAAGGCTTGACTGTCCGACAGAAACATGAGTTTATTAAAGTACTTTAAATGTGGAAAAAAAATCAGAAGCGCTATGTAAGCACTGGAGGCATTTATCATGGTTTTAACCCACTGGAAATGGGAGCAAAAACGGAAGAGTCGCTTAGCTAAGAGATGTGGTTAGAATACAAATGCAGCCGGTTTCATATGAAGGGAAAGGCAAGGGGGACTACTGAATTGCTGAGGATACATTTCACCAGCCACTACAATATTAAGTTATGTTCCCATTTATGTACCTGGCAAGTTAAGATGACCGAAATTCACAAAGTCAATGACTTTCATCCGTCAGCAGCCTTCAGACAAACTGAACGTGCCAGCATTTGGATTTCAAAATAAGGGAGGTTTTTCTTGGTGGTGAGGAGATTTCTAAAAAAAAAAAAAAAAATAACTATAAATAAATAGAAATATTATAACAGAAATAATGGCATCCTTGGTCATTTAACCCCTTGCACTCTGGTCAATTTCCCTAAAAACGCCAAAAAATAACGTGCCCAAAGTAAATCAAAAGCTGTTCTTCAACCCTTTGCAGCATCTTCATGGGGTTGGTCTCATTTAAAAGAAAACACTTTGAATTTTTTGGCAAAACAGTCATAATCTCTCTAAGTGTTCCGGCCACTGAGTAACAGTCATCTAAACATAGTGAACTTGAAGAAAATAAATTCCACCTGGGTGTTTTTTTTTGATACAAATGCTTGCAAATAACACACAGCTTCAGATCTGGGCTGGAAAATGCAACAGAAATGTAGAACCAAGTGTTATCAAGCTGAGGTCAAAATTTTGTAACAATACCACAAAAAATGAATATATTACACAGCTTTGTTCTCAGGTTGTTCCCAGGCGTTTTTGAACTGTGCCAAATTGTGCCAAATGGCACAGTTTGGAAAAACGTCTGTAACTTTTGAATGATTCAATATAGAAGCTTCATCTTGGGCTCTAATGAAAGGTGACACTCAGGGCTGTGTGTGTGTGTGTGTGTGGGTGTTGTCCCCCACCCCCCGCTACAGAGGACGGACATCGCCCGTTGCGCCGCGGTCACGGTGCGCCGCGGTCTACTACGCACACCTGTAATTTACCAATTGGTCAAAAGTCATTTTTGATTACAATTTTCAGGGATAAAGAATAATTTAGCTTATAACACTTACCTGTTCACAACAGCAGCATAGCTGGCAAACTTCTCTTCCTCATTGTCAGACGAACATGAAGCTGGTCCGCTTATTACAGACTTGTGGTTCTGGTCACGCGACCCGGTCAAAACATAATTCCATTATTGCGGTTTTGCGCTTCCATGATTGCGGTTTTGGCGAACGATTTTTCAAAACAAATAACAGTAGTAATAAAAAAAGACTGGCGAACGCGTGTGTGTCACCCAGCCTTCGTCATCGGCCTCCGTCAGTCTATGATGACCATGGAAGAGAATCCTAAACGTCTACTCTGCTGGGACAGCACCGTCTGTGGCTGAACAGGCCGATGCGCGAATGGCAGTCCCTGTCACACAGGTCGCACTTGTGGGTGGTCTCCATGCTGCTGGATCTGTGGCGGTTCTTCCTGCGGGTCCTTTTTTCATCTGCTGCAGCAGTCAGTCTCTCTTCACCCAGCCTTACACAAAACAGCTTTTGAACTTCTGTGCTTCAATTGGCTGGCTGCATTCGCAGCCGTTGTTAGGCGGTTCCTTCTTGCTAGGTTTTCAGTCATTGGTTCTTCAAGGTTTCAGAAACCCAAATCAAGGCTCTTATTAGTCGAATGAGAGGTCAATCATATCTAATCTGTTCGTGGCTGTGTCTGTAGTGGAAGAACGGAAATACAGCTTTTTTTTTCAGTGCGCTCTAGGACGCAGCGCCCTCGTGCGCCCTCGTGCGCTCTAGGACACAGAGACATGCCCGCCCGCGGTACATCAGAGTGCAAGAGGTTAAGTTAATTAAAGTCATTAAATACAACTTTATTAATATTTTTTTCTTTGTAATGAGAGTTAAATTATTGTTCTGTTTTGACTGCAAAGTTATAGTCAAAAATATAAATTGTTATAAGGAAAAAGTAAAAAAAGTACCACAGTGTGTTTCAAATTTATTTAAAAAACAGTAATTTTATTTTAAAAAACAGACAAAAATAAGCCATAAAATAATCCACAAATTTATAGTAAAGTTTCAAATGTGCAAGAAAAGTCAATTTTACAAGAGGAAATTACAAAGTTGAGGGAAATGGTTTCAAATTTAGATAAATTTACAGAGAAAGGTAGAAAACTACATGAAAATTGTTATAAATTTTGAGAAAAACCTCAAACCTTCAAGACTGAAGTCACCCCTCTTCGTACCCTTAACTAGAAATTTTTGGTTGTCTCCTTTAATTTACATGGCACTTGATATTTTCTAACCTGTTTGTATACCACCATAGACAGAGAGGACCTGAATTAGACAGAGCTCAGAGAGGGCAAGATTAGACAGAAGAGAGGAGCCAAGGAGAGGAAAGTGTTCAGGCAGAGGGTTCAGGAGAGGTGAGAGCAGAGGAAGGAGAGAAGGATGACACCAGTAAAAAGTCCAAATACAGGACGTCTGGGTGGGACCCCAAATGGCCCAATATTCCAACATTCAAGCCTTGATTGTATAATACTTCAAACTGTAAGTTCCATATGCACGGCAGTGGCTCAGGAGGTAGAGCGGGTCATCCAATAACCGGATGGCTGGCAGTTCGAATCCTGCTCTCCCCAGATATCCTGCCGTTGTGTCCCTGGGCAAGACACTTTACCCACCTTGCCTCCAGTGTCCATAACACTGTGTATAAATGTTCGGTGGTGGCCGGAGAGGCTGTTGTCCCGGATTGGGAGCCATGTTTCTGTCAGCCTGCCCCAGGGCAGCTGTGGCTACAGTAGTAGCTTGCCACTACCATTGTCTGTCTGGAGTGAATGAATAATGTATCTGTAAAAAGTGTCTTTGAGTGCCTATAATAAAGTGCTATGTAAATCTGATGCATTATTATATGCAAAGTTACTGTGCAAAATTAAAAAAAAGAAATAAATAGTATAAAATTAACATATTCATATATATGTGTTTTATGCCCCCCCCCCCGAAAAATATGTTGCCACCACACCAAGGTCTGCTGGAGAAAGTGCTCCACTGTCTGTCCAGTGTGTGGTGGAGGGGGTGATCAGGATTGTCCATGGTGGATCGCAGTTTATTTTGTGTCCTCCTCTCCACCACAGTCTCAAAGGTCTCCGGCCTGAGACCAATTACAAAGCCAGCCTTCTTGATAATCTTGTCAAGTCTGTTGGTGTCGCTGGCTCTGATACTGCTACCCCAACAGACAGCAGCAAAGAAGATGGTGCTGGCGACAGCGGCCTGATAGAAAAGCTCCAGCATCCTGTTGCACACACTGAAGGATCTCAGCTTCCTCAGGAAGTAGAGTCTGCTCATCCCCTTCTTGTACGCACCATTGGTGTTAGATTTCCAGTCTAGTCCAATGCTGATCATGACACCCAGGTATTTGTAGTCCTCAACTACCACCACATCCTCCCCCCTAAACTGCAATGGCTGTGAAGGCCTCCTCTTCTTCCTGAAGTTAATCACCATCTCTCTGGTCTTGCTGACATTCAGCCTGAGGTGATTCTTCTCAGTCCACTCCACAAATCTGTCTACCAATGCCCTGCACTTCCCCTCCTCTCCCCCTCTTATATACTCAACAACAGCTGAGTCGTCAGAGAATTTCTGCAGGTGGCATGACTCAGTGTTGTACTGAAAGTCAGTGATGTATAAGATGAAGAGAAAAGGAGAGAGCACAGCCCCCTGTGAAGCTCCCGTATCACTAACCACCACATCAGACAAGACACTGCCCAGCTGGACAAACTGTAGCCTGCCTGTCAGGTAGTCAGTAATCCAGGAGACTACAGACCTGTTGACCCCCATCACCTGCAGCTTCTCACCCAGCAGCAGTGGCTGGATGGTGTTAAAGGCACTGGAGAAATCAAAGAATGGGATTCTCACAGTGTCTCCTCCGCCATCCAGGTGCAGATCAGAATCAGAATCAGAATCAGAATGAGATTTATTGCCATTGATCATGTAGTACACAAACTAGGAATTTGTCTCGGTGCAATGCTGCAACATTAACATGGAGTAGCACTAAAGATAAAAATAAAAAATTATGCATGCAATAAAATGAAGAATATGAATGAGTAATACTAATCTATGCAATTTTTAAATATATTAATAAGCAGCAGATAATGTGGAGTTCCACATAGTGCAGTCGGTAGTGCAAAAGAAAACAGTGATAATTATCATGAGTCCGGTTGAGCTGCTGTACGTAGTGCACGAGAGTCTAATAAGTCACTTAGTGTTCAGCAGTCTGATGGCAGAGGGGAAGAAGCTGTTCATGTAGCGGGAGGTTTTAGTCTGAATGGACCGAAGTCTTCTGTCTGAGGGGAGGGGGGCAAACAGTGCGTGTCCAGGGTGTGAAGGGTCGGCTATGATCTGACCTGCACGCCTCCGGGTCCTGGAGATGTACAGGTCCTGGAGGGATGGGGGCTTGCAGCCGATCACCTTCTCAGCAGCGCGCACAACGCGCTGCAATCTTAGTCTGTCCCTGGCGGTGGCTCCTGCGTACCACACGGTGATGGAGGTGGTGAGGATGGACTCGATGATGGCCGTGTAGAACTGCACCAACATCTTGGTGGGTAGCTTGAGCTTCCTCAGCTGCCTCAGGAAGAACATCCTCTGCTGGGCCTTTTTGATGAGAGAGCTGATGGTCGGCTCCCACTTGAGGTCCCGGGTGATGGTAGTGCCCAGGAAGCGGAAGGAATCCGCAGTGGTGATGGGAGAGTCTGTGAGGGTAAGGTGGGGCAGAGGGGCTGTGACTTTTCTGAAGTCCACGATCATCTCCACTGTCTTCAGAGCGTTCAGCTGCAGGTTGTTGTGGCTGCACCAGGACGCCAGCTGGGCCACCTCTCTCCTGTAGATGGACTCGTCGCCATTGGAGATGAGCCCGATGAGGGTGGTGTCGTCCGCAAACTTGATCAGCTTGACAGACTGGTGGCTGGAGGTGCAGGAGTTGGTGTACAGGGAGAAGAGCAGGGGGGAAAGTACACAGCCCTGGGGTGATCCGGTGCTGATGCTAACAGAGTCTGAGACAGTCTTTCCCAGCCGCACATGCTGCCTCCGGTCCGTCAGGAAGTTGGTGATCCACCTGCAGAGGGAGTCAGGCACGTTGAGCAGGGACAGCTTGTCCTGGAGCAGAGCGGGGTGGATGGTATTGAATGCAGAGCTGAAGTCCACAAACAGGATCCTGGCATAGGTTCCAGGGGAGTCCAGGTGCTGCAGGATGGAGTGGAGGGCCAGGTTGACTGCGTCGTCCACAGACCTGTTGGCTCTGTAGGCAAACTGCAGCGGGTCCAGGAGGGGAGTGGTGATGGTCTTGAGGTGGGGCAGGACCAGGCGCTCAAAGGACTTCATGACTACAGAGGTGAGCGCTACAGGTCTGTAGTCGTTAAGTCCAGTGATCCGTGGCTTCTTGGGGACAGGGACGATGGTAGAGGTTTTGAGGCAGGCCGGCGCATGGCATGACTTTAGGGAGGTGTTAAAAATGTCTGTGAAGACAGGAGTCAGCTCCTCCGCACAGTGTCTCAGGGTGGAGGGAGACACGCCGTCCAGACCGGGGGTCTTGCGCGGGTTCAGTCTGGAGAACTGTCTGTGCACGTCCTGCTCACTGATGGCAAGGGCAGGGGGGGGAGGAGGGGGGGGGCGCCTTTGATGAAGTGGGGACCATGGAGGCAGTGGCGCTGGGGGGAGGGGGGGAGTTGGTCACAGCAGACGAGGTGTCAAAACGGGCATAGTGTTGGGACAGTCTTTGCCAAAGGGCTTTGTCATCCTTCCCCTTAGAAGCCTGAGGCCAATAGTTAGTGATTTGCCTCAGTCCTCTCCACACAGAAGCAGAGTCGTTAGCAGTGAACTGTTGCTGGAGTCTCTCAGAATACACAGATTTAGCTCTCCTCAGCTCTCTGCTAAACCGGTATTTGACCTCCCTGTAGCAGTCCCTGTCTCCACTTTTCAACGCTGCTTCCTTCTCCTTCCTGATCTGTCTGAGCTTAGCTGTGAACCAGGGCTTGTCGTTGGAGTAACTCACCCTGGTGCGCGATGGAAGAATGCTCTCCTCCCAAAAGTGGATATATGAGGTCACGGTGTCCGTGTACTCATCCAGATCATGCGTGGCTCCTTTAAACATGCCCCAGTCAGTTATTTCCAAGCACGTGCGCAGATCCTCCCCAGCTTCACTGGTCCATTTCCTCGTAGTGCTCACAACAGGTTTTGTGAGCTTCAGTCTCTGTCTGTATGTGGGAATCAGGTGGACCATCACGTGATCAGATAGTCCGAGCGCAGCACGGGGAACAGCGCGATATGCGTCCTTAACTGTAGTGTAACAGTGATCCAGCATGTTCTCTCCTCTGGTGGGGCATTTAATAAACTGTTTGTATCGGGGGAGTTCGTGGCTCAGGTTGCTCTGGTTAAAGTCGCCAACCACAATAACCAGAGAGTCCGGGAAAGTCCGCTCCGCTTGCTGAATGTGATCCGCGAGCGCGCGCTGAGCCTTGCGCACGTCCGCGTCGGGCGGGACGTAAACAGCGGCCAGGATGAATGAAGCAAACTCACGTGGGGAATAAAATGGCTTGCAGTTGATGAATAAATATTCCAGAGCAGGAGAACAGTGTTGGGAGATCACAGTTACATCGGAGCACCAGCTGCTGTTGATGTAGAAGCAGACTCCTCCTCCTGTGGTCTTACCGGAGAGCCCCGTGTCTCGGTCAGCACGAAACAGCTGAAATCCCTCGAGGAGGAGCGCGCTGTCCGGTGTCCTTTCCTTGAGCCAGGTCTCAGTGAAGCAGAGGGCACACGAGGTGGAGAGGTCCTTAAATCGCATCAGCAGTCTCAGTTCATCTACCTTGTTATAAAGAGAATTGACGTTGGACAGAAATATCCCAGGCAAAGCCGTGCGCGTGCCTCTCCTGCGAAGCCACACGAGGGTGCCCGCTCGTCTTCCTCTCTTTCGCCGTCTCACTTTTTGGGCTAAAAAGTGAACCAGATCGGCGGCAGGAGCCAAAAAAACTGGGAGTAGGTCCGTGGGAGTGAAAGTCCTGATATTTAGTAGCTCTTCACGGGTGTAAGAGCAGGCAGACACACAATTGACGAACAAAAACAAACAAAGAAAAGCGCAGCGAAGCACCATGGCGACCACTGTGGGCACCATCTTGGATCTTTGCATCTTTGCAGATGGGCTCGTTGCAGCAGGTAGATGACAGCATCTTCAACTCCTAAATGGGGCTGATATGCAAACTGCAGAGGGTCCAGCCACATCTTCATCTGCGGCCTCAGGTGGACTAAGACTAGTCTCTCAAGGACCTTCATCACATGGGATGTGAGGGCAACTGGTCAATAGTCATTCAGGTCTGATGGAGATGACTTTTTGGGGACAGGAACCAGGCAGGATGTCTTCCACAGCACCGGTACTCTCTCCAGACTCAGGCTCAAGTGGTACAGGTGTTTCCGTACCAGAGCTAGCTGGTTGACACATTTCCTCAGGATCCTGGGGGAGATGCCATCAGGACCCTCAGCCTTCCGCTGACAAAGTCTCTCCAGCTGTTTCTTAACCTGGTCTGTAGTCACAGTGATGTGGTGGTGGTGGTGGTGGTGGTGGGGGCGCTGGTGTCCTCAGAGGAGGGGGAGGGAGTGGGCGGAGATGGAGAGAGGTGCTGCACAGGAGGGGGGGGGTGTGGGGGTCTGGCTGTGTTGTGGGGTTCACAGGAGGGTGGGGGGAGGGTTATGTGGGGGTCTGGCTGTGTTGTGGGGTGACAGATGGTGAGTTGAACCTATTGAAAAACAGATTCAGCTCATTAGCTCTCTCAAGGCTCCCCGATGTCTGTCTATCTCTCCCCTTGCATCCAGTGATTTGTTTCATTCCTGTCCAGATATCCTTAGTATTGTTTTGCTGGATTTTATCCTCCAACTTCCTCCTGTAATTGTCTTTACACCTCCTCAGCATCTCTCTCAGTTCACACTGCACTCTTCTCAGTTCCTCACTGTCTCATGACCTAAGAGCTCTCTTCTTCTTGTTCAGAAGTGCTTTCAGGTCACTGGTAATCCATGGTTTGTTGTTGGGGAAACAGTGTACGGTCTGAGCTGGCATGGTTGAGCTTTCACAGAATCTGATGTATTCTGTGATGCAGTTGGTCATGTTGTCTATGTCCACCCCATGTGGTTCACAGAGTACGCCCCAGTCTGTCATCTCAAAGCAGTCCTATAGTGCATCAGCAGCCTCCTGTGTCCACCTCCTCACAGTCCGTGTGTAAGCAGGCTGCCTTTGCACAAGGTGTCATGCGATGGCCCTCACAAGCCATCAATGAGACGCCGAGAGCTCGCCGATGAGTTTGCGTTATTTATTAATACAAGGGAACAGTACAAAATAATAAGCCAAGTGGGGCAACGACACAAACATACACTTGAGTAACAAATAACAGGTTACAAGGGAAAAGAGCACTGAGAAACGGACTAAGAGGGTAAACACTTACAGAGGGGAGAAAACTCCTGAATCAAAGAACGGGATGAAACCGAGGAATCTTCAATGGAGGTCGCAGCCTGGAGTAACCTGAGCTGCTCCCTTAAATAGTGTTTCAATAGACTCAGCTGATGAGAATGACAGCTGATTGATAATCAGGTGTCTCAGCGGAGCGCAGCTCTGACAGCCGGAAGCCCCACCGAGACGCTGTCACAATAAAAGCCCGAAGGCCCAATGGTAACCCAGAGTAGAGAACGGAGAACTACCGGACCACTCGAGCGCGGACAGAGTCAGCACTCGGATCATAACACAAGGGGAACATACTTGGGTGATAACAGGACCATGCTGTGATCTGATTTGCCAATGGGGGATAGAGCTGTGGCACTATATGCATCTCTTGCATTGGCATAAGTCAGAAAGTTTTCAGCTTGCTGAAAATTAATTTTCAGAGGAGCTCGGCGAACAACGCTATATACCAGCGTGCTTCAGCGTGCTCTTAACTTAGACGAAACTGAGCCATAACTGATTCATGTACCCCAATGTATTCTCCAAATTTTTCATACGTTGTGCAAACACTGCCTAAATCGTCTAGGTGTGACAGGGCCTTAACCAAGGCAGCAGCGAGGCACCAAAGCATAGCCGCCAGCTGGACAAGCAACAGTACTTTTAAACCTTTGGGGAAACAAGAGTGGATCAACAGCTCAACGAATTGTGACATAACCCCTAGTGGTCAAGAGTGGTAAATATTTTTTGTCAATAAAATAGTTCAGATTTCCAAGGCTATAACTTGAAAGTGCTAAGAAATAATGGCTTACTGTCAATTAGAAAGATGTAAAATATGATCCAAAGTTTTACATAGGAATAAATTTACACAACTAATTTGCATAATGACGCGGCACCTCTTTAAATTCCATAACTCAGTCAAAACTGGACTTTGGACATATTTACACAAAGAATGGTTCAGTCTTTGTAAGTCTATGTGCCTCCCCGGGGGGCGCATAGACACAACAGCCTCACCTGATACCCCCCCCCCCCGTGACACCTCCTCCTTAGGTCCATTGTTCCCCCTTCCCCCTGCCCTCTCTGGGTGGAGAAACCCCCACTGTGCCCCCCCCCCCCAAGAAAAAAAAAATATATGTACTGTATGTATGTATGGGCAGCGCGCGGTGGCAGAGTGGTTAGCACTGTGGCAGCACAGCAACTCACCCTTGGCCAGGGGATCCTGGGTTCAATTCCAGCCCCCGACCAACAGTGATCTGTGTGGAGTTTGCATGTTCTCCCTGTGTCTGCGTGGGTTTTTCTCCGGGATTTCTCCGGTTTCCTCCCACATGCCAAAGACATGCAAGTTAGGTTAACTGGCATCAGCTGGGGATTCTAAATTGTCCTTAGGTATGAATGTGAGAGTGAATGGTTGTCTGTCTCTTTGTGTTGGCCCTGCGATGGACTGGCGATCTGTCCAGGGTGTACCCTACCTCTCACCCAAAGATGCTGGGATAGGCTCCACCCCCATCCCCCCACGACCCGAAAAGGATTAAGCCGAAGAAGATGGATGGATGGATGGATGGATGTATATATATATATATACGTATATATACGTATATATATATATATATATATATATATATATATATATATATATATATATATATATATATATATATATATATATATATATATATATATATATATATATACTGTATATATATATACTGTATATATATATATATATATATATATATATATATATATATATATATATATATATATATATATATATATATATATATATATATATATATATATATATATATATATATATATATATATATGTATATACAGTATATTACAGGCATTTGATGGTGTGATGGGTGTGGTCTGGTGAGTGGTTTGGGATTTCGTGTCTTTGCAGTGTTATTTTTCTACCACTAGGCTGTGCTGTTGCACAAATGTGTCTTTTGCCAGTATGATTACCGGTTGCCTTGGAAACAGAGAACGATCTTTTTTTTTACTGTCTGAAAAAATATTTTCTTGGTACGTGGAATAACGTTTTGTTTTTTTTTTGTGAAATTTTCAGTCAGAGTCTGTCTACTCTCTACCAGCTACATATATACATATATAATCTCCCAAAAATGTGACAGCCAAAAAAAAAAAAAAAAAAATCTCCTCATTAAATTTACTGTTCTTAATTTTCTGTTTTGTGTGTAATCATTCGCCAGGATTTTTTGGTTCGGCTTCCATTGTGGGGAATCAAACAGGCTGATGTGGTGTCACAAAGTAAATGACATTTAACAAATTTTATGTTATTTTAATGGAGAGAGTTGTAACAGTAAAAATATAATCACCCGTCATTTTATTTATATTGCGGCGGCATGCAAAAATAAGCAGCGATGCTGTGGTTTTAAGGAAGTTTTATTATATCATACCACCGTCACGGGAACTCGGCTCCAGCCCATAGCGTGAGCAGGCTGAAGCCGAATTCCTCAGGCTCTCAGTGAAGAGGGGACACAAAGTCTGTGTCCTGCAGCAGAGGTTGAAGTGTGAGTGAGAGAGAGAGATTGCGTTACAGAGTTGCACCTTAAATACTTGATCATAACAATACATCAAGGGGACATACCCACAGTTAGAATGATCAAAGGGATAACAGAACAGGCAGGAGGTATTTGCATTTGTGAGACCAAGGGCAGATTAGCTAGACCTCGCTCCCAGTGTAGGACAAAGAGGCCAACAGGCACATCTACATATTGATCTGAGTCTCTAGGTCACAGTAAGGACAGGACGCATGAGTACAATGGATGAAAGGCAATAATTAACATCACAGAGATGAACTAGAAGAAACACGTCTACCTGTAGACATTAATACACCGAAGCACATCTACATATGTAAGATGCTCAGAAAAAAGCACAGTAAGGACGAGCCGTATGAACACTATACAGAATGGCGCATTACATCACAATACATGCATGTTTGCATCACAAATACATGAATGGCACATTGCATCTCAGTAGTGCAGCAGAAAAACAGAGAAAAGAGGGCTGAGTGTCCTTAGGCTGTTGTGGGGTTAAAACGAACCGCCACAATATGATGATTCACTAAACAGTTTTTTTTATTCCATCCACATTTACATTTTAATTGCGGACTTAGTGTTGGAGTCTATAGCATTATTTTATTATTTTTGGATGGATGGATGAATGAATGAATGAATGAATGAATGAATGAACAGGGGAACAGGGTATGGAGAAGTTACTCCATAGGAATGTAAAACAAAAATAAATACTGAAACATATGCCCAAAGGAGATGTGTTCACTCTAAAAGCAGAACAGCAGGAAACCTCCACAAACGCTGATCTTTATATGAGCATCACCTGACGCTGATGTCAGCTGACCTGCGCTGATTATTTCTCTGATTTTTCAAAATGTCTGTACAAGTCATCCAAACGCTATAGAGTGAACCCAGCTTTAACTTAGGCTGACTTAGGTAAACTCTGCATAACAGCCCAGCGCTCCGGAACTTTTACAAAATGAGCACAGCTTTCACCAAAGTTTATTTCCCAACATCGGTAAATTTTCAGCAGGCTGAAAATTTTCAAAGAACACAACTTTCGCTAGGGTTTGTTATTTTTCATTTGTTCATATTCCTTGTTGTCCTTTTTTTCTTCTAGAACGTATGGCTGAGTTCATTCAAAATCAGTTACATTTTTTTGTTTCCAAACTTTGTCTCCTTCCAGTTCAATTCCTTATTTCCACAGATAAACAATTACATCACAAACTCTTAAAGATCATTTAAAGGTAATAGAGATAACATTTTTACCTTCTGGTCAACAACTGTCACACTCACTGGTGACCCACTATAATATTGTACTGGTTGAGATAAATATCCACAAGTCACAGGTTCAACAGTTTAATTATAACTTAGATCATCATCAGTTTCTGCCTTTGCCAGATATTATGTGATTTTCTATAGTAACATTTTGGACTAGATTAAAAAAAATGTATAAACACTCAGGAATTTCAGAATGGCATTTCTCATTATGGAATTATGTAGGTACACTACCGTTCAAAAGTTTGAGGTCACTTAGAAATTTCCTTATTTTTGAAAGAAAAGCACTTTTTTTCAATGAAGATAACTTTAAACTAATCAGAAATACACTCTATACATTGTTAATGTGGTAAATGACTATTCTAGTTGCAAATGTCTGGTTTTTGGTGCAATATCTAGATAGGTGTATAGAGGCCCATTTCCAGCAACTATCACTCCAGTGTTCTAATGGTACAATGTGTTTGCTCATTGCGTCAGAAGGCTAATGGATGATTAGAAAACCCTTGTGCAATCATGTTAGGTCTGCAATGCTGTAATTGCTGCAAATGGAGATTCTTTGACGAAAGCAAAGTTTGAAGGAAAAAATTATTATTTCAAATACAAATCATTATTTCTAACCTTGTCAATGTCTTGACTATATTTTCTATTCATTTTACAAATCATGGTGGTAAATAAGTGTGACTTTTCATGGAAAACACAAAATAATTGTCTGGGTGACCCCAAACTTTTGAACAGTAGTGTAGTTCCCCAAGAACCATTACAGTAAAAGGCTGGGTTGAAAACTTCTGACGAGTACAGTTGCATCAAGGTAAAAAATAAAGACAGTATCTCATGGAGTGGCGAAGGCTGATGAACGCTGCAATTTTTGGATTCACCAATTTTTCTGACAGATCACAGTTCACCTCTGTTATTAGCATCCTTTAGTGACGTTTAACAACAATTAGCAACATCTGCGTGAATGTTTGTGAAAGACAGTTGATGAACATTGTTATAATAAATAAATAGTGAAGATTAGTTAATTACATATTACACAAAGTGCTTGCATACACATATCTCTTAGATCCACACATACACCCACAAACACAGACACACAAGTCAAATCCACACATGCACCATTTACACATACACTACCGTTCAAAAGTTTGGGGTCACTCAGACAATTATTTTGTGTTTTCCATGAAAAGTCACACTTATTTACCACCATGTGTTGTAAAATGAATAGAAAATATAGTCAAGACATTGACAAGGTTAAAAATAATGATTTGTATTTGAAATAATATTTTTTTCCTTCAAACTTTGCTTTCATCAACGAATCCTCCATTTGCAGCAATTACAGCATTGCAGACCTAACATGATTGCACAAGGGTTTTCTAATCATCCATTAGCCTTCTGACGCAATGAGCAAACACATTGTACCATTAGAACACTGGAGTGATAGTTGCTAGAAATTGGCCTCTATACACCTATGTAGATATTACACCAAAAACCAGACATTTGCAGCTAGAATAGTCATTTACCACATTAGCAATGTATAGAGTGTATTTCTGATTAGTTTAAAGTTATCTTCATTGAAAAAAAGTGCTTTTCTTTCGAAAATAAGGAAATTTCTAAGTGACCCCAAACTTTTGAACGGTAGTGTATACATCAGTTACTTGCACATACACAGCCTCTGCACATATACACACATGCACACACACATACAAACTCCACAGGAAAGGCTCTGTACTTTTTTCCATATATGGGCATGGTGAGAGACAGGAAACAACAGGATAGAGGCCATAAAAACGAGCCATCTGGATGCCAAGAGGACAGTTTGGACAATGGACATGCACTGTTGGAAAGTTACTGGGAAACACCCACTAACTGGAAGCCTTTTTATAGCTGTGTTGTTCTTTCTCTCGAGTCCTTTCCAGGAGAGGTAGCTGGGAGGACCCGTGGTCATGTACACTGACTCCTTGCGTGGTTCAATAAAAGTTAAGCTGAGAAATAATATTTCTTCTGTGATCATTGGTTGGTTAACTGAAAAGATTCTGCTCACTGTCCAAAAATTAATTTTATCAACATTAGCTACTATTTGCAAAAGTTAGTGACAGTGTTTGTGACAATTAGCAACTATTTGCTACTTTCTGGGAACGTTGGAGAATTTTTTCCAACTCCAGGTAAAATACCGGGTGAATGTCAAGCAAACCTTTGACCCAACCATATAAAAAGGGTGAGCAAACCCTCCCCAGCATTCAGTTTTCTCCTGACCCTAAAAAGGCTTCATAAAGCATGTATCTCACTGAGTGGTGAATGCTGAGGAACGTTACCAAAGGTTTTTGGGGTTTCATCACAGTTTGAACCAGTTTTTTTTTTTTTTGTTACACATAAAATTTTTATGTTAAAAATGTGTTAATTTTGATGTTCAAAATGTATTTGACAAAACCCCAAAAATCACAACATTCATGAATGCTTCTCAACATTTGCTGCTCCATGAGTTACATGCTTAAAGGTTCTTGGCGAACCAAAAAGAACTTTAGTGACATATTGCAAATACTTACAATTTTGCAAACTTTTGCAACTGTTTCTGGAAAAATAAAATAAAAACTATTTGTTACCTTAAAAATTGTTTGTGAACTCTTTTGCAACTTTTTATGAACCCTGACAAAACCCCCAAATCACAGCGTTTTTCAGCATTCACCACTCTGATACAAGCTTAAGCTCTAGAGACATGCACATCCCAAACACAATAACATGATAACTGCTGGATGAAAGCAGAAAAGTCTCCACCATCATCAGCTCCTGTTCACTACATTTATTCAGTCACAGTAATGTTTTGTGTAAAGAGCTTTTCAGACAATTTGCCTAAAGTCTGAGGAACATCTTGCACCATAACGTAAAAGTGAGATATTTTAAATAGATCAAAATTGTTGTTGCAGTAAACAGGAGCTGTTTCACTTTTTCTGATGGTGACACTAATTGTAGGAAGTGGTTGCGGTGACTACAGTTGACATTGGTGCTAAAATTACTGTTTGGTACGGATTCAGGACCCATCCATGTGGTCTATCCCATCACCATACATTGTTTGAGATTATCACTCACAAATACTAACAATGTAAACCTGTCTGAGACTAAATTTGGTAGACTACTTAGATGTGTGCAGTTGCTACTTAGCAAAGGTTAGCTTACCTCTCCATAAGAAAAGTACCATCCTCGATGTGGCTTTTCACCCCTTTTATATTCTTCAGAATCTTTATTCCGGTCATGTTCCATTGTTTATCATTTCATACGTAAGATAAGACCAGTAGTGGAATGAACGTTTGCCTTCGCTCTTGGTCATTTCTCTGTATGATTCATGGTATCTTGCAACCCCTGTGTTTCCTGCTAAATAATGACATCAACCTAGTTTTGCTACTGGCTTCGAAATCCTTACTTTCGGTTTTCATCAGACAACTGATATAATGTCATAATCATTTTGAACTTGTACAAACTTGCACAAACTTTTTAAATGTTTTGTGAATGTGTTATTTCTAATAAAATTTTATTAGAAATTAATTATTTTTGTGAAATTTCATCAATTTGACCTCTAACCAATCCCAACATCTTTATATAGTAAAAACAGTTCCATCTAATAAACTAATTTCTCCCAGTTTCTCGCCGTCTATCGATAAACTAACCTTGACGCACAGCAGTGGGTGGAATGACTACTGCACAAAGTGCCAGCAGCTTGTGCGTAAAAAGGCTAAAGACGCTGGAGGAGAGCACCTGTCATACTTCATATCAAGTCACTCACTTTCCAGCTTCAGTCTGGACTCCACTAACCTGATAAGCAGGAGGTAACATCTCATCGTGTCAGGTGTCCCATTAACATGTTACTGATCTGAACTCAGGATCGACATGGAGGGCGCCTGTAGATGATGGTGTGTGGAGCAGCGACCTCCCCAGAGTGACAGCATGTGTTGTAGGTCCTCCTCTGACGCAAGGAAACTGTTTAGCTGTAGTGTCTGGTGTCAGATGGATACATAGCAACGCAAAAGTTGCCTATAAATACACTTCCATGTCCAGGCTATTTTAAACTCAACAGGGTCAAATGGGATAGCTCAACTTCCTTTTACCATACACTGTTTATACTCTGAAATCTTTAATTCACTGTCTAGCACAGGTGGAACATAATCATGTTGAAATATGAGTTGCAAATAATCAATTTTTAAAGCAGTCCCTCCTGTGCCACTTTTGAATTACTTCTCTGCCGTACTATAAAACAGTGTTGTATTTATTATCTATTTACTTTTTCAATTTGTCATGGTGGGAGTTTAATTGGATCCATCCATCCATCCATCCATCTTCTTCCGCTTAATCCTTTTTGGGTCGCGGGGGGCTGGAGCCTATCCCAGCATCTTTGGGCGAGAGGCAGGGTACACCCTGGACAGATTGCCACCCAAACATAGTATTAAAGTTTGACGATTGATTTACTGAAGAGCTGGCCAGACGGGCGCAGCTTGGAAAAAACACAAAAAGTGACAGCTCGAGAGCTGTAACAAAACTCACTAAAGTTAGGCAGGCTCAGGCAAGGATACAGGTCAAAAAACAAAAGCGTGTTGATCACCCAGACATGATTAACGACACACATGAGGAAACAGAGATTGGGACTTGACATAAATGGACACTGGAATAATCAAACATAATACCAAACAGGTGAGCACAATGTGACAAACAGAGATGGCAGGGATTAATCACAGACACAGGACGGGCGGGGACTGTTTAAATGGTAGAACAAATCTGTTTTGCAGTGGGGACAATAAGGCCTTGTTCACAAACTGAAAATACCTTTAAGGACCATCCACAGTCCTGCTCACACTGGGGATCAAGGTTCATAAAATGGGCTTTAAATAATCATGTAATTTACTGTGTTTACCAAATAAAATCAACATCACCCAAGATTTGCTGCGGGAATATATAAATCAGTGTACAGCAGTCAAAGACAGATTATCATAATTACTGATGAGAACTGTGCCATTTGGGGGCAATGCCAGTCTTCCTTTTTGTCCATGATTTTGACAGAGTTGTAAAAATTCCTGCAGTTATTATCTTGGGAGACCTAGGACCACCAACTGCGCTGTCATCTGAAATCCTCTGTGAAGCTGTGTAGAGCAAGCCGTTCCCCCAGCAGATCTTGTTCGGAGGTTAAAGGCGCATTTTACAGAGAATGCAGCATCATACAAATGTACGGAAATTCACACCTAGCCTCACCCACGTCACATTAATCTCTTCCTACAAGTGCAATGCTGCATGCATAGTCAGTTTCTAATTAGGTGGGGAGGGTGCAGAGCAGAAAATCAGACAATGTGATGACAGAAACTGACAGAAAGCAGCAGCAAAAGGTACAGAGCATAGAGGAAATGCCCACTTTAGATCATCGTAAGAGAGCCCTATATATCCTTGGTCAAACTGAGAGAGAAGCTATGAACACCTAAAACAGATCACTAGTTGTACTGCCAAAACATTTTACTTCTGCAGCTCAGCATTACACTGGTCAACACCAAATTTATTGGCTAAGTTTTTGTAGCTGATTTAGGACAATTTTGATGTGCTGAATCCAAAAATCACATTGGTTTTGCTCAAACAGGTCAACTTTTTGAACTATGGCTACATGTTTTCTTACATTTTTGTTTACATGTACGGGTATTTTTGCTTTATATGATGTAAAATTCTTTTTTATTTCTTGAAATTCTCTGAATTTTGAAAAATGATAATGTAACATTCAATTTACATGTACTTACCTTTATCAGTGTCTACTATTCAATTTACAGTACACCTGTACAACTGCTGTACAACTGCTTATAACAACATCAAAACCTGACCTGATCGAGAGAAATGGATGTCATTTTCAGATTCAGCGGTGCAAAATTGTCTTAAATCAGTTGAAAAAACACAGACAACTTACAAAAAAATTATTTTTGTTATGTTGCGTTATTCAGGTTCAGGTTCAGGTTACTATATTTGTACCCGTAGGTAGATTTGTTTTGCAGTCAGGTGACATCCATATTTACAAACCACAATTACATTCAACATGAACACAAACAGAGGCACACATGAAGCTGACTATAAACATGATAAAAGTACTCAAGGCTCCACCAATCAGGACATAGGACAAAGAGATAAGAGTAAAAACAAGGAGATAAGAGAGACGGGTCATATTAGAAAGCTAAAGACTAGTCAGAAGTTAAAGACACAAAAGTCTAAAACCCAATAAAAGATTTAGAACCCCAATAAAAAAAACTAAAAAATAAGTAAATATAAAATCAAATTAATAAATAAGGTAACTAAATTATGTGCAATATATTGCTACATCTTGTTCAACTCTTTGACAGCAGCAAGAACAAAGCTGTTTTTGTAGCAGTGGGTTTTACTTTTTGGGACAGCAAACCTTTGTCTGGAGGGAAGAAGCTGAAGGTGGCAGTGCAAAGGGTGGGAGTCATCATTTAAAATGGAGGTAGCAATCTTCTGTACCTGTCTGGCGTACAGGGATGTCAGGCTCAGCTGTGGCTCACCAAGCAAACGACTGGACCATCTAACTACCTGATCCAAGGATGTCCTTTGTTTCAGTTTTGCCTGACCAAACCATGACACTAAAGAAAAGGATAAAACAGATTCAATAAAAGCCCGATTAAACATTGTCATTATGGTTCAGTCAGTTTGGAAGCGTGCAAGTTTCCTTAACAATGCAAATGTTGCTGACCTTTTTTGCACACCCTTTCACAGTTCTCTTCAAAGTTCAAATTACTATCAATAATTGTCCCAAGATATTTGTAGGAAGGATACAGCGGATGATTTGTAGGATATTTGTTAAGAAGAGATACTAAAAATAAATCGATTACATTGGGATTGTATCCCCTACCATTCGAAGCCTAAAGGGGTCAAAGAGTCCTTTGGGTGAAGACTGAAGGGGGATGGTGTAACCCAGCTGAGAAAATGACCTTTTTTTTCTCAGGTGTCAATTGTATTAATACAATTGTGTGATTTTATTTTGAAAAACGGTTATTTTGGAAAGAGGAAGTGTGATCCTCGTTATCCAACTTTTAAATTCCCGTTTCATGGTCACGTTGGGTGATCTGGGTCTTTTCATTCGTTAAGAGTGATATTAGCCCCGCCTTCCGAGCAGAGTGCCGAGGCGCTCTGCTGGTTTGTCGGTCTTTTACGATCTGAGAGCGGACGAGAGAGGACTGTGGACGGTCTGGTTCACACTGATACCTCTTCTTGGTGAGTTTAATTTAGAAAGATGCTGTAAATGAATCTAAGCACTGTCCAAACACTAATTTGAAACCTTTATTATCCTAAGTTGATGGGAGCACGAGCTTGAGAGGCCGTGAGGCTGTGACTTTTGCTGTGTTCACACTGATACCTCATCTTGGTGAGTGAAATACATGCTAATGTTAGCATTGTGCTAATGCTAATCGCGAGTGGTTTTTTTTCTGTTTAAAAGCAATGGAAAAGGCTATTTTTGTGTCTGTATGGGTTTCCTAAATGTGATTTCAGTTCCCAACAGTATGCTGAAGTACTTTTAGTTCTTATGCACTATTTCTGTTGAATGTAATGTGTAGTTTGATGCTAAAAGCATGTAGTGTTATTCTCCTATGTAAATTCATAGGTTATGCTAAACCCAGTAGCTCAGACAGGGTTTTACCGATTTAAAAGGGAATATTGGAAGTAATGGGACAGTATATTCCCTGGTTATGTGATAGATTAATTGTATTTCATTTCATGATTTACAAAGACAAGGTTAAAAGGGATTAATCATAATTTCATGGTTAAATGATGTAGAGATAAAAAGAGAAATTCATTTAATTGGTTACATGAGAAAAAAAGTATTTCATGTACTACCAGAGAGATTTACCGGAGTGGTGGCTCAGTTGGTAGAGCATCCGCCCCACACCCGGGAGGCAGGGGTTCAAATCCCGGCCGGGTCATACCAAAGACCATATAAAAATGGTACTTTCTGCCTTCTAGCGTGGTGCTCCGCATAATGGAACGGGGAAAGTAAAGTTACGCACAGGGCTACCAGAGGACTGACCCCCCACTGTAGCTTTCACTACTTACAGTAGCTGTGTGGCCTAGGGTCAGAGAAACGGAGATGGGCGCCGCCCCATGCTCCTTCATGGCGTGAAGGGAATTAACTAACTTAACTAACCAGAGAGATTTTGAGAAAAGAAAACATGCCTGAAAGGTGTGAAATGTGAATTGTAAGATCTTACTGTATTACTGGATTGTAATAATAGTAATATGAGAGAAGAATTTAAACACTAAGCTATGGTGTTATATAAGAAGGGATTGGAAAACGAATTACTCTAGCTGTAAACAATAATACCATTATTGTTGTGCAGGCTAGGTTTTTTTGGTTGCCGATTAAGAACCTTCTGGATCCTGGATTCTCTCCGAATGGAGATGGCGAGCCTGACCCGAGAATGAACTGAGACTGAACCGAGATCTGACCAAGATCTCGATTGAAGGACATCCTTCCTCTCTCCAGTGCACAACATTGAAGTGGTAACAGCTCAAGCTGCCGCTTTAAAAAGTGGAAAAGAAACCTGAGTCTGGAGATACAAGATATCTTGACTGGTCAAACGACTAAACCAAAGGGACAAACAAACACTGAGCTCAGTAGGACATTTTTGCGGTTTTATTTCATACCGGCCGTTGTTATATTTGTATAGTTGTAAATTGTTTGTATATATTGTTCGCTTTATCCCTACAAATAACAACCATTATTGCTCATTTCTTGCCTCCAGCTATTTCATTCCACACTAATTTAATTCCCTATTGTAACCCTTACGAACCTAGCAACTGGTCTACACTTAATTATTTCCCTTACCTAATTAACATAAGGCAAGGGTTACAATTATGTTATGGGTCAGTCTGTCAGTCCGTCCCACTTTTGTGAAATCAACTCCTCCTACAATTTTGCTCCAATTGTTTTGAAACTTGGTCCCATGGTTTGACATACACTGATGATGTGCATATTTCAATTTGGTTCCTATGGGATAATTTTTACAGGAGTTGTAGCCCCTGGCCTATAACCTCCTATTTCATCTCACTTCACAGGCAGTAATAACTGTCTTGTGAAACAACTCCTCCTACAGTTTTGTTCCAAATGTTTTGAAACTTGGTACCATGGTTTGATATACTCTAATGATGCACATATTGAAATTTCACTCTCATCGAATGACCTTGAGGTCAAAGGTCAGAGGTCAGATTTGCTCTAAATCTCCTAAACACAATAAGTCCTGAAAGAAATGATGTAGGCTTTTCAAATTGATGCAGTAGTTGTATCTAATACACATCTTGGATGATTTACACCCTCACCTAACTATGGGTTTGGGGTCAGGGGTCAAAGGTCAAAGTTAACATTGCAGTTGCACTGGTAAATGCTACATTTACTATTACTATAAAACGAGTAAAGCTAGGGTCACCAAACGTGGTACACAGGTTCACCCTGCGACCCTGAAGTGTGACTGTGGTTTGGGGATCGCAAGGTCAAAGGTCAACATCAAAATGGCTGATAAACTATATCTCAATAACGAAGAAAGCTAGGGTCACCAAACTTGCTGCACAGGTTCACCTTGGGATCCTGACCTCTGACTATGGGTTTGGGGGAAAAGGTCAAAGGTCAATATTAACATTCCCTATGCCTTATTACTGTACAATAAGTAAAGCTAGGGTCACCAAATCTCATAAACGGGTTCACTCTGAGACCATGACCTCTGACTACAGGTTTGGGGTCAAAAGGTCAAAGGTCAAGTTTGGCACTCCCTCTGCTCTTACTATAGAACGTGTAAATCTCTCTAGGGTCACCAAACTTGCTACACAGGTTCACCTCGGGATCCTGACCTACAACTACGGGTTGTATACCTTGTTGTATATTTGTGGATGGTGAGCTTATCATAATTTGGTTCTGCCGCAGTAATTATATTGAAATGCTGAAAACTGATCTCTGTCAGTAAGTACTGGGATCTTCCAAGAAAACGGAGGTGGGGGATATTGCACTCACCTCAGAGTGCTCTTGTCTTTCTTTCTGATTGAACTTGTTATGCAATTCTCTGCATCTGCATACAAGTGAAAGGACAGATTGTGTTCTAGTCACTCGTTTTCCAGGCTGGCTGATCCTTTTAAATTTTCATATACAGTGGTGTGAAAAAGTGTTTGCCCTCTTCCTGGTTTCTCATATTTTTGTATGTTTGTCACACTTAAATATTTCAGATTGTCATGACTGGTGATAATAGACAGCTCACTTGCAGGGATTGACACCAGAGAAAACACGATGACACAGAGAAGCAAATTTTATTTTTATTTTATTAATGCATAAAGGAAAGCTTAGATGAGGAAAAACGCCACTCGCCAGAAGAAAACCCAGCCTGTAGGGAAAGACGAGAGCAGGTTAGATGAGGATGGAGACAGAGATGGGAAGAATAGGACTGCACTCACGTGGGAGAAACAGAGAACCCGGCAGAGGAACCCAGCAAAAATGGCGAACCAAATGAAGATGCTAGAAGGCAGGGGTAGAGCTGGGTGAGGTGTCTGACCGGGTGAAGATGGCTGCTGAACTGGTGGTGATGATGAGGCAGGTGAGCGCACAGCCACCCTGGAGACGCACCACGAAGGAGGTAGCAACCTGAAGATGAGAAAACAGAGGATTAATGATATTTCCTCAGAGAGGGAGAATTAAAATTACTTGCTGTAAGGTAGTATACCCAATTAGCCAGCGCTGAAGCGTTGAAGAGAAGGTCCTTTAAAGTGCTGGCAAGGCAGAGGTAGCAGGTGCGTCTCATCACGCAGGTGAGGTGATTGCCTGCAGAGTCAGTGAAAGTTGAACAGGACAGGAGTGTGCTCACCAGAACATGACACAGATCATCAAACAAATTTAAATATTAGACAAATATAACACAAGAAAACACAAATGCAATTTTTAAATGAAGGTGTTTATTATCCATCCATCCATCCATCTTCGACCGCTTTTCCGGAGGTCCGGGTCGCGGAGGCAGCAGTTCAAGCAGAGAAGCCCAGACTTCCCTCTCCCCAGCCACCTGCTCCAGCTCTTCAGAGGGGATACCAAGGTGTTCCCAGACCAGTTGGGAGACATAGTCTCTCCACCGAGTCCTGGGTCTGCCCCGGGGTCTCCTCCCAGTGGGACGTGCCTGAAACACCTCAAGTGGGAGGCGTCCAGGAGGCATCCTAATCAGATGCCCATACCACCTCAACTGACTCCTTTCAATGTGGAGGAGCAGCGGTTCTACTCTGAGCCTCTCCCGGATGACTGAGCTCCTCACCCTATCTCTGAGGGTGAGTCCAGCAATCCTACGGAGAAAGCTCATTTCAGCTGCTTGTATCCACGATCTCGTTCTTTCGGTCATTACCCAAAGCTCGTGACCATAGGTGAGAGTAGGAACGTAGATTGACTGGTAAATCGACAGCTTTGCCTTAGAACTAAGCTCCCTCTTCACCACAACAGACCGGTACAACGTCCGCATCACTGCAGATGCTGCTCCAATCCGTCTGTCGATCTCTCGCTCCATTTTCCCCTCACTCGTGAACAAGACCCCAAGATACTTAAACTCCTCCACTTGGGGCAGGAGCCTGTCCCCAACCCGGAGAGGACAATCCACCTTTTTCCGGCTGAGGACCATGGACTCGGACTTGGAGGTGCTGATTCTCATCCCAGCTGCTTCACACTCAGCAGCAAACCGTCCCAGCAAGAGCTGTAGGTCATTGCTGGATGAAGCCAACAGGACAACATCATCTGCAAACAACAGAGATGAGATCCTGTGGTCACCAAGCATGACACCCTCCATTCCCTGGCTGCGCCTAGAAATCCTGTCCATAAAAATTATGAACAGGATCGGTGACAAAGGGCAGCCCTGGCGGAGTCCAACTCTCACTGGGAATGACTCCGACCGAGTGTTGGCAATACGAACTAAACTCTCACAACAGTCGTACAGAGACCGAATAGCTCGTAACAACAAGCCCGATACCCCATACTCCCGAAGCACCCCCCACAAAAATCCACGAGGGACGCGGTCAAATGCCTTCTCCAAGTCCACAAAACACATGTAAACTGGTTGGGCAAACTCCCATGAACCCTCAAGAATTCTTGAGAGGGTAAAGAGCTGGTCCGATGTGCCACGGCCAGGACGAAAACCACATTGCTCCTCCTGAATCTGAGGTTCGACCAACGGCCGGACTCTCCTCTCCAGTACCTTGGCATAGACCTTCCCAGGGAGGCTGAGGAGTGTGATCCCTCTAAAGTTGGAGCACACCCTCCGGTCCCCTTTTTTGAAGAGAGGAACCACCACACCGGTTTGCCATGCCAAAGGCACTGCCCCCGACCGCCACGCAATGTTGCAGAGGCGTGTCAACCATGACAACCCAACAACATCCAGGGCCTTGAGGTACTTGGGGCGAATCTCGTCCACCCCCGGGGCCCGGCCACCAAGGTGGCCAAGGTGTTTATTATTGAGGGGAAAAAAATCCAAACCCACATGACCCTGTGTGAAAAAGTGATTGCCCCCTAAACCTAATAACTGATTGGGCCACCCTTAGCAGCAACAACTGTAATCAAGCATTTGCGATAACTGGCAATGAGTCTTTTTCAGTGCTGTGGAGGAATTTTGGCCCACTCATCTTTGCAGAATTGTTGTAATTCAGCCACATTGAAGGTTTTTTGAGCATGAACCGCTTTTTTAAGATCATGCCACAGCATCTCAATCAGATTCAGGTCAAGACTTTGACTAGCTACTCCAAAGTCTTCATTTTGTTTTTCTTAAGCCATTCAGAGGTGGACTTGCTGGTGTGTTTTGGATCATTGTCTTGCTGCAGAACCCAAGTGCACTTCCGCTTGAGGTCACGAACAGATGGTCGGACATTCTCCTTCAGGATCTTTTGGTAGACAGCAGAATTCATACTTCCATTTACCACAGCAAGTCTTCCAGGTCCTGAAGCAGTAAAACAGCCCCAGACCATCACACTACCACCACCATATTTTACTGTTGGTATGATGTTCCTTTTACAGGGCTGTGTACTTGCGCCAACCCTCTTTGGGATTTTCTTTGCTATGCTCCTGAGGCATGCTTTCAGCACAGCAACAGCGGGAATTTACCTGCACACAAGATCTGACGGTAGGCTTTTCAACCTCGCCCGCCTGAAAGTCAGAACCAAAGTACGCGAGGCCCTAATCAGAGACATGCTGTTCGCAGATGACGCTGCAGTCGCAACCCACACACAGCAGGAGCTTCAGACCCTGATGGACTGCTTCTCCCAGGCATGCAAGGACTTCGAGCTTACCATCAGCCTTAAGACTAACGTCTTGGTGCAAGGCACGGAAGCACCACCAACCATCACCATCAACGACTACAAGCTGGAGGTCGTGAATCAGTTCACGTACCTGGGGTCCACGATCAGCAACAACCTCTCCCTTGATACAGAGATTGATAAGAGGATTGGAAAATCAGCCTTCACACTCGCTGTCCTCACCACACGAGTGTGGGAGAATCCCAAACTCTCTGTCAAGACGAAGATGGCAGTGTACAACGCCTGCGTCATCAGCACACTGCTCTATGGGAGTGAGACGTGGACAACATACGCCCGGCAAGAAAAGAGACTGAACTTCCCTCCATGTTCACTCTACTCAGGCAGCGCAGGCTCCGCTGGCTAGGCCATGTTCACCGTATGGAGGATGGCAGAATCCCCAAAGACGTCCTCTACGGAGAACTGGCGACTAGCAGGAGAGACGTTGGCCGCTCACAGCTGTGCTTTAGAGACGTCTGCAAGAGAGACATGAAGGCCCTGGAGATCAACACAGAGCGCTGGGAGGACCTTGCAACAGACCGCTCCAAATGGAGAGACATCCTGACCAGACAGCTCAAGGCGGGTGAAGAGAGACTGACTGCTGCAGCAGATGAAAATAGGACCCACAGGAAGAACCGCCACAGACCCAGCAGCACGGAGACCACCCACAAGTGCGACCTGTGTGACAGGGACCGCCATTCGCGCATTGGCCTGTTCAGCCACAGGTGGTGCTGTTCCAGCAGAGTAGACGTTTAGGATTCTCTTCCATGGTCATCATAGACCGACGGAGGCCGACCTGAGACTGACCTGATGTTCCTTTTCTGAAATGCTGTTTTACTGTGATGACTCGCTCTCTGCCATTATCTGCCACAGCTGCGCGCACACCTGTTCCCTATCGCTCACGGGCTATATAACCTGCTCTGCCTGCAAGACCGGCACGGAGCCATCTGTCTCCCTGGCTATGTGAAGCTCTGTGCTCTTCGTCCTGCCAAACATTCAGCCCTCGTCATCCCTGCCATTTCGGCCTCAACCTGGAAGGATTCTCCTCAACTCCAAGTAAGCTCATTATTCTACTGACCTGTTCAACATTATCCCCTGTGCACAGGCGGAACTCCCAGGCGGTGGAATCTTTTCCTCCAGGCGGCGGACTACGCCTACCTCTCTCCTTCACACCGTCTGTCGTCAGCAACGCTAGGTGGCATACACTGTCCTTCGGGATTGCCTCCGGGCCGACCTTCATTCTCAACTGCAGCTGCAACAGTAAGCCTCAGTTACTCCACCAATACACTTCAGTGTTGAACTGTGCTAATACTGTGCCTCTACTCTGTTCTTAGGGTTGCCAGATTGCGCGGCGCTCTGCTCACGCCCAGCTCTTACGAGTCTAAGGATCCACGCACTGACATCCACATTCTCTACACACACATGCATCCACACACAAACACTATCACAATAAAGATTACTGAACCTACTCTTGAACTTGTGTCTGTTCCTTGGGTCAGCCAATTATGTCAGTTACTTTTATGCCAGATGTAATGGGACACACACCTTCCAAAAAGTTCAACTTTTGTCTTGTCATTCCACAGAATATTTTTGCAGAAGTATTTGGGATCATCAAGATGTTTTCTGGCAAAACTGAGATGAGCCTTTATGTTCTTTTTGCTCAGCAGTGGTTTTCGCCTTGGAACTCTTCCATGCAAGACATTTTTGCCCAGTCTCTTTCTTATGGTGGAGTCATGAACTTCTTTGGATGTTGTTGTGGGGTCTTTTGTGACCTCTTGGATGAGTTGTTGCTGCGCCCTTGGGGTAATTTTGGTCGGCCGTCCACTCCTGGGAAGGTTCACCACTTCCATGTTTTCGCCATTTGTGGATAATGGCTCTCACTGTGGTTCGCTGGAGTCCCAAAGCTTTAGAAATGGCTTTATAGCCTTTTCAAGACTGATAACTCTAAAACACTTTCTCATTTGTTCCTGAATTTCTTTGGATTGCAGCATGATGTCTAGCTTTTGAGGATCTTTTGGTCTACTTCACTTTGTCAGGCAAGTCCTATTTAAGTGATTTCTTGATTGAGAACGGGAGTGGCAGTAATCAAGCCTGGGTGTGGCTAGAGAAATTGAGCTCAGCTTTCCAAAGATGTGATAAACCACAGTTAATTTATGTTTTAACTGGGAGGGGGGGCAATCACTTTTTCACACAGGGGCATGTACACTACCATTCAAAAGTTTGGGGTCACTTAGAAATTTCCTTATTTTTGAAAGAAAAGCACTGTTTTTTTCAATGAAGATAACTTTAACCTAATCAGAAATACACTCTAATATCTAATATACATTGCTAATGTGGTAAATGACTATTCTAGCTGCAAACGTCTGGTTTTTGATGCAATATCTACATAGGTGTATAGAAGCCCATTTCCAGCAACTATCACTCCAGTGTTCTAATGGTACAGTGTGTTTGCTCATTGCGTCAGAAGGCTAATGGATGATTAGAAAACCCTTGTGCAATCATGTTAGCACAGCTGAAAACAATTTAGCTGGTTAGAGAAGCTATAAAACTGACCTTCCTTTGAGCAGGTTGAGTATCTGGAAAAAAATATTATTTCAAATACAAATCATTATTTCTAATCTTGTCAATGTCTTGACTATATTTTCTATTCATTTTACAACTCATGGTGGTAAATAAGTGTGACTTTTCATGGAAAACACAAAATAATTGTCTGGGTGACCCCAAACTTTTGAACGGTAGTGTAGGTTTGTTTTGTTTTTTTACCCTTAATAATAAACACCTTCATTTAAAAACTGCATTTTGTGTTTACTTGTGTTATCTTTGTCTTATATTTAAATTTGTTTGATGATCTGAAACATTTGTGACAAACCTACCAAAAAATGAGAAATCAGGAAGGGGGCAAACACTTTTCACACCACTGCAAATGTTTCAGATAATCAAACAAATTTAAATATTAGACAAAGATAACACAAGTAAACACAAAATGCAGTTTTTAAATGAAGGTGTTTATTATTAAGGGGAAAAAAAAATCCAAACACCTACATGGCTCTGTGTGGAGAAAGTGATCCCCCCCCCCCCCCCCCGTCCGTTAAAACATAAATTAACTGTGTTTCATCACATCTTTGGAAAGCTGAGTTCAATTTCTCTAGCCACACCTAGGCCTGATTACTGCCACACCTGTTCTCAATCAAGAAATCACTTAAATAGGACCTGCCTGACAAAGTGAAGTAGACCTAAAGATCCTCAAAAGCTAGACATCATGCTGCAATCCAAAGAAATTCAGGAACAAATGAGAAACACAGTAACTGAGATCTATCTGTCTGGAAGTTATAAAGCCATTTCTAAAGCTTTGGGACTCCAGTGAACCACAGTGAGAGCCATTACATACAAATAGCGAAAACATGGAATAGTAGTGAACCTTCCCAGGAGTGGCCGGCTGACCAAAATTACCCCAAGACCACAGTGACGACTCATCCAAGGGGTCACAAAAGACCCCACAACAACATCCAAAGAACTTCAGGCCTCACTTGCCTCAGTTAAGGTCAGTGTTCATGACTCCACCATAAGAAAGAGTCTGGGCAAAAATGGCCTGCATGGCAGAGTTCCAAGACAAAAACCACTGCTGAGCAAAAAGAACACAAAAGCTCATCTCACTTTTGCCAGAAATTATCTTGATGATCCCCAAGACTTCTGGGAAAATACTCTGTGGCGTAAAAGTAACACAGCATTTCAGAAAAGGAACATCATACCAACAGTAAAATATGGGGTGGTAGTGTGATGGTCTGGGGCTGTTTCATTGCTTCAGGACCTGGAAGACTTGCTGTGGTAAATGGAATCATGAATTCTGCTGTCTACCTGTCATGATCCTGGGGCACGGGTTAGAGCCATGCCCAGCTTTTCTGGCCAGTGAGCATTTTTCTGTCTGTATATTATTATGTGTAAGATTATTATTATGGTTTTGATTGTGTTTACATTTGGGTATTTCTGGTTTGTTTATTTTGACGGCTCTGTGCGGCTTCCGGCTGTCAATTCCTTTGAGACTGCACAGCTGACGTCTATTTTGTCACTCATGTATTACACCTGTCTTTGATTATGTGTTGGGTATTTAACCCTCCTGTTATGTTTGTCAGGAACAACAATGGTGTTCCCGGGTCAATTTGACCCGTTGCATGTTCAATTATCCAAAAAATGTCCGAAACCAAAAAAATCCTAACGAACATTGTTAATATTTCATTACTAATTCCATTACTAACTATTCTATCAATATTTAATGCATTGATGTTCCTTACCTCTAATAGGTAATGGTTCAATTAGGATAATTCACTCGTTTTTCATTAAAAAAAAAACATGTTCAAACTTTTTTTTAATGTTTCACCACTTTATTACTTTTGAAAGACCAACATACACTACCGTTCAAAAGTTTGGGGTCACTTAGAAATTTCCTTATTTTTGAAAGAAAAGCACTTTTTTTCAATGAAGATAACTTTAAACTAATCAGAAATACACTCTATACATTGCTAATGTGGTAAATGACTATTCTAGCTGCAAATGTCTGGTTTTTGGTGCAATATCTACATAGGTGTATAGAGGCCCATTTCCAGCAACTATCACTCCAGTGTTCTAATGGTACAATGTGTTTGCTCATTGCATCAGAAGGCTAATGGATGATTAGAAAACCCTTGTGCAATCATGTTAGGTCTGCAATGCTGTAATTGCTGCAAATGGAGGAGTCTTTGACGAAAGCAAAGTTTGAAGGAAAAAATTATTTCAAATACAAATCATTATTTCTAACCTTGTCAATGTCTTGACTATATTTTCTATTCATTTTACAACTCATGGTGGTAAATAAAAGTGTGACTTTTCATGGAAAACACAAAATTGTCTGAGGTGACCCCAAACTTTTGAACGGTAGTGTATAAAACATAACATTGAAACATAACATTTAAATTTTGTTTTACATACATGCACTGTTTGTGAACCACTAATGAACAAAATAACACAATATGAACAAGGTGTGTGTGTCTGTCTGTCTTTACGTCGACACAGCACATGAGTGACATGTCATCACACTGTGCTTTGTGCAAATGAATTTTCCACATTTCGCACAGGTCATGCTTGTCTTGACATCATCAGATGACCTGCAGACCTGGCACCTCTTCCTCTTTCTTTTCCCCTCAGCAGCAACCTAGAACCAAGAGGACCATGATTACTTTACTATGCTGTCTTTTTGCTGATCCCAAGACACACACAACACACTCTCATACGCTTATATATACACACAAACACTAACTTACCTCATGCACTGGTGTACTTGGTGCAGTCCTCTCCTGGATCTCCCTCACCGTGGCTGCAGCGGCTGGGGTCCTTGGCAGGTGCTCCCTCCGTTGGATGTGCGGTGTCACAAGCGCCTTCCCCAGCTCCTCGAGAAAGATGCGCCTCTTGTGCAGCTTTTGACACATTCCAGTCAGGAAAGATCTCAGTCCAAATGACAAATGCGTTGTAGGCCGATACATCAATCATGTTATAAAAGATGACCAATGGCCAGCGCGCAGTCATTTGTTTGGTGATGTAGGACCCTGTTACTTTGTCCAAGTTGTGTACCCCCCCTTTGGTGGCATTGTAATCCAGGATCATGCTTGGTTTCTGGTCCTCTCTTGTGCTTATTTCAGCATTTTTGTGCAGAGTGCTCATGAGCACAACATTTTTTTTCCCTTTTTGGGGCAGTAAGACACTAGGGCTGTGGTGTCTGTGAAGGCAAACATGGAAGATTGAGGGGTCCTGTTCTTGATTACCAGCAGCTCAGCAGGGAGTTCAGCCCTGTTCTTTCGGATAGTTCTGACCATTATGAGCTTTCTCTTCAGAAGCTCCTGACCCAAGTTGTAGTTTGTGAAAAAATTGTCTCAGGTTATGTTGTGCCCCTTGAGACCCTGTGCCATGTCGAGCACGACCCTTGTGCACTGATTCTTCTCTGGGGCTCCTCCAACCGGCTTTCCAGTGTAAACCTGCATGTTCAATGCATAGCTGGTGTTTGCATCACATGCTGCCCAGATTTTTATTCCATATTTAGCTGGTTTGGAAGGCATATATTGCCTAAATGGGCAGCGACCTCTGAATGCCACCAGCCTTTCATCTACTGTGATATTAGGGCCTGGGTTATAGAGTAGTGGAAGTTGCTCTACCCACTTGTCCCACACTGTCCTAATAGCTGCCAGCTTGTCTCTCTCCCGTCTACCAGCCCTTGTCTCTCGATTATCAAATCGGATTACTCTGGAGAAAATGCAAAAAGTCCCCAGAGACATTGTGGCTCGAAATATTGGCCTCCCTGTCTCTGCATTCCACAGACTGGCTGTTGATTCATCCTTATAGACCCCAGCCAGGATGAGGATCCCCAAATACGCATCTAAATGTGTTTTGTCCAGCTCCTTCCACTTCTCCCCAAAAACACACCTCCCTTCTAGATTAGTCATTTCCAGAATGATTTTCTGTATTGAATCTGGCATGACCAGCTCAAAAGCTGACTTGATGTCAGTCACACGAGTCACTGCCATCCTAGTGGGCCCTGGCACTGTCTTTATTATGTTTTCTGCAGACAGTTTTGCCTGACGCACATTTGGGGATGAAGACCAATGTATTTCACCATTTTTTGACATAAATGTCTTGCTTGGAGGAACAGGAATAGCTATTCCCTCATCTGGTTCAAAATCAGAATCATTAGAATCAGAATTTAGCTCAAGATAGTCTTCATCTTCAGACACATCCTCCTCTATTTCACTGTCATGATCAAAGATGGCTTCCAGAGCCTCCTGGACTGTCATCCTTTTGCTTCTGCTACTCATTTTGTAAAGGTCTGCCTGACAGTGTAATGTTGGTAGGACTCCCATGCAGAGAAGCTTTTATATGTTCTGCCCCTCCCCTGTTGAGTGTCCACTGAATATGGGTGGAGTTTTCCCGCGAGAACATAAATGGTTCCCGTCAAAAGTCATAATACCTGCACCTGTGTGTGTGTGTGTGTGGGTGGGTGGGTGGGTGCCCCGATGGGATCACCACCTTATCATGGTGGGGCACTTTGAGCGTCTCCATGACCCCTAGAGCTATGTCGGCCGGAGTCTCGTACTCCTGGCAGGGTCACCCAAGCCGAACAGGTCGAAGGGTAGAGGCCAGACTAAGAGTGATCCCGAAGATGAAGACCTCAACGGTAGAGCAGGCAGAAGCTGGTAGTAACGATAAACACCACAATGGCTGTAAAAGCGGATGAAGGCTAAGGGAGCACACCCTGACAAAAAGCAAGCTGCTGGTGGCATGCTTTGAGGCGGTTTCCCAAAAATCTGGATTCCGGCAGCCTCCTGCAGTTGTGAGAAGATGCCGGTTGTCTAGGGTCTCCCTTGCCACTGGAACCATCTTCTCTACAATCAAGGTAGTGGCATCGGGAAAAGCGCACCCCCCCATGCCAGTCTAAAAACCATCACTGCGCAGGTATCTTCTTTACCTGAGTCTCCGACCTCTAAAGTCTGGCGGCGATGGAGCATCCAGTAACGGGGGCAGGTTTGAATGAGCTGGAAGCTCCTAGCTGGAAGTCTGCACGTCAGCGGCACAGGATAACGGTTGTTAGCAGTTGGGATTGAGTGGCAGCTGCTTCCGGCAGACTCCTGTGCATCTGAGCAACCCTATTTAGGGACCGCACTGCTCACCCCAACTGGAGAAAGGCCTAGAAAAGGTGGCCTAAACATTGCCCACTCAGCACAGCACCCGGATAGGAAACCGCACCTGTCGGGACATTCCACTATGCGGTTGAAAAATAAAAACAATACCATTTAGAATTGCAGCATGGAACATAAGGACACTCCTGGATGCCAGTCCAGACAGACCACAGCGCAGAACAGCACTCGTTGCCAGCGAGCTGAAGCATTACAATGTGGATGTGGCAGCACTCAGTGAGACCCGACTCCTCGAGGAAGGCTCACTCAATGAAGTAGGAGAGGGTTATACATTCTTTTGGAAAGGATACCCCATTGGCGGTCAACTCCTTCATGGAGTTGGTTTTGCAATCAAGAACAGCCTGCTGCACAAGCTCACAGAATCACCAGTGGGTGTCAGTGAAAGGCTCATGACTCTTCGCATCCCCCTTGCAAAATGTAGGTATGTCACTTTGGTAAGTGCCTGTGCACCAACTCTGCCATCGAACGCTGAAGAGAAGGACCGCTTTTACCAGGCACTCGATGACATCCTCAGTCACATCCCGAAGGGTGACAAAATCATGCTGCTTGGTGATTTCAATGCAAGAGTCGGAAAGAACTTGCAAAACTGGAATGGTGTGATCGGTGCCCATGGCATTGGAAAAGTCAACCCCAATGGCATGAGACTTCTTAGTCTCTGTGCGGAACATGGTCTTACCATCACTAACACAATCTTCCAGCAAAAGAACAAATATAAGGAATCCTGGATGCATCCCAGGTCCAAACATTGGCACCTGATCGACTATGTAATCGTGAGGAGGGCTGACCTCAAGGACGTGCTCATCACAAGAGCTATGCGAGGGGCAGACTGCTGGACCGACCACCGCGTGATTCTGTCAAAGGTCAGAATGCATGTTCGGCCCCTAGCTCACCACGGTGGCCCAAAGAGGAAAACACTCCACTGTGTCAGACTCTCCAGCAGCGACATCTGTGACAACTTCCGTCGCTCCCTAGCTGAGAGGCTGGCAGGTATTGAACAACTGATCATCTCAGAGTCTGGGATGGATGAGAAGTGGACCGCTCTTTCCACCATCCTCTTTGACACTGCAGCCCAAGCCATCGGTTTCAAAACCAAGAAACATCAGGACTGGTTTGACCAGAATGCTGGAGAGATCTCTACCCTCCTGGACAGAATGCACAAGGCACACAGAGCCACCTTGAGCAACCCACAATCCCAATTCCATAAGAAGCAATGGCAAGCCCTTCGTTCTGAGGTCCAAACAACTCTCAGGAAACTGCAAGATGAGTGGTGGATCTCAAAGGCCAACAAAATCCAGACTCATGCTGATAGAAACGATATGCACAGTTTCTATGATGCAGTCAAAACCATCTACGGCCCCAGAAACTGCTCCCTGGCACCTGTGAGATCTGTTGATGGATCTTCTTTAATCAAGGATCAGGCCATGATAGTGGAGCGGTGGGCTGAGCATTTTAACACCGTGCTTAACCAGCCCACCTCAGTGGACCCAACTGTCCTTGCAGAGCTCCCTGAACATCCTACCTTGCCAGATCTCAACCTCCCCCCAACCTTCAAAGAAATCCTGCATGCAGTAAAAACCCTGAAAAACAATAAATCCCCTGGACCTGACGGCATCCCAGCTGAACTTCTCAAGAGAGGAGGCTACCTCTGTACTCGGACACTGTATCTCTATATCTCAGAGGTGTGGAGACGAGAGTGTGTCCCACAACAGTGGAAAGACAGCAACATTGTGACTATCTACAAGAACAAAGGAGACAAATCCATTTGCTCCAATAGTAGGGGTATCTCTCTGTTGGCCACTGCTGGAAAGGTCCTTGCCAAGGTCATGCTCCGCAGACTCATCTCTGCATTATCAGAGCGGGTCACCCCAGAGTCACAGTGTGGTTTTCGGAAGGACAGGGGGACAGTTGACAGGATCTTTGTGACGCGTCAGCTCCAAGAGAAATGTTGGGAGCAGCATAAGGACCTGTTCATTGCCTTTGTCGACCTGTCAAAGGCATTTGACACAGTGAATAGGGAACTGCTGTGGCAAGTCCTGAAGAGATTTGGGTGTCCACCCAAGTTTCTCACCATCCTTGCACAGTTCCACTCTGGGATGATGGCCCAAGTGGTAGTGGGAAGGCACAGCTCAGAACCTTCTGGAGTGCAAACTGGAGTGAGGCAAGGCTGTGTGCTGGCCCCAGTTCTCTTCAACATCTTCCTTGTCTGTGTAACAACTCTGCTACATAGGAGGGTGGAGAAGCAAGCTGGAGTTACCATTGACTTCAGGCTTGATGGTAACCTGTTCAACATCAGAAGGCTACAGGCAACTTCCAAGCTGACATCAGAGACCATCATTGAGCTACAATACGCCGATGACTGTGCCCTGGTTGCCCATACACCAGGCGCTCTACAAAACATCCTCTCGGCAGCTGTAACTGCATACACCAGAATGGGACTGACAATCAACACCCAGAAGACAGATGTACTCTGTCAGTCCAGTACTGACCCCCCACAAAACCCAACAACCCTCACAGCAGCAGGGCAACAGCTGCTCACAGTGCCCACATTCAAATACCTGGGGAGCATAATGTCTGACACCTGCTCAATGGATGACGAGATCAAGAACCGCCTCAAGCAAGCATCAGCATCTTTTGGTCATCTAAGGAGAAGGGTTCTTCAGAACAGCAACCTCAAACTCTACACCAAAGTGCTGGTCTACAGAGCTGTATGTATCACCACCTTACTGTATGGATGTGAGGCATGGACTATTTACAGCCGCCATCTGAGAAGCTTGGAGAACGTCCATGTAAGATGTCTCCAGAAAATCCTTGGCATCACTTGGAAGGACAGAGTGCCGCACACAGAAGTGCTGGAGAGAGCTGGCAGCTGCAGCGTGGAGTCCATCATGGCCCAGCATCAACTCAGGTGGTTGGGGCATGTCATCCGGATGCCCAGCCACAGACTCCCACTCAGAATCCTGTATGGTCAGTTACACCGTGGCCAACGCAGCGCTGGTGGGCAGAAGAAGCACTTCAAAGACCAAATGAAGTCCATCCTGAAGAGATGTCGGATCAACCCCTCTTCATTGGAGGAACTCGCTTCCTGCCGAGACATCTGGCACTTCCACTCCTCACAGGGAGTGGATTATATGGAGGAACAGCGCACACAACACCGCACAGCAAAGCGTGCAAAGAGGCATGCTCGCCAAGTCCCCCCTGCTCCCCCCAGCACCTCTTTCACATGCCCGGTCTGTAACCGAATCTGCAGATCCAGGATCGGACTATTCAAACACCAGCAGACTCACAAATAAAGAAGATGGTCATCATCGAATCGATGGACTACCAGAGAGTGTGTGTGTGTGTGTGTGTGTGAAATATGTTGCAATAAGGTGCAAAGAAAGAAATAGTCTGACATTTCTGACACCCTTTTACCTCCAGTTTGACTGCTGGGTCACATTGACCCAAACAGTATGTATGTGATATAAACATGCAGGGGGTTATTGCAAATATGTGAGATGAACCATTTTCATATTATATGTTGATTACACTAATTAAGGCAAGCAGAAGAAGTTTCATACTGAAAAAATACTTTTAACTATTTTTCCTAGATGTTCAAACTTTAAAACGAGTCAATTTGACCTGTAACATAACAGGAGGGTTAAGAGACACGACAACCCCTGCTCATTGTCGTGTCCTTCTTCAATCTTCATCTATGCCGTCTTCTTCTCCTGTCATGACCTGCTTTCATGGTTTAGGTCCTGCTGTTGAGGTGAGTTGGTGTGCACCGTCTTGGTGCCTTTTATTCTCTGTTTTTCTCAGCTGTCGAGCCCCATAGCCCTCGGGGTTCTCCGGCTGAGCTTTTCCCCTGGTCATGCATTTCCTGACTTTGTACCGCTGACATTGAGCCCAACTCTCCTCCAGTGTTTGTGTTATTTCCTTTCATTTATTGTATTTGTAAGAGACATTCTTGTTTGTGTTTTTGTTTATAAATGTGCCAACCTATGGCGAGCGTTTGGTGTTCTATTTTGCGCCCATTATGACAGAAGGACACGGCCAGTGTGGACACCAGCCGCTATAGGTTTTGGCATTTTTCCCTTTTGTATCTTTAGAGGTTTAGAGGGGTATTACCACCATGGACTTCAGGGCTTTTGGATTGAGTGAGGAGGAGAGTGTGATGGCAGAACTTGTTGTGGATTTTGCCTCTAAGGCTCAGGTCACTCACACTCCCGAGGTCATTTTTGGCTTCATGAACTTCGCAGCCGAGTTGATTGAGACTTGCCCCATTCTCTGGAGCTACTCAGGTCTGACTCCTCTTCTCACAATGATATTCGAAATCAGAGGATGTATTGGGGAGCTGTTGGAAGATTCTCCCTCAGCACAACCTGGACTGAAGAAGCGTTCATGGGGTCGGAGGGCTCAGCACTCCCGCCTCAAGTCCACGCCATCACCCTCCATCCAGACAGCTCTCAAGACTCCTGGAGAGATGGAGTCTGACACTGGAGTAGCAGCTGTTTTCATCACCTCCCAGGAATTCAGGCAAGTGAACTCTAGTTCTCCATTACTAAAAAATGAAAATTCTTGCCTGGTTCTTGGAGCGAAAACCCAGTTCCTGGAGTCCACTGGGTTTTCTCTGCCTGCAGCTGAGAAGTCCTCCAGGTTTTTCCCAGCTATACCCACCTCCGTGTCTACAGAGGCAGCTCTTCCACAATCCACAGAGGGGCCCAGACTCACCATAGACACGGAGAGGGATGACTGTGCACCTGCTGCAGCAGAAAACATCGCACACCAGGATGACAGGCAAGTGTCATTTATTTCTTCTTCAATTCATGATTATGTGCCTTTCCTGATCCCTAGTAGGGAGGCTCAGGAAACGCAGTCTGCTGAGCTCTCCCCACCTGCTGCAGCAAATTATTCCTCACCTGTCCTCTCCATGCCCTCCCCATCTGTCCCTGAGCATCCACCGGTCCCTGAACTGAGCTGCTGGATGATGAAGGAGCTCGTGGCCCTGGAGGACTCAGTTCCAGTGCTAGCAGAGAGCCGACCCCCAGCTGCCACGCTGGATGAGCCACCAGCGTGGGTCACTTTGCCTGGGGGCTCTGAGATTGCACACACCATCATGCCTGCTCCAGAAGCCGCCGCAGCAGCGTTACAACTGGACCTCCAGAGGACTAAGCCCAGAACATCAATGCCTGGATTGACGGAGTCCTGGATGACTGTGGAACTTGAGTTCAGGCAAGTGCCCTCTTCTGTTTCTATCATTCCTATATTGGAGAGGTCTTGTCTGGCTCTTGGGGAGGAAAGCCAAGTGCAGCTACCAGCTGCACCTGAGCTCAACTCGCCGGGCTCCGCTGCTGCTGGCGACCCTGACCCTGTTCTCTTGCCTGTTTTTCCTGAGCCTTCAACCAGGGTAGAAAGGAAGATCCACCTGAGCCAGAAGTCTCCGCAGGTCGAGGCTCGCTGCCTGAGGGCATTACTGGTGCTCCATTCTAACCCGGGTCCACCGAGGGTGCAGCATTGGCCCAATCTGGGTCCACCATGGGTGCTGCAAAGCTCCAGCCCAGAGCCACTGCGGGTTCTGCTGAGCTCCAGCCTGGAGCAAGTGCGGGTGCTGCAGAGCTCCAGCCCGGAGCCACTGTGGGTGCTGCAGAGCTCCAGCCTGGAGCCAATGTAGGTGCTGCAGAGCTCCAGCCCGGAGCCACCACGGGTGCTGCAATACTCCAGCCCGGAGCCACCACAGCTGTTGCAATGCTCCAGCCCAGGGCCACCGAGGGTGCAGCTCCACTCCCATCCGGAGCCACTGAGGGTGCGACGTTGCTCCCATCTGGAACCACCGAGGGTGCGGCATTGCTCCCGTCTGGAGCCACCAAGGGTGCAGCGTTGCTCCAGTCCGGGGTCACCGAGGGTGCAGCGTTGTTTCTGTCGGGAGCCACCGAGGGTGCAGTGTTGGCCCAGTCTTGGTCCACCGTGGGTGGTGCAAAGCTCCAGCTCGGAGCTACTGCGGGTGCTGCAGAGCTCCAGCCCAGAGCCACCATGGATGCTGCAATGCTCCAGCCTGGGGCCACCGAGGCTGCAGCTCTGCTCCCGTCTGGAGCCACCAAGGGTGCGGAGTTGCTCCTGTCCGGATCCACCAAGGGTGTGACGTTGCTCCCATCCGGAGCCACCGAGGGTGCAGCATTGCTCCCATCTGGAGCCACCGAGGGTGCACCGTTGCTCCCGTCTGGAGCCACCGAGGGTGCAGTGTTGCTCCAGTCTGGGGTCACCGAGGGTGCGGTGTTGGCCAAGTCCAGGTCCACCGTGGGTGCTGCAGAGCTCCAGCCCGGAGCCACCATGGGTGCTGCAATGCTACAGCCTGGGGCCACTGAGGCTGTAGCTCCACTCCCATCCGGAGCCTCCGAGGGTGCAGCGTTGCTCCCGTCTGGAGCTACCGAGGGTGCAGAGCCGCTCCCATCCGGAGCCACCGAGGGTGCAGCATTGCTCCCGTCCGGAGCCACCGAGGGTGTGGCATTGCTCCCATCTGGAGCCACCAAGGGTGCAGTGTTGCTCCCGTCGGGAGCCACCGAGGGTGCAGCGTTGGCCCAGTCCAGGTCCACCTTGGGTGCTGCAAAGCTTCAGCCCGGAGCCACCGTGGGTACTGCTGAGCTCCAGCCCGGAGCCATCATGGGTGCTGCAGAGCTCCATCCTGGAACCACCGTGGGTGCTGCAGAGCTCCAGCCCGCAGCCGCTGCGGGTGCTGCAAAGCTCCAGCCTGGAGCCACCATGGGTTCTGCAATGCTCCAGCCTGGGGCCACCGAGGCTGCAGCTCTGCTCCCGTCCAGAGACACCGAAGGTGCGGCGTTGCTCCCATCTGGAGCCACCAAGGGTGCAGCGTTGCTCCAGTCCGGAGCCACCACGGATGCAACTCAGCCCCAGGTCGGGGCCACTGTGGGTGCAAGGCAGCCTCAGCCCAGGGCCACCACAGGTGCAACTCCACCCCAGCCCGGGGCCATCGTGGGTGCATCCCGTGAAGTTCCCCTTGAACGGCTGCCCGTTGCTGGGGGATGCTGCCTCCTAGCTCCAGTGGCTCGTTGGCCTAGGGATGCAGGGAGACCACCTGAACTGCTCCTGCTGCTTCGCTGGTTCTGGGGTACGGGGAGGCCACCAGACGTGTCCCAGCACAGATGCCGGTGGTCTTGAGACTTAGGAAGACCACCTTAACCGCCCCTGCTGCTCCATGAGTTCCGGGGCACGGGGAGGCCACCGGATGTGTTCCAAGACAGATACCGGCAGTTGTGGGACTCGGGAAGATGGCCTGACCTGCTCTGCCCACTGATCGGTCAGGCTTAGAATCCGGTTTGGCCACCTGATGGACTGAGTGTGATTCATGAGTGTTTTCTTTTGGTTTTCCTTTTGTTTTTTGCTCTGGTTACGGTCCCGGGATGCGAAATGGCTCCAAGGGAGCCTTCGTGTGTCTGTGTACCTTGGCTCGTTGGCACGCCATGCAGGCTGCTGCCCACTCTTTCACTTGTTTGCGAAGGCTCGGCCACACAAATTTCTCTCCTACCATTTTGACCGACGCGCGCACTCCCGGGTGCGCCAAAGAATGAATCGAGTCAAAAACGCGGCGGCACCACGCGGCCAGTACCACGGGACACAGTCGCCCCGTGGAGACATCACAGATTAGGAGGGGAATACCATCTTGCAGCACCCTGCTCTCCAGCCTTAACCCTGTTGGTCCAGACTGGAGCGCGTGCACGTCCGCGTCACTAACGTGCTCTGCGGCCGTGGCTGTGTAATCTATCCCCACGCGGACCGGGGCAGCCACGGCGCGCGAGAGGCAGTCTGCCACTACATTCAGTTTACCCGACACATGCTGAATATCGGTAGTAAACTCTGAGATTGCGGCCAGCTGTCTCTGCTGCCGGCCCGACCACGGTTCTGAAACCTTGGCCATCGCGAATGTTAGTGGCTTGTGGTCAACGAACGCGGTGAAACAGCGAACTTCTAGCCAGAACTGGAAGTGGCGAATGGCCAAGTGGAGAGCCAGCAACTCCCTGTCGAATGCGCTGTATTTACGTTCACTATCGCGCAAAGTCCTGCTGAAAAAGGCGAGCGGCTGCCAAGCCCCGGCTACATGCTGCTCCACGACCGCCCCTATGGCCACATCTGACACGTCAGTAGTGAGCGCTATGCGGGCCGTTGGGTCTGGATGTGCCAGCAACGCAGCGTTTGCCAGGGCTGCTTTGACTTTCGAGAATGCCCGCGCTCGCTCCGGGGACCATTCGATCTTATTCGCGGGTTTCTGTTTTTTGAGCGTGGCGTACAGTGGTTGCATGAGCTGCGCTGCACGGGGAAGGAAACGGTTATAAAAATTCACCATTCCCAAAAATTCCTGTAACGCCCTGACCGTTTGTGGCTGGGGAAAATCTGCTACCGCGCGCACTTTGTCAGGCAGCGGAACCGCTCCTTCAGGAGAGATGCGGTGCCCCAAAAAATCAATCTGCGTCACCCCGAACTGACATTTCGCTGGGTTGATTATTAACCCGTGGTCTTCCAACCTCCGGAAAACCGCCGTGAGGTGGGTTTCGTGTTCGTCTTCGGACGCGCTGGCTACCAAGATATCGTCCAAGTAGACGAATACGAAAGGGAGATCACGCAGCACTGCATCCATCATGCGTTGGAACGTCTGTGCAGCCCCCTTAAGTCCGAATGGTATGCGCAAAAACTCGAATAAACCGAACAGAGTTATCACCGCTGTTTTGGGTATGTCCTCAGCGCGCACTGGGACTTGGTGGTAACCGGGTCTATTTTAGAGACCAGGTCTCTAAATAGACCAGGTCTATTTTAGAAAAAACGCGCGCTCCTGCCAAGTGAACGGAAAAATCCTGGATGTGAGGAATTGGGTAGCGGTCATGCGCTGTGGCGTTGTTCAACCTGCAGAAATCCCTGCAAGGTCGTCACGAACCCTCAGCTTTTGGGACCATGTGTAGCGGGGAAGCCCATGGGCTGTTTGAACGCCTGATGATGCCCAACCTCTCCAGGTTGGCGAACTCCTCGCGCGCTATGGCCAGTTTAGCTGTGTCCAAGCGCCGAGGTTTTGCAAAAACGGGCGGCCCGGTGGTGGTGATAAAAGGCTCCACCCCGTGTTTAGCGATGGCTGCCGAAAATGTGGGGACCGTGAGTGCTGGGAACTGAGTGAGCAGTGTGTGGAACTTACCACATGCAGCTGTGACGTTGGCTTGTGCTGTTGGCCGGGACGCTCGAGCTGTACAGGGGATAGAATCAAAGGACAGTGCATTAACCAGGCGCCTGTTAGAGACATCAACCAACAAACCATGTGTGCACAAAAAATCAGCCCCCAATATATTGAAATTCAATGCTGCTATGACAAAAGTCCACTCAAATGTACGGCCGTGTAGAGACAGGAGTAGTGTCCTCTCACCAAAGGTCTTAATCTCCGATCCATTTGCTGCTGCCATCTCAGGTCCACTAGATCCTGCCAGCCGGTCGGGGTCGGACGGCATGATGAAACTCATCTGGGCACCGGTATCCACGAGGAAATGCCTCCCCGAGCATGCGTCCGTCAAGTAGAGCAGCTTGTTGTCCTCCCTGAGGGTCGCAGCTGCTACTGACCCCCGGTCTTGGCGTTTCCCGAGCGCTTGAACTGGCACGGTGGTATACATTTGCGTGCCTTCTCTGCGAAGCAGCGGTGGTAGAAACAAAGGGTGTCTCCTCCGCGTTCTTTGGCCCCCGCTGCTGCTGTCATCGGTGGCTCTGCTGCTGCCGTCGATGGCTCCTCGCCTCCTCCGGCCGTCGCGCCGAGCTCCGTCGCTGCCGCCGTGGTCGTGAACTCTCTGCTGGCCATGATGATCCGGTGTGCTTCTCGGGCCAGCGCACGATAGTCCCGCTTGGCCAGCAATGGCGAATTGGCCAGGGTTGCTCTCGTCGCTGACGGAAGGTTCCGGAGGAAGAGGTGGGTAAAAATGAAATGGTCGTCGTCCGAGCCCTTTAATCTCAGCATCTTCTCCATCAGGTCAATAGCCGACCCATCTCCTAACCCATTCCGCGTCAGGAGTCTCTCTGCTCTCTCACCAACCGAGAGTGTGTAGTGCTGGATGAGTGCAGCCTTCAGCGTGCCGTACTTGTCGCTGGTTGGTGGCTGATCAAGCACGCTCTCCACATGCTGAGCCGTGTGGGCGTCGAGCGTTGTGACCACATGGTAGAACTTCGTGTCATCCGCCGATATCCCCCGGAGGGCGAACTGCGCCTCAACTAGGTGGAACCAGGAGCGCGGATTGTGCTGCCAAAAATCCGGTAGCTTGATTGTAACAGCATATGCTTGGCTGGGGGCTCCCAACAAGGCTGGCTCCGGGGATCTTTTGTCGTGTTGCATGATTCGTCTTGGATCACCAGTGTGGAGTGTGTAAATAACGAGGCGGATTTGACTCAGACAGTTTATTACACATCTCACACAGAAGCATAGTCAGAAAGAGGACATCTCAGACAAGACTCTTCTCTTAAATACTATGGCATTCCATCAGAAGCTTCTACACACAAAAGGTCACATTGCATTCACTTCCTTAATCCTTTACCATCCTCCTAGAAGTTTCTGATTGTTACGTGTGGCCCTCGCGATCCACACAATAAGAGCCGGGGGCGAGCCAGTGAGTTGCGATGTTTTATTAGGTTAGGGAACAGGGGAAAAGGAACACGGCCTCATGGGGCCAAAAGGCACAAATAACCATACAGAGGAACACTCACATATACAGCAGAACGAAAGGCAGGAGGCTAGCGTCAGACGAAGGGGTTCCAGCCTATGGTGAGCGAAGTTACAGCCCCGAATGATCGGAGCTGCCCCTTTTTAAACCCATTAGCAGCGCCTCAGCTGATGAGGGATAATTGGGCTCCAGCCGTCCCGTAACACTGACAGCTGGGAGCCCGCTGAGACGCTGTCAAGGAGAGGACCGGGTAGAGGAGGAATATGGTCTGAGCGCCAGATCATACGGCATCTCATCCCATCGTGACAGAGCCTCCCCCTCACGGTCGGGCTCCGAATGACCCGAAACATCCGAGACCCCCCCCCCGACCACCTAGGGTGGGCGGATGGGAGGCAGGACCGGAGGGAGAGGATCAGAGAAAAAAAAAGGACAAATCGACAATGAACAAATACAGAGTACCAGGGCAGAGAAAAACCCAAACACAATACTCCATACAATATAATGAGGGAGGAACCCATACAGGCAGAAGATAATTGCAGGAATTACAACCCAACACACAGGGAAGAGAAACCCCCCCCCCCCCACAATACTCCACAAACCCTGTACAGGCAAATACAAAATAAAACAACCCCGGGGACCCCAAAACGAGAGGAAAAAAAAAAAAACAAGGGCGAAAAGTAGAACATTACAGCCATCCCTCAAACAGGAAGGGAAACCTAAAAAAGAAAACCACGCTAAATGCGGGACAGAAATAACAATTTAGCTGTACCCACCCAAACACAAGTACAGCAACAGACATTCAGTTTGGGGGGTCTCCCCGCACCCAGCGTCCATACCGCTAACAAGGGTGAAGGGAAGAGTTCCGGTGGCCTACCCGAACCCCAGGCCAGAAAACGCAGTTCCTTGGGAGGCCAAACCAGATCGCCGAACAAACAGTCTAATGGGTCGGGCGGCCGCACAAGCGGGCCGAACGGGCACGGCAGGCCCTCTGGCGGCCGACCCGCATCGCTCAACCACCAGGCCCGTAGGGGAAAGGGAGAAGTCCAAACAGGCCCCAGTGGAAGCGGCTTGGGGGAGAGCTGACGACGAGGTGGTCGAAGGTCAGATGACAGAAGATCCGCAGCTCCCTCACCGGACCCGGACACCGCTGGAGCAGAACCCACGTCGGGCCCCGATTGGGTCTCAGGCGAACCAACGTCGGACCCCGATTGGGTCTCAGGCGAACCCACGTCGGACCCCGACTGGGCCGGCGCCGCACCAGAACCGACCTCCGACGTCGAACCTGGACCCTCTACCACCACGAGTGATGGCAGCTCCTCGCCGGCGACCCTGGGAGAAGGCTCAGGAGAGAGAACAGAACCGGGATCAGGATCACCGGCAGCGCCAGAACCCGGCGAGATAAGCTCGGACGCAGCGGACAGCTGCACCCAGCTCACCTCCCCAAGAGACAGGCTAAAGTGCTCTAAAGTGAGGAAAAGAAAGATGAGATAGAGCACTTGCCTGATCTTGGGTTCTGACGCCAACCAGGACTGCGAAGATCCGGGATCCAGCGTCAGGAGGTCGTCATCAGGCTCCCACTCAGCTGCGTCGGGCTCCGCAGCTGGCATGATGGACAGCGCAGCTTGTGAGTCCTCCGGCCCCGGTGTCCACACCGACAACCCACACGGCGTGGTGGCAGGAGAACCTCGTCCCGCTGGACCGGACCACTCCTCTGTGGAGACCCGGGGACGCTTGGTCGTCGGCGCAAGCTCCACGTAGCAATCCGCCATCCGCCTCCGTCCATGGCGTAGCTGCGGGACCGGAACCGGGCTGTCCAGAACCGCAGGCCCCCTCCTCATCCCACGATGTTGGCCTGGCACCGGGGACCGCTCAGCGGAGGGAGACACAGAGGATGCAGGATTAATGTTTACAGCTACAGCAGGTGGTGGGAGTTCGGGGAGCTGCAAACCCCGAACTCCACCTCCAGGAGTTTGACGGAGCAAATCATCAGATGAATGTGAAAAAACCGAGACTTGCCTGTCACCTGGAGGCTGGATGGTGCCTGCTGTCATGGACTTTGCTCCTCCCTCTCCCCGCCGGGCGGTGACGGAGGACCCCCTGGGAGGACGTCGGGGAGCCACTCGCGTGGATTCCGGGATGGAGTTTGCCAGGTCTGGGTTCAGGATGCACACAGCAGTCGGGGAGCGCGTCGAGGAGGAGGGGGCGACAGCCGAGATGAGCTGGACCCGAAGCGCTGGTGTGACAGCGGAGGGAAGTGGCTCGGGAGAAGAGGCTGAGAGATCTCCTCTCTGGAGAGGCGCAGGGAAGACAGCTGCGTGGGAGGATGAGACCTTGCGGCGACCCGGAACTGGATCCAGACGGGATTTATGCTGAGAAGATGAGGCTGTGTGGCGACGGCTACTCACAGGCGGCGAAGCGAAGGAAAGATCCGGAAATCGCCGCTCCTGGGCAGAGACAGAGGCGAGGAGGGCGTCGAACTCTGGGAAGTCGCGTAGCCCCGGACTCCTCTCCACCAGTCTAACGGCGGCCGCCACATGCCTCATAATGGCGGACGGGTGCACAGCGGAACGAGCAGCAGCCACTCGGTCCCGGACCTTAATTGCCGTCAGCTGCAGATCCTCCGGGGGAATCCCGAATGACGTCTTGCAGGACAGGGAAAGCCCTCTGGGTGGCGCGAACTCCCGGGCCGGAGTGGAGGCAGGAACGGGATCCCGAAGAGAAGGGTGACGTCGCCTCCTCTTCGGCTTCCTGCCGGGATTTCCCTCCAACCCACGGAGCTCCTCTCGCTGCGCAGCGATGGCGTTCCTCCTGGCACAGACCTCAGGATGGGTGGAATGGCGAGGGAGACTGTCCAGGAGATTCTCAGCAAACTCTAGGTGCCAGCATCTTTCATTGGGGTCATCGTCCAGGATAGCGGAGAAGAGCGTCCCGTCGACTTCCTCCAAGATGGCCGTCAGCTCTCTGCCCTGGAGCCGAACGTGACTCCGGGGAGACGGCATGTCTTAAGGGCTGACACCCAGACAGGGAAGGCACAAGTCCAACGGCAACTCACGGCCGCCGGCAACCCGCCTGGCTGTAACTTACTGTTACATGTGGCCCTCGCGAGCCACACAATAAGAGCCGGGGGCGAGCCAGTGAGTTGCGATGTTTTATTAGGTTAGGGAACAGGGGAAAAGGAACACGGCCTCGTGGGGCCAAAAGGCACAAATAACCATACAGAGGAACACTCACATATACTGCAGAACGAAAGGCAGGAGGCTAGCGCCAGACGAAGGGGTTCCAGCCTATGGTGAGCGAAGTTACAGCCCCAAATGATCGGAGCTGCCCCTTTTTAAACCCATTAGCAGCGCCTCAGCTGATGAGGGATAATTGGGCTCCAGCCTTCCCGTAACACTGACAGCTGGGAGCCCACTGAGACGCTGTCAAGGAGAGGACTGGGTAGAGGAGGAATATGGTCTGAGCGCCGGATCATACGGCATCTCATACACTGATACACAAAAGATCACACTGCATTCATCCTTCACACCTCCCTGTTATCTCCAAGGGAAACTCTGCTCTTTGTTCTAGTCTAAGATGCTATACCATTATGCACTCCCCATGTGTCACCAAGTGTCACCAAAAGTTCATGCTTGAAAACCCTCCAATGTGACTGAATTACAACAATTCTACAAAGATGAGTGGGCCAAAATTCCTCCACAGTGCTGTAAAAGACTCATTGTCAGTTATCGCAAACGCTTGATTGCAGTTGTTGCTGCTAAGGGTGGCCGAACCAGTTATTAGGTTTAGGGGCCAATCATTTTTTCACACAGGGCCATGTAGGTTTGGATTTTTTCCCTTCATAATAAACACTTTCATTTAAAAACTGCATTTTGTGTTTACTTGTGTTGTCTTTGTCTAATATTGAAATTTGTTTGACGATCTGAAACATTTAAGTGTGACAAACATCCAAAAAAATTGAGAAATCAGGAAGGGGCAAACACTTTTTACACCACTATATCAACTGTGATACACTGTTTTTGTTTTAGGTATAAGTTTGTATTTTTATTGCCTCAATCATCAAAAATGAAAATGAATTAAATCCCAGACAAGCCCCCATATGTTATACTACATTTGCTATACATATGTACATCCTCTTCACAGTTCTGTAAATATGGTGAAAGTGTTGAAACTTTTCTCAGCTATCAACAAAAAGCTGCCCAATATTGCATTTAAGCGTTAACTTTTCAGGGTCCATTCAAAGGTAATATATAATACTGAAGTTATGACATTCACTTCAAGAAAATATATGAAATTGTTCTATCAAAAATCGATTTTACAAAATCTTTTAACTATTTTAAGTTGCTTTTGTGTACCTTGCCTCTCTCCCAAAGATGCTGGGATAGGCTCCAGCCCCACTGCGACCCGAAAAGGATTAAGCGGAAGAAGATGAATGAATGAATGAAAAGTTGCTTTTGGATTATCCACTGAAGCTACTCCACTATATCCACTATTTTTTTTTTGTCTGTGAAGTTTAAAAAAAAAAACACAAAAACACTCAATTCAACCCTCAAGCCAAAGAGCTAAAAGTTACAAGAACAAACCTTATCATTTCTCCACCTTCTTAACTTTCATACAAAAAAAAAAAAAAAATACAAATACGGTACTTGTTTCAACACACTGTGTCACATGTCCTACCAATAAACAAAACTTGAATTTGGCAAGCTTGCTTCAGAGAGCTGACCAAGCTGGTTATGCACTGGCCCCCCTAAAAAGTCAGCACCTGGTTTTAATTAAACACAGTGCTTTCCATTGGATGGTTTGTAATTAGTGTGATTCGGCGAGTTATTTAACCGTAGCTGATGCAGTGAGTAGCATCTCTTAAACAGTCATGTGGGGAGACATTTCCTGTGGCCATAGGAAAGATCTTACTGTTTCTGAAGGGTCTAATTATTGGCCTACATCAAGCAAAGAACACAGAATTGCTGAACTACTAAAATTGGGTTAAGAACTGTCCATTCTTAAAACCTGAAAGGATAGTGACGAACCATCACCTTCATCAACTCCCATAAACACTCTTATAAGAGAGTTGATGATCTTATATTGATAATATCAGTATAAGATCTTTGAAAAAGATTAAAGAAACTCTGTATGGAAATAAATGTGACATTGTAAAAGCTTTTTTCTAAATTTAACTATGCCACAGGGAATGCATGTCATAATTAAAACTAAAGGCAGTTCAACAAAATCGTAGGGTGTGACTCTTTGGAAGTCCAGCCGATGTAAACTGTAGAATCTGGTGCTGCCCATGAGTGCTGGGTAGATAGGCAAGAAGTCATAGCCTACATGTGCAACAGTCTGTAATTATCAATTAGTATAATTCATTAAGTTGGTAGTCAGTTTCACTCTTCCAGCCAAGAGGCTTCCTCTGTGTTGCTAGTTCATTCTAAAGGCCCCTTCATGCAGTATGGAGATTGTTGAGAGACTGGGCCAGTTTTTGATCTGTGGGATTGTTTGCGAGATCCTTGTGTGTTTTGAGTCAAAACTTTGGGTATTTGATAATCAATAATGTCCACCCCTGTGTAAAGGGGGTTTAAGCTAGTTTGACTTTGTTCAGTGTGAGCACCAACACAGCACCAGTTCATGTCAGTCATTTCAATGTACTTTTAATTGTAAGGCAAGTCCAGTAATGATAAGTTTATTCTGCATGAGCAAGATCAGAAACATTATCAAGGAGGAGCAGAGATTAGCCACTGCCATTTGACTGGTTTTGGGTGAAGAAACATCCCAACTGTGAGGTTTTTCAAGAAGTCTAGAGCATACTCTTCTGAACCAAAACTGGCAACTGGTTCTACAAGACAGAAGCCTGATTACTACAAGCTATGCCTCCCACTGTATGCTTAAAAAGTCTCAAAAAGTTCAAGGCTAGACCATTTAATTTCTTACTGTACTACAGCAATAACTTAAAAAAATCTTAAATTCATCAAAATTGTAGTGACAGTACTAACAAGACTTAAGAGAGATCATATTGCTCCTGTATTGGCTTCCCTTCATTACATAGATAGCTAGATAGCTAGCTAGCTAGCTAGCTAGATAGATGTGGAGATTGGGTTGCTAGTGTTAGTTAGGGTGAGTGCTAGTGGCCTAATTTTCTGACCAAGGAGAGGGTCTCTTGGTTGGAACAGATTGAAAGCTAAGGCCCGTAGCCTTTAGTTTGCTAAGTTATTTTAGCTGATTTTATTACAGTTTATTTCACCCTGATCCTTCAACCAGCTGCACTTAGTCGGCGTTAGCATTCACTCATTCATGGTTGTTTCTTTGCTGATACTACAGGAGTTGATCGTATCCTATTATCCCCTCACACCACACATCTCTGCCTGTGATAATGCTTTATTTGGACTTTTACATTCATATTCAACAAATTTTAATTAGTTGGGCATACGGAGCCAATTGGCTAACGCTGGCCACAAACATGACATAGTCACCAGAACACACACACACACAACGCAAATGACAAAATAGGGAGGGTGCAGTGAGCTTAAGCTGACTAGCATTTAAAGCAATATGGAATAAACAGGCCATGTTAAGAAGCTCTTTCGTCCGTGTGTAAAATGATGCTGCATTAAGTACAGCCTGAGTTGTACTTACCTGTCACACACATTTCATCACCTCTTGAAACTGTGTCAACATGTGCAGAAGTGCATAATAGGCGTGTTTTAATCATGGCTAAATACATGGGTTGTGTTTCTGAGCTAACTGAGAATAACTTGACTCAGTGTTTGCTGTGGTCATCCATTATCTTCTCAGCTGTGCCACTCATAGCATGTCTGAGTAACAATGACTTTATTGAACCGTGTTTCCTTTCAATGCTGTACATGCAAATGATTACATTTCAATAAATCATATATTGTTTTTTTTAAAAAAACTGGAGATTAAAGTTGTTGCTACAAATCAATTTATATGTCTCTGGCTCGTGAAAAATGGCACTTTTATATTAATACTGAATAAAATTAGCATAAAGGATTGAAGGATATGAATTCAAATTGTTAAAATATCTTGTACCAAGCTTCCAATGCAGGCAATTCATAACAGTTTCCTGTCTGAAGAAGGAAACTTTAGAAACAGATAAGTGCTGTTTTAATGAGGCATTAATCATTTTTCCTGGATTTTTTCCCTTCTTTCCCGGGTTTTGTCACGCCACAGTCCCTCCTGCTGCCATCAAAGCCACCACTTCCACCAGCAGATTAATGGGAGACTTCCTACAAGAGTGGTAATTCATCTGAAGTGTGATACATTCCTTTTGGCTGTATGCCCGGCTTGCCACATGCTCAATGTCTGCTTGACAAATCCATTCCTTTGCAGTGTCTTCAAAGCTTATGGGCCTGCGGAGTCGGAGCTTTTTACGGGTCGGAAGTCCAGCGCATGCCTGCCTCTAGCTCGGCCCTCCAACAACTGGCCTCAACGTCAAGGCCTCTCTAGGTCTCTTTGTTCACGTGAAAATGCTCCTCTGGTTTGCCACCAGCACAGTCTGGCTCTCTCGCCGCCTCTCCTTCTTCCTTTCCAGCCGCACCTTCCAGCACACAGCGCTGGACGCCAGCAGCACCAGTCCAGCCGACAGGAGCACGAGGCCGAAGTAAGAGATGGTGGACCCATGTGAGTTGAAGCTGTATGCCACAGCGGTGACCACGATGCCTGCAATGAGCACCACCACGCCGAATGGGATTGTGCAGCGATAGCAGGAAAGCTCTGCCCCTCCGGTAGCAGCGGTCAGCTGGACTTCATTGACCAGGGGGATGCTAACGGCAGACTCAGTGGGGTCTGCATTCTTGGCCTTCGCTGAGGGCGCTGGGGTTCTCATGGCATCCTTGTTCATTTGCTCTGACATGTCAGTGCCCAGCAGCGTCCCAGTTAACCAATCACAGATGGCTCCTTGTTATTTCCCTTCTCCCTCCATCCCACGGCGGGATCTGCCAATCTGCAGGGAAAGTTGGCATTCATTAGAGAGCAGGCTCAAGCTTTGTTGCCCTAACACAGTCAGACAATAAGAGACCTGATGTTTTCAGTTAGAATCCAACACCACATTTCACAATTCACCGGCACTTTCTGCTTCCATAAACCCATGTAACCCCTTTGCACAATCCCAGCACCGCCGCCTCCCGACCCAGTCAGAGGGGAATGACGCAGAAGCCGTCAGCCCAGCACGAGCTGAGACATTCCCTGGAGAGCAGGAGATGACATTACAGACTGCTCTGTGAAATGCAAGGAGCTTCGACATCAACAGTAATTTCACAAGGTCTCCCCCACCAGCTTCTCTCACACCCATTTCCAAGGGAGGGTGAGTGACATTAAGTGGGTAAGAGAGTCACGTAAACTTTACGACTGCCAGATGTTGCAAATATTTCATCATTATGCTATCCTGTTGGACATGTTTAGCAGAATGCAGACCAGCGGAGCCTGACCAGCTGTCAGAGGCATAGCTTCTACAACAGCAGTGGCTCTGTTCTTTGTAGTCTAAGAGGAGAGTGAAGCCGGAGCTTTTGTCTCATAGATTATCGACATATGAGCAGCAACCACTCTAGCTTAATTGGATCTCTGTAAGGGCCCCTTTACACAGATGGAGATCATTGGATGACCATGGAGAGATCACAAATTGGCCCGATCTTTCAAAAATCTCCTCAAGCCTTGAAAAAGCTGTTTCTGATGTTCTGTGCACATGTTTGGGAGATTGTTGTTGCAATTTTCATGGCTATCTGAAGAGATCTTTGAAAGAGCCTTACGAGATCATTGAGAGACCAGGAGAGTTCATTGAGGGATCATTCAGAGTTTCTTGGGTGACTGAAGAGACGTACATATATTTGAGAGGTTTCTAGTGCTCTTTTACCCCCTTTACACAGGGGTGGAGATCATTGAGATTGTTGAAAGATGAAAAAAATGGCCAGATCCATAAATGATCTTTCAATGATCACTGATTTCTAAGATCTCTCAATGATCTTCCAGTGATCTCCACAGTTGCCGCAGCGAGTGATTGTTTTGTGTCAGTCTAAAACCATCTCTCAACAGTCACCAAAAGAAAGCAATCTCTTAGGGAGCGATCAACAATCTCATCCATCACCAAATGATCTCTCTGTGATCTCCACTGATGTCTTTCAATGAACTCTGTTGGTCTTTCTTCAAATGCTCAGCGAGCCCTCTCTGATCTCTCAGCTACCTCCACCTTCGGGGTGGAAAAATCTGGCATTCATTGAAAGATCACTGGGATATCGATGAGGTCGTTAAGTGCTCCTTCACTGCTCAAAGATCTCATTGATATCCCAATGATCTCTCAATGATCTTTCAGTTTGTCCACCCTGAAGGTAGAGATGGCTGAGAGATCAGTGAGGGATCACTGAGCATTTAATGAAATACCAACAGAGTTCATTGAAATATTGCTGAGAAATCATTATCACTGACAGATCGTTGAGCACTCTTTGAGAGCTTGTTTAGAGTTCGGTGGGAGATCGCGTCTCTTTGGTGATTGCTGAGAGACTGTCTTGAGAACTGTAGAGATCCCTAAAGATCATTGAGATATCTTTGGGATCACTGCGAGATCACTGCAAGATTGTTGAGCAATCTGGCCATTTTTCATCCATGAGCAATCGCTCAATGATCTCCACCCCTGTGTAAACGAGGGGCAAGAAAATAGGGTGAAGTTTATATTCACTATGTGGAAAAAAAGTCTCTGGTTCGGAATCAAACCAGGGTCACTGCATTTGAACAGCATATTGTTGAGTTATGGGCTGTAACCAAGAGGCCACTGGATGCCTCTATTAGGGATTTATCTTTAAAAAAAAAGAGAGATTAAAGGGATATGAAAATCTGTACCTTTTTTGTGGACTTCCATCTGCCCTGGATCCATTTTCACATTATCTTAAACAAAACTTGGTAGGAGTGTCCTGAAAACCAGAACTGGGGCTCTGAATCTTTGGAAGTAACCCAGAGCAAATATCTGATTGTTTCTCAGTCAGCATCAGGATCACTGGTTTCCAGAAATGTCACTTTTTTTTAACTTTTTCATGTAAGTCTACAACTTTTCTTTTCTTTTTCCCATAAAATTGCAGATGTTCTTATAAATTTAGGAATGAACTTTATTTTCAACATCACGCATATTTTGTTGTGTAAATACTAACCGTTTTTCTAATATACATGAGAATTTATTCATGTAAATTTGTGACTTTTTTGGTAAATTTCATGACTTTATCATTAAGTTTCCACTTTTTTCTTGTGAATTTAAGATTTTTCTTCCAAATTTCCAGGGGATTTTAAAAAAAATAATTAGCAATTTGGCTTTATTAAAACTGAGCAGTTGGTTGGGGGGAAGTGAATAGCTAAATACCAAATGTGAAAATTTAACACCAGTGTAATGAAGGAATATCTGAATAATTGAATATTCGAGTACAGACTACGTCTGCAGTCTTACACCTTACTTAATGATGTGTCTTCAGGATTACTTTCTAAACCAAATCGTAAAATTCATGCTGTATAAAATGTTAGAAAATAGAAAAGCAGAAAACGAAAATTTTTAAAAAAAAAAGACAACTTTTAGTAAACCTTTCCAGAAGCCTCATTGTGCTGTGTTTACACACACACACACACACACACACACACACACACACACACACACACATATATATATGTTTATTTTATTTTTTTTCACATTATTCAAACGAAAGACATGGGTCACATTTGAGAAACTGAATTGAAAAACTTAAAATAACATTTTCCAATATATTAGAGCTGAAAAACAAATTTCTTTTGAAACGGACAGACTAATTACAACCTCCATAGCAACTACAACAGTTTACTCAGCTACATTATTGGAACTCATGGCTTGATTATCAATTTAAGGAAGACTGTTAAAACCTCCTTGATTTAACTTTACTCAGCATGAATGAAAACAAGGAAAGCTGGTTACCTCACAGCTGTTCCCCATGTCTCCACAGTCGCTCTGCTGCAGCCAAGCTCGTCTTCATATAGACCCAACAGTAAGATCACCATCTAAACCTGAGTGCTTTGCTTTTCTCTCAGTGGTGAAGCTGCAGACTCACTCCCACACATAAAGAATGACTCCCTGTGAGGAGCTCCTCAGGGTCGGGGCTGTCTGCCGGACTGCCATCCTCACTGTGGAGACCCTCCACTTTCAGACTGGGAGTGAAGCTGGGAACAGGACCTCAGTCATCCTGTGGAGTATTTCACAATAATGTGGACAATAGTTCTTCAAGGAATGCCTTGGTAGGAATTAGACTTTTTGCGTTTAAAGGTGAACTCTGGTGGATATAAATCCCCAATAACATGCCCAGTTGTATGCACAGTGGCCCAGGATGATGAGTGAAACTGCATCAGTCTTTAAAAGCAGTTTAATGGTAAAACCCATCCTAATTACCTCCACCAAGGGAGGAGGTAATGTTTTTGCCGGTGTTGGTTGGTTTGTTTGTTTGTTTGAAAATTATTTAATATATTAATATGGCACTTTTCATGTACTGCCCCTTTAAGACGTGTCCACTGAGTTATGTACATGGCTACGCGATAGGGCCATGCACCTCAGCAATCCAGAAGCCAAACACTGCAGAAAAAGTATAAAATGGCTTGGAACAAAAACAAATGTGGTCTTATCCACATAGTATGTGATGATTGACATTATTTCATCTGAAGATGCCAAGAAAAAGCAAGCAAAGATGGAGTTTGGAGTGCGTACAGATGTAACTCTGGTGTTAGGTCAAGAATTGCTCGCTTGCCAAGAATTGCATCCCATTCGCCACAAACTATAAAATATAATACTACAGCCAGGCTTGTAACCATCCATCCATCCATATTCTACCGCTTTTCCGGAGGTCCGGGTTACGGAGGCAGCAGTTCAAGCAGAGAAGCCCAGACTTCCCTCTCCCCCACCACCTGCTCCAGCTCTTCAGAAAGGATACCAAGGTGTTCCCAGACCAGCTGGGAGACATAGTCTCTCCAGCGAGTCCTAGGTCCTCCCCGGGGTCTCCTCCCAGTGGGACATGCCCAAAACACCTCAAGTGGGAGATGTCCAGGAGGCATCCTGATCAGATACCCATACCACCTCAGCTGGCTCCTTTCAATGTGGAGGAGCAGCAGTTGTACTGTGAGCCACTCCCGGATGACTGAGCTCCGCACCCTATCTCTGAGGGTGAGTCCAGCGATCCTACGGAAAATCTCATTTCAGCCGCTTGTATCCATGATCTCGTTCTTTTGGTCATTACCCAAAGCTCGTAACCATAGGTGAGAGTAGGAACGTAGATTGACTGGTAAATCGACAGCTTTGCCTTAGAACTCAGCTCCCTCTTCACCACAACAGAGCGGTACAACATTCGCATCACTGCAGATGCTGCTCCCATCCGTCTGTCAAACTCTCGCTCCATTCTCCCCTCACTCGTGAATAAGACCCCGAGATACTTAAACTCCTCCACTTGGGGCAGGAGCCTGTCCCCAACCTGGAGAGGACAAGCCACCTTTTTCTGGCTGAGGACCATGGACTCGGACTTGGAGGTGCTGATTCTCATCCCAGCCGCTTCACACTCAGGCTTGTAACCATTTGTGCATTTTTAGAAGTACCCACTATACATTTTTAGAAGTAAAAGTTGTTACCTCATGTACATTATCATTAAATTGTGTTTATTCTCCAGACGTTTTAGTGTTTCAAAGAGGGTTAGTGTTAACAGTGATCCAACTCCATGTTTTACAATCTTCAAAGTCAAGATTTTGCATTTACGCATTGTCTGTAAAAAGGGTAATCGCTTTTTAAAAGTATCTAGTTGTAATGACTCTGACTTACACTAAACACCTACTGGCGACGATGGGATGCAATTCTCGGTAAGCGAGCAGTTCTTGGCATAACAAGGATGCGAGCCACATGACCCACATGGTATGCAAACACAGTAAACTTCAGCACTGGACAATATTTAATTTTTTTTGTTTGTGAAATCACAATAAGCCTGCTCTATTATGCTCGTTTACTGTGCACCACAGTGATATGATGCCACACTGTTGTGTAATATTGCTTAATAATTATGAACCTTGTCAGTAAACTGTAAGGGAGAAGAGAGGAGGGAAAAAAAAAAAAAAAACTAAACCCGACCTGAAAGATTCAATAAACCATGATGCTGATTTAAGGTGGAATTGCCCAGCCCCGATGTATGGTCAATACAACTATGACAGATGGTATTATAATGTAGTCATATAATGTAGTCTTATTGTTTTGGCTGCCGTTTGTCTGTTTAGCAGGATCACGTAAAATCTCCTAGATGGATTTGGATGACATTTTCACCAGAGGTGGCCCTTGGCCCAAAGATGAACTCCTTAGGTGTTGGAGGTGATCTATGAGTGCATACCTCCACCAAGGCCCTTTCTCGCAGTGTACAGATGGATGGTGATATGGACGGACAAAAGGAAAGAAGGACGGAGCCTTGGCAGAGATATGCGCTGTCTGAGTGCCCTGTTTGGGTCAAGTTTTCAACGTCGCCTGGAGGATAACTTCAGTTTGGCCAGACAGTCCTGATTGACTCAACACTGTCCACGTGCCAGCACCACGATTAGTTACGTCACCAAAAACGCTCCCTCTCAACTCGCCTTTTTTCAGGGGGTGGAGCTTAAGTGAAACTTCATGGCAAAAAAAAAAAAAAAATAGAGATATGAGACATTTGAGTGATTTCACTCTTGATATGTCTTCTAAGTCATAAAAAACACATTACAGACATGTTAACATGAAAAAAACCCTCAGTTTTTGGCGGTCACTATAATCATCATGATCATCATCATTATCACTTTTGTCAAGATTAACTTGTACATTTTAGAGCAACTCCATAGATCAAACTAAACCTGTCATTAGAGCTGTTTCTGGTTATAAAGGAGAGTATGCAAATGCAACCCCCCCCGCCCCCATTCAGTTTTCCTTTCTTGTAAATTTGCCACTTTTTTCTCATAAATTTGCAGCTTTTTTTCCTGTAAATTTGCATCTTTTCTCATTGTAAATCTGTAATTGTTTTCTGGGAAATTTTCAACTATTTTTCTTTGTGAATTATCTATGGTGTACCCTGCCTCTCACCCAAAGATGCTGGGATATGCTCCAGTTCCCCCGCGACCTGAAAAGGATTAAGCGGTAGAAGATAGCTGGATGGATGGATGGTTTATCTAGATGATTTTTACCTCCTCCAAGAGGAGGAGCTTAGTTTTTTGCTGACATTGGTTGGTCTGTCTGTCTGTCTGTTAGCAACATAACTCAAAAAGTTATGAACAGATTTTGATGAAATTTTCAGGAAAGGTGTGCAATGGCACGGGGAACAGATGATTAGATTTTGGTGATGATCTGAGAGTGCATACCTCCACCAAGGACTTTGTTTATGTTTGTGCAGCAGGATTACACAAAAATGACTGGATGGATTTGAATGAAATTTTCACCAGAGGTGGTCCTTGGGCTAGAGAAAAACCCATTACATTTTGGTGAGAATCCAAGAATGCATACCTCCACCAAGACTCTTATCAAACTTTGATGCAATTTTCACCAGAAGTGCCTCTAGGCCTACAGACAAACCCATTACATTTTGGAGGTGATCCATGAGGGATGGAAGGAGCCTTGGCAGAGGTATGCACTCTCTGAGTGCTTTTCTAGTTTTTAAATGTTTTTGTCAGGAGGTAAGAGATTTTATTTTTTCCTTATTTTAAAGGGTTTGAACTCTGCCCCAGCTGACTAGGCCCCCCACACACAATCTTGCATTTTATTTATTTATTTGTCCTTTATTTTACCAGGTAAATATGTTTGAGAACCAACTGTCATACAAACATGACACCCCAAAAAATAGAACTGGGCCTGATATTTTCACTTGCGTAATCAAAGGCGCTTTCACTTGAGTAAAATTGCTGGTTTCTCTAACCATTAACTATTTGCAGCTTTTTTTCAGTTGATAATTTTCTTTTTCTTTGGAAGTTTTTTCTCGTCAAAGTACGTGCTTACAAACAGCCTGAGGTATTCTATTGCAAAGGAATGCTCTTTAACGACAGTGCTCTTCTGCGCCTTTACTTTGAATATTTCCATGCGGAAGTGTGGTGTGCGTCGGTGCTGCTGTTGACCGGTGAGCGGAGGCTGTGGCAGGACGCTTTCTCCCGTCATGTCGCTGCACTTCACGGATGAGGAGTTCCAGGACGCCTGGAAGGAGCTGGACGAGCCGAGTCTGGAGGGGGGATGGGAGGTGTTCGTGGAAACGGGGGAAGTCACAATCCACCGGCTCCTTAACAAGGTAGAAGGAAAAGAAAATAGACAAACTTGTTTGTGCGTCAGTAAAACCAGTCAAGACTGTTGACTGAGTGGCTCTGTATACACGGGGTTCAGTTCTCTGTAGAAACAGTAGACAACAATAATAAACAATGCTGCCTGTCTAAAAATGTATTATTAATCTAAAACTTTATTACACCTACAGTAATAGCCTAGCGGCCAGTTTGGGAAGAAGCCGGAAATTTTTTTCCACACTCTTTTGGGAGACCTGTTCTGCAGATTCCACCAAATTCCCTTCAAAAATCCGTCACTTTTACGCCTTTTCAGTTTGGATGCATGTATGAGTCATGCAGTCCCGATTTAATGGGTGTGTGCAATCAGGGGGATCCCCTCTTAGATTCGGCGTAACATGTCCAGGAATTTGGACAGTCTGCGGTTCGGACCCACGTGCGGCTCCTGTGTTCAGTGACCCCCTGTAAAGTGAAACCCTCAGAAGTATGTGGGGACAACAAAATTGACCAGAAAAGTCATAATCACAAATTTACAGGAAATGTTTTATTAATATTTATGAGCAAAATAGTCTAAAGCTTATAACATGATTGCCAAGTTATGGGCAAAATATTTGAAAAATTGTAGGAATAATGTATGAAAATAATTATAAAAATAATAAAAAATAAGATAAGATAAAATAAAAATAATTAAATTGGAAACATAGGGCGTTTAATAAAAATTCTTATATATAAGAATAAGTATATGAGAATAAAGTTGCAAATTTGACAGAAAAAAGATTCCACCTTTTCAAGAAAAATTGCAAATTCAGGAGAGAAAATTTCTATGTTTAAAATATGGAAATAACACCTTTCTTATTACTGTTGCTATAATGCAGCTATTTTTCCTTCATTTTAACGATCAGATATTTTATGGCTCCAGTATATATTTTTTGGCCAAAATGTGCTCAAAGTGGTCCATGACAGACTTGCTGACCCCTGATCTTTTTAACATTATAAGCCTGTGTTACATAGATTTTTGTGGTTAATATGCTGGCTTTTTTGTTGGCAGTTTGAGTCTAATTTGGATCACTTCCTCTTTAGGTGTGAGTGAGAATGGGTGGAATGCGAGCAGCACTAATCACTGTGGTGTGGTTGGGGATTAGCTGTACACTGCGGGTGAGTGAATGGGATGACTGCTGTGATGTCTGGCCTGCAGCTGGGAGCAGAAAAAAACTTTAACAGTTTTTCCAGGTCAGGAACTTTTTGAACACCAGGGTCTACCCAGTTCCTACTTTTTGTGGCATTTCATTTGAGTACATTTCACCACAGTTATAGCTAGGCCATTTAAATTAACATATAATAAAATATTTAGTGTAAACGGGCAGCAACTGGATAATTTCACAGTAAATTATTTTTAAATTAAATGGCAAATGGCATTCACTTATATAGCGCTTTTTTACTCATCTTTAGATGACCAAAGCGCTTTAGAGATCCTGCTATTCATCCATTCACGCACACAGTCACACACTGATGGCGGCAGATGTAAAAACAAATGCTCTTAAAATAAATGTTCAACTGATGATAAATAATTAGTGAAGTAACTCTGGTGGGGAAGGAGCTGGTGCATGAGGTTGAGAGATAGTGGCTAGATATACATGTAGTTGTTCTCACCTCAGCGCACAGCTGCGGTTCTGGAACCAGTTTCCTGGAGAGGGGCTGGAGCTTGGACTACTCTGAAGTTGCCCCGGGTGACAGGCGACGGGCAGGGTTGGGTATTGTTGTATCCCCCCGCCTTGCTGCCTCGACATTGGAGTTCTCCCCGGTGGACGAAAGGGTAGTTTCCCTGTGCCTTCGGGTTGGGAAACGGGTCCTGACATCATTTGTTCCTATGCACCAAGTGATTGTTCAGAGTACCCACCCTTTTTGGAGTCTCTGACTGGGTTGCTGGAGAGTACTCCTCTTGGAGACTCTATTGTCTTACCGGGGGACTTCAATGCACACATGGGCAATGACAGTGAAACCTGGAGGGGTGGGATTGGGAGGAATGGCCTGCCCGATCTGAACCCGAGTGGTGTTCAGTTATTGGACTTCTGTGCTAACCACAGTTTGTCCATAACAAACACCATGTTCAAGTGTAAGAGTGTCCATATGTGCACCTGGTATCAGGACACCCTAGGTCGCAGGTCAATGATCGATTTTGTTATTGTGTCATCAGACCTGCAACCACATGTCTTGGACACTCGGGTAAAGAGAAGTGCAGAGGTGTCAACTGATCACCACCTGGTAGTAAGTTGGATCTGATGGCAGGGGTGGATGCCACTCAGACCTGGTAGACCTAAACGTATAGTGAAGGTGTGCTGGGAACATCTGGCTGAGGCCCCTGTCTGAGAGGTCTTCAACTCCCACCCCCGAAAGAACTTCAACCACATTCTGTGGGAGTCTGGGGACATGGAGTCTGAATGGGCCATGTTCTCCACCTCCATTGTTGAAGCAGCTGCCCAGAGCTGTGCCCACAAAGTTGTTGGTGCATCTCATAGTGGCAACCCCCGAACCAAGTGGTGGACACCAGTGGTGAGGGGGGCCATCAAGCTGAAGAAGGAGTCCTATTGAGCTTGACTGGCTTGTGGGACTCTTGAAGCAGCTGAGGTGTACCGGCAGGCCAAGCGGACTGCAGCTCGGGTGGTTGCTGAAGCAAAAACTTGGGTGTGGGAGGAGTTTGGTGAGGCCATGGAACAAGACTTTCGGTCTTGTTCGACCTTCGACCTCTTCGGTCGAAGAGATTCTGGCAAACTGTCCGGCAACTCAGGAGGGGGAAGCAGTCCACACTGTGTATGGTGGGGCTAGGGTGCTGCTGACATTGTCGGGCGGTGGAAGGAATACTTCGAGGATCTCCTCAATCCCACTGACACACCTTCCACAGATTAAGCAGGGCTTGAGGATGAGGGGGGGGCAACTCGCCCATCACAGGGACTGAGGTCTCCGAAGTGGTTAAAAACTCTTTGGTGGCCAGGCCGTGGGGGTGGAGGAAATTTGCCCAGAGTACCTCAAGGCCATGCTGTCCGGCTATCATGGTTGACACACCTCTGCAATGTTGTGTGGAGGTCGGGGACAGTACCTTTGGCATGGCAAATGAGGGTGGTGATTCCTCTTTTTAAAAAAATGGGACTGGAGCGTGTGTTCCAACTTTAGGGGGATCCCACTTCTCAGCCTCCCTCGGAAGGTCTAGGAGAGTCCGACCGCTGGTCGAACCTCAGATCCAGGAGGAGCAGTGTGGTTTTCGCCTTGGCCATGGCACATCGGACCAACTCTTTCCTCTTTTGAGAATCCTCGAGGGTTCGTAGGAGTTTTCCCAACAAGTCCACATATGTTTTGTGGACTTTGAGAAAGCATTTGACCGCGTCCCTCGTGGTCTCTTGTGGGGGGTACTGCAGGAGTATGGGGTCTCGAGCTTGTTGTTACAAGCTGTCCGGTCTCTATATGACTGTTTCAAGAGTTTGGTTTATATTGCCAACACCCAGTCAAACTCGTTTCCAGTGAGATTTGGACTCCGCCAGGGCTGCCCTTTGTCACCGATCCTGTTCATAATTTTTATGAACAGTATATCTAGGTGCAGCCAGAGATCGGAGGGTGTCATGCTCGGTGACCACAGGATCTCATCTCTGCTGTTTGCAGATGATGTTGTCCTGTTGGCTTCATCAAGCAATGACCTACAGGCCTTGCTGGGATGGCTTGCTACTGAGTGTGAAGCAGCTGGGATGAGAATCAGCACCTCCAAGTCCATGGTCCTCAGCCAGAAAAAGGTGGATTGTCCTATCTAGGTTGGGGACAAGCTCCTGCTCCAAGTGGAGGAGTTTAAGTATCTCAGGATCTCATTCACAAGTGAGGGGAGAATGGAGCGAGAGATTGACAGATGGATGGGAGCAGCCTCTGCAGTGATGTGGACGTTGTACCGGTCTGTTGTGGTGAAGAGGGAACTGAGCTCTAAAGCAAAGCTGTTGATTTTCCGGTCAATCTACGTTCCTACCCTCACCTATGGTCATGAGCTTTGGGTAATGACTGAAACAATGAGATCACGGATACAAGCGGCTGAAATGAGCTTTCACTGTAGGATTGCTGAACTTACCCTTGGAGATAAGGGAGGAGCTCAGTCATCCGGGAGAGGCTCAGAGTAGAACTGTTGCTCCTCCACATTGAAAGGAGCCACTTGAGGTGGTTTGGGCATCTGATCGGGATGCCTCCTGGATGCCTCCCACTTGAGATGTTTCGGGCACTTCCTACTGGGAGGAGACCCCGGTGCAGACCCAGGACTCGCTGGAGAGCCTACATCTCCCAGCTGTCCTGGGAATGTCTTGGTATCCTCTCTGAAGAGCTGGAGCAGGTGGCTGGGGAGAGGGAAGTCTGGGTTTCTCTGCTTGAGTTGCTGTCTCCGTGACCCAGACCTCCGGAAAAGTGATAGAAAATGGATGGATGGATGAAGTAACGTGGAGCTGATATCACTTACCTGGGCTCCAGTGTTTTAATCTGTGACAAAAACCCTCCTTGCAAACTGAATGTGTCATATCCAGGTTGTTTGTTCTGTCTTTGTTATAAAATCACAAAAAGTCCAGACATTTAATTTAAACTTTGATGCTGCAATTCTCAGTATTTTTTTTCCTCCCCGGTGCTGCTTGTAGGTGCTGTTCCCTCCGCCATCTTAAATTGTACCGGGGCTGGGCTGCAGGTAAATCTCGCAAGACACATTTGCAGCGACGACTTTGCGCCATCTAGTGAACTGAAAACTCAATTAACTGATAGCTAAATGTGCAGCAGTTTGAGTGTGCTTTTTTTAAAAAAAAAAAAATTAAACATCGATCAGTGCTTTTATGGATCGGTGTATTGTCACGAGTGCCAAGTATCGCAGTTCATCACTGAATCGAACTTTTTTCTCACCCCTAATGGCGATGTGTCCCATTTTAGTTTGTTCGCTGACCTACTATATCACAGACCAAACATGTTATTTTGTGAGTGCTCGATTTGTATCTCAGCTTTTGTTTATATTTTTGCCACCTTATGGACCTTATTCCTAGCCCCCATGGTGCTTTGTATGAATTATGTGTGCATCTTCCGGTACTAGTTTAGAACATGGATTTGTCATTGAAATGGGATGCTTTTTCTTGTTAAAAAAACAATGACTTCAGCATCAGAAATGTTGGAACACAGTCTTTTACACCTCAGAAACCGTAATATAATCATACCACTTCCCACAACTATGGTGGGGATGGGAAGATGACCTTAAAAAAATGGCGTGGCAGACTGTAGCTCTGTTAGTTAGCTCCGCTGCTAAGATGCTAACACTATAAACAAATAAAAGCTCTGAGATAGCGATATATCTCTGCCTCAATAAAGTTGGTCACATTTTGTTAAAAGATGTTGGACATAATCTTAATTTACCTTACAGCAGACATAGAATCTAGTCAGCCACAAAGAACCACAACATTATGTTTGGATGTTGCGGTAGCGCTCCATTTTACCATGCCATTAAAATGCTCATGCTGCTGTCACGCCATGAATGCTTGTTATTTAACTTGCTCTTTCTCACTTGACATGTACAGGCCAATTGTTGAAAATTTTATTGAGCTATATTTTGTGATAATTTAAAAATTAATTAATGCATGGCAAAACAGCTAATATCAAGTCCACATTGTTACACTGCAAAACTGAGCAGAGCAACAAGTGCAACAAAAAACTATTTTATATCTTTCCTTAATCATTAAGCCTTAGGAAGCAAACTGATAACTATTTTTATTTATTTATTTACTATTTTACTTCATGCAAAATATCCGTACACTCTGTGACATTCATACAAGTGAAAACGTACCTGGTGCTCTTGTGTCTGTCCTGTGTCTGTACCACCGATCACTTGAACCAACAGTCCTTAATTTTTGGTGCATGATCTACGCATTGCTGTTGAAGCCACAGATTTAGCTGCGCTTGTTTGTCAGGATCCTCCATTTATCCAGTCTATGGCACAACCACGAGCAGCAGCAACAAGTACCAGAACTACGCAAAAACATTAAAAAATACAAAAACAACAAGCGTGGAAATTAGCTGCCACTTGATTGCAAAATACATATGTAGACTGTACATTAAAACGAATTTGAATAAAAAACCGCTATTTTAAATGCCCCACTACTCCACTACTGCTGACTGACTTAACACTACTTCCGTCCGAAAGTGGAAGTTGCACACATAATCATTTCTACAGCAGCACCCTCAGGAATAAGGTGGATAGGCATCTTTAGATAATGTAAAGAGTAAGAAGCATGCATTACATCGTGAGGCTCCAATAGAAACTATCCATTGTGAGGTTTTAATCTAAACTTTGGGTTAACTGTTAATTTTGAAAGTAAGCGCCACCTAGCAATTTAGCGTGTGATCAGTTTCTCCACTTTTGTTTATGTTCACTTAAAGTGCTCAAGACACGATTTTGACATTTTTTAGCATGTTGTATAAACCCAAAAGTTGTTGTCGATGATCAATATAATAGTTACAAGCGTGCCTGCATAACATAGTTATCATCAAAAAAACGCAGCCGCTGACTGGACTGTGGCGCCGCCCACCGAATGAAGAAGGAGGCTGAAATGACGTCAGCGAGAGAACGAACGCCGGTGTTGTTGACTGGAATGCCAGCAGCTTTGTACTGTAGCAGACAGTTTCTCTGGTTTCTTGTTCTGATTTTACGGCTATGCTTTCGCGTTGTGTCGCAGGCTTAGATAAACAGCAGGCTGTGAAAGACCACATCACACGGTTCAGCTCCAACTGTAAGCCTCCTCGTGCGCTCCTCGTGCGCTTTTATGCAGAGCACGGAGGAGGGGAAGGATGAATGGATTTACGTGCAGGATTCACCACAGCGCATGTATTGAACATAAGACTGATGACAACAGTTCCCAAAAAGGTGAAGACTTACAAAAATAAACAGAAACACTTACCGTTGGCGTTTGGGCCCTACATTGCCCAGTGAACGCATGGAGAGGAGACGTGCTAAGCACGGTTGCGCCCCAGGGCCGATATCGCTTCAAGGGGTGCAACAGAACCACGGCTGTGTGGAGTGGCTAACACATCATGATAGTGTTGGCAATATTGGCTGGCTGACAACACGGCAGATGATGCACACAAAACATGAACAGCTGACTGTCAAAGAGAGAGGGGATGTGGTCGGACCGGCGAATGTTGGATAGCGTCCACCTGAAAGTGGGTCAAAACAGCTGCCCAACAACCGCCGGCCAGAACGACAGCTACAGGCATGGAAAAGAAAAGGAACACAGACATAAAAACAACAAGAAGTCAAAAGATAATACATAATAAATCCGATGCCTGAGCCACAGAGAATGGTCAGAACCGAGCGTACAGGATAACATTGGCTCGGTTTGTGACACCAAATCAAATCAACCTTAATTGCCATATTGCTGTACATACAACAGTAGTGCAGGCAAGATGAAATTGCGTTTCTCTCGGCATCCATATAAGTTAAAGAACATGATTTAAGACACACTTACACATATCTTCACCCCCCACCCCACCACATCCATTTACGCATCCCTGAGACATACTTGAAAAAAAAATAACTAACTATAATATACAAATAATGTACATAATGTCCATAGGTGCAGTAGTGTATACAAGAGATTCCGGATCAACTGTTCAGCATCCTAACAGCTTGTGGAAGGAAGCTGTTAATCAGTCTGGTGGTTCTGCCTCTGATGCTCCGGAATCCTTTGCCAGATGGCAGAAGTTCAAAGTGTTTATGCAGAGGGTGAGAACGGTCCTTGACAATGTTCAGTGCCCTGCTCCTACAACAGCTCTGAAAAAGTTCTTGGATAGAGGGGAGGGAGACTCCAATTACCCTCTCAACTCCCTTAACTATCCTCTGCAGGGCTTTTTTGTCTGACATACTGCAGCTGGAGTACCATGTAGCAATGCAGTATGTCAGAACACTCTCCACCATACCTCTGTAGAAGGTCCTGAGGATGGAGATGGGGAGAGAGGCCTGTTTGAGTTTCCTCAAGAAGTGCAGTCTCTGCTGGGCCCGCTTCCTGATCCCCAAGGAATTCTTGCTCCAGGTTAGGTCCTGCGAGATCTGCACTCCGAGGAACTTGATGTTCTCCACTCTCTCCACTAAACGGCCGCCAATGCTGAGGGGGACGTGTTCAGGCTGTGACCGCCAGAAGTCGATAATCATCTCCTTCATTTTGTCTACGTTGAGCACCAGATTGTTCTCCCTGCACCAGCCCTCCAGGTCTCTCACTTCTTCCCTGTACATTGATTCCTCATCCCTCTGAATAAGTCCCACCACCATGGTGTTGTCTGCAAACTTAATAATCTGGTTCCCCTCGTGTCTGGATACACAATCATGTGTTAGAAGTGTAAACAACAGTGGACTGAGTACGCAGCCTTGAGGGGATTTGGTGCTCAGCGTGACAGAGTTGGAGATGTTGTTTCCAACCCGGACAGACTGAGGTCTCTCAGTCAGGAAATCCAGGATCCAGAGACATGTGGCGGTGTTCAGACCAAGAAGGAGTAATTTCTCCATCAGTCTCTGGGGAATAATGGTGTTGAATGCTGAACTGAAATCAATGTACAGGAGTTTGGCGTAGGTGTCTTTCTGATCCAGGTGGGTGATGACAGAGTGGAGGGTGGTGACTATAGCATCCTCCGTGGAGCGGTTTGAATGATATGCAAACTGGAGCGGGTCGTGTGATGCAGGGAGGCAGGCTGTAATGTGTGGTTTGACAAGCCGTTCAAAACACTTCATCACAATTGGTGTCAGTGCAACAGGACGATAGTCATTCAGACAAGACACAACTGGTTTCTTTGCCACCGGTACAATGATAGAGGTCTTGAAGCATCTGGGAATGATGGCCTGACTCAGGGAGATGTTATAAATGTCAGTCAGTACATCTGCCAACTCGCTCATGCAGTCTCGAAGCACACGTCCCAGGATGTTGTCTGGGCCTGTAGCTTTACGTGGGTTGACTCTGGTTAGGGTCCTCCGTGTGTACGCTGTGTTGATGGTAAAAGCTGGTCCGACCGATGGTGGGGGTGGGCCAGCCCTCCCTCTGATTGTCGGGTTTGATGCTTCAAAACGTGCAAAGAAGTTGTTGAGCCTGTCTGGAAGTGAAGCGTCATCATCATCGACCCCCTGCCTAGACTTATAGCCCGTCAGTGTCCGAACTCCCTGCCACATCTGCTTGGTGTTCCTAGTGTCACAGAGGTGTCCCTGGATTTTCTCCGCATAGGCGCGCTTCGCCGTCTTAATTCCCTTTGAGAGCGCAGACCTGGCTGAGCGGAGGGCGATCCTGTCCTTCGCTCTGAAGGCTGCATCTCTGGCTGTAAGCAGTGAGCGCACCTCTGCGGTCATCCAGGGCTTATGGTTTCCCTGCATAGTGATGGTCTTCACTGTAGTGACATCCTCTGTGCACTTCGCGATATAGCTGGTGACTGTTTCAGCATACTCCTCCACATCCGTCTTGTCTTCCTGGGAGGCTGCTATTTTGAAGACCTCCCAGTCTGGGTGCAGAAAACAGTCTTTCAGTGCAGAGGTTGCACTCTCTGGCCAAATCCTGATTTGTTTCACTGCTGGCCTGCTGTGTTTCAATAAGGGTTTGTAGGCAGGCACCAGCATCATTGATATGTGGTCAGAAAGGCCGAGGTGGGGGCGGGGTATTGCCTTATATGCATCTGTGTTTGTGTACACTAAGTCCAACATATTCTCTCCTCTGGTCTTAAAGTCTACACACTGTTTAACCTCTTGCACTCCGGGATACCGCGGGCGGTCACGTCTCTGCGTCCTAGCGCGCACTGAAAAAAAAAAGCTGCATTTCCATTCTTCCACTACAGACACAGCCGTGAACAGAAAGCCAAAGGAGTGCTTTGATTGGTTTAGATTTGATTGACCTCTCATTCGACTAATAAGAGCCTTGAATTGGGTTTCTGAAACCTTGAAGAACCAATGACTGAAAACCTAGCAAGAAGGACCCGCCTACCAACGGCTGCGAATACAGCGAGCCAATTGAAGCAGAGAAGTTCGAAAGCATGCGTCCCGTGCGTAAAATCTGTTTTGTGTAAGCTGCTGGGTGACACACACGCGTTCGCCAGTCTTTTTTCCTTACTACTGTTCTTATTTGTTTTGAAAAATCGTTCGCCAAAACTGCAATCAGGGAAGCGCAAAACCACAATAATGGAATCATGGTTTGACCAGGTCGCGTGACCAGAACCACGAGTCGTAACAAGCAGACCAGCGTCATGTTCGTCTGACAATGAGGAAGAGAAGTTCACCAGCGACACTGCTGTTGTGGACAGGTAAGTGTTATAAGCTAAATTATTCTTTTTCCCTGAAAATTGTAATCAAAATGACTTTTGACCGATCGGTAAATTACAACTGTGCGTCATTGCCACCTGACGGACTGGTCCGTGCGCCGCGTCCGGACCGTGAACGCCTCCCCCCCCCTGCTACTGTTCTGTAGCGGATTGCAGATATATTGCAGATATTTTAGTACAACTGTGCGTAGTAGACCGCGGCACACCGTCCCCGCTGTCCGTCATGTGGCGATGGACGATGTCCGTCCTCTGTAGCGGGGGGGGGGGAGTTGTTATCCTGTACATTACAGATATTTTAGTATAATTTTTAGTGCACTGTAGGTTATTTTTTCTTGTAAAAAAAAAACCCACACATTTTTTACGTGGCATGCTTCTTTGTGTGTGGGGGCTTGTTTATTCATTCATTTATTCGTGAATGAATAAACAACCCCCCCCCCCCACACACACACACACACACACAGCCCTGATTGTCACCTTTCATTAGAGCCCAAGATCAACCTTCTATATTGTCAAAAGTTACAGACGTTTTTCCAACCTGTGCCATTTGGCACAATTTGGCACAGTTCAAAAACGCCTGGGAACAACCTGACAAAAAAGCTGTGTAATATATTCATTTTTTGTGGTATTGTTACAAAATTTTGACCTCAGCTGGATAACACTTGGTTCTACATTTCTGTTGCATTTTCCAGCCCGGATCCGACAGCTGTGTGTTAGTTGCAAGCATTTGTATCCAAAAAAACACCCAGGCGAAATTTATTTTCTTCAAGTTCAGTATGTTTAGATGACTTTTACTCAGTGGCAGGAGCACTTAGAGAGATTCTGACTGTTTTGCCAAAAAATTCAAAGTGTTTTCTTTTAAATGAGACCAACCCCATGAAGATGCTGCAAAGGGTTGAAGAACAGCTTTTGATTTACTTTGGGTACGTTATTTTTAGGCGTTTTTAGAGAAATTGACCAGAGTGCAAGGGGTTAAACTTGGGGAGCACAGTCTTTAAGCTGGTGTGGTTAAAATCCCCCGCAACCACTACAAAACTGTTCGGATGTGAAGTTTGGATTTCGCTAATTGCATCGTGTAGTTCCCCGAGTGCCTTCTTAGCATTAGCGTTAGCGCTTGGCGCTATGTAAACAGCCGCTATAAACACGTTGCTGAATTCCCTTGGCAGATAAAATGGCCGACAATTTACAATAAGGAACTCCGCCAACGTGTGTTTAGATACTAACGTGGCGTTAACGCACCAGTTCTTGTTAACATAGATGCATAGGCCCCCCCACGGCTCTTACCGGAGCTCGCCGTTTCTCTGTCTGCCCGGAACAATGTCGTACCTTCCAGTTGAATGGCCTTGTCAGGGATGTTGTCGTGGAGCCATGTCTTCGTGAACGCAAGCACACAGCAGTCCCTCCACTCTCTCCAGGTTTCTCTCAGCAGCCGCAGCTCGTCCAGCTTGTTGTCGAGGGAGCGGAAGTTAGAGAGAATGAGCGACGGTACCGCTGGTCTGGAGGGGTTAGCCTTTAGCCTAGCATGGATCCCGGCCCTTTTTCCACGCTTTTGCTTGCATTCCCTTCGCTTACGCTTCCTCCTCTCCCGGGTAGCTTCTAGTGGGGACTCCGCCAGAATTTCATGCTGGCGTAGAATGTCCAAGTCACAACCGAGCGCTGCGATTCTTGTAGCGTGCAGTACCTTGATGTTTAATAAGGTCTCACGGTTGTAGGTTTTGCAGAATGTACGTCTGGGTTGATCAAAACACTCAAAACTCTCACACTTGCTGATGCCAAGAGGGGCCGCTGCGTCCATCCGCGCCGCCATCTCATAGATGAATCAACTGACTATATTGTATTCATTGCCACTATTTCGGACTTTTTCCTGTTATAATAATTGATTTAATATTTTTGATAGTTATCGTACATGTGTGCTATACCAGTTATGAGTATTGTTTTTCTTGTGACCAAACTCTAGAAAAAATGAGGACTAGCAGTTGCTTCTATTGCTTTTATTATTATTATTATTGTTGAAAATCACATGCCAGTTGATACAAGACAAAAGCAGCTAATAACAATGATAACAAACAAAATTGCATTTTTAATGAGACATACAGTGGGGTAAAAAAGTATTTAGTCAGCCACCAATTGTGCAAGTTCTCCCGCTTAAAAGATGAGAGAGGTCTCCAATTTTCATCATAGGCATACCTCAACTATGAGAGATAAAATAAGAAAAAAAAATCCAGAAAATCACATTGAAGGATTTTTAATGAATTAATTGGTAAATTCCTCGGTAAAATAAGTATTTGGTCAATAACAAAAGTTCATCTCAATACTTTGTTATATACCCTTTGTTGGCAATGACAGAGGTCAAACATTTTCTGTAAGTCTTCACAAGGTTTTCACACACTGTTGCTGGTATTTTGGCCCATTCCTCCATACAGGTCTCCTCTAGAGCAGTGATGTTTTGGGGCTGTTGCTGAGCAACACAGACTTTCAACTCCCTCCAAAGATTTTCTATGGGGTTGAGATCTGGAGACTGGCTAGGCCACTCCAGGACCTTGAAATGCTTCTTACGAAGACACTCCTTCGTTGCCCGGGCGGTGTGTTTGGGATCATTGTCATGCTGAAAGACCCAGCCACGTTTCATCTTCAATGCCCTTGCTGGTGGAAGGAGGTTTTCACTCAAAATTTCACGATACATGGCCCCATTCATTCTTTCCTTTACATGGATCAGTCGTCCTGGTCCCTTTGCAGAAAAACAGCCCCAAAGTATGATGTTTCCACCCCCATGTTTCACAGTAGGTATGGTGTTCTTTCTCCTCCAAACACGACAAGTTGAGTTTTTACCAAAAAGTTCTATTTTGGTTTCATCTGACCATATGACATTCTCCCAGTCCTCTTCTGGATCATCCAAATGCTCTCTAGCAAACTTCAGACGGGCCAGGACATGTACTGGCTTAAGCAGGGGGACACATCTGGCACTGCAGGATTTGAGTCCCTGGCGGCGTAGTGTGTTTCTGATGTAACCTTTGTTACTTTGGTCGCAGCTCTCTGCAGGCCATTCACTAGGTCCCCCCATGTGGTTCTGGGATTTTTGCTCACCGTTCTCGTGATAATTTTGACCCCACGGGGTGAGATCTTGCGTGGAGCCCCAGATCGAGGGAGATTATCAGTGGTCTTGTGTGTCTTCCATTTTCTAATAATTGCTCCCACAGTTGGTTTCTTCACACCAAGCTGCTTACCTATTGCAGATTCAGTCTTCCCAGCCTGGTGCAGGTCTACAATTTTGTTTCTGGTGTCCTTTGACAGCTCTTTGATCTTGGCCATAGTGGAGTTTGGAGTCTGACTGTTTGAGGTTGTGGACAGGTGTCTTTTATACTGATAACGAGTTCAAACAGGTGCCATTAATACAGGTAACGAGTGGAGGACAGAGGAGCCTCTTAAAGAAGAAGTTACAGGTCTGTGAGAGCCAGAAATCTTGCTTGTTTGTAGGTGACCAAATACTTATTTTACTGAGGAATTTACCAATTAATTCATTAAAAATCCTTCAGTGTGATTTTCTGGATTTTTTTTTTCTCATTTTGTCTCTCATAGTTGAGGTATACCTATGATGAAAATTGGAGACCTCTGTCATCTTTTAAGTGGGAGAACTTGCACAATTGGTGGCTGACTAAATACTTTTTTCCCCACTGTAAATAATAGGGAATACTTTATTTTTAAGGATATTGCCATCAGTAACACAGAGAATAATTTTAATTTCTAAAGGGGTTTTACAGGTAATTGAACTTTAAAATGATAAGTTATAGCCACGAGTATGCTCTAATTTACTAAAAAAAAAAATATATTTGCAAAATAAAAACAAAAAATCTTTCTCTTGTTCAAATACCCAGGATTGATACAGGATTGCATGCAACGTCCAAATGATGACAACAGTTATGAGATTTTCAAGTATCACACTATAAATATTTAGTAACTTTATTTTCTTGTAAAAATTGACAACAGTTGTGGTCAGATAAACATGTATCAAATGAAAAACAATACCGTGAAAACATAGAGGTATTTAGTCAGCATAACTAAAACCGACATATTGTCCATCTTGTAGTGAAAAGGTCTGTCTGATCTTGTGAACGACACAGGCAGGTATTGGCACTTGGACTTTCTCACCAAGATAGTGGTAGCACCATCTGATGAACTGTCTGTATGCCGTATATCGCTTCCAATTGTTCCCATAATCCACATTCACATAATGTTTTATAGGTGAAGTAGGCCACCTCCAACACATCTTCGTTCAGATACACCGCGGGGAAGTTGTGATGACCAGTGATACAATTTATAGCACCGTCCGGAATCTTCTGCTTCACCTCGTCCTGCTCCTGACAGCAAATACTCTCCTCCTCTGTTGTCATGCTCACACACAGACCACACTGGCACCTGCAAAAATAAAAAATAATATCTTTTGATTTGTTTATTTGGGGCGGGGGGCATTGATAGTATCGGGTAGATGTTTCAATTGTATTATAAATACACTGCTACCATTTTATTGAAAAATCGGGTTTAAATAAATTATATTTATGAGCAAGCAATTTGTTACAATATCTGTAACAAAAGCATACCACTCGATGTTCCCCTGCCGTGTGTTTGTCGCTGCTGCTGCGCCGGCCATGTGTGCCTCACCACCATCACTCTCTGAGTCTGACTCGCTAGGCACGATGTCCTCTTGGTATGGCTCAAACCTATAAGGTCTGGTGCCCCCAGATTCTTCATTATCATCCCATTCTTCTGAACTATAATCGTCTGAAGATTGGACAACACAAACCAATTCCAGACTACATGTGCTGGAACCATCGTCAATGTTTTCAACCGCTTCCATCCTACGTGTTCAATGCGCAGCCAAGCGCTGTGTTCTCCTGCTGATGTCACAACATGGCCGGGGGTTTTTCCAGCCACTGACACAATTGGTGATGTGGTGCTCTTGGAAACGTCGGATATTCACGTGAAAACAAGCCTGTTTGACTTAGAACTGCACAGACCCACCTATTTCATCATATTGAAATTATGTGTTGCAAAATTAAATACAGTCAAAATCGTGTCATCAGCACTTTAACTGTCTTCTTACAAGCAACGTCAGATGAAGCAAAGATCCAGAGGCCTGTGTTGCATTGTGAGGCTTCAGTGGAAAGTGTATACTGTGAGACTTGAATCAAAACATTTATTTATTTTTAACAATTATAAAAGTACACTAAATGCAGCTAATTGTGCTAACTATTAGTATGAACCCGTAACAAAACAAAACTTCAAAGATGTGAAGGCTTTTCAAATGGCACCTCACTGTGAAAAGTAAAATACACTACTTAGCATCACAATTCTTGCATATTATAAGATGCCACCAACAGTTACTATAAAGACTATCAGAACACCGCTGAAGCAGACTGCTACATATCTGGTAAAGCATCCGAGTGAAGTTAATGTATCCTACTGTCCAGTCAAATTGCTGTCATAACTGCTGTGTATTTATTTACCATCTCCTCTAGTGTTTGCTTTTTGTTGCTCCTCTGTAAGTTTGGGCTGCTGCTGTATTGCTGTATGTCACAGGAAATTTCTTCTCATAACTCTCTATCTTGCTTTTAGAAGAGCATAATCTAAAGGGCTCATCACTATATCAGATTTTTCATTATGTGGTTATCACAGCCAAAAACATGCCACTGAAAGAGTTCCTCTGCTGATAGTTCTCCTAAACCTGTTCAAGTGGTCTGTGGTGGAAAAACAGCTTTTTCTGTGCTGTTTGCAGGAGACGGGGCTTTATGAGTACAAAGTGAGAGGCGTATTCAATTCCTGCACTCCAGAGGTGTGCGCAGACGTCTACATGGACCTGGAATACAGGAAAAAATGGGACTCGTATGTGAAAGGTAAAATGTGTATTCTAGCAACGTAGGACTTAAACCTGCAGCACTGTCCTTACCATATCACTTTTCTTCAATGTGTTTGTTTGCACTGTAGAAGAGTTTCTTTTTCACTGGAGTAATCTCTTTTTATTACATGTCAAATTTACAAGAAATGTTAGAAATGTAAGTGAATAAAATTATAAAATTGCAAGAAAACACTGAAAGTTTGCTAGGAAATAAGTTGCAATACAATAACAAAAAAAAATCATAAGTCATGATTTATGAAAAATTTCCAAATCTATCAATGAAAGTAGCAGATTCACAATAAAAGTTGTAAAACTAAGTGGAAAAAGTCACATATTTACAAGAGTTATTTACAAGTTATGAGGACAACGTTATAAATTTATGAGAAAGTGCAAATTGCCATAAAAAAGTTGATAATGAAAAAAATGTAGATTTACAGGAAACAAGTGTCAAATTTATGACAAAAAGTAAATTGTAAAAAAAAAAAATGGCAAGTAGTGGAAAATTTGGACACGTAAAAAGTTTGGTGGTGGTGGTGGGGAGGGAGGCAATAGTCTAAGTAAACAAGTATGGCAGGATCCACACCTGGATCCCATTTTCCAACTGTGTGTTTTTCTACCGGAGTGGTGGCCTAGTTGTAGACCATCTGTCACACAGCTGGGAGGTCATGGGTTCAAGCCCTGGCCGGGTCATACCAAAGACCATATAAAAATGGTACTTCTCGCCTTCTAGCTTGGTGCTCAGCATAATAGGATGGGGGAAGGAAAAGTTGTTTGTTGCGGTGCCTTGCATGGCAGCAACCCCTCTGATTCTAGGTGTGATTAACATTGTAGATACGAGAAACGTAATTTCGTTCTTCTGTACATGACTGGCTGTATGGATTGAATGATAATAAAGATGGCTGCTTCTTCTTTTTCTTCTTCTTTTCCTGCTGTGTGTCTGAGTTTTTTTTATTCACTGAAATAACCTTCTATCTTCCTTTGCTTACTTTCATGCTCATCTACAGTAACCAACAGGTAATAAACACATTGTAGCTTCAGTCTGCTGTCATAAACTTGATGGGGAAAAAAGTAGTTAAAAGCTAACTAGAATTTTGTGCTTGTCTAAGCAGTATTTTCCCCTCTATTAGAATAGTTGTGTTGTCTGTGGCGATTGTTGAAGAACCCAGCAGAAAGTTGTCATTTTGTCTTATGTGTTCTCCATTCAGATAGTCTGGTGCGCTCTTCTTGTAGCATACAGGACTTATGTATAAACAGTTGTGACCCAATAGTTTTGCTTTAGTTGCAGATTTACAATATCCCAACTTTATGAGAAAACAGTTACAAATTTACAAGAAAAACAAATTTAAAACACAAGTTTAAGTGGAAAATTCTCTTAATGTTGAGAGTTCATTGTTATTGGCTGTTTTATCTTTATTTTGTAGTTTCATGATTATTTTTTTTTTAAATGAAATGACTCTTTGTGTTGCAGAGGATGTGGACCTCTGGTATAGAAAGTTTGAGTTTGATGTTTAACTTTGGATTTAATTGCTCTAGTTGTAACTCTCCATAATTGTTTTGTGGTTGTAAGGTGAAATGCAGCCACTTCCATCTTCTTCTTCTTCCGCTTAATCCTTTTCGGGTCACGGGGGAGCTGGAGCCTATCCCATCATCTTTGGGCGAGAGGCAGGGTACACCCTGGACAGATCGCCAGTCCATCGCAGGGCCAACACAGAGAGACAGACAACCATTCTCTCTCACAGTCATACCTAAGGACAATTTAGAATCCCCAGTTTGATGCCAGTTAACCTAACCTGCATGTTTTTGGCATGTGGGAGGAAACCAGAGAAATCCCGGAGTAAACCCACGCAGACACGGGGAGAACATGCAAACTCCACACAGATCACTGTTGGTCGGGGGCTGGGATAGAACCCAGGATCTCCCGGCCAAGGGTGAGTTGCTATGCTGCCGCAGTGCTAACCACTCCGCCACCGCACTGCGGCCACTTCATTTTATTTTATTAATTTCTGAGAAGGTTTGTGGGATGGACTTCCTGCCAGAACAGCTGAGTCAGCAACAGTGTTGTTTAACCAGCATTTCGATATCCTACACTTGTCAAAGAGGTGGATTATCTTGGCAAAGGAGAACACAAATTTCAAAGACCACATGCATAACTTTTTTCTTTTACCAGAAGAGGTTTGGTCCGAAGAAGCACAAAAGAAAACTTTTATTAATGTCTTGCTGTCAGTGTTGCAATCCGAGGTTGACATTACTTCTAAGAGACTTGGGAAGCAGGAATGCACCTACTACAGTATCATTGAAATGCTAGGGGCATCAGACCCCAAAAGGTTGTCTCTACTACATTCAGAACTGTGTTAAGAAAATGAATGTGTTACTTAGGCCTGTGACAATAATTAATATATCAACTTATCATGTAAGAATTATTTATTGAGTATATTTTTATACCATTTTTACACTGGAATGAGCTGCCTTTGTGTTCTTCCTCCTCATTTTTATTTGGCTTCTGGGTGTTCAAATCAGTTTGGTGGAACGTCACTCCCATGTATTATGTGGGCATATGAACAGCAAATATTTTTTCCACATTTCTATTCCAATGTTAAATACTGATTATAAATAAAAGTTCAGTGCTCAATGCTCTTTGAAAGACTGTGCATGGATTATTGCTATGTCATTATATCAGTGGCATACAATGGTCTTCATCACATCAACAATAATAACGTTTATAGTGATAATTTCTGGGCTAATTTATCGTCCCACAAAATCTGTTATTGTTACAGGCTTACTAAATATTTTATTGTTATTGTCCTGATGTAAATGCAGTTCTAGCCTTGATAGTTATGGGCTATATATGTATTTTGTATCTTGAATGTTGTCAGATTTTTGTAGTTTTCTTTCTGTAGGAGAACTGAAAAATAACAATTTAGCATAGTATTAAATTTATTCTTCAATGTCTCTAATTAATTTTGCATTTACAGTAAATGCCATGTTGTTTCTTTATTCAGAGCTCTGCGAGAAGGACTTTGATGGACAGTCAGCCATATACTGGGAAGTAAAATACCCATTCCTTATGTCAAACAGGGATGTATCCTTTTGGTTCTGGTGAAGAAATTTAATTTCAAGTCATATTCCAATGTGAACTCGTGACTGCATGGTCACTGGTTCAGTCGCTGGACCAGCAAGATGGGATGTGGGTGGGACAGATGACAAAACAAAGATGTTTGCTCTACCCTCATTAACCAAACTTTGGTGCCCTTGAGCAAGCCCTTAACCCCAACTGCTCCAGTGGAGCTGCTCAGTGAACACAGGTCTGTGGTTGTACTGAGCTGCTTCCAGGTCTGAATGTGTAATTAGTGGCATAAGATGGTCTTAATGACTTCAACATTAATTTGATTTATCGTGATCATTTCTAGGATAATTTATCGTCCAACAAAATTTGTGTAGTTACAGCCCTGTTCTTTAACTTCAGGTGTGAGTCACAGTTCCATAACGCTTCAAACCTCAGTATGTGTATGTGAGGGAGCGGAGAGACCTGGATGTGGACGGCAGGAAGATCTGGGTGATCCTTGCTAGAAGCGCTCCAGAAATGCAGTTCCCCGAGAAGAGCTCCATAATTCGAGTCAACGACTACAAGCAAAGCGTGGCTTTGGAAAGCGACGGAGAAGATGGAACTAAAGGTAAGCGTATGAGGGAACATATGATGACAACTTCACTCTGAGATGAATAACAAATCTAGTTCACCATAGATGTGATAAGATAAGCCTTTATTAGTCCCACAATGGGGAAATTCCAGGATTGCAACAGCACAGGGATAGCAACACTCAGAGCAATAATTCAGAAGATAAGATAATAAATAAGAGCTGTGAATATACATATGTACACAGAAATATACACAGTGCGGAGCATTGTAGCTAGATGGAATAAATAGCATAATGGTCTATTCAGTTACCCACCTAGTATGAATATGTACCCATACAGTATATTACATATTTGAATCAGCCTAGTTGTCATCCTTTGTAGCGATTGATATTGTCCTAGTTGTATAATGGAGGGGACCATTATTGTGCAAGTTTGTTACATTTTGTGCATTCAGTACGGCCTCTACAAGCAGCCCTGTTTAGGTTATAAAGTCTGACAGCCGTGGGTAGGAAGGACCTGCGAAACCTCTCGGTCGTGCACCTAGGATGGTACAGCCTACTGCTAAATGAGCTCCTCAGTGCGTTCAGCGTGTCCTGCATAGGGTGGGACTCAGACTCCAGCAGAGATGACAGCTTAGCCACCATCTCCTCTCTCCTATCTCCTCCACTGGGTCAAGGCGCTGCCCCAGGACAGAACTAGCTTTTTTGATTAGCCTATACAGTCTCTTCCTGTCGGCAGCCGTGATGTCGTTGCCCCAGCACACCACTCCAAATGTGATGGCTGATGCCACCACCGAATCGTAGAAGGTCTTCAGGAGCGCCCCTTGTACACCAAAAGACCTGAGCCTCCTCAGGAGGAACAGCCAGCATTGTCCCTTCTTGTAGAGCGCGTTGGTATTGTGTGACCAGTCCAGTTTATTGTTCAAATGAACACCCAGGTACTTGTAGGATGTCACCATCTCAATGTCTGTTCCCTGGATGTTTACTGGTACTGTGAGGGGTTATCCTCGCCTGCGGCAGTCCACTGCCAGTTCCTTAGTTTTCCTCGTTTTGATCTGAGGCAGTTCCGATGGCACCAGTCCATGAAGTCCTGGATAAGTCCTCTGTACTCTGCATCATCTCCATCAGAGATGAGGCCGACAATCGCAGAGTCGTCAGAGGACTTCTGAAGATGGCAGTGAGGGGTGTTGTGTGAAAAGTCCGCAGTATAAAGGGTGAACAGGAAGGGAGCCAGAACTGTTTCCTGGGGGGGCCCCATATTGCAGATGATAGTGTCGGACACACAATCCTGGGTTCTCACAAACTGTGGCCAGTTTGTGAGGTAATCCAGGATCCACAATGACAGATGCTGGTCCACCCCTGCGCACAGTAGCTTGTCCTTCAGGATCACCAGTTGGATGGTGTTGAAAGCACTGGAGAAATCAAAGAACATGATCCTCACTGTGCTCCCAGGCTTCTCCAGGTGGGACAGGGAACGGTGTTGGAGGAAGATCACTGCATCCTCCACTCCAATGCCATGCTGGTAGGCGAACTGGAGTGGATCCATCGCTGGTCCCACCAGGGGGCGGAGTTGGGCAAGGAGCAGCCTCTCCAGGGTCTTCATCAGGTGTGATGTGAGGGCCACTGGTCTGTAGCAGTTCAGGTCCTTGGGGTGGGGGGGGGGTATTTGGTACAGGCACCACACAGGATGTTTTCCACAGCTGTGGTACCCTCCCCAGCTTCAGACTCAGGTTGAAGATGTGCTCCACAATCCCACACAGCTGGTCTACGCAGGACTTGAAGTGCTTCGAGCTGATTCAGTCCGGACCCGGGGCCTTCCTCGCCTTGATCTTCCTCAGCTCCGCCCTCCCCTGGGCTGTGTGCTGGGAGTGGGGGTGTTGGTGGAGGGGGGGGTCGACAGCAGGACTAGATGACGGTAGAGACAGCAGTGGTTGGTGTGCAGGTGGAGGGGAGGGTGGTTGGTCAAGCCTGTTAATAACAGGTTCAGGTTGTTCACTCACTGTCTGCCCCTCGTGGCCTTGGAAGAGGTGTTCTGGAGCCCAGAGATGGTTTTGAGGCTTCTCCAGACCCTGCTGATGTCACTGTGTTGCAGCTTGTCCTCCATCTTCTTCTTGTAGCTGTCCTTACCCTCCCTGATCTTCCTACTCAGCTCCCTCTGTACGGACTTCAGCTCCTCTCTGTTTCCCGACCTGAAGATCCTTTTCTTTTCTTTCAGTAGGGACTTTGTCTCAGGGTTGATCCAAGGTTTGTTGTTTGAGCAACACCGTGTGGTCTTGGTGGGTACGGTGTTGTCCACACAGAAGTTGATGTAGTCTGTGATGGTGTGTGTGAGGCTGTCGATGTCCTCACCATGTGGATCACAGAGTTGCTCCCATGCAGTGATTTCAAAGCAGTCCTTTAGTGCGTCCATTGCCTCCTTGGACCATACCTTCACTGTGCGCGTAACCGGAGGTTGTCTGTGCACTAGGGATTTGTACACAGGCAGGAGATGAACCAAGTTGTGATTCGATCTCCCGAGCGGGGGAAGTGGCGCTGAGGTGTACGCTTCCTTAACATTTGCATAAAATAAGTCCAGTGTTTTATTGTCTCTGGTGTGGCAGGTGACATACTGGGTGAACGTGGGCAGAATGGAGGACAGTGAAGTGTGATTAAAATCACCCGAGATGAGGAGGAGAGCATCTGGATGTTCTGTCAGCAGACTGCTGGTGACTGAGTGGATGGCATCACGCGCTGCCCCAGCATTCGCAGACGGATTTGCATAAATAACAATGCAGATTACGTGTGAGTATTCCCTCGGGAGGTAAACAGGCTGCATGCTAACAGCTAGCAACTCAGTGGCTTTGCTGCAGTGTTGCTCTTTAACCGTGATGTGCTCAGCGTTACACCATCTGTTGTTCACATACATTATCACCCCTCCACCCCTTGTCTTCCCACTGTCTGGTATCTGGTCTGCCCGTATTGCGTGGAAACCCTCCAGTTCGATGTTAGCATCTGTTACTAGTTCTGTTAGCCACGTCTCAGTAAACAACATCATGCTAATCTCTCTAAAGACGCTCTCATAACGGGACATTGCCACTAGCTCATCTGTCTTATTAAGTAGCGATCGTACATTCCCCATGATGATGGCTGGAAGGGCTGGTCTGTACCTTATGTTACTCGCTCATCACCTTACTCCAGCCCGAGATCCGCGATGTTTCCACCTGATTTCTCTTGGCATGTTGAGATCTTGCATTAGCACCGTGGGGCGGTTAAGTGCTAACAGCTGATTCCTGCTGTACCATCTCCTGCTGTAAACAATGGCTTCGTCCACTGGCTCGGGAGGCATTTGGGATATGAGCCAAATATCAGTTGATATCAGCACCAGTGCGGCGATCTGTGTGTCCGTGATGGATAAGGTGTCGCGGGATCAGAAAGTTTGACCAGAAAAAGACAGGATAGTAAATAAAAACAAGAAGAAATTGAGCCGCTGTTGCAAAGAGGCAGCCTACTCGTGTGGTGCCAGATAGTGGACTGATGTATACACACTGTAACAGAGTTTAACATAAAAGAAATGAGACCTTATGTGACTCACTCAGGAGGACAACAAACACATCGCAGCCTATATTTAAGCAATGTATGGTATTAATGTGTGTGGTAGCGAAGTGATTTGGTTGTAGTCTCAACAGGAAGAGGAGGGCCAAAGTCATCACCACAGTGCTGTATTTGTGATCCTGCACAACTTTGCTTTGCCTTTATACAAAAGTTTTGCAAATGCAGTTTATGAGTTGATAGTAATAAGGGACAAAAGATTATGTTTTTTTTGTTGACTTATAATGATATATTGTTCCCAGCACAATATAGAATATAATGTCATCATTGTCATTATACACTTATCTTCAACAAAATTTGCTATTGTTCACCAGTCATTGTGCATAGACATATTTTTCAGTGTTTCCTCTGGCTTAAAGACCTTGGCACAGTGGCAGCATATTTTTCTGGGGTGTGGGGGGACGGGGGGGGGGGACGGGGCAGAAAACACATGACACTATTGTAACCGAAATATGTTAATTTTATACTATTTATTTCTTTTTTTTTTAAATTTTGCACAGTAACTTTGCATATGGAACTTGCCATTTGAAGTATTGTACAACCGAGGCTTGAATGTTGGAATATTGGGCCAGTTGGGGTCCCACCCAGACGTCCTGTGTTTGGACTTTTTACTGGTGTCATCCTTCTCTCCTTCCTCTGCTCTCACCTCTCCTGGACCATCTGCCTGAATGTTTTCCTCTCCTTGGCTCCTCTCTTCTGTCTCATCTTTCCCTCTCTGAGCCCTGTGTAATTCAGGTTCTCTCTCTGTCTATGGTGGTATACAAACAGGTTAGACAATATCAAGTGTCATGTTTTGTCCTGCAGGATTTTTTTTGTCATGGTTTTACATAAATGACAAAAATATGTTTATTTTTTATTTTTATTCTAGTGTTTCTTTTTTTTCATTGAGAGAGTAGGGAAGGGGAAAAAAACACTCAGTAGTAATTTAATAGTAACAGTAGTAAGTTAATTTTTGTCTATTTTTTTAAATAAAATTACTGTTTTTTTTAAGAAATTTTAAACAGACTGTGTTTTTTTTTACTTTTTCCTTATAACAATTTACATTTTTCACCATAATTTTGCAGAGCCAGAACAGAATAATAACTTAACTCTGATTTCAAAGAAAAAAATATTAATAGAATTGTATTTAATGAAATAAATTAAAAGACCAACGATACAGTTATTTCTGTTATAATATTTCTATATATTTATAGTTTTTTAGAAATCTCCTCACCATCCAGACAGCATGAAAAACCTCCCTTATTTTGAAATCCAAATGTTGGCACGTTTAGTTTGTCTGAAGGCTGTTGGTGGATTAAAGTCACTGACCGTGAATTTTGGTCATCTTAACTTGCCAGGTACATAATAATGAACATAAATTAGATATTTAATATTAACTAAGGTAAAGGTAAAAACATCTTTTTATTCTTGTTTGAAATAAGAAAAAAAACTAATGATTAAAAAGAAGACAAAATTAATCTACTCGAGCTCCTAACCACACCTGTTAGCTAAACGACTTGTCATTATTTCTCCTGTTACCAACAGGTTAAAACCATGATAAATGTCTTCACTGCTCACATACCTCTTCTGCTTTTTTTTCCACGTTTAAAGTACTTTAATAATCTCATGTTCCTCTCGGACAATGACACTAGCGAGACACTCTGCCCGCCGACTTGAGCGGTCACGTGGGCAGGGCGCTTCTGAACACCGCGTGGATGACAGTCATGTTCGTGTGCGCGCTTGCAGACCATTCCTCCATATTTTTTTCTTAAATTTATATTTCCTCATAGAGTGGCAGCATAATTTCAAGCATGGCAGGCTGCCACCCGGAAATGTTACCAGAGGAAACCCTGTTTTTGTAGGGTCCATCTGTCCAGTCATTTTAATTGAGTAGGCTGCTAGCTAGTTAGCTCACAGCCAGTGGTGTCACTGCTTTTGTTTACATTTTGTTTGTCACCTTCTTATAGCCATGTTCAGAGGAAGTACAGAGTTGAAAGCATCGTGGTAGCCAATTATCAAAGTGAACTATGACAGTCAGTAGGATTGGCATGAACCTAGAACATGGGAAGAAGTGAAACTAGGAAAAGTAGTTAATTAGCTGCAATTCAGCTTTCAAAAGATGTCCTTTCAAAAGTCTGTGATTCCCTTCAATAGATAAAAAAATAAGATAATGTGCAAATTATACTTGTAGTAGCCTTATATGTGACCCGTGCTGGCAAAATGAGTCGGATTGTGATTGGGCTGCACGGTGGCGCAGTGGTTAGCACTGCGGCAGCACAGTTTACCCTTGGCCGGGGGATCGTGGGATCGTGGGTTCGATCCCAGCCCCCGACCAACAGTGATCTGTGTGGAGTTTGCATGTTCTCCCTGTGTATGCGTGGGTTTACCCCGGGATTTCTCCGGTTTCCTCCCACATGCCAAAAACATGCAGGTTAGGTTAATTGGAGACTCTAAAGTGGCCCTTGGTGTGAATGTGTGTGTGAATGGTTAAAGGGATGGCACCGTATTGTGGCTGCTTCATCCATCCAGGTGGTGGATGACCCTTAATTTCTGTAAAGCGTCTTTGAGTGTCTATGATAAAGCGCTATATAAATCTAATGCATTGATTGATTGATTGATTGTGCACCGCGTCATTATGAGCTACAGGCACGAGAAGTCATAAGTCATGACTCTTTCTTCGTATGCTAGTGGAAAGCCCCGGGAAAACCCCCATGAGTGCCTGGTATCATTGTAAAGCTTAGAAATCGTATTTTCTAAAAATACATATGTTTTGGTGGAAGACATAACTTTCCGACCGATTTAACGCGAGTTTTAAACCTATCCAAAATATAAACAAATCGGCTTTTTCTGGGTCCGTTTTTGCGCACTTCCTACAAATTAAATATCATTTTGAAGGTCTTTCAATACAGAATATGGAAAAAAGTTACCTCAGTTTTGATCATTTCCTTAAAGTGATGCATTTTGCCAGCACGGGTCACATATGCAGATAGGCTGTATAAATTCAGTCCATCTGGGTAAATGTAGCAAAATAGTCCTCCGCATTAAACTCCCAGTACTGTAACCTGTAGCAACTAGGCAGTAGTGAGCCGTGTATTTTACACCTGGGCCTTCAGTGATGGAGATCTAATATAATTGGTTTGGTTGGTGCTTACTTAAAGCCCAAATTATGCCTCACACATTGCGACAGTGTCACTGTGGACACAATGCAGTAGCAGTGTTGTCGCCGACATGCAGCTGTCCAGAAATGGAAATGATAAACTTGCCTATATCTTCAAAATTAAACAATCACAGTGAGAAATAAATGCTGTAGTTGCTGACTGTTTACTTTTTGCTAGCAACCACTATTTTAAAAGTTCAGCATGAGGAAGTGATCACCTCTATGTGCCGGTGTCCTACATAGACAATGGATTGGAGGCGGAGCACGTACACACATGGACATATAACATCAGTCTACCCAGATGTAGTGCAGAACATTTAAACCAGTGGTTTTAATGTCAAATAACATTCATTAACTGCACCTACTATTTCTAGCATGAAAGTTAGAAACACTTCTTGCTGGTTTGTTTTAAAGTTATTACTAGTTAGAGTTTATCCATGATCTGCCATCTTGTCCCAGAGCTGAAGTCCTGGTGAAAGACCACCCATGGCTGGTTGCGTCGACCAGTCGGGTGCAGCCTCGGCAGCAGAACCATTTTGAATAGATCGGGATTAGTGAATGTATGCCTTCTATGCCCCTGATCTGATTGGTTAAAGTAGGGGTGTCCAATCATGCGCCATGGAGGGCCAAGACCCTACAGGTTTATCTCCAACCAGTGTTTTCAACAGCAGATTTCACTGAACTTCTTCTCACTGATTGCTTATCAGTGAAAACACCTGCTGAAAAGACTAGGTAGAAGAGAAAATGTGCAGGGTCTTGGCCCCCCATGGCACATGATTGGACACCCCTGGGTTCAAAGAACTGTCTTCATTACAGTCTATTGTAGTGAAGACTGAATGTATGATCTCTGTACATTCCATTCCTGAAGGCCCAAGGCAGATTTCTTTGACCCTGACAAGATATGTGGGGGGGCTGAAAAGTTCATAGGTTGACCATGATGCAGTGGTCAAATTTGACCAAATGTGGTTTATTGTACCCATTCTCTTGACAGTTCTGTCACTCTCAGCTCTCCTCTGCTCTCTTGTTCCTCGGCCACTGAAGCACAAATACAAATACAAATACAAATATGCTCGTGGCTCAGCACCCACGAGCATAACTCCTTCTTAGTCAACCTATGAACTTTTCAGCCACCCCTCGTATGATGGCTGAAATATGATTGGACAAAAACGCTAACAAAAAAAAAATTAAAGTTAAATGGCTAGCAATTCATTGTAGTTAGCATGAAAACTAAGGATATTATCTAAAAATAGCTGTGAAAAACACTGCTGACCATAGCTAGCCAGTTTAACCTCATTTGTTCACTGGCAAAACACTTAAAGAATGTAGCTGGGTCTGAAATTGTTTATTACTACCTACTAGCAGTGGTGGGCCATTAGGGCCAGCAAAGCATTCTCTGCTGTGACATACATTTACACCCTATATTCTTATGTTTTGTTCCATGAGGATGTATTAAATTATTCCCAAAAGTTTATTCTCTTCATTTTCTAGTTTTTCTCGTGGTTGCACTGCTACCACTAGTGTAGTGCATGTTATAGTTAGTTACTTCATTCAAAATTCTGGGTCTGATCTGGTATCAGTAGTGGCTCGTGGGTGATCCCACTGAGGAGGCAAATTACTCATGAACAGACACACACCTATACTTAAAAGGACCCCAAGTCTTTAGCTCCACAGATATTAAATGCAGCTCTTGCAAAGCCCGAAGAAAACATCACTATGCTCACCAACACGTTATTCAAGACAACACTACACCAGCCTCACTCAGCATGAAAAAATCTGACCAAGAAAACTTGATGACACATGCTAACCTTAGCGCCAACAACTAACGGGATCAAATAGGACACAGAAAAGCCAAAATAATTAAATCAAATTAAAAGGAATGCATTGTAAGTATTTATAAAAGTGTCACATTTGTAAAAGTGTCCCGTTTGTTGACTTGACCTTGTTTGTTGACTTCACTTGCTCCTGTAACATATGATTTAATGTGTTATTTAAAAGTTGTGTGTCTTGTTATTTACTATAAGAATGGTCATTTGTTGTTAATACTAATGTGTTGTTAATACTAATAATAATGGATTAGATTTTTATGGCAAGTGACATCTCAAAGTGCTTACAGTGAGTCCATTATTCATTCACTCCAGCCAGACATTGATAGTGCTAAGCTACCTCTGTAGCCACAGCTGCCCTGGGGCAGACTGACGGAAATGTGGCTGTCAATCTGTGCCAACGGCCTCTCCGACCATTACCAAACAGTTATACACATTCATTCCCAGTGTCATGGACACTGAAGGCAAGGTGGGTAAAGTGTCTTGCCCAGAGACACAACGGCAGGATGGCAAGAGAGAGCGAGATTCGAACTGCCAACCTTCTGGTTATTGGATGACCCGCTCTATCTCCTGAGCCACTGCCACCCTTCATACATTAACATATAAAATATTATATCAAATATTAACAGAAAAATTATTTAATTTATTTTTGGGAGCGTTTGGTGGGTGTTTGGTGAATAAAGATGATTAAATAAAGATGATGAAATAAAGATGATTTCATTCATTATTGGTCCCATTAATTGGTCCCACTGGTCCCACCTGATACCTTGTATCACACCCTGTGCCTTATAACCCTTCTCTGTACAGTCAATACTATCCATTGACTCATAAGAATCATCATCTATTTAACCTAGTAGTACCCCATGTTGTATATAAAGTTATCTAAGCATTTTTACTTTACTTCCCTAGATAACTCCTTTTCTATTATGCTGTGTGTGTTTCTGTTGGTTGGGTTGTCTGTATCATGCTGCTGTTACACTGGAGTTTCCCAGTTTAAGATCAATACAGTATGTCTAGCTATCTAGCTATTGTAGCAATATTTAATAGAATATAGTGTAATAAGGTACAGGAATTGTTTATTTTATTTAGAAGTGGGTGTACGTGGGGACTGAGGGTTAAATAGTCACCACAACGCTCACTAAATAAGAGAGAAAAGCACTCGTAAATAAGGGGCACCAGTTCCAAAAGAACAAATTATTAATTAATTAATTTCTGTACCTTCAATCACTTAATGAATCAGTCTCAAACTTTAGTGAGCTCTTTACTGCCTTGACCCAGGAAAGCGTATATGCAAAGGAAAACACTTCAACTTCTCTCATTTACAAATTTATTAGTGAAACTAATTCAGGTTACATGACATTGCATTCAGATGATTGGTAATCTGGTTCAAATGATCAACACGTGTTAGATATCACATCAACTATTAATGGATTCCTGAGCATAAAATGTATAGTTAAACCTTTGTGGAACCAAGAGGAAACCAGATCTTATATTTCAACTGTAATGCAATGGAAGGCTGAGATAACTATCACAATCAGAATGCAATTTTATGGGGAAAAATTACATAAGCTGATTATCTGAAAAAGGAAACTTCTGAATTAATTTACAAAAATGAACAGAGGTTACTGAAAAGATAATAGGAATTTTTACTCCAGTTTATAGCTTGTCCTACCGCTGGTGGATTAATTATACCATGAAATATTGGTTATATTCAGTTATAATTTTGGACATCACATTTATCCCAGCAGATAGGAAATGAAAGGGTGGCTTACTCGTACAGCTGAGTCAGGAGATTTCCAGCGGTGATCGTGAAATGCCAGTCAGTGGCGAATAGGCAAGGCGGTTGCCAGCCGTTCTTCCGATGGTTACAGCTGTGAAGTGCAAGACTCTGCTGGGGGCGTCAACGGGGCGTGCGACAAGGAGCCGGCGACAGAGTGAGGCTGGCCCCGGAGTAGGCATGACGTCTTGGCGGCAACCAGTCCGAAATTTAGGATGTCCACAGCACACAGGACAGCTAAAAGCTGGAGGAAAAGTGTATTTAGTCAGCTTCACCCACCAACTCCTGGTTTCTTAACATTGTGATACGTGGGTGAGGCAGGGACAGATTAAAGGTCCAAAAATCACTATCAGTTCACTTTAAAGGCAGGGAAATTAAAAGTCCACTTTAACGGCAGGAAAAGTCAAAAAGTCCAAGAAAAAACATTCAATAGGATAAGCACAGCTTCTGAGGCGAAGAATAAAAGGCTTTTTGGAAGTCTGACTTCCATAGAGAAGTGAGCTCACTTAAAAAGGATGGTTTCTCCTCAGTTGCCAGAAAAACAAGCAAAAGCTTACAAAAGACGATTTAAGAAAACTAGTACAGGATTTGACAAGATTCAGACACACACAAAAGACTTCTTAAAACTCGAACAGACATACAGAACTTACAGCACATACAGAACTGACTAGACTGAGTTGTCAGGGTGGCTCAGTTTGCATTTAACTGAAGCACTCTGCTGAGTCATAAACATATGACTTGCAGCAAGATGGACCAATTATCGGCTACCAGGGCAGCCTGTGGTTGGCTGACTCACAAGTTTCAGAAAAGGATCATACATTTTCTATGAAATTCATTTTATATACTTAACATGAAATCTAAGCTAAATTAAGTGACTCAAGGCTAATATTCAGTGACTATGCATTTATACTGTTACTAATAAGTTTAACATTCATTTAAATAACATTCATGAAAAAAACAAACATTCCTAAGACATGCAATCACATTTAAATCAAGAATTAAGGAATTATTGCAAACCATTATTGTCCATCGCAAGGGCGATTATCTTCAGTGTCCAGAGTTATCCTGAGGAATGAGAGCTTGACAAAATTAATGTTCAGTCATAAGTAACAGTCCCAGATTGTGAAAGTAATGAAACATATCCTGTAGATGTCCACCAGGAGGTACTGTTGAGCTGTAGATAATTTTTATGTGACCTGAACATGCCCCCAGGACCTGGCATGCAAAAAGGGAGACAGTTGCTGAGTTTTATGGATGTTCTGGAAAGACTCCAAGAGTTTATCAGCATAACCTGATGGGTTAAGGAGTAAAATTTGGGAGTTTATGACTTTTTAGGAAGGCCAGTTCCTGGTACGAACGGATGCTATCAGCATGAACTGTCTGATTGGAGGGGACTCCAGAAGTTTTATAGTGCACTTAATCCTTTAAAAGCAGTTCTTATCAGGTTTCTCTACAAAGGGAAGTTATTTCCACTGGGGTTCTGATGATGAAGAAAAACAGCAATTCTTGACCAGACCTTGAGTGAGAGTTTCTTTAAGATGAAGAGTGATTTCCTGAATTGGCCTGAGCAGAGCTGATGCTACACTATCTAGCTATCTATAGATGCTGTTTGTTAGTTTAAGGGAGCACCAATGAAAAATATTTTCCACAATCATTTAGAGTTGAAAATAAAACAGCATACAGACATAGACACATAGAGGAGAGAAACAAATTTTAACTCACTGGTTATCGTGTCTTTACATGGATCTGGATAAATCGTCCTGTCATCAAATCCAGTTTTAATTCAATGGTTGCAAAATGCAGGGTAGCATTGCTAAGCCGGTAGCTCCACTCGTCCAGGTATCCTCCTGAGCGCCGTCCAACTGCATCCTGACTTCTTTATAATGTCCAGTTTAGGTGAAGGCCTTGGACTGTTTTTATCCAAAGCTGGTGTTCAAATTGTAGTTTCCTAAACTTGTTAGCAAATACTGCTGATCAGATCCCATCCATGCATACCGGTAGTATTCAGCGTTGAAATGCGTCGATATGGGGATGTTGTCAAAAGACGGACTGTAATTGGTTAGAGGTTCGCCTCCTTCCGTTTTTTTCCTTCAGTGCAAGGAGATAGTGAATTTTCCATAGCAACAAATATAAACTGAGTTCTGATTGGCTAAATGATTTCAGAAAGGATTCTTGCCTCCTTGGTACAAAAACTAGCTAATTTCTGATTGGCTGATTAATGTTCCCACAGTGGCAAGCCCATTTTTATCTCCTGCGGACTTCTGACAGCATTCTGATTACATGTTACACAATATACGTATAATTTCAAATACATTTATTATCACAATGTTTAAATCATTTCTTCTCCTTCTCAAATTTCTGAGGAAGCTCCACCTCCTTTGTCTCCTTCCATGAGCTGCCACTGTCTGGCATATAAATTAGCTTGAGATTTTTTTTGTTGAGTTTCAGCTGTTCTAAACTAACCATTGTGGCATTCACATTCTGTCACTAAGTTACAGCTAGTTGGCTAGTATTGAGTGTTAAGGCCATATTCACTTCATTCATTGGTTTTTGATCTCTGCATTCTGAAGCTTAATATTAACATTTTTGCAACTGCATTTTGTTTGTTTGTTTGTTTTGGATTTATGTTTTGGATTTATGAGATGACCTCAGTATCAATCAGTATATTCAGTATTGTTGGAGAGTCATCCATTATTTAGCAGAAGCAATACACAAATAAAATTTAAGTTAAAATCTGCAAGCATAAAAATGCAAAAATATGAAGTCATTTACAATAATAAAGGCCCCAAATTTACATAAACAAGTCTAATGTTTACAAAAAATAGGGTTATAAATTCATGAGAGGAAAAACGAATAGGGAAAAACACATTACCAAGAAAAAAAAAAGTCATAAATGTACAAGAATAGTTACATATTTACAGGAAAAAAGTTGCAAATTTTCAAAGAAAAATGCTGCATGTTTATAAGAAAACAAATGCAAATTTACAAAAATAAATCCTCGCTTATTAATGCTGGTTAGTTTATTGTTACATGAATGCTTTTGTTGCCATATTTGGGATCATTTTTAAAAACCTTTTTCAACACAAACTTTTTTCTAATGAATTAGCAAGTTTTTCCATTATGATATTTCAAATTTTTTCTTCAGCATTTGCAAATATATTCACCAATTTGTGACATTTTCCTCTTAGAACATGTCTTAACACCTTGAAAGTGTGTTTTCCAGGTAGACCTGCAGTAGAAAAACGATTGGGAGCATAAGAGGTTGTCCGCTCTTCCTGTCATTTTCCTCTTTTTTGTCTCTTCTTTTTTTTCCCTTGTTTCTATGGTATTTCTCAGTTTTGACAACATCCGGGTCTAATGATCACATGATCCACAAAACAAACTTGAACTTTCATTAACACATTAAAGGAAAATATAGAAATGACTTCTACACATATGCAGAATGAAAGAATGGTAACCGCTTTATGACTTTTATAAAAAAAATGAAACACTATTTAACAAAATAATCATGTAGTTCAATTGCCGGTGTTACCATGGTAACAAATATACACAAATTTATAGTGTCAGCTACACAACGAGGCTAAGAGTAAAATACATCTGTCTGCTTCTTCAGCAGCAGATGAATTATCAGTGAGTCAGGAAGACGTTGACACATTCAGTTGTTCTGTATTCACTACCCTTGCATTAATAATGTGGATGGGGGCGATAGCAAGTAAACAGTGCCTTATCTGCAGTACGGGGGCCCCCAGGGAACAGTTCTGACTCCCTTCCTGTTCACCCTCTACACTGCTGATTTTTTCACACAATACACCACACTGCCATCTACAGAAGTTCTCTGATGACTCTGCGATCGTTGGCCTCATCTCTGATGGGGATGGTGCAGAGTACAGATTCATTTCAATTTAATTCAGCTTTATTTATATAGCACCATATCACAGCAAAAGTCATCTCATAGCACTAACAAATGCAGGGAAAACCCCACAATTGCAGAAAGACCCAGCAATCGGATGATCCCCTGTGAGCAAGCACTTAGTGATGGTGGAGAGGAAAAACTCCCATTTAACAGGAAGAAGCCTCTAGCAGAACCAGGCTCAGGGAGGGGCAGTCATCTGCTGCGACTACAGAGAACTTATCCAGAACTCTGTGAACTGGTGCCTGTGGAACTGCCTCCAGATCAATGCAAGGGAAACCAAGGAACTGGTGGTAGACTGCAGCAGGTGAGGACAACCCTCCACAGCACTGGTAAACATCCAGGAAACAGACATTGAGATGGTGACATCTTACAAGTACCTGGGTGTTCACCTGAACAATAAATTGGACTGGTCACACAACACCAATGTGCTCTACAAGAAGGGGCAGTGCAGGCTGTACCTCTTGAGGAGACTCAGGTCTTTTGGAGTGCAAGGGGCACTTCTGAAGACCTTCTACGATTTGGTGGTGGCATCAGCTATCACATTTGGAGTGGTCTGCTGGGGCAGCGGCATCACGGCAGTCAACAGGAAGAGACTGAACAGGCTGATCAAAAAAGCCAGCTCTATTCTGGGGCGACACCTCGACCCAGTGGAGGAGATAGGAGAGAGGCGGATGATGGCTAAGCTGTCATCTCTGCTTGAGTCTGAGTCCCACCCCATGCGGGACACACTGAACGCACTGAGGAACTCACTTAGCGGTAGGCTGTACCATCCTATGTGCTTGAGGGAGAGGGTCTGCAGGTTCTTCCTACCTACGGCTGTCAGACTTTATAACCTAACCAGGGCTGCTCGTACAGGTTGTATTAAACGTACTAAATGTAACAACCTTGCACAATAGAGATCATCCCCTCCAATACACAACTAAGACAATAACAACTCTTACTGAAGGTGGCAACAACACTGTTGATTCAAATGTGAACTATACTGTCTGGGTCCATATTTATATTCTACCTGGTAATTTAACTAACCGTAATGCTGTTGATACCATCTAGCTGCATCTAGCTGCAATGCTCCTACACTGTGTATATACAGTGGTGTGAAAAAGTGTTTGCCCCCTTCCTGATTTCTCATTTCTCATCATTCTGATTTCTCCTGATGCTAAGGTTAGCATAGCACTCAATCACCTCCAGCATATTGTCAGCAGGCAGCAAAGAGATCACCCTGCTGCAATCCACATTATTGCAGGGGATTTTAACAAAGCATGCTTAAAGACTACTCCCCAAATTCTACCAACATGTTAAGTGTCCCACAAGGGGGAAAAGGACACTGAATCATGTTTATAGTAACATTTAGCACACCTACAGAGCCACCCCCCTCCCCCACCTTGGACAATCAGACCACCTCTTTCTGTTTCTGATTCCTGCCTATACCCCTCTAAGGAAGAGTCCCCCCCTCCTCCCTACCAAACAAACAATTAAAACCTGGCCTGAAAATGCTCTCCTCCAGCTCAAGACTGCTTTTCCTGCACTGATTGGAGCATCTTTGAGCAGCAGGACCTGGACTCCTACACCGAATCTGTCCTTTTCTACATGAAATGCTGTGTAGAAAATGTGACAGTCACCAAACACATCTGGGTATTTCCAAACCGCAAATCCTGGATGACCAGTGAAGTCCAGGCTGTGATCAGAGCCCACAACTCAGCCTTCAGACAGAGGGACAGCTCTCTGTACAGCACTGCCAGAGCTAACCTGAGGAGAAGCATGAAAAAGCACCTATTGGAGGAAGGTGGAGGGCTTCCTCACAGACAACAACCCCCAACAGATGGTGAGAGGCATCCAGGCCCTCACCAACTACAGGGGCCAGGGCCCTCCAACATCAGACAGCACCTTCACTCTGGCAGAGGAGCTTAACAGCTTCTTTGCCTGGTTTGAGTACCGCTCCCAACACATCCATACCCCCCCCCCCCACACACACACACACAGTTGCACAAGGTAACTGAAAGCAGTGAACCCCCACAGAGCTGCTGGCCCAGACGGCATCCCTGGAGTGGTGGTCAAAGCATGTGCAGACCAGCTGGCAGGGATCCTCACCAAGTTGTTCAACCTCTCCCTGATGCACGCCACCGTCCCCTCCTGCCTCAAGGCCTCCACCATCATCCCAATACCCAAAAAGGCTGCAGCTGATAGCCTGAATGACTACAGACCTAGCACTCACGTCTGTAGTCATGAAATGTTTTGAGTGACTGGTGTCCCAGCACATCAGGGACTGTCTTCCCCTCTCCTTTGATCCACATCAGTTTGCCTACAGGGAGAACTGGTCTACGGAAGACGCTATCACCACTACTCTCCACAGAACGCTGAGCCACCTGGAGAACCCAAGGAGCTATGTGAGGATGCTCTTTGTGGACTACAGCTCAGCTTTTAACACCATCATCTTGGACATCCTGATCAACAAACTGCACCTCCTCCAGATCTCCCCCCCCCCCCCACCTGCTGCTGGATAAAGAACTTTCTCACCAACCACCCACAAACAGTCAGACTTGGCCCCCACCACTCCCCCACACTGTCCCTCAGCACTGGCTCCCCCCAAGGCTGTGTGCTAAGCCCTCTACTGTACTCCCTGTACACCTTTGACTGTATTCCAACTCACCCAACCACCGTCATCGTGAAGTACACAGACGACACCACCTTGGTTGGGCTCATTCAATTCAATTCAATTCAACTTTATTTATATAGCACCATTTCACAACAACAGTCATCACATAGCACTTTCAACTGTAGAGGAAACCCCCACAATTGCAGAAAGACCCCAGCAATCAGGCGATCCCCTGTGAGCAAGTGCTTGGCAACGGTGGAGAGGAAAAGCTCCCTTTTAACAGGAAGAAACCTCCAGCAGAACCAGGCTCAGGGAGGGGCAGTCATCTGCTGCGACTGGCTAGGGGTGAGGGGATAGAGAAGATGAAAAGAACAGACATGTAGAGAGCAAACAGCACGATGGGGACTCAGTCTATGGGAGAGAACAAACGGATGTTAATGACCAGCAAAAAAAAAAAAAAAAGTTAATTGAGAGTGAAGAAAGGAGTGAAGCCCAGTGCAATTATTGGAGGTCCCCCAGCTGTCTAAACCTAATAGCAGCATAACTAAGGGAGGGTTCAGAAACACATGATCCCTCCCTAATTGTAGGCTATATCAAACTGGAAGGTTTTATCCCTGTTCTTAAAAACAGAGATCGAGTCTGACTCCCGAATCCAGATTGACAGCTGGTTCCGCAAGAGAGAAGCTTGATAACTGAAGGCTCTGCCCCCCATCGTACTTTTGGAGATTCTAGGTATTACAAGCATTTTGGGAGTGTGGTGCTCTGTTAGGATAATAAGGTAATATCAGATCTTTTAAATAAAAAGGAGCCTGATTGTTTAGAGCTTTAAAAGTGAGAAGAAGGATTTTAAACTTAATTCTAAACTCTATGGGAAGCCAATGAAGGGAGGCCAGAACCGGAGAGATATGATCTCGCTTTCTAGTACCTGTTAAAACTCTTGCTGCAGCATTTTGGATCAACTGAAGACTTTTTGGAGATGTTTTAGGACAACCTGATAATAAAGAGTTACAATAATCTAATCTAGAGCTAACAAAAGTGTGGATCAGTTTCTCAGCATCACTCTGAGACAAGACGCTCCTAATCTTGGCAATATTATGCAAATGATAGAAGGCAGTCTTAGAAACAAATTTAATATGTGAATTGAAAAACAGATTTTGATAAAAAATAACTCCAAGGTTCTGTTGCGCTATTCTGTCTTAACCTCCAGTTCTTTTGATACGAAGGCTAAAACACCAGTCTGAGTCAAATGACATTTCCATAATTTAATAGCACAGAGATATGGTACAGGTACAACGCTGGAGCATAACTCTCATGACATATCAGAAGAGAATGCTGCTCAAAAAGTGGGTCCTATGGTTTTTATAGAACTCTGCCACTCCCTCACGCAGGAGGGAGGGCTCCCCTCACGTGTGTCAGTATTCTTCCACTATGTGCCAGCTCAGCTGAGGGCAGAGCTGATTCTGTCAGGTTTCAGCGAGTGAGTCCTTGGGTGTAATCTAACGGCAACAGTGTGGCGTGCAAAGCAAGCAGGATGAAGGATGAAAAACATACAGTAGTCACAGAATAACTGACATTCTCAAAGCAAGCAGAATGAAGGATGGAGAAACATAGCTGCAGAATAACCAAAATTCTCAAGAGAGACAAGGGCATCATAGAAATTTACCAACAATTCCCCCTGTTGAGGTGTCCTAATGGGCACCTCACTAACTTAATAGCAACTTATATTCGCGTTTTTGCATCTCTCCCTGTTGAGATGGGCACAAACCCATCTCATAACCCTACTCTAGTCCCTGAGTGTAGTGTTTCTAAGTTTCTATATGTAACTGATGTCCCCTTCCAGCAGTCACGTGGACCTGCCCCCCTTCAGGTCGCCATCTCTCCGCTGGACATCAGGTGTGGTGCAAACATTGTGGGTCAATATGGCTAACAATTCTATATGTGTAAAATATATCAAAATAATCTATCCACCTATATGCATCTACATCCCATGAATTATATCTTACAAAAGAAACCTGTGGGGCGGAGGCACAGTGAAGCAAATGCTAACATCATGTAGGTGTGCATTGTAGACCCTATTGCAGGCCCTAATCTGTTTCCGGTGCGTCTTCAAAGTCCTTGTCCAGGTCCAGTCGTGGCACAACTTCATCACCATCCTCGCAGTCGGAAAGCAGGTGGGCAGCATCCTGGACACCTTGGTATGGAGGAGGATCCTTGCAAGAAAAGGCTGCTGAAATAGTTCTTTCAACAAGTTGTTTAATTATGGGAATACAACAACATCCACAGAAGACAAAGTTCAACAAACTAATAATAATAATAATGGAGGATAGGTCTTGATTAACAAAACAAGTAACATTGTGGACTGGCCCTGGAGCGAAAATGGGTGGAACTACATTTCTTGGGGCTAGCGGATAAATTCTGTCCCATCCTGAACAATGGATATTTGGGTTATCTGAAGACATTATATCTAATATGCAGTCTGGATTGTTTCCTGAAGTTGTGGTAGCATTTATGGAATATTCTAAGGCTGTTGCTATCATTTGCAACTGTGGTCTAGGCTGAGTGCAAACAATACAGTTTGTCTGGTTTAGTTCTACAGCGATCTCTCTGACATACTTCACCCAAACATTGCGTGATTTAAGGCCCCGCTCCAAGGACAGGACCTGCAGGACAGTCATGCTCTGTACATGTATTTGGTGAACTCTGGGATCAGATTTAGGGATGAGAGTTACAGGCCGCTTAGTCTTATTGGGAGGTGCAGTTACACTAGTCTTGGGTTTGGGCTGCACAATAATAGAGAATAATCCTTGTGGATATCCACGCGCATAGGCTCCAAGCACATAAGTACCATTATCTGTCAATGACCACTTGAGAGGTAGTAATTTTACATGGTTTTGTTCCTTATCAGTTTACCTTGTTCCTTATAAACATGATAGTCCCTTTACAATAATCTACAGATATTTTCTTAAATATCTGGAAATTTATTGATGTAACTTTTAACTTTTCCCATTGAGTGTTGTGATTTCATTACCATGCGGTTTCATTTATATTTTTCTCTTCATTATTGATCATCTATTGATAATTTTTATGTATTGTCTATTTTTTCTGAGGATTGCTAATTATTTTTGCTATTTAATTTCTTTGGTACCCCCCTTTTGATGCATGGAGACGCATATTCAGCAAAGTTACAGGGTAGTTGCTTGATGGGTAGTGTCTGTTTACTAGAGGGAAGCGTGTTACCACTTTTATGTGTTACACACAGTTAATTTAGATGAAAATTTGTGAGTAGTACAGCTCCTTCAAAATGAGGTTTCAATAATCATGGTTTCTTTTGTGACGTCTCTTGAACTAATTTACAAATTCCATTTAGGAAAAAGCAATATAGCTGTCTGTGCAGATTTGATATGATTTAGCATTGATAAGTAAGATCAGTTTGTCCAGTTGAACACAGACAGGTTGAATTTGTGTAAGTGAATCCTTGCGAAAGATTGCGTCACACTCCTTCAGTCAATGGAAAGGTGGACATTTTGCCTAATTAGAATTTGGCTTAATTTTGTACAAGGAATGCCTCATTTTATACATTCCTTGGTATGGTAAATTATGGGGTGGGCTGTAGTCCCAAGGCCCAGCTCGGCCACAGCTGGGCATTGGGAAAACACATTCCTTATTACTGTCACATTTCTGAAATGTGATATTGTCATACGGGGTTTAATGTGATGAGTAGCATCAGATGTATCCTGCAATGTGAAGTCATATGAACACTACATTTTTAAAGTCAGAGTTATTTAAATTGATGCTTTATGTCATTTGTTCTACTTAGCTTCAAAAAATGCTTGTCAATTGAGAAGTCCTTCCCCCTATGGCCACCGTCGCCCCCTCCAGTGATCCAAGCCTGGCGTTCACTTTCCTTCCCTATTTCTTTGTCCTCATTGTGTTTGGGTGTGTCTGCATTCTTACTGCTTGGCTTGCTGTCTTCCATCTTTTCACTCTCCTCCTGGAGCACCTGGACTGTCGCAGGTACCCTTTTGAAGGAGACCTGCCTTTTTCTCCTCCTCTCTTGCCTGTTCTTGTTGTTTATACAATCTCCCGACATACGTGACTTTGTCTGCTTTGTTTGGTAGGGGATCCCCAAATGACCAAATATTCTGTCTCTTTGCAACCATTTAACCCATGTTTTAAACTGTTTGCGCTCTTCATTTAATTTTTCACGTTGTGCGGTCGCTCTTAACACTTCCTCCATTTCTTTCATTGCATATCCCAGAGTACCCAGAGGGTAATCAGAGCTGTGTTTGTCATTGTCCATTTTATCGTTGTGCGGTTCCGTTGCCATTTAGTCCAACCAGTTTAAGTGCTATGGTCTAATATCAATATCTTGTAACATAGAATGAGATTATTATTATGATCTTATTTATCTCCACTTCTTCACAACAATAACTTCTCCACAATTTAAAACTTTCTGCGGTAAGACCAACTCTATTTTAGAGATGCGCCCGTTGCAGTTCTCTGGGAGTTAAAACCTTTTGGTCTGAGCTAAATACGCTAGGGGTGCCAACTCTTCTTTTTAGAAATTAAGCAATAATTTCAAGGGGTTAAAACCTCTTGGCAAAGCTATGCACAACTGGATAACACTTCTTTTTCGGTGGCCCTATATCAGCCACCTCGGGGTTTAAACCTTTTACCCAGGCTATGCAATGCTCAACGGGGCAATACTTCTTTTTCGATGGCCATATTTCAGCCACCCCGGGGTTTAAACCTCTTGCCCAAGCTGTCTCCAAACCTACTTTTTAGGAACAGTATTAATGCGTATGACTTATTGACTTATTCCACGGGGTTTAAACCGCTTGGAGAGTCCGTCCTTCTCTTATATCTCTTAAAAATATATATTCCAAAACCTTATAAAACCTTTTAATGTAAAATATCAAAAACCATAACCATATCTCTGGCTGTCTTCACAAGTATAAAACACACGTGCGTGAGAATTTAATCTCTACAGTAAGGTCTGTCCCCGAAGGGATAGGCAGAACTTTATCACAAAAAGGTTTCTGCTTACCTTCTCAGAGTTGTGCGGCCGCCAAACTGTAGAGAAAAGCCCTCACGCCGTCTACAGAACTAAAATTTAGCCTCGTAACCGGGCAGAAACACCAAATTGTTGCGCTATTCTGTCTTAACCTTCAGTTCTTTTGATACAAAGGCTAAAACACCAGGATATGAGTCGAATGACATTTCCATAATTTAATAGCACAGAGATATGGTACAGGTACAGCGCTGGAGCATAACTCTCATGACATATCAGAAGAGAATGCTGCTCAAAAAGTAGGTCCTATGGTTTTTATAGAACTCTGCCACTCCCTCACGCAGGAGGGAGGGCTCCCCTCACGTGTATCAGTATTCTTCCACTATGTGCCAGCTCAGCTGAGGGCAGAGCTGATTCTATCTGGTTTCAGCGAGTGAGTCCTTGGGTGTAATCTAACGGTGGCAGTGTGGCGTGCAAAGCCAGCAGGATGAAGGATGAAAAACATAGTCACAGAATAACTGACATTCTCAAAGCAAGCAGAATGAAGGATGGAGAAACATAGCTGCAGAATAACCAAAATTCTCAAGAGAGACAAGGGCATCATAGAAATTTACCAACAGTTCCTCACAGAGCTATTAAGAGAATGAGTAACTGCATCCAAACTAAAAGTTTGATTTGGAAAGGTATTTCTAAGGTTTTTTGGACCAACAAGAATGACTTCAGTCTTATCTGAATTTAATAGCAGGAAATTACAAGTCATCCAAGCTTTGATTTCCTTAAGACAGGCTTCTAACTTGGCTAATTGATTACTATCATCTGGCTTCATTGACAGGTATAATTGTGTGTCATCTGCATAACAATGAAAATGTATACAGTGCTTTCTAATAATGTTGCCTAATGGAAGCATATATAAACTAAAAAGAGTAGGGCCTAGCACAGATCCCTGTGGAACTCCATGTAAGCTTTGAGTTGAAAGAAAACTCATTATTGACATGAACAAACTGGAACCTATCAGATAAATAATATCTAAACCACTGCAACGACGTTCCATTAAGTCCAACATAGTGTTCTAATCTATCAAGTAGACTATTGTGATCGATAGTATCAAAAGCTGCACTAAGGTCTAAAAGGACAAGTACAGAAACAAGTCCATTATCAGATGTGATCAGGAGGTCATTAGTGACCTTCACTAAGGCTGTTTCAGTACTGTGATGGATTCTGAACCCAGATTGAAACTCTTCAAATAGACCATTTCCCTGCAAGTGGTCAAATAATTGCGTAGCAACAACTCTTTCTAAGATTTTTGAAATGAAAGGGAGATTAGAGATTGGTCTATAGTTAGCTAAAACTCCTGGATCCAGCATTGGCTTTTTGAGTAAGGGTTTAATTACAGCAGTTTTAAAAGCCTGCGGCACATGGCCGAAAGTTAATGAAGAATTGATTATTTGAAGAATAAAGCTACCAATAAATGGGAAGACTTCTTTAAAAAACCTGGTAGGAATAGGGTCTAAAAGACAAGTTGAAGGCTTGGATGAGGAAGTTATTTTGTCTAACTCTAAAAGGTCAATTGGAGTAAACTGATCCAAACAGAGTTGTAGTAGTTACTGTATTTAAGTTAACGGTGGGAAGAATCTGACTGACTTTATCTCTGATAGCTGAAATTTTATTATTGAAAAAGTTCAATAATAGTTCAATAAAAGTTCTCATCACCAACAATGATGAGAAGGCATACAGGGCGGAGGTAGAAAATCTGCTGCTGTGGTGCCAAGCAAAGATAACAAGCAACTCATAAATGGCGACCGCGTGGAAAATATCCCCACCTTCAGGTTCCTGGGCACCCACATCTCCTCTGACCTCTCCTGGACTGTCAACACCAAGGCCCTGGTGAAGAAAGCCCAGCAGTGGCTGCACTTCCGCCGTGTCCTGAGGAAGCACAACCTGGACCAGAAGCTGCTGCTGGCCTTCTATCGCTGCTCAGTGGAGAGCATGCTCACCTACTGTCTGGGAGTGTGGTATAACGGCTCCACGGCCGAGAACAGGAAGGCTGTGCAGAGAGTCATCAACACCGCCCCAAAAATTATCGGCGGCCCTCTGCCCTCCCTGGAAGACATCTCCAGAGCTTCCTGTCTCAGAAGGGCCAAAGCCATCACAGGAGACCTGTCACATCCCGCCCACCACCTGTTCCGCCTTCTTCCCTCTGGACGACGGTTCAGATCGGTCAGGTCCCACACCTCCAGACTGACAAACAGTTTCTTCCCCTGGGCTATCCGAACTGCAAACAGTAAGACACCCCCCACCCACCCCCGAAAGCTTACATGCACAGAACTGAGGACCTCTTAATTATCGCTATAACTCACCTGTCTTTGCATTCCTCACTTTAATGTTTCATGTGTATTGATCCGTCTGTGAAATCACTACATATTTTCCTTAATCCTTGGGCCATTTTACTCTATTATGTGTTCTGCACTTGCACTGTTATGTACATAGTTTCACCCGTGAAGCCAGGACCGTACCTGTGTATGTAACAATGGGCTATTTATTATTTTTACTTTTATTTTTACTTCAGTCAGATGGTTAAGTGTGTATCCTTATTTTCAAATTCTTCTCACTTACTTTATTGTGCAGTAGCCTGGTGGAGCACCCACAATTTCGTTGTGCTGTACAGCTGTGCAATGACAGTAAAGCCTATTCTATTCTGTTTTTTGTTTGTCACACTTAAATGTTTCAGATCATCAAACAAGTTTAAATATTAGACAAAGATAACACAAGTAAACACAAAATGCAGTTTTTAAATGAAGGTGTTTATAATTAAGGGGAAAAAAATCCAAACCTACTTGGCCCTGTGTGAAAAAGTGATTGCCCCCTAAACCTAATAACTGGTTGGGCCACCCTTAGCAGCAACAACTACAATCAAGTGTTTGTGGTTACTGGCAATGAGTCTTTTACAGCACTGTGGAGGAATTTTGGCCCACTCATCTTTGCAGAATTGTTGTAATTCAGCCACACTGGAGGGTTTTCAGGCATGAACCGCCATTTTAAGGTCATGTCACTGCATCTCAATCGGATTCAGGTCAGGACTTTGACTGGGCCACTCCAAAGTCTTCATTTTGTTTTTAAGCCATTCAGAGGTGGACTTGCTGATGTGTTTTGGATCATTGTCCTGCTGCAGAACCCAAGTGTGCTTCAGCTTGAGGTCATGAATAGATGGCCGGACATTCTCCTTCAGGATTTATTGGTAGACAGCAGAATCCATGGTTCCATTTACCACAGCAAGTCTTCCAGGTCCTGAAGCAGCAAAACGGCACCAGACCATCACACTACCACCACTATATTTTACTGTTGGTATGATGTTCCTTTTCTGAAATGCTGTGTTACTTTTACGCCAGATGTAATGGGACACTCACCTTCCAAAAACTTCAACTTTTGTCTCGTCAGTCTACAGAGTATTTTCCCAACAGTCTTGGGCATCATCAGTATGTTCTTTTCACTCAGCAGTGGTCTTCGTCTTGGAACTCTTGGAACTCGTGGAACAAAAATGGCCATACAGGCCATTTTTGCCCAGTCTCTTTCTTATGGTGGAGTCATGAGCACTGACCTTAACTGAGGCAAGTGAGGCCTGCAGTTCTTTGGATGTTGTTGTGGAGTCTTTTGTGACTACTTAGATGAGTTGTCACTGCGCTCTTGGGGTAATTTTGGTCAGCTGGCCACTCCTGGGAAGGTTCACCACTGTTTCATGTTTTCGCTATTTGAGGATAATGGCTCTCATTGTGGTTTGCTGGAGTTCCAAAGCTTTAGAAATGACTTTATAACCTTTACCAGACTGACGGATCTCAGTTACTTTGTTTCTCATTTGCTCCTGAATTTCTTTGGATCGCAGCATGATGTCTAGCTTTTGAGGATCTTTTGGTGTACTTCACTTTGTCAGGCAGGTCCTATTTAAGTGATTTCTTGATTGAGAACGGGTGTGGCAGTAATCAGGCTTGGGTGTGGCTAGAGAAATTGAACTCAGCTTTCCAAACATGTGATGAACCACAGTTAATTTATGTTTTAACAGGGAGGGGGGCAATCACTTTTTTCATTTTTTCCACACAGGGCCATGTAGGTTTGGATTTTTTTTTTTACCCTTAATAATAAAGACCATTTAAAACAGCATTTTGTGTTTACTTGTTTTATCTTTGACTAATATTTAAATTGGTTCGATGATCTCAAACATTTAAGTGTGACAAACATACAAAAAAATGCGAAATCAGGAAGGGGGCAAACACTTTTTCACACCACTGTAACTGTTTACATATGTATATTTATTTACTGCTTTGGCTAACCAGTTATCTTTTTTCTTATTATCTTATTTGGGTTTATGTTACTTGGGTTTACTCCGGGATTTCTCCGGTTTCCTCCCACATGCCAAGAACATGCATGTTAGGTTAATTGGCTGTTCTAAATTGTCCCTAGATATTTGTTTCCTATAGGCCCTTAGAATAGAGGGTTAGTATTAATGAAAGCGCTTTGAGTGGTCTTTGTGACTAGAAAAGCGCTATATAAGTGCAGGTTAGTTAGTTAGTTAGTTAGTATTTACTGTTGCTCTGAGTGCTGCTATCCCTTTGCTGCTGCAATCCTTTAATTTCCTCATTGTGGAACTAATAAAAGCTTATCTTATCTTATCTTATCTTAGCTTAGCTTAGCTTATCTTATGGGTCATTTTGCTAACAAGGGGGACAGCATCCTCTCATCCCCCCCTCAAATCGCCTACTGCCTGCAGTGAAAAATATAGTGATATATTTTTTTAATGAAAACATTTTTACCTTCAGCCAGTGTATGAAATGTATATTCTTGTGTTATGTTTCAGTTTTCATGAACTACTTTGACAATCCTGGTGGAAATATTCCTGTCTTCGTGATAAACTGGGCTGCAAAGGTGAGTGTGTAAGTCTATTTAAAAAAAAAAAAGAGTTTTTGTCACTGTTGTCGAAGAAAAGCATTAATGTACAAAACATTTTCAGCTACAATACTGAGCTCTTTAAAGTGGATTTATACAAAAAGTAGATTAAAGGGAACCTTATTGAACAGTTACGGCTGAGTCACATGAAAACAGGGTAACTTATGTCAAATGAATGTGACAGGTGATAGCAATCAGCAAATATCTAATGTCAGTTTTCTACAGCAGATGAACACACACTGTGTATATATAAAATAGTTTCATCAAGGAGGCTTGAACTTATTTACTGAGGGATTTCTGCAGAGCATTAAAATGCACTGAAACACCAAAATTAATGTCTTAAAAGACATTTTAACCCCTTGAACTCTGTGAATTCCATGGGCGGTCACGTCTCTGCGTCTTAGTGTGTCTCAGTGCGCACTGAAAAAAAAAAAGCTGTATTTCCGGTCTTCCAGTACAGACAGCCTTGTTACAACCTGAGAAAAAAGCTGTGTAATATATTCATTTTTTGTGGTATTTTTACAAAATTTTGACCTGAGCTTGAAAACACTTGGTTCTACATTTCTGTTGTGTTTTCCAGCCAGTATCTGACAGCTGTATGTTATTTGCAAGCATTTGTATCTAAAAAAACACCCAGGCGAACTTTCTTGTTACTCAGTGGCAGGAGCGCTTTGAGAGATTGTGACTGTTATGCCAAAAAATTCAGAGTGTTTTCTTTTAAATGAGACCAACCCCATGAAGATGCTGCAAAGGGTTGAAGAACAGCTTTTGATTTACTTTGGGCATGTTATTTTTAGGCGTTTTTAGGGAAGTTGAACAGAGTTCAACAGGTTAAAATATCAAATTTAATTCCCACAAGCAATCTGGTCCGGCTCAGATGAAAATTTGGGAAATTGTGAAATTTCAGCTTTAAATCAGTTTGACTCTAGAGCGCTGAAGCTTTTGTGAATTAAGTTGTAAATTACACAAAAATTCATTGCCAAATTCACAATTTGAGTTTTATTTGTCCGAAATTTTTGCTCTAGTTGGATTTCCTGCATGCCTTTAGCATGTCACGAACACACACACACACTTACAGCTGCTTCCTATTCCGGGTCACCACAGCGGATCATGGGTCTACATATTTGATTTGGCAAGGATTTTTATGCCAGATGCCCTTCCTGATCCAACCCTCCCCATTTACCTGGGCTTTGGACCAGCAGTAGGAGTATGGTGGTTTTGTGCTAACCCCTGTTTCTAGGTTAATAATGCATATGCAGAATTCATAAGCAATAACACAAGCCTTTAATTTAAAGAAATGAATTGTGTAAAAGTACACCTTAAAAATTGTAAGGCTTTAATATGTAAGACCAGTTCCTGTGTGAGGGCTTTTTGTGGGACATGTGTTGTTTATGACAAAGGTCCCAAATTGTGCATTTTCCAGAAATTAATGTTAAGATTTGAGGGACATGTACAGCGGGAAAGTTAGTATTGAACACGTCAACATTTTTCTCATTAAACATATTTCTGATGGAGCCATTGACCTGAGATTTTCACCAGATATCAGTAACAACCCAAGTAATCCATACATACAAAGAAATCAAGGCAGCTGTGTCCGCTAAACAAGTTATATTTAATAAAGTGGAATGACACAGGCAGTTAGTGTTGAGCACACTTGGTGAAATTCGTTTAATATTTAGTAGAAAAGCCTTTGTTGGTAATAACAGCTTTCATATGCCTCCTGTATGGAGAAATTTTGTGCAGGCATTGCTCAGGAGTGATTTTAGCCCATTCTTCCACACAAACTGTCTTCAAATCTTGAAGGTTCCGTGGGTGTCTTCTATGAACTCTGATCTTCAGTTTGTTCTATAGATTTTTAATTGGATTCAGGTCAGGTGACTGACTGGGTCATTCTAGCAGCTTTGTTTTCCTTCTCTGGAGCCAGTTGAGTTTCCTTGGCTGTGTGTTTGGGATCATTGTCTTGCTAAAATGTCCACCCTCGTTTCCTCTTCAGCATCTTGGCAGATGGCAACAAGTTCTTATCAAGGGCGTTTCTATACATTTGTCCATTCATCTTTCCTTCAATTATATGACGTTTGCCTGTACCATGTGCTGAAAAACACCCCCACACCATGACACTCCCACCTCCAAACTTCACTGTTGGTATGGTGTTTTTGGGCTAATGTGCAGTGCCATTTCTCCTCCAAACATGCTGTGTGTTATGGCATCCAAGAAGTTCAACTTTGGTCTCATCTGACCAGACTATATTCTCCCAGTATTTTACTGGCTTGCCCAAATGTTCTGCAGCAAACTTTAAACAAGCTTCAACATGCTTTTTCTTCAGCAATGGAGTCTTGCGAGGTGAGCGGGCATAGAGTCCATGTCAGTTGAGTGCATTACTTAGAGTTTTGTTTGAAACAGCAGTTCCTGCTAACTTCAGGTCTTTCTGGAGCTGTCCATGAGTGGTCTTTGGCTCTTGGGTAACTCTTCTGATAATTCTTTTGACTCCTCTATCAGAAATCTTGTGAGGAGCTCCTTGTTGTGGCCGGTTTATGGTAAAATGATGTTCTTTCTACTTCCAAATGATGGCTCCAACAGTGCTCACTGGAACATTCAGCAGTTTAGAAATGTGCCTGTAACCAGTGCCATCATTATGTTTGGCAACAATAAGGATGCCAAGGTCTAGAGCAGGGGTGTTCAATCATGTGCCATGTAGGGCTAAGACCCTGCAGGTTTGTCTCTTCAGCAGGTGTTTTCCCTGATCAGCAATCAGTGGGAAGAAGTTCATTGAAATCTGCTGTTGAAGACACTGATTGGAGATAAAGCCTGCAGGGTCTCGGCCCTCCATGGCACATGATTGGACACCCCTAATCTAGAGTGAGCTCTTTTCTTCTGCCCATCATGAGTTCTTTGTGTTGTGACAATTGGGTATTCACAGACCTTTTTAAAGGTTATCAGTCAGGACTTAACCAACTGAAATTAATTTACACTGATTGGGGATGGGATCGCTTCCTACATTCTGATGAATTTCAGCTGGTTTCTTGATTTTCTATGCCTTTTTGCACCTCTTTTTTCATGTGTTCAGAACTTATTCTGTGTCATTCTGTTTTATTAAATATAACTTGTTTTGTAAACACAGTTGCCTTGATTTTTTGTATGTATGGGTTACTTGGATTGTTACTGATATCTGGTGAAAATCTCAGGTCAATGGCTCTATCAGAAATATGTTTAATGAGAAAAATGTTGACGTGTTCAGTATTTATTTTCCCCGCTGTATAGTATGTAGTTTTTTTACCACCAGAAGCCATTTCCGTGTTATGTCTTCTCAAAAAGCTGATTGTAAAGTATTAATGATCCACTAATCTGATTGGGTAAAGGTTGTTTGAATGAGCCAGTCTCGAGTAACAAGGAAGTCAGGATGCACCAACTTGAAGAACTAAAGGCAGAGCTTGTTGGTTTGTCATGTCATAAAACCCAGAAAGTTATTGCTATTTTTTTTTAAATGAAATTGTAACTTTTTTCCTTATAAATTTAAGACTTTTTTGTCCTAAAATTTGAGATTTTTTTCTCTTTGCAACTTTTTCTCATAAATTTGTGACTCTTTTCATATAACTTTGTTTTTTTCTTCAGAAATGTTTCACTTTTTCATGTAAATTTGCCACTTTTTTAACATAAATTTGAGACTTTTTCATGTAAATTTATGACTTGTTCCTGTTGTGGTTCTGGTGGTAGAGGCTACTTTCAGGTATTTAACTTGAAGATCTTAATTGTATGAGATCTTGAATTTGATCAAGTGGGCTTAAATTTAACTCCCTTATAGCTGCAGCTGCAATGATGTTCTCTCACTTTCTTGCACAACAAAACTGCATTTCCCAGTCAAACCTCCTTCCTCCTCCTGTCATTGTCACTTATGTTCCAGCTTTAACTGAGCTGGAATTTTCAGACATACACATGTTTGTGATTGACCTGCTCAGAGAGACTTTGAAAGGGTTCGCCCACAGGCCCGAGGCAGCTGCACCCATCTGCGTGTTTTTTTTACGGGTTTCTGCCGTCATTGTTTACATCTGTGCTGCAGCCTGACGTCAACAGCTGACCCTCCTAGGTGTGTCTTCTTGGCACATGTGTCCATGACGCTTGCTGATAGAGCTGCTTGTTTGTGTCTTTTCTTTCCTCCTCCCAAACAGACAGGGGTGCCAGCTTTCTTAACGAACATGAAGAACGCCTGCACCGACTACAAAAGCTACGTCGAGAAGAAATCAGCATAAACTGACAGAAATGTGGCTGCTGCTCAAGGGCTGTGATCAGGTTTATTTCTGCTGCGAGTTGTTTCTACAGCCAAATAATTGATTTTGATCTTCCTTTATCAGGGTGAACATGACACAGCGTGTGCTGCTACTCATTTTCATAGTACACTGTTGACTTAGGCGTGACAAGCGTGAGGTGAATCAGTTCCATTCCACTGCACTGTATTAGCTGATGCTGTATTATCTTGTTTGTGCAATCTCTGAGTTATTATACTGTCAAGAGCTTTCATAAGATTTTTTTTTAATTTTTATAAAATATTCAAATGAATTATTCCTCTAGGGCAATGGTAAGCAACTTCTGCTTCAAATAGGACCTTTTTTTCAGAAGTTTTCATTGAAAGATTTATGTAGAGAGAAAAGCCATGTATAATGTTATGCAAAAATTTGGTCACACTACATACTTTTTTAGTTGAAAAGATGTAAAAACAGTCTCTGTATACTATGGAAAAAATATATTACCAGCAAACAATCCATGGTTACTTTTTATTATTTCATAAATTTAGCAAAATAGAAAATAAATAAACACACAATTGTGAAAGTTGGGCATGCTTCAGTTACACACTTAATTAACACATCAATTTTAAAAAATCATCAAAACATGCAATTTTTTAAGGGGTGCCCTCATTTTGGGCTGTATTTGAGCCTTAAATGAAAGTAAAACAGCACTGTCAACATCAGTAACAGAAGAGTTTTTCCTGTTAAATGCAATGGGGGAATTAGGTATTGACTGTCAACATTTTTTGCAGTACATATATTTCCAATGAGGCTGCTCACATGGAATTTTCAACAGATGTTAGTGTTAATTCAAGAAATTAACGCATATAAAGAATTCCAAACATTTGAGTGTATAATGAAAGTCATTAGTAATAAAATAGAATGGACACAGGAAAAATGTATTGAGCACATTAGTAAAAGCAGTACTCTAAGGCAGTGGTTCCCCACCTGAGGTCCCTGGAACATTCAGGTTTCTGTGGGAAATTTTATAATTTCACTTCTTAACTGGTCCAACAAATTGTAAATAATTTGCTGTTCTTGTGTCCATACAGAACCATTGCCCAAAGGCATGGTAAAGCCAGGAGTCAGCTGCAATCCATAAGTAATTAGAAAGTAGTTTTACCTCCTGTCTGTGGAAATAATCAGTCAGGGAGGTACTTGATGAGAATTATGTTTTTTTTTGTTTTGTTTTTTTTGTTTGTTTTTTTTTGTTACCAAGATGTCATACAAGAAACATCTCATTATGGGTAAAGCCAAGAGCTCTTGCAAGACCTTCACAACTTGATTGCTACAAAAGACATCGATGGATGTGGTTACAGACAAATCTAAATTTCTGAATCATCCAATTCCAGTGGGGTCATTATCGGCAAGTGGACAGAGCATCACTCTACGATCAAGTGGCCACACACAGGATCACAAGATATCTAACCAGGCAGTCAGAAGTATTGCCAGAAGAGTAATCCAAGAGTCAAGAACAACTCAAAAAGAATGCCAGAAGACTTGGGGACAGCAGGTACAATTGTGACAGACAAAACAATAGACAGTGCACTCCACTATCATGGCCTTCATTCAAGCTCACCTGGCAAAAGTCAGATAGTAAATATAAGGCCTGTTGAGACTTGTTTGAAGTTTCCTAATCAATTTGTGGACATGCGTATGAAATATTGGGAAGATGTAGTGTGGTCAGGTGAGACGAAATTACAACTCCATTTCCGGTGAAGTTGGGACATTGTATAAAACGTAAAAAAAATAATAATACAGTGATCTAAACATCCTTTTCAACCTTTATTCAATTGAATACACTATAAAAACGAGATATGATAAACTTTTCTTTTGCAAATATTCACTCATTTTGAATTTGATGCCTGAAACACAAAAAAAACCTGGGGCGGGGGTAAGAAAAGACTGGAAAAGTTGAGGAATGCTCAAAAAACACCTTTCTGGAACGTTTCACAGGTGAACATGTTGATTGTAAACTGGTGAGTGTCATGATTGGGTATGAAAGGAGCATCCCTGAAATGCTCAATCATTCACAAGTAAGGATGGGGCGAAGTTCACCATTTAAATGACCATCCAGAGTGTTATCGGCGTTAAGTTCAAAAGCCAGCATCTGTGATGTATGGGGGTGTGTTAGTGCCCACAGCATGGGTAACTTTCACATCTGTGAAGACACCATTAATGCTGAATCGTACATACAGATCTTGGAGCAACATATGCTGCCATCCAAGCAACGTTTTTTTCAGGGACGTCATTGCTTATTTCAGTATGACAATGCCAAGCAAATTCTGCATGTGTTACGACAGTGTGGCGTCATAGTAAAAGAGCAGGTACTCAACTGACCTGCCTGCAGTCCAGACCTGTCTCCCATTAAAAATGTGTGGCACATTCAGAATGGAGACCGTAGACTGTTGAGCAACTGAAGTCGTACATCAAACAAGAATGGGAGAGAATTTCACTTACAGAGCTTCAACAATTGGCTTCCTCAGTTCCTAAAAGCTTATTGAGTGTTGTTAAAAGGAAAGGTAATGTACCACAGTAGAAAACATTTCCCTGTCCCACCTTTTTTGGAACATGTTGCAGGCTTCAAATTCAAAATAAAATTCAGGATTCAAAGATTTTATTTGTCAATACTACTGTACGTACAGGACATACAGGAGAATTGAAATGGCGTTTCTCTCTCTCTTCAGTGTTGTGCACAGTATAAAAAGAAAAGGAATAAGGTTGGAAAAACAACAACAGCAGTCTATGTACAGTAATGCTACCCATAGTGCAAATGGCAATAAAAGATGGACCCAGACCTCCCATAGTGCAATTAAAGCTAAATGATAAACGATGAGACCCAGCAATCTCATATACAGAAAAGTAGAGCAGTCATACTCATAGTACCAAGTTCAGTGTGGTCGTGTAGGTGCAGACAGTGACAGAACAGAGGACTGCACATGATCAATATTGCAATAACAGACAGTAGCAGATATGGCATTTGTGCAAATGGTTGCAGTAAAGTGCAGAGACATACAGCAGCAAATGTGTTACTGTTGGTGTGCCAGTCCTTCTGTGCCAACAGCTGAGGTAGTTATTGTGTGGGTAAGTGCATTATGATCCCGGGGGGTGGGGGTGGGGGGTGGACAGAGTTTAGGGTCCTGATGGCCTGATGAACAAAGCTGTTTAGCAGTCTTGTGAAGCAGGCCCGGAAGCTCCAGTATTTACAAAAAGTATTTACAAAAAAAGTTTATCAGTTTGAACAATAAATATCTTGTCTTTGTAGTGTATTCAGTTTAATATAGGTCAAAAAGGATTTTTAAATCATTGTATTTTGTTTTTATTTACATTTTACACAATGTCCCAACTTCACCGGAATTGGGGTTGTAGAACTTATGGCTGTCATGTTTGAAGGAGAAATGACACTGCACATCAGCCAAAAAACACAACTTTAACAGAGAAGTTTGGAGGTGCAAGTATCATGTGTTTGGACTGTTTCTCATTTCATGAAACTGGGAGACTTTTTATAATTGACGGAACAATTAATTGACCCATGTACCAGAGTATTCTTAAACGTAATCTGCTGCCATCCACCAGGAAAATTAGGATCAAATGGGGGCAGACCTTCCAGCAGAACAGTGATCCCAAACACGCCAAAGGAAACTGTTATTTTGCAACAAAGAATTTTTTTTTTTTTTTAGAATGGCCCTGTCAGTCATCTGTCTTAAATCCAATTGAAATCAGGATGTAAAAGTAGTCTGTTTAGAAGAATGGGTTAAACTCCCTTCTGAACACTGCAGGACATTAGTTTTCTCATATAGGAAATGTCTTAAGATGTGTTCAGACCAAACACGAACGAGCAAATTTTTCGCGTTGTGTGATTACATTATAACTCAACGTAAACACGCGAATAGATGTGAATTCACAGTCTGAGTGAGATGTAGACAGACAAAGTTGCCGTTATAACTTCTGCAGCAGTGTTCAACCTACTGTGGAAACCCCCAAAATAATGTCATGCTTTAGGTTTACAGTATTAGACAGGGAGCTTACCTGAAAAGGTTGTTCCTGTCTCTAAAAACTTTACAAGATGATGAGTGTTTCCTTTGCTAGGTTGTTAGCGTTGTTAGCACGTCCATGGCAGGAATCCATGGGTAAATAACTCTGACATCCCAATTTAGCTGAAAAGCTCCCGGTCCTCCTGTTTCCAGGTGAATGGCAGTCTCATTTTCAAACTAATTTACTCTGCAATGGTGATACTTTTACTCCAGTGACGGCAGAATCTCAAAGCTAGCATATTACCTTGGACGTGAATGCACAATTTCGTGTGTACTCGCCTCTTTCCATTCACTTTGTATGGATTTGTGCCACCCATTCATGTTTGGTGTGAAGGCATCTTTAGAGTGGTCATCACAAACAAAGGCTTCTCTGCTAAGTATTGAATAAATTTCAGTTACTGTGTTCAACACTTTTTTCCTGACATTTTACTTTATTACACAAAACTTTATTTATAGACTTATTTTTTATTTTCTTTCCAAGTGTGGATTTCTTGAGTCAATACCAGTTTGGTAAAAATGTTATGCGAGTAGCCTCATTGCAAATGTATGTACTGAAAAATGTTGACATGTTCAATAGTTATTTCCTTATCATATACAGCTTTTTCTTATTTCTTCTGTTCTTTTTCTTATTCAAATTAGAGACTGTCTAAATTTAAAATGTTTTTTTTTTTCTCATAAACCCAAGTTTTTAAGTATGCAACTATATTCTCGTGAATTTGTGACTTTTCCCTTTTAAATTTGAGAATTGTTTTATTTAAATCTTTCATGTAAATTTGCAATTGTGTGGTTTTATGGCTTTTCGAAGTGATGGAACTGCTGGTTACAGGCAGGAGAGTCATAATTTGCACACCCCCTGCTCTTGGGGATTTTCTGACTTTGCTTGCTCAACTATACATTTTAAATGCAACTGATGCAGTATATTTGAACACTGGAATGTTTTTATTATCCATTTTGATGCACTGGAAAAAAAACAAACTTGAGTCTTTATGGGTTAATTCCTTATGCAAGGGTGCTTTTGTTGAGATAGAATATAAATCAACATTATATAGGATGACAAAGTACCTTAGTACCTCTCTGTTCCTGTAGATACAGGTGAATGTGATTTATCCTTTTCATAAAAAACCTATTACTGTGTAATATGTCTGTTTTATTGACACAAATAAAATTGCATTGCAGTATACAGTATGTGTCTGAGGTGTGTATTGTACAGTAGATGCATCTATGAGGTAAGGGAATATTTGACGTATTGACAAAAATAAACAAGCTATAGCTGCTCTATCTGCTCCTTAGGCAGCTACTGACCTGGTCATTGGGGAGGGGCTCTGTTTGCTCTGAGGGTGAGAAAATATGTGTCCATGTTAAATAAAAAAACAAAACATCATAATTCAGTTTGATAAAGTCTGTATAAAACAACTCGTAACATAATATAAACCCACCTGAGCCTCGGGCTGCCCTGAATCTGTTTACAGAATATCCAAATATTCTCTACAGTCTTTCTTCTTCCTCAGTGGGCTGCATCAGGCTTTTTTATTGTTAATTTAGAACTTTTCATGCAAATTAGCAACTTTTTTCTCATAAAACTGCAGCTTTTATGTAAACTTGAGACCTTTTTATATGAACCTTTTCCGTATAAATATGCAGTGTCTAGAATAAGTAGAAACCATGCTTATTTCAAGCATATACAATACTGAATATTCATACAAAACATGACCAAAGTTTTAAATAATGCTAATACATATACCAATGATAATGTTTCTAAATGTTTCTAATGTTTATAAGTTGCCAAGTAAGGCAGCGAGGGAACAATTGGCAGTTTTATTTTGATAATTAAGTGTGTGACCATGCATATTGCCTAAAAAAAAAATTTCAAAGCATATTTTACCAATATAAATCGGCGAGCCGCTCGTCCTCAACGTGGTCTGCTCCCGTCTCTGTTTCGTCCGCGTCTTCCTCCGCACCCTCGGGCTCGAACAAATACGGCTGAATAACCCCATCAGCACCACCCAAAACTACTTAATCATCAGATTCTTCAGTTTCAATATCATCACTTATATTGCGGTCGTCATACTCGATAAAATAATCGCTGTCCGAATCACTCTGCTGTCGTTCAGCCATTTCCTTTTTCTCCCTGACCTGACGTCACTGCTGCCCGCCCCTATCGAGAGATGGCGGTACTGCAGCATCACTAAGTGAAAGATGGGCTATTAACAAATAAAGTCATTTATGGAGGCTGGTGACACATTTTAAATCACGGGAATGATCAGAATGGAATATTTTCATACAATCAGTTTATTGGTTCAATAAAAAAATATCACCGTCCGAGGCCTTTAATGCTTCTCATAGGCATCTGCAGATGAAGTAAAGATTCAGAACCATGCAACATGTGAAGCTTTAATAGAAACTACACTGTGGAGTTTCAATCTAAATTTTAGGGTAACTAATTTTGCCGTTGTGAGTCACTTGACCCACAAACCTTCAAGAAATGTGTAAACAAACATTGACTTTTGTACTAGACAATGTCTAATTTGTGTGTGAAGTGACAATATACCTAATCTTTATTATATTATGCTCATTTGCTACTGCATTACAGTGATATCATACCACAGTCTTGTGTAGCATTGTGAACCTTGTCAGTGAACTAGAAGGGAGGGAAAAAAAATGAGATATGAAAGAGTCAATTAACCGTGATGTTGATTTAAGGTGAAATTGCTCAGCCCTAGGTCATTGTCACCATAGCTGAAGTCTTTTCAATGTTCCTACCAAGAACAAGAAAGTTACATACTGTAGTAGTAGTAGTAGTAGTAGTAGTAGTAGTAGTAGTAGTAGTAGTAGTAGTAGTAGTAGTAGGCATCCGTTGATCCCATAGAATCATGGAGTAGTGCCCTGTATATCCGGGTGAGTACAGCATCTGCTGTGACTATAGAGTCCAATGCGGCAATAACAATCCCGGCCGCAGCACATGCAAATGAATACTGAGGTGGGTCTGTCCACTGGTGGCTGAGTCTTTCTCTGGAGTCTCTTCCACCTGCCACGGCAGTTCGCTATCAGACTGCTGGAGTTCTATCCGCACTTGGTGCCTCCAGGCGGATTTGTCTGCAGCTACTGCTTGCCAGGTGTTGATGTCAATGGCAAGTTCCTTGAGGTCCCATTTGCAGATGTCTTTGAAGCGCTGCTGCGGTCTTCCGGTTGGCCTCTTTCCAGACGCCTGTTCTCCATAAAGGAGATCCTTAGGGATGCGTCTGTTCTCCATGTTGGTGACATGGCCCAGCCAGTGCAAGCATCTCTGTTTCAGGAGGACAAACATGGAGGAAACTCCTGCCCTCTCAAGCACTGTGCTGTTGGTAATGTGGTCTCTCCACGAAATGCCCAGGATGCGTCACAGATAGCGCATGTGAAAGGTGCTAAGTCATCTTTCCTGGTGAAAATGGAGCATCCATGTTTCACTGCCATAAAGGAGCGTGCTCACAACACACGCCATGTAGACCTGCACCTTAGTGTGCTCTGTCAGCTTTCTATTTTCCCAAATGCGCTTTGTCAGTCTTGCCACTGTTGTTGCTGCCTTGCCGATGCCTCTGTTGAGTTCAGTGTCAATGGAGAGATTGTCAGAAATTGTAGAGCCCAGATAAACAAACTCATGGACTGCTTCTAGCTCATAGTCTGTGATGCTTACAGAGGGCGGCTCATTGACATCCTGTCCCATCACCTGTGCCTTCTTCAGGCTGACTGTGAGACCAAAGGCATTGCAGGCTGTGGTGGAGCGATTTAGCAGCTGCTGCAGGTCCTCTTCTGTGTGTGGTGATTGCAGCATCATCAGCAAAAGCGAAATCTCTGAGGAGTCTCGTCTGCACGTTCGTCTTGGCTCGGAGTTGGGAGAGATTGAAGAGCTGCCCGTCAAGCCTAGTGCGAAGACAGATGCCCTCTGTGGCTGTTCCAAAGGCATATTTCAGCAAGACGAAAAAGAAAATACTGAATAGGGTCATTGCAAGGACACAGCCTTGTTTGACACCGTTGACGATAAATGGCTTGGATGCTGTGCCGTCGTATATGACGGTGCCCATCATGCCATCATTGAAGGATCATACTAGGGTGAGCAGTGTAGGCGGGCAACCAATCTTGGCCAGGATCTTAAAAAGTCTGTTCCTGCTAACAAAATCAAAGGCCTTCATTAGGTCATCCATCCATCCATCCATCTTCTACCGCTTTTCCAGAGGTCCGGGTCGTGGAGGCAGCAGTTCAAGCAGAGAAGCCCAGACTTCCCTCTCTCCAGCCACCTGCTCCAGCTCTTCAGAGGGGATACCAAGGCGTTTCCAGACCAGCTGGGAGACATAGTCTCTCCACCAAGTCCTGGGTCTGCCCCGGGGTCTCCTCCCAGTGGGACATGCCTGAAACACCTCAAGTGGGAGGCGTCCAGGAGGCATCCTAATCAGATGCCCATACCACCTCAACTGACTCCTTTCAATGTGGAGGAGCAGCGGTTCTACTCTGAGCCTCTCCCGGATGACTGAGCTCCTCACCCTATCTCTGAGGGTGAGTCCAGCAATCCTATGGAGAAAGCTCATTTCAGCCGCTTGTATCCGCGATCTCGTTCTTTCGGTCATTACCCAAAGCTCGTGACCATAGGTGAGAGTAGGAACGTAGATTGACTGGTAAATCGACAGCTTTGCCTTAGAACTCAGCTCCCTCTTCACCACAACAGACCGGTACAACGTCCGCATCACTGCAGATGCTGCTCCAATCCGTCTGTCGATCTCTCGCTCCATTTTCCCCTCACTCGTGAACAAGACCTCAAGATACTTAAACTCCTCCACTTGGGGCAGGAGCCTGTCCCCAACCCGGAGAGGACAATCCACCTTTTTCTGGCTGAGGACCATGGACTCGGACTTGGAGGTGCTGATTCTCATCCCAGCCGCTTCACACTCAGCGGCAAACCGTCCCAGCAAGAGCTGTAGGTCATTGCTGGATGAAGCCAACAGGACAACATCATCTGCAAACAACAGAGATGAGATCCTGCGGTCACCAAGCATGACACCCTCCATTCCCTGGCTGCGCCTAGAAATCCTGTCCATAAAAATTATGGACAGGATCCCCCTCATGGATCGTCACCTTATTGTGGTGGTGGGGGGGGTTTGCGTGCCCCAGTGATCTCAGGAGCTATGTTGTCCGGGGCAATTTGCCTCTGATAGGGTCTCCCAAGACAAACTGGTCCTGGGTGAAGGGCCAGACTAAGAACAATCCAACAGACTCTCATGATAAATTGTATATCAAGGATTCAGTGTACCCTGTCCGGTATGGGGTTACCGGGGCCCCACCCTGGAGCCAGGCCTGGGGGAGGGGCTCGAAGGCTAGCGTCTGGTGGCCGGGTTTCCACCCATGGGACCCGGCCGGGCTCAGCCCGAAGGAGTTACATGGGTCCGCCCTCCAGTGGGCTCACCACCTGCAGGAGGGATCATGGGGGTCCGGTGCTATGTGGATTAGGTGGCGGTCAAAGGCGGAGACCTTGGCGGACTGATCCCAAGCTTTCTAAACTGGCTTTTGGTACGTGGAATGTCACCTCTCTGGTGGGGAAGGAGCCTGAGCTGGTGTACGAGGTTGAGAGATACCGGCTAGATATAGTCGGCCTCACCTCAACACACAGCTCCGGTTCCGGAACCAGTCTCCTCGAGAGGGGCTGGAGCTTGGCCTTTTCTGGAGTTGCCCCGAGCGAGAGGCGACGAGCAGGGGTGGGTATTCTTGTATCGCCCCACCTTGCTGCCTCTATATTGGAGTTTTCCCCGGTGGATGAAAGGGTTGCTTCCCTGCGCCTTCGGGTTGGGAAACGGGTCTTGACCATCATTTGTGCCTATGCACCAAATGATGTTTCAGAGTACCCACCCTTTTTGGAGTCTGTGACTGGGGTGCTGGAGGGTGCTCCTCTTGGAGACTCCATTGTCCTACTGGGGGACTTCAATGCGCACGTGGGCAACGACAGTGAAACCTGGAGGGGGGTGATTGGGAGGAACGGCCTGCCCGATCCGAACCCGAGTGGTGTTCAGTTATTGGACTTCTGTGCTAACCACAGTCTGTCCATAACGAACACCATGTTCAAGCATAAGGGTGTCCATATGTGCACCTGGCACCAGGACACCCTAGGTCGCAGGTCGATGATCGATTTTGTTATCGTATCATCAGACCTGCGACCATATGTCTTGGACACCCGAGTAAAGAGAGGTGCAGAGCTGTCAACTGATCACCACCTGGTGGTGAGTTGGATCCGATGGCAGGGGAGGATGCCATTCAGACCTGGTAGACCCAAACGTATAGTGAGGGTGTGCTGGGAGCGTCTGGCTGAGGCCCCTGTCCGGGAGGTCTTCAACTCCCACCTCCGGAAGAACTTCAACCACATTTCGAGGGAGTCTGGAGACATGGCGTCTGAATGGGCCATGTTCTCCACCTCTGTTGTTGAAGCAGTGGCCCAGAGCTGCGGCCGCAAGGTGGTCGGTGCATCTCGTGGTGGCAACCCCCGAACCAAGTGGTGGACACCAGTGGTGAGGGGGGCCATTAAGCTGAAGAAGGAGTCCTATCAAGCTTGGTTGGCTTGTGGGACTCCCGAAGCAGCTGAGGTGTACCGCCAGGCCAAGCGGAGTGCAGCTCGGGTGGTTGCTGAAGCAAAAACCCGGGTATGGGAGGAGTTCGGTGAGGCTATGGAACAAGACTTTCTGTCAGCCTCAAAGAGATTCTGGCAAACTGTCCGGCGGCTCAGGAGGGGAAAGCAGCTCCCCGTCCACACTGTGTATGGTGCGGATGGGACACTGTTGACTTCGACTGGGGATATCGTCGGGCGGTGGAAGGAATACTTCGAGGATCTCCTCAATCCCACTGATACGCCTTCCACAGAGGAAGCAGGGTTTGGGGATGAGGGGGATGACTCGCCTATCACAGGGGCTGAGGTCGCCAAGGTGGTTAAAAATCTCCTTGGTGGCCGGGCCCCGGGGGTGGACGAGATTCGCCCTGAGTACCTCAAGGCCCTGGATGTTGTTGGGCTGTCATGGTTGACACGCCTCTGCAACATTGCGTGGAGGTTGGGGGCAGTGCCTTTGGCATGGCAAACCGGGGTGGTGGTTCCTCTCTTCAAAAAAGGGGACCGGAGGGTGTGCTCCAACTTTAGAGGGATCACACTCCTCAGCCTCCCTGGGAAGGTCTATGCCAAGGTACTGGAGAGGAGAGTCCGGCCGTTGGTCGAACCTCGGATTCAGGAGGAGCAATGTGGTTTTCGTCCTGGCCGTGGCACATCGGACCAGCTCTTTACCCTCTCGAGAATTCTTGAGGGTTCGTGGGAGTTTGCCCAACCAGTTTACATGTGTTTTGTGGACTTGGAGAAGGCATTTGACCGCGTCCCTCGTGGATTTTTGTGGGGGGTGCTTTGGGAGTATGGGGTATCGGGCTTGTTGTTACGAGCTATTCGGTCTCTGTACGACCATTGTGAGAGTTTGGTTCGTATTGCCAACACTCGGTCAGAGTCATTCCCAGTGAGAGTTGGACTCCGCCAGGGCTGCCCTCTGTCACCGATCCTGTTCATAAATTTTATGGACAGGATTTCATTAGGTCAATAAAGGTGATATACAAGGCCTTTCTCTGCCCCCTGCACTTTTCTTGAAGATGTCTCAGGGAGAACACCATGTTGATGGTTGACCTCCCGACTTATAACCTACACTGTGACTCCGGGTACACTCTTTCGGCAAGAGTTTGGAGCCTGCCCAAGATCACTCTGGCGAAAAGCTTGCCAACAGTGCTGGGGAGCGAGATGCCATAATAGTTGTTGCAATCACTCCTGTCCCCTTTGTTTTTGTAGAGAGTGATGATGTTTGCATCTCTCATGTCTTGGAGCACTGAACCCTCCCTTCAGCATTGAAACAGAAGTTCATGGAGCTCTGTGATGAGTGACCCCTTTGCACACTTGAGAACTTCAGGTGGGATGCCGTCGCCTCCAGGGGCCTTCCCAGAGAACAATGCATCCAGTGCTTTCACGACTTCTTCCACAGTTGGCACACGATCAAGTTCTTTCATAGTGGACAGGTACTCTAATGCATCCAGGGCTTCTGTGTTGAATGTGTTCTCTCGGAAGAAGAGATCTGAGTAGTGTTCCACTCAGTGTTTCATTTGTTGTTCACGGTCCTTGATAATCTGTCCAGCAGCTGACTTCAGAAGAGCCATCTTGTTCTGTGTGCGGCCAATTGCCTGCTTGATCCCTTCATACATGCCTCTTATATTGCCCACATTGGCAGCAGTCTGTATACTGGAGCAGAGTTGAAGCCAGTAATTGCTGGCACAGCGCCTTGCGGCCTGTTGAACTCCGCTGTGGGAAGTACAGAGGGCCTCAGGTTCCTCTTTGATGGCAAAGTCTTGTAAGTTTGCCATCAAATGTACCAAATCAAATGTACCAAATATACATCAAATGTACCATGTAGCAACCGCATTGCTACATGGTACTCCAGCTGCAGTATGTCAGACAAAAAAGCCCTGCAGAGGATAGTTAAGGGAGCTGAGAGGGTAATTGGAGTCTCCCTCCCCTCTGTCCAAGAACTTTTTCAGAACCGTTGCAGGAGCAGGGCACTGAACATTGTCGAGGACCGTTCTCACCCTCTGCATCAACACTTTGAACTTCTGCCATCTGGCAAACGATTCCAGAGCATCAGAGGCAGAACCACCAGACTGATTAACAGCTTCCTTCCACAAGCTGTTAGGATGCTGAACAGCTGATCCGGAATCTCTCATACATACTACTGCACCTACGGACATTATGTATATTATTTGTATATTATAGTTCTGGTTAGTTTTTCAAGTATGTCTCAGGGATGTGTGAATGGATGTAGTGGGGTGGGGGGTGAGGATACTGTATGTGTGAGTGTGTCTTAAATCATGTTCTTTTACTTATATGGATGCCGAGAGAAACGCAATTTCATCTTGCCTGCACTACAGTTGTATGTACAGCAATATGACAATAAAGGTTGATTTGATTTGATAAGTTGAGAGGGCTTGGCGTTTTTCCTTATTGAGGGATAGTAGTTCCTCTGCGTTGGCCTCAAACCAGTCAGCTGACTTCCTCTGTCTCTTGCTGAAGATGGACATCACGGCATTGTAGATGGTGTCCCTGAGATGTGACCAACTCTCACTGGCGTTGTTGCTGGGTGGCCCAGGAAGGGCGTTATCCAGTGCCTCAACAAACTCTTCCACCTTGACAGGGTTGCGGGTCTTGCTGGTGTCAATGTGTGATCATCCATCTTTCCTTGCTATGTGGATTATCTTGGGCTGGAACTTTACTTTGTTACAAAGTAAAGTACAAAGTTACATAGTCCTGCTTTAAGGGCAGTGATACATATTTGGTCAAATATCTGAGTGTGGTTATCAGGAAATATAATGTCTGGAATCACTGTTGTCCAATTAATGGTGTATATAAAATCTATATATTCTTTTATTTTTTTTCTATGGTGTGGTCTGCTGGGGCAGCAGCATCATGGCAGCCGACAGGAAGAGACTGAATAGGCTGATCAAGAAGGCCAGCTCTGGGGCGCCGCCTCGACCCAGTGGAGGTGAATTGGAGAGAGGAGGATGGTGGCTAAGCTGTCTCTGCTGGAGTCTTGAGTCACACCCCATATGGGACATGCTCAGTGCACTGAGGAGCTCATTTAGCAGCAGGCTGCGTCATCTTAAGTACTCGAGAGAGGCTCAGCAGGCTCTTCCTACCTGCTGCTGTCAGACTAATTTGCGCTACTCATAGAGACTGAATGCTACTTTGTACAGCAGGGATAATTTCCTTCCAATATACTACTGATTATTATTAAAAGTGGCAAAAACACTTCATTCAACTGTGAATGATACTATCGGGCTAATTTAACTTTACTCTCACAATTCTCCAAAATACTTGAAAAAATTTTCACTAAAAGACTGGATAATTTCATTGAAAAACACAACCTCCTTACAGACAGTCAGTATGGTTTTAGAGCAGACAAATCTACATCTTTGGCACTAATTGAATTCATAGAAGAAATTACTAGTTGTATAAATAAAAAAAATTGCTGTAGGAGTATTTATAGATTAGATAGATTTAAAGAAAGCTTTTCACACCATTGATCACAGAATTCTACTGAGGAAATTGGAAGGGTATGGGATAAGAGGGGTCGGACTGAGGTGGGTGGAAAGTTACTTCAAGTGCTGATGACACGATTTTTGACTGCATCTAATTTTGCAACACATAATTTCAATATGACAAAATAGGTGGGTCTGTGCAGTTCTAAGTCAAACAGGCTTGTTTTCACGCAAATATCCAACGTTTCCAAGAGCGCCACGTCACCAATTGTGTCAGTGGCTGGAAAAAACCCTGGCCATGTTGTGACGTCATCGGAAGAACACAGCGCTTGGATGCCTATTGTACACCACGCAGGATGGAAGCCGTAGAAAACATTGACGATGGTTCCAGCACATGTAGTCTGGAATTGGTTTGTGTTGTCCAATCTTCAGATGATTATAGTTCAGAAGAATTGGACAACAATGAAGAATCTGGGGGCATCAGACCTTATAGGTTTGAGCCATGCCAAGCGGACAGCGTGCCTAGCGAGTCAGACTCAGAGTGATGGTGGTGAGGCACACATGGCCGCCGCCGCAGCAGTGACAAACACACAGCAGGGGAACACTGAGTGGTATGCTGTTGTTACAGATATTGCAACAAATTATTTGTTCATAAATATAATATATATATATAATAAAAATTTGTTCATAAATATAATTTATTTAAACCCGATTTTTCAATAAAATCATAGCAGTACATTTATAATAAAATTGAAACATGTACCTGATACTGTCAATGCTCCCCCCCAAATAAACAAATCAAAAGATACTATTTTTTTTATTTTTGCAGGTGCCAGTGTGGTCTGTGTGTGAGCATGACAACAGAGGAGAGTATTTGCTGTCAGGAGCAGAACAAGGTGAAGCAGAAAATTCTGGACGGTGCTATAAATTGTATCACTGGTCATCACAACTTCCCCGCGGTGTGTCTGAATGAAGATGTGTTGGAAGTGGCCTATTTCACCTATAAATATTATGTGAATGTGGATTATGGGAACAATTGGAAGCGATATACAGCTTACAGTTTAGCCGATGGTGCTTCCATTGCCTTGGTGAGAAAATCCGTGTGCCAATACCTGACTGTGTTGTTCACAAGATCAGACAGACCTTTCCACTACAAGATGGACAATGTCGGTTTTACTTATGCTAACTATCTTTATGTTTTCATGGTGTTGTTTTTCATTCAATAAATGTTTATCTGACCACAACTGTTGTCAATTTTTACAAGAAAATGAAATTACAAAATATTTATAGTGTGATACTTGAAAATCTCATAACTGTTATCATCATTTGGATGATGCATGCAATCCTGTATCAATCCTGGGTATTTGAACAAGAGAGAATTTTTTTTAATTTTGCAAATATAATATAATTATTTTTTTTAGTAAATTAGAGCATACTCGTGGCCATAACTTATCGTTTTAAAGTTCAATTATCTGTAAAACCCCTTTAGAAATTAAAATTATTCTCTGTGTTACTGATGGCAATATCCTTAAAAATATTGTATTCCCTATTGTTTATGTCTCATAAAAAATGCAATTTTGTTTGTTATCATTGTTATTAGCTGCTTTTGACTTGTATCAACTGGCATGTGATTTTCAACAATAATAATAAAAGAAATAGAAGCAACTGATTGTCCTCATTTTTGTAGAGTTTGATCACAAGAAAAACAATACTCATAACTGGTACAGCACACATGTACGATAACTATCAAAAATGTTAAATTAAGTATTATAACAAGAAAAAGTCAAATTAGTGGCAATGAATACAATATAGTCAGCTGGTATCACGAACCAAGCCCATGTTATCCTGTAGGCTCGGTTCTGACTGTTCTCTGTGGCTCAGGCATCAGGTTTATTATGTATTATCTTTTGAGTTTTTATATCTGTGTTCTGGGTTCTGTTGCGCCCCTTGAAGCGATGTCTGCCCTGGGGCGCAACCATGGTTAACATGTCTCCTCTCCATACGTTCGCTGGGCGATGTCGGCCCCGAATGCCAACTGTTAAGTGTTTGTTGATTTTTAAAAGTCTTCTCCTTTTTATTATGTATCATCTTTTGAGTTCTTGGTTGTTTTTTTTTTTTTTTTGCGCAAGATGGCGCCCACAGTGGTCGCCGTGGTGCTTCGTTGCGCCCTTTGTTTGTTTTTGTTTGTCAATTGTGTGTCTGCCAGCTCTTATACCCGTGAAGAGCTTCTAAATATCAGGACTTTCACTCCCACGGACCTACTCCCAGTTTTTTTAGCTCCTGCCGCCGATCTGGTTCATTGCTTGGCTCGAAAAGTGAGACGGCGAAAGAGAGGAAGACGAGCGGGCGCTCTCGTCCGGCTCTGCAGGACAGGCACGCGCATGGCTTTGCCTGGCATATTTCTGTCCAATGCCAATTCTCTCTCTAACAAGGTAGATGAACTGAGACTGCTGATGCGTTTTAAGGACCTCTCTACCTCGGCTGCCCTCTGTTTTACCGAGACCTGGCTCAGGGAAAATACACCGGACAGCGCGCTGTGCCTCGAGGGATTTCAGCTGTTTCGTGCTGATCGTGACACAGAGCTCTCCGGTAAATCCTCAGGAGGAGGAGTCTGCTTCTACATCAACAGCAGCTGGTGCTCTGATGTAACGGTAATTTCCAAACACTGTTCTCCCACCCTGGAATTTCTTTTTATTAACTGCAAGCCATTTTATTCCCCGCGGGAGTTCGCCTCATTCATCCTCGTCGCTGTGTACGTCCCTCCTGACGCGGACACGCGCGAAGCTCAGCGCGTGCTCGCGGATCACATCCAACACATGGAGCGGATTTTTCCAGACTCTCTGGTTATTGTGGTTGGCGACTTTAACCAGAGCAATCTGAGCCACGATCTCCCCCACTACAAACAGTTTATTAAATGCCCCACCAGAGGAATAAACACGCTGGATCACTGTTACACCACAGTGAAAGACGCATATCGCGCTGTTCCCCGCGCTGCGCTCGGACTATCTGATCACGTGATGGTCCACCTCATTCCCACATACAGACAGAGATTGAAGCTCACTAAACCTGTTGTGAGCACTACGAAGAAATGGACCAGTGAAGCTGATGAGAAGCTGGAAACGTGCATGGAAATAACTGATTGGGGCATGTTTAAAGGAGCCACGCATGATCTGGATGAGTACACGGACACTGTGAACTCATATATCCACTTTTGTGAGGAGAGCATTCTTCCATCGCGCGCCAGGGTGAGGTACTCTAATGATAAGCCCTGGTTCACTGCTAAGCTCAGACAGATCAGGAAGGAGAAGGAAGCAGCGCTGAAAAGTGGAGACAGGGGCTGCTACAGGGAGGTTAAATATCGGTTTAACAGAGAGCTGAGGAGAGCTAAATCTGTGTATTCTGAGAGACTCCAGCAGCAGTTCACTGCTAATGACTCGGCTTCTGTGTGGAGAGGACTGAGGCAAATCACCAATTATCGGCCTCAGGCTCCTAAAGGTCAGGATGACAAAGCCCTCTGTCAAAGACTGTCCCAACACTTTGCCCGTTTTGACACCTCGTCATCTGTGTCCAACTCCCCCCCTCCCTCCAGCTCCACAGCCTCCACGATCCCTACTTCATCAAAGGCGCCCCCCTCCTCCCCCCCTGCCCTTGTCATCAGTGAGCAGGACGTGCTTAAACAGTTCTCCAGACTGAACCCGCGCAAGGCCCCCGGTCCGGACGGCGTGTCTCCCTCCACCCTGAGACACTGTGGGAAAGAGCTGGTTCCTGTCTTCACAGACATTTTTAACACCTCCCTTAAGCTATGCCACGTGCCGTCCTGCCTCAAATCCTCCACCATCATCCCTGTCCCCAAGAAGCCACGGATCACTGGACTTAACGACTACAGACCTGTAGCGCTCACCTCTGTAGTCATGAAGTCCTTTGAGCGCCTGGTCCTGCCCCACCTCAAGTCCATCACCACCCCCCTCCTGGACCCGCTGCAGTTTGCCTACCGAGCCAACAGGTCTGTAGACGACGCAGTCAACCTGGACCTCCACTCCATCCTGCAGCACCTGGACTCCCCGGGAACCTACGCCAGGATCCTGTTTGTGGACTTCAGCTCTGCATTCAACACCATGCGCCCCGCTCTGCTCCGGGACAAGCTGTCCCTACTCAACGTGCCTGACTCCCTCTGCAGGTGGATCACCGACTTCCTGACGGACCGGAGGCAGCATGTGCGGCTGGGAAAGACTGTCTCAGACTCTGCTAGCATCAACACCAGATCACCCCAGGGCTGTGTACTTTCCCCCCTACTCTTCTCCCTTTATACCAACTCCTGCACCTCCAGCCACCAGTCTGTCAAGTTGATCAAGTTTGCGGACGACACCACCCTCATTGGGCTCATCTCCAACGGCGACGAGTCCGCCTACAGGAGAGAGGTGGCCCAGCTGGCGTCCTGGTGCAACAACAACAACCTGCAGCTGAATGCTCTGAAGACAGTGGAGATGATTGTGGACTTCAGGAAAGTCACAACCCCTCTGCCCCCCCTCACCCTCACAGGCTCTCCCATCACCACTGCTGATTCCTTCCGCTTCCTAGGCACCACCATCACCAGGGACCTCAAGTGGGAGCCGACCATCAGCTCCCTCATCAAAAAGGCCCAGCAGACTTCCGGTCTGGACGCCATGGCGACTGCAGCTTAACACTGAAGTTCTCAGACCCAATCCAGGATAACACCTTGAAAATCAAACTTAACGGATTTTTGGAGGAGTGAAAATCAAAAGACAAAATCATCATGTCTAAAGGAAAACAGAAGAAACTGAAATTCTCCAGGCCAGGACACGTATCGGCCGGAGAATCCGAACTGGAAGATCTCCGTTCAGAAGACGAGGAACTGGTGATAGCTAACAAAAGGGTTAGCCTGAAATCACTATTTGAGGAGCTACGACGATTTCGCCGAGATGTTACGGCCGAATTTCGGGAATTCAGAGAAGAATTGAAAAGGACAAACAGCAGAGTGGACCAGGCCGAGAACCGAATCTTGGAAACAGAGGATCGAATAAAAGTGCTCGAAGATTCTGTGCTAGACCTACGCAAAAGACAAGCAGCTATAGAGGCTAAGCTAACCGACCAAGAAGGAAAACAAAGAAGAGACAACATAAGAATTCATGGTCTGATAGAAGGAACCGAAAATGGTTTTAACTCAATGGCAGAATGCGTGGAATCCTTACTAAGAGAGAAATTGGATATTCCACAAACCACCGACTTGAAGATAGAAAAGGCACATCGTTCATTAGCCGCTAGGCCGGCGGCGGAAGCGCCCCCACGTTCGGTGTTGGTAAGATTTTCCAATTTCAAAATAAAACAAGAGGTTGTAAGACTGGCCTGGCAGAAAAAAGGATTAATGCACCAGGAGAGAAAAGTCTACGTGGAACACGATTACGCCCCGGAGGTCCTTAAAAAGCGCAGGGAATACAATGACGCGAAAAAGGTGTTAAGAGAGAAGAAATTGCACTTTCAGACACCATTTCCTGCGAAGTTAAGGGTCTTCTACGGCGATGAAACGTGTCTCTATAATTCGGCGGAAGAAGCAACAGCTGACATGGCGAAAAGAGGCCTCCCGGTAACGGTATTTAAACCCGCAGCAGACCCGAGTGAGAAGATCAAAGCGCAAACATGGACAACACAAAGACCTTCAAAATCCACGGACCAGCAGCGGGAAACCCAGCACCAGAGCGTCGCGGATAAACTATCCGTTTTCAGGTTGGAATAGCAACCTTTTTTTTTTTTTTTTTCTTTTCTCTTGAATCAATCCGCACATCCAACCCCCCTCATACAAGGTAACAAACATTAAAGGAGATGCATATTCAGCATGTGGTAAAACATTTCATGGAACAATCATATTATTTGAAACAAATAAGTCTTTGTAATAAAAAAAAAAAAAACTTGTTAAAATAGAAATGTGACAATAATCCACATGTTCTCCTCATACTAACAAATACTGTTTTTGCGTGAATGTTTGATGTGATGGGGGTGGGAGGGTGCACACAATTTCACAGGGTTTAGGCATAAAAGGAAAAAAAAAAAAAAATTCATTACAAGTTTGGATTGGGTTCTGAAACTCACGTTAAAAGCATGGGACTACTTTCAGTGGTAAGAGAGGGCCCTCAACCCGTAACAGAGTTTGAGGAATTTCCCTCAGAGCCTTCACTCCATCAAGGCTCTTACAGGGTCTTTAAAAAGACCTCAGCTCAGGAAGTTCTTATGACAGCTTTTTGTTTTAAAGTTTTTTACACTATGTTCTTAATGTTTTTCTTGTTTTTAATGTTCTTTCAGTTTCTGAGTAGCACAAAAGAGGGCCACCACACAGTTATACTAAACAAAACAACACAATGGAGAAACAGGGTGTAACCAAAATAATTTCATATAATGTAAAAGGAATCCTGAATCCAGTTAAAAGATCCAAGATTCTAGGCAAAATGAAAAAAGACAAAGCAGGAATAATACTTTTACAAGAAACCCACCTAACAGACGTGGAACACAATAAACTCAGTAGACAAGGGTTTAAAATGATCTCTTCATCTTCATATAAATCAGGGAGGAGGAGGGGAGTAGCGACATTGATATCAACCAAAATTACATTTGAAAAAAAATCAGAACACAAAGATAAAGAAGGGAGATACAGTTTGGTAACTGGGCGGCTAGAGGGAGAAGATATCACCCTGCTGAATGTGTATGCTCCCCCAGGGGCTAACTGGAAATTTTATAAAATGTATTCGACCTAATGATAACTAAAGCTCAAGGTTTAGTGATATGTGGTGGGGACTTCAATCTTAGACTGAATCCATACTGGGATGCTTCTGGTAATTCCCCACATCAAAATAACACCCAAAACAGGAAGACTCGGATGCTACTAAAAGAATTGGGAATCTGTGACGTGTGGAGGGAACTCAACCCCAGTGTAAAAGACTATACATTTTACTCAACTCCACATTCATCTTACTCAAGGATTGACTATTTTTTTATGTTTAATAGAGACATTGGAAGAGTAAAAACATGTAAAATAGGACTGATGGATCTCTCCGACCACAGTCCGATCTACATGGACTTAAATATCCAAAAATACACAAATAATACATTTTCTTGGAGGTTAAATTCAAATGTCCTGAAAGGACCATTGAAAGATGAATTGGAATCAGATATTCTCAGATATTTGGAAGATAACGATAATGGAGAAGTATCCCCTTTAATACTGTGGGATGCATGTAAAGCTGTAATAAGAGGAAAGATTATTGCAAAACTGGCAACCCAAAAGAAACTAAGACAAGAAAAACTATCCACATTAGAGTCAGAACTTAGGAACCTAGAAAAAGAACACAAAGGCAACACTCATTCTACTGACTCGCTCAAGATTAAGGAAATTAAAAACCAAATAAATGAGATCTACACAATAGAAATCCAGAAGAAACTTACATTTCTGAAACAAAAATACTATGAAGCAGGCAGTAAATCGGCAAAATTGCTAGCCTATAAATTGAGGAAACATCAAACAGAAAGAGCAATCTACAAAATCAGAGACCCAGTATCAAAGGAAATAAAATTCAGAATTCAGGATATTCTTAAAAACTTCGAGAATTACTATTAAGAACTTATACTCCCACAAAAAACATAAAAACGCATCCGAGGCATTCCTAAACACATTAAACCTTCCCCAACTTACGGAGTCACAAAATAAAACACTACTGTCAGAAATACATCCTAAAGAATTGGAAAAAGCAATTATGAAACTTAAAGCTAACAAATCCCCAGGAGCTGATGGCTATACAGCAGAGTGGTACAAAACCTTTAAACAGCAACTATCTCCTCTCCTCCTGAAAACATTTAATTATGTCCTCCACACAGGGGAAATCCCCCCCTCCTGGAGAGAAGGGGTCATTGCAGTTATACCTAAACCTGAAAAGGATAAACTAGAGTGCTCCAACTACAGACCAATCAGTGTACTAAATCAGGACTATAAGCTTTTTACCATTATCCTTGCCAAAAGGTTAGAAAATATACTGACAGACCTAATTCATTTAGACCAAACAGGTTTTATAAGACAAAGACAGACACAAGACAACATTCGACGCACTTTACACATAATTCATCATATAAAAAAATATAACTTAAATGCAGTCATATTGGGATTAGATGCTGAAAAAGCATTCGATTCGGTTGACTGGTCTTTTCTATATAGAATCTTATCCAGTTTCAATTTTCATAACAACTTCATTAGAACTATACAGGCATTATATAAAAAACCAACAGCTAAAATAAGGATTAACGGTAATTTATCATCATCTTTTGAACTGGAAAGAGGATGTCGTCAGGGCTGCCCCCTGTCTCCACTGCTCTTTGCAATCTTCATAGAACCTCTGAGCCAATGGATAAGACAAAACCAAAAAATTCAAGGTATTACACTTGGTCAGAAGGAACATAAAATAGCACTCTTTGCTGATGACATTTTAATATACCTAGGGCAGCCGGACACTTCTTTACCAGAACTAACCTCAGTTTTTTCAGAGTATGGAGATTTATCGGGGTACAAATTAAATATGCATAAAACCCAAGTTTTAACATTCAACTATGACCCAAATCATTATTCACTAAGCAAACTCAAAACTAACTGGGAGTCGGAATCTATGAAATATCTGGGGGTCAATATCCCGAAACAACTCAACAAAATTATATCACTAAACTATGATCCACTGGTGACAAAAATAAAATCTGACCTAGCAAGATGGAATATGATACCATTCTTGGGTACTGCACAAAGAATTGAAGCAGTCAAAATGAATATACTTCCACGTCTTCTATACCTTTTCCAAACAATACCGGTAGAACCTCCCAAAAAAACATGGCAGGAGCTGGACAGAAGGATCTCAAGATTCATATGGCAGGGCAAGAGACCTAGAATCAGATATAGAACCCTACAGCTAAACAAAGACAAAGGTGGGCTCGCGCTGCCAAATATCAGGGACTACTTTAAAGCCGCACAAATTAAAACTTTAGTAGAGATATGTAACCCAGTCTACACTGCACAATGGAAGGAGATCGAATGCCAAATAACAAGTGACATCCCCCTACAGGCGATAATAGGGAACAATGTCTTACCTAAGCTTTTGAATAACACTAACCCGTGGATAGAGACCCCGCTAAAAATTTGGTTTAAGATAGTCAGAGAGAATCAAACTAAAGAGCCCTATCGACTTCTACAATGGATCGCCTATGATCAGGACTTTACTCCTAATAAAACAGACACCAGATTTAAAAAAGTGGAAGGAGAAAGGGCTGATAAAATATTACGATTTTTTTAAAGGGCAAATCTTAAGAAGTTTTGAAGATTTGAAAAAACAAGGCCTAATAAATCAAGACCTTTACAGGTTCTTCCAGCTTAGACACCACATAAACAATATACTTAAAAAGGAGGTTTTGGAAAGGGCCCAGTCAGGTGTTCTGAAGGTCTTCTTAATGGCATATAAAGGGATCCCAGGGATCAGATACATTTCTAAAATATACCAAGGTCTTCAAGACTTAAAAGGAGACAACACATCTTATATAAAAGAGAGATGGGAAAAAGAGGGGAATTTCACTTTACAACTGGAAATATGGGAAAAGCTAAATAAACAGCAATGGAAAAGTACCTCATCCCTGCAGTGGAGAGAATTTGGATGGAAAAACTTGGCAAGATTTTTCAGAACACCTGCACAAAACAAATTTACCCATAAGGGATTGAACTGTTGGCGCTTGTGTGGTGAAAAGACTGCAAATCATTTTCATGTGTTTTGGTCATGCCCAGTTATCCACCAATATTGGACCAAGGTACAGACAATATTGGGGAAAATATTCAAAATTACAGTTCCCTTTTCTTTTGTAACTTTGTATTTGGGTTTACTACCGGACTCACTGGAAAGACGAGGAGAAAAATACTTATTCAATGTTTTAATATTGGCAAGCAAAAAAGCTCTAACTAAAAAATGGATGTTGAAGGACTGTCCTACACCTGAAGATTGGACTAACGTGATCCAAGACATTTACTCGATGGAAAAGTTGACATTCGCACTGAGACAGGACATGGATGGGTTCATGAACTTTTGGCAACCCTGGACTGCATATGTGTCTTCCATTAGATCTAATCTTTGACAAATACCATTTCAATAATGGTTCTGCTCTTTGTTCCAACGCTACTCAGATGCTCTTTTATCTTTATTTACTTACTTTTTCTTTTTGTTTGTTTTTTTTACTGGTTTGTTTGTTTTTTTTGTTATTTGTTTTTTGTTTTTTTTTCTCTTTAATTTCACTTTTTCTTTCACTTAAAAAAAAAAAAAAAAGGGGTGTTGTAAGAATTAATCTTCCAATGTTGTCAGATATCAGAAAATAAGGGAACATGTGATGAAAATGTAAACACTGCATTGCTGTAACGACCTGTATACCCTTTACAAAAACTTAAATAAAAAAAAAAAAAAAAAAAAAAAGGCCCAGCAGAGGATGTTCTTCCTGCGGCAGCTGAGGAAGCTCAAGCTACCCACCAAGATGTTAGTGCAGTTCTACACAGCCATCATCGAGTCCATCCTCACCACCTCCATAACCGTGTGGTACGCAGGAGCCACTGCCAGGGACAGACTAAGGCTGCAGCGCGTCGTGCGCACTGCTGAGAAGGTGATCGGCTGCAAGCTCCCATCTCTCCAGGATCTGTACATCTCCAGGACCCGGAGGCGTGCTGGCCGGATCATAGCCGATCCCTCACACCCTGGTCACGTACTGTTTGCCCCTCTCCCCTCAGGTAGAAGACTTCGGTCCATCCAGACTAAAACCTCCCGTCACATGAACAGCTTCTTCCCCTCTGCCATCAGACTGCTGAACACTAAGTGACTTATTGACTCTCGTGCACTATGTACAGCAGCTCAACCAGACTCATGTCAATCATCACTGTTTTCTTCCTGCATTCCGACTGCACTATATGGTTCTCCACATTATCTGCTGCTCGCTAATATATTTAAACTGCTGACTAGTATTACTCACTCTTATTCTACACTTTATTGCATGTATAGTTTATTTCTTTTATTTTATCATGTTTAATGTTGCAGCATTGCACCGAAACAAATTCCTAGTTTGTGTACTACATGAACAATGGCAATAAATCTGATTCTGATTCTTGTTGTTTTTATGTCTGTGTTCCTTTTCTTTTCCATGCCTGTATCCGCCGCTCAGTTTATTTTTAATAAATTTGCAAAAATCTCAAAAAAACTTTTTTCATGTTGTCATTATGGGGTATTGTGTGTAGAATTTTGAGGAAAAAAAACGAATTTGTTCCCTTTTGGAATAAGGCTGTAACATAACAAAATGTGGAAAAGTGAAGTGCTGTGAATACTTTCCGGATGTGCTGTATTATCGAAGGTATATTATCACACAGAAACACAATATTATGTTAACAACAGAGTACTGCTGGTGTAGTGATTCCACTCAAAGCTCCATTGCTAATGTGTGCATTCAGCCACACAGAGCACACTGCACTTCTAAGGAGCAGCAGGTAAACATTCATTCATTCATCTTCTTCCACTTAATCCTTTTTGGGTCGCGGGGGGGGGGGGGGGGCTGGAGCCTATCCAAGCATCTTTGGGCGAGTGGCAGGGTACACCCTGGACAGATCGCCAGTCCATTGCAGGGCCAACACAGAGCGACAGACAACCATTCACTCTCACAGTCATATAACAATGTCGCAAAAAAGGACATCCTTTAAGGGCAGAGAAAAGAAAGGAAGATGAGAAAAACAGCAAGATAAAGTTAAGTTTCCTCAAGTTAGGAAAGTCCCTGAATATCCTTGACATTTTGATTAAAATGGTAGCATGTAGTAGCCTATAACTAGCAAATTAGCTATTTAGTTAACTAAAAAAAATTTCTCTTAACTGCTAGGTTAGATTTCTGTTCAAGCTAATGTTTTTGTGTTGGTGTAATACTGAGCTTTAACTGTGATTAAGTTGATTCTCAATACTCTGGGTTGCTCTTTTGGCATCAAAATGTCTGATAGCAAACGTTTAGTAATTAGTAAACAAACATCACAGCTTTTGTTAGCAAGCGTGTTTGCTTAAGTTGATGTGTTTTTGCATGAATGAAGTAGTTCTAGTTTGAGATATGTTGTTTGCACAAATTGTTTGCTGCAGCAGAGCATAGTAATTTGCGTTTTTCCATCAACTACCATCATAATGTTTTTTTCCCTCAACTAGCTGTATGCTCATAAGTTCTATGAAACTTCCCCAGGAGTACTCTTGAAATACAGTGGTGTGAAAAAGTGTTTACCCCCTTCCTGATTTCTCATTTTTTTTGTATGTCACACTTAAATGTTTCAGATCATCAAACAAATTTTGATCATAATTGTTAAATGTATCTTATTACACCTAGCTCTTTACTGTTTACCTGTTGAAATATATATTTTACAGCTAATATAACCCTATAACGATAATATGGCACCTGGCAATCAAGTTTTGGTAGCTGATCATGTTTTGTCACAACACCAGCGGCTGGGGCAGGTAAATTCCATGACGGCTCAACAGTCTCTCCATGATTTTCACACAGATCACAGCAATTTGTTGCACAGGAAGATAAACATTTCTACAGACTTTCTGAAGGTCTATTATAACAACCACGTGTTTGTGAAGCTGGGGTGACATCTCATCACTGGGAGCCCGTGTTGAACACCCAGACCCACAGTTTGAAGCAATAATTTTGCCACGAGAGAGCCATCTGAAACACACACACACAGAGTACATATTTTAGTACCTAACAGCGATAACTTGCCGACATTACAATGTAGTACGGTGAACTAAAAGCAAAGCAGCATTAGCAATTATTAGCTTACCTTCATATGTGATGTAGTTTGTATCCTTATGTCTTCCGCTTTATACTTCTCTATATGCTTTCCTAAGCGCTCCAGTACTTTTCCAGAGTGTGGCGAGGCGACACGCCAAGCGTACCGTACCAAACCAAACTGGGCCAAACTGACACTGGTGAAAAAGGGCCTAATCTGTGGTTCCCTCACTCTCGCTCAACTGCTCGCATGTGGCACCTAGGTTTCGATTAGTGCTCACTCTGCTGGCGGACTCTATAACTGCATCTAAGAATGCCGTTCCAAACACGTTCAAATGGGATACAAATAAATAATTGGTTTTTGGAAATGCACTGGCGGGCCGCAGTGGATGATGTCAGGGGCCGCATGTGGCCTGTGGCCCGCCAGTTGTTCATCCCTGGTGTACACTGAGCAGTTGTAGTTAAATTTTGCAGTAGGTGAATTTACTTCCATTTCAAATTAAAAACCATAGATGGGTAAAAAAAACATGCCAGGCTGATGATAAGATGATGTAAACAGCACTGCTGGACCTGTGTTAGGGGGAGTTACTAATTTTGCCAAATACTGAAAGATTTTTCTATGAGTTTGCAAATCTGTTTTCTGCTTCCATGGCTTTCATCACTGTGGATTACATTCTAACAACAACAAAAACTTCTCACATCTAGTTTTACTAGTGTATTCGTAATAACATATTAGAAAATTAAATAAATTTACAGCTGATGTGTGAATGGTCATTAATCAGTATTATTGGCAGTAACAGGGAGCCCCAAAGTCAGATTTTGCTTAGGGCCCCACGGAGGCTTGGGCCAGCTCTGTTCACAGTTTACATCATCCAAACATAAAAATGATGAGCATTCAAACATCACTGGCTGTTTGGAAAAAGACAGGAGGATGTCAAAACTTTGATGGCACATTGCTACATATACAGTTTTTGTTCTAAATATGTGCCTTTTGCCTTTTAGAGACTGATAATTAGATTTTTTTTTAGATTTGGGTTTTATGTTTGGGTTTAAGTTTTTTGGTTAGTCTGAATGTAATTCAGTCCATTTGTAGGCAATAGCGTCTCAACATGCCACTGCTTAGCTCCCATCTTTAATATTTGTACTCCCTCTGCTGGTGAGAGGTATACAGTGACATCTGAAATATTGCTGGGTTCGTTGGACCAGTGAGTAGTCTGTAGATAAATAGATAGATGTACTTTACTTATTCCAAACTGAGAAATTACAGTGTAACAGCAGCGTGACACAGCAGATGACCAAAAGAAACACACACAGCATAACAGACTAAGAGATTACCCAGAACGCCAAGCCAGTATTTTATTTAATACTTATGATGTGGACAGTCTTGGAATATTGTTAAAGTTCACGGACTCTTCATGGGAGTTACTCCAGCAGATAAGTAAAAGGTCTACTTCTGTACTTTAATAAATCTAAGCAAATACTAGTACAAGTAATCCTGCACTATGAGAACAAAGTGGTCTATTAGGATGATATGATACATTGTGAGGCCTTTAAGGTACAGTATCTCACAAACTTGAGTACACCCCTCACATTTTTTTAAATATTTTATTATATCTTTTCATGGGACAGCACTGAAGATATGACACTTTGATACAATGTAAAGTAGTCAGTGTACAGCTTGTATAACAGAGTAAATTTGATGTCCCCTCGAAATAACTCAACACACAGCCATTAATGTCTAAACCGCTGGCAACGGAAGTGAGTACACCTCTAAGTGAAAATGTCCAAATTGTGCCCAATTAGCCATTTTCCCTTCCCGGTGTCATGTGACTCGTTAGTGTTACAAGGTCTCAGGTGTGAATGGGGAGCAGGTGTGTTAAATTTGATGTTATCACTCTCACACTCTCTCATACTGGTCACTGGAAGTTCAACATGACACCTCATGGCTCTGAGGATCTGAAAAAAAGAACTGTTGCTCTACATAAAGATGGCCTAGGCTATAAGAAGATTGCCAACACCCTGAAACTGAGCTGCAGCATGGTGGCCAAGACCATAAAGCGGTTTAACAGGACAGGTTCCACTCAGAACAGGCCTCGCCATGGTCGACCAAAGAAGTTGAGTGCACATGCTCAACATCATATCCAGAGGTTGTCTTTTGAAAATAGACGTATGAGTGCTGCCAGCATTTCTGCAGAGGTTGAAGGGGTGGGGGAAGGGGGTCAGCCTGTCAGTCCTCAGACCTTACGCTGGAAACGGCATCAAATTGGTCTGCATGGCTGTCGTCCCAGAATTAAGCCCCTTTTAAAGATGATGCACAAGAAAGCCTGCAAACAGTTTGCTTAAGACAAACAGACTAAGGACATGGATTACTGGAACTATGTCCTGTGGTCTGATGAGACCAAGATAAACTTATTTGGTTCAGATGGTGTCAAGCGTGTGTGGCGGCAACCAGCTGAGGAGTACAAAGACAAGTGTGTCTTGCCTACAGTCAAGCATGGTGGTGGGTGTGTCATGGTTTGGGGCTGCATGAGTGCTGCCGTCACTGGGGAGCTACAGTTCACTGAGGGAACCATGAATGCCAACATGTACTGTGACATACTGAAGCAGAACATGATCCCCTCCCTTTGGAAACTGGGCCGCAGGGCAGTAATCCAACATGATAACCACCCCAATCACACCTCCATGATGACCACTGCCTTGCTAAAGAAACTGAGGGTAAAGGTGATGGACTGGCGAAGCATGTCACCAGACCTAAACCCTATTGAGCATCTGTGGGGTACCCTCAAATGGAAGGTTGAGGAGCGCAAGGTCTCTAACATCCACCAGCTTTGTGATGTCGTCATGGAGGAGTGTAAGGAGGATTCCATTAGCAACCTGTGAAGCTCTTGAGAAGTCCATGCACAAGAGAGTTAAGGCAGTGCTGGAAAATAATGGTGGCCACACAAAATATTGACACTTTGGGCACAATTTGGACATTTTCACTTAGGGGTGTACTCATTTTTGTTGCCAGCGGTTTAGACATTAATGGTTGTGTGTTGAGTTATTTTGAGGGGACATCAAATTTACACTGTTATACAAGCTGTACACTGACTACTTTACATTGTATCAAAGTGTCATATCTTCAGTGCTGTCCCATGAAAAGATATAATAAAATATTTACAAAAATGTGAGGGGTGTACTTACTTTTGTGAGATACTGTAACTTGGGTCCAGATCACGCAGGACTTTGCACTTAAAGAAAATTATTTTAAACTTAATTATGTATTCAGGGGAAGCTATGGAAAAAATATGGTCTCTCTTTCTAGTGCTTGCTAAATTATTGATTACAACTTACAACTTAATTTAATAAAAGAAATCAATTTAATTTTAATGAAATGAAAATCCAATCCAACTTTATTTATAAAGCACTTTAAAAAATGACAGCTGATGCAAAGTGGTGTACATCAGCGATAAATAAAATATAAAAACAATAAAATAAAGCTAAAAAGTACAAAACAGCACAAATAAAACGGTAGTCATGCCATAGAGGCAATAAAAATAAATTAAATCAATGTCTCAAACTGCATGGGTCAAAAGCCAGAGAATAAAAATGGGTTTTAAGATGAGTTTTAAAAATGGACAGTGAAGAGTCTTGTCTGATGGACAAAGGCAGATTATTCCATAATTTAGGAGCAGCAACAGAAAAAGCTCTGCCCCCTCTGAGCTTCCTCTTTGACTTCAGTATCTCCAGGAGCAGCTTATCAGCTGACCCGAGAGACCAAGCAGGAGTGTATGGCTGGAGCAGCTCAGAGAGGTCAGGCAGGGCAAGGCCATTTAATGATTTAAAAACAAATAAAATAATTTTAAAATGAACCCTCAAATGTACAGACAGCCAGTGAAATCCTCTAAGCACAAAGCAATTAGGTTGTAATCAACAAATCAAAGGAAATACTGTATGTGGCCCATGCTGGCAAAATGAGTCGGAATGCGCACTGTGTCATTACGAGCTACAGGCATGAGAAGTCATAATTCATGACTTTTTCTTTGTTTGCTAGTGGCATGTCCCGGGAAAACCCCCGTGAGTGTCTGGTATCATTGTAAAGCTTAGAAATCGTACTTTCTAAAAATGCATATATTTTGGCGGAAGACATAACTCCCGACTGATCGAACACAAGTTTTAAACCTAGCCAAAATATAAACAAATCGGCTTTTTCCATGTCCGTTTTTGTGCACTTCCTACAAATTAAATATCATTTTGAAGATCTTTCAATACAGATATGGAAAAAAACGTTACCTCAGGTTTGATAATTTCCTCAAAGTGACTCATTTTGCCAGCACGGGTCGCATATGACAACTGGTGTACTAAAAGCAAAAGAATTTTGATATGAACATGTTTACAAATTCAGAAAATATTTATCAAAACATTGTCATTTATCTCAATATTGGGAAGGAAAATTCTCACAAAGAGCATGAAAAAGAGAAAGAGTTGATGATCAATTAAATGATTAGCCTTTTCCTCTGAAATCAAATTAGACAATTTGGTTGAAATTCCAACATATATTCCATGTTTACAGCACATTTTTTAGTCAAATTTAGTCCACTCGCCTGTGGCCCGTTTCTATAGTTATTGGTCCGTTGCGACACTTAGAGGTGATGCTGAAAACAATTATACACACCAGAGACATCTGATGAACAAGGAATCCATCTGCGTGGTATCAGACTCCCCCCCACCACCACCACCACCGAGATATATAAAGTAATGATTTAAAAAAATCTTTAAAAAAAATACAAATTTTAATACTGAAAGTTGAAAATGTATACAACAGAAATGCAAACAAATGGAAAATATAAAAATGTGAAAATAAGAATAATTCACAAGTCTTGGATTACAGAAAATGTATAAAACAAAAATTTTAAAAGATACAGAAATGTAAAAACATACATAAAATTTAATATATATATATATATATATATATATACAGTATATATATACAGTATATATATATATATATATATATATATATATATATATATATATATATATATATATATATATATATATATATATGTATCAAAACAAATAATTCACAAATCTGGAATTGCAGAAAATGTATAAAACAAAAAATAAGGTTAAAAAATAAGAAATATAAAAATTTGTTTTTATATTTATTTTTTCAACCTGTATTTTTTTTAAATTTTTGTTTTATACAGTTTGTACAGCTCAAGATGTGAATTATTCATGTTTCTATCCCCACCCCCCATTTTTAAAATATATTTTTCAACTTTCTGTATCTTGTTAATTTTTGTTTTATAAATTTCCTACAACTCAAAAAATATTTGTGGTTATGTTTGTAAATTTGTTTGTGCTTCCATTGTATTATAGTGTTCACATGTCAGGTCAGGCATTGGTTTGCTTGCTACCGGATAACCATGAAAACCGGTACTACCTGTCTCATGGGTCGGGCTGTCGGCAACTCAACCGGCAACCCCACCCTTCCGAGGGTGAAACTGGGCATCCTGGCAGAACTAAAAACAATATCTGTCACAGGTCTGTGTTGCACCACTCCCAGTTACACGTGTGGACATCCTGGCAGATAAGCACATCTGTCGCAAGGTCTGAGGTGGACTTTTGCCAGTTGGTGCATCGTTGGCCTGTTCTTGCCACTGATAATACCTCTATCTGCCAAGAATGTGCCGCTAGTCCAGCAAAAGCTACCTGTACTCAAATACTTTCAGAGTAGTTTCATGAAATGGTCAGTCAGAAAGCAACTCATACGGGCTTGGACGTCGCCCGGGTTAACAAGGTCAGGAGTTCCTGGCAGCGGAGGGTGAAGGACAGAGCTGCTTGGAGGAATCTGAATTTAAATGAAATCTGAATCTAAATGAAACAGTCATTGTCGCCCCCGACAGACTGCTATGATGATGATGATGATGTATAATCGTGTCAATGGAGGTTCAACAGATTTCACTGCTGACACCATTGCACTGATACAGCAAAGGGGAGGGGTGGGGGCTCTTCCTGCAATAATGCTCACACAGATGGTGCCAACATAAAAAATTGCAACACAAGAAAATCTAACCAGAACAACTTTAGCACAGTAACAGACCATTTAACTTGTTTTCAGTTTCCTTCAGATAACACTCATTTTTAGACATTAAACATTTCCCATTATCCCTTGCAGTTGCAGTCCACCAGAATGCAACAGTATATATGTTCAGGTTTCTAAATCAAGAAAGCAATAAAAATAGAATTACATTTTAATGTCAGCTGAAGCCATTTCAAGTGTGAAGTTCCTCTTTTTTCCCATGTGTAGACAGGACTTTTGTTCGTGCAGAGAAGAGAATCTCATATGTAGGGCATACTTACATCTATTTGCATATTTACATGGAGGCATGTCAACGGAGAAGTCTCGTATTCCCTCATGTGTGCACAATTCAACGGAGATTGGGCTGTACAAAGGAAATGTGCTTGGATTTATGCGCTCACACGCTTTCCGAAATTGTTTGTGTGTACGCCATTTTTCTGATTTGAACGTATGCCATTTTTTAGTAGGAAATCCACACAAGTCTTTGTACATGAGGCCCCTGGTCTTTTTGCCCTTACTCAGCATGTGCAAGTGTGAATAGCGCCACATCCATTTCAACCTTTGAACAGAGGAGCTGCAACTCTTTGCTGTATTCTACTCCATGTTATGGTTCAATAAATGTTCCTGAGGAGCACAAAAGCATCCAGTGCTCTGATGATTTGTGCTGCTCTATCAAATAATGCTATCGTAGCACCAATTGACAGCAGAGTCCATCAATTTATGCTAGTTTGTCAAAAACTACTACCCGTTACCCTTTAATAAGATTTTTGTTCATCTCCTAAAGATAAAACTCACAACAAGCTATGCTACATAGTTATTTACCTTACCAACAAGCTCACATGCCAGAGCTTGGGCAGCATGTTTTAATTTTGACATTTATAAGGTAGCACATTTTGAAATTTTTCATCCATCAAATAATGCTTTCCATCAAATAATGCTTCCAGTAGATACATAAACTATTTTACACCTGCAGTCACTTCAAGGGCACCATCAGAGCATGGGAAGCATGTTTTGATAATCTGTTTACAGTGGTGTGAAAAAGTGTTTGCCCCCTTCGTGATTTATCATTTTTTTTTGTATGTTTGTCACACTTAAATGTTTCAGATCATCAAACAAATTTAAGTATTAGACAAAGATAACACGAGTAAACACAAAATGCAGTTTTTAAATGAAGGTGTTTATTATTAAGGCTAAAAAAAAAAATCCAAACCTACATGGCCCTGTGTGAAAAAGTGATTGTCCCCTAAACCTAATAACTGGTTGGGCCACCCTTAGCAGCAACAAATGCAATCAAGTGTTTGCAATAACTGGCAATGAGTCTTTTACAGCACTGTGGAGGAATTTTGGCCCACTCATCTTTGCAGAATTGTTGTAATTCAGCCACATTGGAGGGTTTTCAAGCATGAACTGCCGTTTTAAGATCATGCCACAACATTTCAATCAGATTCAGGTAAGGACTTTGATTAGGCCACTCCAAAGTCTTCATTTTGTTTTCCTTAAGCCATTCAGAGGTGAACTTGCTGGTGTGTTTTGGATCATTGTCCTGCTGCAGAACCCAAGTGCGCTTCAGCTTGAGGTCACAAACAGATGGCTGGACATTCTCCTTCAGGATTTTTTGGTAGACAGCAGAATTCATGGTTCCATTTACCACAGCAAGTCTTCCAGGCCCCGAAGCAGCAAAACAGCCCCAGACCATCACACTACCACCACCATATTTTACTGTTGGTATGATATTCCTTTTCTGAAATGCTGTGTTACTTTTACGCCGGATGTAATGGGACACACACCTTCCAAAAAGTTCAACTTTTGTCTCGTCAGTCCTCGGCGTATTTTCCCAAAAGTCTTGAGGATCATCAAGATGTTTTTCGGCAAAACTGAGACGAGACTTTATGTTCTTTTTGCTCAGCAGTGGAATTTGTCTTGGAACTCTGCCATGCAGGCCATTTTTGCCCAGTCTATTTCTGATGGTGGAGTCATGAACACTGACCTCAACTGAGGCAAGTGAGGCCTGCAGTTCTTTGGATGTTGTTGTGGAGTCTTTTGTGACCTCTTGGAGGAGTCGTTGCTGTGCTCTTGGGGTAATTTTGGTCGGCTGGCCACTCCTGGGAAGGTTCACCAGTGTTCCATGTTTTTGCCATTTGTGGATAATAGCTCTCACTGTGGTTCAATGGAGTCCCAAAGCTTTAGAAATGGCTAGAAAATTGAACTTGGCTTTCCAAAGATGTGATAAACCACAGTTAATTTATGTTTTAACAGGGGGAGCAATCACTTTTTCACACAGGGCCATGTAGGTTTGGATTTTTTTTTACCCTTAATAATAAACACCTTCAATTAAAAACTACATTTTGTGTTTATTTGTGTTATTTTTGTCTAGTATTTAAATTTGTTTGATGATCTGAAACATTTAAGTGTGACAAACATACCAAAAAATGAGAAACCAGGAAGGGGGCTGTTAGAATAATTTTGAGCTTAAATTATTCAAAGTCAAATAATCAGGCGGAAAGTTGAATTTATGTACATTTATTACAAAATCACCCCGTTGGCCACTATGGGGGAGAGGTTACAAGGCATGACATTCAGACACACCTAGAATCTCTAAACAATCCATTCTTCTAAGTCTGATATACACTACTGTTCAAAAGTTTGAGGTCACCCAGACAATTTTTGTGTTTTCCATGAAAAGTCACACTTTTATTTACCACCATGAGTTGTAAAATGAATAGAAAATATAGTCAAGACATTGACAAGGTTAGAAATAATGATTTGTATTTGAAATAATTTTTTCCTTCAAACTTTGCTTTCGTCAAAAAATCCTCCATTTGCAGCAATTACAGCATTGCAGACCTAACATGATTGCACAAGGGTTTTCTAATCATCCATTAGCCTTCTGACGCAATGAGAAAACACATTATACCATTAGAACACTGGAGTGACAGCTGCTGGAAATGGGCCTCTATACACCTATGTAGATATTGCACCAAAAACCAGACATTTGCAGCTAGAATAGTCATTTACCACATTAGCAATGTATAGAGTGTATTTCTGATTAGTTTAAAGTTATCTTCATTGAAAAAAAGTGCTTTTCTTTCAAAAATAAGGAAATTTCTAAGTGACACCAAACTTTTGAACGGTAGTGTATATAGGTAGGAGAAAGGAGAGGGAGGATGAGGATAAGGGAAGGGAAGGGACAGAACGGGACAGTCCTGATAACTAAGCTTATCCAGGTGGACGCCAGACACTCTGGAGACATGGGTCATGAAGACATGAGATCCATAAAACTGACAGAATGTCCATCTACCACTGATCTGTACAGGCTGAGAAGTTCCTGTGCATTCCTGTGACCCAAAACAGGTTATGTCAAAGAGATTATAATAAATGGCTTAGATCATTCCTTACGCATGTACTGATCCTCAGTCTGAACTTGCTGAAATTGCTAACAGAAACAGGCCAAGAATATATAAACTTATCCTATGTGGAATGCACATATAAACATTAAACATGGCATATGAAAGGTATGATACTTCTCAAATATAATAATACATTATTAATGTCAATAATAGTATAGATAATATGGAATTTTTCTATCCGGGGCAAACACTTTCTCACACCACTGAATGTATTCTGAAAATGGCTGTGTATCATGGATCAAAGAATAATTTCATAATTCCACCTACTGTCCAGGAACTTTCAAAAGTCTGATTAAATATAGCTTACCTTGAAATTACGATTTCTGAAATGCTGCTTAATTCCAACCGCACCACAGACATTGCATTATTGAGTCAGACATCACTAAAACAGATATTTCTCAGAGTAATGTTGCATGAAATGATAGGTGTGGAAACAGAGCTCAGAAAATAGGTCTGCGCATGTGCATAGGTGCAGGGCAGCACATCTTGATGAGTAGCACAGATTTATAGAACACCAGCTTTAATTTCCGGTCAGTTGCCCACAAGACAGTTGCTCATCAGACATTTACCCACCAGAAAAGTTACAAAAGCAACAATTGCTGACGACTAATATTCATCAGTATCATCTTATCATCTGGAGGACTGGTGCAGGAAGAACAATCTTCACATTAATGTGAAAAAGATGAAGGAGATGATTGTGAACTTCAGGAGGAATGGTCATCATCCCCTTCCTTTGTACATCAGAGGAGAAGCTGTGGAAGTGGTCTCAAGCTTCAGGTATTTAGAAGTCCACCTCAGTGAGGACCTCGCCTGGAGCTATAACACTTCCCATCTGGTCGGGAAGGCTCACCAACGTCTATACTTCTTCAGGAGACTGTGGAAGGCTGGACTCGGTGGCCCAGTCTTATTCTCCTTTTACAGATGTGTGGTGAAGAGTGTCCTCTGCTCTTGCATCACTGTGTGGCACAGTAGCTGCTCTGTCGCAGAGAAGAAAGCTCTACACACGGTAGTTAAAGCTGCGGAGAAGATTGCTGTGAGTAGCCTCCCCACCACCTCTGACATTTATGTCACTTGTTGTAGGAAGAGGGCCCCCTGCATCATGATGGACCCTGCTCATCCTACACAGTCACATTTTCTCCCCTTTCCTTCAGGGAGGAGACTGCGGAGCATCCAAAGCAGGACTACCAGACTGAAAAACTGATTTTTTTCCTACAGCTGTAAAACTGTTGTACACTGGAAAGGTACTGTAGGTTGTTCTACATTATGCTGTGAACTTGCACACTATGGTTGTATAATCGACAATGTAACTGCATATCCAGTAACTTCTGGAAATGTTTTTAAACTTATAACTTATTAATATATTTAAACATTTTTATTCCTTTGTCGGCCTCCGTCGGTCTATGATGACCATGGAAGAGAATCCTAAATGTCTACTCTGCTGGAACAGCACCGCCTGTGGCTGAACAGGCCGATGCGCGAATGGCAGTCCCTGTCACACAGGTCGCACTTGTGGGTGGTCTCCGTGCTGCTGGGTCTGTGGCGGTTCTTCCTGCGGGTCCTATTTTCATCTGCTGCAGCAGTCAGTCTCTCTTCACTCGCCCTGAGCTGTCTGGTCAGGGTGCCTCTCCATTTGGAGCGGTCCATTGCAAGGTCCTCCCAGCGCTCTGTGTTGATCTCCAGGGCCTTCATGTCTCTCTTGCAGACGTCTCTAAAGCGCAGCTGTGGGCAGCCAACGTCTCTCCTGCCAGTCGCCAGTTCTCCGTAGAAGACGTCTTTGGGGATTCTGCCATCCTTCATATGGTGAACGTGGCCTAGCCAGCGGAGCCTGCGCTGCCTGAGTAGAGTGAACATGGAGGGAAGGCCAGCGCGGGACAGAACTTCTGTGTTGGGCACTTTGTCCTGCCAGGAAATGTCCAGGATGTGGCGAATGCAGCACAAGTGGAAGGAGTTCAGTCTCTTTTCCTGCCGGGCGTATGTTGTCCACGTCTCACTCCCATAGAGCAGTGTGCTGATGACGCAGGCGTTGTACACTGCCATCTTTGTCTTGACAGAGAGTTTGGGATTCTCCCACACTCATGTGGTGAGACGAGGAAGTGTGAAGGCTGATTTTCCAATCCTCTTGTCGATCTCTGTATCAAGGGAGAGGTTGTTGCTGATCGTGGACCCCAGGCACGTGAACTGATTCATGACCTCCAGCTCGTAGTCGTCGATGGTGATGGTTGGTGGTGCTTCCGTGTCTTGCGCCAAGACGTCTTTTTCAGGCTGATGGTAAGCCCGAAGTCCTTGCATGCCTGGGAGAAGCGGTCCATCAGGGTCTGAAGCTCCTGCTGTGTGTGGGTTGCAACTGCAGTGTCGTCTGCGAACAGCATGTCTCTGATTAGAGCCTCGCGTACTTTGGTTCTGGCTTTCAGGTGGGCAAGGTTGAAAAGCCTGCCGTCAGATCTTGTGTGCAGGTAGATTCCCTCTGTTGCTGTGCTGAAGGCATGCCTCAGGAGCATAGCAAAGAAAATCCCAAAGAGGGTTGGCGCAAGTACACAGCCCTGTTTCACTCCACTGCGTATGTTGAATGGCTCTGAGACGTTGCCGTCGTGCTGCACTATCCCCTGCATGTTGGTGTGAAATGATTCAGTGAGGCTTTGCAACTTTGGTGTGCATCCTGTCTTTGGCAGGATCTTGAAAAGGCCCTCTCTGCTGACCAGATCGAACGCTTTGGTGAGGTCGATGAAGGCGACGTACAGGGACATGTTCTGTTCTCTGCATTTCTCCTGGAGTTGGCGGATGGAGAATATCATGTCTACCGTCGATCACTCAGCACAGAAGCCACACTGAGACTCGGGGTAGACACGTTCGGCAAGCTTCTGTAGACGAACGAGAACAACTCGTGCATAGACTTTGCCAACAACGCTGAGGAGGGAGATGCCCCTGTAGCTGTTGCAGTCGCTTCTCTCCTCTTTGTTTTTGTAGAGGGTGATGGTCTTGGCATCCCTCATGTCCTGTGGTACGGCACCTTCCTTCCAGCACTGGCAGAGGACGTCATGCAATGGCAGCAGTAGGGCGGTCTTGCAGTGCTTGATCAGGTCGGGGGGTACGCCGTCGTTGCCGGGTGCCTTGCCAGCGGCCAAACTATCAATGGCCTTGCTGAGTTTGTCGATGGTTGGCTCAGCATCAAGTTCGTCCATGGATGGCAGGCAGTTGATGGCATCAAGGGCTGACGGTGTCACGGTGTTCTGTCTGGAGTAGAGGTCGGAGTAGTGTTCCACCCATCTCTCCATCTGCTTGTTCTTTTCTGTGATTATCTCCCCAGTGGAGGATTTGAGGGGGGTCGTCTTGCTCTGAGCCGGACCAAGTGCTTTCTTGATGCCATCGTACATATCACGGATGATCCCTGTTATGGCAGTGGTTTGAATGTCTTGGCTGAGCTGAGTCCAGTACTCGTTGGCACAGCGCCGAGCAGTCTGCTGAACTTTGCTTCTCGCAGCCCTGAGAATCTGGAGATTCTTCTCGTTTGGGTACTTCTTGTACTCAGCAAGTGCTGAGCGCTTGGCTTCAATGACGGGGGTCATCTCGGTCAACTTGGCATCAAACCAGTCCTGTGACTTTGAGGTCTTCCTCCCAAAGGTAGCCAAGGCTGTGCGGTGGATGGTGTTTCACAGCTCTTCCCACTTCTGCTTTGCAGATTCTCCTTCTTGTGATACACCAAGTTCCTTCTCAAAGGTGGAGGCAAACTGCTCAACAAGTTCTGGTTGGGCCATCTTGCTGGTGCCAATCCGTGCCTTTCCAGGCTGTCTAGCACGATGGAATTTCTTCAGCTGCAGCTTGACCTTGCAACACACCAATGAATGGTCTGTGTTGCAATCTGCACTCTGGAACGAACGGGTGATTAGCACGTTCTTCAGTGAGGTGCACCTGGTCAGGATCAAGTCCAGCTGGTGCCAGTGCTTTGAGCGCGGATGTCGCCAGGAAACCTTGTGTTGGGGCTTGGTCTTGAAGAACGAGTTTGTGATGCACAGATCGTGATATGTGCAGAACTCGAGCAGCCGTTGTCCGTTGTCGTTCATTCTTCCCACGCCAAATAGTCCAAGACAGGAGGGCCAGGAGTCGTGGTCAGCACCCGCTCTGGCATTGAAGTCTCCAAGGAGAATGAGCTGTTCAGAGTTGGGGATGATCCTAACAGTTGTTGCGAGATTCTGGTAGAACTCGTCTTTTGCCTCTGGTGTGGCTGTCAGTGTTGGGGCATATACACTGACGAGGGTGACTGGGCCTTGAGTGGTGTTCAGGCGGAGGGTGAGGAGTCGTGCAGAGCCATTGCTGCCCGGTTCCACCATCTTCAGCAAGGTGTTCTTCACTGCGAAGCCCACTCCGTGTTCCCTGTGTTCGTCACTGCCCTTTCCCTGCCAGTAGAACGTGTAGTCCTTCTCTCTCAGTGTGTCTGCGTCAGCCAACCATGTTTCCTGGAGAGTGGCGATATCCACTTCCAGTCTCTTCAGCTCATTATTGATGATGGCAGTCTTCCTGGTGTCGTTGATGTCCTTGAGGTTAGCAGCGAGTCCTGTCATCATAGTGCGGACATTCCAAGTTCCCAGTTTTAGAGTTGGTCTCTTTTGTTTTTTGTGTTGCCTGGTGCGAAGGTTCTCAGCCTGCCGTTCGGACTTCTCCTCATCCCCATGCACCCAATGAGGAAAGCAAGCTGTGGCGGGACAACACCTTATTGGCTGAGGGCTGCCCAGCTTGAGGCAGGCGGTAGCTGTCCAGCGAGATCCGATGATCCCTCCCACCGTCGGGAACAACCCCTGGCGCCGCGCTCTACGCCAATTGAGCGGTGGCTTATAACCGGTAACTGTCATTCCCTGTGTTTTGTCTACACCAAAGACGAAGCTGGAGTGTCCTCTCCAGTGATCCAGTGTTCTACCTTCCAGCGTTGGGCATTGGAAGGATTCAAGCCTGGGCAGGAAGATATGGAGGACAAGATGGTGCCCATGCAGCATGTCCCCCCTCTCCACGTCACTGATGAATCCAAAGGAACAGCAGGGCTGCTACAGTTTGGCAGTTTGGTACCAGCGCCGTCGCAGGAGCTGCCAGAATGATGTTGAGCACAACAGAGAACTGCCTTAGGGACTCCGACTCTGGATTTTTCCTCAGGGTTGACTCCCGAAGCCTTTCCTGTGACCGGGTGTGCCGCAAGGCAGCGGAGGTTTGAAATCAGGGTTTACCTTCCCCTAGATGGGCTACCTTCCCAGGATGACGAGCCACCATCTACCCGAAGCATCTGGTTTTAAGGCGCCAGAGATCCGCCCTCGCCCCTTCTCCTATTAGTAAAAGCAGTTACGCCAGGCTTAGAGACTAAACCACACGGGCAGGCTAGGAGTTGGACTTAGTTGTCAGAGGCTTTTCGAGACGCATGCCATAAGGAGCATTTTATGAGCACTGGGAGCTTAACCCCAGTGCCGCTTCTGGCTATGACAACCTTGGAACCGAACATTTTTATTACTGTTTTTATTTAAGTTAGTGACAATATCAGGACCTCACAAATTAATTTTGTTCTTTGCTTGTAGTTAAGAATGACAATAAAGAATCTTTGAATCGGTGAATCCTTATCATTTTTTTCTCAATATGAATTTTTGCTGTCATAAAACGAATGTAAAAATATAATATGATGAATAGAATGTCCAACAGAACCAAGAAAATTATGAATATCAATTTCTTCTGGTTCGTTTCAGTCTGGATAGTAAGCATTCCAAGTGAGTACATATCAAAGTATAAAGGATTTTTAATGATTGCAATTGTTTTACCAATCAAATATCAAGAACTTTGTCAAGTATTAAAATATTTAAATTTTTATTCCATCATATTTTTTTATTCCATATGATGGGTAAATGTCCTCTTTGCAGCTTTTAGGTTTGGCAAATGTCAGGTAAGCAAATGTCCAGTTGGCAACTGTCCTGCCTCCTTCCTCGACACACCAGAAGGAAGACTGCTGTGTCAACTCAGCTTTGGCTGAGAATGCATTCTGGACCGTTGTCGCCATCGTCATGGTCTGGCTTCTTTGTTTACCTGTAGTCTAGGCAACTGCTAACAGGAACAGACATATGTGCAACAGAAGGGAGCAAACAGAAAATTAGAATTCCTTATTCAGAGAAGCTGAATAGGGAATCAAAGGAGCGCTACCTCCAAAAATTAGATGGGATCGATTGATATGAGCACAAGAAATGGACCACGGTTCCCAACCAGCTGCCTCGAGTCATGCTGTCAGATGTGTTTGCCTACCTGAGGGGAGTGCATACACACCTGAGCGATTTAAAAACTATAAATCATTAGAGGCTCATGCTAATGAATGGTCAAGTCACCTCAAATCTCCCAGGTGAACAACCAGAAAATCATCATTTGCACAAAGGTAAGCAGTCATTGTTTCTACACAGTTTTCTGCACTAGCATGCGTCTCTGCAACTACAGTCATTTTCTAAGTCCCAGCGGTGAAATGTTGGATTTATGTTTACATTTGTCATATGATGCTTGATAAGTATAAACATATTATTACCAACAGGACATGAAATACTAATCCAGCAATGTGATTAAACCTGATGCTCACGCTGGGACCCCGAAAAAAAAATTACTGGTATTATTAGCCACTATAAAAACATGTTAAATTGGAACAAATCAGTACAGTGATGACATAACGTTCGGCTCAGGAGACGCACACACACAGGCTCAGAGTAGTTCAAATAGTTTATTGGCAACAGGGGTGAATGAATGTGTGTCTGCGGAATGTTAATGTGTTGGTGGCGGCGTTTGCTTCAGGCACAGAGGCAGGAGACCGTACAGCCGGCAACCCTATGGGAGAGAACACAGAGACACAGGGTGACGGGCACACACCAACACAGGAGGAGAATAGGCAAGGGAGAAGCTTACTTGCTAGGGACAGATGACTGGCACAACAAGGACGGAACCCGGGAGACAGCCACCTGCAGGGCTCGGTGCAGCAGCGAGGAACGACGAGGGAACGGGGTTGTCCGCCGCCGAGGAATCCACCTGTGCACAGGGGAGCAGCCTGGAAAAGATGAGGTAAGGATTTCTTACCACACAGCGTCGTGCTGAAGAGTAGGTTGCTTCTCGTTGAAGGGGGGATGAAGTCTGACGGCTTCAGGCCGAAGCTCAGGGCGAGGCGGCTTATATCCCTCGCCGCTGATGATGAACAGGTGTATGAGCAGGTGGCGCCGCTGATGAGCGGCGCGGCGTGACAAGTGACGTTTTTATAGTCACCTGAAAGAGGAGAATCTGCTTAACCACTTGCACTCCGGGCAATTTTCCTAAAAATGCCAAAAAATAACGTGCCCAAAGTAAATCGAAAGCTGTTCTTCAACCCTTTGCAGCATCTTCATGGGGTTGGTCTCATTTAAAAGAAAACACTTTGAATTTTTTGGCAAAAAAAACATAATCTCTCTACGTGCTCCGGCCACTGAGTTACAGTCATCTAAACATACTGAACTTGAAGAAAAAAAAATTGGGCACAGTGTTTTTTTGGATACAAATGCTTGTAAATAACACACAGCTGTCCGATCCGGCTGGAACATGCAACAGAAATGTAGAACCAAGTGTTATCCAGCTGAGATCCAAATTTGGTAACAATACCACAAAAAATGAATATTTTACACAGCTTTGTTCTCAGGCTTTTCCCAGTCGTTTTGGAACTGTGCCAAATTGTGCCAAATGGCACAGTTTGGAAAAACGTCCGTAACTTTTGAATAATTCAATGTAGAATCTTCATTTTAGGCTCTAATGAAAGGTCACACTCAGGGCTGTGTCTGTGTGTGTGTGTGTGTGTGGGCGGGGGGTCGTCCCCCCCCCGCTACCAAGGACCAAATTCGGCCCTCGCTACATGACGGATTACACTCCTTGCATGTTTTCACAGCGGCTCCCCCCCCCTCGCTACTGTGTGTGTGTGTGTGTGGGGGGGAACCGTGAACGGACCGTGAACGCCCCCCCCCCCCTCGCTACAGAAGAGGGCCATCGCTACATGATGGAATAGACTGATATGCTTCCCCCCGCGGACCGGGGGGCGTTCGGACCGTGAACGCCCCCCCCCCCCGCTCCTCTTCTGCAGCGGGTGGGGGTGGGGCGTTCACGGTCCGAACACGGCAAATGAACCGTTTATCGCGGCGCACGCACTTCGTACTTCGTGCGCAGTACAGTTGTAATTTACCGAACGGTCAAAAGTCATTTTTGGATTACAGTTTTCAGGGATAAATAATAATTTAGCTTATAACACCTTACCTCTTCACAGCAGCAGAGTCGTAGCGAACATCTCTTCCCCCATTGTCAGATGAACGCGACGCTGCTCCGCTCGTGGATCCCGATCAAAACATAATTCCATTATTGCCGTTTTGGCGAATGATTTACGACTTTTGTCGTCGGCCTCCGTCTATTCTGCTGGAATGAGTGCAGGTCCCACTTGTGGGTGTTCTCCATGCTGCTGGGTGAGCCTGGGTCTGTAGTAGATTCGTCCAGCGTCCTTTGTTTTCATCTGTTGCAACAGTAAATCTCTCTTCGCCCAGCCTGAATTTCTGTGCTTCAATTGGCTCCTGCGTTCACAGTAGGCGGGTCCTCCTTCCTAGATTTTCATTCATTGGCTCTTCAAGGTTTCAGAAACCCAATTCAAGGCTCTTATTAGTCGAATGAGAGGTCAATCAGATGAACTAATCTGTTCGCGGCTGTCTCTGCAGTTTTTTTTTTGAGTGGCGCTTGGACGCCACTACATCACCATCACCACCATCATGCGTCATGCGTCCAAGCGCGCACGAGGGCGCTCTCGTGCGCCCTCGTGCGCCCTAGGATGCAGAAACTTGCCCGCCCGCGGAACAACGGAGTGCAAGTGGTTAATTTAACGATACCAAACATTCTATGGACTTCAGTGTCCAGCTGATATTAAATCCATGCATAATGAAGGAAACGTGCTTTGGGAATTCCCTTCCAGTGCGCACAGAAGGGGAACCCCAGCGCTACTGTGTGTAGCGGTTTGTGTCCAGTTATTTTTTTTTTTTTGTGATAGTTTTATCAACATATTTCTTTCCACCCTCAGACATCTTCAGCTTCAGTCATCTCTGACTGCTCAGTGTGTTGTTTTTGTTTTTGTTTTTACTTCATGACCGGGATGTAATGATGGCTTTTTAAATGTCCAGTTAGTATTTGGATTAAACAACGAACGTGTCTGAGCAGGACACAAAATGCCAAAATTGTTAAATTAAATTCCAAGGAATATATTACAATGGGTCTCAAATATTTGTAAACGTGTTCCATTAGTTGACTTGATGTCACTAGGTCCCATTAGATATAATTTAATCTGCTATTTGGGCATTTTGTGTAATGCTAGTTACTACAAGAATGGCCACTTGTCATTAAATATTAAAATAAAAAATGATTTAATTGATTTTTGGGGCATTTGGTGGGCTTTTGGTGTCCCATAAAAACTGATTTAATTTATTATTTGGATGTTTTCTCGGGGGCTAGGGTCCTGTTTAGTCCATTTGGTCCCGTTTGTGGTTTAGTCCAATCGGTCTGAGGAAGGGCAGGTGGCCCGAAACGTTACTGATATATAATAAATACTTAATGGGAGCTTTGATTTTTCTGAGATGTTTTTTGGGGTCCAGAATCCGGCCAGGCAGACTATGTGATGTGTGTATCATTTTTATTATTTTTTAAATCACAACTTGCCTTTGTGAAAATGCCGTGAACACACGGCCAAGTGTGCAGGAATATTGTCAGAGCTGATGTCTTTCCTTCTGACCACAACAATCCATTCCATCCGACGCCTCTTTGTTACCTCGGAGCCCCGATTCTCTCCACTTTTCTTCCAAGTAGGGAAGTTAAAAAAAAAGCGTACGCCGTTATCAATCTTTTTCCATGCCAATTGTGAGAGCAGTTGTTGCACTTGATAATGCAGCAAAACTTCCCCATTCTAACGTTGCATGGTATTCGGATGAATAATAATGTGATTGAAACGACCACGTTGGAAATAAGTGTTTTCACTTTCTTGTTTCATCCTGGATTTTGTATGACATTTTACATGTATATTTACATTTTTTTTTTACATTTTCTATGTTTGTATACCATATTCAGTGTCATTTTTATCTGAATAAATAAATACAAAATAAATAAATAACACTGAAGCAACCCTCTCAAACACTTCAGTTTAACCGCATTCATTGCTCACTACTAAACACAGACAGGCAGAACACTTTTCCCACAATTCCTTGTGGTTTTTCCGTCGGGTGACATCGCTTGCCCATTCTCAATTGGTGTCTTTAATAAGAACTTTGGTATTTTTTTTTGCTTCTTTTTCTCCAGTTCTTTATGAAATAAAAAAGACGCAAGAAGATACAGTGGTGTAAAAACGTGTTTGCCCCCTTCCTGATTTCTCATTTTTTTGTATGTTTGTCACACTTAAAGTTTCAGATCATCAAGCAAATTTAAATATTCGACAAAGATAACACAAGTAAATACAAAATGCAGGTTTTTTTTAAATGAAGGTGTTCATTATTAAGGAGAAAAAAAAATCCAAACCTACATGGCCGTGTGTGAAAAAGTGAATCCCCCCCATTAAAACATAAATTAACTGTGGTTCATCACACCTTTGGAAAGCTGAGTTCAAATTCTCTAGCCACACCAAGGCCTGATTACTGCCACACCTGTTCTCAATCAAGAAATCACTTAAATAGGACCTGCCTGACAAAGTGAAGTAGACCAAAAGTTCCTCAAAAGCTAGACATCATGCTGTGATCCAAAGAAATTCAGGAACAATTGGGAAATAAAGTAATTGAGATCTATTAGTCTGGAAAAGTTTATAAAGCCATTTCTAAAGCTTTAGGACTCCAGCGAACCACAGTGAGAGCCATTATCTACAAATGGCAAAAACATAGAACAGTGGTGAACCTTCCCAGGAGTGGCCAGCTGACCAATATTACCCCAAGAGCGCAGCAACGACTCATCCAAGAGGTCACAAAAGACCTCACAACAACATCCAAAAAACTGCAGGCCTTACTTTCCTCAGTTAAGGTCAGTGTTCATGACTCCACCATCAGAAAGTGACTGGGCAAAAATGGCCTGCATGGCAGAGTTCCAAGACAAAAACCACTGCTGAGCAAAAAGAACATAAAGGCTCGTTTTAGTTTTGCCAGAAAACATCTTGATGATCCCCAAGACTTTGGGGCAAATACTCTGTGGACTAATGAGACAAAAGTTGAACTTTTTGGAAGGTGTGTTTCATTACATCCGAAGTAAAAATAACACAGCATTTCAGAAAAGGAACATCATACCAACAGTAAAATATGGTGGTGGTAGTGTGATGGTCTGGGGTTGTTTTGCTGCTTCAGGACCTGGGAGACTTTCTTTGGTAAATGGAACCATGAATTCTGCTGTCTACCAAAAAATCCTGAAGGAGAATGTCCCGCCATCTGTTCATGACCTCAAGCTGAAGCGCAGTTGGGTTCTGCAAATTGAAGACTTTGGAGTAGCCTAGTCAAAGTCCTTACCTGAATCCGATTGAGATGCTGTGGTATGCCCTTAAAAAGGCGGTTCATGCTCGAAAACACTCCAATGTGGCTGAATTACAGCAATTCTGCAAAGATGAGTGGGCCAAAATTCCTCCACAGCACTGTAAAAGACTCATTACCAGTTATTGCAAACACTTGATTGCTGTTGTTGCTACTAAAGGTGGCCCAACCAGTTATTAGGTTTAGGGGGCAATCACTTTTTTCACACAGGGCCACCTAGGTTTGGATTTTTTTCCCTTAGTAATAAACACCTTCATTAAAAACTGCATTTTGTGTTTACTTGTGTTATCTTTGTCTAATATTTAAATTTGTTTGATGATCTGAAACATTTAAGTGTCACAAACATACAAAAAAATGAGAAATCGGGAAGGGGCAAACACTTTTTCACACCACTGTATTTTACAGAAATGCAACATTTATATTATTTTCATTTAGAAAATTAATATTTGTGTTTGAAAAATACTTAACATAAGATTAACATTTATTTTCCTCTCCCTAGCTCTCCAGCAAATATGGTCTCTTTATAGGAAAGTATTTAGGTAACACCATGTCGGCATGAGGCTAAAAGTAACCTCCATTTCAGTTTTTCATGAGGTCCAATTTCATCCTCTCTGACTGTTTGTCTGAGAACAAATGATGGCAGGAGTGACAAAAATCAGACCCAGAATGCAACATTTTATCCCCTGGAATGTCTTGGTTGAATAATACACACCCCTGGAGTTTTTCCACTGCCAGCCTCCCACAAATGGAAGATAAATATGTTTCTTGGCTGGCCATTGTGTTTCACAGCAAGGTTCTTTTGATTGGTAATATAGCAGGCTAATTAGCTTAAGAAAGTGATCTAGGTTTGTTCCGGGGCTGCTGCGGCCCGTTAACGTCAGCTCAGATTTCCCAGGTGCCTCACTGTCTGCCAGAGGTAACAAAATAATGGCTCCACTTGGAAGCCCATTTTTCAGCTTTTTGTCCAGACTGATTTTTAATAGTTTACTATTAGAGATACTGGTGGACTCCAGGGAATCCTTGATCCTGAATAGACTTTTATGTGTTTTGTTTTTCTCTTTGCTTCTTTTGGTGTATTTTATGTTAAACACATCCATTATGAATCTTCCTTCAAATGACAGAGGGATAAATTGAGATGCTAATTTCAGAGGTTAGACTCGCACAACAACTGAAGATGTTTAATGCTACATTTGTTACTATCTTTGTAAACAACTTTAATTATAATAATGATATTTTTTATTGGGGTAGTTCACCAACAACTCAATTCTAGACAGTTTTTAAAAATATTTGATCAGAGATAGATGTCTCATTTTTCATTGACATGCTTCTTGTAGATGATATTTGAAATGTTCAGCGAACCCAGGGTTCAGCAACCTCTACTAAGGAGTCATTTGGAGCAACTGATGCAAGTCTAAAAACACTTAAAGGTAAATCACTTCCCTCAGAAATATAAATGCCTATCAGTAATATCATTTTTTTTTTTTTTTTACCAATTTAGCTTTAGGAATTTTTCTCTTATATATGCATTTGTTCTCTCTGAAATATATGAGTTTTTTGTTAATTTGCAACATATCTACCTGCTGTAGTTGTACTGAGTCGTGACCTAGTAGTAGAGCATCGGTCCAATACCTGGAGGATGCGGCTTTGTGCCCCAGCTAGGTCCTATCAAAGACTTTGTAGAAATTGCCTTCTGTGTTTAAGCCAGCAACACCAACCACATCATCAAGTTTGCGGACGACACAACGGTGGCAGGCCTCATCACAAACAATAAGGAGGCCAGCTACAGAAATGAGGTGAGCCAATTGGTCCAGTGGTGTAAAGACAATAATCTCTTCCTGAACGTGGGAAAAACCAAGGAGACTGTGGTCGACATCGGGAGGAGACACACACAGCATCCCCCTCTGATCATCGATGGAGCAGCTGTGGAGAGGGTGAGCAACACCAAGTGTCATGATGCTGAGCATGGGGGGGGGGGGGGGGCATTGTGTTCATGCTTTCAATTACAGTGGCGTGAAAAAGTGTTGGCCCCCTTCCTGATTTCTCATTTTTTATATGTTTGTCACATTTAAATTTGTTTGATGATCTGAAACATTTAAGTGTGACAAACATACAAAAAAAAAAGAGAAATCAGGAAGGAGGCAAACATTTTTTCACACCACTGTATGTCAAGTTTTTTTCTGTATTTTTCCTCATCTCAACCTTATTATTGATTCGTGTTTGGTTTTGTCTGTATTATGTTTTCTGAGTTGCCGGTTATCTCTGTTTGTTTATGAGTTGTCCTGTATTCCTAGTTTTGTCATTGTAGTCTGGTTCTTTTAGTTGTGCGTCCATGGCTTTCCGGTTTTGTATTTTTTATTTCTGCGTGTTTGGGTACAAAAACACGCGGAAAAGTGTGATGAACGGGGCCCGGAAGCATGTCCGTCCCGTGTTGTTCAGTGACCGCTGAGCAGGGGGACGCTCTGGCGCCAGGTTATCAGGAAGAAACTCCCCTGGCAGCCAGAGTGGTTGTGCAAACACCAACTCAGCTGGGGAGGTTTTTAAATCCTCTTTAGGTGCAGAACGCAACCCTAATAAAACCGATGACAGTCTGTTTACCCAATTTGCATCCGTCAGCGACGCTCTGAGGGCTGCTTTCAATGACCTATGAAAACGCTCGCATAAACCATTAGCCTGGGGGTGGTACGCGGTAGTGCGGTGGATTGTTATCCCCAGGCTTTGGGCCATCGCTGACCAAAGCTCAGAAACAAATTGAGGCCCCCTGTCGGACGTAATATCCGACGGGACCCCAAAACGCGCTACCCAAGCCGTTAAAAATGCGCGGGCCACCTCTGCGGCTGTGGTTGATGCCAGTGGGACCACTTCAGGCCAACGCGTGGTGCGGTCCACCATTGTCAAAAGATGCGTGCACCCCTGCGACGAGGGTAGGGGGCCTACGAGGTCGACATGCACATGATCGAACCTCTTGGCCGGGATGTGAAACGGCTCTAAGGGGGCTTTCGTGTGTTTGTGTATTTTGGCCCACTGGCAAGCCATGCAGGCTCTTGCCCACTCCTTAACGTGCTTGCGCAGGCTCGGCCAAACAAACTTCTCTCCTACCATTTTTACGGACGCGCGCACCTCCAGGTGCGCCAGAGAGTGAATCGAGTCAAAAACACGGCGGCGCCACGCGGCCGGCACTACCGGACACGGTCGTCTTGTAGAGACATCACAGATTAGGGAGGGCATACCATTTTGCAGCCTCCTGCTCTCCAGCCTTAACCCTGTTGGTCCAGACTGGAGCGCGCACACGTCCGCGTCGCTACCTTGATCCGCAGCCATGGCTGCGTAATCTATCCCCACGTGGACTGGGGCCGCGTACGCTTCCGCGCTGCTATTTTGCTCTGCGGCCGCAGTAGTATAATCTACCTCTGCGCGAGAGAGGCAGTCTGCCACCACATTAAGTTTCAGGTTCAGGTTCAGGTTACTTTATTTGTACCCATAGGTAGATTTGTTTTGCAGTCTGGTGACATCCATATTTACAAGCCACTAATTACATTCAACATAGACACAAACACAGGCACACATCTTACAAAATAGGTAAATATAAAATATGTACAATATAATTTTTATAGCTTGTTCAACTCTTTGACAGCAGCAGGGACAAAGCTGTTTTTGTAGCGCTGAGTTCTACTTTTTGGGACAGCAAACCGCCGTCTGGAGGGAAGAAGCTGATAGTTGCAGTACAAAGGGAGGGGAGTCATCATTTAAAATCGAGTCGGCCATCCTCTGTACTTGTCTGGTGTACAGGGATGTCAGGCTCAGCTGTGACTCACCAAGCAAACGACTGGACAATCTAACTACCTGATCCAAGGATTTCCTCTGTTTCAGTTTTATCTGACCAAACCATGACATTAAAGAAAAGGATAAAACAGATTCAATAAAAGCCCGATAAAACATAGTCATTATGGTTCGGTCAATTTGGAAGCGTGCAAGTTTCCTCAAACAATGCAAATTTTGCTGACCCTTTTTGCACACCCTTTCACAGTTTACTTCAAAGTTTAATTTACTATCAATAATCGTCCCAAGATATTTGTACGATTGTACACATTCGTTGGTCTGGCCTTTTAGTATGGTGACTTTGTGCCTGGGAGTTTTCCTCCTAAAGTCAATAATCATATCTTTCGTTTTTGTTGTATTCAGCTGCAGGTAGGAATCCTCACACCAGTGAACAAAGTCATCAACTACTGGGCCGTGGCCACTCTCACCATCCTGGAGGAGACTAACAATGACTGAGTCATCAGCATACTTTATAATGTGTCTGTTGTCATGTCTGCTCCGACACATGTTTGTGTACAGGATGAAGAGTAGTGGTGACAACACACACCCCTGAGGAGAGCCAGTAGAAGAGCACTTTAGGTCAGACAATGTGCCATTGACCCTTACTCTCTGCTTCCTGTTGGTTAAGAAATCCAGAATCCAACCCACCAGATTATTGCTCAAATCAAATTGTTGCAGGAGCCTTTCAACTAAAATATGAGGTTGGATTGTATTAAAGGCAGAAGAAAAGTCCACAAATAAAAGCCTGGCGTGTGTCCCATTAAAATCCAGATGTTTGAAAAGCATGTTAAACAGAGTGACAGTGGCATCCTCCACTCCTCTGTGAGGCCTATAGGCAAACTGCAGAGGATCCAATGCATGTTCAGTCTGCCTTAGGACCTCACATCTGACCAGTTTTTCAAAAATTTTCATTAAAATTGAAGTCAAAGCAACTGGTCTAAAGTCATTTACCGTTTTAGGACAGCTGGATTTTGGAACGGGAACAACCACGGCATCTTTCCACATCTTAGGCACATGTTGTGTCTGTAAGGACTTATTGAAAATCTAATGAAATATAGGACTCAGTTCATGTGCACAGGACTTTAACAGGCGCCCACATATATTATCAGGGCCCTGACTTTTGTTCACTTTTACAGCGCAGAACTCCCTTTTAACATCCCGCATCTCAATATTAAAGTGCTGGTTGTCTTTGAGTTTCTGTTTCAAATCTTGGATTTCTGTGCTAAAATCAAAGGAGTCAAAACGACCATAAAAACAATTAAGAGCATTAGCCAGCTCTGTGTCTGAACTAAAACCATCTAAAAACACACGATTACTGCGCTCTGTGCTCTGAAGGCCTGCAATAGTTTTCATACTGGCCCAGGCTGAACCAAGTTTATTTGCTGCCATCTTGCTTTCCAACTCTGATTTATAATTCTGTTTTGCTCTTAAAATTTCGGCCTTCAGCTCCTTAGTGGCAACCTGTAGCTCAGAAACAGACCCCTGTTTAAAGGCAAGTGTTGAATATCAGTAGTAAATTCTGAAATTGCAGCCAGCTGCCTCTGCTGCCGGCCCGACCATGGTTCCGAAACTTTGGCCATCGCAAAAGTGAGCGGTTTGTGGTCGACAAATGCGGTGGAACGCTGACCTTCCAGCCAGAACTGGAAGTGACGAATGGCCAAGTGGAGCGCTAACAACTCCCTGTCGAACGCACTGTATTTTCGCTCGGCCTCGCACAAGGTCCTGCTGAAAAAGTCCAGCGGCTGCCAAGCCCCGGCAACCTGTTGCTCCACTACCGCCCCTATGGCCACGTCTGACGCATCAGTGGTGAGCGCTATGTGGGCCGTTGGGTCTGGGTGAGCCAACAACGCAGCGTCCGCAAGGGCTTTTTTTACCTCCGAGAATGCGCGCTCCCGCTCCGGGGACCATTCGATTGCATTTGAGGGTTTTTGTTTTTTAAGCGCGGCATACAATGGTTGCATGAGCTGCGCTGCGCGGGGGAGGAAACGGTTATAAAAATTCACCATTCCCAAAAACTCCTGTAGTGCTTTGACCGTTTGTGGCTGGGGAAAATCTGCTACTGCGCGCCCTTTGTCCGGCAGCAGAACTGCTCCCTCTGGGGAGACGCGGTGCCCCAAAAAATCAATCTGCGCCACCCCGAGCTGGCACTTCGCTGGGTTGATTATTAACCCGTGCTCCCCCAACCTCCGGAAAACTGCCGTGAGGTGCTTTTCGTGTTCTTCTTCGGACGCGCTGGCTACCAAAATGTTGTCCAGGTAGACAAACACAAAAGGGAGATCGCCTAACACCGCATCCATCATGCGCTGGAAAGTTTGCACGGCGCCTTTAAGCCCAAATGGCATGTGCAAAAACTCAAAAAGTCCGAACGGAGTTATTACCGCTGTTTTGGGAATGTCCTCAGTGCGTACTGGGACTTGATGATAACCGCGGACTAAGTCTATTTTAGAAAAAGATAAGATAAGATAAGATAAGATAAGCCTTTATTAGTCCCACAACGGGGAAATTCCAGGATTGCAACAGCACAGGGATAGCAACACTCAGAGCAACAATCAGAAGGCAAGAAAAAAAAAAACAAGCAAGCAAGAGCAGCTAATAAACATATGTACGTATTACTATAAAATATATATATATACACACACACACAGACACACAGTGCAGAGCATTGTAGCTGGATGGAATAAATATATGAATATATGAACACACAGTGCAGAGCATTGTAGCTAGATGGAATAAATATGTAGATATATAAACACCCACAGTACGGAGCATTGCAGCTAGGTGGAATAAATATGCAAGTATATAAACACACACAGTGCGGAGCAATGTAGCTAGATGGAATAATATGTAGATATATAAATATATAAACACCCACAGTACGGAGCATTGTAGCTAGATGGAATAAATATGCAAATATATAAACACACACAGTGCAGAGCATTGTTGCTAGATGGAATGAAACAGCATAACCGTCTACTTAGTTATCCTACATGGTATGATTATGTGCCCATACATATTCTCACCCTCCATAGCGACCGGTATGTTCCTAGTTGTATGCCGGAGAGGACCATTGTGTAAGTCTATTGCATCTTTTGCATTCAAAAAACTATTAGTTTGTTACGTCTTTTTGCTATCTCTGCGAGCAGCCCTGCTTAGGTTGTACAGTCTGACAGCCGTTGGTAGGAAGGACCTACGAAACCTCTCGGTTGTGCACCTGGGATGATGTAGTCTGCTGCTAAATGAGCTCCTCAGTGCATTCAGTATGTCCTGCATAGGGTGGAACTCGGACTCCAGCAGAGATGACAGTTTAGCCACCGTCCTTCTCTCTCCTATCTCCTCCATCGGATCAAGGCGCTGCCCCAGGACAGAGCTAGCTTTCTTAATCAGTTTGTTCAGTCTCTTCCTATCGGCTGCAGTAATGCCACTGCCCCAGCAGACCACTCCAAAAGTGATGGCTGATGCCACCACCGTGTCATAGAATGACTTCAGCAGCGCCCCTTGTACACCAAAAGACCTGAGTCTCCTCAGCAGGAACAGCCTGCGCTGTCCCTTCTTGTAGAGTGCATCAGTATTGTGTGACCAGTCTAGTTTATTGTTCAGATGAATACCCAGGTACTTATAGGATGTCACCATCTCGATGTCTGTTCCCTGTATATTTACTGGTACTGTGAGGGGCTGCCCATGCCTGCGGCAGTCCACCACCAGCTCCTTAGTTTTCCTCGCGTTGATCTGGAGGCAGTTCCGATGGCACCAGTCCACGAAGTCCTGGATAAGCCCTCTGTACTCAGCTTCATCTCCATTGGAGATGAGGCCAACGATCGCAGAGTCATCAGAGAACTTCTGTAGATGGCAGTGTGTTGTGTTGTGTGAGAAGTCCGCAGTATAAAGAGTGAACAGGAAGGGAGCCAGCACCGTTCCCTGGGGGGCCCCCGTGCTACTGATGATCGTGTCGGACACACAGTCCCGGGTTCTCACAAACTGAGGCCGGTTCGTGAGGTAGTCCAGGATCCATGATGACAGGTGCTGGTCCACCCCTGCGCGCAGCAGCTTGTCCTTCAGGATCATCGGTTGGATGGTGTTGAAAGCACTGGAGAAGTCAAAGAACATGATCCTCACCATATTCCTCACCAAAAATGCACGCCCCCGCCAGATGAACCGAAAAATCCTGAATATGGGGGATTGGGTAGCGGTCGTGCGCTGTGGCGTTGTTCAACCTGCGAAAATCACCGCAAAGTCGCCACGAGCCGTCAGCCTTAGGGACCATGTGGAGCGGAGAAGCCCATGGGCTGTTTGAACGCTGAATGATGCCCAACCTTTCCAGGTTGGCGAACTCCTCACACGCTATGGTCAGTTTAGCTGCATCCAAGCGCCGAGCTTTTGCAAAAACGGGGGGACCAGCGGTAGTGATAAAGTGCTCCACCCCGTGTTTAGCAACGGCTGCTGAAAAAGTAGGAACCGTTAGTGCTGGAAACTGAGTGAGGAGTGTGAAACTTACCGCCTGCTGTGGCGACGTTGTCTTGTGCTGTGGGCGGGGACACTCGAGCTGCACAAGGGATAGAGTAAAACGAGAGTGCATTAACCAAGCGTCTATTGGGGAGATCAACCAACAACCCATGTGAGCACAGAAAATCAGCACCTAACATGTTGAAACTCACCGCCACTATAATAAAAGTCCACTCATTCACACCTTCACGGGCTACCTCAGCTTCTGTGTGGACAAATCCGTTCCCACCAAGACCATACGGCGTCACTCAAACAACAAACCCTGGATCAACCCTGAGATAAAAACACTTCTGAGAGAGAAGAAGAGGATCTTCAGGTCGGGGAACAGGGAGATGCTGAAGTCCGTACAGAGGGAGCTGAGGAGAAAGATCAGAGAAGGCAAGGACAGCTTCAGGAAGAAGATGGAGGACAAGCTGCAACAGAGCGACATCAGCGGGGTCTGGAGAAACCTCAAAACCATCTCGGGGCTCCAGAATACCTCCCCCCAGGCCACGGGGGGCAGGGAGTGGGCGAACAACCTGAATCTGTTTTTCAATAGATTTGACCAACCGCCCTCCCCCCTGTCTGCACAACAACCACTGCTGCCTCTAAGAAATCAAGTCCTGCTGCCCACTCCCCACTCCACCGACACCCCCCCACTCCCAACACACAGCCCCCCATCCTGACCCTGACCAAGACCCAGGTGAGGACGTTGCTGAGGAAGATCAAGGCGAGGAAGGCGTCGGGACCGGATGGCATCAGCGCAAAGCTCCTCAAGTCCTGTGCAGACCAGCTGTGTGGGATTGTGACGTATATCTTCAACATGAGCCTGAAACTGGGGAGGGTACCACAGCTGTGGAAAACATCTTGTGTGGTACCTGTACCAAAAACTTCCCACCCCAAAGACCTGAACAGCTACAGACCGGTGGCCTTGACGTCCCACTTGATGAAGACCCTGGAGAGACTGCTCCTTGATCATCTCCGCCCCCTGGTGGAACCAGCGATGGATCCACTCCAGTTCGCCTACCAGCATGGCATTGGGGTGGAGGATGCGGTGATCTTCCTCCTTCACCGTTCTCTGTCCCACCTGGAGAAGCCCGGGAATATGGTGAGGATCATGTTCTTTGACTTCTCCAGTGCTTTCAACACCATCCAACCGATGATCCTGAAGGACAAGCTGCTGCGCGCAGGGGTGGACCAGCACCTGTCATCATGGATCCTGGACTACCTCACGAACCGGCCTCAGTTTGTGAGAACCCGGGACTGTGTTTCCGACACGATCATCAGTAGCACGGGGGCCCCCCAGGGAACGGTGCTGGCTCCCTTCCTGTTCACTCTTTATACTGCGGACTTCTCACACAACACAACACATTGCCATCTACAGAAGTTCTCTGATGACTCTGCGATCGTTGGTCTCATCTCCAACGGAGATGAAGCTGAGTACAGAGGGCTTATCCAGGACTTTGTGGACTGGTGCCATCGGAACTGCCTCCAGATCAACGCGAGGAAAACTAAGGAGCTGGTGGTGGACTGCCGCAGGCATGGGCAGCCCCTCACAGCACCAGTAAATATACAGGGAACAGACATCGAGATGGTGACATCCTATAAGTACCTGGGTATTCATCTGAACAATAAACTAGACTGGTCACACAATACTGACGCACTCTACAAGAAGGGACAGGGCAGGCTGTTCCTGCTGAGGAGACTCAGGTCTTTTGGTGTACAAGGGGCGCTGCTGAAGTCATTCTATGACACGGTGGTGGCATCAGCCATCACTTTTGGAGTGGTCTGCTGGGGCAGTGGCATTACTGCAGCCGATAGGAAGAGACTGAACAAACTGATTAAGAAAGCTAGCTCTGTCCTGGGGCAGCGCCTTGATCCAATGGAGGAGATAGGAGAGAGAAGGACGGTGGCTAAACTGTCATCTCTGCTGGAGTCCGAGTTCCACCCTATGCAGGACATACTGGATGCACTGAGGAACTCATTTAGCAGCAGACTACATCATCCCAGGTGCACAACCGAGAGGTTTCGTAGGTCCTTCCTATCAACGGCTGTCAGACTGTACAACCTAAGCAGGGCTGCTCGCAGAGATAGCAAAAAGACGTAACAAACTAATAGTTTTTTTGAATGCAAAAGATGCAATAGACTTACACAATGGTCCTCTCCGGCATACAACTAGGAACATACCGGTCGCTATGGAGGGTGAGAATATGTATGGGCACATAATCATACCATGTAGGATAACTAAATAGACGGTTATGCTGTTTCATCCCACCTAGCAACAATGCTCTGCACTGTGTGTGTTTATATATTTACATATTTATTCCATCTAGCTACAATGCTCAGCACTGGGTGTGTTTATATTTATATATCTATATATTTATTCCATCTAGCTACAATGCTCCGCACTGTGTTTTTATATATCTACATATTATTCCATCTAGCTACATTGCTCCGCACTGTGTGTGTTTATATACTTGCATATTTATTCCACCTAGCTGCAATGCTCCGTACTGTGGGTGTTTATATATTTACATATTTATTCCATCTAGCTACAATGCTCTGCGCTGTGTGTTCATATATTCATATATTTATTCCATCCAGCTACAATGCTCTGCACTGTGTGTCTGTGTGTGTGTGTGTATATATATATTTTATAGTAATATGTACATATGTATATTAGCTGCTCTTGCTTGCTTGTTTTTTTTTCTTGCCTTCTGATTGTTGCTCTGAGTGTTGCTATCCCTGTGCTGTTGCAATCCTGGAATTTCCCCGTTGTGGGACTAATAAAGGCTTATCTTATCTTATCTTATATGTGCAGCCGTGCAGGGACAGAAGTAGGGTCTTTTCACCGAAGGTCTTAATGCTCGAGCCATTCGCCGCTGATGCTCCGTGACTCCCGGGGCCCGCCAGCCGGTCAGCGTAGGTTGGCATGATGAAACTCACTTGGGAGCCTGTGTCCACGAGGAATTGCCTCCCAGAATGCGCATCCGTCAGGTAGAGCAGCTTGTTCTGTTCACCGAGGGTCGCAGCTGCTACCGACTCCCGGTCCTGGAGTTTCCCGAGCTCTGGAACTGACACGGCGGTATACACTTGCGTGCCCTCTCTGCGAGGCGACGATGGTAAAAACAGAGGTCGTCTCCTCCATGGTGTCGGGGCTTCGCCGCAGCCGTTGTTGGTGTATCTGCCTCCGTCGCCTCTGGCCCTTTGCCGTTCCCGGTCGTCGCGCCGAGATCTGCTGCTGCTGCGGTGGCCGTGTGCCGTCCGCTGGCGTTGAGGATCCGCTGCGCCTCCTGGGCTAGCGCGTGGAAGTCCCGCTGGGTCACAAACTGGGAGCCCGCCAGGGTCGCCCTCGTCTGCGACGGTAGAGTTCTCAGGAAGATGTGAGTGAAGAGGAAATCGTCGTTGTCTGAGCCTCTCATCTTCAGCATGTCTTCCATCAGGTCAACAGGCGTGCTTTCTCCCAAGTCGTGCAGGGCCAGGAGTCTCTCAGCTCTCTCCTGTGCTGAGGGAGTGAAACGCTGGATGAGGGCAGCTTTCAACCCGCCGTATTTGTCGCCAGCGGGTGGGCGCTGCACCAGGCTCCGCACATGTCGAGCTGTGCGGCTGTTGAGTTTGGCGATGACGTGGTAGAACTTTGTGTCATCTGCTGTTATTCCCCCGAGAGCGAACTGGGCTTCGGCCAGGAGGAACCATGAGTCCGGGTTGTCCTGCCAGAATTCTGGTAGCTTGACTGAGACTGCGCTTGCCCGGCTGGTCCCTGGCGAGTCTGGTTCGGGGGAATTGTCTCTGCCCATTATACGTCTTAAGGTCACCAGTGTGGAGAGCGTGAAATGAAGAGGCTGAATTTATTTCTCAATTCAAGTTTATTAACAATCACGTGTCTCCAACATCTTCTCAAATGGAAAGAGAACGAACTTCCCACACTCTACCTTTTTCTGTATATAGGATTGCTGGGCTTTATCGTTTATCTTTATTTGCACTATGGGATGTAAGGGTTTACCTTTCACTGTTATTTGCACTATTGCTAGCATTACTGTACATACAGTGGATATAAAAAGTCTATACATCCCTGTTCAAATGCCAGGTTTTTGTGATGTAAAAAATGAGACCAAGAAAATAATTTCAAAACTTTTTCCAACATTAATGTGACCTATAACCTGTACAACCCAAGTGAAAAACAAACTGAAATCTTTTAAGGGGAAAAATAAAAAATACAAAACTTACAATAAGCTGTTTGCATAAATATGCACTCCCTGTTATGACTGGGGGTGTGGCTGTGTTCAGAATTAACCAATCACATTCAAACTCATGTTAAATGGGAGTCAGCATACACCTGCCACAATTTAAAGTGCCTCTGATTAACTCCAAATAAAGTTCAGCTGTTCTAGTGGGCTTTTCCTGACATTTTTATAGTCACATCTTATAGCACAAGCTATAGTCTGCAGAGAGCTTCCAAAGCATCAGAGGGATCTCATTGTTCAAAGGTAACAGTCAGGAGAAGGGTACATAAGAATTTCCAAGGCATTAAATATACCATGAAACACAATGAAGACAGTCATTATCAAGTGGAGAAAATATGGCACAACAGTGACACTACCAAGAACTGGACGTCCCTCCAAAATTGATGAAAAGACGAGAAGAAAACTGGTCAGGGAGGCTGCCAAAAGGCCGACAGCAACAGTGAGGGAACTGCAGAAATTTCTGGCAAGTACTTGCTATTTTGTACATGTGACAACAATCTCCCATCTAGGGTGGCAAGCCTTATCTTATGAAGAAAAAACATCCAAGCCCCGCTACATGTTACAAAAATGCATTTGAAATCTCCCAAATGCGTGTGGGAAAATGTGTTGTGGTCCAGTGAAACCAAGGTTGAACTTTTTGGTCATAATTCCAAAAGGTATATTTGGTGCAAACACAACACTGCTCGTTACCAAAAGAACACTATACCTACAGTGAAGCATGGTGGTGGCACAACCATGCTTTGGGGCTGTTTTTCTTCAGCTGGAACTGGGACCTTAGTCAAGGTGGAGGGAATTATGAACAATTTCAGGCTTCTGCTAGAAAGCTGAAAATAAAGAGGAACTTCATCTTTCAGCATGACAATGACCCAAAGTGCACATCCAAATCAACAAACAAATGGCTTTATCAGAAGAAGATTAAGGTTTTGGAATGGCCCAGCCAGAATCCAGACCTGAATCCAATCAAACATCTGTGGGATGATCTGAAGAGGGCTGTGCACAGGAGATGCCCTTGCAATCTGACAGATTTAAAGCGTTTTTGCAAAGAAGAGTGGGCAAATATTGCCACATCAAGATGTGCCACGCTGATAGACTCCTACCCAAAAAGACTGAGTGCTATAAGAAAAGCCAAAGGTGCTGCAACAAAGTATTAGTTTAAGGGTGTGCATATTTATGAAAACAGGTTATTGTACGTTTTTTATTTTTCCCCTTAAAAGATTTCAGTTTGTTTTTCAATTGGGTTGTACAGGTTATATGCCACATTAATGGTGGAAAAAGTTTTGAAATGATTTATCTTGGTCTCATTTTTTTACATCACAAAAACCTGGCATTTGAACAGGGGTGTGTAGACTTTTTACATCAACTGTAGACTGCTGTTGTTGTTTGTCCAGAGTTATTCCTTTTTTTATATTGTGCAAACCACTGAAGCGAGAGAGAAACGGCATCTCCATTCTCCTGTATGTCCTGTACATATAGTAGTATTAGCAAATAAAATCTTTGACTCTTTGAATCTTGAATCTAGAAGAGTGCTCAGCATAATAGAATGGGAAAACAATAACAAAAACATCATAAATGTGTTCACCCTTTTCTCTCAAAATTGCATTTGCTTCTTTATAAAATTGCAATTTTTTTTTCTAATTTAGTCCCCTGAGGTAGAAATCTGTACACATTTGAGATATTTGCTCTGGATCACCCCTAAATAAACAGAGACTCAAAACTGATATTCATTACAGTCCCACTAAAACTTAAAATTATAATAATAATAGCATACAAAATAATAATAAACTAAAGCTAACATGTTTTGCTGAACAGAGATCAGACATTAATCTCCTGATGTTGAACATTCTTCTTCAAGCTACAAAAATTATGCAACTGCTTTATTTCAGTAAAGTTTTTTTTTTTTTTTTTTTAATTCTTGGCACAGCTTCCTTTCTCCTACCTTAGTTAAGCGAACCAAACCCATAACATTTTGTGGTAATTCTACCTCAGTGACCGCGGGCGGGCAAGTCTCTGCGTCCCAGAGCGCACGAGGGCGCTCTCGTGCGCTCTAGGATGCACGAGGGCGCTGCCTCCAAGCGCGCACTGAAAAAAAAAAAGAAGTTTTTCCACTACAGACACAGCCTCGAACAGATTAGTTCATCTGATTGACCTCTCATTCGACTAATAAGAGCCTTGAATTGGGTTTCTGAAACCTTGAAGAACCAATGACTGAAAACCTAGCAAGAAGGACCCGCCTACCAAAGCTGTGAATGCAGCGAGCCAATTGAAGCAGAGAAGTTCGCGAGCTGTTTTTTGTAAGGCTGGGTGAAGACAGACTGCTGCAGCAGATAAAAAAAGGACCCGCAGGAAGAACCGTCACAGACCCAGCAGCACGGAGACCACCCACAAGTGCTACCTGTGTGACAGGGACAGCCATTCGCGCATCAACCTCTTCAGTCACAGGCGGTGCTTTTTTTTTTTTATTCGAGCAGAATAGACGTTTAGGATTCTCTTCCATGGTCATCATAGACCGACGGAGGCAACGACAAAGGTCGTAAATCATTCTCCAAAACCGCAGTCATGGAATTATGTTTTGACCGGGTCACAAGACCAGAACCACGAGCGGACCAGCGTCGCGTTCGTCTGACAATGAGGAAGAGAAGTTCGCCAGGACACTGCTGCTGTGAAGAGGTAAGGTGTTATAAGCTAAATTATTCTTTATCCCTGAAAATTGTAATCAAAAATGACTTTTGACCGATCGGTAAATTACAACTGTGCGGCGCATGAAGTCCGAAGTTCGTGCGCTGCGGTACACGGGTCGTGCGCCGCGTCCAGACCGTGAACACTGCCCCCCCCCACTACTCTTCTGTAGCGAGGGGAGGGAAGCCGCGGTGACTGCGCCGCTGTCGCCACATTACTATTCCGTCATGTAGCGATGACCGATGTCCGTCCTCTGTAGCGAGGGAGGGGGGAACCTCCCCCCCACACACACACAGCCCTGAGTGTCACCTTTCATTAGAGTCCAAGATGAAGCTTCTATATTGAATCATTCAAAAGCTACAGACGTTTTTTCAAACTGTGCCATTTGGCACAATTTGGCACAGTTCCAAAACGCCTGGGAACTACCTGAGGAAAAAGCTGTGTAATATATTCATTTTTTTGTGGTATTGTTACAAAATTTTGACCTCAGCTGGATAACACTTGGTTCTACATTTCTGTTGCATTATCCAGCCCGGATCTGAAGCTGTGTGTTATTTGTAAGCATTTGTATCCAAAAAAACACCCAGGCCAAATTTATTTTCTTCAAGTTCAGTATGTTTAGATGACTGTAACTCAGTGGCCAGAGCACTTAGAGAGATTATGACTGTTTTGCCAAAAAATTCAAAGTGTTTTCTTTTAAATGAGACCAACCCCATGAAGATGCTGCAAAGGGTTGAAGAACAGCTTTCGATTTACTTTGGGCACGTTATTTTTTGGCGTTTTTAGGGAATTTGACCAGCGTGCAAGGGGTTAAACTGTTCTTAGCTTAAGTGCTTATTTAGATGACTGCTTTCCTTTAAAAGAGAGAGTTGTCTTCAGGCAGTGTAATTTAGATATGATCTATGTATGCATTTAGGAAACCAAATTACAGTGATGTTTTTTTTTTAATCACAGCCACTTACACACAACTTTGAATTTATCTTAATTTCTGTTGTGTATAAAGTATGTAGTAGCAAGTAGGAGGGTCGTTAACATCTCAATAAATGTTCACTTGGAAAACAAACCTCGAACTTTGTCATAGTTTTGTGATATCAGTTTCAACTGGAAGACTAAGAAAAGTCAGCCATTGTCAGTCAGTCAGTGGGCTCACCATCTGCAGGAGGGATCATGGGGATCATGGTGCCATGTGAACCGGGTGGAAGTCTGGGCTGTTCTAAGCTCAGTGGCCACTTCCCTCTGAGAACATCCTGTTTGAAGCTTTGCAATGGTGAGGTACTGTTGATCAATTGTTAGGTGTCATCTTGGTCTCATGATGTCAAAATGTGAACAGCATGATGAAGAGGACTGTTTAAATACCAAATCTAATTGAACCAGAAAATTTATTTGTCAGTTCATGGATCAAAGACTTGTTGAGAATTTTGCCATTAAGCACCTTGTGAGAGAACAGCAAGTTAAGTAAAGTTAATCCCTTCCACATCATGTGGGATATGTGGTGTATGGGGCGGCGCCTATTGCCATTTCACTTACCCTAGGCCACACAGCTACTGTAAGTAGTGAAAGCTACAGTGGGGTGTCAGTCCTCTGGTAGCTCTGTGCGTTAACTTTCCTTTCCCCATTCTATTATGCTGAATGCCAAGCTAGAAGGCTGAAAGTACCATTTTTATATCAGAATCAGAATCAGCTTTATTGGCCAAGTAAAAAAACATGTAGGTTTAGGGCGCTCGCGCACGCAGCGACCAGCAGCCGGTGGCTTGTCACCAGACTGCAAACCAAGTCTACCTACGGGTACAAATAAGTAACAAAAAAAAAAAAAGTATGCACAACACATACAAGGAATTTGACTTTGGCTAAAAACTTGCTCTCGTTCAGGTGTAAGATTTAAATAAGATTATTGTCTTTGGTATGACCTTGCCGGGATTTGAACCCACAAGGAGGTTGTTTGGCTGATGCTCTACCAACTAGGCCACCACTCCGGAACAGCAAGTTATACAAAAAGTACTGAAACGTTGAACAGTTGGACATGTGCATTCAAAAGGTTAGAGGTCAAATTAAGTTCACCTGTAAAGGTTATAGTGCATTTTGGGTGCATCCTGAAATTTCACCCGAAAGCCGAATATCCCTAATTTTTTATGAGTAGTGCATGTATGTACATATCCAATCCAGTCCACCTTTATTTATAAAGCACTTTAAAAACAACCACAGCTGACTCAAAGTGCTGTACATAAAAACATAAGACATAAAAACAATAAAATACAACTAAAAAAATACAATACAGCACAAATAAATAGTAGTCATACAATAAAAGCAACAAAAACAAGTAAAATAAATCATCTTAAACTGGGTCAAAAAGCCAAAGAATAAAAATGAGTTTTAAGAGGAGTTTTAAAACTGGACAGTGAAGGGGCCTGTCTGACGGACAAAGGCAGATTGTTTCCCAGTTTAAGGGCAGCAACAGAAAAAGCTCTTTCCCTTCTGAGTTTCCTCTTCGATTTCGGTATCTCCAGGAGCAGCTGATCAGCTGACCCGAGAGACCGAGCAGGAATGTAAGGATGAAGCAGCTCAGAGAGGTAAGGTGGGGCAAGGCCATATTACCCTACAGTGTACAGCCAGCCAGTGGAGGGAAGCTAAAATGGGTGTAATGTGGGCCCTCTTACATGTTCCAGTTAAAAAAACATGCAGCAGCATTTGGAACCAGTTGAAGACATGAGGGAGAAGACTGGCTAACTCCAAAATAACGTGTGTTACAGTAATCCCTCCAAGATGTAATGAAGGCATGGATTACTGTTTCAAAGTGCTGCCTTAAAAGAATGGGTTTAACCATTGCCAGCTGCCTCAAATGAAAAAAAGCTATACTTGACTACTGCACCAATTTGACAATTTAATCTAAAATCACTGTCTATCATAAAACCCAAATTAACAACAGTTGTCTTAACAAACTGTGCCAAGGGGCCCAAGCCGGGGGGGCTCACAGGAGCCACTGGGTCCAAAAACCATCACTTAAGTCTTTTTTTTTCATTAAAATTTCAAAAGTTTAAAGCCATCAAAGCTTTAATGTCATCAAGACATGCAACAAGTGGTTTAATTGAGAAAGTCCCCTTCTGCTTAATGGTACATAAATCTGACTGTCATCAGCGTAACAGTGGAAGGAGATACCATGCGATCGACCTGAAGGATGGCAGACCGTCGCTTTCCCCTGTTTGCCATTGTACTGGCTTTGTGATTGCCGTTGAAATCGGCCGACCACTGCTGAATACCTGGAGCTACAGCTGTTCTTAAGTGAGACTCCCACTTTCCTATCTGCTGGGTCTAAACGAGATGTCCTAAATATCAAAATTGTGTTTTTTCAACTGATTTAAGACAATTTTGCACCGCTGAATCCAAAAATGACATCTGTTTCTCTCGATCATGTGCTAAGTAAAAACCTGTACTTACATAGTACTGTGCATGTACTTACTTTTATATGAAGGCAAGTACATATAAATTGAATGTTATGTCATCATTGTTCAAAATTCAGAGAATTTCAAGACATAAAAAGAATTTTGCATCATATAAAGTGAAAATACCCGTACATGTAAACAAAAATGTATAAAAAACAACATGTGGCCATAATTCAAAAAGTTGACCTGATTGAACAAAACCAATGTAATTTTTGGATTCAGCACATCAAAATTGTCCTAAATCAGCTAAAAAAAACTTAGACAATAAATTTGGTGTTGACCAGTGTAATTGAACATAACAATACTTCATGGTACAATTAGTCTATCGGCCGTAGGACAAAGCTATAAACTGAAGGAAAAGTCTTATTCTTTTTCCCAGTAACCTCCATTCATTTTTGTAGATTAATTCAGAAGTTTTTTTTTTTTTTTTTTAGAAAATCAGCTTATGAAATGTTTTCCCATAAAACTGTGTTCTGATTTTGTTAGTTACCTCAGCCTTCCATTGCATTACAGTTGAAATATAAAATCTGGTTTCCTCTTGGTTCCATAAAGGTTTAATTTTAGATTTTATGCTCAGGAATACATTAACAGCTGATGTGATATTTGACACCTGTTGATCAATCATTTGGATGTACAGTGATCCCTCGCTACTTCGCGCTTCACCTTTCGCGCCCTCAGTGCATCGCGGATTTTTCAAAAATATTCATCAAAAATTCAAAATTGAGAAATAATGGGCGGGCGCTAGCTGAAGGCAGGGAGACTACATTAGACCATCACGTGTCAACACGGAGAGCAGCACAACTCTCTGTTCGCTGTTGTCGTGTTGGCTGGGCTCGGAAATCTCGCAAGCTGATTGGCCGAGACGTTTCACCCCGCAAGCTGATTGGCCGAGACGTCTCACCCACCTCCTCTCCCTGCCGAGCACCGATGAAGGGAAGAAAGACCGCATTCATTGCTTTTTATCCCTCGTGTTACTTAGTCTCGCCGCGTGGAACTTTTTGCTGTTCTCTTGTGCCATTTTGTGCGAAATAGTCTTCCCGTCGAGGCACTACGCCGCCTCCTGCAGCTTCAGCTCTATCGGAAGCTGCCCTCGATGATCCTGCGCCTCCAGCACCTCACGATGAGGCGTCACCTGAGGAGCAGTAAAGCTCTCATTAACCTGTGCAGTAAATCATTTTCATCTTGAGTTACGTATCTTGTTATAAGAATAAAAGAGTTCTAAAAACATATTTATGTACACTTTGTTTACATCTACGTATGTATGTACACGTACACACACACACACACGTATCATATGAGAGTGAGAGAATGAACGTACGTATTGTTTATGGATGACGTCATTGGGGTGACGCTACTTCGCGGTTTTTCACTTTTCGCGGTCGGTTCTGGAACCCATTAACCGCGATAAGTGAGGGATCACTGTATTGTCATTTAACCTGAATGAGTTTCATTTAATAAACTTGTAAACGAGAGAAGTTGAAGTGTCTTCCTTTGCACATGTGCTTTCCTGGTCACGGCAGTAAAGGACTCACTAATTTTTGAGACTGAATTCATTAAGTAATTGATGGTACGGAAATTAATTAATTAACAATTTGTTCTTTTAGAACTGGTGCCCCCTTTTTACGAGTGCTTTTCTGTTTTATTTAGTGAGTGTTGTGCTGATTATTTAACTCTGTCCCCACGTACACCCACTTCTGAATAAAATAAATAATTCCTGTACCTTATTACACTATATTTTATTAAATATTGCTACACCCAGGACACCATTCTCATTCAAAAAAGCCTTTAACTGAAGATAAACAATTTTCTTGAATATTTTTGAGTGAAAAGGCAGCTTTGAAATAGACCTAAAATTAACCAACACAGTTTGATCAAGCTTTCTTTAGCAAAGGTTTCTCTACTGCATGCTTAAAATTTGCAGGAACCACACCAGAAGACAAACTGTTGTTTAAAATTGTTAAAACTGACTGACCTATGCTAGATAAAAACCTCTTTCAAAAAGCAAGGAGGGAGAGCATCACAAGGGACACCTGAGTGCTTAATATGACCAACCACGTCCTCTAATTACAACAGGGTCACAGGCTCAAACTGATTAAAGACAACAGAGCAAGGGACAGAGACAGAGGGGTCAGAGGCAGGATCTGGGATGAGAGCCCTAATAGTGGTGACCTTATTAATAAAAAATGCAAAAAAATGATTGTACATTTCATATGATGCTTCTATACCAACAGTCGGTGAGGCATTAAGAACAGAGTCAATGATCTTGGATAACATACGTGGGTAATGACAATTGGACACAATAATAATGGAGAAATGTTCCCTTTTAGCCTCTTTAACAGCACTCTGATAACAATGCAAACAATGCTTTAAAATTTGACGAAATACCTGCAGCTTGTCCTTCTTCCACCTGTGCTCAGCTCTGCGGCATTCCCTTCTGACTGCCTAAGTTCTGTCATTAAACCATGGCTCGAGTTTGGCTCTAGGCTGCTTAAGTTTTGATGGAGCCACAGAGTCCAGGATGGTTTAGGAGGAGGAATAAAACCAGGAATTAAGCTCCTTCATATCAGAGAGAATTGAATCAGGGGGAGCACAGAGCTGGGTAAAAGCATATGAAAACTGACCAGCAGTGGAGGTGTTAAAAATCCGACAGCGGCGAGCAGGAGTGCAGGTTTCGGCTTTGGTACATGAGAAAGCAGCATCAAATAAAATCGGCTTCTGGTCAGAGAACACATTGTCACAGATCACATTAAACACAGATAAACCATGTGAAAGAACAAAGTCTAATGCGTGTCCGTGTTCATGTGTAGGACCACCAGATAAAAATTGTTCCAGGTTAAAAGAATAAATGAGGTTTAAAAAGTCATTCACCAGTCTTTCACCAGTGGCTTATCTGGACAGCACACATGGATAGTAAAAGCTACTTAAGACCATAGTCTATGGTCTTAAGTAGCTTTTATAATCTGTGACTTCGGAGACAGGAGGCTGACAAGGCAACAGAAGAGCTGTCCACTGCCATTCTCTGCTCTAGCAACAGGTCCATTTAGGCTACCATCATTTCTACCTCCACACTGCTACTTGTCCTCTTGTCTGAGGAGGAAGCAAAGAGCAGAAGGCAAGAACTTTGCTGAATGAAACACCGCTGATTTATGCCACTATTGCCTTCTTTAAAAATTAGGTATTCTGGGACCAAGCAGGTTACATACCTGATGGGGAAAAGCATTTATTGGGCATGAATACAAAAGATCAGTTTCCCTGAACTTGAACGGCCCAGGGATTTTTTAAAAATCTATACATTAGTGTCATCATCATGACCAGGCTGAGACCAGAATGTACCAAAATTAGGAAAAGACCAAGACTTTAAGGCTGGAGACACACCAAGGCCTTTCTGATAAAAAAAACAAAACAATTGACATAACGCACGGCTCAGGAGACACGCACACACAGGCTTAGAGTAGTTCAAAGAGTTTATTAACAGCAGGGGTGAATGAGTGTGTGTCTGCGGGATGCAGATGTGTTGGTGGTGGCGTCTGCTTCAGGCACAGAGGCAGATGACCGTTCGGCCGAGCAACCCTATGGAGAGAGCACAGGGAGAGGGTGACGGGCATACACCAACACAGGATGAATTATGGCAAGAGAAGATCTTACTTGAATTGTCAGGATAGCTGGCACAGCAAGGGGAACGTAGCCCGGGAGACAGCCACCTGGAGAGCTCCGTGCAGCAGCGAAGGATGGGCGATGGAACGGAGATGTCCGCCGCCGGGGAATCCACCTGTGCACAGGGGAGCAGACTGGAAAAGGAGGTAAGGGTTCTTACCCAGAATAGCGATGCTGAAGAAAGGTATGCTCACGGCGGTGAGGGAACGAAGTCTGACGGCTTCAGGCCGAGCCTCCGGGCGAGGCGGCTTTTATCCCTCGCCGCTGATGAGGATCAGGTGTGTGAGCAGGTGGCGCCGCTGATGAACGGCGCGGCGTGACAACAATGAGGTTTTGTTTCAACCCTTGTGCCAAGTTTGTTGGTGTAAAGAAAAAAAAAACTCACTCCCTATGTTCAACAGCCAATCAGAGTGCTTTCTTTATTTTATTTTTTTATTTTTTGGGGGGTGGGGTGTGTGGGGGGTAAATGATGCAGATTTAACATGTTGAATAAGCCAAAAAGGAGCCCACCACGTTTGTTTTGTGCCAACAATATTAGACACACCAAGCAGACTATGTTCACCAAGACCTTTAAACTTTACAGACAGCCAATCATTGGCTTTGAGTGTCTATAACCTAATGATCAAGACCAAGTTGAGACCATGATGTATATCGACAGTAGTCTTGGTCTCTGCTGGTCTTGGTCTTGGTTTTGATTTAGTCTTGACCCTCTAATATTCTCACTCTGGAATTGGTGTGGGCTTAACTACACTTCTATACATACAAATGATCAAAAAATCATTTTTCATGCCTTTTTCAGACGTAATCCAAGGGCTACAGTTTATCTGCCATTATGAAGTATGTACTTCTTGTTGCAAGTTTCCATCTCTTGAGAGAAAGGCAGGAAGCAGCCACTGTTTCCATTGGCAGGTTCCAGAGACAGACAAGGAGATGCACTCTGTAATTAAAGACCACCACCTCTCTACGGTACAGTCATTTTTCTAAATTTAAAAGGCTGAGCTTGTCTCTTCTAGTATGAGTTTGACTGCATAACAGCAATGTTCCTGGGCTTTAATGTTAATGCCAGATATTTGTTTTCCAACATTCATTAAAAATATTCATGTTTTGTACTGAGCAGACCACAAAGTGGATTGGCACCTCCTCCGAGTTAGTAGCTTCTCTCTGGGCCAACATAAGCCCCGCATACCAAGGAGGGACCACTTATGTTTACCTCTCCTTACAGGCACAGACCAACGGTAGACTGTGGGTCCTCCTTTTTTTTTTTCTCTTTTTCTTCTGTGGTTTCTGGCAGCCAGCACCAGATTCCTCCATGTCTATCACTGCAATCAGTAGGCCAGACCTGCAGTCAGCCAAAACAGCTTAAAACAAAGCAGCACAAATGGCCGAACGTGCTGTAGGTGAAGGGTTTCTTTTTAGATACTGAGAGGTAGAATCTGTGTTGTCTCTGGTGTGGCAGTCATCATTTCTTCATCACAAGACTACATTCTCAGTTTTGTGATAAGCTATAAGTGTACCATGCACCTTTTACCCCTTAGAGAACTTTGATTACCATCTTTTAAAACATCAGGATAATTTCTCCTTGTTTTGTTTTGACACTTGGTGCCAACATGCTAAATGTGTTATTTAAAAGGCAAAAGAGATCAAGCATGCAGAAAGAAAGGGTGTTGGTTAGAAAAGCATGTAATGCACAGACATGTTTACCATGGAATGATAAGTAGTATCATTTGCTACCAGCCAAGTGCTTGTCTTGGTGTAGGGTGTTATTTTTAGTGATTATTCAGAGCCCATTAAATCATTCTGGTACCACTTAAGAGACGACAGACAAAATACTCAACCTGCTGTAACATTATGAGAAGTTTGTCTCTGGTTTTAACATGTGGATCCCAGAGTCTGCTTTAGTTTGTGAGTTTGATCATGTAATCTAGCTGCTATACTGAAGCTGTCAAAGCCCATTAAATTATAGTGCATATTTATTGTGATTAACGTGTTCATTGAAATTATTATTATAAATGGCTTGTATTATTGTGTGAACTGGTGATTAACTCTTTAGGCTAGTGCAGTTAGTTATAGTTAGACTCATTACTTGACATTCAATAATGTCATCAAGATGGATTATTCCAGATGTTTGGAAACCATTTCCTCATGAAGTCAGCCCCACAGCTAGGAGGTTGTGGGTTCAAGCCCCAGCTAGGTCATACCAAAAATCATAAAAATGGTACTTTCCACCTCTAGCTTGGTGCTCGGCATCAAATAGAATGGGGAAGGAGATAATAGAGGCATTTATGTTGAAGCAAGCAGTTTCAACATAAATGATGTTGCAGCTGTAACTATGACATCTCCTTGACTGTGGTTTTATACACTAATACCACAACCTGGTTTGTCTGTATCATACTCCAACGTCCCTAACTTTTGATTAGTGTGATTGCTTCTTACCATCGTCCAGAATGGAACACTTCCCCAGTTCAGCTTGACTGGGAGAGGTAGTCTAGAGAATGGAGTGGCTCGTGGCCTTCCGGTCCTTGCATTGCAAGACTGCATAGCATGCTGTATAATCGATCCAACCGTGCCTCTCCACAATCTAACAACAGCTGCAAATTATCCAATGCAGTGTTGGAATGTTTCCTCTTGTGCATTTATGAGTATACAGAGCCAGTTGAATTTAATCCCCAAGAACAATTAGGGGCCAGATTTACTAATACGCTGGACCAGCACAAAACCTTCTTTTGGCGTTAAAAAAACTACTACCGAGATTTGCTAAATGGCACAGTGCAAAGTTAGTACTGGAAAGGTGTGGACAATGTTAATTTTGCACTTGGCCTCATTGCATATATATTTATAGTAGTTATGCCAAAGCACAAATTTGAGGGAGAGTATTTAAATGATTGGTGCAAGGTGATTTACTAAGGTTTGCGGTTGTCAGTTTCCTGCTAATTGCGCCAGGATTTAACCCCCCCCCCCACCAAAAAAAAAGCATGTCTTAACTCATTTGCACCTGATATGGCAGCGATAGTGCCAAGATAGTAAAATGGTGCCAGGAGGAGACACTGGTAAGAATAATGGGCGGCAGAAGAGAGATTGTTTTCTCTCTGCGCGTTACTTTATTTGGCTTGACAGAGGGACAGATTATACGAATATAAACGGTCTCACAGAGATCAGTGTTGTGCTGAACTGGACATCAGCTGACAGAGGTTTTTTAATTTCATTTGTTTGCATATAGCCTACTAAATAAATTTGTAGCCATAAAATAGGCCTGTTGTCTGTGTAGCCTTTCCTACCTGGAGTGGACATACAGATGTGTCAGCAGACAGTAACTTTTTGTGCTGTTGTGCTGAACAACTGTACAATGACAATAAAGTCTGTTCTATTCTCCATCCATCCATCTTCTACTGCTTATCTGGAGGTCCGGGTTGCGGAGGCAGCAGTTCAAGCAGAACTGCTTAAACTATTCTTTTCTATTCTATTTTTCATTTCTGTAGAGGTTCAGACTCAGAGTCCGGAGCTTTCCTCTCCTCTCCATCCATCAGACTCCACCTCATTCAGGTCTTGGAAAAGTACCAAAAGCTCTTCCACATTGTCAATTTTCTTCTTTTGTTTTTTCTCAATTCATATTTAGGTATTTGTTTCTTTTTGCTATCTGTGCATAAAATAGAGATTCATTTCCCTCTTCTCTCTAGTCTTCTCTCCCAGATCAGGATACACAATGTAATATTAGGAGGAAAACAACAAAATTATTTAAAAAAAAAAAAGGCACAGGGCCATCGAAGCATCTCTGGAAATCGCAAAGTCGTAGTGAATGAATGAATGAATGTGAATTTTATTCAGTAATGAACATAGAATAAAAACAACAAAAATATGTAGGACACATAAAACAACCGAAAGGGTGTAGGCTGAAGCTAGTGCTTAATAGCGCCTACCCAGTTACAATTTTAAAATCAATAACATAAAATTTAAGTCATACCCAAAAATCAACAAAGAAACAAAATAGAATAAGTAGACAAAAAACAAACACTTTTAAGTTATTACAAATTTAGCTCCTAGCATTTACAGTGAGATACTGAGAGATTTTGTCATCTTTGTACAATTTTTTGAATTGCTTCAGAGTAGAACACATTTTAATATTTTCAGAGCAACAGTTCCACAGTTTAACTCCAGTGACAGACATGCAATGATACTTTGTATTTGTTCTGATCTTTGGTTTGTTAAAAACAGAATTTCCTCTTAGCTCATATTTGCTTTCCATTTTTTTTAAACAATCTCTGAATATTAACAGGGAATTGGTTATTATTTGCTTTGTACATGGTTTGAATTACGTTATATTCTACTAGATCTCTAAATTTAAAAGTATGTAATTGAATGAATATTGGATTTGTTGGTTCACGGTACGATTGATACAGCGCGTATGGCTTTTTTCTGTAGTAAAAAGATGAAGTTTGTTTTGTATGTGCTTCCCCAGATCTCCAAACAATATGTCATATAAGGAACTATCAGTGAATTATATAAAATGCATAGAGATTTCTGACACAAGAAATCCTTAACTTTATACAGTATGGCAATAGATTTAGACATTTTAGTTTTGACATAATTTATGTGTGATTTGCAGTTTAGTTTGTTGTCAACAATGACCCCTAGGAACTTGGTTTCCAAAACTGTCAATTTCAGCATTGTTTATTTAAATTTTTCTGTGATTATGTAATTTGTGGTTTCCAAATATTATACATTTTGTTTTTTCAAGGTGAATAGATAATTTGTTGATTTAAGTTCATTTTCTACTGAATCCAGAAGCTGCTCAAGATTTTCTCCTCTACAAAAAAAGTTGTGTCATCTGCAGATAAAATACACTTCAGCAATTTAGACACAGAACATAAATCATTAATATACAAAAAAACCCAGCAAAGGACCAAGTACAGAACCTTGTGGTACCCCACATGTCATCTTCAGCAACTCTGTATTATTCGACTACTATCATCCTGAGCCAGCTGGGAAAGAGACCATAAGATGGCTAACTCTCCCCCTATATAGGCAGGCATGATAACGTCAACAGCCGGCTGTGTTATCACACTGCTCCCTGGTGTTAACCCCTTTACTACAACTAAGATATGAAGAAAATAACTATATAAGCCATGCTGGGTTTGAACTTCCTGTTACCAGTGTTAGCTTGGGGGCTAATAGCTCAGGGGCTAATTGGCTACCTTTAGCACCATTTCCAGCTTCATGAGCGACAGCTAGGTGGGCCAATAATAGAACAGTGGGCGGGTCTCAAGGACAGCGGTGGGTTGGCTTTTTCTAGATGTGATATATGAGTTCCACAGAAAAGTCAAGAACATTTTTGGCATTTCTGGGAGAGAAAAATGAGATAAAGGCTGTGTGTGTTTTTTAAGAGAATTTTTTTCAAAATTTTGGGATAATTAGGTGACCAGTAGACTCATTTCAGACAGTTAAAACCTACAAACACACTATTTTTCAGTCAGTGACCCCTTTAAACAAAAGAGTCTGCCATGTGAAATAGCAATAAAATATGACAAACAAAAATGAACAATTTCTGTGGGTTTTCTGCTTAAACAAAAACTTAAAAAAGCATCCTTTATTATGTTCCTCCAAACTGGCTGTCTGTCTTGATGACCTGCTTCCTCATCAGGTGTGCCTATGTGCAATTTTGCACTGCTCTCAGTGGATGGGTGGTCATTATTGAAAAGAAATGGCTGTGTCTGTGTTCATAATTTTGCGTGTTGTTAGTAGATCATTTGCAAAAATTGGCCACTCCCTTAGGCACGCTGTCTAAATTGTGCACTCGCTAATTAGCACTGCCTAAGTAAATCTGCCCCTAGATGTTTGGGAAAATTTGTGAGCACACTTCAACAGTGGATATGCTAAGAGGGACATCAGCAGACAATGTGAGTGGAGATCAGCCGGAGAGGGGGGGACAAAACAGAAGAACATCAATCAACTAACACCAGTGAGAGTGGGCCTAAGGTGGAACATCGTCTGTATCAACACATTGCACCCGAGCAACATACTGGCATAGGACATCAAACATGATGCACACTTTGAGCATGTTTGTGCTCTGACCAAGTAAGACCCTGGAACTACATATAATAAAAACTGGATCACTCCAAGCTGGGGTAAGATGTTCAGAATGCATTTGATCTTAACAAAATTTTCTTTAAATACTTATTAAATCACATGTGATTTAATAAGTGTGTGAGGTCATTTTAAGATGCTTTAATACTGTAACTGTCAAACCTGTCTAACCTGAACTCACAATGTGTTTTAGCTCTTGGATACCAAAGAATAAAAGGCACTGATATAGATCTGTTTCTATCAGTAACCCCTCACTCTTCCTGAGCAATGAAATGGTTTAAGAAATGTTTATTTCTCACCAAGCGCCAGGAGCCAGCAGTAAACCCGTCTGTGAACTCAAGTGCTCCTCTATAAACTTTTTAGTCATGTATTCCCTTGTAAAGAAAATGATGTGTTGGTCAGAGACAGGCTGGGGGTATTCTGAGACCAATAAATCCAAAATAAACAAATACTTCAAGTGAGTTGGTTCATTTTAGTGTGCCAATTGATTTACTGATTTTCACAAATCAAAGGTCAGTTGCCCTCTAGAAATTCACAGCATGACTTGAGGGAGGAAACGGTGACTGGAGAAACATTACAGCTCTAGATAGTTTCTCAATGTCAAATCACTGCTAACAGATATTCATGTGCCCCTGCAGAGGTGCTATTTAAATTCCCTTTGCCTTAATATAACTGTAAATTAAATAATTATCTAAATAGGTTAAAGGAAATTAATTAAAAACCTGAACAGACACAAAAACGTCAGTATTAAAATTTTCAAAATGTTGCCAAAAATAAAGCAGTTAAAATTAGACAGCAGTTAGACTTCATTTCTGCAGACACATATTATTGCAGTCTCATATTAAACTGACTTTGCTGCTGACCAAACATAACGTGTATTAAAAAGAATATGCAATAGTTCAGTCAGTGTTTTCCAATTTTTTTTTAGCTATGGAACCCTTTTCACATTGAAAAAAAATCCTACAAAACCCCCCAAATCTAAAATGTTATAAAATGACACACTGAAGCCTATTATGGCATATCTAATGCCAATTTCGTCTGGTAGTTTGTTTATATTTAGTGTGAAACGTGGTGCGATTACATACATGCCAACACGCACATTTGCTCTGGGTGACACGAGTGCACGCAAGTTCAGATGCTGTTCAGGCCAGAAGTTTGCTTGATGCTTGGTAACAATGGCAATTTGGTGTTGGTGTCTAGCTGTTGCCGAGAGAGCAAAATTGTCATGAACCGAGCCGGGTTGTTCTTTGGGCTCGGTTCTGACCCGCTGTGGCTCAGGTTTATCTGTGTAGCTATGTATTATGCTATCTTCTGTGTTTCTTATAGTTTCTATTTTTCCCTGGTTTTTTCCTGCCTGTAGCCACTGCGTACTGGCCGGCAGCTGTGAGGCAGCCTCCTTTGGCCTACACTTGTGTGAGTGCTCACACAAGTGGTACTCACTGGTCTGACCACTCCCCCTCTCTCAAGACAGCCACCTGGGTCTCCCCCAGTAATTACCTTTCCGGCACTTCGCCCAGGTGTTCCCAATCTGTGTTGGCAGCAATGCTTGCACTTAAGCAGCTCTTTGCCAGTCAAGCATTGCTGGACTATTGGTTTGTCTTGGGGATTGTTTCGCCACCGTTCACTGTGGTCTGCCTGCTGCACGTCAAATCGTATGAGTCTAGTAGTGAACCTCGTCATCTTTTTGTAAGTCTTTTTGCTTTTGTACTGTTTGTCTTGTGGCCACTGTACACTGTGGTCTGCCTGCTGCACGCCTGTCGTATGAGCCCTTTAGTGTACCCTGTACCATTTTTGTATGTCTCTATTTTGGAACTGTTGCCTTTTTTGTTAATAAATGTGTTTGTGGTGTAACCTGCGCCTAAATCCTTCCTTCCCTCACTCCTCGGTGCGCTGCTTAAAAGCGCACGGGGAGGACCGTGAGAAAAATAGTTTGAAAATTAGCCAGCCAAGACATCTCTTGTCAGACGTGCATTCCTGCGAAGGGGGTTCTTTTCACAGCACATGTGCTTTGCTTGGCACAACACTGACAGACCTCCATGACGGTTGTATATCCACAGCTTGCTTGGTGCTGGGGGTGGCTGACGTCAGGATGCGGGTTCTGGGGGAGTCAGTGATGTTTTCCCATCCTTATAATGTTTTGGGCTCAGGCATGGTGCTGTTTCTCTTGGAATTTCCATAGGATAGATGCAGCGAGGATGCAGGGGTTGTGAGTGAGGCCAGTTTTCCATCAAGAGGAGAAAGAAGCACTGTTGCCAGATGGGAAATGCTGAAGTATCGTACCAGCAGCTTAAAATTATTGTATTTTGAGGACAATTATCATACACACCCAGTTTTCATTCTGACTTGGCTCAGAACCATCTGCTTCAGTAACACATTATCACAGATCGTGCATATTACAGCCTATAACGCAGTTTTACCTTTAAATAATCTAACAGATTGGTTGAAAAAAAAAAAGCGCCTCTACCTGTGTGGAGTACAAGACAAGCCCCTGGCCTGCACTGAACAGCCCAGAATATCAGTCATAATTAGCTATCTTCTATATGGCTTTTGTTGAATCATCACATATCAAGGTCTTGCCTCATAAATATTTTGAGAAGTACTCTGTTTATACATTAGGAATAAACATCAATCAATCGGTCAGATACAGGAAATCTTTTCTGCCACCTGCCATTTCACTGTACAATAACTCACTGTAATGTGGAATTTTGGTCATAACAAGGCTGCCAGTCTAATTGACCTTACAGTCTAATTGGTACCTTACATTTCACCCTGTGCCTTACAATCCTCCTTTGTACAGTCAGTGCTATCCATAGACTTATAAGGATCATCATCTATTTAACCTAGTAGTAACCTATGTAGTATATAAAGTTATCTAAGCATTTTTTTACTTCCCTGGGTAGCTACGTTTTCTGTTATGCTGTGTGTATTTATGTTGGTTTGGGTTGTCTACTGTGTCATGCTGCTGTTACACTGTAATTTCCCAGTTTGGGATTAATAAAGTACATCTATCTATCTATCTATCTATCTATCTATCTATCTATCTAAACTACTACTAAAATGCCTCTGCTAACTGAAGTAGAATCTTCAATCCAGTGACATTTTTGCACAAACATTTGCATGTTGCAGCAGAAAATGACAGAAAGCTTTAATGCTAATGCCAACAACAGGTTTGAACCACCCAGTAAAACTGGGGTCTGTTTCCCCCCGTTCATTTCTCAACCTGTTGGTGATGTTTCTTACTTGTTCAGTCTGCCATGCCTGGATTAGTGCTGTAACATACGCGAATGATTCGATCAAATGTACTAGTTTTTGTAGTGAATGTACTGTACTAAATCACTCACCGGAACTGTAGTGGAAGCCAGGAATCAGCAGCTGAATCACCCAACTAAGCAGCAAACAAGCCCCGCCCACTCAGTTCATCCGACTCTCAGTTCAGTGAGCAGTAGACAGCTGGAGCTCCAGTACAGCACTGAGTGACTTGGTGTACAACTATTTCTAATGATCTTTTTAGCTTGACTTAGTATGTTTCAGTGAACTGTGGATCCCATCACTAGCCTCAAGTCGAGGCCACCTCTCTACTACCGTGACGCGAGTCGTCCGTCTTCTTTTTCACACAGCCCGCGCACATGAGACGATGTGTAAAAGCAAGCGCAGTGTGGATGCGCAGGATCCGTTTTCTGTTTGCATTTGCTAATGTATTAAGTTCGCCATGTGATGAAGGGGTCAAATTATCGTACATTATGGGATTTTTGGAATTATTGATCGTACATCGTACAGAGGGCAAAACTATTGTACAAATATGATAATTATTGTACATTTGACAACACTGGGAAGAAGGAGAGGGGAGATTGTGTTTGTGCTGCCGCCCCCTGACATAGAGGAGCAACTGCAGGCACCAATTCACAACAATGGCAAGTTGTTTGCAATTTTTTGGATCAATTAAGACGTGAAAGAACCTACTGAAATTTTTGGCCAATAATTATTACAGTGGTACCTCTACTTACGAATTTAATTCGTTCCGGAAGAATTCTCGTAACGTGAAAAATTCGTAAGTAGAGGCACGTTTTACATGTAAATGCCGTAATCCGTTCCAAGCCCCCAAAATTCGGGCATAAATTTTTTATAAATCGTAAAAACGCATCAAAACATGTAACAAATACATGTTACAATTAGATTACTGCACAATAAACATAAAATGAGAGTTTAAAATGAGAGAAAGAATAATAAAAGAGAATAATAAAAGGGAAAGAATAATAAAAATTATGTTCATTTACCCTTTAACTGCTATCGTCGTCGACGTCGTCACCGTTTGCCTTCTTTGGCTCATGTTCTGATCCAAGGACGTTTGCTTTTGTCGGCTTGTAAGTGCTTCATTTTGTTTTAATACCGTGCTGATCGTTGATGTATTACGGCCATATTCTTTGGCGAGATCAACCAAACGCATAAAGTTTTGGAAAAAAAACAAACTTCGTGGCCAATGGGATACCAGGAAGATGCTAGGCAATAGCCAATGGCAGAGCAGCTACAGGTATGTTTACGTTCGGTAAACTACAGAAGCTGCGAGGAGCGCGTACTTTTTTGCCTTTCGTATCCTGAAATTTCGTTCGTAACTAGAGGCAATATTTTCCCGTTGAGGCGTCTCGTAACCTGAAAATTCCGTATGTAGAGACGTTCGTAAGTAGAGGTACCACTGTATTTGGAATAGTAAGTTGGCCATTAGTCAATACAGATTGTTTCTTTTGTTCTTATTGTCATCTCTTCCATCTTTAAAATGACTATTGAAAGTTTTAATTTTTAAAATATTTGTTCACAGTGTGTCTTGGAAGTACTGTATACCTTTTAAATTTGAATACAGGTATAATTTTGGTTAACAACACCAAAAGGCAGAAATATTAATTTGAAGTGTCAATTTTTAGCTCCATAAAACAGCCTTTTTTCAAAATGCCTCATATAACATAACATTTGGGAAACCTCCGGATCAGGTCTGTGTACAGCAACAGTGGTAGTGAGAGTTACTGTAATGATTTACCAGTATAAGTAAGAATTACTGTTTGTGCAGGTCCTACAAAACTTCAGGTCATCAGGACATTAATTTTTCTGAACAGAAATTTTCTCAAGCTCGGTCTACTGTCTTTGTCAGTGCCACCATCTCCAAACCATGCATCAGATCAGTTTTTTAAAAAAATCTCTCAATATGGAGGCTAATGAACCACATTAAGTGTATATATCCTCTTCCTGCTTTCCAGTAATATGCTTATATAAAACTAAGTCCTGCCCGTCCTTTGACCTTTTTTCAAAGACGTGACTGAAAATCTGCCCCATTACAGTCCTAGTTAACTGTGGCAGGACTACATCTTGTAGTATCATTAATGCCACTCCACATTATAGTATTGTCCTTGAATCCATACTGGAGGGAATCAGGAGTGTTTAATGGCTGCAGCTATTGCAGCAGAAATCTTGCATCTGATTTTCCTGTGGGGGAAAAAAGAAGAAAAAGTAAGGTCATTAACTGCATACTTGTGTTTGAGTCACCAGTGTAAAATAATAATGTCTTCAAGTTTTGATTTTAATTTAATTTTGGTAAAGCAACCTTCTGCACCCAAAAGCAAAACTGAGAAAACACAATGAGATTTGTATATATAAATTTATTTCATCTACCTCACTTTAATCCAGTTAATTTGTTAGCATTTTTTTTGGAATTTGGAGACCTCCAGGATCTTGGGGTTCCTGAGCTTGGATAGTATCAACTCTGCTGTCAACTTTGTTTTTGTAATTAGTTTAATTCTACAGTTATTAAGCTGTCTCACAAGCACTGCAAGGAATTCAAGTGGCAGACTGGATTCTCACAGAGCTTGACGTTTGGCCCCGTCTGGATGAGTCTGGTGCCATGGTTCTTACACGGAGGGATGATTCCACATGTTGTAGTTTGTTTTAGCTCTGCAGCACTGAACTGTCAGTGGCACACAAGCATCAGGAAAAAAGATGTACAGTATACACAATCACTGTCAGGCTGAACTGTACAAATATTGTGAGAGGAAAATGCTTGACCTCTTGAATGCTAAAGACAGAGGTTGAGTCAATCCAAATTTTCATCGTGTTTGAAGAAAATGTACGTCGACTCTGCATGGATTCTTGAGTTATGTTGTTGTAGTATGGTAGCTCAACCTTGCAATGTATACACTGCAATGTTTTTCTCCCAGGCTTAAGATACTTTTTGTTTTTTCCCCGTGACACTGTTGTTTTCTCCCTGCTCCTCTGAATCGTGCCATCAAACAAACATATCTTATTTACATCACATGACTGAAAGAAGGTCATATAGACTAGAAGTCTTAAACGGGGCCCCAATTCCTAGAATTTGAATCAATCACCTTTTATATTTACTGTATATATTTCTGGGTAATTTAACTTAACTGTAATGCTGTTTAACTGCAATGCTCTTGCACTGTGTATATATTTACTGTTTTACTATCCAATTTTCTTATCTTATTATCTTATTTATTATTGCTCTGAGTCCTGCTTGTCATGAATCTGGGTTTGGCTCCCAAACCCAGTTCTACTTATTGTTATGTTTTGCCCTATTTTCCACCTGGCGCTTCAGGGAGCTATTGGGCCTCTGCTCCCTGACAGCTTGGGCACGCCCCCTCCTCCTGTCAAGTGCCATCAGCTGTACTGTCACGGGTGTTCACACACATACACACATACACACACACACATATGCACATGCTCCATTCATTCCCATTCACAGGCTCATACACGTTCTCTCACACACCAGGTTCCAATCAAGTTCAGCCCCCGCTTTCTCGCACCGGCAATCTCTTTCCTCGTTGACTTCAGGAGTATTTATTGGCTGCAATTGTGGAAAGAGATTGTCGGAGCATTCACCTCCATACGCGGCAGCTGGCTTTCCACGTATGAGTTGTCATACCCTTCGTTGTATTCAGCCCAGCACTTTAAGTTCAGTTAACCCTGCTCACCTTCCTCATCCTCCAGACTGCACGGATCACCCCGAGATTGCTCCAGCCCCGTAAGTGTCATGATCGCCTTTCCCTCTCTGCTTATAGCAGTCCTGCGGCACTAGGCTTCCCATTGACCGGGCTGTAGGGCATCCGGCTTGCACCCTGCATGTCAGGTGGCCTTAATTACATCATCTGCATCTCTCTGTATTTTTGTGGTCAAGCTGAACTGTTTATCTTGTGGTATCATCTAATAAATATGGCACCTTCCACTCACGTGATTGGGTATTTCATTCTCTCCCTCGTGCGCCGTACAATGACGCATGGGGAACTGTGACACTGCTATCCCTTTGCTGCTGCAACCCTGTAATTTCCCCATTGTGGGACTAATAAAGGCTTATCTCATCTTTTGTAATTGTGTTACTCAATTTATCTGAGTAATCATTTCAGACCTGCTTTCATTAAGAACTTTTGTAATCATCAACAGTTTATACTGTGATTTTTAAAACCTGATTAAGCATAAGTTAATTGCTTCCACAGCATGTGGGACACTTATCGCTGTTTCAATGACCCTAGGCCACACAGCTATTGCAAGTAGTGAAAGCTATAGTGGGGGGTCAGTCCTCTGGTACCTCTGTGCATTAACTTTACTTTCCACATTCTATTATGCTGAGCACCGAGCTAGAAGGCAGAAAGTACCATTTTTATATGATCTTTGGTATGACCCAACCAGAATTTGAACCCACGACCTTCAGGTTGTGGGGCGGATGCTCTACTAACTAGACCACCACTCCGGTGATTAAGCATAAAATGTGAAATAAACTTAAGAAATTTACTGTAAAACATAAGCCTTCATGTATTAAAAAAAAACAAAACTTTAATAGATTACAAAATATCACAGACGCTTAATAATTATAAACTCTGTCAGCGATCCGTCATATCTACCAGGAATATTGTCATTTGGGCCATGTTTCAATGAAAATAAAAAACATCTTGTCCTTGTACATGTGCATGAAGTCAGGAAAAAACTGGCAAGTTTGGGTTAGCCGCTAACCTAGCCCAGATGCCAGAATCTTAATTAGCTTTGTTTTAATAAAAATAAAAACAGAGGTCCATCTCATCAGACTGCGTAGACCTGAAGAGTCATATCTGGCCTGTTTTATTGTCCAGCATCCAGAAAATGTTCAGGCCAGCCAGCCAGTTTGGATTAGCAGTAGCCTAGCCTGGATGCCTCCACACTGGCCTCCCCACACCACCTGAGGTATCTTGCCTCTGTTTTGGTAGGTCTCTGCTTATGTGGTCTCCAGAAAGTTATAATGCACAGTTCTGCCAATGTGTAACAGCAGTTGATGACTATACTCATATCACGAAGAATGTGAATTTAGCAAACACAACAAACTTTCAAACAAGCTAACATAGAAAACTGGAGAGAGAGAGGAACAATGTCACAAGTTAATATGTCTGTGGAACTGTTTTTTGGGTTCTGTGGGTGGATAAAATGCATCTTTATTGTACTGTAGTCTTTCAGTACTTATCTATAGAGTACAGAGGGCACGATACCGAAATATTTTGACATGAAAATGTATAGTGTTACACCACTATTGAGAATGTTTTGGTTGTATGCAGTTCCTCTCCCTTTCTAGGTCACCACAGCAGATCATCATCCTCCATCTCACTCTGTCCCGTGCACCTTCTTGTTTCACACCAACCCCCTCCATGGCTTCCTTCACTACATCCATGAATCTTCTCTGTGGTCTTCCTCTTTTCCTCCTGCCTGGCAGCTCCATCGTCAACATCCTTTGCCTAGTAAATCCACTGTCCCTCCTCTGCACATGCCCAAACCATCTCAGCCTTACCTCTTACTTTGTCTCCAAACCGCAAAACCTTAGCTATCCCTCTGATATGGTGGGGCAAAAAAGTATTTAGTCAGCCACCAATTGTGCAAGTTCTCCCACTTAAAAGATGAGACAGGTCTCCAATTTTCATCATAGGTATACCTCAACTATGAGAGACAAAGTGAGGAAAAAAAAAAATCCTTACGAAGCCACTCCTTCGTTGCCCGGGCGGTGTGTTTGGGATCATTGTCATGCTGAAAGACCCAGCCACGTTTCATCTTCAATGCCCTTGCTGATGGAAGGAGGTTTTCACTCAAAATCTCACGATACATGGCCCCATTCGTTCTTTCCTTTACACGGATCAGTCGTCCTGGTCCCTTTGCAGAAAAACAGCCCCAAAGCATGATGTTTCCATCCCCATGCTTCACAGTAGGTATGGTGTTCTTTGGATGCAACTCAGCATTCTTTCTCCTCCAAACACCACAAGTTGAGTTTTTACCAAAAAGTTCTATTTTGGTTTCATCTGACCATATGACATTCTCCCATTCCTCTTCTGGATCATCCAAATGCTCACTAGCAAACTTCAAACGGGCCTGGACATGTACTGGCTTAAGCAGGGGGACACATCTGGCACTGAAGGATTTGAGTCCCTGGCGGCGTAGTGTGTTACTGATGGTAGCCTTTGTTGCTTTGGTCCCAGCTCTCTGCAGGTCATTCACTAGGCCCCCCCTGTGGTTCTGGGATTTTTGCTCACCATTCTCGTGATCATTTTGACCCCACGGGGTGAGATCTTGCGTGGATCCCCAGATCGAGGGAGATTATCAGTGGTCTTGTATGTCTTCCATTTTCTAATAATTGCTCCCACAGTTGATTTCTTCACACCAAGCTGCTTACCTATTGCAGATTCAGTCTTTCCAGCCTGGTGCAGGTCTACAATTTTGTTTCTGGTGTCCTTTGACAGCTCTTTGGTCTTGGCCATAGTGGAGTTTGGAGTCTGACTGTTTGAGGTTGTGGACAGGTGTCTTTTATACTGATAACGAGTTCAAACAGGTGCCATTAATACAGGTAACAAGTGGAGGACAGAGGAGCCTCTTAAAGAAAAAGTTACAGGTCTGTGAGAGCCAGAAATCTTGCTTGTTTGTAGGTGACCAAATACTTATTTTCCACCATAATTTGCAAATAAATTCTTTAAAAATCCTTCAATGTGATTTTCTGGATTTTTTTTTTCTCATTTTGTCTCTCATAGTTGAAGTATACCTATGATGAAAATTGGAGACCTCTCTCATCTTTTAAGTGGGAGGACTTGCACAATTGGTGGCTGACTACATACTTTTTTGCCCCACTGTATACTCATTTCTAATTCTGTCCTTCCTAGTCACTCTCAGTGAGAATTTTGATTTTATTTATTTTAAATTAAATTTTAATATTATTGCTTTATTTATTTATATTGGCCAGTAGGCTACAGCACTTTGGTCAAACTCTGTTGTTTTAAATATACTTTAAAAATCAAAGTGGAGTTGAGTTGAGTACATTTACTTTGAACAAATCATGCAGTCTCAAATATTCCAATGACTGGCTATTTATACAAATTTATTTAGAGTAAATAATGATGATAATAATATCAGCAAATACAGTGCACCCGAAAGTATTCACAGCACTTCACTTTTTCCACATTTTATGTTACAGCCTTATTCCAAAGCGGATTAAATTCATTTTTTTTCCTTTAAATTCTACACACAACACCCCATAATGACAACATGAAAAAAGTTTTTTTTTTTTGAGATTTTTGCAAATTTATTAAAAATGAAAAAAAAACCCCAAAACCTAAGAAATCACATGTATTTCCATAAGCATTCGCAGCCTTTGCTCAAAACTTTGTTGATGCACCTTTGGCAGCAATTAAAGCCTCAAGTGTTTTTGAACATGATGCCACAAACTTGGCACACCTATCTTTGGGCAGTTTGGCCCATTCCTTTTTGCAGCACCTCTCAAGCTCTATCAGGTTGGATGGGAAGGGTCGGTGCACAGCCAATTTCAGATCTCTCCAAAGATGTTCAATTGGATTCAAGTCTGGGCTCTGGCTGGGCCACTCAACGACATTTACAGAGTTGTCCTGAAGCCACTCCTTTGATATCTTGATTGTGTGCTTAGGGTCATTGCTGAAAGATGAACCGTCTCCCCAGTCTGAGGCTAAGAGCGCTCTGGAGCAGGTTTTCATCCAGTATGTGTCTGTACATTGCTGCATTCATCTTTCCCTCTATCCTGACTAATATCCAAGTTCCTGCCACTGAAAAACATCCCCACCTGCTGCCATGCCACCATCATGCTTCACTGTAGGGATGTATTGGCCTGGTGATGAGCAGTGCCTGTTTTCCTCCAAACATGACGCCTGGTATTCACACCAAAGAGTTCAATCTTTGTCTCATCAGACCAGAGAATTTTGTTTCTCATGGTCTGAGAGTCCTTCAGGTGCCTTTTGGCAAACTCCAGGCGGGCAGCCATGTGCCCTTTACTAAGGAGTGGCTTCTGTCTCGCCACACTGCCATACAGACCTGATTGGTGAATTGCTGCAGAGATGATTGTCCTTCTAAAAGGTTCTCCTCTTTCCATAGAGGAATGCTGGAGATCTGACAGTGTGACCATCAGGTTCTTGGTCACCTCCCTGACTAAGACCCTTCTCCCCTGATTGCTCAGTTTAGACGGTCGTCCAGCTCTAGGAAGAGTGCTGGTGATTCCAGACTCTTCTATTTACGGATGATGGAGGCCACTGTTCTCATTGGGACCTTCAAAGCAGCAGAAATTTTTCTGAACCCTTCCCTAGATTTGTGCCTCGAGACAATTCTGTCTCCGAGGTCTACAGACAATTCCTTTGACTTCATGCTTGGTTTGAGCTCTGATATGCATTGTCATCTTTAGGACCTTACGGTGCATCCGGAAGGTATTCACAGCACTTCACTTTTTCCACATTTTGTTATATTATAGCCTTATTCCAAAAGGGATTAAATTCATTTTTTCTCTCAAAATTCTATACAAAATACCCCATAATGACAATGTGAAATTTTTCTTTGAGATTTTTGCAATTTTATTAAAAATAAAAAACTAAGAAATCACATGTACATAAGTATTCACAGCTTTTGCTCAATACTTTGTTGATGCACCTTTGGCAGCAATTAGAGTCTCAAGTCTTTTTGAATATGATGCCGCAAGCTTGGCACACCTATCTTTAGGCAGTTTGGCCCATTCCTCTTTGCAGCACCTCTATAGCTCCATCAGGTTGGATGGGAAGCATCGGTGCACAGCCATTTTCAGACCTCTCAGAGTTGTCCTGAAGCCACTCCTTTGATATATTGGTTGTGTGCTTAGGGTCGTTGTCCTGCTGAAAGATGAACCGTTGCCCCAGCCTGAGGTCAAGCGTGCTCTGGAGCAGGTTTTCATCCAGGATGTCTCTGTACATTGCTGCATTCATCTTTCCCTCTATCCCAACTAGTCTCCCAGTTCCTGTCACTGAAAATCATCCCCACAGCATGATGCTGCCACCACCATTAGCATGGTTATGAGTGGTGTCTGTTTTCCTCCAAACATGACGCCTGGCATTCACCCCAAAGAGTTCAACGTTTGTCTCATCAGACCAGAAAACTTTGTTTCTCATGGTCTGAGAGTCCTTCAGGTGCCTTTTGGCAAACTCCAGGCAGGCTGCCATGTGCCTTTTACTAAGGAGTGGCTTCCGTCTGACCACTCTACCATAAAGACCTGATTGGTGGATTGCTGCAGAGATGGTTGTCCTTCTGGAAGGGTCTCCTCTCTCCACAGAGGAATGCTGGAGCTCTGACAGAGCAAAGGGTTCTTGGTCACCTCCCTGACTAAGGCCCTTCTCCCCCAGTCGCTCAGTTTAGACTGCCGGCAAGCACTAGGAAGAGTCCTGGTGGTTCCAAACTTCTTCCATTTATGGATGATAAAGGTTACTGTGCTCATTGGGACCTTCAAAGCAGCAGAAATTTTTCTAAACCCTTCCCCAGATTTGTGCCTCGAGACAATCCTGTCTCGGAGCTCTACAGACAATTCCTTTGACTTCATGCTTGGTTTGTGCTCTGACATGCACTGTCAACTGTGGGACCTTATATACTGTAGATAGGTGTGTGCCTTTTCCAAATCATGTCCAATCAACTGAATTTACCACAGGTGGACTCCAATTAAGCTGTAGAAACATCTCGAGGTTGATCAGTGGAAACAGGATGCACCTGAGTTCTGAGTGTCATGGCAAAGGCTGTGAATACTTATATACATATGATTTCTTAGTTTTTTATTTTTAATAAATTTGCAAAACTCTCAAAAAAAACCTTTTTTCATGTTGTCATTATGAGGTTATTGTGTGTAGAATTTTGAGGAAAAAATGAATTTAATCTGTTTTGGAATAAGGCTGTAACATAACAAAATGTGGAAAAAGTGAAGCACTGTGAATACTTTCTGGATACACTGTACAGTTAAAATAGTCAATTAAAAAAAGAAAGGGAAAGGATCTTCTTAAGTGGATCTTAAGTGTCTCATTACAAAAAAAAAAAAAATGATACTGTTTTTTCAGGTATCATTTGAGCTCCTTAAGTAGTTTACCTGCTGCCTGCTCTGTGTCCTGGTCTTGATTTAGTGGATTGAAGAGAGCAGTTTTGCCCTTTGTGCTCCCAAAGGGTCCAGGGTGGACTGGCTGTTGTTTAGACTGACCCCAGAGTTTCTTCCCCTGCTCCTAAAGCCTTTGTTGATGGCAATCTTAGAGTGTCTGAGGGACCGGCAGCACATCACTCATTGTCAGTTCTTCTGAGCTTTAGCTGCACCTCAGCTGCTCTGTTAGGGATTCATCCCTCAGTGCATGGACATACTGTAGATATCATGTGTTAGAGTATTTAATTAAACTTTTAATATACCACCTAGTCACAACAAAAGGTTATCTCACAATGCTGGATACATAAGACATGAATCAGTCATAAATGAGAGGCCAGCACAGGTCTTCTCCTGTCTGAATGACCTAACTGAAAGGCCCTTCTAGGATTTGAATCCAGACCACTTTGATGTGAGACAGCAGTAAGTCACAGTGCAGAAAGAAACAATGTTAATGTTAGCCACAGCGTTTCTGTTTCACTAGATGACAAAGCAGCGTTAAAGATGTGAAATGACAAGTTACCACACAGTGTTATGGTATTTGAAGTGGAATCCTATATATACCATTGCACCTCTGATGAGTTAAGGGATGCACAGCAGAGGATGTGTTGTTAAGCACAGAAGCAGGTTTCCTGCAAATCAGAACTGGAATAAGAAAAACAAGCTGATCATTCCTCAATTCACTGTATTAAAAAAAAAAAAAACTCTCCCGTTTGCTCTGGACAGTTCCACCTGTTTTTGCTATTGAAAATTCTGTGAAATAGTTACATTAGTGAATTCCCAAGTTGGGTAGTAGAAGAGGACACATCTGTCAAGCTGTTACGGTCCTGTGCTCGACATTACTGTTCTTGAACACCACACAACTGACAAACCTAAGGAATGAAGAAGGACTTTACCAGTTAATGCTTTTTATACTGTATATATTGTATATATACTACACTAAAGCGGTAGAAGATGGATGGATGGATGGATGGATGGATGGATGGGAGAAAGAAAACTATGAGTCAGTTATGGGAGTAGGTACTGTGCCTTGGATTCACTATTTTTGTACGTATTTCAGTGTCTGGGAAATTGATCTGGAGCAGTACATGTTCTTTGATAATAATAATGGATTTTCATGATGCCCCTGAAAATTGGTGAGAGCAGTTGGATGGAGCAGATCCATGTAGAAATAAAGGTAAAAACAGATGGTAATGATGGTGGGGGAGGATGCCATATTTAACATTACTGCTTCAGACTCTCCATCACTTAACACTGATGGGCTAACATTAAAATCAACTCATTTTTAGTTCATTCTGGTGAAGCCAAAAGGAGCTAATATGATGACGTGGCATCCTTCATCAGTCTGATTGTTGATACATCTGTCCATCCATCTGTCCACCCACATTTCATGGGAATTGCTACTCCTCCTAGGCATTTTCCCCAGTATTCACCAAACTCACTCACAATAATCCTCATGCAGGTCTGCATCCAAGTTGTGCTCAAGGTCAAGGTCAAAGGTCAGGGGATCTGGGCACTTACATGATTTTAGAATAATCATTTCTCCTCCTGGACAGTTACTTCAACTCTCATCAAATTTTTGCTCACAATGACCCTCAGGTGTATATATATATATATATATATATATATATATATATATATATATATATATATATATATATATATATATACATATATATATATATTTTAATTTAAACCTGTATTTTACCAGGCAAAACATTAAGAAGCTTCTTATTTATAATGTCAGCCTGGCCAGTGTCACAAGTCACTTGTAGGGAAGCACAAAAACATATTGAACATTAACAAACAAGTGAAATGAAGTCATTAAAACCACAAAACAGTGTCAGTAAATCTGTAACAGTATATCTGCATCCAGGTTGAGGTCAAGGTCAAGGTCATTGTCAAAAGTCAGAAGAGATGGACATTTATGATTTCATGAAAAACATTACTTTTCCTAGGCCACTGGCCTTGATTTTAAGCACATCCTAGATGGGTCTGTATCTAGGCTGGGCATAAGGCCGACGATCAGGAGATCTGCACACCATTTTGGACTCAAATCTGAATTTTTATCCCTCTACCCACGGTTAAGTTTTTTGAGGGGTTATATTTGGAATTTCAAGCCAGCAGACAGGCACTGGCTACCTGTGTCATGGCCGCCAATCTGTCACACCTGTGTGCGCACCTGCCTGCCATCTTCCTCTGCCTATTTATTCCACCAGGTCCACTGCTTGGCGCGGAGTAGTAGTCTGTTTCTCTACCCAGAAACCTGCTACGCCAACCTTCGAGCTTCCCAGCCTCGTTGTGTGTTTCCATGTGGGCTTCCAAGCCATTGCTACTCTCTGTCCGGGCCTGTGCCTTCCAGACGAACCGACTACCAAGTAAGCCACCACTATTCCTTCTCACCCTGTCAGCTTCCCCTGTGCACAGGCAGAGATCCATGGGGCAGACCCCTCTCTCCCTGGCGGCGGATTCATCTACCTTCCACACCGGCATTCAGCTCTCCGGCCACCTGCGGGTACTATCCTCCTGGCTGCAGCTTCAGCGCTCACCTGGGCTACTCTCCACCACCTCAGACAGTAAGCACTATTCCATCATAAGTGCCTACCGGGCCTAAAACTGTAATTAACGCCCTCTGTCTCTTCCCAGTGTTGCCAGGTCGTATGGTACTCCGCTGGCCCCAGCTGATTCGCCTGCTTACACTACACTTACATAACCCTGCATACACGCACCCACTCACGTCCACTATATCAATAAAACGGTTAATTGTATCTGCCTTGAGTCGTGTCTGCTTTGTGGGTCACTGGAACCATGCCAGCCTGAGACCAAATATGAGAGCCCCAGAGGAGCACTTATCATGTTCCTATCAACCTGAAATGTTTTATCCCATAAACGGTGCACCATGTCAGACTCACATCCCAATTATCCCTCTACCCCTGACACTTCAGGTTTGTTGGGGGAGTGGGGAGTAGGGTTAGGCTGGAATGAGCTACTCCTCCATTGACGGTCTTGTTTAAATGTTATTTCAGCACAAATTGTTGATCAAAGATGTTTTTCTTGAGGGACTGCAAATTTGAGGTTTGCCCAGGATTTCTACAATGGCACATAAAAAGGTACAGTACCAATATATTTTTAAAAATACTACATTTACCATAACTGAAAAGAGTTTTATCAGAATTTCGGGAGCAGGAGTGAACCCCAAACTTTAGGGTAGCATCTCACGGAGCGGCGAATGTTGACAAACGTGGCAGTTTTTGGCTTTGCCAACTTTTCTGATGAATGTTGATGACAGTCAAGCTAGTATCTCATAGAGCAGGGAATGTTGAGGAACATTCAAGAATGTGTACACACACAGCAGGGAAATTAAGTGTTGAACACATCAACATTCATTAAACATATTTCTGATGGAGCCACTGACTTGAGATTTTCAACAGATATCAGTAACGACCCAAGTAATCCATATATACAAAGAAATCAAGGCAACCTTGTTCACAAAACAAGTTACAGTGGAGCAAAAAAGTATTTAGTCAGCCACCAATTGTGCAAGTTCTCCCACTTAAAAGATGAGAGAGGTCTCCAATTTTCATCATAGGTATACCTCAACTATAAGAGACAAAATGAGAAAAAAAAAATCCAGAAAATCACATTGAAGGATTTTTAATGAATTAATTGGTAAATTCCTCAGTAAAATAAATATTTGGTCACCTACAAACAAGCAAGATTTCTGGTTCTCACAGACCTGTAACTTCTTTAAGAGGCTCCTCTGTCCTCCACTCGTTACCTGTATTAATGGCACCTGCTTGAACTTGTTATCAGTATAAAAGACACCTGTCCACAACCTCAAACAGTCAGACTCCAAACTCCACTATGACCAAGACCAAAGAGCTGTCAAAGGACACCAGAAACAAAATTGTAGACCTGCACCAGGCTGGGAAGACTGAATCTGCAATAGGTAAGCAGCTTGGTGTGAAGAAATCAACTGTGGGAGCAATTATTAGAAAATGGAAGACATACAAGACCACTGATAATCTCCCTCGATCTGGGGCTCCACGCAAGATTTCACCCCGTGAGGTTAAAATGATCATGAGAACGGTGAGCAAAAATCCCAGAACCACATGGGGGACCTAGTGAATGACCTGCAGAGAGCTGGGACCAAAGTAACAAAGGCTACCATCAGTAACACACTACGCTGCCAGGGACTCAAATTCTGCAGTGCCAGACGTGTCTCCCTGCTTAAGCTAGTACATGTCCAGGCCCGTCTGAAGTTTGCTAGAGAGCATTTGGATGATCCAGAAGAGGAATGGGAGAACGTCATATGGTCAGATGAAACCAAAATAGAACTTTTTGGTAAAAACTCAACTTGTCATGTTTGGAGGAGAAAGAACACCATACCTACTGTGAAGCATGGGGGTGGAAACATCATACTTTGGGGCTGTTTTTCTGCAAAGGGACCAGGACGACTGATCCGTGTAAAGGAAAGAATGAATGGGGCCATGTATCGTGAGATTTTGAGTGAAAACCTCCTTCCACCAGCAAGGGCATTGAAGATGAAATGTGGCTGGGTCTTTCAGCATGACAATGATCCCAAACACACCGTCCGGGCAACGAAGGAGTGGCTTCGTAAGAAGCATTTCAAGGTCCTGGAGTGTCCTAGCCAGTCTCCAGATCTCAACCCCATAGAAAATCTTTGGAGGGAGTTGAAAGTCTGTGTTGCCCAGCAACAGCCCCAAAACATCACTGCTCTAGAGGAGATCTGCATGGAGGAATGGGCCAAAACACCAGAAACAGTATGTGAAAACCTTGTGAAGACTTACAGAAAACGTTTGACCTCTGTCATTGCCAACAAAGGGTATATAACAAAGTATTGAGATGAACGTTTGTTATTGACCAAATACTTTTTTTTTCCACAATATTTTTTATTGAACCTTTTTTACAAACACAACACAAACAATCAAACACTAACACTAAAGTAATTAAAAAAAATAAAAAAATAAAAAAATAAAAAATAAAAATTGTACTAAAAAACACCAACAACCACTAACAAAGACAGGTCTTCAACAATGCTCCTCTGTTTAGTCTAGGCAATCCATTACATAAGTATACATATTATACATTCACCAGTTTGGAATTTACAAGGTCCACACACATCATTCACCTTTTTCTTCAAAAGTTATGTTTAAATTCTTTACATAATCAATGAAAGGTCTCCATATATTCTCAAACACAATTTCCTTTGATTTCAGTATGTATGTTATTCTTTCTGGTGGAAGGTTTGTTAACATCTGTCTTAACCACTGAGTCACATCTGGTCTATGAGTCTTTTTCCACAGTAGTGCAATACATTTTTTGGTGTTAAGCAAACTGAGGTCTATGAATGCTCTTTCACTCTTATTAAAGCTATGCTTTTCTGGATACAGACCCAACAAAAACAATTTAGGATTCAATATGATTTGTTTTGAAATTATTTTTTCAATTGTTACCCTCACCTCTTCCCAAAACATTCTAATTTTTCTACATTCCCATAAACAATGAAATAGGGTTCCTTTACTTTCCATACATTTTGTGCACGTATCTGGTATGTTTTTGTTATATCTATTTAACTCCACCAGTGTAACATAAGATAAGATAAGATAAGATAAGCCTTTATTAGTCCCACAACGGGGAAATTCCAGGATTGCAACAGCACAGGGATAGCAACACTCAGAGCAACAATCAGAAGGCAAGAAAAAAAAAAAAAACAAAACAAGCAAGCAAGAGCAGCTAATATAGATATGTACATATTACTATAAAATATATATATACACACACACACACACACACAGACACACAGTGCAGAGCATTGTAGCTGGATGGAATAAATATATGAATATATGAACACACAGTGCAGAGCATTGTAGCTAGATGGAATAAATATGTAAATATATAAACACCCACAGTATGGAGCATTGCAGCTAGGTGGAATAAATATGCAAGTATATAAACACACACAGTGCGGAGCAATGTAGCTAGATGGAATAATATGTAGATATATAAAAACACAGTGCGGAGCATTGTAGCTAGATGGAATAAATAAACATACATCCGCATTAACCATTTAAAATGTATCAGTTTAAGACGTACATTTATTGATTTGGTTTGAGCTTCTGTACAAGCCAATTCCTATTGTTCCTCTGAAATTTCAGTTTGCAGGTCTTCTTTCCAATAATTCAATCTTTTCTGTGAGTTTTCACTTGAGAATAGTGTCAATGAGTTATAAAACTCTGAAATAATACCCTTTCTCTTACTATCTTTCGTCAGAATTTTTTCCAAGGATGAATAAGTAGGTCGAATGAGAGTATTATTTTGAAGATATTTAAAAAATGTGTTCTATTAAGATTAAATTTGATCCTCAGTTCTTCAAAAGACATTATGTTATCTGAACATGACAGATATAAGTCTTGAATCTTTTGAATCCCTTTTAAATTCCATACTTTAAATACAGCATCCGCTCTCCCTGGTTTAAAATATTGATTACCCCATATTGGGCTAAATTGTGACAATAAGTGTGGTTCTTTTAAATATTTTGTGGTTTCACACCATATTTTGATCATATGCTTTACAAATGGATTTTTAACTTGTTTCTGTAATTTTTTTGCCGAGTCTGAGTATATGAATATGGGAAGAGGTAAAGGTAACTTGTGTGATTCCATTTCAGTCCAGTGAGGGAGATCATTTGATGAAAAATAATATGTCATAGACCTCAGTTGCGCTGACCAGTAATACAACATAAAGTTTGGACATTTCAGACCTCCACGATCAAATGGTAAATATAGTAAGGACAGACGTAATCTAGCCTTTCTATTGTTCCATAAAAATTCCACTAACTTTTTTTTAATTCTTGAGAATAGATCTGAAGGTGGTGGTAAAGGAATGTATTGAAATAAATAAAGTATTTTGGGTAAAATATTACTTTTAAGTATATTGATTCTCCCGATCATCGACATTGGTAGTGACATCCATCTCTGAAGTAACTCATTAATGTCTGTCATTAAGGCTTCATATTTGGTACTGGTGACTAATTCTAGCTTAGGCACAATTTGGATTCCTAAATATTTAAACTGATTTACAACATTGAATTGATTTACCTCAAGAGCTGGGTGATTTCTCTGGGTCTCATTTAGCATTAATATTGAAGATTTAGTTTTATTTATTTTATATCCTGATATTTCCCCAAAATTCTTTATTAAATTCAACAAGGTCGGAATTGATTTTTTAAGATTCGACATAAACAAAATTATGTCATCGGCATACAGGGAGATTTTATGTTCTGTTGGTCCTACTTTAATTCCATATATTTGTGGATGTAAACGTACTGCCATCGCTAAAGGTTCAATTACCATAGTAAACAGTAAAGGTGAAAGTGGGCAGCCTTGTCGACATCATCTATTGATATTTATTGATTTTGAAATATTGCTGTTCATTAGGATTTCTGCTGTAGCATTGTTGTATATTATCTGAACCCATTTTATGAAACTATTTCCAATTCCAAACCTTTGTAAAACTTCAAAAAGAAAGGGCCATTCGACCCTATCAAAGGCCTTTTCGGCATCCAATGATAGGAGAGCTGTATCTGGTGCTTCTTTATTAGAATAGATAATATTAAATAGTCTTCTTACATTATGGAAGCCTTGTCTTCCCTTTATAAAACCATTCTGATCTCGGTTAATAATATTTGGTAATATTTCTTGTAGTCATCTTGCTAAAACTTTACAGATTATCTTAAGGTCAGCATTTAATAGGCTTATTGGTCTCATATTTTCACATTTATTAGAGGGTTTACCTGGTTTTGGCAACAGTATAATTAAGGCATTATTCATGTATGGTGGTAAATTACTATTTTGAAATGCTTCTAAAACCATTTCCAAAAATGGTTTTATTAATTTATTCTTAAATTTTTTATAGAGGTCAACTGGAAGACCATCTGGTCCTGCACTTTTTCCTGATTTCATATTATCAGTGGCTAGCCCAACTTCTTCTTGACTAATTTTAGACTCCAGTATCTCCCTGTTTTCATTTGGAATACACGGTATAGATAATCCGTCCAAAAACCCATTTAGTTTTGTTAAGTCAGTTTCATTTTTTGTATTATATAATTTTTCATAATAATCTCTAAAGGCACTATTAATTTCTAAAGGATCTACAACTGGCTGTCCGTTACTTATAATACTGGTAATTGGTGATTTAAATTCTAATTGTTTAATCTGCCATGCCAATAATTTTCCTGATTTTTCACCTTGTTCATAAAAAGATTGCTTCAATCTTAGAAGACTCAAGGCAGCTCTATTCGCTGATTTTTTGTCATATTCAGCTCTCAGAATCAGTAATTCATTCTCTAACTTTGGGTCACTTCCTGCATACACTTTTTCTTGAAGAATTTTTATTTTATGTTCCAATTGTATTCTCTCCTCTCAAGTCTTCTTAGATTTTGAACCTGTATAACTAATAATACGCCCCCTAATAAAAGCTTTGAAAGCCTCCCACTTTATACATGCTGATGTTTGTGTAGTATTGATATCAAAGAACTCATCTGTTTTTCTATGTACTTAACAAATTCCTCATCCTGAAGCCATTTATGCTGAAATTGCCACCTACCTGGTTCCTTTGTCAATTTCTTATCTACATATACTAGACAGCAGGGTGCATGATCAGAGATCACAATATTATCATAGAAGCAGTTTTGAATCTTGGACCTTAATTCTGTGGAGATCAAAAAATAGTCAATACGTGAGAATGTCTTGTAGATATTAGAATAACAAGAATAGGCTTTAACTTGTGGTTTCATTTCTCTCCATATATCTAGCAATCTTAATTCTTTCATAAAATGATTAATGATCATCCTGCATCCATTGTGCGTACAGTCTAGTCCTGTTGATCTATCTATACCGGGATTCAATGTACAATTAAAATCCCCTGCTATTATATGTTGCCCTGTAAGTGAAGATAAAATAAGGAATAAATTAGTAAAGAAATTTTGATCATCTATATTGGGACCGTATAAGTTCACCAAATTTATATTTTCTAATAACAAAGATCCTTGAATGATTAGATATCTTCCAAATTTGTCTCCAATTACATTTTTCACTTGAAATGGGACTGATTTATGTATGAGAGTCATAACTCCCCTGGCTCGGGATGAAAATGATGAGGTGAATACACTTCCTTGCCATCTTCTCCTAATTCTTTTTACATCCTCCTCTATTAAATGAGTTTCTTGTAAAAACACAATTTTTGAACCCATGTCTTTTATTTTATTCATAACTTGTTTAAGTTTTTTTAAATTTTGTAGACCTCTGCAATTCCATGAGGTTAAATTGAGATTAACGCTTTGGTCTATGATCAATAAGGAATTTGAGATTACCTCGCAATGTTAACATGCTCACACAGAAGCAAAAACATGAGTGGTTGAACATTCATCCTACAAACTACACACAAATTCCCCCTTCTCACATTTGTGGTAATCCCCCCAAAATCAAAAAAAAAAAAAAATTCCGTCTCCCGCAATAGCCATTGACTGCTCCACACCCGCGAGGATCAGTCAAAACCACTCTTTCTTTCTCCTCTCAATCACCCTAACTCTACTGCTTTTAATGATGTAACATTAACTCTCTTCTGTAGTTTTCCAACTTAACTCCTAAATTTTATAGCAACTTTGTACATCATAGGTTTTTTTTAATATATAATACAATCTATATTTTGTAAACTTGCTATATGCTTCAGATCAGTCAGATGCCTGTGCAAATGCTTAAATATTCTACCTTATATTTTGTTCATGCTTAGCTCCCACCAGTCTCTTCTTGGATCTTCTTGATGAACTCCTGCGCCTCCTCAGGGGTCTTGAAGATGTGGGTTCTGCCCTTATACGTGACCAGCAGTCTTGCAGGATAAATCACTCCATGACGAATCCCAAGGTTGCGCAGCTCTTTACGGGCGGGGTCAAACTGTTTCCTTAATTGTTGGATTCCTGTGGCCAAATCTGGGTAGAACCGCACCTGTTGATCCTGGTATTTAATTTCTCCTTTGGCTCGCGCCGCGTTGGAGATCGTCATCCTGTCTCTGTAGCTGAGGAACTTCATAATCAGCGTCCTCGGTGATGCCTTGTTATCTCTCGGTGGGCCAATTCGGTGGGCGCTTTCTAAGACGACTGATGACTGCAGCTCCGCATTGTTCAGCGCTTCTGGGATCCACTTTTCCAAAAAGGAACATGGATCCAGACCCTCCGTTCTCTCTGGGAGACCCACCAACCTCAGGTTGTTCCGTCTCGACCGGGATTCTAAATCCAGAACATTATCTTCCAGACGTTTATTTTTTAATTCCAATGTGCGCACCTTTAATTGTAGGCCGGTGACGTCATCCTCAGCACTGGAAATTCGGAGCTCCACCTGCGAAACTCGTTCCATACAGTCGCTTAACTCCTTTTTCATTCCTTCTATCGCTGCGATAATCCCGTCAAGTTTAGAGGAAAAGTCTGCTCTCATTGAACTAATGGCAGCGAGCACCGCACCTGTGCCATCGCCAGCAGTCACTGCTCCTCCGCTAGCTTCCTCCTCCATATTTGGGGATTTTTCTGCTTCGTCACGGATGTGAAAGTCCATTAACTTGGACTGTTTCGGCGATTCAGTTTTTCCTCCACCTGATTTCCCAGCCTTAGGCTTTACCGGCATGTCCTCGCCCAAACATTGGGATAGGTTTTGTTCCAATTGAGAGAGTTATTTGCCGATTTATTTTTTTTTTAGGAGCAGAGTAGAGTGAAGCACGTCCTTCTACGCGGTGGCCATAACCGGAAGTCCCAAATACTTATTTTACCAAGGAATTTACCAGTTAATTCATTAAAAATCCTTCAATGTGATTTTCTGGATTTTTTTTCTTATTTTGTCTCTCATAGTTGAGGTTTACCTATGATGAAAATTGGAGACCTCTCTCTTCTTTTAAGTGGGAGAACTTGCACAATTGGTGGCTGACTAAATACTTTTTTACCCCACTGTATATTTAATAAAGTGGAATGACACAGAGAATAAGCATTGAACAAGAAACCAGCTGAAATCCATCAGAATTTAGGAATCCATCCCATCCCCCATCAGTGCAAATTAATTTCAGCTGGTTAAGTCCTGACTGATAGCCTTTAAAAAGGTCTGTGAATATCAGATTGTCACACCGCAAAGAGCTCATGATTAGTAGAAGCAAAGAGTTCTCTCTTGACCTTCACAACCTTATTGTTGCAAAATATAATGATGGCATTGGTTACAGGTGCATTTCTAAAATGCTGAATATTCCAGTGAGCACTCTTGGAACGATCATTTGGAAGTGGAAAGAACATCATTTTACCATAAACCGCCCATGACAGAGGAGTCAAGAATTATCACAAGAGATATCCAAGGCCCAAAGACCACTTGTGGACAGCTCTAGAAAGACCTGGAGTTAGCAGGTACTGCTATTTCAAAGAAAACAATAAGTAATGCCCTTAACCGACATGGGATCTATGCCCACTCACCTTGCAAGACTCCATTGCTGAAGAAAAAGCATGTTGAAGCTCATTTAAAGTCTGATGCGCAACATTTGAGCAAGCTAGTAAAATACTGGGAGAATATAGTCTGGTTAGATGAGACCAAAATTGAACTTTTTGGATGCCATAACATACAGCATGCTTGGAGGAGATGCACATCAGTCCAAAAACACCATACTGACAGTGAAGTTTGGCGGTGGGAGCACCATGATGTGGGGGTGTTTTTCAGCACGTGGTACAGGCAGACTTCATATAATTGAAGGAAAGAAGACTGGACAAATGTACAGAGACATCTTTGATAAGAATCTGTTGCTATCTGCCAAGATGAAACGAGGGTGGACATTTCAGCAGGACAATGATCCCAAACACACAGCCAAGGAAACTCAGCTGGCTCCAGAGAAGGAAAATAAAGCTGCTTGAATGGCCCAGTCAGTCACCTGACCTGAATCCAATTGAAAATCTCTGGAACAAACTGAAGATCAGCGTTCATAGAAGACATCCACAGAACCTTCAAGATTTGAAGACAATTTATATGGAAGAACGGGCTAAAATCATTCTTGAGCAATGCCTGCACCTAGTTTCTCCATATATGAGGTGTCTGGAAGCTGTTATTACCAACAAAGGATTTTCTATTAAATATTAAATGAATTTCACCAAGCATGTTCAACATTTATTCCTTGTGACATTCCACTTTATTAAATATAACTTGTTTTGTGAACACAGTGGCCTTCATTTCTTTCTCAGCAATGGACCTGGCTCAGAAAGCCAGGTCCATGGCTGGCTCAGGACCTTTTTCTTCATAAGAAAAAGGTTGGCATATTCAATACTTGTTTTGTTTTCCCCGCTGTGTATGTATGTGTGTGTGTGTGTGTGTGTGTGTGTGTGTGTGTGTGTATATATATGATGTCACAAAAATCCTACTTAACCCTCTTAAATAAGGGGGAAACTCAATAACAGGGGCATTTTGAAGGTATCAATTGTGCTTTTTAAGCTTTGAGGCCTTCAACTTACTGCATTAGTAAAGGTTAAATTATGTGGAGACTGTGCTGACTTTTGACTTGTAGAAGTTCTTTTATTGTACCAGTAGGTCTCACAATAATTAAGGGTACAATTACAGGTAGCAAATGTTTCTCTTAACATTTACGTTAAATTACTTTGTGGAAAAAAATCAAAGTCTCACATAACTAAGCAAATTTAAAAGCAAAGGCTTCATAGTAGCATTCATTGTAAGCATGGCTCCTGTTTTCCTTTAATAAAGCTCTAGGCTGAGTCATGGAGAAGGACAGGATTGGCCATCCTGTTTTCTGAGATGAACTGAAGATCTTAAGCTGGGTGTCTCTGGTCTGCGCTCAGTGGGCTTAAACATATATCACACTGGCAGCGGGCTGTTTGTTTTCAACCCCCCTAGTCTCCCAGCCTTCAGCCGATCCCCTCTCCTTCTCTATCTCGCAGTGAATCCTTTCTAGTTGGGGACACAACACTGAGCTTTCCCAGTCAAATGGCACCCATGCAGACCAAGAATTTCTTTGATCCCTGGAGAGGTTGTATGTGAGGGTGCTACTGGACTGTTTCCCTCCACTGGTCCGTTAAAATCCCATTTCCATGAATATTAAATGGAAAGCAAGGGTATACAGATTGCAGATAGATCTTCAACTAGAATCTGATTCAAGCAAAACACACAAAAACACAAGTTGAAGAGATCCTGAGATTCCTCTTATTGGGGTTACATGCTTTTTTCAGACCAACTGAGGCAAAACTCTTTCTCCACCATCTAGCCCTGCAGAATGTAAAATAATTTTTGGAATATAATAATGCATCAGATTTATATAGCGCTTTACAAATAAATACATTATTCATTCACTCCAGACAGAGGTAGTGGCAAGCTGCTTCTGTAGCCACAGCTGCCCTGGGGGCAGGCTGACAGAAACATGGCTGCCAATCAGCTTCTCTGACCAACACCAAACATTTATACACATTCATACCCAGTGTTATGGACACTGGAGGCAAGGTGGGTGAAGTGTCTTGTCCAGGGACACAATGGCAGGATATCTGGGGAGAGCAGGATTCGAACCGCCAACCATCCACTTATTAGACGACGTGCTCTACCTCCTGAGCCATTGCTGCTGCCTTAATATGTTAAATTATCTTTTAGAATTCGTGGCTATTACATTTTTTCAACACTAATAAGGAGAAGAAACAAATATTTGAGCCTATACTCACTTTAATCAGTTAATTTTAACTGATCATACTGAAGGTCTCTAATGTGAGCTTGTGTGTTTCACATTAAATTTCGGTGTTTGGTCTGCAGGCTTGGCAATGATTTGTGCCTCTGTTATTGCTGACCTTTTGTCAGGTCAGGCATTGGCTTGCTTGCTACTGGATAACCATGAAAACTGGTACTACCTGTCTCATGGGCCAGGTCGTTGGCGACTCAACCAGCATCCCTGCCCTTCCAAGGGCGTGGAGGGTGAAACAGAGCATCCTGGCAGAACTAAAAACAATATCTGCCACAGGTCTGTGGTGGACCACTCCCAGTTACACAGGGTGAGACTGGACATCCTGGCAGATAAACACATCTTTTGCAAGGTCTGTGGTGGACTGTGCCAGTTGGTGCATTGTGACATGCACTACACAAAGAGCAGAGATAAACAAATCTATCATCTGGTCAGTCACTGCAAGAGATATTGGAGTCAGTTTGTCTTGGCCTGTCCTTGCCACTGATAATACCTTTATCTGCCAAGAATGTGCTGCTAGTCCAGCAAAAGCTAGCAGTAGTCAAATACTTTGCAAGCAGTTTCATGAAATGGTCAATCAGAAAGCCACTCATACCGGCTTGGACGTCGCCTGGGCTTACAAGGTCTGCGCTGATCTGTTCACACTCCGACAGGCAGCGAAAAGTAAGCTAGGAGCAGGAAGACAAAAGAAGAGGAAAACAGCAGCCTTGTGTGTAGCAGAATGGAATGTACGCACTCTGTTGGACAGAACAACATCACAGTGCCCAGAAAGACAGACCGCGCTTGTGGCCCTGGAAATGAACAGGTACAATGTAGACATACTGTAGCTGCACTTAGTGAAACAAGATTGCCTGGATATGACAGCTTGGAAGACCATGGGTACATCTTCTTTTGGAGTGGGAGATCAACTCAAGAAAGGAGAGAAGCAGGAGTGGGCTTTGCAGTTAGAAAGGAGATAGCAGCAATGCTTGATGAGGAACCAGTGCCAATCAATGACAGGATAATGACTATGGGACTCCCACTACAGCGGAAGATGTATGCCACACTCATTAGTGTATATGCCCCAACAATGACCAACACAGAGGAGGTGAAGGAAGAGTTCTACAGTGATTTATGTGAGACTATCAGGCGTGTACCAACTGATGACAGGCTGATACTCGTTGGAGATTTTAATGCCTGAGTTGGTTCGGACACTGAGAAATGGAAAGGAGTGCTAGGCAGTTATGGAGTAGGCAAGTGCAATGCTAATGGAGAACTTCTACTTGCACTATGCTCAGAGTACAACCTTGTGATAACCAACACTCTATTTAAGCACAAGGACACACACAAGAAGACATGGCTGCACCCAAGATCCAAGCACTGGCACTTATTAGACTACATCATATTCAGGCAGAGAGACATAAGGGATGTATTGGACACCAGAGCAATGAGAGGCACAGACTGTGGTACTGATCATGATATGCTGAAATCTAGATTAAGGATTTGCAGATGAAAACAGCACTGCAGGACAGGTGTGAAGCCAACACGGAAGCTAAACACTAGTGCACTGAAAGGCCAAAAGAAGCAGGAAGAACTTACACAGGAAATGGATTTCATGGAAAGACAAGATAACCAACATAGAAGTGTTGAAATGAGCTGGTCTACCATCAATGGAGGACATGCTAATACAGATGAACCTGAGATGGCTCGGACATGTTGAGAGGATGGACCACCAGTGTCTCCCTCGGCAGTTACTCTACTCACAGTTACGCGAGGGCAAACGCAATCAGGGTAGACCAAGGCTCAGATTTAAAGACACTGTAAAAAGAACCTTGAATATACAGGGTGAGGAGCTCCATTTACTGTAATATTTGTTGTAACAGGAAGGCGAGGAGCTCAATGTAATACATTTTTAGAACTAAACCATTTAACACTTTACCACCAGAAGGCACTCTTTTCACTATTTGTGATAGCTTCCTTGACTATGGTTATTTTTACAACCACTAGAAGGTACTGTTTGTTGTACTTTAAAAAACATGTAATATCAACAAAAACTGCCACTTTTCTGTGTATAATACACAATTTTCTCTGTGTGGGTAAATGTGCAGCATTGTTGCACCAGCTTGATATTGCTCTTTTGTCTGGGTAACAGGCCCTTTTGCTTTACAGAGCTGAAATAGGAGACACCCTTTTGTTTAACACAGTGGCTGTATCATTATTAGTCTGAAGGTCTCATGTGACATTTTGGAGAGTTACCATTGTAAAGACGTGTGTTCAATGTAGATCCACAAGTTGTGCCTCAGTGTAATACCTCATGGAGTGGCAAATGCTGACAAACGTAACGATTTTTGGATTCGCCAACTTTTCTAATGAATTTTGGAGAAAATCAAGCTAGCATCTCATGAAGCAGCAAATGCTGATGAATGTACAGTTTTTGGGTTTTGTCAGGGTTCGTAAAAGGTTGCAAAAGATTCCAGACAGTTTTGTTGTAAAGGTTCTTAAATAGCTGGCAAACCAAGAACAACTTTAGCAACACGTTACAATCATTTGAAAACACAACTATTTATCAGTCTTTTGGGATCTTAAGAACTGTGAACTGTTTGGCAACCTTTTATGAACACTGAGGAAACCCAAAAATCGCTATGATTCACTGTTCTGTGAGATATGGGCTTTACCCTCAGAAAATATGTATTACTTCTGCTAAGGAGGTAATGTGATTTTTTTTTTTTGTTAGGTTGTCTGTTTATTATTTATACCCTCCGCATCAAAGTTGAGGAGGGTGTTTTTGACCCGCCCATCTGTTTGTTTGGCCATTGAAATTTTATGTTGTCACCACTATAGAGTAGCTTCTACATTTCTGAGCAGATTGATTTCAGATTTATACAGAAGCTTTAACTGATCAATACCTTGGACAAAAGCACAGTGGCAGAGTGGTTAGCACTGCGGCAGCACAGCAACTCACCCTTGGCCGGGGGATCCTGGGTTTGATCCCAGCCCCCGATCAACAGTGATCTGTGTGGAGTTTGCATGTTCTCCCCGTGTCTGCGTGGGTTTACTCCGGGATTTCTCCAGTTTTCTAGGTTAACTGGCATCAAACTGGGGATTCTAAATTGTCCTTAGGTATGACTGTGAGAGTGAATGGTTGTCTGTCTCTCTGTGTTGGCCCTGCGATTGACTGGCGATCTGTCCAGGGTGTACCTTGCCTCTTGCCCAAAGATGCCGGGATAGGCTCCAACCCCCCCGCGACCCGAAAAGGATTAAGCGGAAGAAGCTGGATGGATGGATACCTTGGATAAGTTCAATTTTCAGATGCATCTAAATTAGGGTTCCATTGTTTTGTTTTGTTTTTTGGGGGGCGGGGATTCTTTTTATGTTGTAGCCAATAATAGTGTTGTGGAGAGTGCAAATAACGGAGCCAGACTTGCACAGCAGACGACTTTATTCACTTTCACTTCAGTCATACACAGAAAAGCATTTTCACAAAACACCAGGGTCTCTCCTTTTATATCATCCCTCCATCTCCCTGCTGCATGAAATCTCACATCACAATACATTCAGCCATTTTCCCCCCACTGTCCCCCAGCTACTCCTTCCTGCTACATCACCATAATCTCTCCCACCTCAATACCTATTGTCCTCATCTCTTTACCCCCCACGCTCTACCGGCAGAGGGACTATATACCTCCCCTCTGCATCCAGTCTGAGATGATTATCCCAGCGTCTACACCCCCATCCCCCCCAGAATCTCAGACTGAGTTTCCACCCTCACGTCCTTTTGGCTTCAGTCTCCCCCCATATCTGCTGTAACGAGGGACCTTCGACTCCGCGGCGCTGCTGTGCCGGTGGGGGGCTCCTGGGGGTGTGTCTGTCTGCGGGTAGGCAATGGCGAGGGGGGGGTGGACATTCGACTTGCCCGTGTGGCTGCTCTGATGAATCTTCTACCTGGGGAGTTCTCAGTGGGGGTCTTCCACGCTGAGGGGCCCGAGCCAACATCAGTTGCTCGTCCGCCACCACAAAGGTGGGCTTAAGTCTGTCTATACATATTTTCTCCCGATGACGCCCCAAGTCTAACAAAAAATGAATGTCCCCTGGTTCCAGCACTCTGAACGGGCCATCGTAGGGTGGGCGCAGTGGGGGGTGGTGGGCATTGTGCCTGACAAACACGAACGCCGCGTTCCTCAACGTTTTTGGCACAAAAGCGCGTGAAAAACAGTGGTGGGCCAGGCCCGGTAGCTTGCCTGTGTCTGCGCTATGCTGCAAACGTTGAGACGGACAGTCGTCCGGCGCGGGATTATCTAGTAAAAATTCCCCGGGGAGCCGCAGTGGCTGAGAAAAAACAAGGTCCGTCGGGGAAGCCCCCAAATCCTCTTTTGGTGCGGAACGCAACTCTAACAAAACCCACGGCAACCGGTCTACCCAATTTGCATCCGTCAGCGAAGCCCTGAGCGTTGCTTTCAGTGACCTATGGAAACGCTTGCATAACCCATTGGCCTGTGGGTTGTACGGGGTTGTGCGATGAATTGCGACACCCAGGCTACGGGCCATCGTGGACCAGAGGTCGGAAACAAACTGAGGGCCCCTATCAGACGTGATGTCCGACGAGATGCCAAAACATGTCACCCATGTTGTCAAAAAGGCATGCGCCAAGTCCGCGGACGTGGTTGAAGCCAGCGGGACTGCTTCTGGCCAGCGTGTGGTGCGGTCCACCACTGTCAGAAGGTGCATGCACCCCTGCAATGGCGGGAAGGGGCCCACGAGGTCCACGTGAACATGGTCGAACCTCTTAGCCGGTATACAAAACAGCTCCAAAGGGGCCGTCGTGTGTCTGTGCACTTTGGCTCGTTGGCACGCTACGCAGGTTGCAGCCCACTCTTTCACCTGTTTGCGCAGGCCTGGCCAAACGAACTTTGCTCCCACCATTTTGACTGACGCACGCACTCCTGGGTGCGCCAGAGCGTGAACTGACTCAAACACTTGGCGGCGCCAAGCACCCGGGACCACCGGGCGTGGGTGTCCCGTGGAGACGCCGCAGATTGGGGGGGGCTGCTGTCTTGCAGTACTCTGCTCTCCAGCCTTAACCCTGTTGGTCCAGACTGGAGCGCGCACATGTCCACATCGCCAATCTACTCTGCGGCCATGGCTGTATAATCTATCCCTACGCAGACTGGGGCCACTACTGCAAGCGAGAGGCAGTCCGCCACCATATTCAGTTTACCTGACACATGCTGAATATCAGTCGTAAACTCCGAGATTGCGGCCAGCTGTCTCTGCTGCTGGCCCGACCATGGTTCCGAAACCTTGGCCATAGCGTACGTTTGCGGCTTGTGGTCCACGAATGCAGTGAAGCTGCCCCCTTCCAGCCAGATCTGGAAGTGGTGTATGGCCAGGTGGAGAGCCAGCAACTCTCTGTCGAACGCGTTGTATTTACGCTCACTGTCGCGCAAAGCCCTGCTGAAAAAAGCGAGCAGCTGCCAAGAACCGGCAACACGTTGCTCCACGACGGCCCCTATGGCCACGTCCGAGGCGTCGGCAGTGAGCGCTATCTGGGCCGCCGGGTCTGGGTGTGCCAACAGTGCGGCATTTGCCAGGGCTGTTTTAACCTCAGAGAATGCCTGCTCCCGCTCCGGAGTCCATTCGACTCTGTCCGTCGGTTTCTGCTTCCTAAGCATGGCGTACAATGACTGCATGGGCTGAGCTGTGCAGGGGAGGATTCGGTTATAAAAGTTAAACATCCCCAAAAGTTCTTGCAGCGCCCTGACTATCTGAGGCCGGGGAAAATTCGCCACGGCGTGCACTTTGTCGGGCAAGGGTATCGCTCCCTCCGGTGAGATGCGGTGCCCCAAAAAATTAATCCCTGTCACGTCAAACTGGCATTTTGCTGGATTGATTATCAACCCGTGCTCTTCCAACCTCCGGAAAACCGTCGTGAGGTGGGTTACGTGTTCATCCTCGGACGCGCTGTCCAACAGAATATTATCCAGGTAGACAAACACAAACGGCAGATCGTGCAACACCGCATCCATCATGCGTTGGAATGTCTGTGCCGCGCCTTTTAATCCGAAGGGCATGCGTAAAACCTCAAACAAGCCAAACGGAGTTATTACCGCTGTTTTGGGTATGTCCTCTGTGCGCATTGGGACCTGGTGGTAATCACGGACCAGGTCTATTTTAGAAAAAATGCATACCCTGGCGAGGTGAACGGAAAAATCCTGAATATGGGGAATCGGGTAGCGGTCATGCACTGTGGTGTTATTAAATCTGCGGAAATCTCCGCACGGTCGCTACGATCCCTCGGCCTTAGGGACCATGTGTAGCAGGGATGCCCATGGGCTGTTTGAGCGTCTGATGATGCCCAACCTTTCCAAGTTGGCAAACTCCTCGCGCGCTATGGCCAGTTTAGCTGCGTCCAGGCGCCGAGGTCATGCGAAAACGGGCGGCCCAGTGGTGGTGATAAAGTGTTCCACCCCGTGTTTAGTGTTGGCCTCCGAAAACGTCGGGACCGTGAGTGCTGGGAACTGAGTGAGCAGTGTGTGGAACTTACCGCCTGGAGCTGTGACTTTGGCTAGTGTTATTGGCCCGGCCCCTCGAGCTGTACAGGGGAGAGAATCAAAAGACATTGCATTAACCAGGCGTCTGTTAGCAACATCAACTAGCAACCCGTGTGCAACCAGAAAATCAGCTCCCAAGATTGGGAAACTCAATGCTGCTATGATGAAAGTCCACTTGTACATACGGCCGTGTAGGGATAAAGTCAGGGTTCTCTCACCAAAAGTCCTAATGTCCGAGCCGTTTACGGCTACCAGCTTGGGGCTGCTAGCTCCCGCTAGCCGGTTGGTGTAGGACGGCAGGATGAGGCTCTTTTGGGAGCTGGTGTCTACGAGGAACCGTCTCCCCGAGCGCGAGTCCGTCATGTAGAGCAGCTTGTTCTCTTTACCGGCAGTCGCAGCTGGTACTGACTGCCGGCCTTGGCGTTTCCCGAACGCTTGAAGTGGCAAGGTGGCATACATCTGCGTGCGTTCTCTCCAAAGTGGCGGTGATAGAAGCAGAGCATATCTCTCTAGTGCTTCCTGGCCCCCGCTGCCACTACCGTCGCTGGTTCCTCACCTCCGCTGGTCGTCTCACTGGGTTCCGACGCCGCCGCGTTCATTGTGAGGGCTCTGGTGGTGAGGATGATCTGATCTGCCTCCTGGGCTAGCGCACGGTAGTCACGCGCGGCCAGCGACGGCGAGTTGGCCAGGACTGCTCTTGCCTCTGTTGGGAGGTTCCGGAGGAAAAGGTGGGCAAACAGAAAATGCCCGTCGTCCGTGCCCATCAACGCCAACATGTTCTCCATCAGTTCGACCGCCGACCCATCTCCTAACTCGGAGCGCCTCAGGAGCCTCTCTGCTCTCTCGCAGTCCGACAGCGTGTTGCGCCGGGTCAGCGCGGCCTTGAGATCCCCATATTTATCGTGGGCTGGAGGCTGTTGGAGCAGGCTCACTACTTGCTGAGACGTGCGAGCGTCCAGCGCTGCGACCACATAGTAATATCTGGTGTTGTCTGCCGTTATTCCCCGGAGGGCGAACTGAGCCTCGGTATGGTGGAACCAAGACTGCGGGTCGTGCAGCCAAAAGTCCGGTAGTTTGACCGAAACAGTGTACGTGTTGCTGGGGCTTTCCGTCCGGGCAGACTCCGGGGTTCTTGCCTCGTGTTCCATAATTCATCAAGGGTCACCAGACGCAAATAACGGAGCCAGACTTGCACAGCAGAGGACTTTATTCACTCTCACTTCAGTCGTACACAGAAAAGCATTTTCACAATACACCAGGGTCTCTCCTTTTATATCATCCCTCCATCTCCCTGCTGCATGAATTCTCGCATCACAATACATTCAACCATTCTCCCCCCACTGTCCTTCAGCTACTCCTTCCTGCTACACCACCATAATCTCTTCCATCTCAATACCTATTGTCCTCACCTGTTTACCCCCCACGCTCTACCGGCAGAGGGACTATATACCTCCCCTCTACATCCAGTCTGAGATGATTATCCCAGCGTCTACAGTGTCTGTATTTATTATAGGATTGACTTCAAATTTATACAGAACCATACACTCATCAATACCTTGGATGTGTTTGATTTTCACATACATCTAATGAGGGGTTCCATTTTTTGAGGAGGGAGCTTGTACTTTTTCAGTCCATTTCATGTTAACCACAGTTCTCATTAGGAGCCCTTGATATAGGGTTGCATGGGGTATGTGAGCTTCTCACTAAGGTTCTTTCATTTATTTATTTACCAGGATAACACAAAAACTGAATGACTTTTGATGAAATTCTCATCAGAGGTGGTCCTTGGGACAAGATGAATCCATTAGATTTTGGGATTGTGATTTGGATTAGTATATGTATTCTGGACCACATTATCACTTTAAAGGGTAAATCAAGTTGTTTTTTTTTCTTGTTAATGTAACCCACCAAACCTTATAGCTGTGTTGCAGGTAAATCTATATCTAGGTTCTGTGAGGAGATCTGGCATATAATGAAATAGCACAGCAACTTAAAATGTTACCCTGTTCTCCCTCTAATGACTCACACCAAACATTTAAACTTATTTACCATTTGTATTGACATCTCTGATACAAATTAACAATGCTGGGCCAATACAAAAAAAAAAAAAAAGTCAACCAGACCTCATAGAGAGTATGAGCTCATATTTATGAGTTCTCCCAGTAGAGCTCATAAATAAACCAATAAACAGATCTCAAAATAACTTGAATTGACAGCAATAAAAATCACTCTCTAACGCCTACCACCACCCATGATAAGAAAATTGTCCTTCCAGGATAAGAAGCTGAAGAAGGAAAAGGGATGATGATGAGGAATCCACCAATGTGAGGTGATAGAGAGATAAAGATGAAGAGATGATGGAGTGAATGTTGGAGGCCGTGTGGAGTGGTGGCTCCTATAAGGTGTCCCTCTGGTATATCTTATTTAAAAAAAAACAACAAACAAACAAAAAAACAGTTTGCACAAATGTGCAAAGCACTACTTAGTTGTCCATATTCAATTAGTCCAGTTATCTTTATCTACTGTACTGTATCATAAAATATCATACTCCACTTGTGTTACATCTAACATATTTACAAAATATCACGGTCATGGTGAAAATCAGTTTAACAACAGGGATTCGTTAACATAATTATCTCCTTTCATATATTCAGTTAGTTTACAGCAAATTAGCTCAGCATTTGTTCACATGCATAAAAACAGGGACATAAAAAGAACATACAGTCATGTGAAAAAATTAGGACACCCTGTATAAGCCTGTGAGTTTTTTTTTTTACATATTTGGACATATGGATATTTAATATCAGTGTTTAAAATACTGTGTAATTCATGTAATACAACTAAACAATTAAAAATGAATTAAAGACTTTTTTCAAATTTTCTGTAAAATATTATTCTAAACAAATGGTGAGGAATAAATTAGGACACCGCCCATCTTTTTTTAGGATGTCCCCACATTCATTCCCACTCAAAATGGCTAAAATAAATGTTAAAAGATGCAAATAAAAACAAAAACAAGGTTAGATATAGATATGTGAACATTTATTAATAAAGAATTGAATATTTAATGGGGTGTCCTATTTTTTTCACGACTGTACAATATCTGTATAAACACAGACTGTAATAAAATAAACACAATTTAAAAAATAGATCATCCTGTTTTGTTTTGTTTTTTTTCTTTACAGTATCTACTTCCAAAGTGAGTATCTAATATACAAACTTATCTATCAACAACTGGCTAACTCACCGGGAGGTCTGTTGAAAACCTTTGGTCTCTGTAATGGCTCTGCTAAGGAACTAACAGCCAATTAAGTGGGAAAAAAAACTCTCTAAAAGGAAATAAAAAAGTAATTTAACTACAGTGGATATAAAAAGTCTACACACCCCTGTTCAAATGCCAGGTTGTTGTTGTATTATTCCAAAGCATTAGTAGGATCTCTTTCTTCAAAGGTATCAGTGAGGAGAAGGGTACAAAAGAGTTTCCAAGGCATTAAATATACCATGGAACACAGTGAAGACAGTCATCATCAAGTGGAGAAAATACAGCACAACAGTGACATTACCAAGAACTGGACATTCCTCCAAAACTGATGAAAAGACGAGGATAAAACTGGTCAGGAAGGCTGCCAAGAGGCCGACAGCAACATTGAAGGACCTGCAGGAATTTCTGGCAAGTAGTGGCTATTTAGTACATGTGACAACAATCTCCCATCTTCTTCATAAGTCTGGGCTATGGGGTAGGGTTGAAAAACGGAAGCCTTATCTTACGAAGAAAAGCATTCAAGCCTAGCTACAGTTTGCAAAAACACATTTGAAATCTTCCAAATGCATGTGGAAAAATGTGTTATAGTCCGATGAAACCAAGGTTGAACTTTTTGGCCATAATTCCAAAGTGAATTATGATGGTGGTAGCATCATGCTTTGGGACTGTTTTTCTTCAGTTGGAACTGGGGCATTAGTCAAGGTGGAGGGAATTATGAACAGTTCCAAATACCAGTCAGTGTTGGCACAAAACCTTCAGGCTTCTGCTAGAAAGCTGAAGATGAAGAGGAACTTCACCTTTCAGCACGGCAATGACCCAAAGTACACATCCAAATCAACAAAAGAATGGCTTCACCAGAAGAATATTAAGGTTTTGGAATGGCCCAGCCAGAGTCCAGACCTGAATCCAATTGAACATTTGTGGGGTGATCTGAAGAGGGCTGTGCACAGGATATGTCCTCACAATCTGACAGATTTGAAGTGTTTTTGCAAAGAATGGTGGGAAAATATTGCCACACCAAGATGTGCCACGCTGAAAGACTCCTACCCAAAAAGACTGAGTGCTGTAATAAAAGCCAAAGGTGCTGCAACAAAGTATTAGTTTAAGGGTGTGCATATTTATTCAACTAGTTTATTGTAAGTTTTTTATTTCAGTTTGTTTTTCAATTGGGTTGTACAGGTTATAGGTCACATTAATAGTGGAAAAGGTTTTGAAATGATTTATCTTGGTCTCATTTTTTTTTACATCACAAACACCTGGCAGTTGAACAGGGGTGTTCAAAGGGTTAATGGAAAGTTAGTGCCAAAATAATAATTCTGTAGGTAATCTCCCATTATGCTCTGCACAGATTCCATACATATTCTGTTTGCATGCTTATGAACAAATATGTGGTGCTAAACTCTGGTAAACTGGAATTAGGCAGAGCTATAGAGCTCTCTCTCTCTCTCTCTCTCTCTCTCTCTCTCTCTCTCTCTCTCTCTCTCTCTCTCTCTCTCTCTTTAGTCAGGTCTTTCACATTAGATACACACCCAGACCCAACACCCACACACACTGTTGATAGCACATTCTAGAATGAAGCGGCTTGCGCAGTGGATGGCCTGTTCATGCCATAGTTAGATTAGCCAATCAGATAGTCCCATATAAGCTCATCCTATTGTACTGGGTTGGCCCCACCCAAGAAGATAACTGTAACCCGCACCCGGAAGTCGGAGTCAGTGTGGCGACGCTCCAGAGGGAGCTGCGTCATGCTACACCCAGCGCTGCTTGCTTTACTTGTGACCTCTAAATAAATGTTCCATCTTTAAATTGAAGAAATCTCCGGCTTGTTCTTGGCTCTTTCAATCAAAGAATTGGGTATTTTTCTAACAAATTGGTGCCGGTGACCCACATTGAACTATTCCGAGGCGAGCCTGAACACAACAGATGGGAAGGACCCTTTGTGCAGACAGCTGTGGCACCTGAACAACAACAACAAAAAAAAAGGGTAAGCAGAAAACCTTTTCTTACACAAAATTTCTGCAGTTTGGCCATACTAAATTTACAGTTGTGTGATAAAGGGGTATATCCGATCTCCAAATTTTATCATTCGGTTGGGAGTCACATGTAAAGTCTAAACAAATAGTCAAATAGTTTGAAAAGTTAAAAGGGAAGTGCACATGGTCTATTTTCAGTCTGAGGTAGAACAGTCGCGATCATAGACATACAATTCACGGGTGTATGGTCTATCAAATAAAAAATTCTGGAGTCAGTCTGAACCAAAATGATGAGACTTAGGAGCCAGGGTGACTAATAATCACCCAGGTACGTCTCCTCAAATGAAAAGAGCCAGGTTTTAGTAACCTGATGCTGGGGTGAGCCATTGAAAGTGTTCGACCCGATGCCGCTGTGGAGCGAAGCCACGATCATTTAATCTGCTGTATACACGGCACCGCTTGCTCTAGGGGCCGGACGAAGCCCTTGTGAAAGTGTCCTCTGTGTATCAGAGTTAGTCACTGTAGTGCTTGTGCTTGGGGGACCTGCCAAGGCCTCAGCGAAAGTATCCGCTAACAAAAGTTAAACAGATCAGTGAGGTTTTGGGATGCAGTCTGTACCCAAAACTTAATAAGACTTAGGGGCAACAGCCGTGCCAGTCTTCTCAAATGAAAATAGTCAGGATTAGAACCTGATGCAGTTAAGGAACAATACCATGTAGGTGAAATATTTCGGATGCAGTCTGTGCCGGAATAACGAGACTTAGTGAATAGCAGAATCAACCGTGTTCGTCTCCTCAAACAAAAGCACCAGGGTTAGCCTGGTGTCGTACTGAAAAAAAAAGAGGTAAATACCGCTTATTTTTTTCTTTTACGAATAAGATAGATTTGCAATGCAAGAATCTTTTTTATATCAATAGTGAGCAAAGGTACTCCAATACATTATAAGAATCTCAAGACTTAAATCATGAGTGAGTAATGTAGCAAGCAGCCATAATAATGATTTATGAGAAAATTAGTACATGCAAATCTGCGGCATATTCTCCATATTGTGCATACGGATGTTTTTGTTAATTTTGTGTCTTTAGGGGATAAAAGTGTGGTTTGAAAAATACCGGGGGTGGAAATATCTATTAAACTTTTCACATAGTATGATTTAACTAATAGCGCGCTCCAGACCACGTGGCTAGAACAAAGGTGAGTGTGTGTTTTTCCACAAAGGAGTGAGGTAATCATGAGTGAGTGTGAGATTGGTAAAACAGATTACTGAGAGATTATTTGAGGTAATAGTATTAAAATGAAGTGCTAAATTAAAGTTGTAAGGTCATTCTGGCATGTTTACAGCTGAAGTTAGGGAGGCAGTGCTCCATTTTCTTAAAAAAAAAAAAAAAGGTAGTGGTTTGTGAACAATCGGCTCCGGAGCCATCTTGCGTGTTCATAGTTGCGTGTGTGCGGGTAGCTGCGACACAGTGCCTCCATTGTGTGGCCGAATGTAAGAAGTGCACACTTTCATAAATTTACTGCAAATTAGGGCTTAAAATCGTCCTAATAAATGTGGAGCTTTATCTCTCTGGCTGAAAGGAAAGCTTTAAGTCAGTGCATGGCAAACAAACATAAAGTCCTCCCTCGCTCACCTATGTGGGTTTGATTGTAGTGAGGTAAAAAAGCATGCCAATTCGGCTGGAGAAAAAAGGCTCAACTTTAAATTAGGCAGAGGGTGGTATAAGAATAATAACTATTCCTACTTATACAATAAAGGTTTAGAAGAATCTTAGGTGGACAATATATAAAGGTGAGCTAATTTAAATTAATAAATAAGGAAAATTGTAAATTGGAGTAAATAAATAAATGAATATGAAAATAAATGAATAAATAAAATAAAATAAAATGAATGAATAAAAATAAATAAATAGGAGTTTTTGTTGTGGAGATGAACCTTGTGGAAGTGAGAGTGGGCAGAAAACGGAAAGGGAAATTTGTTTTTTGAGAAAATTGAAAACTGATGAAATGTTAAAGTTTTGTGCAGGACACAAGACAAAATATGGAGAAACAATTCAAGGAAGGAAAGAAAAAACGTAACATAAGAATAAGAGACTTATGCTGCAACGGTGAGAACAAACACAAAATAATCAATAAACACCATAAAACGGAAAAGGACAAAAACACGCTGTTTAACAACCTGCCTGTTTCCCTATTTGAGACGATGTGTTGGCTGTGGACCCCATCCCTCCTCCAGTGACCTTGTGAGACCCTCTTCGGGCTCCCTGGAGGCATCCACCCTCCTCCTCCTTCACGCCATCGGCAACCCCCTCCTCCCTCCGCAACAACAGTACAAAGGGACATCGAAAGAATGGTTAAAGAGGAACAATTGAGCACATGTAAGTACAGTATTGTTGCTTTCCATAGCAGAGACATGCCAAGACCACATACTGAGCAAACACAATACATGACCAATCTTCAAAAAAGCCATACCCATGCCCCACCTAATTTGCCCTATCAGTATCAGCTGCAGGGCCACAGGAGGTCAGAGTTTTAATAATAGAATCAGAGGCCCCCATGGGACTAATACTTCCTATGTTAGTAATTTGGCCACTGAGCTCAAACACCCACAACGGCACCTGGAGGGTCCCCCAATTAGCAACACAATGTGTATCCTCCCCTACAGGATGTTGAAAAAGAACGGCTTTGATATTTAGCCGTTCTGTTTCAAAGGGGGAGAGTGGGACAGGAACGGATAGAAAAGTTACTAAGTCATTAAGGTTTACTGTCTTGAAGTCTGAAGTTAGGCATTTTGGGAGCTGGCATTCTCTTTAACAAACAGGGAGTGAATCTAACAGTAAAACTAAAATAATTGATCACAATGTTCTCAACCTTATAGCTGAGAGGTTGGTGTGCTTTCTCATCTAAAATGCTACCATGTATGCAACCTATTGAGTAGCTACAGAAAGAGCGTATAAATATGAATGAATCTTTATTTTTTGGACAGATTAGATTAAAAGATTAAAAGAAAGGAACAGAACAATACATCAAGGAAAAATCCAACAAGGTCGAATTAAATATTAAACTCCCCTGATTGTACAATTCAACATAAGTTATCCGAAAAGAGTGATGGCTGAAGCCGCAGCTCAGATTGCCCACCCATGTTCTGCCCAAGAAACATCTAATAAAAAGAAGGCTTGCAATTAAGACCAAAATCTGGAAAATTCTTGGGGCTTGAAAGATCATTTTTCCACAGAATATCAGGCAGTCTGACCTTTTGCTACAAGAAAACTAGCCACCTGCTGGCCAAAGGAAAGGATGCAGGTTTAGGGCTACTTTATACTCAAGGGTCAATACATATTTGGAGATTCCCAGACCCTCCTATTTGTATTTTTTGCACATTTCCCAAAACTTTATGAATATGAACTAAAATTATTAGCATATTTTCTAGTCTCAAAGACCACCACTAGTACTAACCCTCTATTCTGGGGGCCTATGGGAGAGGGATATCTGGGGACAATTTGGAACAACCAATTAACCAAACATGTGAGGGCAGTGCAGCCAAGAGCTCAAGAAAAGCTAAAGAAAAGTATTGCTTATGCTTTACAAATTTGTTGAAATCTAATCACGTTGTTAAAGTAAGAGATTTGCAGTAGGCATTTTTTTAACTTGACATAAGGTATGAACATGTGAAGGTAAATCAAGTACAAATTTGTACTTGATAATTGTAACCTGCACCCGGGAGTCGGGGTCAGTGAAGCCACGCTCCAGAGAGAGCTGCGTCATGCTGCACCCAGCGCTGCTTGCTTTACTTGTGACCTCTAAATAAATGTTCCATCTTTAAATTGAAGAAATCTCCGGCTTGTTCTTGGATCTTTCAATCAAAGAATCGGGTATTTTTCTAACAGTGTGTAGACTTTTTATATCCACTGTATATGAACACCACAGTGACCAATTTATATAATATCTGAGTGCTATATGATTGATTGCTTAAATTTCTTACTCTATCTGGCTTCAAAAAGATCTTTTTTTCCGCCGCAGGCACGCTGTAGTCACCGTGTAACAACAATCTTGTATCTGAGGTTTGGGCTCTAACACTCACGTCAGTGTCACTGAACGTCAGTCTCCTGAGTATGCCTACTAGGCGGTGCCAATGGGCCACAATAAATCATATATTTCCTGTAATACTTATAAGCACCTGTTTACTTAGAGCTTTTAATATGCTATAAATCAGTCCCTCTAGATTTCACGATGTTGTGATTCTACCAATTCCCATGACTTCAGCAGATCCTGCATAATTTGAATTTTGTCCAATCACCGCAATTTTACCACAACAATTAAAAAGAAATCCCACAAAATCCTGGAGAGACTGAATAAATGGTTCAGACAAGCTGCTCAGTTTCACTGGGCTACATTAACATGTCTGTAACATTTTTGTTTTGTTTTTTTGACTTACAAGACATATTAAGAGCGAAATCACTCTTATGTGTCGTGTCTGTTTTGGGGTTATTTTTGCTATGAAAGTTCAGTTAAGCGCCTCCCCTTGGAAAAAGGCAAGTTTTTATGATGTCACTATATAACAGGTAAACCATTCAGGACTAAGCACTGGCTGTGCAAATTTGCCAGCTTGCAGACTTCTGTGTACTGGTGGGCATGATGCCCACCACAACACAGAAGGGCCACCATCTTATTAGGTAGACCTAATAAGATCCTGGCGTTTGAAGGAAGACGGAAAGAGAAAAGAATTCTACAAGTAACTTTTTGTAACAAAAAGGGGGGGGGGGCATAAGCTACCATTTTAGACAATGTGGAATTGTTTTTAAGGGGATTTATAACCACTGTGGTGCATCTTTATACATTGTGCCACAGGCTTTCAATTAAAAAAAAACTGATTTTTGCTAAGAACTTATCCACCTTATTCCTAGGCCCCATGATGTCTTGGGTAAATTATGGTAGCAACTTCAGGTACTAGTTTAGAACATATGGTTGTCACTGAAACAGGACACTTTTCCTTATTAAAAAACAATGACTTTGGCATCGGAAGTGCGGGAACATGGCCTTTTTCACCTCAAAAACAGTAATATAATCATACCACTTCCCACGACTATCGAGGGGTGAGAAGATGACCTTAAAAAGTGGCCAAGCAGACTGTAGCTCCGTTTGTTAGTGCCACTGCTAAGATGTTAACGCTGTAAACAAATGACCCGTGCTGGCAAAATGAGTCACTTTGAGGACATTTTCAAAACTGATATAACGTTATTTCCATATTCTGTATTGGAAGACCTTCAAAATGATATTTAAGTTGTAGGAAGTGCTCAAAAACGGATGGAAAAAGACAATTTGTTTATATTTTGGCTAAGTTGAAAACTCGCGTTCAATCGGTCGGGATTTATGTTTTCCGTAAAAACATTTGTATTTTTAGAAAGGACGATTTCTAAGCTTTCCAACGATACCAGACACTCATGGGGGTTTTCCCGGGACTTGACGCTAGGAAACAAAAAAAGTGTCATGATTTTTGACTTCTTTGCCTGTAGCTCGTAATGATGCGGTGCACATTCCGACTCATTTTGCCAGCATGGGTCACATATATCAGTGTCTCCACCACAATAAAGTCGACTGCATTTTGTTAAAATATGTTGGATATTGTTATATTGTTAGATATGGAAACAGGCTGGTATTAGTAAGATGGCGGCCGGGTTGGACGGGGAACAGACTGGGGTGGTTAACTGCCGGTTTCCGGTAGTGACGCCACTCCTGGTATAAAGGAGGTGGGCGGAAGAGGCTTGTCCTCTTTTGTCATGGGAGCCACCTGGCCTGCAGGCATGTGCCATAAGCCTTTACTTGTATATAGTTGGCATCCTGAATAAAGCCCTGTTAACCGAGTTACCACTTGCTCGTTATTTACCTAATTATGGACACAACATTTGGCGACGAGGTAAAAGCGTTAATGAGAAGATCTGTTGCCAGTTTTTGGCCATTTTTGGATGCCCCGGCCAAGCCACCCATGCCGTGGCCCTGCTGGTTTGCTGCTTTTACGAACTACCTCATAGTTTTGAACCTGGGTGAGCTGGAGAAGCTTCTCGCGAGAGCGGTATTGGTCCATAATTTAGGTATGAAAGGGCAAAAGATCCTGGAGAACCTTGGAGGTGCAGATAGCTTTGATGAAGTGGTGGAGCTAATGGCGCGCTACTTTCCCGCACCAGAAAACATCACGGTCTGACGCATCCAGTTTCGACAGCTCCGCCAGTGGTCGGGAGAGCCAGTGAAGAGATTCTTGGTGGACCTCCGAGAGCTGACAAGGGAGTGCAAGTTTGGCCCCTGGAGGATGAAATGATTCGGGACCAGCTGGCAGAGCACATCCGCTCCGCACATCCGACGTTGGCTGCGGCTATTGAGCTTGCCCAACAGTTCAAGGCAGCAGAGACCATCATGACAGGCCTTACTGGAGGGGCTTCTCTGGATGAGGGTGAGTCTCGCGCTAAGGCACTGTTCCTGGACCCTGGTGTTGACAAATGCAGAGAGGAAGATTTTGCCTCCGTGGTCAAGATTAGGTCCGCCCCAGGTATGCTTTGTTGTTATGGATGTGGGTCCACTAATCACTGCTATAAGTCCAGGATGTGCCCAGCGAAAGGAAAGCGTTGTGGGAAGTGTGGTGTGTTGAACCACTTTGCCAGGATGTGCACGAACTTCGAACGCAGGGACCGTAGGGATGAACCAGATGCTGTACAGAAGACTCCAACCACCGTACATATGGTATCCCCGGAGACGACGGAGAGGATCGGATGTAATGTCATGCTAGATGGCATCAAGGTCCCACTGCTGGTGGACACTGGAGTGGTTGTTTCCGTTCTGAACCTCGCAACCATGAAAAGTCTGTTTCTCCACCAACAGATTAGAAGGCAACATGAAGAATATTTTGGTTATGGACAGAACAGGTTGGCTACTTTGGGGTATGTGGAAATGGAGGCCCAATATAAGGAGATCATAGCGCCCAGAGTCTGCATCGTTTCTGCGATGGGAGTCAGCGTTATGGGATGCAACCATTTTTAACAGCTTAGGGTTCTCCATAGCCAATGTGTCGGGTGAAGAGTGGTCAGGATGTGGACTTTGGGGCCGACCTGTTCCAGTCGTGGAGGGCACTGAGGTGTGGGATTCAGACTGGCTGGACAGAGTAACTGTTGGAGAGCACATTTGGTGCCATGCGGCGCTGCCTCGGGATAGACCCAATGCCGGTCTTCAGGCTGCCCTGGATGAGGGTGACGGACGGCACGCTGGGACCCCCGACGCGGCCCCTAAGCACGAGGCGTTCTCGCTGGAAGAAAAAGGGGTGAGACCGCGGAGCGTGGTGGTGGTAAAGCGCTCCCAGCGATGGCCTGCCAAGAGGAGATCGAACCGGGCCCGCAAGCCGACCAGATCAATGAATGATTCCAGTCGCAAGAAAGGTGATCTGGACAGGAAGAGGAGGGCTCCCTCATTGACCAGGGTTGAAGCTCAAGTACGACGGGATCACAGCCCACACAGGCAGTGGGACAACCAGAGGCGGTTTCAGGTGGAGCCCGACTGGATAGAGGCACATCGGCGTAGGTCTGTTGAGATCTGGAGGCACCTGAGTGAGTGCCGGTGAAGGAGAGGAGACGGCGCAGCAGGAGCCCCGAGGTTAAAAGACGGAGACTCCTGGAGAGAGATCCATCCAAGGACTGAGGGTTTTGTGTGTGTCTTATTGTGTTACCCAGGTCCTGATTTGTGTGAGTGTTATTGTGTTAGTGCCCTGGTAAATAAAAAAAAAAAGAGAGAGAGGAAAAGAAGAAAGTATTGTGATTTTGACATGATTGATAGACCCAGTAAACAGACTCAGACTCAAGGATAGATACAATTATCTTTTATTGTGTGAATTTGGTGTGTGTGTGTGTGTGTGTGTGTGTGTGTGTGTGTGTGTGTGTGTGTGTGTGTGTGTGTGTGTGTGTGTGTGTGTGTGTGTGTGAGAGAGAGCGATGACGTGGCAGCTGGGGGTGAGCAGAGCGCCGTATGACCTGGCAACCCTATGGATAGAGCAGCGACAGCAGACGTTAGTAGAGCCCCGGGTGGAATGTGCAAGAAACTCAAAGGTTTACTGTTCGCTGAGATGGTGACGTGATCAGGTTGGCCTGTAGGCTCCAGCCAGGAGGACAGCGCCTGTAACCACAGTTCTGCTGAGGATGGGGATGTTGCTCGGTCCGCCGCCAGGGGAGAGAAGATTCCGCCACCATGGAACTCCGCCTGTGCACAGGGGATCAGCGAAGAGAAGGTGAGTAGCAGGATGGCTTACTTGGATATTGAGAGTTGCTCCTTCCAGGAAGGTTAGGCAGGAAGCAAGGGATAACTGGTAAAACGACGAAGGCTGAGGAAATCTCTGGAGAGAGGCGAAGACCAGAGTAGTCTCAAACTAGCCTAAGAGATCAGACGGCTCAGCGCCAATCTGAGGGCAGAGTGGATTAAATAGCCAGACAGTGATGGAGGGCAGGTGTGCGCGCAGCTGCGGATCATAATCAGCCAGAGCGAGCCATCACAGTACTCCCCCCCGAGGGGCATCTCCTGGCGCCCAATCCAGCCTACCTGGGTGTGTCCGATGGAAGTCCCTGATCAGCTGATCATCCAGAATGAAGGATGGATGCACCCAGGACCTCCATTCCGAGCCATACCCCTCTCAGTCCACCAGGTACTGCAGGCCGCGACCCCGACAGCAGATGTCCAGGATGGCGTTGACTCTCTACGCTGGGTCGCCGTCGATCACCACTGGTGGAGGTGGAGACCTTGGAGGGGGGCACAGAGGGCTGGAAAAAAAAGGCTTGATTTGGGAGACATGAAAGGTTGAACAAATGCGGAGGGGGGGGGGGGGAGTAAGGCGCACAGCTACAGGATTAATGATCTGGGCTATGGTGAAGGGACCAATAAACCGCTGTGATAATTTCTTCGACTTGGCCTTGATGTTAATGTGCTTAGTTGAGAGCCAAACCTGCTGACCCACCTGGTAGGGAGGAGCTGGAGTCCTATGGCTATTAGTTGTCCTGGTGTTGCGCTCTGCCGTGCGGTGAAGTGCAGTCCGGGTCGCTCTCTACAGCCAACGGCAGCCCCTCAGGTGGGCTCGGACGGACGGCACGGCGATGTCCCCCTCTTCCTTGGGAAACAGCGGGGGATTGTATCCCAGGGAAGCCTCAAAAGGGGACATGCCGATCACCGAGGACACCGTGGTGTTGTGGGTGTACTCGATCCAAGGGAGATGGCCACTCCAAGATGCTGGATTCGTGGTGGCGATGCACCGTAGCGCAGCCTCCAACTCCTGATTTGCCCGCTCGCACTGCCCATTGCTCTGTGGGTGATAACCAGAGGACAGGCTCACCGTGGCCCCTAGGGAATTGCAGAACGACCTCCAAACCTGAGACACAAACTGAGGGCCCTGATCAGAGTCGATGTCCGTGGGGATGCCATGCAGTCTCACGACGTGCTAGACGAGCAGATCGGCCGTTTCCCTAGCCGTAGGCAGCCCCTGTAGGGGGACAAAGTAGGCGGCCTTAGAGAATCTGTCCACGATCGTGAGGATGATGGTGTGATGGTTAGATGGTGGGAGACCGGTAATGAAATCCAAACAACGTGGGACCAGGGTCTGCCAGGAGTAGGAAGAGGGTGGAGCAAACCAGCTGGAGGAGAGGAAGATGTCTTGCCGGTGACGCACTGGGGACAGGTGCGGATGTACTCAGCAACATCTCTCTGGAGCGATGGCCACCAAAACGTCCTCTGGAGTAGCTCCACCGAGCGAGCCCTCCCTGGGTGGCACGAGAGTCTGGAGGAGTGGGCCCAATGAATCACTTCACCTCGAATGGAAGAAGGGACAAACAATCTGCCCACTGGCCCCCTGCCCGGGTCCGGTTCAGCCTCCTGTGCTCTCAAGACCTTCTCCTTAATGCCCCACGAGAGGGCACCCATGATGCACAATGAGCAAACAATGGGATGCTCTGACACCTCTGCAGCATCCGAGATGAGCTGCCTGGACAGCACATCAGGTTTAGTGTTCTTAGACCCGGGGCGATAGGTGATTGTGAAATTAAAACATTCAAAAAATAGAGACCAGTGGACCTGGTGAGCATTCAGATATTTGGCCGTCCTCAGATATTCCAAGTTCTTATGGTCCGTCCAAACAATGAATGGCTGGGTGGCCCCCTTCAGCCAGTGACGCCACTTCTCCAGGGCGAGCTTAACCGCCAGGAGCTCTCTGTCACTGATGTCATAATTTCTTTCTGCCGAGGACAGGCGGCGGGAAAAGAGAGCACAAGGATGAACCTCTGCATCAATCGGAGAATGCTGGGACAACACGGCTTCAGTCTCCGAGTCCGATGCGTCCATTTCCACCAAGCACTGCAGTGCGGGATCCACCTGTGTCATAATAGGAGAAGAGGAGAACTCAGACTTCAGCTTGGTGAACGCCGCTTCAGCCTCTGACCAATGAAACGCCACCTTGGGGGAGGTGAGGCGGGTCGGGGAAGAGCAATGACACTGTAATTCTGGACAAAGCGGCGGTAAAAATTGGTGAACCCTAGGAACCGCTGGAGCTGCTTCCTAGAGGTGGGAGTGAGCCAATCTACCACCGCTCTTACCTTGCTGGGGTCAGGGATGAGATGATTGTGAGTGATGATGAAACCAAGGAACCATGTTTTGGAGGTGTGGAATTCACATTTCTCGGCTTTCACAAAGAGTTTGTTCTCCAAAAGTCATTGCAGCACTCGCCTTACATGCACCCAATGCTTGTCTAGGGTCTGCGAAAAAATCAGGATGTCATCCAGGTACACAAAGACGAACGAGCCCAGGAAATTCCTCAGAATGTCATTGATGAAGCGCTGGAAGACGGCGGGGGCGTTGGTCAGTCCAAACGGCATTACCAAATACTCAAAATGTCCACTAGGGGTCGGAAAGCCAGTCTTCCACTCGTCACCCTCCCTGATCTGCACCAGATGATATGCATTGCAGAGGTCCAGTTTGGTAAACCAGGAGGCCCCCTGGAGTGAGTCGAACACCGTGTCCATCAGGGGGAGGGTATACTTATTCTTGATGGTGATATCATTCAGGGCACGGAAATAATACATAGCCTGAGGGTGCCGTCCTTCTTTCCAATGAAAAAAAATCCCGCCCCCACCGCTGAAGACAAGGGACGGATGATGCCAGAGTTGAGCGACTCCTTAATATAGGTCTCCATCACCTCCCGCTCCAGAGCTGACAGACTGTAGAGGCAGCTCGACGGCAGCGGGGCTCCAGCCAGAAGATTTATGGCACAATCATAAGGGCGGTGGGGGGAAGAGACAGCGCTTGGGATTTACTGAAGGCGACCCCTAGGTCGTGATACTCCGGAGGAACCTTGGACAGATTGGGAGGAGGAGCGACGGGAGACATCAGGGGTATGGACGGCAAGCAGGTAGCGGACTGCAGGCAGGCACCAAGGCAAAATGGGCTCCATGAAACCACGCTCCCAGCACGCCAGTTGATCGTCAGGTTATGTAGACGAAGCCAGGGATAGCCCAGAATAACCGGAGAGGTGGAGACCGGCAGCACGAACAGCCTGAGCTCCTCCCGATGGTTCTCAGAAACAATAACCGACACCGGGGCGGTTTTGTTTTGATACTACTGCCAGGGGGTTCTTAGACAGGGCGATGAGTTTGAGGGGGGTCTTCAAAGGATGACAGGGGAGCCCCAATCGGGTTGCCAGTTCCCCCGAGATGAAACTCTGCTGAGCCCCCAAATCAATCAAGGCCTGAGTGACTATTTCTGTTTGATTGTGTATGAACCTGATGGGCAGGAGGAATTTAGAGAGGGGATTTAACTGAGGCGAGTCCGTGAGTCCCCCAACTATGACACACGGACTCCCTCTTTTGGGTCGAATGGGACAGGACACTACCTAATGCTCCTCGCTGCCACAGTTCATAACCCTAACTCCCGGCGGCACTGTTTCTCCGCTAACGGTAGCTTGGACTGCCCTACTACCATAGGTTCTGGTGCATCCGGGGAATCTAAGGAGGGCAGGGCCAATACAGGGGGCTGTAGGAAGCAATGAAACAGGGAGCTCGAGCGACCGAAAGTCTTGCGCTCAGCTGCCTGCTCCCTCAGCCTGTTATCTAGGCTAATAGCTAAGGAAATTAGCTCAGTTCACCTATCTGGTTTCTCTAAGCAGGCCAGCTCATCCCACAGGCTAGGGCTAAGCTTTCTAACGAATATGCAGCACAACGAGGCATCTTCCCACCCCACCTCTGCGGCCACCACCTGGAAATCTACAGCGTAATCTGCCACGGACCTGCTACCCTGTTTTAAATTCAATAACCAGATGGCAAGCACACTGTCACGGTCCGAGTGATCAAACACCTCGTTGAATTCGCTGACAAACTGGCTATACGTTAAGTTAGCATAGCTTGCCCTAGCATTCACAGCATATGCCCAGGCTAATGCTCGCCCTTCCAGTAGGTTAGCTATGTAGCCTATCCGGCTGTGGTCAGTGGGAAAATCCCTGGGCACCCGCTGGAACACTATCTCACACTGAAGCAGGAAACCCCTAGCCTCCCCTAGCTTACAGCTAAAGTGAGTGGGAGTGGGGACTGGCATTAGCCGGGGAGTGTGAGCCTGACTGGGTGGTGAGCTAGAGGGGGCAGCCATACTACTTGTGGACCTGCTAGACCATCCAGTCGACCATTAATTTGGATTAACTGGGAGAGGATAACCTGTTGCTGGTAAGCTAATTGATCTACCCGAATCTCTATGTTGTTAACTCGGCGCACTAGCGCGCTGTCTACTGGGTCATTTTGGCGGAGCCGTACTGACATGATTAATAGACCCAGTAAACAGACTCAGACTCAAAGATAGGTACAATTATCTTTTATTGTGTGAATTTGGTGTGTGTGTGTGTGTGTGTGTGTGTGTGTGTGTGTGTGTGTGTGTGTGTGCGCGCGTCAGCGATGACGTGGCAGCTGGGGGTGAGCAGAACGCCGTACAACCTGGCAACCCTATGGATAGAGCAGAGACAGCAGACATTAGTAGAGCCCCGAGTGGAATGTGCAAGAATCTCAAAGGCTTACTGTTCGCTGAGATGGTGACGTGCTCAGGTTGGCACGCAGGTTCCTACCAGGAGGACAGCGCCTGTAGCCACAGTTCTGCTGAGGATGGGAATGTTGCTCAGTCCGCTGCCAGGGGAGAGAAGATTCCGCCCCCACGGAACTCTATCTGTGCACAGGGGATCAGCGAAGAGAAGGTGAGTAGCAGGATGGCTTACTTGGGTACTGAGCGTTGCTCCTTCCAAGAGGGTTAGACAGGAAGCAAGGGGTGACACTGGTAAAACGACGAAGGCTGAGGAAATCTCTGGAGAGAGGCGAAGACCAGAGTAGTCTCAAACGAGCTTAAGAGACCAGATGGCTCTGCGCCGATCTGAGGGCAGAGTGGATTAAATAGCCAGACAGTGATGGAGAGCAGGTGTGCGCGCAGCTGCAGATCATAATCAGCCAGAGTGAGCCATCACAGATTTGGATTAATTTATGGTATTTTGTGTGAAATTTTGATGTTTTGCATTTTGAAAGTTTATTGGCCAAGATGGTGGTGTATTAGTGGTGTGCTATATTGCGTGTAGTGGAATTTAGTTTCCTGATAATTTGGTTTAAACATGTTTAATTGATCATTTATATTAAATCTGGATGCCCAACACATTTTTTTTTCCCCCTGTGAGTGCCTACTGTGGGGTGGGGGCCGCCAGTAGCCTCTATGTACTGTATATTGTGATTTGGTATGTCTTGTCTATGTAAAACTGTTCATGGGGTTGTTTTACTTAGAAACATGGCTTTATTTTATTTGAGTTGAACTGTTCTCTTTGGCGGCAGAATAACCTGCCCAGCCATGTAGGGGGCGCTGGTAGTCTACCCAGCCCCCCAGCCTTGGTTGTATGAATGGATAGGAGTTTGTTTCTTTTGTACATATTTTTTTCCCCTAGAGTGTGAGTCGGGAGACAAATTGGGGTGGGTTGTCTGTGTGCTTGGCATTTTTTTTTTGAAGGGGGAGAAATGTTAGATATGGAAACAGGCGGGTATTAGTAAGATGGTGGCCAGGTTGGATGGGGAACGGATCGGGGTGGTTAACTGCCGGTTTCCGGTAGTGACACCACTCCTGGTATAAAGGAGGTGGGCGGAAGAGGCTTGTCCTCTTTCGTCATGGGAGCCATCTGGCCTGCAGGCATGTGCCGTAAGCCTTTACTTGTATATAGCTGGCATCCTGAATAAAGCCCTGTTAATCGAGTTACCACTTGCTCGTTATTTACCTAATTATGGACACAACAGTCATAATCAGATTTACCTCCGAGCAGACGCAGAATCTAGTCAGAGCCGCAAAGAAGCCTGTTATGAATCTGGGTTTGGCTATTCCAAACCCAGCTCTGACTTATTGTTATGTTTTTCCCTATATTCCACCTGGCGCTTCAGGGAGCTATTGGGCCTCCGCTCCCTGACAGCTTGGGCATGCCCCCTCCTCCTGTCAAGTGCCATCAGCTGTACTGTCATGGGTGTTCACACACATATATACACACACACACACACACACACACACACACGCACACACACACACACACACACACAAACACACACACACATGCACATGCTCCATTCATTCCCATTCATACACTCACGCACGCTCTCTCACACACCAGGCCCAATCAAGTTCAGTCCACGCTTTCTCGCACCGGCAATCTCTTTCCTCATTAGCTTTAGGAGTATTTGTTTGCTGCATTTGTGGAAAGCGACTGTTGGAGCATTCACCTCCATACGCGGCAGCTAGCTCTCCGCGTATGTGTTGTCATCGCTTTCTTTGTGTTCAGCCCAGCACTTTAAGTTCGGTTAACCCCTTGGTGTTATCGGCTGACCCTGCTCACCTTCTTCATCCTCCAGACTGCACCGATCGCCCTGGAATCGCTCCAGCCCCGTAAGTATCATGATCGCCTTTCCCTTTGTGCTTATAGAAGTCCTGCGGCACTAGGCTTCCTATTGACCAGGCTGTAGAGCATCCGGCTGGCGCCCTGCATGTCAGGTGGCCTTAATGTCATCATCTGCATTTCTCTGTATTTTTGTGGTTAAGCTGAACTGTTAACTTTGCGACTAAGTTTAATAAATATGACACCTTCTACTCACGCGATTGGGTTTTTCATTCTCTCCCTCGTGCACCGTGCAATGGTGCACGGGGGATTGTCATAAAGCCTCCAATTATACAGTCTATGGCACAACCATGAACACCAGCAACAAATAACAGGACTATGCCAAAACATTCGAAAAATACAAAAACTACAAGTGCTGAAATTAGCTGCCACTTGAGTGCAAAACATGTATGTTATACGGCTGCACGGTGGCGCAGTGGTTAGCACTGCGGCAGCACAGTTTACCCTTGGCCGGGGGATTGTGGGGATCGTGGGTTCGATCCCAGCCCCCGACCAACAGTGATCTGTGTGGAGTTTGCATGTTCTCCCCGTGTTGCGTGGGTTTACTCCGGGATTTCTCCGGTTTCCTCCCACATGCCCAAAACATGCATGTTAGGTTAATTGGCTGTTCTAAATTGTCCCTAGATATTTGTTTCCTATAGGCCCTTAGAATAGAGGGTTAGTATTAATGAAAGCGCTTTGAGTGGTCTTTGTGACTAGAAAAGCGCTATATAAGGGCAGGTTAGTTAGTTAGTTAGTTAGTATGTGGACTATACATTAAAATGAATTTGAAAAACTTTTAAAAACGCTATTTTAAATGCCCCTGCTACTCCACTCTTACTGACTGATTTAACACTACATCAGCTGAAACCAGAAGCTCCGCCCATAATCGCTCCTACAGCTGCACCCCCAGGAATAAGGTGGATACATCCAACTTCCATTCAACACCAAACTTCACATTTGATGGCAGTCCTCTCTTGAACACATCTATATGTTAATATTCTATCATGGCCTAGCTACACCCACTGAAAACAGGAATTGACATGTTTTTGTGTTCTACTTATTCATCTAAGCTCGTCTACTATATCCAATTCAAACTTGATAAGAGCAATGCTTAATATTTAGATGATGCCTAATTATACTCATTCTCATGTTAATGTCATAATCTGCCTGTAAAATTTGGCTCAAAACAGGAAGTTCTTATGACTCATGCATATGTAGGAGATACAGCTTGTATTGAACTTCATGTTTCATGGCAGTCAACTTCTGAACACAGTAGTGTTATGTCCACAAACCTGGCAATGATGACCGAAGAGGATGCTGCCGTTGAACTGAACTTTATTACAATAAAGGCAATAGTACAAAGCACGTGCTGTAGTGTGTCTCAAAATAATCGACTCCTAACTCACTTACATCAGACCTCGTGTCAGACTAACCTGAGATAGCGGACCGCCCAATATATAGTTGTGTGGTAACGTCAGCCGCGGACTGGGTACCACTCCCAATGTGCCCGTATCTATACATTACATTCCACCCCCGATTGCAAAAATTGAAGAATATAATATAGTCTTAGCAGATTAGCGATCCCCAATTTAGTATATCAAATTCCCACACATTCAGCAACATACTGTATATTATCCATTAAAGACACATTTTTTCAAGTATTCTGTATTTCACAAAAGATGAAACATTCCTATTCAGGTAAGCAAGGACTTATTTGTTATTTTTTAAATTTCAAAGAACCCTTTTCTTATATATACTATATATATATATATATACTGTATATATATATACGTATATATATATATATATATATATATATATATATATAGTAAACAGCACATTTTTTAAAAAAAACAGAGAACACCAACCAAACCTAACAGCTAGGGTCTGCGGGTAGACCACCGCGGGACTCAACGTGGCTGAGTGGGTTATTCTGCCACCATTTCAACCGTGCTCCTACCTGAACAGTCTTTTTTTTATTCTAACAGTCTTCCACGGGAAAAGCAGTTCTGCCTGAGGGGCTTTGTAGCAGACCTGTGGCGGCCACCTCCCTGGAGCTGCTGGACCCCCAGGGCCGGGGCCAATCTTCATGATGCTGGGGCCTAAGTCCCACACTGTGGTAGCTGACTCCTGCGAAGCCTCGCCGTCTGGAGCAGCCACTTGAACATGCCATAGTTGATTTGCGTGCCGAACCAAACCGTCTGTCAGCTGAAAGCACACTGTTCCCAGCTTCACCATGATCCTCAGCGGCGCCCGTTGCTTCATCGACTGTGGCCCAGGTGGTCACCGTCCCAGTCTCTTGCTGGTGCGAACCCGAACCCAGTCCATGACTTGGAGCGGTGCCTTACTTGGTTTAATGCGTTGTTGTGATCCCAGCGGCTCTGTGCGCTCGTCCAGCTTGGGACCTCCATCGTGCCGTTGCGGTTCTGTCGTCACCGTGTTTGTTGTGGACCCTTCACCCGTTGTCTTCGTCATCGGCTGAAACTCATCGTAGTTACGGAAAGTGTCCGGTGCCTCTCTGGTGTTACTCGTTGAAGCGGACTCTTCACCCATCAGCTCGGTTGTAACCTCCGTAGCTTGTTAAGCGAGGGAATGGAAGCAGTCCAGTTCCTCCTCTCTTCCATCTGAAGTGCTCTGCTGTGCCACATCGTGAGCTGTGTTTGGACCCAGCTGTTGTTGCTGTGCTTCAGGGTTCTTTGCATGCTCAGGATCCATTCCCTCTGGCTCTGGTTCTGGCTGAGCGAGGGATGAAGGCGAGTCCGGCTGCCCCCCACCCGGGTGGCTCTCCTCCTGAGAGCACAGGACGGGTGCTTTGGTGTCGGTGCCATTCTGAGTTACCTCATCCCACACCACGTCGTCGTCGTCAAGGTCCGCCGTGCTCCAGCTGCCGCACCCGGACCATTCGAATCCAGCGCTGTCTCTGATAGTGAAGCCCAGTCTGTAGAAAAGGTCACATCCCATGATGTTGTCACCATGCACTGCTACCTGGAACGTGAAGTTGTGCACAATTTTGGACTTGTAGAAGACCTGTGGCCCCCGTATCTGCACAGCTCCGTTGGGTTCTTCTTAATTTTGTGGTTGGGGAAAAATTTCTTCACCATGGCCCAGTTTAACATCGACCTCACCACTGCCATGTTGAGTAGGACCGGTACAGTTACCCCATCTAATTCAACCATGCTGTATGAATAAGCACTGATGTTGGGGCTTCCGCATGAATGGCTGTTGTTGGCGGGCAGCTTGGCTTACTTGGCGGGCTCCACGGTGCCGGCGACAAGCATCCACACTTGTTACACCGTTGTCCTCTTGCTGGGCAAAAACATGCTCAGTCCTGGTGCATCAGGGACCCAAAGCTACCACAGACGGGGCCCCTCAGAGTAGACCTTCAGCTAACAACGTTCATCTCATAGTCTTCTGCCGTGTCCTCCTCTTCCTCCGTGCCCATCACATTAGCAAGCGTCATCTGTCCGGGTAGCTTCTGTATTTAGCGCCCACTTAGCTCTGTGGCTAAGTTCTCTGCTGCCTCTTGCTGGAATGCTAGCTCTATTGTGTTAGCTAGCGTCATGTCTTTTGGTGCTGTTAGCATCTTGGCCCGTAGCCTTGTGTTGCACATGTGTTTGGCTAATTGGTCCTGCACCATCACATCTTCTAACAGTCCAAAATGGCACATGCTAGCCAAATGTTTCAGGTCAGCGACAAATTGTTGAACTGACTCACTTGACTCTCTGTCGTCTCTGGCGAAAACAAATTAGTCATGCTATCACGTTGTCTGGTGTAGAAGAGTAGCTAGCAAGAAGCCTGACAGCATCCACATACGACTCCGTCAGTCCTAACGTGTGGAAAATTCTCTGGCCTTCTATGCTGAGGGTGTGGACAAGCAGTGGTCGTTTCCTTACTTTGTTGAGTTTACCCAGGTACAACACTGTAACTTAGGTCTCGAATGTGTCCAGCCATCGTGGCCATGGGACTGTTGGTTCACCCGTGGACTCAAGAAGGGGCCATAGTGGTCTCAAGCATGCCTCCATGGTTTAATCTCTTGTCACCAAATGTTATGTCCCCAAACCTGGCAATGATGACTGACGAGGATGCTGCCGTTGACCTGAACTTTATTACAATAATGTAATGTAGTGTGTCTCAATATAACTGACTCCCAACTCATTCACATCAGACCTCATGTCAGACTACCTTGAGATAGTGGATCGTCCAATATATAGTGGCGTGGTGACATCAGCCGTGGGCCGCGTACCACTCCCAATGTGCCTATATCTATACAGTGCAAGTAGAGGAAAGAATTTTATTAACAAAAAACTATGGGATAAATCTTGTACCAGTAGGAATCAAATTTAATTTTCTTTTTAGTATCTGAGTCACAGTTTGAAGCCAAATTGACCAGTGTGAATAGTTGCTTTTAAAATTGGAATCTCTACTGGTTCACTGTGTAGGGAGAACCTCACTTGACCACAGGTGTTTCTAATGAGTCATTAGACCTAGTGGTCATATGATAAAAGTTTGTTGTAAATGCTTGGAAGACGATGACGCCCTTGATCTCAGTTGGGGTTTGTGGGACCTGATGTGGATAACCTCTTTACACCTTTACTTCTGAACACATCTACATATTAATGTTCTGTCATATACACTACCGTTCAAAAGTTTGGGGTCACTTAGAAATTTCCTTATTTTTGAAAGAAATGCACTGTTTTTTTTCAATGAAGATAACTTTAAACTATATTTTCTATTCAGTTTACAACTCATGGTGGTAAATAAGTGTGACTTTTCATGGGAAACACAAAATAATTGTCTGGGTGACCCCAAACTTTTGAACGGTAGTGTATATAGCCCCACTCACTGACAAAATGAAGATACACTATTTGTCTTTTAAACAGGAATTAAACTAAATTAGCTACAATGCTCCGCACTGTGTGTGTTTATATATTTACATATTTATTCCATCTAGCTACAATGCTCCGCACTGTGTGTCTATATATATATATTTATATTTATATGTACATATGCATACTCGCTGCCCTTGTTTTTCTCTTGCCTTCTGATTGTTGCTCTGAGTGTTGCTATCCCTGTGCTGTTGCAATCCTGGAATTTCCCCGTTGTGGGACTAATAAAGGCGTATCTTATCTTATCTTATCTTATCTTATCTTAAACGGCTGCTGCTGTGTCCAACTGTTCAGCGATGGCGGTTACTTACCTTTTCTGGTTTGAAAGTTGTTGTTTTCCCTTATTTGCCTTTGTTTTGCTGTTTGCTGTTGTGTTTTGTTATTTGCTGCTGTGATTTACCCTTAAGGACCACCTTGGAAATCATTTGGTTTGCAATACAAACAGAAGGTAGTATTTTCATTTTTCTTTTACTTACTGCGTGTTGTTTAAAAAAAAGAGGTAATACAACATTCCCAAAAACAGTGTCAAAACCTACTTATTACTTTGTTCCTAATGAATATGCAGGCCTTAAATGAGTAACAATTATAGAAGGTATAAGGCTGTTTTTTTAAATGTTTGAAAATAACGTTCAACAACCAGTAAAATGAAAATAAAAATAACAAAAAATAAATAAAAATAACAACAACAAAAAAATAACTAATCTTGCACATTTCCCTGCTTGAGTTGTGCAATTTCATTTATATATCAGTCAAAGTTTTTATTTAGTTGTAAAGTGCAACCTCCACCCACCCTCTGAGGAGAAAATATTCAAAATTAAGAGCCATTATTTGGAGGGGGAAAAGAGAGCTGCTGCCAAGAGAAACCTAACTCCCTCAGCACTTTATCCATTTGTGACATTGAAGGATGTTGAACATCTTTTTTATAAGTCATTATTTTATTTTATTTTTTTGAATGCTGTTACATATTGGTGGGAAAAAGTTGAACAAAAAATATATAAATTAACATAAGTAAACATAGATAAGAAACAGACTGGAGAAAAACCGTTACAATGAAATGAATTGCTCCATGTTTGAAAGGTTAAAGAATGAACTAAAGGGCAGGCAGACAGCGCATACCTCTGCCAAGGCCCTATGTCACAGTGTTAAAGAAAGGGATACAGAATCATCCTGAGAATCTTTTTGACCCGGATCACCTCAAAAGTCTAATGGTTTCATCTGTAGCCCAAAGGTCACCTCTGGCGAAGATTTCATCAAAGTCTGTCCAGTAGTTATTGTCTAATCCTGCTAACAAACAATCAGACACGCAAACAAACCATCATGAAAACATTACCTGAAAAAACAAAACAAAAAAACCACCAGAAATTATAATTTAATGCAAGCTTAGAAAGGGAATGTAGAGTCTGGTGCCAAAAGTCAGTCCTCCACAGTTCACACAGCAGGGAATGAGACGGAAAAGCATGTGGCCATCCTAAAAAAGGGTGTGAAGACTGTGAACTGTCTTGCTGACCCCTGTGGCTCCTTTGATCACCGGACCTCAATGACGTGGGCCATTTCATGCCAAATTGCCTCGTCACAACCTGACAGACCATCTATCCATCTAGATTTCACTCAAAGTAATGACATTTTTCAACTGCAGATTTTGAATGCCACAAGGAGGCAAAGTGAATTCTGGGGGCTTGCTCACAAGCTGCACAAGTAACTTATTTAATGGGATTCAACTGGGCTCACCATGTCTTACACACACACACACACACACACACACACACACACACACACACACACACACACACACACACACTAGCAATCGAAATTATTCAACCCCCACTGCAAATTAAGTTCACTGGCAAAATGTACAAAGTAGCTGCTGTTTGAAATAAACAAATCAAACAAGAACAATTTAAATAGCTCCATACAATTAATATTACAAGCGGTTTCTCCAAATTCTACACAAAATGCCACTTTTAATGACTACTCCAGTCTAAAATTTATTCATCAACTTCATGGACTTTGAGGTATGCTTGGGATAACTGTCCTATTAGAACAGGGCTCACCAACTAAAACTGCAAAATGGTCCGATAAGTCAGTCCTCCTCCCCAGCCGAGGTCCAAAATAGGTGTGGGAATCTTCAGGCACCTCATGACTCGATTATGATTCAGAACTGAGACTTGATTCTAAAATGATTCTCAATGCATCTTGATGCATTTTTTATTTCTGTTCAAGATTTTTCCCTCCCACTGTGTGACATCTTGGCCTTTTTAAAGCAAAGTATTTGCAATGACCCATGAATTTACTTACAACATCTTTTATTAAAACAAATGGACGAGAAATCTGACACATGGTGGGCAGTGGTGGCCTAATGGTTAGGGATGTGGACTGGTGAGCAGAGGGTCATGGGTTCAATCCCTAAACTGGCAGGATCAAATCTGGGTGGGGCAGATAACATAGCAGTGTTTGCCCCACCCTCCTTAACCTCACTGTGGTGCGCTTGAGCAAGGCCCTTAACCCCAACTGCTCCAGTGGAGCTGCTCAGTGGCCACAGGTCAGTCTGTGGTTGTACTGGGCAGCTTCCTGGTGTGAGTGTGAACAGGGCATCCTTGAAAAAGAGAGGTTGCCTCTCAATGGAACTACCCTGTATAAATAAAGGTTAAATAAAAAACATGGACAAATTTGTCTCAAAATGTGCTTTTAAGAATTGACATTCTTTCAGATGACCACAGCTGTCTCCAGACAGGCCAGTATCATTTAACTTGCTTTCACACATTATTTTATTCAGCTCATGTTTTGGCTTGTTTTAGCACTATATTATGGAACTTTTTAAGTTCAGTAACATCTGGAGCGTTTACTGAGCTTTGAAGTGATACCAGCGAAGGTGCTGTACATTCAGTTTAACAACAGCGCTTCTTTACAGGTACAGACCTGAAAGGTCTGTCTGGGGTGGATGTCCTGGCTCTGTGTGTGTGTGTGTGTGTGTGCCCGCAGCAAACCTGATTTTGCAACCCGCTGATCTGGAGCGAGTCGTGGGGTGGGGTGGGGGGCGCCGATCCCAGCATCTTTTGGGCGAGAGGCAGGGTACACCCTGGACAGATCGCCAGTCCATCACAGGGCCAACACAGAGAGACAGACAACCATTCACTCTCACAGTCATACCTAAGGACAATTTAGAATCCCCAGTTTGATGCCAATTAACCTAACTTGCATGTTTTGGGCATGTGGGAGGAAACCGGAGAAATCCCGGAGTAATCCCATGCAGACACGGGGAGAGCATGCAAACTCCACACAGGTTACTGTTGGTTGGAGGCTGGGATCGAACTCAGGATCCCCCGGCCAAGGGTGAGTTGCTGTGCTGCCGCAGTGCTAACCACTCCGCCACCGACCCGAAAAGGATTAAGTGGAAGAAGATGGATGGATGGATGATCTGGAGCAGTTGGAGCCGCAGAGTCTCTGCAGAGAGCAGCGTGGAACAGCAAAGAGTCTGCATTAGGAGGAGCACACCCAAGGGCTCACGCCATAATCTGTCAGACGGTTGCTGATGCAGCAGTCCAGTTCAGCTTTTTCACCCCACCAAAAGTCTCCTTTTCCCCAAATTGTATCAAAAGGCTTCGAGGTCCGGACTGAAGACTCTCGGGGTCCAGATCCGGACCAGAGTCCACCAGTTGGTGACCCCTGTATTAGAAGGTCCAGTAACGCCCAGTAACGGTCCAGTAACGGTCCAGTAACGCCCAAGTTTCAGCTTCCTCACAGATGACATGACATTGTGTCCCATTATTTCCTGATTCTTGATTAAATTCATTTTGCCTGTCACATGCTGCAAGTTTCTAGTGCCATAGTTAGCAAAGCAGCCCCAGATCATCACTGATCCACCACCATGCTTCACTGCTGGCAAGGTGTCCTTTTTAACATATGGTTCAATCTTCATCTTCCAGACATACCACTTATCCATAGGCCCGAAAAGTTCCAGTTTTGTTTCATCACTCCACAGAACAGAATCCCAAAGACTCTGTGGCTTATTTTAATACAGTTTTGAGGAAATTGGAGCTGACTTTTCTTGTGCTTTTGGGTCAGTAGTGGTATACATGTTGAAGTTCAGGCATGGAGCCCTTTACTGTTTAGTATGCGCTTTACAATGGAAACTGAAACCTCAGTGCTTGCTGCCACCAAGCCTTGTTGCAGGACTTTTGTAGTGAGTCAAAGTTGGTTTTTTGACCAACTGCCTCCTCAGGACTCTGGTACCAGCTATTGATAGCTTTCTCTTTCTTTTTTTTTTGCCCCTTGTCCCATCAGGCAGCTAGGTAAGCAGAACAGAGATCTGTTACCCTTATTGTGCTATACAGTACCTATCTATGTACTGTATATTGTTGCACAACTCCTCCTGTAATAACTTTTAATACTCTATTTAAATTATTTTACCCATGAAGGACCCGACAAGATGGGGAATGGGGCAAGGAAGTGTGCAGAGGGGAAAGAAAAGAGAGAGGAACAGACAAAAAAGACAAACAAACCAACAACTAAAACAAACAGAAAACAAACTGCTTTTTCCACCGAAGAGGTCTCAATATGAGTCTGGTATCCGCACCTGTTAAAGGGGAGACATTTGTGCGTGTGTGTCCGTGTGCATGTATATGAGATCGCGCGCAAAATAAGTGCTTGCATGTGAGTGGTTTGTCAGGACACATACGAAGAGGGGGGCTGGTCGCAGTAATTCCCCGCAACCCCGGAAACCCCGAGCAGGCAAGGCAGCGCCACCAACCCCCACAGGGCACAGATGCCTGGGGCCGACAAGCACTAGGAACACAAGGCATCCATCCCCAGTGGGACAGCTCAGGGAGGCAAGGCTGGTGCGGCTGGCCCACAGCCCCGGGCCCGCCAACCCTCCATCCCCCCAGCTGGGCCAACACTAACCCCCAGGCCTCAGGCCAGAGACCGGCCCGCGCCCCCCAGCGCAAGCCCCCCTAGGCACCCCCCAGTATCCCCCCCCCCCAGCACCACTTCCGCACACCCCGGGGACCCCCACACCCAAAGAAGTCCCCCACCCCCACCCAAGGGAGCCCACGTAGCCTAGAGGCATTACCCCCCTCAATCCAGCACCTCTCGACTAACTGACACACTCATTCCCACACCACACCGTCTTGCTCTCATATGCACCCACAAGCACTCACTCACTCACTCTCACTCCCCCACTCCCCCACACAGTCCCACTCTCGCACTCCCTGACCCACCATTCTCTCTCACTCCTGAACCCACTCAATCTCACTCCAACTCGCCCTCAGGGTCACCCACACTGTCTCACGTTCACCCACGCACCCACTCTCACTCCCACTCCCACTCCGACCTATTCACATCCATTTATGCTCTCCCACTCACACTTACTAACCCTCATTCACCCCTATTTCTTAGGGTGACTGCGATGCAGATGCAGCAAGCCTGAATGCGCACCAGCTCCTGGCAGTGGCTGGGGAGATCACCGGTGAAGGCCAGCGGCCACCTCCCTGCCGGCCCACCCCAGGGCCGCCACGGCCACAGAAGCAGACCTCCACCCACGGTGCCCTCCCAAGCGACTGATCAGGAGATCACCGCAGGCTCCCCGCGTTGCCACCCGACATGCAAAGTGCCAAACAAAACCGACTCACCAACACCATCTCCATTCATCAGTCCCTCACTCTTGCATACTCTCTTATTCAATTCCTCTCTCACTCCCTTGTTTGTATCTATTCATTCAGCAGAACCCAGGGATTTTGACAGCATGACAGGTCCCAGGCCCCCCACCGGGCCCTCAGGTCCCTGGTAGAAGGAGGGCAACAGGGGTTGGGGAAGACCCCCCCCCCCCTTGCACAAAACATGATATGTGTGTGTCAGTTGTATGATGTGATTGTGTGTAGGTGTGTGAACTACCATGGTGCAGTTAAAATTTGGGAGATGGTGGTTGGAGCACCACTAGCCACTGTGATAGGCAGTGGGGTCCCCATCATCCCAAGCCCTCAGTGTCTAAAATGCAATTAAAATTGAGGTGAAGGCAGCCCCACTGCGCAGCAGAGGTGTTCCCTTCACCAACACAGTGTGGCACACCCCCATCCCAAAGACCTAAGTGTATCCAAAAAGATGTATATTCCACCCAGAATTGGGGGGGGGGATCCAAAAGCGAGGCCACTCCCCCCCAGAAACCAGTTCGCAAACGTGTTAAAGAAGCTGCCCACTGCCCCCAAATCCCAACTCAGGGTGACGGTCACCAGGCCGAGCAGCCCAGGACCCACCAGCATTGCGCCCCCAGGACCACAAACATGATGGAGCAGCCACACCCATTCCCACTCATCTTGCACACACAAACATGTACAACAATAATAATCATAATAGTGAACAAAGGGCCGGCCCCAACGGCACCCCACATGCCAAATGACACCCCCCGAGCACCCACACACACCCGCCGCCAAAGACCCCAGGGGCAATGCGACAAAGTGCCCCACCCCGTGACACAATGGCACAGCGGTCAGGACAAGCAGACCTCGAATCAACAACCCCATGCCACTAGGTGGTCCGCCCCACTCCGCCACCAAACGAGGTTCCCCCACCCATACACACATCCTCCACCCCCACACATCCACCCACAGGTATCTGCACCCATACACACATACACACCCTCATGTGCATACACACACACACACACACTCACCATCACACATGCACACCTACACCCACACACAGCCCCACATGTCCACATACAACACACACATACACACACACACACGCTACAGAGAAACCCATTATATTTCAATCAATCAATCAATCAATCAATCAATCAATCTTTATTGTCATGATGTTATGCATACAACTGTAGAGCAAGCAAGATGAAATTGCATTTCTCTAGGCACCCGTATTGTAAAAAGAGCATAATTTACAAACACACTCACACACCCCCTCACCCCTCACCCCGACAGCCATTCACATATCCCTGAGACACATTTGGATATTACAGTAATGTTTACTTATTACAGTTGCAGTTAAAATGATAACTGCCTATGTATATATAAAACAATTAAAATGGCTAAGTGAATCTAAGTAGCTAAGAGAAATAAATACTTAAAACTGACTAAAATTATAATATACATATAATATACATAATGTCCATAAAGTGCAGTAATATGTGTAAAGGATTCCGGATCAACTGTTCAGCATCCTAACAGCTTGTGAAAGGAAACTGTTGATCAGTCTGGTGGTTCTGCCTCTGATGCTCCGGAATCGTTTGCCAGATGGCAGTAGTTCAAAGTGTTTGTGCAGAGGGTGAGAGTGGTCCTTAGCAATGTTCAGTGCCCTGCTCCTACAATGGCTCTGAAAAAGTTCTTGAACAGAGGGGAGGGAAACTCCAATTACCTTCTCAGCTACCTTAACTATCCTCTGCAGAGCTTTTTTGTCTGACATGCTACAACTAGAGTACCATGTTGCAATGCAGTACGTCAGAACACTCTCCACCACACCTCTGTAGAAGGTCCTGAAGATGCAGATGGGGAGAGAGGCCTGTTTGAGTTTCCTCAAGAAGTGCAGTCTCTGCTGGGCCCGCTTCCTGATCACCAAGGAATTCTTGCTCCAGGTCAGGTCCTGCGAGATCTGCACTCCGAGGAACTTGATGTTCTCCACTCTCTCCACCAAACGGCCGCTGATGCTGAGAGGGACATGTTCAGGCCGTGACCGCCGGAAGTCGATAATCATCTCCTTCGTTTTGTCCACGTTGAGCACCAGATTGTTCTCCCTGCACCAGCCTCCAGGTCTCTAACTTCTTCCCTGTACATTGATTCCTCATCCCTCTGAATAAGTCCCACCATTGTGGTGTCATCTGCAAACTTAATAATCTAATTCCCCTCTTGTCTGGACACATAGTCATGGCATTGATGGATCTGGAGCACTGAATCCGTAAGAGAATGGAAAGTTTTTTTTCTCTGAAGTCAGTGCTATTCAACCTGATTTTCGGCACCCTCAGCACTCAGTCCTCCTGATGATCAACAGTATAATTGTTTTCATAACATTGGCGGACAGTATCTGACTCTCATGGACAGCTGTCTGGCTCAGACTATTCCATCTGCCGTGCTCAAGGACACATGCCTTTGCCTTAGACACTAGTCATAACATCTGCTGAGAGAGAGACTATTGCTGTTCACCTAACTGATTTGCCACTGATTGCATCCAACACACACACAACTGACCCATTTATACTGACGAAGACATATTCATTCACTGCTCTCTCTGTGCCATTGTGTGGATTCTATTGTCTGCTAATTGTGCATTGAGAGTTTTTTTCTTGTAATCACAATATCGGTCATATAAATGAACTTTATTTTGATCAACAATGCTTTTTTCTCTCTCCTATTGGGCCCCCCCCCCCCCCCGCTTTCTATTCCCCTCCTGTTCGACTGGCGCCTTCGGGCTGCCCCGGCTATGGGATGCGCTTACTGAGCGCGCCCAATGTCAAGTCAAATTTCAATTCTCCTGTATGTATTACGTATGGTAGTATTGACAATAAACCTTATTCATTCATTCATTCATTCATGTGTTAAAAGTCTAAACAACAGTGGACTGAGTACACAGCCTTGAGGTGATCCAGTGCTCAGCGTGATGGACTTGGAGATGTTGTTTCCAACCCGGACAGACTGAGGTCTCTCGGTCAGGAAATCGGTGACGATCTTTGGGGATGTTTGGTGATGATCTGAGAATGCATACCTCAGCCAAGGCTCTTATCTTCTCACAGTGTGTTAGCAACAATACTCCAAAACTAATGGACAGACTTTGATGCAATTTTCACCACAAGTGGCTATAGGCCTACACACAAACCCATTACATTTTGGAGGTGATCCATGAGAAATAGAAGCAGCCTTGGCGGAGGTATGTGCTCTATGAGTGCTTTTCTAGTTTGAGGAGGCAGACATTCTCTCCAGGCTAATATACAATCTAATAGTAAGTTATTATAGTGAGTCATGCATAAATTATTTCTTGATTTCCAGTTCATGAGGACAGCTTTCTTTGTGATGCACAAGTTGGTGAGAACCAAGTGTGACATCCTTGCCTCTAAATTTATTTCACTTAGATCACCTAATATGCAAAGTGTGGGTAAGGGTGGGACATTATACTCAAGCCATGCCAACAAGTCCTCACATGTCTTCCGCCAGAACTTTTGAACCGGTGCACAGGACCACATAGCATGCAAATAGCTATCCGGGAAGTTGCTGGTGCAGTAGGAGCAGATATTTGTGTGACTCAGGCCCATTTTGAACATCCTTTGTCCTGTGTAATGTATTCTGTGTAGAACTTTATACTGTATAAGTTGTAAATTAGAGTTTTTTGTCATCTTAAAAGTGTATAAACATATTTGTGTCCAGAAGCTTTCCTCCTTATTGATTGATAGGTCTGTCTCCCATTTTGATATTGGAAGAGATACTGACTCATCCAGTTTTGATAATAGTCCATGTATTTTTGATATCAATTTAGGGGAACGAAGATTTAGAAACTCTGCTGCCTTAACTGGTACCTCTAAATCTGTCTGATTAAGATTGAATCTTGCTTTTATTACGGATTTAAGCTGTTGGTATTCAAGATACTTTTTATCACTGATGTTGTACTGTGACACTAGTTTCTGAAATTGGATAAAAATTTCCCCCTTGAATAAGATGCTCAAAGTTTTTTATACCCTTCTCTTGCCATAGTGGAAAATTTAACATCCTCTTTTGTTGCAAGATATCAGGATTATTCCAAATGGGCGTGAGTTTGCAGGGGACAAGTGAAGACCCCGTTATTTTTTAAAAATTTCCACCAAGCTGTCAGAGAGGAGCTGATATTAATGCTTTTAAAACAGTCATGGCGTTTAATACAGGGACTCATAAAAGGTAAGTTGTAGAGCAGGGGTGTCAAACTCATTCCATGGAGGGCCAAGACCCTGCATGTTTTACTTCCACCCAGTGTCTTCCCACACAGTGGGAAGAAATTCAGTGAAATCACCTGCTGAAGAAACTGGGAGGAGGAAAAACCTGCAGGGTCTTGGCCCTCCATGGAGTGAGTTTGACACCTGGGTTGCAGAGGGTAAAAGGGAAGGATGTGGAGGCGAGGCACGAGCGTAGGTCGACACAGATTCTTTATTGATCCTCTACCATATGTACAGCCTATGGACCCCAGCGTGGACACTGGGGCCGTGTGTCTGTAGCAGCCTAGAAGCCTGGAAGCCTCCCCAGTCGCTCTGTGTTGTCTTTATATAACTTTATTACTTTGCATAGAGACTGGGGCTGGTGCATTATGCATGGGTATGAACAAAGGCAATGTGTGGCGAGATTATCATAACACATGTTACATACAAAGGCAATGTGTGGCGAGATTATCATAACACATAATACCTTCATCACATACATTTGCCTCCCTGCGCTACACAGCAGGGGGCAAAGGCGCCTCATAATCTGGTCCAATTACCCCGCTGGGGGGCTACCCCCTTCAGTCCATTGTTCAGCCCCTCTTCCTGGTTCTGGGTGTGAGAGAATGTCCACCCGCAGTGTCTAGTGTCACCACAAAGTCAGAGATATTTAACGATATACAGAGAGCCTGTTCAGCATCTAACCATGGGTTTCCTAGTGGGGTTGAGTTTGTCCATTTAGAAACAAACTGCAGTTTATTGGGTAAAAACTAATTTTAAAAAATGTGGTAGATTTTAATTAACTAATTAAATTAATTATTTAATTAATTTAATTTTTATTAATTTAATGTAATTTTTAATTTAATTAATTTTAGATCAAAGCCTCCACACTTGCTTTTTGAAGAGTTTTTAAACTAATCCATGATGGTTTATCCTTCCATAAAAATTGACATATATTTGAATCTAGAGACTTAACCCAGGCCATAGATGGTTGGGTAGGAATTACTGAGAACAAATAGTTGATTTTAGGAAGGACCATCATTTTAACGGTTGCGACTCTTCCCATTAATTTCCCATTAATTAAATTTTTTAAATTAATTTAGAATCCATCATAGTACTGAAACAGCCTTAGTGAGGGTCACTAATGACCTCCTTATCACATCTGATAATGGTCCTTTTAGACCTTAGTGCAGCTTTTGATACTATGGATCATAATATTCTACTTGATAGATTAGAACACTATGTTGGACTCAATGGAACTTCGTTGCAGTGGTTTAGATCTTATCTGATAAGTTCCAGTTTGTTCATGTCAATAATGAGTTTTCTTTCAACTCAAAGCTCAGTCATGGAGATCCACAGGGATCTGTGCTAGGCCCTACTCTTTTTAGTTTATATATGTTTCCGTTAGGCAACATTATTAGAAAGCACTGTATACATTTTCATTGTTATGCAGATGACACACAATTATACCTGTCAGTGAAGCCAGATGATAGTAATCAGTTAGCCAAGTTAGAAGCCTGTCTTAAGGAAATCAAAGCTTGGATGATTTGTAATTTCCTGCTATTAAATTCAGATAAGACTGAAGTCATTCTTGTTGGTCCAAAAAACCTTAGAAATATCTTTCCAAATCAAACTCTTTAGTTTGGATGCGGTTACCCTTTCTCTTAATAGTTCTGTGAGGAACCTTGGTGTTATTTTTGATCAAGATCTGTTTTTAAATTCACATATTAAATTTGTTTCTAAGACTGCCTTCTATCATTTGCGTAATATTGCCAAGATTAGAAGCACCGTGGCTGCTTCATCCATCCAGGTGGATGCCCTCAATTTCCCCTCTGGGGATCAATAAAGTATACAAAATCAAATTAAAAAAAAATCTTGTCTCAGAGTGATGCTGAGAAACTGATCCACACTTTTGTTAGCTCTAGATTAGATTATTGTAACTCTTTATTATCAGGTTGTCCTAACACATCTTTAAAAAGTCTTCAGTTGATCCAAAGTGCTGCATCAAGAGTTTTAACAGGTACTCGAAAGAGAGATCATATCTCTCCGGTTCTGGCCTCCCTTCATTGACTTCCCATAGAGTTTAGAATTAAGTTTAAAATCCTTCTTCTCACTTACAAAGCTCTAAACAGTCATGCCCCTTTTTATTTAAAAGATCTGATACTACCCTATTATGCTAACAGAACACTACGGTCCCAAAATGCAGGATTTCTTGTAATACCTAGAATCTCCAAAAGTACAATAGGAGGCAGAGCCTTCAGTTATCAAGCTCCTCTCCTGTGGAACCAGCTGCCAATCTGGATTCGGGAGTCAGACTCCATCTCTGTTTTAAAGAATAGGGTTAAAACCTTCCTTTTTGATATAGCCTATAATTAGGGTGGGATCATGTGCCCCTGAACCCTCCCTTAGTTATGCTGCTAATAGGTTTAGCTAGCCAGGGGACCTCGAATAATGCACTGGGCTTCACGCCTTTCTTCACTCTCAATGAAATATATATTTTTTTGCTGGTCATTAACATCTGTTTGTTCTCTCCCGTAGATTGAGTCCCCATTGTGCTGTTTGCTCTCTTCATGTCTGTTCTTTTCATCTTCTCTATCCCCTCACCCCCCAGCCAGTTGCAGCAGATGACTGCCCATCCCTCAGCCTGGTTCTGCTGGAGGTTTCTTCCTGTTAAAAGGGAGTTTTTCCTCTCGCTAAGGGCTTGCTCACAGGGGATCACCTGATTACTGGGGTCTTTCGGTAATTGTGGGGGTTTCCCCTACAGTTGAAAGTGCTATGAGATGACTGTTGTTGTGAAATGGCACTATATAAATAAAGATGAATTGAATTGAATTAATGATATAGGTAGTGTCCTCCAGCACGTAAGGCAGGGGTGTCCAATCATGTGTCATGGAGGGCCAAGACCCTGCAGGCTTTACCTCTAACCAGTGTCTTCAAAAGCAGATTTCACTGAATTTCTTCCCACTGATTGCTGATAAGTGAAAACCACCTGCTGAATAGACTGGGTAGAAGAGAAAACCTGCAGGGTCTTGGCCCTCCATGGCACATGATTGGACACCCCTGACGGAAGGTCATCTTGTATTGTTTTTAAAAAGGGAATGTGATTTAGTCACAATAACTGTGAGAGCCTGGGGGAAATATCTATTCCTAAATATTTAGTATTACCTGATTGTACTGAAATAGTGTCATGCGTGCGCCTTTACATGGTGCATGGAGGGAAAAAACTACACAGTCACTGGATTGTGAGTTTGTGAGTTTATTTAACAAGCACAAAAACAAGTGCAAAAGTGAACAAACAGTGAAATAACTATGAGGAGTCACTTACAAAGATGACACGCCAGAGCGAGGCAAAGCTCTGGCAGAGACAAGAGGGTTATAGTCCCTCCAGAGACGTTGAGACAGCCACAATGAAAACGGAAGACAATCCTCAAACTGATTACAAATGAGAGACAGATGTGGGCTGACCTGAGTAAGGAAAGGCAGAAACAGCTAACAATTGGGCACAGCTGGTAGGAATAATGAGGAAGGGTGGCTGACGGTGTGACAGGTGAGGGAGAGGCAGCTGGCAGTTTGACAAGTGGCAGGGCACGCCCATACGAGACTGCACAACCCTGACCACTGTCAAAAGTGACAAGGGAAACACAGAAAAATCCCAAAATAGAATGACATCCAAAATAATAACTACAACAGGAAAATGGCAACAGAGCCTAAATACAGGAAACAGACACTAAACAACACAAAGATAATGGAGGGCGGTAAAGAGCACATAAGACATAACAGCATAGTAGACCAATATGAATAAACAGGGAAGTCATGAAGCTGAGTTTGGGGAAAATCCCAAACTCAGCACATGACAAATAGTGGATGTATTTGAGAAATTACAATTTATAGGTAAGACTGTTGATTTACCCCAGTTAATAGAGTAGTCTGATAATGATGAAAATTTATCAATGAGCGCCACTGCCTGAAGAAGAGATCTTTGTGGGTTTTCAAGGAAAATCAATACATCATCAGCATAAAGACTTATCTTGTGTTCTTTTTCTCTAGTTTGGATACCTCTGATATCAACATTTTGTCATATGGCTGCTGCTAATGGTTCAATAAAGATGGTAAAAAGTGAGGGATCGAGTGGACAACCCTGCCTAGTACCTCTCTGGAGATTAAAGCTTTGGGAAGTCTGATGAATTGTTTGGACAGACGCAGCTGGACAGTTATATAGTGTTTTAATCCAGTTTATGAAAGATGAACCAAACCTGAACTTGTTTAACACCATAAAAATAAATTTCCAGTTAACACGGTTAAAGGCTTTCTCTGCATCCAGGGACAAAATTGTAGTTTCTAAGTTATTAATCTTGCAGTAATATATTAAATTAAATAGTCTGTGTGAATGATTAGATGAGTGCTTACCCTTGATGAAACCTGTTTGATCTGGGTGTATAATAAATGGAATTATCCTTTCCAGTCTTTTGGCGAGAGCTTTGAAAATTATTTTAAGATCAACATTTTTTTTTCCTTTTTTTTCCTCTCGGCGCCACACCAGTCGGCTGCCTTTTGCAACAGCGGCTCGATTCCGAGTTTTTTTTCCCTTCCTCTCTCTTTTGATCACTTTTTTTTTTTCACCCCACTTATATCACGGACACACAGATCGTCCCAAATGTCTCCTGAGCCGGTGGACGGAGCCACTGTTTATAGCAGGATACGATATAACAGGGAAGAGCTGCTAGCATTTAACCGCCACCCGGTCCCACTGGAAAAACTCGACATACCGAGAGAACTGAGGCGAAAACGCCGTGGCTGCCGGGCTGGAGTAAGGCGGAGGACAAAAAATATAAGGTACAGACCCTCCCTTCCATCTGTTGTCATGGGAAATGTACGGTCGATACTGGGAAAGTTAGATGAGCTAGCGGCTATCTCCCGTTATGATAGCACTTACCGGGAGTGCTCTCTCCTTTTGTTTACTGAGACGTGGCTAACTGAACTAGCAGCAGATGCTAACATTGAGCTGGAGGGTTTTCACACGATACGAGCTGACCGAACACCAGAGAGTGGCAAAACTAGGGGCGGTGGAGTGATAATGTATGTTAACAACAACTGGTGCAGACCGGGACATATCACTGTTAAACAACGACACTGCAGCAAAGACATTGAGTTGCTAGCTGTTAGCATGAGGCCTACATATCTCCCGAGAGAACACTCACACGTGATCTGCATTGTTGTTTATGCAAATCCGACGGCGAACGCTGGGACAGCGCGTGACGTCATCCATTCAGTAACCAGCAGGCTGCAGACAGAACACCCAGATGCTCTTCTCCTCATCTCAGGCGATTTCAACCACGTTTCACTGTCTCCCATTCTGCCCACTTTTACCCAGTATGTCACATGCCACACTAGAGACAATAAAACACTGGATTTGTTCTACGCAAACACTAAGGAGGCGTACACCTCATCACAACTCCCCCCACTTGGGAGATCGGATCACAACTTGGTTCATCTCCGACCGGTGTACAAACCCCTAGTGCACAGACAATCTCCGGCCATGCACACTGTGGAGTTATGGTCTGAGGAGACAATGGACACTCTAAAGGACTGTTTTGAAGCCACTGCCTGGAAGCAGCTCTGCGATCCACATGGTGAGGACATCGATGGCCTCATTCACACCTTCACGGGCTACCTCAGCTTCTGTGTGGACAAATCCGTTCCCACCAAGACCATACGGCGTCACTCAAACAACAAACCCTGGATCAACCCTGAGATAAAAACACTTCTGAGAGAGAAGAAGAGGATCTTCAGGTCGGGGAACAGGGAGATGCTGAAGTCCGTACAGAGGGAGCTGAGGAGAAAGATCAGAGAAGGCAAGGACAGCTTCAGGAAGAAGATGGAGGACAAGCTGCAACAGAGCGACATCAGCGGGGTCTGGAGAAACCTCAAAACCATCTCGGGGCTCCAGAATACCTCCCCCCAGGCCACGGGGGGCAGGGAGTGGGTGAACAACCTGAATCTGTTTTTCAATAGATTTGACCAACCGCCCTCCCCCCTGTCTGCACAACAACCACTGCTGCCTCTAAGAAATCAAGTCCTGCTACCCACTCCCCACTCCACCGACACCCCCCCCCACTCCCAACACACAGCCCCCCATCCTGATCCTGACCAAGACCCAGGTGAGGACGGAGCTGAGGAAGATCAAGGCGAGGAAGGCGTCGGGACCGGACGGCATCAGCGCAAAGCTCCTCAAGTCCTGTGCAGACCAGCTGTGTGGGATTGTGACGTATATCTTCAACATGAGCCTGAAACTGGGGAGGGTACCACAGCTGTGGAAAACATCTTGTGTGGTACCTGTACCAAAAACTTCCCACCCCAAAGACCTGAACAGCTTCAGACCGGTGGCCTTGACGTCCCACTTGATGAAGACCCTGGAGAGACTGCTCCTTGCTCATCTCCGCCCCCTGGTGGAACCAGCGATGGATCCACTCCAGTTCGCCTACCAGCATGGCATTGGGGTGGAGGATGCGGTGATCTTCCTCCTTCACCGTTCTCTGTCCCACCTGGAGAAGCCCGGGAATATGGTGAGGATCATGTTCTTTGACTTCTCCAGTGCTTTCAACACCATCCAACCGATGATCCTGAAGGACAAGCTGCTGCGCGCAGGGGTGGACCAGCACCTGTCATCATGGATCCTGGACTACCTCACGAACCGGCCTCAGTTTGTGAGAACCCGGGACTGTGTTTCCGACACGATCATCAGTAGCACGGGGGCCCCCCAGGGAACGGTGCTGGCTCCCTTCTTGTTCACTCTTTATACTGCGGACTTCTCACACAACACAACACATTGCCATCTACAGAAGTTCTCTGATGACTCTGCAATCGTTGGTCTCATCTCCAGCGGAGATGAAGCTGAGTACAGAGGGCTTATCCAGGACTTTGTGGACTGGTGCCATCGGAACTGCCTCCAGATCAACGCAAGGAAAACTAAGGAGCTGGTGGTGGACTGCCGCAGGCATGGGCAGCCCCTCACAGCACCAGTAAATATACAGGGAACAGACATCGAGATGGTGACATCCTACAAGTACCTGGGTATTCATCTGAACAATAAACTAGACTGGTCACACAATACTGACGCACTCTACAAGAAGGGACAGCGCAGGCTGTTCCTGCTGAGGAGACTCAGGTCTTTTGGTGTACAAGGGGCGCTGCTGAAGTCATTCTATGACACGGTGGTGGCATCAGCCATCACTTTTGGAGTGGTCTGCTGGGGCAGTGGCATTACTGCAGCCGATAGGAAGAGACTGAACAAACTGATTAAGAAAGCTAGCTCTGTCCTGGGGCAACGCCTTGATCCGATGGAGGAGATAGGAGAGAGAAGGACGGTGGCTAAACTGTCATCTCTGCTGGAGTCCGAGTTCCACCCTATGCAGGACATACTGGATGCACTGAGGAGCGCATTTAGCAGCAGACTACATCATCCCAGGTGCACAACCGAGAGGTTTCGTAGGTCCTTCCTACCAACGGCTGTCAGACTGTACAACCTAAACAGGGCTGCTCGCAGAGATAGCAAAAAGACGTAACAAACTAATAGTTTTTTTTTTTTTTTTTTTTTTTTTTTTTTTTTTTTTTGAATGCAAAAGATGCAATAGACTTACACAATGGTCCTCTCCGGCATACAACTAGGAACATACCGGTCGCTATGGAGGGTGAGAATATGTATGGGCACATAATCATACCATGTAGGATAACTAAATAGACGGTTATGCTGTTTCATCCCACCTAGCAACAATGCTCTGCACTGTGTGTGTTTATATATTTACATATTTATTCCATCTAGCTACAATGCTCTGCACTGGGTGTGTTTATATTTATATATCTATATATTTATTCCATCTAGCTACAATGCTCCGCACTGTGTTTTTATATATCTACATATTATTCCATCTAGCTACATTGCTCCGCACTGTGTGTGTTTATATACTTGCATATTTATTCCACCTAGCTGCAATGCTCCATACTGTGGGTGTTTATATATTTACATATTTATTCCATCTAGCTACAATGCTCTGCACTGGGTGTGTTTATATTTATATATCTATATATTTACTCCATCTAGCTACAATGCTCCGCACTGTGTTTTTATATATCTACATATTATTCCATCTAGCTACATTGCTCCGCACTGTGTGTGTTTATATACTTGCATATTTATTCCACCTAGCTGCAATGCTCCATACTGTGGGTGTTTATATATTTACATATTTATTCCATCTAGCTACAATGCTCTGCACTGTGTGTTCATATATTCATATATTTATTCCATCCAGCTACAATGCTCTGCACTGTGTGTCTGTGTGTGTGTGTGTGTATATATATATTTTATAGTAATATGTACATATGTATATTAGCTGCTCTTGCTTGCTTGTTTTTTTTTTTTTTTTTTTTTTTTTTTTCTTGCCTTCTGATTGTTGCTCTGAGTGTTGCTATCCCTGTGCTGTTGCAATCCTGGAATTTCCCCGTTGTGGGACTAATAAAGGCTTATCTTATCTTATCTTATCTTATCTTAACATTCATAAGTGAGATGGGATGGGAGCTGGATGGAAGCGTAGGTTTAAGGAGCAGGACAACACTAGCCAAATTCATATTTGTAGGGAGTACATTATCTTCTTTAATTTGGTTCACAATTTTAAAGAAAGCAGGTGCCATCACAGGCCAGAATTCTTTATAAAATTCTACTGGAAAACCATCTGGTCCCGGAGTTTTGTTGTTTGGGATGTACTTAAGTGCCTCCTGAAGTTCGGACACCAGAAAAGGTGTATCCAGAGCTGCAATCTGTTCATTATTTAATCATGGTAAGTTAATATCGTCCAACAATTTATTTATCTCTGAGCCAGATGGGTTAATCTGAGATGAGAAGAGGTTTTCATAAAACTTTCTGAAGGAGTTATTTGTTTCTTCAGGCTCATGGGTAATATTTCCAGTCATATCCTTAATAGAGTGGATAGTTGTTTTTTCTTTATTCAATCTAAGCTGGTTTGAAAGATATCACCCCGATTTATTACTAGTCAAGCTTCTCAAGATGCAGCCTTTGTATTAAAAACTGTGTTCTTTTGTTTGTAATTTCATTTAATTCCAGCTTTAATTTTCACAGATTGTTAAGTGTCTGTTCCTGTGGAGAAATGGCACAGGTTGTCTCCAGTGATTTAATTTTCTGCTCTAACTCCAGGGCCAGTGCTTTTTCTTTTTTATTCTTATACGAACAGTAAGAGATTATTTTTCCTGGCATGACTGCTTTTGCTGCTTCCCAAAGAACATATATTCCTGGCACATCAATAAATTCCAGATATGATTCCCACTCTTTATTAAAGTAGTTAATAAAGTCGTCGTCTTTTAATAGTGATATATTAAATTCCCAGCTCCTAGTTTTCCTTGTAGCTTTCCTATTTACTAGTGTAAGAGATACTGGATCGTGATCGCTAATAGGGCTAAGGACCTGTACTTATATAGCGCTTTTCTAGTATCAAAGACCACTCAAAGCGCTTCACTAGTACTAACCCCCTATTCCAAGGGCCTATAGGAGCCAGATATCTAGGGACAATTTAGAACAACCAATTAACCTGACATGCATGTCTTTGGATTGTGGGAGGAAACCGGAGCCCCCGGAGTAAACCCACGCAGCACAGGGAGAACATGCAAACTCCATACAGAAAGGTTCCTACCCCTGCCAGCCTGGGGATTTGAACCCGGAACCTTCTAGCTGTTAGGCAATAGTGCTAACCACTGCACCACCATGCTGCCCAGTGGCTTGTTCAAATCAAGCCCAATAGCTTGATTTGAACATATTTCAGTGTCTGTGATGTCCATGACAATAGAGTTACTGGCTAAAAAGAAATCTAGACGTGAATGTGAACTATGAACTGATGAAAAAAAAAATGTATTCCCGAAGAATTGGGTGAAGAGAACGCCATTCATCGCAAAGACCAAAATCATTCATTAGTGTCAGTAGCCTGCCATTTTCGATAATCCCCCGATGCACTGAGCCTGTCGATTGCAGCGTTTAATACCAGGTTGAAGTCTCCTCCTATTATGAGCGTTGTGTCCAAGTGCTCAGAAAGAGAAGTGAATAAAGTGTGAAAATAGGATGGGTCGTCAACATTTGGGCCTTAAAAGCTTGCAATACATAGATCCAAATTTTGAACTGAGATTTTTAATATTATAAATCTACCTTCTGGATCTGCTATGATATTATTCACAACAAAGCATATTCCTCTGTTTACCAATATAGCTACCCCCCTTTGTTTAGAATTAAAGCCGGCTGAGTACATGTGGGGAAATTCCGGGGAGGTGAGCACATCTACAGATGACTTAGAAACATGTGTTTCCTGTGATAAGACAAAGTCTGCCTGTAGATCCTTCAGTCGATTAAAAACTTTTAGCCTCTTCTCCCTGGTACTAATTCCTCGTATGTTCCACGTGACAAGCTTGAATGTGGACATGTTTTCACTAACTGGTTTTTGTGCTAAAGGCTAACTAAATGTGCCTATGTGATATGTCCATAACGTATGCATATACTGTATGTGTATATGTATGTTGTGTATAAAATGTATACCTACGTATGTTTGCTTGGGTGTGCGTGCATGGTGTTGTAGAGAGAGAAATAATCAGGCGAGGCAGTTCCAGAGTAGAGCAGACTTTATTAATCTTTCTCTAACATTCTCAAGAATCAGAAGCCTTAAAAAACAGGTCTCGGACACCTCTCTTTTTATACCATACCATGCGCCCTGCAACCTGTGGTGTTCGCATTAACATGAATGCATTTACCATGACAGTCCCCTTTGTCACTGCTTGCATTAACACACATAAATCCCCAATGACAATTCCTTTTGTCACCCAGCCTGTCTGCGCATCATTATGCAGACCGGAGGAGAATGCATATCCGTTTCTCCTCTCTTATGCATTTCCTCCTGCCATGCCATTCAGTCTGAGTAGAGAATACACTGACTGGGCGCACTGCACCCCCCCTCCCCCCAGAAACTCAGACTGAGCCTTAACCCTCATGTCCTTTGGGCTTCAGCCTATGTCCATAATGGCTGTAACGGGGGATCGGCGGCTCCGAGGCGCTGCTGTGCCGGTGGGGCACTCTTGGGGGTGCGTCCGTCTGTGGGGGGACATTGGGGGGGGGGGCATTTTCAGCATGCCATTGTGACTGATCTGATGAGTCATTTACCTGGGGAGTTCTCAGTGGGGGTTGTCCACGCCGAGGAGCTCGGGCCAACACCACCTGCTTGTCTGCTAAAACGAAAGCGGGCTTAAGCCTGTCTATACAGATTGTTTCTCTGCGTCCCCCCCCAAGTCTAACACAAAATGTTTATCCCCAGGTTCCAGCACTCTGAACGGGCCATCGTAGGGCGGGCACAATGGGGTAAGGTGGGCATCGTGCCTGACAAACACGAACGATGCGTCCTTCAAGGTCTTTGGCACAAAAGTGCGGGCAAAACAGTGGTGGGCCGGGCTAGGTACCGTCCTTGCCTCTGCGCTATGCCGTGAAAGCGGGGATGGATCGGTGTTCGGCGTGGGGTTGTCTGGCAAAAATTCTCCAGGGAGCCGCATCGGCTGGGAAAAAAACAGCTCTGCTGGGGAGGCCGCCAAATCCTCCTTCGGAGCTGAATGCAACCTTAATAGAACCCGCGGAAACCGGTCCACCCAATATGCATCCATAAGCAAAGCCCTGAGCGCTGCTTTAAGTGGCCTATGGAAACGCTCACGTACGGTGGGGCAAAAAAGTATTTAGTCAGCCACCAATTGTGCAAGTTCTCCCATTTAAAAGATGAGAGAGGTCTCCAATTTTCATCATAGGTATACCTCAACTATGAGAGACAAAATGAGAAAAAAAAAATCCAGAAAATCACATTGAAGGATTTTTAATTAATTAATTGGTAAATTCCTCTGTAAAATAAGTATTTGGTCACCTACAAACAAGCAAGATTTCTGGCTCTCACAGACATGTAACTTCTTCTTGAAGAAGCTCCTCTGTCCTCCACTCGTTATCTGTATTAATGGCACCTGTTTGAACTCGTTATCAGTATAAAAGACACCTGTCCACAACCTCAAACAGTCAGACTCCAAACTCCACTATGGCCAAGACCAAAGAGCTGTCAAAGGACACCAGAAACAAAATTGTAGACCTGCACCAGACTGGGAAGACTGAATCTGCAATAGGTAAGCAGCTTGGTGTGAAGAAATCAACTGTGGGAGCAATTATTAGAAAATGGAAGACATACAAGACCACTGATAATCTCCCTCGATCTGGGGCTCCACGCAAGATCTCACCCTGTAGGGTCAAAATGATCACAAGAACGGTGAGCAAAAAGCCCAGAACCACACAGGGGGACCTAGTGAATGACCTGCAGAGAGCTGGGACCAAAGTAACAAAGGCTACCATCAGTAACACACTACGCCGCCAGGGACTCAAATCCTGCAGTGCCAGACATGTCCCCCTGCTTAAGCCAGTACACGTCCAGGCCCGTCTGAAGTTTGCTAGAGAGCATTTGGATGATCCAGAAGAGGATTGGGAGAATGTCATATGGTCAGATGAAACCAAAATAGAACTTTTTGGTAAAAACTCAACTTGTCGTGTTTGGAGGAGAAAGAATGCTGAGTTGCATCCAAAGAACACCATACTTACTGTGAAGCATGGATGTGGAAACATCATCCTTTGGGGCTGTTTTTCTGCAAAGGGACCAGGACGACTGATCCGTGTAAAGGAAAGAATGAATGGGGCCATGTATCGTGAGATTTTGAGTGAAAACCTCCTTCCATCAGCAAGAACATTGAGGATGAAACGTGGCTGGGTCTTTCAGCATGACAATGACACCAAACACACCGCCCGGGCAACAAAGGAGTGGCTTCGTAAGAAGCATTTCAAGGTCCTGGAGTGGCCTAGCCAGTCTCCAGATCTCAACCCCATAGAAAATCTTTTGAGGGAGTTGAAAGTCCGTGTTGCCCAGCGACATCCCCAAAACATCACTGCTCTAGAGGAGATCTGCATGGAGGAATGGGCCAAAATACCAGCAGCAGTTTGTGAAAACCTTGTGAAGACTTACAGAAAACGTTTGACCTCTGTCATTGCCAACAAAGGGTATATAACAAAGTATTGAGATGAACTTTTGTTATTGACCAAATACTTATTTTCCACCATAATTTGCAAATAAATTCTTTAAAAATCAGACAATGTGATTTTCTGGATTTTTTTTTTCTCATTTTGTCTCTCATAGTTGAGGTATACCTATGATGAAAATTGGAGACCTCTCTCATCTTTTAAGTGGGAGAACTTGCACAATTGGTGGCTGACTAAACACTTTTATGGCCCACTGTAACCCATTGGCCTGGGGGTTGTACGCGGTCGTGTGATGAATTGTGACGCCCAGGCTCCGGGCCATCGTGGACCAGAGGTCAGAAATGAACTGCAGGCCCTGGTCGGACGTGATATCTGAAGGGGTGCCGAAACGTGCCACCCATGTCATCAAAAAAGCTCATGCAACTTCTGCGGATGCAGTGGAAGCTAGTGGGACCACCTCGGGCCAGCGTGTGGTGCGGTCCACCGCTATCAGGAGGTGTGTGAACCCCTGCGATGGCGGGAGGGGGCCCACGAGGTCCACATGAACGTGGTCGAACCTCTTAGCCGGGACATGGAACAGCTCAAGGGGGACCTTAGTGTGCCTGTGCACCTTGGCTCATTGGCATGCTACGCAGGCTGCAGCCCACTCTTTCACCTGTTTGCGGAAGCTTGGTCAGACGAACTTTGCTCCCACCATTTTGACTGACGCGTGCACTCCTGGCTGCGCCAGGGAGTGAACCAACTTAAAAACGCGGCAGCGACAAGTGCATGGGACCACCAAGCGTGGGCGGCCTGTGGAGATGTCGCAGATTGGGGGGGTGGCTGTCTTGCTGTACTCTGCTCTCCAGCCTTAACCCTGTTGGTCCAGACTGGAGCGCGCAAACGTCCACATTGCCGATCTGCTCAGCGGCCATGGCCCTGTAATCTATCCCCACATAGACTGGGGCCACTAATGCGTACGAGAGGCAGTCTGCCACTATGTTGAGTTTCCCGGCCACATGCTGAATGTCGGTCGTAAACTCCGAGATCGCGGCCAGCTGTCTCTGCTGCCGGGCCAGCCATGGTTCCGAAACCTTGGCCATGGCTTATGTTAGCGGCTTGTGGTCCACAAACGCAGTGAAGGTGCGCCCTTCCAGCCAGAACTGGAAGTGTCGTATGGCCAGATGGAGAGCTAGTCACTCTCTGTCAAACGCGCTGTATTTACGCTCATTGTTGTGCAAAGACCTGCTAAAAAAGGCACACGGCTGCAAAGAACCGACAACGCACTGCTCCACAACGGCCCCTATGGCCACATCCAATGTGTCGGTAGTGAGTGGTATCCGAGCTGCCGAGTCTGGGTGCGCCAGTAGTGCGGCATTCACTACAGCTGTTTTAACCTTGGAAAATGCCTGCTCCCACTCAGGAGTCCAGTCGACTCTGTCCGCCAGTTTCCGTTTCTTAAGCGCGGCATACAACAGCAGCATGAGCCAGTAACTTCCTGTCGAACGCACTGTATTTACGCTCACTGTTGCGCAAAGACCTGCTAAAAAAGGCGAGCGGCTGCCAAGAACCAGCGACGCGCTGCTCCACGACGGCCCCTATGGCCATGTCTGAGGCGTCAGTAGTGAGCGCTATCCAAGCCGCCGGGTCTGAGTGCGCCAGCCGTGCAGCATTCGCCAGAGCTGTTTTAACCTCGGAAAATGCCTGCTGTTGCTCAGGGGTCCAGTCGACTCTGTCCGCCGGTTTCCATTTCTTAAGCGCGGCGTACAATGGCTGCATGGGCTGGGCTGCGCTGGGGAGGAAACGGTTGTAGAAGTTAACCATCCCCAAAAACTCCTGCAGTGCCCTGACCATCTGAGGCCGAGGAAAATCTGCCACTGGACGCACTTTGTCCAGTAAGGGTATTGCGTCCTCTGGTGAGATGCGGTGGCCCAAAAAATCGATTCCCATCACCCCGAACTGGCACTTCGCCGGGTTGATTATTAACCCGTGCTCCACCAACCTCTGGAAAACTGTCCTGAGGTGGGCTACATGTTTGTCCTCGGATACGCTGGCCACCAGGATGTCGTCCAGGTAGATGAACACAAACGGCAGATCGTGCAACACCGCATCCATCATGCGTTGAAATGTCTGTGCCGCGCCTTTTAACCCGAAAGGCATGCGTAAGAACTCAAAAAGACCAAACGGAGTTATTACTGCCATTTTAGGTATGTCCTCTGTGCACACCAGGACCTGGTGGTAACCGCGGACCAGGTCTATCTTGGAAAAAATGTGTGCCCCAGTGAGGTGAACTGAAAATTCCTGAATATGGAGGATTGGGTAGCGATCGTGCACAGTGGCGTTGTTTAATCTGCGGAAATCTCCACATGGTCGCCACGATCCCTCGGCTTTAGGAACCATATGTAGCGGGGATGCCCATGGGCTGTTTGAGCGTCTGATGATGCCCAACTTTTCCAAGTTGGCAAACTCCTTGCGCGCAATGGCCAGTTTAGCTGCATCCAGGCGCCGAAGTCGTGCGAAAACGGGCGGCCCCGTGGTGATAATGAAGTGCTCCACCCCGTGTTTAGTGACGGCCGCCGAAAACATCAGAGCCGTGAGTGCTGGGAACTGGGTGAGTAATGTGTGTAACTTACCCCCTGGAGCTGTGACGTTGGCTAGTGTTGTGGACCCTGCTCCTCTAGCTGTACAGGGCAGAGAATCAAAAGACATTGCGTTAATCAGGCGTCTGTTAGCCACATCGCCTTATAGTCCGTGTGCACACAAAAAATCAGCACCCAAAATGGGGAAGCTACATGCCGCTATGACGAATGTCCATTGGTATGTACAGCCGTGCAAGGATATAGTTAGTGTCCTCTCTCCAAAAGTCTTAATGTCTGAGCTGTTTGCGGCCACCAGCTCAGGGCCGCTCCTTCCTGCCAGCCGGTCTGCGTAGGATGGCAGGATGAGGCTCTTTTGGGAGCCAGAGTCCATGAGGAACCATCTCCCCGAGCATGAGTCTGTCACATAGAGCAGCTTGTTTGTGTCACCGGTGGTCGCAACTGCTACTGACTGCCGGCCCTGGCATTTCCCGAGCACTTGAATTGGCACGGTGGCATGCAACGATGTGCGTCTTCTCCAAAACGGCTGTGGTAGAAGCAGAGCGTGTCTCTCCAGTGTTTCTTGGCCTCCGCTGCAGCCACCGTTGTTGGTTCCTCGCCTCCGTTGGCCGTCTCGCTGGGTTCCAACACTGCTGCGTTCACGGCGAAGGCTCTGGTGGTGAGGATATTCCAGTCTGCCTCTTGTGCTAGCACCCGGTAGTTGCGCGTGGCCAGCAGCAGCGAATTGGCAAGGTCCAGTCTGGCCGCTGTCGGGAGGTTCCGGAGGAAAAGGTGGGCAAAGACGAAATGCCCGTCATCTATGCCCATCAACGCCAACATCTTTTCCATTAATTCAACCGCCGACCCATTTCCCAACTCGGAGCGCGTCGGGAACCTTTCCGCTCTCTAACAGTCCGAGAGCGTGTAGCGCTGGGTCAGCGCGGTTTTGAGAGTGTCGTATTTGTCGTGGGCTGGGGGCTGCTGGAGCAGGCTCGTCACCTGCTGTGTTGTGCGTGCGTCCAGTGCTGCAATCACGTAGTAGTATCTGGTGTCATCCGCCATTACTCCCTGGAGCGCAAACTGGGCCTCGGTGTGGAGGAACCGAGACTTCGGGTCATGTAGCCAATAGTCTGGGAATTTGACCTAAATGGCGCATGCGGTGCTGGCACCTCCAGTCTGGGTCATCTCCGGGGTGTTCGCCTCAAGTTCCATTGTGCATCAAGGGTCACCAGTGTAGAGAGAGAAATAATCAGGTGAGGCGGTTCCAGAGTAGAGCAGACTTTGTTAATCTCTCTCTAATATTCTCAAGAATCAGAAGCCTTAAAAACCAGGTCGTGGGCACCTCTCTTTTTATATCATACCACGCGCCCTGCAACCTGTGGTGTTCGCATTAACACGAATGCATTTACCATGTCAATCCCCTTTGTCACTGCTTGCATTAACACACATACATCCCCCCATGACAATTCCTTTTGTCACCCAGTCTGTCTGCGCATCATTATGCAGACCGGAGGAGAATGCATATCCGTTTCTCCTCTCATATGCGTTTCCTCCTGCCACGCCATTCAGTCTGAGTAGAGAACACACTGACTGGGTGCACCACAATGTCTCTGTTCCATCAGCTTGCAATTGCAAACAAATGGGGTGTATGTATTTAGGGTGCATGTACTTAAAGTTATTTCCTACAAAACAGAAGTGTAAGAGAAAACAGACATAAAGGTTAGTAAATGGTGAAAAAAATGCAGATAACATACAACAACAACCTAACAACTTCAACAAAATTAGCTACAACAGATAAACAAACAACAACCTCAGCAAAAAAGAAAAAAGCATTGACAAATGTTAGCGTTTGAGCAGCTCACGAGCAGAATGCAACACCAGGTAATAACACTCACGATACTGGAGGCAAGTTTAAACAGTTTATTAAAATTCAAAAAGAGGAGCACAGCTAGGGAAAACGTCACTCACCAGAGAAAACAGCCTGTGGGGAGATAGACGAGCGCTGTAAGCAGGAGAAGGGAGACAGGGAATTGGATAATGCAAACTGGCCACTGAGGTGAGCCGAGCTGACGGCCCAACAGAAAAAACCACCGTGAATAGACAAACCAGCAGGATGACGCTCGTGGGAAGTGGAGAGTGCCTGGCTGGGTGGAGGTTAACAGCTGCAGCGGGTTGAGGATGATGGGACAGGTGAGCGCACAACGATCCTCGGAGACACATCGCACAGATGGCAGCAACCTGAAAGAGAAGGGAGAGAACAAGAATGTGAATGGCGAGAATTCACCGTAAATTTAAGTTTACTTAGCTTATTTGTTGTTTAAGGCAGTCTACCCAACGAGCCAGCGCCAAGACGTTGAAGATCAGATCCTTATAAGCGCTGGTGAGGCAGAGGTGGCAGGTGTGTCTAATCTCCCAGGTGTGCTGATTGCCTGAGGAGCAGGTGGATCAGGAAGGAGGGGGCAAGCGCTCACCAAAATATGACAGGGCCCCCCCCTCCCAAAAGGAGCGCCTCCTGGCGGTCCACCGGGCTTATCCGGATGGGCTCAATGGTCGGCCTGGACCATTCCTTTGTCATGGAAATGTGACTTTGGAATCCACAATCTTTCTTCAGGTCCATAGCCCTCCCTGTGGACCAAATACTGCAGGCCACAGCCCCGAGGGCAGACATCCAGAATCCTTTGGATGGTGTAGGTGGTCTGGCCATCGAGGGTCCAAGGAGGAGGAGGTGGCTTGGGGGCGGGGGGCGGGGGCAGAGAGGACTGGTGGAGAGAGGTTTGATGGGGGAGGCATAGAAAGTCGGGTGCATTCAGACAGTCTGTGGAAGCTGAAGGTGGACCGTAGCGTCATTGATGATCTTGCTGATGGTGTACGGACCCAAGAAGTGGGGTGAGAGTTTCCTGGAATCCGTTTTGAGTGGTATTTGGTAAGCCGATAGCCACATGTGCTGCCCGACCACATACTTAGGAGCTGGGGTCCACTTCCTATCAGTGCACTGGTGGTTGCTCTCCAAAGAGCAGAGAAGGGCGGCCCGGGTGACCTTCCAGAGCTGTCGGCAGCGGCGTGCATGAGCCACCACGGACAGCACCGCAACCTCCCTCTCTGCCATGGGTAGGAGGGGGGGGGTACCCCATAGAGGCCTCGAATGGGGTGAGCCCCGTGGCAGAGGAAATGGCTGAGTTATTCAATTCAATTCAATTCAACTTTATTTATATAGTGCCATTTCACAACAACAGTCATCTCATAGCACTATCAACTGTAGGGGGAACCCCCACAGTTGCAGAAAGACCCCAGCAATCAGGCGATCCCCTGTGAGCAAGCACTTGGCGATGGTGGAGAGGAAAAACTCCCTTTTAACAGGAAGAAACCTCCAGCAGAACCAGGCTGAGGGAGGGGCAGTCATCTGCTGCGACTGGCTGGGGGGGTGAGGGGACAGAGAAGATGAAAAGAACAGACATGTAGAGAGCAAACAGCACGATGGGGACTCAATCTATGGGAGAGAACAAACAGATTTTAATGACCAGCAAAAAAAAATATTTCATTGAGAGTGAAGAAAGGAGTGGGGCCCAGTGCATTATTGGAGGTCCCCCGGCTGACTAAACCTATTAGCAGCATAACTAAGGGAGGGTTCAGAAACACATGATCCCTCCCTAATTGTAGGCTATATCAAAAAGGTAGGTTTTAGCCCTATTCTTAAAAACAGAGATCGAGTCTGACTCCCAAATCCAGATTGGCAGCTGGTTCCACAGGAGAGGAGCTTGATAACTGAAGGCTCTGCCTCCCATTGTACTTTTGGAGATTCTAGGTATTACAAGTAATCCTGCATTTTGGGAGCGTAGTGCTCTGTTAGGATAATACGGTAGTATCAGATCTTTTAAATAAAAAGGAGCCTGATTGTTTAGAGCTTTGTAAGTAAGAAGAAGGATTTTAAACTTAATTCTAAACTCTATGGGAAGCCAGTGAAGGGAGGCCAGAACCGGAGAGATATGATCTCTCTTTCTAGTACCTGTTAAAACTCTTGCTGCAGCATTCTGGATCAGCTGAAGACTTTTTAAAGATGTTTTAGGACAGCCTGATAATAAAGAATTACAATAATCTAATCTCGAGCTAACAAAAGCGTGGATCAGTTTCTCAGCATCACTCTGAGACAAGATGCTCCTAATCTTGGCAATATTACGCAAATGATAGAAGGCAGTCTTAGAAACAAATTTAATATGTGAATTGAAGGACAGATCTTGATCAAAAATAATTCCAAGGTTCCTCACAGAGCTATTAAGAGAAAGAGTAACCGCATCCAAACTGAAAGTTTGATCTGGAAAGGTATTTCTAAGGTTTTTCGGACCAACAAGAATGACTTCAGTCTTATCTGAATTTAATAGCAGGAAATTACAAGTCATCCAAGCTTTGATTTCCTTAACCCCTTGCACTCCGGGCAATTTTCCTAAAAATGCCAAAAAAAAAAACGTGCCCAAAGTAAATCGAAAGTTGTTATTCAACCCTTTGCAGCATCTTCATGGGGTTGGTCTCTTTTAAAAGAAAACACTTTGAATTTTTTGGCAAAAAAAACATGATCTCTCTACATGCTCCGGCCACTGAGTTACAGTCATCTAAACATACTGAACTTGAAGAAAATAAATTTGGACACGGTGTTTTTTTGGATACAAATGCTTGCAAATAACACACAGCTGTCCGATCCGGCTGGAAAATGCAACAGAAATGTAGAACCAAGTGTTATCCAGCTGAGATCCAAATTTGGTAACAATACCACAAAAAATGAATATTTTACACAGCTTTGTTCTCAGGTTGTTCCCAGGCGTTTTGGAACTGTGCCAAATTGTGCCAAATGGCACAGTTTGGAAAAATGTCTGTAACTTTTGAATACTTCAATGTAGAATCTTCATTTTGGGCTCTAATGAAAGGTCACACTCAGGGCTGTGTCTGTGTGTGTGTGTGGGGGGGGGGGGGGTTGTCCCCCCCCCCCTCAACAAAGGACGGAGTTCGGCCCTCGCTACATGACGGATTACACTCCTTGCATGTTTCCACAGCAACGCTGTCACAGCGGCCCCCCCCCCCCTCGCTACTGTGTGTGTGTGTGGGGGGGGGTTGTCCCCCCCCTCACTACAGAAGACGGCCATCGCTACATGATGGAATAGACTCATATGCTTCCCCCCGCAGACCGGGGGCGTTCGGACCGTGAACGCCCCCCCCCCCCCCCCGCTGCAGAAGAGGAGCGGGGGGGGGGGCGTTCACGGTCCGAACACGGCAAATGAACCGTTTATCGCGGCGCACGCACTTCGTACTTCGTGCGCGGTACAGTTGTAATTTACCCATCGGTCAAAAGTCATTTTTGGATTACAGTTTTCAGGGAGAAATAATAATTTAGCTTATAACACCTTACCTCTTCACAGCAGCAGAGTCCTGGTGAACTTCTCTTCCCCATTGTCAGACGAACGCGACGCTGGTCCGCTCGTGGATCCCGATCAAAACATAATTCCAATACTGCGGTTTTGGTGAATGATTTACGACCTTTGTCGTCCGCCTCCGTCGGTCTATGATGACAGAAGAGAATCCTAATCCTGTTCTGCTGGAATGAGTGCAGGTCCCACTTGTGGGTGTTCTCCATGCTGCTGGGTGAGCCTGGGTCTGTAGCAGGTTCATCCAGCGTCCTTTGTTTTCATCTGCTGCAACAGTAAATATCTCTTCACCCAGCCTGAATTTCTGCACTTTAATTGACTCCTGCATTCACAGTAGGCGGGTCCTCCTTCCTAGGTTTTCATTCATTGGCTCTTCATGGTTTCAGAAACCCAATTCAAGGCTCTTATTAGTTGAATGAGAGGTCAATCAGATGAACTAATCTGTTCGCGGCTGTCTGCAGCTTTTTTTTTCAGTGGCGCTTGGAGGCCAGCACCATCTCCATCTGCACCATCATCAGTGTATCATGCATCATGCGTCCGAGCACGCACGAGTGCGCTCGCGTGCGCCCTAGGACGCAGAGACTTGCCCGCCCGCGGAACAACGGAGCGCAAGTGGTTAAGACAGGCTTCTAACTTGACTAATTGATTACTATCATCTGGCTTCATTGACAGGTATAATTGTGTGTCATCTGCATAACAATGAAAATGTATACAGTGCTTTCTAATAATGTTGCCTAACGGAAGCATATATAAACTAAAAAGAGTAGGCCCTAGCACAGATCCCTGTGGAACTCCATGACTAAGCTTTGAGTTGAAAGAAAACTCATTATTTACATGAACAAACTGGAACCTATCAGATAAATAAGATCTAAACCACTGCAACGAAGTTCCATTAAGTCCAACATAGTGTTCTAATCTATCAAGTAGAATATTATGATCGATAGTATCAAAAGCTACACTAAGGTCTACAAGGACAAGTACAGAAACCAGTCCATTATCAGATGCAATGAGGAGGTCGTTAGTGACCTTCGCTAAGGCTGTTTCAGTACTATGATGGATTCTAAACCCAGATTGAAACTCTTCAAGTAAACCATTTCCCTGCAGGTGGTCAAATAATTGCGTAGCAACAACTCTTTCTAAGATTTTTGAAATGAAAGGGAGATTAGAGATTGGTCTATAGTTAGATAAAGCTCCTGGATCTAGCGTTGGCTTTTTGAGTAAGGGTTTAATTACAGCCGTTTTAAAAGCCTGCGGTACATGGCCTAAAGTTAATGAAGAATTGATTATATGAAGAATAAAGCTACCAATAAGTGGGAAGACTTCTTTAAATAACCTGGTAGGAATAGGGTCTAAAAGACAAGTTGAAGGTTTGGATGAGGAAACTATTTTGTCTAACTCACAAAGGTCGATTGGAGTAAACTCATCAAGACAGACATCAATTGAAGGAGTTGTAGTAGTTACAGTATTTAAGTTAACTGTGGGAAGAATCTGATTGATTTTATCTCTGATGGATGAAATTTTATTATTGAAAAAGTTCATAAAGTCCTGACTAGTAAGCTCTAAGGGAATGCTAGGATTGACAGAGTCCTGACTCTTTGTCAACCTGGCTACAGTGCTGAAAAGAAACCTGGGATTATTCTTGTTCTCTTCTATTAATGCAGAATAATAACTCGTTCTAGCTTTTCTAAGAGATTTTTTATAAATTAAAAGATGATTTCTCCAAGTAAATAGATTTCATCTAAATTAGTGGAGCGCCATTTTCTTTCTAATTGACAAGTCTTCTGTTTTAAGCTACGAGTTTCTGTGTTGAACCAAGGAGTTAGAAATCTCTGATTAGACTTTTTCTTTTTTAAGGGGGCCACCAAGTCTAGAGTCTGATGCAGAGAAGCTGAAACACTATCCACCATGTTATCAATTACAGAAGGAGCAAGCTGTCTATAGCTTATTTCCGTTGTGTTGACACATGGCATAGAGGAAACAATCTGCATAAATTTGGTAACAGCATCATCTGAGAGGCATCTACTGTAATAATATTTTTCTTTAGGAGCCCAATAGTCAGAAATAGTAAAATCAAAGGTTAACAGACAATGGTCTGACAGTACAGGGTTATGAGGAGACACTACAAGATTTTCTATTTCTATGCCATATGTCAGAACAAGGTCCAATGTATGGTGGAGATAATGAGTAGAATTTCCTACTTTCTGAGAAAACCCAATCGAGTCTAATATTGAATTAAAAGCCACATTAAGGCAGTCACTATCTACATCCACATGTATATTAAAGTCCCCTACTATAATTATTCTATCAGATTTCAGCACTAAGTCAGCTAAGAAATCAGCAAATTCGGATAAAAATTCTGAGTAGGTTGATGGGGGACGATAAACTATGGCAAATAAAATTGGGTTTAACCTAAAATTGCTAAAGTGCCCAATACTGAGGACCAGGCCCTCAAAGGAATTATAACATGTTTTTTGCTTTACATTAACTAGTAATTTGGAATGGTAAATTGTTGCTACTCCTCCTCCACGACCAGAGACAGTTTAAATAACCAGAGGGAGTTGATTCATTTAAACCAACATAATCCTCTTGCCCTAACCAAGTCTCTGTAAGGGATATTAAATCAATCTGATTATCAATTAACAGATCATGGACTAACAGAGACTTGGGAGGTTAGAGACCTAATATTTAATAAACCACATTTAATTTTTAAATTATGAGGAGGAACAGAGGCCAAATCATTCAATTTAGAGGCTTTATGTTTAATTTGAGTTTTACCAATATTTTGCTTAATCACTTTGGGATGCTTATATATTATATTTTTATTTACTTTGGAGGGAGCAGACAATGATTCTCTGATGGGGAAGACAGCGGCTAAGTTGAGGGGTGGCGGATGAAGAGGAGCTGCAGAGAGGCGTGTAAGACTGTGACTGTGCTTCCTGGTCCCAACTCTGAATAGTCAAGGTTTTGGAAATTTGGATAAAAAAGATGCCAGATTGTTAGATAAATGAGACGCACCATCCAAAGTGGGATGAATGCTGTCTCGTCTCATAAGACCAGGTTTTCCCCAAAATGAGCTCCAATTGTCAATGTAGCCCACGTCATTTGCAGGACACCACACAGACAGCCAGCGGTTCAAGGATGACGAGCGGCTAAACATGTCATCTCTGGTCAGATTGGGGAGGGGCCCAGAGAATACTACAGTGGCAGACATCGTTTTTGCAAAGTCACACACCGATTCTACATTAAGTTTTGTGACTTCCGACTGCCGGAGACGGATGTCATTAATGCCAGCGTGAATAACAATTGTGGAGTATTTACAGTTACTTTTAGCCAGCATTTTCAAATTTGACTCGATGTCGCCTGCTCTGGCCTCAGGAATGCATTTGACTATGGCCGCTGGAGTCTCTAGGTTCACGTTTCTGACTACAGAGTCGCCAATGATCAGAGTTTTTTCCTCAGCGGGTGTGTCGCTGAGCGGGGAAAAACGATTAGAAACGTGAACAGGTTGGAGGTGTGCCGGGGCTTTGTGACTAGGCTTCCTTCTCACCGTCACCCACCCAGTCTCCTCGCTGCTGAGGAGAGCCGGAGGACCGCTAACAGGGTCAGCTATGCTAGCTAGCTCTGCTGCAGCTAAGGGGCGTCCGTCAAGAGTAACTGGCGCAGATGATGTTTCAATGCAGCGGAGCCGGGATTCCAAATCAGACAACCTCGCCTCGAGGGCCTCAAAAAGACAACATTTATTACATTTACCGTTATCACTAAAAGAGGCAGTGGTGTAGCTAAACATCTGACAGAGAGAGCACACCAGAGGAGGAGAGGAAGGAGAGCTAGTAGCCATAGCTAGTGGCTAACCCAAAAGCTCAGGAGAGTGAGAAGAGCAAACCACACAGACAGACAGCAAAACAGGAAGTGACGATACGTTACCACAGGAAGTGGCGTACTCCACCCAGGTCAAGTACATGCTCCAAGTTGAGGGGTTCTCGGCTGCTATGCATCTGAAGGCTGCCTCCAAGGACTGGTTGGTGCGCTCAGCCAGCCCGTTACTCTGAGGATGGTAACCTGAAGTAAGGCTGACTGAGGTTTCAAGTGTCTGGCAGAATGACCTTCAAACTTGGGACGTGAATTGTGGACCCCAGTGAGACACTATGTCCATAGGAATGCCATGCAGGCATATGACATGGGTAGTGATGAGGGTGGCTGTTTTGGAGGCGGATGGTAGCTTGGGGAGGGGAACCTGGTGGATAGCCTTAGAGAACTGGTCGACGATGCTGAGGATGACTGTCTTGCCATGGGAGAGGGGAAGTCCAGTGACAAAGTCTAATGCAATGTGTCACCAAGGTTGACCAGGAACAGGTAGAGGATGCAGCAAACCAGCAGGGGGTGAGGAGCTCGGCTTACTGCGTGCACAGGTCTGGCATGCCTTCGCATAATCCTGTACGTCCCTGCGCAGCGTGGGCCACCAGAATGCCTGTCGGATCAGGTCAATGGTGCGGATAATGCCAGGGTGACATGCAAAGTGGCTGGTGTGACCCCAATGGATGATATCACTGCGGAGGGTGGCAGGCACATACAGATGGTTTCTCGGGCACCCTGCTGGCTCGGGCTCCAGAGACTGAGCCTGTCGGACCCTCTGCTCGATATCCCAGGTAGGGGCTCCGAGGATACAAGAAGGTGAAATAATAGGCTATGAGAGGGACGGGGGGTGGGGGTGGGGGGGAGAGCTGTATGGTCGGAACAGAATTGGCGGGAGAGATTTGGTGTTACGTGAGCCAGGCTGGTAAGTGATGGTGAAATTAAATCTGAGAAAAAATACAGCCCAACGGGCCTGCCTGGTGTTTAGGCGGCAGGCCGACCAAAGGTACTCGAGATTTTTATGGTTGGTCCACACGACTATGGGATGAGCTGCTCCCTCCAGCCAATGTCTCCACTTCTCCAAGGCCAATTTAATGGCAAGGAGCTCTCTATCTCTGACGTCGTAATTCTTCTCAGCCGGTGTGAGCCACCGAGAGAAAAATGCGCATGGGTGGAGCTTCTGCTCGGAGGTCGACCACTGTGAGAGGACAGCACCCACTCCCGAGTCAGAGGCATCCACCTCCAGGGTGAACTGGAGCTGAGGATCGACCTGAGCCAAGATTGGTGTTTTTGAGAACAGGCTCTTTAATTTTGAAAAGGCCTGTTCTGCTGCCTCAGACCACTGAAATGGTTCCTTAATGGAGGTCAGCTGTGTAAGAGGCTGTGCTACCCCACTATAGTTCCTGATGAACCTACGATAAAAATTTGCAAACTCCAAGAAGTGCTGAAACTGCTTGGGGGAGTGGGATGTAGGCGAATCAAGCACAGCCTTCACCTTGGCCAGGTCGGCTCTCAGCTCCCCCTCCACCACAATAAACCCTAGGAAAGAGGTGGAGCTGGTGGAGAACTCACACTTTTCTGCTTTCACATAAAGTTGGTTCTCCAAGAGCTGTTGTAACACAGCCCTAGCATGGATTTTGTGTTCCTCTGGCCAGTGGCAAAAAATGAGAATATCGTTGAGGTAGACGAAAACAAACTGATTAACCATGTCACGAAGAACGTCATTAATGAGATGCTGGAAGATGGCAGGAGCGTTGGTAAACCCAAAGGGCATAACTAAGTACTCAAACTGCCCCAGATGAGTTTTAAAGGCCATCTTCCATTCATCTCCCTCGCAAATACGTATTAAATGATATGCGTTACGCAAATTGAGTTTGGAAAACACCTGCCCGCGCTGAAGGAGCTCAAACACAGAGTTAATCAGAGGCAGAGGATATTTGTCTTTAACGGTGATCGCATTTAATTCACGGTAATCAGTGCACCGATGCAGAGATCCATCCTTATTTCCCATAAAGAAAAACCCCACCTTAAGAGGGCCGAAGAGGGCCGAATAAGGCCGGTGTTCAACGAATCTTTGATGTATCTCTCCATTGCCTCCATCTCCAGACCAGAAATGCTATAGAGCCAGCTGGATGGCAGCCGCACACCCAGGAAGAGATCTATAGCACAGTTGTAAGAGTGATGAGGTGGAAGAGAGAGCACTCTCGACTTGCTAAAGATCTCCCCAAGGTCATCGTAGCCCTCGGGTACGAGGGTAAGGTCCAGGGGCTAGGCCGGAGGAGAAGAAATGGGCAGAGATGGTGAACACTCGGCGAACTTCAGCATGAAACCAAACAAAAATGGGCTCCAGGAGGCGATTGAGTTTTAAGCCCAGTTTAAAATAGGATTATGCCTCCGCAGCCAAGGATGCCCCAGAACCACCGAGGAGGATGAATTTGGGAAAATAAGGAACAATAAATCCTCCTGGTCTTTTCCAGAAAGAAGGACCGAGAACAGCACCGTGTATTCCGAGACTAGCACAATACGTTGGCCCGATATGGTGGTAACATTTACAGGTTTGGGCAATTTGGAAGTGGGAATACTCATCTCCCGAATGAGCTGGGAGGAGACAAAATTCTGCTCTACCCCCGAATCCAGTAATGCCATAACCCTCCTCTCAACCCCCGGTAATTGAATGAGGGCCAAAACAGAGAAATTACCGGGGGGATGAAAGTGAGTCCCGCCCGTCAGTCCCCCCACAGCTACTGACGAGCCGCATCTTTTGGCGCCAGGGGGCAGTCGTCCAGTGTGTGTTTCAAAGAGCCACAGTACATGCAAATGCTGGCCCTCCTCCGCCACTGGCGCTTCTCCGGAGTCAGCCAGAACCGGCCGAGCACCATTGGTTCGGAGGAAGGGTCGGTACCCCGTGTCAGCAGCCGGAGTGGGCACCCACACGAAGGACGGGTGAGAGGAGGATTGACGCTTCTTTGTGTGCTCGCGGTGCCTGTTATCTAAATCAACTGTCTAATCAATAAGACCATCTAGAGAGGAGGGAACAGCATAAACCTCCAGGTCGTCGCGGAGGTGGGAGTTTAAACCATGGAGGAAGGCGCTGCATAACGCAACATTGTTCCATCCAGAGTCCACCGCTTTGACCTGAAACTCCACTGAGTAGTCGGCTACGGACCAACTCCCCTGACAGAGTGACAACAGGCAGCTCATTATGTTCCCCTCGCTCTCAGTACAGTCAAAATTGAAGGGAAAACTCGACCACAAATTGTTCAAAAGAGTAATCAGACACCCCCGGGCTGTCAAGAACGGACCGAGCCCAACTAAGAGCCCAATCCCGGAGCAGGAGGGTCAAAAAATGAATTTTGGAAATCTCATCTGGGTACTCCCATCCCACCTGGCCCAGATATAGCCATACTTGGCAAAGAAAGTCCTTGCATTTCCCCACCTCCCCTGCGTATGGAGCAGGTGGGGGAACGGAGATGGTACGGTGTATGGTAGAAGAAGCAGAGGCGACAGGTGGAGTGGAAGGACCCGGCTGAGACATGCTGGTCAGATGTTCGGTGACCTTGCTCAGCTTCCGTGTAATTGTTTGCAGCTGTTGTGTGAGCACAGCCACCTGCCTCTCAGTGACGTCTAGGCGGTGAAGGGCAGAGTGTTTTACTGCTGCTGCATCCGCTGAGCTTGCGTAATGGCTGGCTTGTTCTGTCACGTTTAGTGTTTGAGCAGCTCAGCGCTCTGGAATTCTTTATGAAGCAGCTCGACCAACACCAGTCTGCCATCCATGCTGGTAAGTTTATTCTCAATAGAGAAAAGGATGTCACTAACCTTGGTGCCCTCCAGTGATTTCTCGGATGGTAAATTTGGAGAATCTGCTGGTCTGGGGCACCTGGACACGGAGTTGGAGGAAGCAGGACCGGGAGATGCGTTCTCCTCCATGACACACCAACGATAATAAAACTCGTCTATATAATTCTCAAGTTCCTCCAGCTCCGTCAAGAAGATGGCAAAATGAAATACAAATGAACAGATAACACAGGGTTACAAAAATAATTTTTTTGTAGTTGTCTGTGTTTTTTCAACTGATTTAAGACAATTTTGCACCGCTGAATCCGAAAATGACATCCGTTTCTCTCGATCAGGTGCTAAGTAAAAACCTGTACTTAGTACTGTGCATGTACTTGCCTTTATATAAAGGTGAGTACATGTAAATTGAATGCTACGTCATCATTGTTCAAAATTCAGAGAATTTCAAGACATAAAAAAGAATTTTGCATCATATAAAGTGAAAATACCCGTACATGTAAACAAAAACCTATACAACATGTGGCCATAATTCAAAAAGTTGACCTGATTGAGCAAAACCAATGTGGTTTTTGGATTCAACACATCAAAATTGTCCTAAATCAGCTAAAAAAAACTTAGACAATAAATTTGGTGTTGACCAGTGTAATCAATTAGCAGATTAATTTCAAAAGAAAAGAAACGCTACCTGTAGAAAATTCTTGTTCATGTTCGGTCGGCGCGAGTTGAAGTTTTAGATTATTGTGCAACCATCTTGGAACATCTTGCAATCACAGCATCATGCACCCCGTCTGACAGCTTCCTCTTTCTGCCACGTCCAGGTAATGTAGTCCTTTAGCTTTAAACTTGAGAAATCTGCTTCCATCTCTAGGAACATTCAGTGCCTTTGCTATCTTTTTGTATTCTTTTCCTTATTTGTGCAAGACAACGATCTCTTCTCTGAATTTTGTGGATAATTCTCTTGACTTCACCATATTTCTAACACACAATCAACAGGCAAGGTATTTGAGGTGTTCTATCTCAAATACACCTGATGCAACTATAGCCCTTGGTTGGTTGCATCAGGTGTGCTTGAGACCACACCTGATTTGCAAATGTGTGCTCTTATAAGGAATTCTATTTAGGGGGTTGAATAATTTTGAGACTGCAGTTGTCATTGAAAGTAGGATTTAGTGTTCAATTTGGATACAAACCTTGTAATATTAGTTTTAAAGACACACTCCGGTGGATATAAATTCCCTATAAAAACAAATCTACATTGATCTACATTGTCTAAAATGGTATTTTATGCCCTTTTTTCTAAAAAAAACCCCCTTTCATTGTCTTACAGTTTCATGTCAAAATCTTTCACCCCCCCAAACGCCAGAATCAGTGATTACTAGGCCCAATCACATACCACAAGGCTAACAGTAGCTAACACTACATTATCAGAATAAATCTTGTGATAAAAAGACTTACCACTTGAAGGACATACCCAGCTGTATGCACGGTAACCCAGGATAATGACTGAAACTGCATCAGTACTTAAAAGCAGTTTAATGGTAAAACCCATCTTAATATGGGTCAAGTTTTCAAAGCAGTTTGTTAAAAAATGCTAACTAGCCTGGAGGATAATGTCAGTTAGGCAAGAGAGCCCTGATTGGTTCAACACTACCCATGTGCCAGCACCACAAATAGTTACTTCACCAAAAATGTTCTGTCTCAACTCGACTTTTCTCAAGGGGTGGGTGTTATGTCTAAAAATGACAGCAGACATGAACTGAACACACACTTTATTCATACCACACCGAACTATATACAGATCGGTGGTGCCACCCCCGCTCCACGGCCAGTTTGCCACGTGATGACACCACCTATAGGGAGCCACCACATCTAAACATCAAATTTACCCCCCTTTGAAAAACCCCAAAGAACTTTAAACAGCTACCTGGGCACCTGGGTAGACTACCGGTATGCCCGCGTGACTGAGTGGATTAATCTGCTACTGTTGTTGGTCACATTCTGGCTACACTTAAGAGTTCAATATGTCAAAAGTTAGTCACAGAGTCCTTTAGGTGGCAAGGTCTCTGCCAAACCCAGGCACTTGGGCGGGGTCACTGCCGCTGGCTCCAGTGGACATTCATCGGAGGTTGTGGATCTTGTGTCGCCAAAGTCCCAGCCTGATCTTGTCATGTCCACCGCCGTCTCCTGATCCGGGACTGAAGTCGGTGTCACTTTCTTGAGGTGACTGGCATGCCATCGTGACCCATCAGTGAGGCAAAAGGTGGCTGGGCCCAAATGAACTGTGATCTGCATAAGCGTTGTCCAAAACGACTGCAGCTTGTGAGTGCAGTTGGGGTGCTGGATCCGAACCCAATCCAGCACTGTGAGTACAGATTGCTTTGTCCGACATTTCTATCAAACCTTTGCTTCATCCGTTTTTGTTGTTCAACCACCCTCCCTCTAGGTGACGGCGTTTCTGTCTGGATAGCGATCAGTGGGGAGGCGTAGTTGATCCAGGGGAAGGCTCATCTCGCATCCAAGCATCAGTAGGGCTGGGGAGCTGCCCATCGTGGCATGAGGCATCGCTCTGTAATATACCAGGGTGCTCTGTAGCATGGCCAAAAACGGGAGCCCATCCGCTAGGTGTGCCCTGAGACTGTTCTTGAGGGTCTGGTTGAATCTCTACACCCCCACCCCCCACCCTGCTCCCCCGGTTCGTCTGAGGGTGATAAAAGGCGGTTCGTATGTGTTTGATGCCCATTTCTTTCACAAAGGCCTCAAAGTCCACTGAGGTGAATTGCAGTCCGTTGTCCATTGTGATTGCATCTGGCATGCCCCAGAGGGTGAAGAGGGAGGTGAGGAAATTGGTGACTACATCGGTGGTGACTGAGCCAGTGGGTAACACCTCGGGCCATTTTGAGTGGAGATTGTAGGCCACTAGAAGAAAACATTGGTGCAAGGGGGTGCTGTACAGTTCCCCGCATATGTCCAATTGGACGTGTTTCCATGGAGCCGATGGACATGGTAGTGGCTGCAGAGGCAGGGGTGGTGGCACCCCAGTTTTTCCGCTGGCCAGACAAGGCATACCGTCTTTCACCATGATCTCCACATCTTTGTCGATGCCTGGCCACCAGACTGAGCCCCTACACCGTAGTTTGACTCTGATGACACCCAAGTGGCCCTCGTGTACCAATGTCAGGATGTGGCCGTTTAGTGCTTCTGGAATCACCATGCAATGCCCTCTTTCCACATAGACATCATTCCAGCAAGACAAATCATCCCTGACCCTGCGGAAGGGTGCCAGTTTTCCTGGCATATTGGCAGGCCAGCCCTCACAAATGAAGGTGCACAGGTCAGTGTCGGATCCTGTTCTGACGCCACCTGGAGCGCTTGCAGGGAGATGGTGTTTTGGAGTGACCCATGCAGCATGTGGATGAGCGCCGGCTCCAGGGGGTGTCGGTCACTGTTTAGAGTGGGGTTAGGTGTGGCCCGGGACAAAAGGTCCCCCACTACGTTTTTTCTGCCCGACATGAACTGGGTGGTAAAGTTGTATACTTGATGTCTCTCTGCCCCCTTGTAGATGCACAGAGGTTTGTGCTCTGACCCAGATGTTTCCAGCAGCACCGTGAGGGCCTTATCATCTGTCTGCAGTGTGAAGCACCATCCATACAGGTACATGTGCCAGTGTTCACATGCCCAAATGCATGCCAGTTCCCCCTCTCTTCCACTGAGTGCTTCTGCTCGGCCGAAGTGAGTGGCCTCGAGGCAAATGCCACTGGGCACTCGGTCCCCCTCTTGAAGTTGTGACAGGATGGCTCCTACTGCTGTATTGGAAGCATCGAACGTCACAAACGTTAGGCTCTGTTGGTCGAAGTGGGTGAGTACTGGTGGAGAGGTGAGTTGTATCTTCAATTGGCTGAGAGCAGCAGAGCATGCTGGTGTCCACCCCCAGGGTGCATCCTGCTTCAGGAGAGCATGCAGTGGCTCTATTGTCTCTGAATAACGGGGAATGAAGCGCCCATAAAAGTTCGCCATGCCCAAAAAAGATGAGAGTTGTGTGGGGCATGATAGTTTGGGAAGTTGCATTACCATCTCATCATTTGAGTGCAGGAGACTCAGGCCCTCGGTGGTTAGGCGGAACCCCATAAACTCGATGGTCGTCGTTCCAAAGATACACTTCTCCCCATTGAGTGTGAGACTGTGTTTCGCTAGCACCTCCATTACTCTATCGGGGAAGGCATCATAGGAAGCCGATGTCGCGCTGTGCACCATGATGTCATTCAGGTACACCACCACCCCTGGGAGGCCGGTGAAGATGGTAGTCATGATTTTTTGGAAACAGCTTGGGGACAAACTGAGGCCGAAAGGCATGCAGGTGTACCTGAACACTCCCATGTGGGTGAGAAAAGCTGTTAGGTTGCAGCTGTTGGGATGGAGGGCAACCTACAGGTAGCCTTGGTGGAGATCAAGTTTGAAAAAAACTTTTGAACTGTTGAATGCCACCGTCAGTTCCTCCATCATGGGCAGGGGATATTTGTCATGAATTACCACCTTGCTCACCATTCAGAGGTCAATGCATGGCTGTAGGCCGCCTGACTTCTTCTTTGCCACAACCAGGTTGGAGATGCAGGGGGATGCGTTAACCCATTCAGTGATGCCAGCATCCAAGAGCTTCTGCAGCTCTGTTGTGACGTTGTCCCGCAGTGTGAGGGGAAGTCGGCAGAGGGGCTGGATTTTTGGTGACACTGTCAGATCAATGAGCGGTCGGTGATTGAAGGAGGTGAAGCATCCCAGTCCTGTGACGGGCCAACAGTGATGCCAGGATGAGGAGACTGTCCGAACGGTAGAGCCTGTTGGGTCGGTGATGGAGAAACCCAGCTTGCTGATGAGGTCGATGCCCAGCTAGTCGACCCCCTGGCATGTTACTTGGAAGGTAAATGACGGGATGCTTTTAGGGCCACAACGTATGAAAAAGGTGACCGTTCCCACCATGCCAATGCCATGCCAAAACCATGCTACGTGTCTGTAGCCGAATGAGTCGTCCGCATTCGCTGTGATGGTTTTCCGGGAAAGCAGTTTCCTGACCATAGCCACGCTCAGAAGGGACCGCAAGGCCGCCACATCCAGCAGCAGTGGCACATTGACGCCATCAAGCTGTACTGTGCACCATCTGAATGGCCAGCTTTTGGTGCCGACTGTGTGGATGGTGGTTGGGCCTGGCGGGTGGGCTGTTGGATTCATGAAGGTTGAGCGGCAGGCTTTGGCAAAGTGATTGAGTTTTTTACAGCAGTAGCATTTCAGCCCTCTGACTGGGCAGGCGGGTGATTGAGTTTGGTGTCTGGATGAACCACAGACATTGCAGGGCAGGCACTCACCCGTGTTATCCCGTTTCCTACCCGGCTTCTTCTGATTGGCACGGGGAGGTGTGGGTTTGGAGTGTCGGTTGGCAGTGGTGACGGCCTGTGCTTGTGGGACCGGGTGAGGGGCCTGTTGGCTAGGTGCCACTAGCTGCTTCGATAGCTGTATGAACATTTCCATTTGGGACGCCATTCTCGCAGCCTCGTCTAATTTTAGGTCTTCCTTGCCAGCACCATCTGCTCCCACAACCACTCACCCTAGTATTCTCTGTTAGCTTGTCACGAATTAGCTCTTCCTCTAATTAGCCAAAGGCATATGTGCTCACCAGGAACCGGAATTCGGTGACAAACTGAAGCATCATCTCGTCCTTACGCTGGCGGCGCCGGATGAAAGTGATTCTTTGCGCCTTTATGCTATGTGTGTTGGTGAAATACCTGTTCATTACAGCCACACAGTCCTCCTATGTCACGCCTATTCAATTAGCGGCCTCCGGGCCACATGCAGCCCAGAATCAACCTCCGAGTGGCCCAGTGCCAGACCACACCAAGGAAATATAAATTTAAGAAAAAAATATGAAGGAATCACAGTCCACAATCACGCACATGAACAACGTGGGTGAGAGTCATCCACGAGGAGTTCAGAAGCCGCCCGCCCACATGACCATTCCAGTTGGCAGGCAGAGTGTCTCGCTATGGTCACTGTCTGAGAGAAGCATGAGCTTATTAAAGTGCTTTAAATGTGGAAAAAAGCAGACGAGGTACAGTCATGTGAAGATTTAGGACACCCCATTAAATATTCAGTTCTTTATTAAGAAATTTTCACATATCTATGTCTAACCTTGTTTTTGTTTTTATTCACATTTTTTTTTAACTTTTATTTTATCCATTTTAAATGGGAATGAATGTGGGGGTGTCCTAAAAAAGATGGGGGGGTGTTCTAATTTAGTCTTCACTATTTGTTTAGAACTACATTTTACAGAAAATTTGAAAAAAAGTCTTGAATTCATTTTTAATTAGTTAGTTGTATTACATGAATATCCCAGTATTTTTAACATTGATATTAAATATCCATATGTCCAAATATGTTTAAACAAAAACCCAACGAGCTTATGCAGGGTGTATAAGATGTGACAAACACCAGCAGATGATCTCTGTTCAGATAAAAGTAAATTTTGCATTTCATTTGGAAATCAAAGTCCCAGAGTCTGGAGAAAGAGTGGAGAGGAACAGAATCTAAGTTGCTTGAGGTTTAGTGTGAAGTTTCCACAGTCAGTGATAATTTGAGGAACCATGTCATCTGCTGATTTTGGTCCACTGTGTTTTATCAAGACCAAAGTCAGCGCAGTCGTCTACCAGGAAATTTTACAGCACTTCATGCCTCCCTCTGTTGACAAGCTTTATGGAGAAGATGATTTCATTTTCCAGCAGGACTTGCCCCCCCCCACACACACACACACACTGCCAAAAGTATCAAAACCTGGTTTAATGACCATGGCATCACTGTGTTTGACTGGCCAGCAAACTCTCTTGACCTAAACCCCATAGAGAATCTATGGCATATTGTCAAGAGGAAGATGAGACACCAGAACCAACAATGCAGACAAGCTGAAGGTCACTATCAAAGCAACCTGGACCTTCATAACAACTCAGCAGTGCCACAAGCTGATCACCTCCATGGCATGCTACATTGATACAGTAATTTGTCATAAATTGCCCCTCGGGGCAGAGAGAGACAGACCCACGTGCCAACTGCCATTTGTGATTTTTATTACGTGAAAACATAAATGGCGTTCACTTATATAGTGCTTTTTTCTAATCTCTAGATGACCAAAGCACTTTACAGATCCAGCTATCCACCCATTCCATTCACGCACTGATGGTGGCAGAGCTTCCATACACACACAGGCGCTAGCCTGGCCACCAGGAGCAACTGGGGGTTCAGTATCTTGCTCAAGGACACTTCGACATGCAGACTGCAGACAGAGTGGGAATCGAACCCATGACCCTCTGATCAGTAGTCGGTCACACTACACCTGCGCCACAGTCGCCCCCCAATAAAGTTCCAAAGTGTACAAAGCAGAATCCAAAAACAAACACAGAGAGAAACTTACGGCTGGAAACTTCAGGAAATCTCACCAGAGTGGGAACAGAGCTCTGGCGGCGAAGACAGAGTAGAAATAATCGTGACTGCGGCAATAACGAGAAGGAAAAGCAGTCCTTAAATAGGAACGGAATAACCAACATGAGTGATAGCAGGTGTGAGTTCACATGAGCGGGGAAAAGGGAACAATAACTAGTAATTACAATCAGCTGGCAGAGATGAGAGAGGAGCGGCAGAGCTTGACAGCTGACAGGGCAATGCCCACATGGAGAGCAAAACTGGAAGCGCCGCCTGACAGCTGTCAACACCAAGAAAGGCATCACAGTACAAATATAAAGGATAAACATAATCAACTGCAGACTAAAAAAATAATTACAAATGAAACGAAACATGGCCGTGACAAACTGAAACATAAACAGAAAAATAGAAAGCAGTATAACAACTCAAAAGGCACAAAAATACTGTACAACAAATATATATATAAATACAGAGAAAAGCCACGAGACTGAGCCTGGGAAAACTTCCAGAGCTCAGTTTGTGACATAATTAATCCAAAAGGAGCCCCGACCAAGTATTGAGTGTGTGTATATGGACATACTTTTCAGTTGGCCAACATTTCTATTAAAAAACTATTTTTTAAAATTAGTTTTATGTAATATTCTAATTTTTTGAGAAACTGAATTTGGGGCTTTCATGGGCTGTAAGCCATAGTCATCAAAATTAAAATAAATAAACACTTGAAAGATATCACTCTCTGTGTAATGACTCTATATAATATAGTTTATTTTTTTTAATTGAATTACCTAAATAAATCAACTTTTTGTTGACATTCTAATTTATTGATATGCACCTGTATGCATGCCTTTGTCATGTGCCAAGCACACATTTAAAACCAAGACAATGAATAAAAAGTGCATATTTTTCATCATATTGATCTGTGTTGGTTTGAAATTTGTCATATTCAACAGATCGCTGAACATGTACGGCCCAGTTACATGTCTTGATTTGAAATTGTGGCCCAACTGATTTTGTAATTGAATAGCCCTGTCCTATGTGCTCGCAGGGCTGAGGGAGTGAAACACACGCTTCCTCTCGGTCCTGAGACTGTGGATTAGCATCCCCTTTTCACTTGCGTTGTTCAGCCCAGCAGCGCCGATAAAGACTTGGAATTCTTTGTGCCAGTGGGGCCAAGGAATTGGTGGCTCACCTGGTAGAGTGAGGAATGGTTGCATGGGTCGTATGTTTTTACCCTTGTTGCCATTGTTATATCTAGAAATGAGTCGCCGACAGCAGACGTGAACCGAACACACACTTTATTCATGCCACACTCAACTATATACAGATGGGTGGCGCCACATGATGACATGACCTACGGTGAGGCTGTGCTGCCTTCTGGCAGAATTGGGGACTTTTATTCAATGTAAGTTCATGCAATAGGAAGTACTTTTAATTTGACTAGTGATGTCATAACGTTAGAAACAGGAAGTAGGAAGTAAAATGTCAGTTGGACCAAGGGCAAAGTCATGTTGCCATTCAGAGGAAGGAGTTCCTAAAAAATTCGCTTTTCATAGCCCCAGCAGATGCATCCCTTGTATGTATTCATTCTTTATGTTCTTAGTATTTGTTATGGAAGATAATTTCATGGTTTATGTTGTTTAGAAACTGTTAAAAGTAAATGTAGAAAAAACGATTTTTTGAACATATGTTAATGGTAGCTAAATGTTAGCAATAGCATAGCTTAACCACTGTAATGAATGCCAAGGTCATTAGTTACCTTTTCTAGGTTGTGTTTTAAGTGCTAGCTTATGTAGAAACGTTACAGAATTTAATTAGTCTCCTACTTGTTTCATTTTTAGTTTCACTTTATCTTCTGAAGCTGTGATATTGAAGTCTGCTTGTCAAGAAATAAATCACCAATGAAGAAAAGTTTAACTTGCTGTCTAGCTAGTTCTTACAACTTAGTGAGGACAGTACAGTGAAAAAGGGTGATTCAGCTGGAGCGCAACAACTAAAGTAGAAAGAAACAAAACCTAGCAAGAAAGGTGGAAGAAAGAAAGAGTGAGAAGTCTGCATCAGTGCACACACACAAGTCAAGGAGCTCTCGCTCATCTTCATCTAGTGCCGCAGTCAAGGCGCGTGCAGCAGCAGAGGCTGCAAAAGTACGAGCCGCTTATGCAGAAAAAGAAGCAAGGCTAAAAGTTGAGAAAGCTACTACAGAAGCAGAGCTGGGACGAGTTAGAGCTGATCTAGAGTTGGGAAAAGCAAAGCTGGAAGCTGAATTAAGCGCACTAGAACAACAAAAAGAGGCAGCAGCAGCTGAAGCACAGGCTGAAGCATTAGAAGCAGCTGAATATCAAGAGAATTCAGTTAAGTCTAGTTCATCTTCACATGAGGTCCTCCAAGAGGAAGTTGCAACACGTACTAAAGAGTACGTTGCAGCACAAACTGAACTGCGCCGAACAGGCATTCCAGTGTCTCCCCCTAGCCCAGCGCACGATGCAGCAGCGTCTGAAGAGAGCTACATTACATGGCATCCTTTGTCAGCAATAGGCCCGAACGAGGATGATGTACGCCAACAGGGTGAGGCCCCCCAAAGGCAACCCCTTCTCAGCATGGCATCAAATCAGAGCGCACCTCATACTGGGAACCAAACAATTCCAAATCGAGAAAGTGGACATCCCGATGTGCCTAAGAAAGCATATTTCCCTCAGAAACCAGCACTAAGCCCAATGGCACCATCATACTTTCCTCGCAATGTCCCAACCACCCCAAGCGTGGCACCTGAAACAGAACATCTGGCACGATACCTGGCTCGCCGCGATCTAGTGAGTACCAGCCTCTACCAATTTGATGACAAACCCGAAAATTACATGGCATGGCAGTCATCATTCGATAATGCAACTGCTGGCCTGGGACTCACAGGCACTGAAACGCTGGATCTGCTCATTAAGTGGCTCGGGCCAGAGTCAGTAAAGCACATAAAACGCATTCGCTCTGTGCATGTAGGGCGCCCAGACGTAGCACTAGAGAAGGCCTGGGAGCGCCTCCAGCAGTGTTATGCTGCACCTGAAGTCATGGAGAAGTCTCTGTTTAAACGACTGGACGAATTCCCAAAAATATCTGCAAAAGACTACGGGAAACTGAGGGACCTAGGCGATCTCCTCATGGAGCTACAGGGTGCTAGAGGAGAAGGTTACCTCACAGGACTGGCATACCTGGATACAGCCAGGGGAATTGGGCCCATTGTTGAAAAACTCCCCTATGGGCTTCAAGAGAAATGGCTCGCAATAGGCTCGAGGTTTAAAGAAAAGAACAAAGGCTATTTCCCTCCATTTGATGTCTTTGCCGATTTCATCTGTCACGAAGCACGGAGAAGGAATGATCCCAGCTTCGCCCTACCATCTGCTAGCAGCAGCAGTTTGAAATCAGACAAGGCACCCTCACGCAACTTAGGAAGCAAGATATCAGTTCATAAGACAGAGGTTTCATCAGGTAAAGATCCGCCAGCAGATATACCTGAGAAAAAAGTTGAAGGGTCAGAGAAAAATTGTCCCATTCACAACAAACCACACCTACTCAGGAAGTGCAGAATATTCAGAGGAAAGATGCTTGAAGAGAGGAAGAGTATTCTCAAAGACAACGGGATGTGTTTCAAATGCTGCACGTCCGCAAGTCATCTCGCTAAAGACTGTAAAGCAACTGTGAAGTGCACAGAGTGTGGTAGTGACCGTCACCATGCTGCCATGCACCCAGGTCCACCACCTCAAGCTGCGAAAGGGCCTCCACCACCATCAGACAATGGCGGGGAGGAAGATGTGCCAGCCGGTGACAGCACAGTCATCAATTCTAGCTGCACACAGATTTGTGGTCCAGGCTGAACAGCAAGATCCTGCTCAAAGATTTGTCTGGTTCGAGTATATCCCGAAGGTCAACGTGAGAGGGCAACTAACATGTACGTAATCCTGGACGACCAAAGCAATCGTTCATTGGTCAGGTCTGACTTCTTTGAGCTCTTTAACATCAAAGGCCAGTCTTTCCCTTACTCACTAAAGACCTGTGCGGGGCTGGTGGAGACGTCAGGCCGGAAGGCTGAAGGATTCCAGGTCGAATCTCTGGATGGCCAAACCAGCCTACCACTTCCACCTCTAATTGAGTGCAATGAAACACTCAATGATCGCACTGAAATACCGACACCTGACGCGGCCCGCCACCATCCACACCTCAGAGGTGTAGCACCATACATACCTGAGCTTGACCACAATGCGGAGATACTTATCCTGCTCGGCAGAGATCTCGTCAGAGTGCATAAGGTCTGGCAGCAAGTAAGCGGACCCCCAGACGCTCCTTTCGCACAAAAGTTGGAGCTAGGCTGGGTGCTTGTCGGAGATGTGTGCTTAGGGGGTGCACATAAACCAGTCGTGGGGACATTCAAGACCAATGTGCTGGAGAATGGCCGTCCCTCTATGCTCACACCTTGCAAAGCCTCCATAAAGCTGACTCAGACCGTGTCTCATGGCGGGGAGCAGAGGAGTAAGTCCACAAAGCCATCACTGGATACCCTTGGAAAGAAAGTCTTCAAAGAGACCGAGTATGATAACAGACCTGCCCCGTCCATGGAGGACACCATCTTCCTGGAGATTATGGACCAAGAAGTCTACAGAGACGAGTCAAACAACTGGGTCGCTCCACTACCTTTTAGGGTCCCTCGGCAGCGCTTATCTAACAACCGTGAACAAGTATTCACCCGCTTCGCCGCTCTGGAGAAGACGCTACGAAGGAAACCGGAGATGAAACAACAGTTCCTGGAATTCATGGGGAAAATATTAGAGAAGAAACATGCAGAAGTGGCTCCGCCACTGGAAGACAATGAAGAATGTTGGTACCTCCCAACCTTCGGAGTCTACCACCCACAAAAGCCTGGGAACATTCGTGTTGTATTCGACTCCAGTGCGAAGTATTCAGGAACATCTCTGAACGACGTTCTCCTGACGGGACCTGACCTCAATAACTCACTCATTGGGGTTCTGATCCGCTTTCGGAAGGAACAAGTTGCAGTGATCGCCGACATACAGCAGATGTTCCACTGCTTCCTAGTTCGCAACGACCATAGGAAGTACCTGCGTTTCTTGTGGTACAGAGACAATGACATGTCCAAGGACGTAATCGACTATAGGATGAGAGTCCATGTTTTTGGCAACAGTCCGTCCCCATCTGTGGCCATCTATGGTCTGAGGAGGGCCATCCAAGAAGGTGCGGACAAACATGGAGCGGACACTGTACAATTTGTGGAACGTCATTTCTACGTCGATGACGGACTCATCAGCCTACCCACCGACGCTGACGCCATCAGCCTCCTGCGTAGAACGCAGGCCTCACTCAGCGAATCAAACCTGAGGCTCCACAAGTTCGCTTCAAATAGCGACGTCGTCCTTCAAGCCTTTGCACCAGAAGACAGGGCAGTCCTAAAGAGCCTTGACTTCAGTGGCGAAGCTACACCTGTGCAACGGAGCTTGGGACTATTGTGGGAGACCACAACAGACACATTCACATTCACTGTCTCACAAGAGAAGAAGCCCTTCACTCGCAGAGGAGTGTTGTCTACGGTGAACAACATCTTTGATCCGCTAGGCATGGTTGCGCCAGTGACCATTGAAGGCAAAGGTCTGCTCAGAGAACTCAGTGTTGACATGTGTGACTGGGATGCACCGCTCCCAGAACAAAAGCTGAAACAATGGGAATCATGGCGAACATCATTGCATGATTTAAGCCAGCTGCACATCCCACGCGCATACACTACGACATCCCTCTCTAAGGGTGAGCACACAGAGCTATGTGTGTTCTCCGACGCAAGCACCAAGGCCATTGGAGTGGTGGCATATCTGAAGACTACACAAGCTGATGGAGAAATCCAAGTTGGATTCATCCTAGGGAAAGCTAAACTGGCTCCACAGTCAGAACCAACAATTCCCCGGCTAGAGCTGTGTGCCGCAGTATTGGCCGTAGAAGTTGCTGAGCTCATACAAGACGAGCTGGACCTGAAGCCTGATGAGGTCAAGTTCTACTGTGACAGCAGGGTAGTTCTTGGCTATATCTACAATCAGATGAAACGTTTCTATGTATACGTCCACAACCGAGTTCGCAGAATACGTCAGTTCTCAACACCTGACCAGTGGCACTATGTCAGTATGGAAGACAACCCCGCAGACCACGCTTCGCGGGCAGTTGCGGCATCACATCTGGCACAGACCACATGGTTCACCGGACCAGACCTTCTGTACAAACCCAGTCCACCTGATGAAGACTCAAAGGAAGTCTTTGAGCTTCTCAACCCAGAATTGGATGGAGAGATACGCCCTGAAGTGAGCAGCCTCTTGAATCACAGTCTAAACAGAGGCCTCAATGCCGCACGTTCCCAGCGGTTCTCATCAATGCGCTCTCTCACTAGGGCAATTGCTCTACTCATCCACATTGCTAGATCTTACAAGCACAAGTCCAGTCAGTGCAAAGGATGGCACTACTGCGACCTCCCGCGTACTCCAGATGAGCTGTCCCAAGTTAGACACATCATCATCAGAGCAGCGCAGGAAGAGGCCTACTCTAAGGAATTAACAGCACTTGAAAATGGAAAAACTGTAGCCAAGGACAGTTCTCTTCAGAAACTCAGACCTGTTCTTGAAGAAGACCTGATTTGCGTTGGCGGCAGACTAAAGCATGCTGACTTGAGTAGTCAGGAAAAGAACCCCATCATCTTGCCCAAGAACAGTCATGTTTCCCTGCTGCTAGTGCGCCAGTGTCATGAAGATGTTAAGCATCAAGGACGACACTTTACAGAAGGGGCCCTGAGAGCTGCAGGCTTTTGGGTCATAGGCGGAAAAAAGCTTATCGCCTCAGAGCTGCACAAGTGCGTTGTTTGCCGAAAGTTACGCTGCAGAACAGAGGAACAACTCATGGCCAACTTACCTCCGGAACGACTACACACATGCCCACCCTTCACCTATGTAGGAGTGGATGTGTTCGGACCTTGGCCAGTCATCTCAAGTCGCACGCGAGGTGGACAGGCCCAAAGCAAGAGATGGGCGATGCTCTTCTGTTGCATGAGCTCCCGAGCCGTGCATATTGAGCTCATCGACTCCCTGGACACTTCCAGTTGTGTCAATGCACTAAGGAGATTCTTCGCGATAAGGGGACCTGCTAAGCAAATAAGATCAGACTGCGGAACAAACTTTGTTGCCGCTGCAAAGGAATTGGGACTCAGTCAAAACACTTCAGTCCAGCAGTTCTTGAGCCAGCAAGGGTGTTCTTGGGTGTTCAACCCACCTCACTCGTCACACATGGGAGGGTCGTGGGAGCGTTTAATAGGCCTCTCAAGAAGGATTCTGGATGCCATCCTGCTGCAGGAGAATGTCCAGCTAACTCACGACGTCTTGAACACTCTCATGGCTGAGGTGGTGGCAATACTCAATGCCAGACCCCTTGTTCCGGTCTCCACAGACCCAGAGTCACCCTTTGTGCTCTCTCCTGCGATGATTCTCACCCAGAAGGTGGGAGTTCCTCCACCATACGGGGAATTCGTGGGAAAGGATCTTCTCAGCAGACAATGGAGACAGGTGCAAGCCCTTGCAGACTGTTTCTGGCGTCGCTGGCGACAGGAGTACCTTCCCACTCTTCAGCCCCGACGGAAGTGGAGGGAGACACGACGGGATGTCAAAGAAGGAGACATCGTGCTCCTGAAGGACCGTCAAGTTCCACGTAATGCGTGGCCCATGGCGAGGATTACAGCGGTCGTCCCTGGCAGGGACGGCAGAGTAAAGAAGGTCGAGCTGAAGACAGCAGGCAAGGAATCCAAGCTGTTCCAGAGGCCGGTGTCAGAAGTAATTCTTCTGCTGCCAAAAGACTGAAACTTCAGGCCAGAGACATTTATTGGTGGGTAGTGACCTTTAAGGTCAGATGGGGAGTGTGCTGCCTTCTGGCAGAATTTGGGACTTTTATTCAATGTAAGTTCATGCAATAGGAAGTACTTTTAATTTGACTAGTGATGTCATAACGTTAGAAACAGGAAGTAGGAAGTAAAATGTCAGTTGGACCAAGGGCAAAGTCATGTTGCCATTCAGAGGAAGGAGTTCCTAAAAAATTCGCTTTTCATAGCCCCAGCAGATGCATCCCTTGTATGTATTCATTCTTTATGTTCTTAGTATTTGTTATGGAAGATAATTTCATGGTTTATGTTGTTTAGAAACTGTTAAAAGTAAATGTAGAAAAAACGATTTTTTGAACATATGTTAATGGTAGCTAAATGTTAGCAATAGCATAGCTTAACCACTGTAATGAATGCCAAGGTCATTAGTTACCTTTTCTAGGTTGTGTTTTAAGTGCTAGCTTATGTAGAAACGTTACAGAATTTAATTAGTCTCCTACTTGTTTCATTTTTAGTTTCACTTTATCTTCTGAAGCTGTGATGTTGAAGTCTGCTTGTCAAGAAATAAATCACCAATGAAGAAAAGTTTAACTTGCTGTCTAGCTAGTTCTTACAACTTAGTGAGGACAGTACAGAGGCACTACATCCAAACATCACTGTGGGGTTTAAATGAAACTTTACAGCAAAAACAAAAAGAGAGACCTGAGACATTTGAGTGATTTCACTCTTGATATGTCTTGCAAGTCATAAAAAAAGTTACAGACATGTTAACAAGAAAAAAACCTCAATTTTGTTATGGTGCGGCCTTCACAGACCGCTAATGAGACGCTGTAGGCAGCCGATGAGTTTGTCCATTTATTGAATAAAGACTGAAGGTACAAAATAATGAGCCTCGTGGGGCAAAACACAAATAAAAGCAAGACACAACATTTACATACAATCAGCGAGGACGGAACCGAACGCTGGGAAGAACTGGCTTCGGGAGTAGGGAAACCAGACTGGAAAGGCAGACGAGGTCACAGCCCCGAGCAAACAGAGCTGCTCCCTTAAATAGGGCTTGACAGATTAATCAGCTGATGAAAGGTCATTAGCTGATTGGAATCCAGCCGTCCAGCGGAGCTCCGCTCCTGACAGCCGGAAGCACCGCTGAGACGCTGTCATAATAAAAGCCCGGAGGCCAAGAGGTGCGCCAGAGGAGAGAATGGGGAACTACCGCACAGTCTGAGTGCAGACAGAGTCAGCACACAGACCATGACAGTTGCCCCCGTTCACGAGGCGGATTCCAGACGCCGTGTAACTACGAGCCCCCCCCCACCTGAAAGGTCAACAGGACTGCCCCAGAGAGGGAGGAGGGGGAAAAGGCTAAGGAGGGCCAGAGTCCAACCTCATCACAGAGGAAGACAAAATAAAGGAACAACAAGCTACCACAATCAGAACAGAGTACGGAATACAGGGGCCAAAGGAAAAAAAAACAAAACAAAAAAAAAAAACAGGCATATATACTGCACTTAAAGAGAACCCATGAGGACAAGACAGTAAAAACTCAAATGGCTACACACAGAACACTACAATCAGTCCAGCAGAGCCACAGGAGGAAAAAAAAAAAAAACATCTTCACACCTCACAGAAAACAGGAACCTCAAGTATAGGTACAAAATGCAGCGTACTCCCATAATACCAGGGAGGAAAGAAAAAAAAAACAAAACACATGCTACAAAAGCAGTGATCAAACCAACACACAGTAGTCCAGGTAACGGGCAGCCAACAAAGAAACAACCTTCAGACTACAGAGGGAAGAGAAAGGAAAAAAAACACACGCTAAGGAGCAGCGAAATACACAATTCAGTCACCAACTCACCAGCGCATCCCTAAAATTACAGCAGAGCAGAAAAAAAAAAAACACAGGGATGACAGCAGGCAGAGCACAATGGCATGAAAGCAAATAGTTCGGGGGGCCTTCCTGCGTCTAGCGTCCAAATCGCTGGCAAGGAAAAAAGGAAAAGTTTGGGCGGCCTACCCCAGTCCCAGGCCCGCAGAAACAGTACCTCTGGCGGCCGGACCAGGTCGCCAGACAGAAAGTTCAGTTTGTCAGGTAACCGACCCAGAATGTCAGACTGGCGAAACAGTCTCCCAGGCGGCCGTCCCTCGTCATCAGGCCACCAGGACCACAGGGGAGAACTCTGAGGTGGCCTCCCCATGGCAAGGAGCAGCGAGGGGGAGCCGAGCCAATTATGGAGGATCCCCGGGGCACCCGATGGAGGGAAAGAGGAAACGAGGAAAGGAAGAGGGACCAGTCCGGCGTCGATCGGAGGAGGATCTGCAGCTCCTTCTCCAAATCTCACATGGACTGGTGCTGCGCTCACGTTGGGTCCCAAGCGGGACCGTGCTGCACCCATGACGGACCCTGATTGGGCTGGGACCACACCCAGGACGGACCCCGACTGGGTCAGAGCTGCACCCACGACGGACCCCGACTGGGCTGGAACCATTCCTGTGACGGACCCCAACTGGGTCAATGCCGCACTTGAGATGGATCCCAACTGGTTCATGATCACACCCATGATGGACCCCGACTGGGTCGGCGCAGCACCAGGAACAGCCTCCAAACCCAAACCCGGAACCTCCAGCACAGCGAGCGGGATCGACTCCGCACCGGTGACCCTGGGGGAAGGCTCAGGAGAAGAAAAAGAACCTGGATCAGGATCACCGGCAGCGACAGATCCCAGCAAGACAAGCTCGGATGCAGCGGATGGCTGCACCCGGCTCGTCTCCCCGAGAGACAGGCAAAAATGCTCCAGAATTGAGAGGAGAAAGACAAAGTAGAACACTTGCCTGATCTCAAGTTCTGTCACCGTCCAGGACTTCGACGATCCGGATTCCGATGGAAGAAGGTCGTCTTCTGGTTCCCACTCGGCTACGGTGGGCTCCACAGCCGGCATGATGGTGTCCACAGTCTGGGGATTCCCTGATGCCGATGTGCACGCCGAGGGCCCACACGGTGTGATGGCAGGGGATCCGTGACCTGCCGGTTCAGACTGTCCCTCCGTGGAGATCCGGGGAGACTTGCTCATCGGCACAGGCTCCAATCTACAGTCCGCCCTCCTCTTTTGCCCATGATGTGGCTGCGGGGCTGGAACCATGCTCTCCAGGCCCGCAGGCTCCCTCCTTGTCCGGCGGCGTAGTCCTGGCACCGAGGAACGCTCAGGGGAAGGAGACACAAAGGTGGCAGGTTCACAATTAATTTCTGCAGCAGGTGGAGGGAGCTTGGGGGACTGTGAACCCCGAACTCCACCCCCAGGAATCAAACAAGGCAATTCACCCAGTGAAGGAACAGAATGAAGAGACACTTGTCTGATTCGCTGAGGGCTGATGGAACCAGCTGTAGTGGACTTGGTTCTTCCCTTCCCCTGCTGGATGGAGACGGAGGACCCCCCGGGAAGATGAAGAGGGGCCACTCGCACCGGATCAGGAACGGGGGCAGCCGGAGACGGACTCATGGGGCTCACAGCAGCTGGGGGAAGCGTTGAGGATGAGGGAGAAACAGCCAAGGAGAACCGGGAACGAGGAGCTGACGGAACAGTGGGGACAGATGACCTGGAGGCGGAGGCGGCTGTCTTACCCCCCCGACGAGACACGGAGGCTGCAGCTGGCTGGGAGACAGAGTTTGTCCAGCTAACTGGAACTGGATCCGGACGGGGTTCTCGCTGAGGCTTGCAATCAGCATGGAGACGACGTTTACCAGCAGAGGGTGAGGCGAAGGTGAGATTAGGGAAACGCTGCTCCTGCGCGGAAACAGAGACGAGCAGGTCAGAGTATTCGGGGTAATCATACAGTTCCGGATTCCTCTCCACCAGCCTGACCGCCGCCGTCACATGCTTCATTATCTGTGTAGGATGGAAGGCGGAGCGAGCTGCAGCCACTCGGTCCCGGATGGAAATCGCTGTCAGCTGTAAATCCTCCGAGGGAATCCCGACTGACGTCTCACTCCATTGGGGATGACCCCTAGGTGATGCGAACTCCTGGACTGGATAAGGGACAGGAATTAGATCCTGAAGCGAGGAGCGAGGATGCCTCCTCTTCGGCTTCCTGCTGGAGTTTCCCTCCAGTCCACGGAGCTTCTCCCGTTGAAAAGAGATGTCCGCCATCCTCGCCGTGATCTCAGGGTGGTCGGCACAGCAAGGATGGCGGTCAATTGTTGCCTCAGCGAGGTCCAGGTACCAGCGCGAGCCGCTTGGGACAGGATGGCTACGAACGTTGGAGAGGATCCCGTCGATTTCGATGAGAGCCATGACTAGCTCGTAGCCTAGGCTCATAGCGTAGCCCTTGAGCGGCGATGCCATGTCCCAGCACACTGGTACGCTGAACAGGGAAAACTATAAGTCCAATTAAGCAAACTCAAGATTACCGGTGTCTTTTTTGGCTGTGACCTACTGTTATGGTGCGGCCCTCACGGACCGCCAATGAGACGCTGTCGGCAGCCGATGAGTTTGCACATTTATTGAATAAAGACTGAAGGTACAAGATAATGAGCCTCATGGGGCAAAACACAAATAAAAGCAAGACACAACACTTGCATACAATCAGTGAGGACGGAACCGAACGCTGGGAAGAACTGGCTTTGGGAGTAGGGAAACCAGACTGGAAAGGCAGATGAGGTCACAGCCCCGAGCAAACAGAGCTGCTCCCTTAAATAGGACTTGACAGATTAATCAGCTGATGAAAGGTCATCAGCTGATTGGAATCCAGCCGTCCAGTGGAGCTCTGCTTCTGACAGCCGGAAGCACCGCCGAGATGTTGTCATAATAAAAGCCCAGAGGCCAAGAGGTGCGCCAGAGGAGAGAACGGGGAACTACTGCACAGCCCGAGAGCAGACAGAGTCAGCACACGGACCATGACAGATTTTTGGCAGAGTGTCAGTTTAACAAGTTAAATTGCTCTTGTGTAATTTGTTTATTGACAAACACCTGAAATTTTTTAAATTTTGCCAGTAAGCCTAAAATGCCATGTGGTTAAAATATTTTTGATTGCATCTGAATATTATCAGCTGTGGATTAGTGAACCAGGTGGAAACAGGGATGTTTATTAGGGTACCTGGAATCTAAAGAAAATCATAATATAAACTGCACTTGATAAACTAACTTCCTTGTAGCAATGTTAGCTCTGACGCTAATGCCTTTTGCTGGCCACCATGCTCGTCTACATTTGTAGACAGACAGCTATGCCAACCAATAATACAGCAGCAGTCCTTATACAAGGCTGGACTTACTTTTTCTTGACAAAACCCGGAAGAGTTCAAAAACAGCGAATCAAACACAGAAACTAGATAAAGGCTGTGTGTCTTTAAAAGAAGTGAGCATTTTGATATTCATTCATTCATCTTCTTCCGCTTAATCCTTTTCAGGTCGCGGGGGGGGTGGGGGGGGGGATGGAGCCTATCCCAGCATCTTTGGACGAGAGGCAGGGTACACCCTGGACAGATCGCCAGTCCATCCCGGGGCCAACACAGAGAGACAGACAACCATTCACTCTCGCAGTCATACCTAAGGACAATTTAGAATCCCCAGTTTTGATGCCAATTAACCTAACTTGCATGTTTTTGGCATGTGGGAGGAAACCGGAGAAATCCCGGAGTAAACCCACGCAGACACGGGGAGAACATGCAAACTCCACACAGATCACTGTTGCTCCGGGGCTGGGATCGAACCCAGGATCCCCCGGCCAAGGGTGAGTTGCTGTGCTGCCGTAGTGCTAACCACTCCGCCACCGCGCCGCCCGCATTTTGATATATATACACTACCGTTCAAACGTTTGGGGTCACCCAGACAATTATTTTGTGTTTTCCATGAAAAGTCACACTTATTTACCACCATGATTTGTAAAATGAATAGAAAATATAGTCAAGACATTGACAAGGCTAGAAATAGTGATTTGTATTTGAAATAATAATTTTTTCCTTCAAACTTTGCTTTCGTCAAAGAATCTCCATTTGCAGGAATTACAGCATTGCAGACCTAACATGATTGCACAAGGGTTTTCTAATCATCCATTAGCCTTCTGACACAATGAGCAAACACATTGTACCATTAGAACACTGGAGTGATAGTTGCTGGAAATGGGCCTCTATACACCTATCTAGATATTGCACCAAAAACCAGACATTTGCAACTAGAATAGTCATTTACCACATTAGCAATGTATAGAGTGTATTTCTGATTAGTTTAAAGTTATCTTCATTGAAAAAAAGTGCTTTTCTTTCAAAAATAAGGACATTTCTAAGTGACCTCAAACTTTTGAACGGTAGTGTATACAGTGGGGCAAAAAAGTATTTAGTCAGCCACCAATTGTGCAAGTTCTCCCACTTAAAAGATGAGAGAGGTCTCCAATTTTCATCATAGGTATACCTCAACTATGAGAGACAAAATGAGAAAAAAAAAAAAATCCAGAAAATCACATTGAAGGATTTTTAATGAATTAATTGGTAAATTCCTCGGTAAAATAAGTATTTGATCAATAACAAAAGTTCATCTCAATACTTTGTTATATACCCTTTGTTGGCAATGACAGAGGTCAAACGTTTTCTGTAAGTCTTCACAAGGTTTTCACACACTGTTGCTGGTATTTTGGCCCATTCCTCCATGCAGATCTCCTCTAGATCAGTGATGTTTTTGGGGCTGTCGCTGGGCAACACGGATTTTCAACTCCCTCCAAAGATTTTCTATGGGGTTGAGATCTGGAGACTGGCTAGGACACTCCGGGACCTTGAAATGCTTCTTACGAAACCACTCCTTCGTTGCCCGGGCGGTGTGTTTGGGATCATTGTCATGCTGAAAGATCCAGCCACGTTTCATCTTCAATGCCCCCGCTGATGGAAGGAGGTGTTCACTCAAAATCTCACGATACATGGCCCCATTCATTCTTTCCTTTACACGGATCAGTCGTCCTGGTCCTTTTGCAGAAAGACAGCCCCAAAGTATGATGTTTCCACACCCATGCTTCATAGTAGGTATGGTGTTCTTTCTCCTCCAAACACGACAAGTTGAGTTTTTACCAAAAAGTTCTATTTTGGTTTCATCTGACCATATGACATTCTGCCAATCCTCTTCTGGATCATCCAAATGCTCTCTAGCAAACTTTAGACGGGCCTGGACTTGTACTGGCTTAAGCAGGGGGACACATCTAGCACTGCAGGATTTGAGTCCCTGGCGGCGTAGTGTGTTACTGATGTAGCCTTTGTTACTTTGGTCCCAGCTCTCTGCAGGTCATTCACTAGGTCACCCTGTGTGGTTCTGGGATTTTTGCTCCCCGTTGTCGTGATCATTTTGACCCCACGGGGTGAGATCTTGCGTGGAGCCCCAGATCGAGGGAGATTATCAGTGGTCTTGTATGTCTTCCATTTTCTAATAATTGCTCCCACAGTTGATTTCTTCACACCAAGCTGCTTACTTATTGCAGATTCAGTCTTTCCCAGCCTGGTGCAGGTCTACAATTTTGTTTCTGGTGTCCTTTGACAGCTCTTTGGTCTTGGCCATAGTGGAGTCTGGAGTCTGACTGTTTGAGGTTGTGGACAGGTGTCTTTTATATTGATAACAAGTTCAAACAGGTGCCATTAATACAGGTAATGAGTGGATGACAGAGGAGCCTCTTAAAGAAGAAGTTACAGGTCTGTGAGAGCCAGAAATCTTGCTTGTTTGTAGGTGACCAAATACTTATTTTACCGAGGAATTTACCAATTAATTCATTAAAAATCCTTCAATGTGATTTTCTGGATTTTTTTTTTCTCATTTTGTCTCTCATAGTTGAGGTGTACCTATGATGAAAATTGGAGACCTCGCTCATCTTTTAAATGGGAGAACTTGCACAATTGGTGGCTGACTAAATACTTTTTTGCCCCACTGTATATATATATATATATATATTTTTTTTTTTAATTTTATTTTTTTTTTGATAATCACGTGAGCAACAGACACATTTCAGAAGATTAAAATCTTCAAAAACATTATTCTTCAGTGCATGGGACCTTTACTTGAAATGAGATTCTATTTAATCAACCACATCAGACATTTTTTTTCTCTCTCCCTTCCTGTGTATGAATGCAGACAGTTATACAATTTGAGACTAAACCAACAACAAACAGCTCAGACTAGATCTTATCAAATTGATATTCAGGGTGAAAAGTCTGGCCTCCATGAAATTAAATGTCAAAGAAAAACAATGTAAATGCAAACCACTCTTATCTGCAGTGGGATATATAGTTTTCTTTTGAAATCTACTTGAGTGAGACCAACTGTTTTTTGTCCTTTTTTCTTTCTAATTGGATATAAAAACTTAGCTGGTGTCTGCAGTGAAGCTCCACTGGTAGCTCACTTTGAATATGTTACTTCGTGCGTGAGAAATCTGCCTCTGAAAACAGTGGAAAATGTCTCTGTTTACATGATGGTTTAATTGAAACTAAAATAGAGCTCACTGGTACAAATTGCCTGTTAATTTTGCTTGTGTGCCGTGCAGATGTTTGATTTCATGGTTCAGTAAGCTGGCCACGAAGAGTCCCTCTAATAAAATCCCTTAAAACTGCAGTTAATTCATCTCTCAGACTTGCCGATAGATGCAGAAATTAAGTAGCTTCCATGCAAAGAAATCTGGGGATCTGAGCGGCTCATAAATCAAACTTCATCAGCTACCTGAGCATGTATGAGATTGACTAGCAGAAGATGGAATTGAACAGCGGACATATTCTCAGCGTTGAATGCGTCTCCCGCTGGAGCGTCACCTCTTAAAGAACACATATTACCTTACATACAAACGTGTCATTTGTGGGACACTGGGGTGGAAATGTCTCCCAGGGGAGCAATCAGACTGACTCTGGTTTTTTTTGTCTTTTTTCCTGAGTCTCCTCTCTCTGCTGCTTCTCATTTTTCAGACTCCTAGAATCGCTTGAGTTTGTAGCTTTGTAGTGTTTGTCTTACCCGCACAGCTCAGTTACCATTGATTAGAAATCAATTAACATTTTCCTGTTTTGAAAAGGCTGTTTGTAATTCAACTCCACTGGAGATAAATCAGGAGTCTGAAATGCTTTGTGCTCCTTAGTGGTTCCTTCTAATAACAACAAAATTAAAAACAATTACTTAACTGAAATGTATTAATCAAAGAATGGTTTTTTTGAAGCTCATTAAATTGTCTGACAGTGAAGGAGAATGTTGAGTTCTTTCAACTTTGTTAATGCTTTATTTTCTTACTGCATGAAATCAACAATATTTTAGTCCAGCAGTCAGCAGTATCAGCTTGGAAAAAGGTGATTATGAGTGAATTTTTGTCCCAGATGTGCACAGACCCACAAGTGAAGACAAAACAGCTGAGCAATAATACAGACCTATGAACATTTGAAACAGAAAACAGGTTTTCACCACTTTTTCTATTTAGATTTGTTTTTTGTTTTTTCTCATAAATTTGGAAACCTTTTCATGCAAATTTGCAACATTTTTCTGGTAAATGTGCGACTTTTCTTATAATTTTGTGACTAACATTGAACTTTGTGGCTCTTACAGAAGCAAGCATTACCACTACATATCTTAGGGTACATTCACACTTTAACCAGTTTGGTCCTTCTTTCCTGCTTTTCACTGTGATCCAGACCAATATTATTGGTGCGAAACTTCTCCCCAACCACAGTCTGGATTAAACAGATGCAGTATGGTCAGGTAAAGATAGGTGGTCTCCGTCCAGATCAAACTGAATCTTGGTCTGATTTGTTTCTTGTGTGAAAATAATTTTCTGAAAGGTTCAGACTTTTGAACCTAACACAGGAAGTTATGGCAGCTGAAAAGTTGGTATGATTCTTGTGAACAACAACAAAAAAAAAAAAAAAAAAAAAAAAACTTACCAGATATTTTCAGGGAGGGTGCAAGAGAAAGGATATGACAGATGAGGCGAGCCACACCATCTGAAGATTGTTATGGCCTATGAAAAAGACAAATACCTTTTTGGTACAATCTCGATAACATTTCACTTCACTAAATCAGTCTGTGTCCGGCGCCGACTCAGGCAACCATAGTATCAACCCTGCACAGAGCTTCACCGTATCCATCCACCTCCCAAAGACATGCTAAAGTAACTGAAGCAATAGCATTTTATTTGGCCAAAGACATGTGTCCACTAAATACTGTATGCGCAACGAAGGCTTCAGAAACATGGTCAAAACACTGGACAAGAAATATGTGATCCCCACATGATTCTCCAAAGTTGCATTACCTGTGCTGTATGAAAAATACAGATGGATATCACAATTGTCGAGTAACTTTACAACTACAACTGACCTATGGTCAAGCAGAAAAACAGAGCCATACCTGTCCCTGACAATTCAATACATTGATGGAGATTTTAAAGTGACGAGTTGATGCTTGCAGATGTTTTTCCCACAAGACCACACAGGAGAAGCTATAGCTCACGAATTGAGGGAAGCGCAATCATCTTGGAGCCTGCAGAGGGAGGGACTAGTCTGCATAACAAAAGACAGTAGATCTTATGTCGACAAGGCAGCTTCTCTAAATAAATGGACAAGGCTCCAGTGCTTTGGCCACAGCTTCATCTAGCAATTGCTAAGTAGGATGAATAAAAAACTGAATTTTATGTAATCTGTGTTTTTTGTAAAGTTAATGAATAACCGTGTTTAATGATCGTGATTTCAATATTGAGCAAAGTAATCGTGATCATCATTTTGGCCATAATCGTGCAGCCCTAGGTTGGACATGGATAAGGTGCAATGTGAAACCAAACATAACCCTAATAAATGTATACTGTACATTGTAACAAAAACATGAAGCTTTGGGGGGACTTTCAGATGTGAAAGCACCATTATATTACCACGCCAAGAGAACCAAAGGACTGATGCATTCTGTTTGCTTTCAGTTTCAAATAGTGAGACTGAGTCTGGTGACAAACTACTATTATTTTGTTCAAGGAATGACAACAAGCTGGACTAACAAACACCATATTCTTTTCATTATTTTTAAAACCAAGGAGTCAAACAAATTTTCTTCTTGTCAGATATGTGCAGCATATTTTGTATTAATCTTTACTTCTCCATCCATCCATCATCTACCACTCATCCAGGGGTGCGGGTCGCAGAAGCGCCAGTCTAAGCAGAGAATCACAGACTTCCCTCTCCCTAGCCACCTCCTCCAGCTCTTCAAGGAGGATACCAAGGCATTTCCAGGTCAGCTGGAAGACATAGGGCCATATTTTGACAGTCTAGTCTGAAGTCAATTGTCAGAGGCACAGTGTGCATTTGTGGGTGTGTCCAAATCTATTTCACTGTTATTGCAGCACACAAATAAATTTTGTGGCAGCCGCAAAGTGCTAAGAGGCTGTCCAAATGTTCTTAATTACTCAGAGGTGAGTTTGGGGCGCAATGTGAAATAAACCCATCCCTGTCTTTGCTCTCATTCCCTTTAATAATCAGTGGTGCAAAATCAAAGGCTTAATACTAATATGACAGTGTATAAATGGGAGGACAAATCCATTTTGGGCTGAGGACAAAACGGGCTCATTCACAAAGTGAAAATGCATTTAAGTGTGGGGACCTTTTTAACCTACTCCACAGCCCTGCTCACACTGGGGAGACTTGATCATAATTATGCCACGATGAAAGCTGTACAATTCAGAGATTATGCCAGTCTTTCTCTTTGTCCATGATTTTGACAGAGTTCTAAACATTCCTTTAGTTATATTGTCACAGACTTTATCCAAACTTCTCTTTTAAACCAAGAAAGAGCAAGCCATTCATCTCAGCTGAGGTCCATTAATCTTGTCTGCTGACAGATTACATTAAACATTTTAACTCAAAACAACTGTCGGGATACTTTCATTTTTATAATCACTTTTGTTAAAATAATAACAATGAATGAGGTTAAAAAAAGTGTGAAAAAAAACAAACAAGAAAAACTGTCATAATTGGAATGAATGTCAGTTTTATGGACACCTACTGGCTCTTCTTGAATGAATGAAAGAATGGATGAATGACTCTTTATTTCAGATAGATTAGATTAAAAGATTAAGAGAAAGGAACATAACAATATATTAGGGGGAAAAAAATCCAACAAGGTCGAATTAATAACTCCTCAGATTATACAGTTCAACGTAAGTTATCAGAAAGGGTGATGGCTGAAGCCACACCTTATATTATTAACCCATGTTTCATCTAAGAAGTCAAAAAAATAAAAGTGACTGCAAAACAAAACAAAGCTAAGACAAAACGTGACAAAACAAAACTAAGCAACAGCACAACACAGACTGGATATGATAATCCTTATGTGATTTTACATATCATTTTGTATGTATGTTTGGAGTATTTCTTCCTTTAGTTTTTATTTAAATTGTCCAAGCGTTGTAGATGATTTTAATTCAGGTCCAAAAGTGTTCCAGAGTCTGACTCCTTGCACTGAGACACAGTGTTGCTTGGTGGTAGTTCTCACTGAAGGTTTTTGAAATATACATGTTCCTCTGAAATGATATTGTTTCTCCCTTATTTGGAACAGCTTTTGGATATTTGCGGGCAGTGATAGATTCTTCACTTTAAACACTATTACTGCAGTTTTAAAATCAACCAGATCTTTCAACTTGAGAACTTTTAATTGAAGAAAAAGTGGGTTTCTTGGTTCCCTGTAAGCAGCTTTGTTTATTATTCTAATAGCTCTCTTCTGAAGCATAAAAACTGGATACATGTTTGTTTTATATGTATTTCCCCATACTTCAGTACAATATGTCATGTATGGGAGTATTAATGAATGATACAGGATATAGTGTGGGTTGATTCAGCAAATATTTCACTCTGTGTAGTATTGCGACTGATTTGGATATTTTACCTTTAATATAATTAATATGTGACTTCCAACACAATTTATTATCAATTATTACTCCAAGGAATTTAATTTCGGATACCCTTTCAATCTTTACACCATTTATACTGAGTTTAAATACTGAGTTGTTGTGATGGTTGTTAAAAATTGTAAATTTTGTCTTACTTAAATTGAACATTAATTTGTTTGAATCAAACCACAGTTTAAGCTTTCCTAATTCCTTTCTGAGTGTATCCAAAAGTTGTTCCAAATTGCTTCCACTGCATAATAAATTAGTATCATCTGCAAACAATATTAAATCAATTTTTTCCAAAACTTTACATATATCATTTATATACAGATTGAATAACAATGGCCCCAAAACAATGGTCCCTGTGGGACTCCACAAGAAACCTTCAGTAACTGTGAGTTTTTTTGCAACCTACACATCATACTGATATCTGTTCTTTAAAAAATCGGAGAAAACCAAGCCGGCTCGGCTCATGACACATACTGATATCTGTTCTTTAAGTAAATACATAACCAGGACAGTGCTACCCCCCTAATACCATAATTTTGTAGTTTCTTTAACAATACTTTATGATCCACTGTATCAAATTTTTTTTTTTAAGATCTAGGAATACTCCAACTGAATACACTTTATTTTCTACAGCAATTGATATTTTTTCTATAAATTCTGTAAGAGCGAATGCAGTTGTCCTCTTATGTCTGAACCCGTATTGCTGTTCATACAATAAATTATTCTTTATTATAAAGTTGTCAGTTCTCTCATAGAATATTTTTTCGAGTATCTTTGAAAATTGCGGCATAGGGGGCATGGCTGGACCGGCCAGAGCGGCGGCTACAGGCATGGAAAAGAAACAGTACACAGACATACAAACAACAAGAAATCAAAAGAAAACACATAATAACCCCAGTGCCTGAGCCACCAAGAACGGTCAGAACCGAGCCTATAGAAAACACGGGCTCGGTTCGTGACAGTTGATTTTCCAGACTTATTCCTTTGTCCTTTTTTATATCGTGCACACCACTGAAGAGAGAGAGAGACGCCATTTCAATCCTCCTGTATGTTCTGTATGTATAGTAATATTGACAAATAAAAATCTTTGAATCTTGAATCTTGAATCTTTGAATATGTTTCACACAAGACCAAGCATGAGTCCACAGATATTAGTTTTTGACACCTGTGCAAAATGTTAAAGACAATTCCTGCAATAACTAAAAAAAAAGCTCTTAAACATTTCAGGGGTTGTGCACACAAATGTTTTCATTGACACTGGAATGTCATACAAACTGACACATTCATACCACAACCACCTAAGGTGTGAAAAACTGATGTTGTGCCTATACTGGGCCAGTAGGTGGCAATGCAACTTTTTTTTTTTGCAACACCATGTACGACTTTCTGTCAACCTTCAATCGCTGCTGAACTTTGAACTATGTCCATCCATCCATCCATCCATCTATCCATCTTCTTCCGCTTAATCCTTTTCGGGTCGCGGGGGGGCTGGAGCCTATCCCAGCATCTTCAATTAACCTAATGAGGATGTGTTTACATGAGCTGTGGGAAGAAACCAGAATAACCAGCAAAAACAGACACAGACACGGGAAGAACATGCAAACTCCCCACAGGTAGGCCTCCAGCTGGTCAACTCTTGGCTTCAAACCCAGGACCTTTTTGCTGTGAAGTGACAGCACTAACCACCTACTGTCCGTGTTTGCTCTATGTGAATCCTACACCAACGAATGAATACAGACTTGACAGTCGACAAGTAATGGCTTTTCTTTGAAATGTATTTTCTAAATGTAACAATTTTAATCATAGCTGATAACTAAGAATAACTGCTTAAACAAGAGCACTCTGAGGTGAGTGCAGTATCCCCTGCTTCTATTTTCTTTGAAGATCCCAATATGCAACTCAAGAAGAGCAGTTTTCAACTTTTCCATATAATTATTGAGGCAGAACCAAGTTATGATAAGCCTATCATCCACGAAAATACAACAAAAACAGTAGTATACAACCATTAGTTGTAAGGCAGGATTGCAAAGTGAATCTGTTTAGCAAGTTTGGTGACCCTAGCTTTACTCATTCTATAGTAACAGAGCATAGGGACTGCTAACTTTGACATTTGACCTTTTGACCCCAAACTCATAGTCAGGTCAGGGTGTAAGTCGTCCATGATGTGTCTTAGATACAGTTACTGTATCGATTTGAAAATCCTACATCATTTCTTTCAGTAATAATCCAAAAGGGTTCATACTGTTGTGTAAATTAATTATAAAAATAATTTCTTTTCTGGGCGGTGCGGTGGCACAGTGGTTAGCACTGCAGCAGCACAGCAACTCACCCATGGCCGGGGGATCCTGGGTTCGATCCCAGCTCCCGACCAACAGTGATCTGTGTGGAGTTTGCGAGTTCTCCTCGTATCTGCATGGGTTTACTCTGGGATTTCTCCGGTTTCCTCCCACATGCCAAAAACATGCAAGTTAGGTTAATTGGCATCAAAACTGGGGATTCTAAATTGTCTTTAGGTATGACTGCGAGAGTGAACGGTTGTCTGTCTCTCTGTGTTGGCCCTGCGATGGACTGGCGATCTGTCCAGGGTGTACCCTGCCTCTCGCCCAAAGATGCTGGGATAGGCTCCGGCCCCCCCGCCCCCCCCCCCCCCGCGACCCGAAAAGGATTAAGTGAAAGAAGATGAATGAATGAATGAATGAATGAATGAATTTCTATCAGACAATGAATAAGGTTGTTTTTACCTTAACATGTTTTGGCCACTTCTTGCAGCTTTCCTCAGAAGGGTCATGTGATGTTATTGTGACAATCAGCTGTTTTTATCAGCTGTTTGTCCAGCTTTACCAGACAGTAGAGGACGACTACACCCCCTGCTGTCTGGTACAATATAAGAAAAAAGGAACACAGGAAAGAATGTGAAAAAGAGAAAATAGCAAGGTACACACGAGAACAAAAAGCAACAGCTGAACAACAGAACCTCAACTCTGTCGTATCTGACCATTGCAAAAGAGAAAATCATATCATGGACTGGGAAGAGGCAAACATCATCTGCACAGAAAGCAAGAAATACCACTGTTGGATCAGGGAAGTCATCGAAATCAGAAAACGGACCCCAAGAACCATCAACAGGGATGAAGGCTTCTATACTCTGTCCCACACCTGGGATGCTGTCCTCCACAGGATACCAGACAAAAGGGGGCGTAGTCATCCTCTGCTGTCTGGGAAACCTGGACAAATAGCTGATAAAAACAGCTGATTGTCACAACAACAACAACACATGACCCTTCTGAGGAAGGCTGCAAGAAGTGGTCGAAACATCCACATCCATCCATCCATTTTCTACCACTTATCTAGGGATCCGTGCCACGGGGGCATCAGTCCAGGCAGAGTAGCCCAGATTCTCACCCAGTTCACATAGCACCATAATCTCCATCATTCCTCCTGCAGGTGGTGAACCCACTGGAGGGTGGACCCATGTGCCTCCTTTGGGTACACTGGGTCCTTGATGTAACCTTCTTCATGGGATCCACTGGGCCGCTCTTAGTCTGGCCCTTCACCCAGGACCTGTTTGCCATGGGAGACCCTACAAGGGGCAAGTTTCCCCCGACAACATAGCTCCTGGGATGATTCAGGCACTGAAACCCCTCTACCACAATAAGGTGGCAATCCACGGAGGGGTGGCCAAAACAGGTTAAGGTAAAAACAACCTTATTCACTGTCTGATAGAAAATAAATTATTTCTATAATTTCTTTCAGTAGTTACTGTGCTTACAAAATTTAGGGAAAATATGACCTGTGACCTTGACCTCAAGGTCATCCGATGAGAGTGAAATTGCAATAAGCACATCATCAGGGTATATCAAACCCTGGCACCAGGTTTGAAAGCATTTGGAACAAAACTGTAGGAGGAGTTGATTTCACAAGACAGTTACTGTCTATTAACTGAGGAGAAATAGAACATCATAAGACAGGGACTACAACTCCTGCAAAAATTATCCAATTGGAGCCAAACTGCAATATGTGCATCATCAGTGTGTAACAAACCCTGGTAGCAAGTTTCAAAACATTTGGAAAAAGAGCACTCTGAGGCGAGTGCAATATTCCCCATCTCCATTTTCTTTGATGATCCCAATACTTACTGACAGAGAGCAGTTTTCAACTTTTCAATGTAATTACTGTGGCAGAACCAAATTATGATAAGCCCATCATCCATACAACAAAGCATATAACCCATAGTTGAAGGGCAGTATCCTGAGGTGAACCTCTGTAGCAAGTATGGTGACCCTAGAGAGATTTACATGTTTTGTAGTAAGAGATCATAGGGATTGCCAACCTTGACCTCCGACCTTTTGACCCCAAACCTGTAGTCAGAGGTTATGGTCTAAGAGTGAGCGTGTGTACCAAGTTTGGTGGCCGTAGCATTCTTTGTTGTTGAGATATACTTTATAAGGCATTTTGATGTTGACCTTTGACCTTGCAATCCCAAAACCACAGTCACACTTCAGGGTCACAGGGTGAACCTTTGTACCAGGTTTGGTGGCCCTAGCTTTACTCGTTGTACAGTAATAAGGCTTAGGGAATTTTAACCTTAACCTTTGACCTTTTGACCCCAAACTCATAGTCAGAGGTCAGGATCCCAAGGTGAACCTGTGTAGCAAGTTTGGTGACCCTAGCATTCTTTGTTATCGAGATATACTTTTTAAGCCATTTTGATGTTGACCTTTGACCTTGCAATCCCAAAACCATAGTCGCACTTCAGAGTCACAGGGTGAACCTGTGTACCAAATTGGTGACCCTAGCTTTACTCATTGTACAGTAATAAGGCAGAGGGAATACTAACCTTGACCTTTTGACCACAAACCCATAGTCTGAAGTCACGATCCCAAGGTGAACCAGTGGACCAGGTTTGGTGGCCCTAGCTTTACTCGTTTTAAAGTAAGAGTGCAAATGGAATGCTAACCTTGACCTTTGACCTTTTGACCCCAAACCTATAGTCAGGCGTCAGGATTCCAAGGTGAACCTGTGGACCAGGTTTGGTGGCCCTAGCTTTATGCGTTTTATAGTAATAGCAAATGTAGCATTTATCATTTATGCAACTGCAAAGTGAACTTTGACCTTTAACCCCTTGACCCCACAACCATAGTTAGGTGAGGGTGTAAGTTGTCCAAGATGTGTATTAGATACAACTCCTGTATCGATTTGAAAAGACTACATCATTTCTTTCAGCCATTACTGTGTTTCTAAGATTTAGGGAAAAATCTGACTTCTGACCTTTACCCTCAAGGTCATCCAATGAGAGTGAAATTGCAATATGCGCATCATCAGAGTATCTCAAACCATTGTACCAAGATTCAAAACAATCGGACCAAAACTGTAGGAGGAGTTGATTTCACAAAAGAGGGACAGACGGACAGACAGATGGATGGACTCACCCATGACATAATCACCCTTCGGTCTTCACCCATAGGGCTCTTCGACCCCTTTGGGTGAAGACCGGTGGGGGATAACAAAACTGTAGGAGGAGTTGATTTCATAAAAGTAGAACAGACGAATGGACTGCCCCATAACATAATCCTCCTTTGGCCTTTGACCCCTTTGGTCTTTGACTGGCTGAGGATTAAAAAAAAAAAAAATTAAACATAATGGTACTAAATAGAATCTTACAAATGTTCCATCAGTGAAGGTAAAGCTGTCCACTCGTTCTTCTACAAAACAAAAAGTTCTCATTCCTCTCCACCTGATTAGCCAACCTGAGAAACTTTAACTTCCTGCTAAATCTCGCCAGCCTGTTTATTTCAGCAACAGAGACAGCATCTGCTCGGTGCAACTGAGGGAAGCTGTATAAGGTTGCACCCTAACATTTACCCTATTGGCATTGGCAACAAAGCAGCCATTGTTCTGGCAACCTCCGCCAGTCATTAAGCATAATTTGTCTGGTATCCTTGTGTTGAAAGTGCACAAAGGAGGGTGAGTAAAGCCAGCATGAGGCTGTCTTCTGAGCTGTCATGTGGAAGGTGGCAGGGGCCCCATGTGGGCAGACAGCGACAGAGAGGCTGGCTGGGCTCTCACAGGACTGCTTGGGGACAGAGGCAACCCGAGAGGAATCCCCCCCCCCCCCCACACACACACACACCAACCCCTCAAAAACACACACATTCACACAAATTATCCTCACTAAATCCCACCTACAATCACTGCGCCACCCCCCCCTCTCAGCGGTACATCTGCCGGTTAAAACAACAGCCCTCACGGCCAGCCAGGCTCCATTTCTCCTACTGGATTTACGCTTGTTTTTTTGGTCCCAGCCTCCCTCTCTCATTTACCTCTTTACTCTGTCTCTTGCTTCGGCTCCATCCTCTGATTTCCAGGAACTATAATCCTTTCTTGTCTTCCAGAAGTTGTCAGCCCTTTGCCTGCAAAGGCTGCAAAAAGCCTGGAATTAAAATGCTTTGCTACCACAACATAATATATATATATATAAAAAAAAAACACAAAACATTTTAAGAGTTTCAAATGTTGTTTTTTTTAAAAGTAATTGCAAAACTAATATTAATAGTACATGGCATTTTCCATTCCCCTTCCATAAAAACAGCTGATTACATCACTGTCGTTAATTTCATATTGAAGCAATAATACATGAGAGGAAGTGCAGTATCAATGAATATACAATGGTGTGAAAAAGTGTTTGCCCCCTTCCTGATTTCTTATTTTTTTGTATGTTTGTCACACTTAAATGTTTTAGATCATGAAATAAATTTAATATATTAGATAAAGATAACACAAGTAAACACAAAATTCAGTTTTTAAATGAAGGTGTCTATTATTAAGTGGAAAAAAATCCAAACGTACAAGGCCCTGTGTGAAAAAGTGATTGCCCCCAAACCTAATAACTGGTAGGGCCACCTTTAACAGCAACAACTCCAATCAAGCATTTGCAATAACTGGCAATGAGTCTTTTATAGCACTGTGTAGGAATTTTGGCCCACTCATCTTTTAAGAATTATTGTAATTCAGACACATTGGAGGGTTTTCGAGCATGAACCACCTTTTTAAGGTCATGTCACAGCATTTCAATCCGATTCAGGTCAGGACTTTGCTTAGGCCACTCCAAAGTCTTCATTTTGTTTTTCTTAAGCCATTCAGAGGTGGACTTGCTGGTGTGTTTTGGATCATTGTCCTGCTGCAGAACCTAAGTGCACTTCAGCTAAAGATCACGAACAGATGGCCGGACATTCTCCTTCAGGATTTTTTGGTAGAAAGCAGAATTCATGGTTCCATTTGCCACAGCAAGTCTTTCAGGTCCTGAAGCAGCAAAACAACCCCAGACCATTACACTACCACCACCATATTTTACTGTTGGAGTGATGTTCCTTTTCTGAAATGCTGTGTTACTTTTACACCGGATGTAATGGGACACACACCTTCCAAAAAGTTTAACTTTTGTTTCTTCAGTCCACAGAGTATTTTCCCAAAAGTCTTGGTGATCATCAAGATGTTTTCTGGCAAAAACGAGACAACCCTTTATGTTGTTTTTGCTCAGCAGTGGTTGTTGTCTCTGAACTCTGCAATGCAGGCGATTTTTGCCCAGTCTCTTTCTTATGGTGGAGTCATGAACGCTGACCTTAACTGAGGCAAGTGAGGCCTGCAGTTCTTTGGATGTTGTTGTGGGGTCTTTTGTGACCTCTTGGATGAGTCGTTGCTGCATTCTTGGGGTAATTTTGGTTGGCGAGCCACTCCTGGGAAGGTTCACCACTGTTCCATGTTTTTGCCATTTGTGGATAATGGCTCTCACTGTGGTTTGCTGGAGTCCCAAAGCTTTAGAAATGGCTTTAAAACCTTTTCCAGAGTGAGAGATCTCAATTACGTTGTTTCACATTTGTTCCTGAATTTCTTTGAATCCCAGCATGATGTCTAGCTTTCGAGGATCTTTTGGTCTACTTCACTTTGTCAGGCAGGTCCTATTTAAGTGATTTCTTGATTGAGAGTAGGTGTGGCAGTAATCAGGCCTTGGTGTGGCTAGAGAAATTGAAGTCATCTTTCCAAAGATGTGATAAACCACATTTAATTTATGTTTTAACATGGGGGGAGGCAATCACATTTTCACACAGGGCCATGTAGGTTTGAATTTTTTTTTTACCCTTAATAATAAACACTTTCATTTAAAAACTGCATTTTGTGTTTATTTGTGTTGTCTCTGTCCAATATTTAATTTTTTTTTTGATGATCTGAAACATATAAGTGTGACAAACATACAAAAAAAAAAAGTAGAAATCAGGAAGGGGTAAACCACTTTTTCACACCACTGTAAATGTTTCAGATCATAAAACAAATTTAACTCTTTCACAAAGATAACACAAGTAAACGTAAAATGCAGTTTTTAAATGAAGGTGTTTATTATTGAGGGAAAAAAAATTCCAAATCTACATGGCTCTGTGTGAAAAAGTGATTGCCTCGTAAACCTAATAACTGGTCGCACCAACCTTAGCAGCAACAACTGTAATAAAGCATTTGCAGTAACTGGCAGAGTCTCTTACAGCGCTGTGGAGGAATTTTGGCCCACTCATCTTTGCAGAATTGTTGTAATTCAGCCACATTGGAGGGTTTTTCGAGCATGAACTGCCTTTTTAAGGTCATGCCACAGCATCTCAGTCAGATTCAGGTCAGGATTTTGACTAGGCCACTCCAAAGTCTTCATTTTGTTTTTCTTAAGCCATTCAGAGGTGGACTTGCTGGTGTGTTTTGGATCATTTACCACAGCAAGTCTTCCAGGTCCTGAAGCAGCAAAACAGCCCCAGACCATCACACTGTCACCACCATATTTTACTGTTGGTATGATGTTCCTTTTCTGAAATGCTGTGTTACTTTTACGCCAGATGTAATGGAACACACATCTTCCAAAAACTTCAACTTTTTTCTTGTCAGTCCACAGAATATTTTCCCAAAAGTTTTGGGGATCATCAAGATGTTTTCTGGCAAAACTGAGACTAGCTTTTATATTTTTTTTGCTCAGCAGTGGCTTTCATCTTGGAACTCTGCCATGCAGGCCATTTTTGCCCAGTCTCTTTCTTATGGTGGAGTCATGAACACTGACCTTAACTGAGGCAGGTGAGGCCTGCAGTTCTTTGGATGTTATGGGGTCTTTTGTGACCTCTTGGATGAATCATCACTGCACTCATGGGGTAATTTTGTTCGGTCGGCCACTCCTGGGAAGGTTCACCACTGTTCCATGTTTTCGCCATTTGTGGATAATGGCTCTCACTGTGGTTTGCTGGAGTCCCAAAGCTTTAGAAATGCATTTATAACTATTTCCAGACTGATAGATCTCAATTATGCTGTTTCTCATTTGTTCCTGAATTTCTTTGGATCACAGTATTATGTCTAGCTTTTGAGGATCTTTTGGTCTACTTCACTTTGACAGGCAGGTCCTATTTAAGTGATTTCTTGATTGGGAACAGGTGTGACAGTAATCAGGCCTGGGTGTGGCTCGACAAATTGAACTCAGCTTTCCAAAGATGTGATAAACCACAGTTAATTTATGTTTAAACGGTGGTGGTGGGGGGGGGGGGGGTCACTTTTTCACACAGGGCCTTCTAGGTTTGGATTTTTTTTCCTTAATAATAAATGCCTTCATTTAAGACTGCATTTTGTTGTTACTTGTGTTATCTTAGTCTAATATTTAAATATGCTTGATGATCTGAAACATTTAAGTGTGACAAACATACAAAAAAAGGGAAATCAGAAAGGGGGCAAACACTTTTTCACACCACTGTAGAAAGCCCTGCTTTAAGCCTGCCATGCTACATTCATGATAATGCATGACCTAGAGTGTAATATCGCTTCATTGGTGCCACAGACACAATTTATTGACATGTTTGGTAAAACCCAGAAGCAGACTCAGACTCGGAATAAATACAATTATCTTTTATTGCAGCGTGAGTGAGTGTGAGTGTGTGCTGAAGTGAGCAGCTGGGCGAACAGAGCACGGTTCGAACTGGCAACCCTAGGAGAGAGGACAGACAGGCGGATGAGTTTACTGAGACCAGGATGAATTAACAGGTGAATGTACAGTCTTACAGAATGAACGAAGGGCTGAGGCGCAGAAGAATTCCCAGAGGCTCCGAACCAGCTGCAGTCCATTCCGTGTCCGTGTTGTCGCCGAGGAGTGAGGTGAGGATAAGCAGGTGAGTATACGGTGCTCATGCAGTGTGCGGGAAGAAGCACAGGTCCGCCGCCAGGAGGCTACCACCTGTGCACAGGGGAGCAAAGGTGAAGCTTAGAAGGGATGGAATGCCAGAGGCTTACTTGTTGTAGGAGAGCTTTGACCCTCAGAAGACCTGACGGAGCAGGATAAGGCGAAGTAGGAGATTCTCCGGAGCAGGATGACGAAGTAGGTCGAAGAGGTCTTTCCAGACCGAAGGAGTGTTGACGTCTCCATGCAGTCCAAAGGGCAGTGCGACTTAAGAAGGCTGTCTAATGAGATGACCAGTTGTGAGTGCAGCTGTGGAGGCATTTAGGGCAGCAGGCACGCAGAGCAGGTCACCACAGAACTCCCCCCCTACGGGATGCCTCTCGGCGGCCGATCCAACATACCCAGGAGCATCCGGTGGAAGTCCCTGATGAGCTGTGGATCCATCACGAAGGAGGGACACACCCAGGATCTCCATTCTGGACTGTAACCCTCCTAGTCCACCAGGTACTGGAGGCCACGACCCCTGCGTCGGACGTCCAGGATGGAGTTGACTTTCCAATTAAGGTCACCATCGATCATTACAGGTGGAGGTGGCAACTTGGGAGGGGGGCACAGAGGGCTGGAAACAAATGGCTTAACCTGAGAGATGTGGAAGGTGGGACAGATGTGGAGGGATGGGGGGAGAGCCAGGCATACAGCGACAGGATTAACAATGTGGGTGATGGAGAGAGGACCAATAAAGCACTGGGATAATTCCCTGGACTCAGTTTTAAGATTGATGTTCTTTGTGGAGAACCATACCTGCTGCCTGACCCGATAAGACAGAGCCGGGATCCTGAGTTGCGGTCCACCGTGCTCTGAAGCGCGGCCCGGGTAGCCTTCCACAGCCCACGACAGCACTTCATGTGGGCCTTCACGGAGGGCACAGCGATGTCTCCATCCTCCTCCGGGAACAGTGGGGGGTTGTACCCAAGGGAGGCCTTGAATGGAGAAAGACCTATAGCAGAGAAGACCATAGTGTTATGTGCATATTCGACCCAAGGCAGGTGGGAGCTCCAGGATGCCGCATTGGAGGCAGTAACGCACCACAGTGCCATCTCCAGCTCCTGGTTGGTGCGCTCACACTGATCATTACTCTGGGGATGGTACTCCGAGGACAGACTTACTGTGGTGCCGATAGCCTTGCAGAAAGCTCGCCACACCTACGAGATGAACTGGGGTCGATGGTCCGACACAATGTCCAATGGGATACCGTGGAGCCACACCACATGTAAGACAAGCAGGTCCACTGTCTCCTTGGCCGTAGGGAGCCCCTGAAGTGGGCCGCCTTGGAGAATCTGTCCACGATCATGAGGATGACGGTGTTGCCTGCAGAGGGTGGAAGACTGGTCACAAAATCAAGGGCCACGTGGGACCAGGGTCTGCTGGGGATAGGAAGGGGATGAAGCAGGTTCGCCGGTGGAGAGGAGGATGTCTTGCAGGTGGCGCACTGGGGGCAGGCTCGGATGTACTCCCCGACGTCCCTAACTAACTAACTAACTAACTAACCTGCACTTATATAGCGCTTTTCTAGTCGCAAAGACCACTCAAAGCGCTTTCACTAGTACTAACCCTCTATTCTAAGGGCCTATAGGAAACAGATACTGTATCTAGGGACAATTTAGAACAGTCAATTAACCTAACATGCATGTCTTTGGATTGTGGGAGGAAACCGGAGCCCCCGGAGTAAACCCACGCAGCACAGGGAGAACATGCAAACTCCACACAGAAAGGTTCCAACCCCTGCCAGCCTGGGGATTCGAGCCAGGAACCTTCTAGCTGTAAGGCAGCAGTGCTAGCCATTGCACCACCGTGCTGCCCCCTCCGTAGTGATGGCCACCAGAAAGTTCTCTGAAGTTGGGCCACAGTACGCACCATCCCAGGTTGGCACAGCAGCTTGGAGGAGTGTGTCCAATTAATGACCTCCCCCGGACTGCAGAGGGCACATACATCCTTCCCGCTGGCCCTCTCCTTGATGCCCCACGAAAGGGCGCCCACGATGCATGAAGGGGGCACCATGGGAGATGGTGGCACCTCAACAGCATCAGAGCAGAACTGCCTGGAGAGGACGTCTGGCTTGATGTTCTTAGACCCCAGGCGATAGGTGATGGTGAAGTTAAATCTGCCGAAAAACAGGAACCAGCGGTTGAGTCATTTGGCCGTCCTGAGGTACTCCAGATTCTTATGGTCTGTCCAAACGACAAAAGGCTGGGAGACCGCCTCCGGCCACTGACGCCACTCCTCCAAAGCCAACTTGACCGTCAGCAGCTCCCTGTCCCCAATGTCGTAGTTCCTCTCTGCAGGGGATAGATGGCGGGAGAAGAATGCGCAGGGGCGGATCTTATCGTCAGCAGGAGAACGCTGAGACAACACCGCTCCCACGCCGGAGTCAAAGGCGTCCACCTCCACCAGACATTGTAGCGCAGGATCCACATGAGCCAAAATAGGAGGAGAGGAGAACAATGATTTTAACTGAACAAATGCCACCTCCGCCTCCTCCGTCCACCAGAATGGCACCTTGGTGGAGGTGAGGCGGGTGAGGGGTAGGGCAATGGTGCTATAGTCTTTGATGAAGCGGCGATAGAAATTGGCAAAGCCCAGAAACTGCTGCAGCTGCTTCCGGGAAGATGGAATGGGCCACTCTACCACTGCCTTTACCTTATCCGGGTCCGCAATGACCTGATTGTGGGAGATGACAAATCCCAGAAATGTGGTGCGTGGGGCATGAAACTCACATTTCTTGGCCTTGACAAACAGTTTGTTCTCCAGTAAGCGTTGAAGGACCCGCCTGACCTATATCCGATGCTCATCAAGGGACTGGGAAAAAATAAGGATGTTGTCCAGATAAACAAACAAAAAAAGAGTCCAAAAAATCCCTCAACACATCATTGATCAGCCGTTGAAATACAGCAGGAGCATTAGTCAAAACAAAGGGCATCACCAAGTATTTGAAGTGGCCGCTAGGAGTGCAAAACCCCGTCTTCCACTCATCCCCTTCCTTGATCCTCACCAGGTGATAGACATTGCGGAGATCCAGTTTAGTGAACACTGAGGCCCCCTGGAGGGAATCAAAAGCGGTGTTAATGAAGGGGAGAGTGTACTTGTCCTTGATTGTGATGTTATTCAGCTTCCAAAAGTCAATACAAGGCCTCAGTGAACTGTCCTTCTTCCCCACAAAAAAGAATCCCGCCCCCACTGCTGAGGATGATGGCCTGATAATGCTTGAGCTTAGGGATTCTTTGATGTATTTACTCATCGCCTCCCGCTCCGGGGTAGAGAGGCTATAAAACTGGCTGGATGGCAAAGGAGCCCCAGGCAGGAGGTTAATGGCACAATCATTAAATCACCCTTTATTGTCATTCAACCATACAACCAATCATGTACAGTAGAACGAAATTGTGTTTTCTCCTATCTACAGTGTTAATCACACACACCTCATATATAGAATCAGAGGGGGCCACTGCCATGCAAGGCGCTGCCACAGATTTCCCTCCTCCATTCCATTATTGCTGAGCACTAAGCTGGACGGCAGGAAGTTCCGCTTTTATATGGTCTTCGGCATGACCCGGCCAGGATTTGAACCCCTGCCTCCCAGGTGTGGGGCGGATGCTCTACCAACTGAGCCACCACTCCAGTAGGGGCGGTGGGGGTGAAGCGATAGCGCTTGAGCCTTGCTAAACACGGCGCCCAGGTCATGGTATTCGGGGGGTGCTGATGAAAGGTCAGGCGGGGGTGCGTCAGGAGAACAGAGGGGAACGGAAGGACAGCAAACAGCAGACTGAAGACAGGCACTCAGGCAGAAAGAGCTCCAGGAGACAATGCTTCCCGATCGCCAATCAATAACTGGATTGTGTAGCCGGAGCCAAAGGTAACCCAGAATCACCAGGGAGGCTGAAACGGGAAGCACAAAGAACCTAATCTGCTCCCGGTGATTGCCTGATACCAACACAGAGACCAGAGCAGATTGTTTCATGACAATCGCCAGTGGAGCCTTTGACAGAGCAATTAGTTTTAATGGAGTCTTCAGCTGGTGGCAAGGGAGCCCCAACTGGGTTGCCAGATTCTCAGAAATGAAGCTCTGCTCGGCCTTGGAATCAATGAGTGCATGGGTGGATATTTCATTGTGATTATTGAAGAAATGAATGGGAAGCAGAAATTTTGTAAGGGAATTCGCCCGAGGTGAGTCCATGAGTCCCCCTACTGTGATGCACAGACCCCCCCTTTTGGCCGAATGGGGCAAGAAACCAGCTCGTGCTCCTCACTAGCACAATACAAGAACAATCCAAGCTCCCGGTGGCGTTGTTTTTCAGCCGGAGGCAGGTTAGATTGGCCCATCACCATGGGCTCCTCAGTCTCTAAGGGATTGGGAGGGGAGGGCTAGCAGGGGGGGCTGTGGGGAGTGGCAAAACTGTGAGCCCGGACAGCCAGGAGGTCGACGCTTCCTGGCTCGCTCCCTCAGCCGGTTATTAATGCTAATGGCAAGGGAGATTAGTTTGTTCAGTTTGCTGGGTTTTTTTTACTTGGGCAAACTCGTTCCGCAGGCTAGGGCTAAGGCTGCAAGTGAATATGCTGCAGAGAGAGGAATCCTCTCACCCTACCTCCGCTGTCACCACCCGGAAGTCTACTGAATAATTAGCCACAGATCTATTGCCCTGTTTGAGATTAAGTAACCGGGTGGTGAGCACACTATCTCGGTTGGAGTGGTCGAAAACCTCATTAGACTCGCTCACAAACTGATCGTAGGTCAAACTAGTATAATCGAGCCAAGCCATAACGGCGTAAGCCCAAGCTAAGGCCCACCCCTCCAAGAGATTGACCACATACCCAATGCGGCTATGATTGGTGGGGAAATCCCCCGGCACACGCTGGAACACAATACCACACTGAAGCAAGAAACCCCGTGCTTCCCCTAGCTTACCAATGAATCACGTGGGGGTGGGGACTGACGTCAGCCGAGACTGCTGGGAGAGAGGAGGTGTGGGACTAACTGGTCCGGCCGCTCCCCTGGGAGCAGGTGGAAAGGGTTTTGTTGGTGTGAGTTGATCCAGGCGAGTGTTAATCAGCATGAGTTGTGTAAGTATGACTTGCTGCTGGTGAGATAACTAATCTACCTGAGCCTCGAAGGTGTTAAGTCTCTGTATGAGAGCACTGTCTGCTGGGTTAGTCTGATGGACACGTACTGACATGTTTGGTAAAACCCAGAAGTAGACTCAGACTTGGAATAAATACAGTTATCTTTTAGTGAAGCGTGAGTGAGTGTGAATGTGTGCGTGTGTGCTGAAATGAGCAGCTGGGCGAGCCGAGCACGGTTCGAACTGGCAACCCTAGGACAGAGGACAGACAGGCGGATGAGTTTACTGAGACCAGGATGAATTAACAGGTGAATGTACAGTCTTACAGAATGGACAAAGGGCTGAGGTGCAGAAGAGAAAAGGGGAGAAAAGGGGGAGAAAAGGTGAAGCTTTGAAGGGATGGAATCCCAGAAGCTTACTTGGCGTAGGAGAGCTTTGACCCTCAGAAGACCTGACGGAGCAGGATAAGGCGAAGTAGGAGATTTTCCGGAGCAGGATGACGAAGTAGGTCGAAGAGGTCTTTCCAGACCGAAGGAGCGTTGACGTCTCCGTGCAGACCAAAGGGCAGTGCGGCTTAAGAAGGCTGTCTAATGAGATGTGGAGGCAATTAAGGCAGCAAGCATGCAGAGCAGGTCACCACATTTATATCTTGACAGTAAAAAGAAATGGAGGGACTAAGTCACAGCCCCTCTAATTCTGCATATGAGACCTTAAATCGGGGGGAAAAAAACTCCATTGAAATGAATGGCAAGAGAGAAATTATCTTTTGATCCCAATCCAATTTTACCACGATTTACACATACTGTACGATGTTTGTCAATTTAAAATATAATTTCCCATATAAATAATAGTGTAGGTTGTTGTACTAACTGTTAAGGTATAAGGGCATGAAAATATGTAACTCGAAAAACCATAAACACAGGATCATTCAACTTACATCATCGTTTTTGAAGCGCACCCAGGGTGAAGTAACTAACAAATTTCGCTCTTGCCATTCATTTCAATTGAGTTTTTTTTTTCCGATTTAAGGTTTCATATTTGGAAGTAGAGGGGGCGTGACTTAGGCTCTCTATAACAAATTATGTTTGCTTTCTTAATGATTTGTTATTCTGCCAAGACTAGTGTCACTACATGAAAACAAGTAGTTTCTGACATGTTTAAACCAGGAAATGACTGAAACGCAGACACAACACTGAGACCAGAACCTTGGATGCAAATGTGTATATTTATTTAACAAGAGGAGGAGGACCTGGAGATACCCTGTGGAAGGAGAGAGGATTCAATTCAATTCAATTCAACTTTATTTATATAGTGTGGGAAGCCACGCCGTTTGTTTTCACTCAGACGGAATGGTCATGGGGGGTTTATGTGTTGATGCGGGGGTTGGTTTGTTGATGCAAAAAGTGACAAAGAGAATGGGAATTACAAAGTCTTTCATGTTACTGCAGCACCACAGGTGACTGAGCGGGTCGTATGCTATAAAAGGAGAGGTGCCTGCGACCTGTGACTTTTTCTGATGCTTGTGATTTTAGAGAATGTGAGAGAGAGAAATTAATAAAGCCTGCTTTGTTCTGGATCGCTCTGCCTGATTATTCCTCTCTCCACACTGGTGACCCTTGACTCACAATGGAACTCGAGGCGAACTGGAGGTGCCGGCAACGCGTGCACCGTTTCAGTCAAACTCCCACACTTTTGGCTACACGACTCGAAGTCTTGATTCCTCCACACCGAGGCCCAGTTCGCGCTCCGGGAAATAATGGCAGATGACACCAGATACTACTACGTGGTTGAAGCACTGGACGCACACACAACTCAGCAGGTGGCGAGCCTGTTCCAACGGCCCCCAGCCCACAACAAATACAAGGCTCTCAAAACTGTGCTGACCCGGTACTATACGCTCTCAGACTGTGAGAGAGCGGAAAGGCTCCTGATGTGCTCCGAGTTGGGAGACGGGTTGGCGGTCGAGTTAATGGAGAAGATGTTGGCGCTGATGGGCACAGATGACGGGCATTTCCTCTTTGCCCACCTTTTCCTCTGGAACCTCCTGACGGCGGCCAGGGCGGTCCTTGCCAATTCACCGCTGCTGGGCGCGAGCAACTACCGGGCGCTAGCGCAAGAGGCAGATGGATTATCCTCACCACCAGAGCCATTGCAGTGAACGCAGCGGCGTCGGAACCTGGCGAGGAGCTAACGACGGTGGCTGCAGTGGAAGCCAAGAAGTACCGGAAAGACACACTCTGCTTCTACCACCGCAGTTTTGGAGAGGATGCACACTGATTCAATTCAATTCAATTCAATTCAACTTTATTTATATAGCGCCATTTCACAACAACAGTCATCTCATAGCACTATCAACTGTAGGGGGGACCCCCACAGTTGCAGAAAGACCCCAGCAATCAGGCGATCCCCTGTGAGCAAGCACTTGGCGACGGTGGAGAGGAAAAACTCCCTTTTAACAGGAAGAAACCTCCAGCAGAACCAGGCTCAGGGAGGGGCAATCATCTGCTGCAACTGGCTGGGGGGTGAGGGGATAGAGAAGAAGAAAAGAACAGACATGTAGAGAGCAAACAGCACGATGGGGACTCAATCTATGGGAGAGAACAAACAAATGTTAATGACCAGCAAAAAAAAATATTTCATTGAGAGTGAGAAAAGGAGTGAGGCCCAGTGCATTACTGGAGGTCCCCCGGCTGACCAGACCTATTAGCAGCATAACTAAGGGAGGGTTCAGAAACACATGATCCCTCCCTAATTGTAGGCTATATCAAAAAGGTAGGTTTTAGCCCTATTCTTAAAAACAGAGATCGAGTCTGACTCCCGAATCCAGATTGGCAGCTGATTCCACAGGAGAGGAGCTTGATAACTGAAGGCTCTGCCTCCCATTGTACTTTTGGAGATTCTAGGTATTACAAGTAATCCTGCATTTTGGGAGCGTAGTGCTCTGTTAGGATAATACGGTAGTATCAGATCTTTTAAATAAAAAGGAGCCTGATTGTTTAGAGCTTTGTAAGTAAGAAGAAGGATTTTAAACTTAATTCTAAACTCTATGGGAAGCCAATGAAGGGAGGCCAGAGCCGGAGAGATATGATCTCTCTTTCTAGTACCTGTTAAAACTCTTGCTGCAGCATTTTGGATCAGCTGAAGACTTTTTAAAGATGTTTTAGGACAGCCTGATAATAAAGAATTACAATAGTCTAATCTCAAGCTAACAAAAGCGTGGATCAGTTTCTCAGCATCACTCTGAGACAAGATGCTCCTAATCTTGGCAATATTACGCAAATGATAGAAGGCAGTCTTAGAAACAAATTTAATATGTGAATTGAAGGACAAATCCTGATCAAAAATAACTCCAAGGTTCCTCACAGAGCTATTAAGAGAAAGAGTAACCGCATCCAAAATGAAAGTTTGATTTGGAAAGGAATTTCTAAGGTTTTTTGGACCAACAAGAATGACTTCAGTCTTATCTGAATTTAATAGCAGGAAATTACAAGTCATCCAAGCTTTGATTTCCTTAAGACAGGCTTCTAACTTGGCTAATTGATTACTATCATCTGGCTTCATTGACAGGTATAATTGTGTGTCATCAGCATAACAATGAAAATGTATACAGTGCTTTCTAATAATGTTGCCTAACGGAAGCATATATAAACTAAAAAGATGCGTGCCACCACGCCAATTCAAGTGCTCGGGAAACGCCAGGGCCGGCAGTCGGTAGCAGCTGCGACCGCCGGTGAAGTGAGCAAGCTGTTCTATGTGACAGACTCACGCTCGGGGAGACGGTTCCTCATGGACTCCGGCTCCCAAAAGAGTCTCATCCTGCCATCCTACGCAGACCGGCTGGCGGGAAGTAGTGGTCCCGAGCTGACGGCCGCAAACGGCGCAGACATTAACACTTTTGGTGAGAGGACACTGACTGTATCCTTGCACGGCTGTACATATGAATGGACATTCGTCATAGCGGCATGTAGCTTCCCCATTTTGGGCACTGATTTTTTGTGTGCACACAGTCTACTAGTCAATGTGGCTAACAGATGCCTGATTAACGCAATGTCTTTTGATTCTCTCCCCTGTACAGCTCGAGGAATCGGGCCAACAACACTAGCCAACGTCACAGCTCCAGGGGGTAAGTTCCACACACTACTCACCCGGTTTCCAGCACTCACGGTCCCGACATTTTCAGCGACCGTCACTAAACACGGGGTGGAACACTTCATTACCACCATGGGGCCGCCCGTTTTTGCATGACCTTGGTGTCTGGACGCAGCTAAACTGGCCATAGCGCGCAAGGAGTTTGCCAACTTGGAAAAGTTGGGCATCATCAGATGCTCAAACAGCCCATGTGCATCCCTGCTACATATGGGTCCTAAAGCCGAGGGATCGTGGCGACTGTGCGGAGATTTCCGCAGATTGAACAACGCCACAGCGCATGACCACTACCCAATCCCCCATATTCAGGATTTTTCCATTCACCTCACCGGGGCATGCATTTTTTTCCAAGATAGACCTGGTCCGCGGTTACCACCAGGTCCCGGTGCGCGCTGAGGACATACCTAAGATGGCGGTAATAACACCATTTGGTCTTTTTGAGTTTTTACGCATGCCTTTCGGGTTAAAAGGCGCGGCGCAGACATTCCAACGCATGATGGATGCGGTGTTGCGCGATCTGCCGTTTGTCTTTGTCTACCTGGACAACATCCTGGTGGCCAGCGCGTCTGAGGATGAACACGTAGCCCACCTCAGGACAGTTTTCCAGAGGTTGGAGAAGCACGGATTAATAATCAACCTGGCGAAGTGCCAGTTTGGGGTTATAGGAATCGACTTTTTTGGGCCACCGCATCTCACCGGAGGGCACAATACCCTTACCGGACAAAATGCGTGCAGTGGCAGATTTTCCCCAGCCTCAGACGGTCAGGGCGCTGCAGGAGTTTTTGGGAATGGTTAACTTTTACAACCATTTTCTCCCCCGCGCAGCCAAGCTCATGCAGCTGTTGTACGCTGCGCTTAAGAAACGGAAACTGGCAGACAGAGTCGACTGGACCCCTGAGCAACAGCAGGCATTTTCCGAGGTTATAACAGCTCTGGCGAACGCCGCACTGCTGGCACACCCAGACCTGGCGGCTCAGATAGCGCTCACTACTGACGCCTTGGACGTGGCCATAGGGGCCGTCGTGGAGCAGCGCGTCGCTGGTTCTTGGCAGCTGCTTGCCTTTTTTAGCAGGTCTTTGAGCGACAGTGAGTGTAAATACAATGCATTCGACAGGGAGTTACTGGCTCTCCACCTGGCCATACGCCAATTCCAGTTCTGGCTGGAAGGGCGCACCTTCACTGCGTTCATGGACCACAAGCCGCTAACGTACGCCATGGCCAAGGTTTCGGAACCATGGTCAGGCCAGCAGCAGAGACAGCTGGCTGCGATCTCAGAGTTTACGACCGACATTCAGCATGTGGCCGGTAAACTCAACGTGGTGGCGGACTGCCTCTTGCGCGCATTACTGGCCCCAGTCTACGTGGGGATAGATTACACGGCCATGGCCACTGAGTAGATCGGCGATGCGGACGTTTGTGCGCTCCAGTCTGGACCAACAGGGTTGAGGCTGGAGAGTAGAGTTCTGCAAGACGGGGGCCCCCCCACCAATCTGTGACGTCTCCACAGGCCGCCCGCGCCCGGTGGTCCTACGCGCTTGGCGCCGCCGCGTTTTTGAGTCGGTTCACTCGCTGGCAACACCCAGGAGTGCGTGCGTCAGTCAAAATGGTGGGAGCAAAGTTCGTCTGGCCGCACCTGCGCAAACAGGTGAAACAGGGGGCTGCAGCCTGCGTAGTGTGCCAATGAGCCAAAGTGCACAGGCACACTAAGGCCCCCTTGGAGCCGTTCCATATCCCAGCAAAGAAGTTCGACCTCGTGGGCCCCCTTCCGCCATTGCAGGGGTTCATGCACCTCCTGACAGTGGTGGACCACACCACGCGCTGGCCCGAAGCAGTCCCGCTAGCTTCCACTGCATCCACAGAAGTTGCACGCGCTTTTTTGACGACATGGGTGGCATGTTTCGGCGCTCCTTCGGACATCATGTCTGATCGGGGCCCGAAGTTTGTTTCTGACCTCTGGTCCACCATGGCCTGGAGCCTGGGTGTCACAATTCATCACACGACTGCGTACAACCCCCAGACCAATGGGTTATACAAGCATTTCCATAGGTCGCTTAAAGCAGCGCTCAGGGCTTCGCTTACGGATACAAATTGGGTGGACCGGTTGCCGTGGGCTCTATTAGGGTTGCGTTCAGCACCAAAGGAGGATTTGGTGGCCTCCCCAGCAGTGTTGGTTTTTTCCCAGCTGCTGCGGCTCCCAGGGGAATTTTTGCCGGACAGCCCCGCGCCGAGCACTGATCCATCCTCGCTTTCACCGCATAGCGCAGTGGCAGGGACGGTACCCGGTCTGGTCCACCACTGTTTTGCCTGCGCATTTGTGCCAAAGGCCTTCAAGGATGTGGCATTCATATTTGTCAGGCACGATGCCCATCAGACCCCCTTGCGCCCGTCCTACGATGGCCCGTTCAGAGTGCTGGAACCCGGGGAGAAACATTTTGTGTTAGACTTGGGGGGACGCAGGGAAACAGTCTGTATAGACAGGCTTAAGCCCACTTTTGTTTTAGCAGACGAGCAGGTGGTGTTGGCCCGGGCTCCTCAGTGCGGATGACTCCCACTGAGAACTCCCCAGATAAATGACTCGTCAGATCAGTCACAATGGCATGCTAAAAATGTCCCCCCTCCTCCCAATGTCCCCCCACAGACGGACGCACCCCCAGGAGCCCCCCACCGGCACAGCAGCGCCTCGGAGCCGCAGCCCCTCCCCCCCCCCCCCCGTTACAACCGCTACGGATGTAGGCTGAAGCCCAAAGGACATGAGGGTTAAGACTCAGTCTGAGTTTCAGGGGGGGGGGGGGGGACCACTCAGTATGTTTTCACTCAGACAGAATGGTCATGGGGGGTTTGTGTGTTGATGGGGGGGGGGGGGTTGGTGTGTTGATGCAAACAGTGACAAAGAGAATGGGAATTGCAAAGTCTTTCATGTTACTGCAGCACCACAGGTGACTGATCGGGTCATATGCTATAAAAGGAGAGGTGCCTGCGACCTGTGACTTTTTCTGATGCTTGTGATTTTGGAGAATGTGAGAGAGAGAAATTAATAAAGCCTGCTTTGTTCTGGACCGCTCTGCCTGATTATTCCTCTCTCCACAATAGTACCATTTCACAACAACATTCATCTCATAGCACTTTCATCTGTAGGGGATACCCCCACAATTGCAGAAAGACCCCAGCAATCACGCAATCCCCTGTGAGCAAGCACTTGGTGATGGTAGAGAGGAAAAACTCCCTTTTAGCAGGAAGACATCTCCAGCAGAACCAGGATCAGGGAGGGGCAGTCATCTGCTGTGACTGCCTGAGGGGTGAGGGGATAGAGAAGAAGAAGAAAAGAACAGACATGTAGAGAGCAAACAACACGACGGGGACTCAATCTATGGGAGAAAACAAACAGACGTTAATGACAAGCAAAAATATTTCATTGAGAGTGAAGAAAGGAGTGAAGCCCAGTGCATTGTTGGAGGTCCCCCGGCTAGCTAAACCTATTAGCAGCATAACTAAGGGAGGGTTCAGGGGCACATGATCCCACCCTAATTATAGGCTATATCAAAAGGGAAGGTTTTAACCCTATTCTTAAAAACGGAGATCGAGTCCGACTCCCGGATCCAGATTGGCAGCTGGTTCCACAGGGGAGAAGCTTGATAGCTGAAGGCTCTGCCTCCCATTGTACTTTTGGAGATTCTAGGTATTACAAAAAATCTTGCATTTTGGGAGCGTAGTTGTTGTGTTCCCCGTGTGCTTTTACGCAGCACACGGAGGAAGGAATTAAAACCCATGTGCAGAGATAGTTGCGTGCAATTTATTGAACAAAAATAATGAGTTCAGTCCAGCAACAGTAATGATGAATGAACAGATAAGATAAGATAAGCCTTTATTAGTCTCACAATGGGGAAATTCCAGGATTGCAACAGCACAGGGATAGCAACACTCAGAGCAACACTCAGAAGGCAAGAGAAAAAAAAAAAAGAAACAAGAGCAGCAAGTATACATATGTACATATAAACATATCTATCTATCTATCTATCTATCTATCTATCTATCTATCTATCTATCTATATATATATATATATATATATATATACACACACACACACACACACACACACACACACACATATATATATATATATATATATATATATATATATATATATATATATACACTACGGTTCAAAAGTTTGGGGTCACTTAGAAATTTCCTTATTTTTGAAAGAAAAACACTTTTTTTCAATGAAGATAACTTTAAACGAATCAGAAATACACTCTATACATTGCTAATGTGGTAAATGACTATTCTAGCTGCAAATGGCTGGGTTTTGGTGCAATATCTAAATAGGTGTATAGAGGCCCATTTCCAGCAACTATCACTCCAGTGTTCTAATGGTACAATGTGTTTGCTCATTGCGTCAGAAGGCTAATGGATGATTAGAAAACCCTTGTGCAATCATGTTAGGTCTGCAATGCTGTAATTGCTGCAAATGGAGGATTCTTTGACGAAATCAGAATCAGAATCAGATTTATTGCCATTGTTCATGTAGTACACAAACTAGGAATTTGTCTCGGTGCCATGCTGCAACATTAAAAACATGATGAGATAAAGAGATAAACTAAAAACTAAAGGACTAAAAACGTGCAATAAGTGTAGAAAAATAAGTAATAATAATAATAATAATAATAGTAATAATGAGTAATACTAGTCAAGGCAGTTTTAAATAAATTAGCAAGTAGCAGATAATATGGGGTACCACAGTGCAGTTGATAATGCAACAGAAAAACAGTGATGAATGTCATGAGTCTGGTTGAGCTGCTGTACATAGTGCACGAGAGTCAATAAGTCACTTAATGTTCAGCAGTCTGATGGCAGAGGGGAAAAAGCTATTCATGTGCCAGGAGGTTTTAGTCCGAATGGACCGAAGTCTTCTACCTGAGGGGAGGGGGGCAAACAGTACAGAAAGCAAAGTTTGAAGGAAAAAAATTATTATTTCAAATACAAATCATTATTTCTAACCTTGTCAATGTCTTGACTATATTTTCTATTCATTTTACAACTCATGGTGGTAAATAAGTGTGACTTTTCATGGAAAACACAAAATAATTGTCTGGGTGACCCCAAACTTTTGAACGGTAGTGTATACATATTTATATATATATATATACACTGCGGAGCATTGTAGCTAGATGGAATAAATATGTAAATATATAAACACACACAGTGCGGAGCATTGTAGCTAGATGGAATAAATATGTAAATATATAAACACACACAGTGCGGAGCATTGTAGCTAGATGGAATAAATATGTAAATATATAAACACACGCAGTGCAGAGCATTGTTGCTAGATGGGATGAAACAGCACAACCGTTTACTTAGTTTTCCTAAATGGTATGATTATGTACCCATACATATTCTCACCCTCCATAGCGACCGGTATTTTCCTAGTTGTATGCCGGAGGGGACCATTGCATAAGTCTATTGCGTCTTTTGCATTCAAAACTATTAGGTTGTCATGTCTTTTTGCTATCTCTGCGAGCAGCCCTGCTTAGGTTGTACAGTCTGACAGCCGTTGGTAGGAAGGACCTGCGAAACCTCTCGGTTGTGCACCTAGGATGATGTAGTCTGCTGCTAAATGAGCTCCTCAGTGCATTCAGTATGTCCTGCATTGGGTGGAACTCGGACTCCAGCAGAGATGACAGTTTAGCCACCGTCCTTCTCTCTCCTATCTCCTCCACTGGGTCAAGGCGCTGCCCCAGGACAGAGCTAGCTTTCTTGATCAGTTTGTTCAGTCTCTTCCTATCGACTGCCGTAATGCCACTGCCCCAGCAGACCACTCCAAAAGTGATGGCTGATGCCACCACCGTGTCATAGAATGTCTTCAGCAGCGCCCCTTGTACACCAAAAGACCTGAGTCTCCTCAGTAGGAACAGCCTGTGCTGTCCCTTCTTGTAGAGTGCATCAGTATTGTGTGACCAGTCTAGTTTATTGTTCAGATGAACACCCAGGTACTTATAGGATATCACCATCTCAATGTCTGTTCCCTGTATATTTACTGGTGCTGTGAGGGGTTGTCCTTGCCTGCGGCAGTCCACCACCAGCTCCTTAGTTTTCCTTGCATTGATCTGGAGGCAGTTCCGATGGCACCAGTCGACGAAGTCCTGGATAAGCCCTCTGTACTCAGCTTCATCTCCATTGGAGATGAGGCCAATGATCGCAGAGTCATCAGAGAACTTCTATAGATGGCAGTGTGTTGTGTTGTGTGAGAAGTCCGCAGTATAAAGGGTGAACAGGAAGGGAGCCAAAACCATTCCCTGGGGGGCCCCCGTGCTACCGATGATCGTGTCGGACACACAGTCCCGGGTTCTCACAAACTGAGGCCGGTTAGTGAGGTAGTCCAGGATCCATGATGACAGGTGCTGGTCCACCCCTGCGCACAGCAGCTTGTCCTTCAAGATCATCGGTTGGATGGTGTTGAAAGCACTGGAGAAGTCAAAGAACATGATCCTCACCGCATTCCTGGGCTTCTCCAGGTGGGACAGAGAACGGTGAAGGAGGAAGATCACTGCATCCTCCACTCCAATGCCATGCTGGTAGGCGAACTGGAGTGGATCCATCGCTGGTCCCACCAGGGGGCGGAGGTGAGCAAGGAGCAGTCTCTCCAGGGTCTTCATCATGTGGCACATCAAGGCCACTGGTCTGTAGCTGTTGAGGTCTTTGGGGTGCGAAGTCTTTGGTACAGGTACCACACAAGATGTTTTCCACAGCTGTGGTACCCTCCCCAGCTTCAGGCTCAGGTTGAAGATGTACGCCACAATCCCACACAGCTGGTCTGCACAGGACTTGAGGAGCTTTGCGCTGATGCCGTCCGGTCCCGACGCCTTCCTCGCCTTGATCTTCCTCAGCTCCGTCCTCACCTGGGTCTTAGTCAGGGTCAGGTTGGGGGGCTGTGTGTTAGGAGTGGGGGGGTGTTGGTGGAGTGGGGAGTGGGCAGCAGGACTTGATGTCTTTAGAGGCAGCAGTGGTTGTTGTGCAGTCAGGGGGGAGGGCGGTTGGTCAAACCTATTGAAAAACAAATTCAGATTGTTCTCCCACTCCCTGCCCCCCGTGGCCTGGGGGGAGGTATTCTGGAGCCCAGAGATGGTTTTAAGGTTTCTCCAGACCCCGCTGATGTCACTCTGTTGCAGCTTGTCCTCCATCTTCTTCCTGAAGCTGTCCTTGCCTTCTCTGATCTTTCTCCTCAGCTCCCTCTGTACGGACTTCAGCATCTCCCTGTTCCCCGACCTGAAGATCCTCTTCTTCTCTCTCAGAAGTGTTTTTATCTCAGGGTTGATCCAGGCTTTGTTGTTTGAGCAACACCGTATGGTCTTGGTGGGAACGATGTCGTCCACACAGAAGTTGATGTAGTCCGTGATGGTGTGAGTGAGGCCATCGATGTCCTCACCACGTGGCTTGCAGAGCTGCTCCCAGGTGGTGGTTTCAAAACAGCCCTTTAGAGTGTCCATTGCCTCCTCAGACCATAACTTCACTGTGCGCATGGCCGGAGGTTGTTTGTGCACTAGGGGTTTGTACACCGGCCGGAGATGAACCAAGTTGTGATCCGATCTCCCGAGTGGGGGGAGTTGTAATGAGGTGTACACCTCCTTAGTGTTTGCGTAGAATAAGTCCAGTGTTTTATTGTCTCTAGTGTGGCATGTGACATACTGGGTAAACTTGGGTAGAATGGGAGACAGTGAAACATGGATGAAATCGCCTGAGATGAGGAGAAGAGCATCTGGGTGTTCTGTCTGCAGCCTGCTGGTTACTGAATGGATGACGTCACGCGCTGTCCCAGCGTTCGCCGTCGGATTTGCATAAACAACAATGCAGATCACATGTGAGTATTCCCTCGGGAGATATGTAGGCCGCATGCTAACAGCTAGCAACTCAATGTCTTTGCTGCAGTGCCGTTGTTTAACAGTGATATGTCCCGGTCTGCACCAGTTGTTGTTAACATACATTATCACTCCACCGCCCCTTGCTTTGCCACTGTCTGGTGTTCGGTCTGCCCGTATCGCGTGGAAACCCTCCAGTTCAATGTTAGCGTCTGCTGCTAGTTTGGATAGCCACGTCTCGGTAAACAAAAGGAGAGAGCATTCCCGGTATATGCTATCGTAGCGGGAGATAGCTGCTAGCTCATCTACCTTTCCCAGTAACGACCGTACATTCCCCATGACAATGGATGGCAGAGAGGGTCTGTACCTTATATTCTTTGTCTTCTGCCTTACTCCAGCTTGGCAACCACGGCATTTTCGCCTCAGTTCCCCCGGTATGTCGAGTTTTTCCGTTAGCACCGGGTGGCGGTTGAGTGCTAGCAGCTCTTCCCTGCTGTACCATCTCCTGCTATAAACAGTTGCTCCGTCCACCGGCTCAGGAGACATTTGGGACGATCTGTGTGTCCGTGATATTAACTGGAGTGAAAACCGGATCAAAAAGAGAGAGGAAGGGGGAAAAAAAAGACTCAGAATTGAGCAGCTGTTGCAAAAGGCAGCAGACTCGTGTGGCGCCGGAAGTATTAGCGTGAACAGAGTGATGAGCTAAACAGTCTTAGAGGACAAACAGCCATGGAGGGCACCAGGAGAACAGGGATGCCTCAAGGACGTTCAACAGACCGAGGGGGAGAATGCCTAGTACCGCAGAAGGCACGGGGAGAAAGGCAAATGAACTTACGGGCTGGAGCAGTCCTGAGGTGGTCCGTGCTGTCCGAAGAGACTATTACAGTAAAGAACTGGAAAAAAACAAAGACAATATTAAAAATACATGGACAATAATCAACAGTATCCTTGGAAATAAAAGCAGAAATACCAGCTACCCAACTAACACTCCAAAAAATAATAAATCGACTCCGAATGTGAATATAGCTTCACCTGCAGATGAATTTAATAATTTTTTTGTTAACATTGGACCTAAACTGGCCCGAGAAATACCCACTACGGTGCCAACAGGTGATTCAATATGCAATAACACTGCTGTAAAAGACACCATCTTCATAAAGAACACAGACGAAAGAGAGGTCATTGAAATTGTTAAATCGTTCAAAAGTAAAACATCTACTGACTGCGATGGTATTGATATGCTACTAGTCAAAACTGTTATCGAATGCATAGTGAAACCACTGACGTATATCTGTAACCTGTCTCTCCAATCAGGTATATTTCCCAATGCAATGAAAATAGCTAAAGTAATTCCGATTTACAAGACAGGCGACAGAGGGGAACTCTCCAACTACAGACCAATTTCACTATTACCGCAATTTTCCAAGATACTTGAAAAAATATTCTATGAGAGAATTGACAACTTCATACTGAAGAATGATTTATTGTGTGAGCAGCAATATGGGTTCAGACACAAAAGGACAACAGCATATGCCTTAATGGAATTTACAGAAAAAATATCAACAGCCATTGAAAATAAAGAGTATTCAGTTGGAGTATTCCTGGATCTTAAAAAAGCATTTGATACAGTAGATCACAATCTATTATTAAAGAAACTACAAAATTGTGGTATCAGAGGGGTAGCACTGTCCTGGTTAAGAAGTTACTTAAAGAATAGATATCAGTTTGTATGTGTTAACAACAAAAACTCAGAGCTACTGAAGGTCACCTGTGGAGTCCCACAGGGTTCAGTTTTGGGACCATTATTATTCAATATGTATATAAATGATATATGTAAAGTTTCAGAAAAAATGGACTTAATATTGTTTGCTGATGACACTAACCTGCTATGCAGTGGAAACAACTTGGAACAACTTCTGGATACACTCGGAAAGGAATTAGGAAAGCTGAAACTGTGGTTTGATTCAAACAAATTAACGCTCAATTTAAGCAAGACAAAATTTATAGTCTTTAACAACCATCACAACTACCCAGTACCCAAACTCAGTGTAAATGGTGTAGAGATTGAAAGGGTATCCGAAACTAAATTCCTTGGAGTAATAATTGATAACAAACTGTGTTGGAAGCCACATATTAATTATATAAAAGGTAAAGTATCCAAATCAATTGCAATATTACACAGAGTGAAAAATTTGCTGAATCAACCCACACTATACACCTTGTATCATTCATTAATACTCCCATACATGACATATTGTAACGAAGTATGGGGAAATACATATAAAACAAACATATATCCACTCTTTATGCTTCAAAAGAGAGCTATTAGAATAATCAACAAAGCAGCTTACAGGGAACCAACAAACCCACTTTTTCTTAAACAAAAAACTCTCAAGTTGAAAGATCTGATCGACTTTAAAACCGCAATAATAATGTTCAAAGTGAAGAATCTATCACTGCCCGCAAATATCCAAAAGTTGTTCCAAACAAGGGAGAAACGATATCACTTCAGAGGAACATGTATATTTCAAAAGCCTACAGTGAGAACAACTACCAAGCAACACTGTATTTCAGTGCAAGGTGTCAGATTATGGAACGATTTTGGACCTGAATTAAAATCATGTACAAAGCTTGGACAATTTAAACAAAAACTAAAGGAAGAAATACTCCAAACATATTTACAAGACGACATGTAAACTCACATAAGGATTGACATTTCCAGCCTGTGTTGTGTTATAGCTTAGTTTTTCTTTTTTCTCTGTGACACTATGTCTTAGATTTGTTTTTGAATAGTAACCGCTTAACTTAGACTAGCTCAGTTTTCTTTTTCTCTCAGTCATATTTTGTCTTAGCCTTGTTTTAAATTGTAATCGCTCTTGTCTTGTTTTCTCTTTTTTCTCCTTTGAATTCTTGGATGGAATATCGGTGGGCAATATAAGCTGCGGCTTCAGCCATCACCCATTTCGGATAACTCACGTGGAATTGTATAGTAGAAGGAGTCTTTGTCTAATTTGACCTTGTTGTTATATTATACAGTTTCTTTTAACCTGTAATGTACTATCCGAAATAAATAAATTCATTCATTCATTCATTCATTCAAGTGGAGGTACAGGAACAGCCGCTAACATTAGCCAATGAACTGGCATCAGGTAATGGTAGAAGAAGTATCATGTTCACTGCGCAAACTGCACAGCGAACATATGAATTGGCAACGAGCCCAAAACACAGAGTAAGTAACGTGTTTATTTACAGTGGAAAATGTACAAAATGTCCAAATAACAGTCACAGTGAAAAAGGGAAGACAACTGGCTTCAAGCTCTGTTGGCAGGGGAGAACGCCTAGTGCGCTCCCGGCGGAACAGGAGCGGAGGGAAAGGCAAAAATAACTAGACTTACACTAGTGTTGGAGCGGAAAGGCTCTGAGGGAACAACACAATTTCAGTCCAGGGGAAAACCAACAGATGCGAGCCTGGATGTCCAATGTAGACATAGTTAAAGTTGCCACAACCACTGGTCGCACACCACGCTATTTATACAGAACCCCTAATGACAGCGAGTGGACTCAGCCGTGTGGCATGAATGATAATTGGATGAATGTGTGTGAGTGTGTGTGCATGTGTGAGTGTGTATGTGGTGATAAAACACCTCTGGTGAATGTCTGGTAAGAGGAGGAGGGGCGTGGCCGTAGGACTGTCAGAGAGCAAGGCTCAGTCTGACAGCTGGAATTAATAAGCAATAATCAAAACCTACAGTCACAAGTCATGGACAGGGTGAACAACCCCAAACATGACAAGAAGACTAAGTAGTCAGGCTGAATATACAATGCAGGGAGTGGAGGCTAATATACACAGAGGGGAACAGCGACTGTGTACATTGCGCAATGATGCGGCAATCTCTTTCCACAAATGCAGAGCTTAAGTAATGACCATACTAACGAGGAAAGAGATCACCGGTGTGCGTAATGAGAAGTAATCAGAGGGAGTGCATGGACTGGACTGAATGGAAAACAGGTGTGCATGAGTGAGTGTCTGGGCATGTGAGTGAAGATGAATGGAGGTGTGTGAGTGTACAGTGGGGCAAAAAAGTATTTAGTCAGCCACCAATTGTGCAAGTTCTCCCACTTAAAAGATGAGAGAGATCTCCAATTTTCATCATAGGTATACCTCAACTATGAGAGACAAAATGAGAAAAAAAAATCCAGAAAATCAAATTGAAGGATTTTTAATGAATTAATTGGTAAATTCCTTGGTAAAATAAGTATTTGGTCACCTACAAACAAGCAAGATTTCTGGCTCTCACAGACCTGTATCTTCTTCTTCAAGAGGCTCCTCTGTCCTCCACTCGTTACCTTTATTAATGGCACCTGTTTGAACTCATTATAAGTATAAAAGACACCTGTCCACAACCTCAAACAGTCAGACTCCAAACTCCACTATGGCCAAGACCAAAGAGCTGTCAAAGGACACCAGAAACAAAATTGTAGACCTGCACCAGGCTAGGAAGACTGAATCTGCAATAGGTAAGCAGCTTGGTGTGAAGAAATCAACTGTGGGAGCAATTATTAGAAAATGGAAGACATACAAGACCACTGATAGTCTCCCTCGATCTGGGGCTCCACGCAAGATCTCACCCCGTGAGGTCAAAATGATCACGAGAACGGTGAGCAAAAATCCCAGAAACACACGGGGGGACCTAGTGAATGACCTGCAGAGAGCTGGGACCAAAGTAACAAAGGCTACATCAGTAACACACTACGCTGCCAGGGACTCAAATCCTGCAGTGCCAGACGTGTCCCCCTGCTTAAGCCAGTACATGTCCAGGCCCGTCTGAAGTTTGCTAGAGAGCATTTGGATGATCCAGAAGAGGATTGGGAGAATGTCATATGGTCAGATGAAACCAAAATAGAACTTTTTGGTAAAAACTCAACTTGTCGTGTTTGGAGGAGAAAGAACACCATACCTACTGTGAAGCATGGGGGTGGAAACATCGTGCTTTGGGGCTGTTTTTCTGCAAAGGGACCAGGACGACTGATCCGTGTAAAGGAAAGAATGAATGGGGCCATGTATCGTGAGATTTTGAGTGAAAACCTCCTTCCATCAGCAAGGGCATTGAAGATGAAACGTGGCTGGGTCTTTCAGCATGACAATGATCCCAAACACACCGCCCGGGCAACAAAGGAGTGGCTTCGTAAGAAGCATTTCAAGGTCCTGGAGTGTCCTAGCCAGTCTCCAGATCTCAACCCCATAGAAAATCTTTGGAGGGAGTTGAAAGGCCGTGTTGCCCAGCGACAGCCCAAAAACATCACTGTTCTAGAGGAGATCTGCATGGAGGAATGGGCCAAAATACCAGCAACAGTGTGTGAAAACCTTGTGAAGACTTACAGAAAACGTTTGACCTCTGTCATTGCCAACAAAGGGTATATAACAAAGTATTGAGATGAACATTTGTTATTGACCAAATACTTTTTTACCGAGGAATTTACCAATTAATTCATTAAAAATCCTTCAATGTGATTTTCTGGATTTTTTTTTTCTTATTTTGTCTCTCATAGTTGAGGTATACCTATGATGAAAATTGGAGACCTCTCTCATCTTTTAAGTGGGAGAACTTGCACAATTGGTGGCTGACTAAATACTTTTTTCCCCCACTGTATGTGTGCAGGAGAGTGCACGTAGAAGGATTTTTTTTTTTTATTACTTATTTTGTACCTGTAGGTAATTTGTTTTGCAGTCTGGTGACAAACCACCAGCTGCCGGTCGCTGCGTGCTCAAGCGCCCCTTAACTCCCTCACCTGCATGTTTTTGGCATGTGGGAGGAAACCGGAGAAATCCCGGAGTAAACCCACGCAAACACGGGGAGAACATGCAAACTCCACACAGATCACTGTTGGCCGGGGGCAGGGATCGAACTCACGATCTCACGGTCCCCGTGATCCCCCGGCCGAGGGTAAAACTGTGCTGCCACAGTGCTAACCACTGCGCCACCGTGCAGCCACCGGATGTATGTGTGTGTGTGTGTGTGTGTGTGTGTGTGAGTAAGTGAAAACCAATAACAAGAAACAGCTGGTGACACTGACAGGAGGAGGAGGCATGGCCAAACTGTCAGGGAGCGAAGGACCCAAAGGGCTCCCTGAAGCACCTGATGGAAAATAATCAGTACAGAGACAAAATAGCCACCGTGTCAGAACTGGGTTTGGAACCACCAAACCCCAGTTCATGACAGTAGTGCCCTGTTAGGATAATAGGGTAGTATCAGATCTTTTAAATAAAAAGGGGCCTGATTATTTAGAGCTTTGTAAGTGAGAAGAAGGATTTTAAACTTAATTTTAAACTCTATGGGAAGTCAATGAAGGGAGGCCAGAACCGGAGAGATATGATTTCTCTTTCTAGTACCTGTTAAAACTCTTGCTGCCACATTTTGGATCAGCTGAAGACTTTTTAAAGATGTTTTAGGACAACCTGATAATAAAGAGTTACAATAATCTAATCTGGAGCTAACAAAAGCGTGAATTAGTTTCTCAGCATCACTCTGAGACAAGATGTTCCTAATCTTGGCAATATTACACAAATGATAGAAGGCAGTCTTAGAAACAAGCTTAATATGTGAATTAAAAAACAGATCTTGATCAAAAATAACTCCAAGGTTCCTCACAGAACTATTAAGAGAAAGAATAACCACATCCAAACTAAGAGTTTGATTTGGAAAGGTATTTCTAAGGTTTTTTGGACCAACAAGAATGATTTCAGTCTTATCTGAATTTAATAGCAGGAAATTACAAGTCATCCAAGCTTTGATTTCCTTTAGACAGGCTTTTCTAACTTGGCTAATTGATTACTATCATCTGGCTTCATTAACAGGTATAATTGTGTGTCATCTGCATAACAGTGAAAATGTATACAGTGCTTTCTAATAACATTGCCTAGCAGAAGCATATATAAACTAAAAGAATAGGGCCTAGCACAGATCACTGTGGAACTCCACGACTGAGCTTTGAGTTGGAAGAAAACTCATTATTGACATGAACAAACTGGAACCTATCAGATAAATAAGATCTAAACCACTGCAATGAAGGTCCATTAAGTCCAACATGGTGTTCTAATGTATCAAGTAAAATATTATGATTGATCGTATCAAAAGCTGCACTAAGGTCTAAAAGGACAAGTACAGAAACAAGTCCATCATCAGATGCAATAAGGAGGTCATTAGTGACCTTCACTAAAGCTGTTTCAGTACTATGATGGATTCTAAACCCAGATCAGTCCCCTGCACTTATTGACAACCTATTTGTTAATATTATTGATAAGAAAATAAGAAAGTGGATTATTGATAAATGACATAAGTGACCATCTGCCAGTCTTTGCACTTATCCATGGCCACATGGGGGCCAATACAGAAAAAAAACTTTAAAATTTTTCAGATACAAATCACAAAAGGCAATCAGTTCTTTTAAAGAAGACCTGCTGAAGCAAGACTGGACAAAAGTCTATGTATCAGATGTAAATGAAGACTACGATACATTCATGAACATTGTAACCGCTCTTTATGAAAAAAATTGTCCATTAGTAAAGAAAAAGCTTAAACAGAAATTTGTCGACAAGCCATGGTTAACCAAGGGATTACAAAAAGTGTGTAAAAAGAAAAATTCACTATATAAAGTATTTCTAAAGAAAAGGACAAAAGACGCAGAGCAGTGGTATAAAACATACAAAAATAAATTAATATATATAATGAGATGTAGTAAAAGAGACTATTACAGTAAAGAACTGGAGTAAAAACAGAGATAACACTAAAAATACATGGACAATACTTAACAATATTCTTGGAAATAAAAACAGAAATACAAACTACCCAACCAATCTTTCAAAAAAAAAAAAAAGACTCAGTGTGAAAGCAGTCTCACCTGCAGATGAATTTAATAATTTTTTTGTTAACATTGGTCCTAATTCGGCACGAGAAATACCCATTACAGCACCTACAGTTGATACAATAAGCAAAAACATTGCTATAAAAGACTCCATCTTCATAAAGAACACAGATGAGAAAGAGGTCATTGAAATTGTTAAATCATTTAAAAGTAAAACATCTACGGATTGTGATGGTATTGACATGCTTTTAGTCAAAACTATCATTGAATGCTGAGTGAAGCCACTGACGTATATCTGTAACCTGTCTCTCCAAACAGGTATATTTCCCAATGGAATGAAAAGAGCCAAAGTATTTCCGATATACAAGACGGGTGACAGAGGGGAATTTTCAAACTGTAGGCCTATTTCACTATTGCCGCAATTTTCAAAGATACTTGAAAAAAAATATTCTATGAGAGAATTGACAACTTTATAATGAAGAATAATTTATTGTGTGAGCAACAATATGGGTTCAGATACAAGAAGACAACTGCATTTGCTCTAATGGAATTTATAGAAAAAATATCAACTGCTGTAGAAAATGAAAATAAAGAGTATTCAGTTGGGGTATTCCCGGATCTTATAAAAACATTTGATACAGTGGATCATAAATTACTGAAACTACAAAAAAATAACAAAGAAACTACAAAATTATGGTATTGGGGGGTAGCACTGTCCTGGTTATGTAGTTATGTAAAGAACAGATATCAGTATGTATGTGTAGGTAGCAAAAACCCACAGTTACTGAAGGTTACTTGTGGAGTCCCACAGGGTTCAGTTTTGGGGCCATTGTTATTTAATATGTATATAAATGATATATGTAAAGTTTCTGAAAAAAATGGATTTAATATTGTTTGCAGATGACACTAATTTATTATGCAGTGGAAGCAATTTGGAGCAACTTTTGGATATACTTGGAAAGGAATTAGGAAAGCTCAAACTGTGGTTTGATTCAAACAAATTAAAGTTCAATTTAAGTAAGACAAAATTTATAATTTTTAACAACCATCAAAACAACTCAGTATCTAAACTCAATGTAAATGGTGTAGAGATTGAAAGGGAATCAGAAATTAAATTCCTTGGAGTAATAATTGATAATAAACTGTGTTGGAAGTCACATATTAATTATATTAAAGGTAAAATATCCAAATCAATTGCAATACTACACAGAGTGAAATATTTGCTGAATCAACCCACACTATATACTTTGTATCATTCATTAATACTCCCATACATGACATATTGTACTGAAGTATGGGGAAATACATATAAAACAAACATATATCCAGTCTTTATGCTTCAGAAGAGAGCCATTAGAATAATAAACAAAGCTGCTTACAGGGAACCAACAAACCCACTCCTTCTTAAATTAAAAGCTCTCAAGTTGAAAGATCTGGTTGATTTTAAAACTGCAGTAATAATGTTTAAACCGAAGAATCTATCACTGCTCACAAATATCCAAAAGCTGTTCCAAATAAGGGAGAAACAATATCATTTCAGAGGAACATGTATATTTCAAAAACCTTCAGTGAGAACTACCACCAAGCAACACTGTGTCTCAATGCAAGGAGTCAGACTATGGAACACTTTTGGAGCTAAATTAAAATCATGTACAACGCTTGGACAATTTAAACAAAAACTAAAGGAAGAAATACTCCAAACATATATACAAAACAATATGTAAAATCACATAAGGATTACCATATCCAGTCTGTGTTGTGCTGTTGTTTAGTTTTTTGTCACGTTTTGTCTTGGCTTTGTTCTGATTTGTAATCACTTTTATTTTATTTTCCTTTTGAATTCTTAGATGGAACATTGGTGGGCAATATAAGCTGCGGCTTCAGCCATCACCCCTTTTGGATGACTTATGATGAATTGTACAATCCGAGGAGTTATTGTTTAATTTGTCCTTGTTGGATTTTTTTCCCCTTTGTTATATTATTCTGTTCCTTTCTTTTTAATCTTTTTAAATCTAATCTAGCCAAAATAAAGATTCATTCATTCATTCAAAAAGATTGAAACTCTTCAAATAAACCATTTCCCTACATGTGGTCAAATAATTTCATAGCAGCAACTCTTTCTAAGATTTTTGAAATGAAAGGGAGATTAGAGATTGGTCTATAGTTAGCTCAAACTCCTGGATCCAGCGTTGGCTTTTTGAGTTTAATTACAGTAGTTTTAAAAGCCTGCAGTACATGGCCAAATGTTAATGAAGAATTTATTATTTGAAGAATAGAGCTACCAATAAATGGGAAGACTTCTTTAAATAACCTGGTAGGAATAGGGTCTAAAAGACAAGTTGAAGGTTTGGATGAGGAAATTATTTTATCTAACTCTAAAAGGTCAATTGGAGTAAACTCATCCAAACAGATATCAATTGAAGGAGTTGTAGTAGTTACTGTATTTAAGTTAATGGTGGGAAGAATCTGACTGATTTTATCTCTGATAGATGACATTTTATTATTGAAAAAGTTCATAAAGCCCTGACTAGTAAGCTCTAAGGAAATGCTAGGATTGACAGAGTCCTGACTCTTTGTCAGCCTGGCTACAGTGCTTAAAAGAAACCTGGGATTATTCTTGTTCTCTTCTATTAATGCGGAATAATAACTTGTTCTAGCTTTCCTAAGAGATTTTTTATAAATTAGAAGATGATTTCTCCAAGCTAAATAGATTTTATCTAATGTAATGGAGAACCATTTTCTAATTGACAAGTCTTCTGTTTTAAGCTATGAGTTTCTGTGTTGAACCATGGAGTTAGAAATCTCTGATTAGACTTTTTCTTTATTAAAGGGGCCACTGTGTCTAGAGTCTAATGCAGAGAAGCTGTAACACTATCTAACATGCTATCAATTACAGAAGGAGAAAGCTTTCCATAGCTTATCTACATTGTGTTGGCACATGGCATAGAGGAAACAATCTGTTTCAATTTGGTAACAACATCATCTGAGAGGCATCTACTGTAGTAATATTTTTCTTTAGGAACCAACTAGTCAGAAATAGTACAATCAGATGTTAACAGACAATGGTCTGACAGTACAGAGTTATGAGGAGACACTCCCAGATTTTCTATTTCTATGCCATATGTCAGAACAAGGTCCAACGTGTGATAGAGATAATGGGTAGAATTTCCTACTTTCTGAGAAAACCCCATCAAGTGTAATATTGAATTAAATGTCATATTAAGGCAATCACTATCTACATCTACATGTTTATTAAAGTCTTCTACTATAATTATTCTATCTGATTTCAGCACTAAATCAGCTAAGAATTTGGCAAATTCGGATAAAAACTCTGAGTAGGCTGAGGGAGGACGATAAACTATGGCAAATAAAATTGGGTTTAACCTAAAATTGCTAAAATGCCCAATACTGAGGACCAGGCCCTCAAAGGAATTATGACATGTTTTTTGCTTTACATTAACTAGCAATTTGGAATGGTAAATTGTTGCTACTCCTCCTTCATGACCACAACTTCTGGGATTTTGACAGTTTAAATAACCAGAGGGAGTTGATTCATTTAAACCAACATAATCCTCTTGCCCTAACCAAGTCTCTGTAAGGGATATTAAATCAATCTGATGATCATTTAACGGATCATGGACTAGCAGAGACTTGGGAGTTACAGACCTAATATTAAACAAACCACATTTACTGTAATTTTTAAATTATGAGGAGGAACAGAGGCCAAGTCATTAGATTTAGAGGCTACATGTTTAATTTGAGTTTTACCAACTTTTCATTTCATCACTTTGGGATGCTTATATATTATATTTTTATTTACTTTGGAGGGAGCAGACAGCGATTCTCTGATGGGGAAGACAGGGGCTAAGTTGAGGGATGGTGGATGAAGAGGAGCTGCAGAGAGGTGTATAAGACTGCGATTCTGCTTCCTGGTCCCAACTCTGAGTTGTCAAGAGTTCTGGAAATTTGGATAAAAATGATGCCAGATTGTTAGATAAAAGAGATGCACCATCCAAAGTGGGATGTAAGCTGTCTCGTCTAATAAGACCAGGTTTTCCCCAAAATGAGTTCCAATTGTCTATGTAGCCTACATTGTTTGCAGGACTCCACATAGACAGCGGTTGAAGGATGACAAGCGGCTAAACATGTCATCACTGGTCAGATTGGGGAGGAGCCCAGATAATACTACAGAGGCAGACATTGTTTTGGCAAAGTTACACACCAATTTCACATTAAGTTTTGTGACTTCTGACTGCCCGAGTCGGATATCGTTAATACCGGTGTGGATAACAATTGTGGATTATTTACAGTTACTTTTAGTCAGCATTTTCAAATTTAACTCGATGTCACCTGCTCTGGCCCCGGGAATGCATTTGACTATGGCCACTGGAGTGTCTAGGAATACGTTTCTGACTATAGAGTCGCCAATGATCAGTTTTTTCCTCAGCGAGTGTGTTACTGAGCGGGGAAAAGCGAATTAGAAACATGAACAGGCTAGTGGTGAACCAGGGGCTTGCAACTATGCTTCCTTCTCACCGTCACCCACCCATTCTCTCCTGGCTGTTCAGGAGAGGTGGAAACTGGGGGACAGCAAACAGGCCCTATGCTAAGGTGCCCCATCATTAACTGGCGCTGACGGTGTTTCAGTGCAGCGGAGCCGGGATTCCAAATCACACAACCTCGCCTCGAGCGCCTCAAAAAGACATTTATTACATTTACCATTATCACTGAAAGAACCAGAGGTGTAGCTCAACATCTGACACAGAGAGCACACCAGAGGAGAAGGGTAAGGAGAGCTAGTAGCCATAGCTAGTGGCTAACCCAAAGCTAACCCAAACACTGATGAAAGAACAGAAGGCTAAAGAAGGTGATTAGGTGACACTGAGTGTGCACACAGGTGCAGGAGGCTTGTTAAACAAAAGTGAGAGGTGATGGCAGAGGGGAAAAAAGCGATTAAAATACAATTAAAGGCAATAATCCTCAGGAGAGTGAGGAGAGCAAACCAAATCGACAGCCAGCAACACAGGAAGTTACGATACGTCAGGAGATGGTGAGTATGAGCAAAACTAATGTGGTATGATTTTTCAGGGATAATGAGGAACTTACTGCAGAGAGAAATGAGGAGCGGTTTGAGGAGTGGACATAGGAGGCAGAGGCGTCCCTCTGCAAGAAAAAAATGGCACTCCTAAATACCGAAAAAGTAAAGTTACATACAGTAGTGCAAATTTTACTGTACTTACTTGGTATATCAATTTTATTTTAATACCTATACTCTCATGGAGATATTTAATACCCCATAGAATTTTACAAAATTATCAACTCACACAGAGACCATGGTTTTCACCATTAATTATGTATTTACAGGATAAAATATGGGCAGCTTCCATTGAAAAATAATTATTTGTTCAAAATAACTACATCTTTGTAAAAATCTGAAAAAGGCCTTTCAATAAATAAAATATGAAATCTTGTTTCAAATAATTAAATCTTCACAAAAAATTAAAAGGTCATTACCCTTGTCAGTGACATGTTTGCACGAAAACCCAAATGCAGACACAGCCTCGATTAGAATTACAATGATCTTTATTAGTGATGTGAATGTGTGTGTGTGTGTGTGTGTGTGTGTGTGTGTGTGTGTATCTGAGTGCAGAGCAGGAGAGGTCTGGCAACCCTGCAGGGAGAGAGGAGAGAGGGGATTAATAACAGTTCTACAACAGTGGGCTGAATGGGCAAAATAATTAATAATCTTTTGGAGCAAGGAAGTAGCTGAAGCACTGAAGAGCAACTCAGTTCATTCCATGTTACCAGGGTCCTGCTCAGGTGATGCAGTGCCCATGAAGATGATTACAGTGCTGGGTGCAGGTGCAGCCTCCGCTGAGGGGAAAGAGGAGAGAGTCAGTCCGGAGGGCGGTGACGCTTACAAAGCTGGAGGGAGCATGAGGCCATCGGCTCACGGGCTGAATTCCGGTCTGCCGCCTGGAGCTGAGGAAGGACCGCCTGGAGGGAGGTCTACCTGTGCACAGGGAAGAGTAGAGGAGAAAAGCAGGAGAAGGAGATGGTACATCCAATGAAGGTTAGCTTACGACCGTGTTGGGGAGGCGAAGCTCCCAGACGAAGAGGTGTTGAGTAGTTGAGAGAAAGGGAGGCGAGACTCCCAGTAGAAGGAAAGGATGAGTCTCGATGTGAGTGGCTTCACCCTGGTGGAGCGTTGACGTCTCCGTGCAGGAGTGCAGGAATCCACTCCTAATAAAGTCCGCCTAATTGGGAAGAGCAGGTGTGAATGAAAGCGCAGCTGAAGATGATAATTAGTAGGCAGGAAAACACACAGCATGGATCACCACAGTCAGCATAATGATCCAAAATTATCCCCTCTATTAACCATTCACTATCCATCCCCCTAATGACTGCAGTGAGCATATCATATCAGTGAGCAAATGTACAAGAAAAATCATGAAAATATGATAAAAAATAGCAAATCTTGTAGAAAAATGTTGCAAATTTATAAGTATACAATTGTAAATTTGTGTGGAAAAAATAACTATTTTATTACAAGACATGGCAAATTTATAGGAAAAAAAGGTATTAAATTTACTACAACAGTGATACATTTGCCAGGAAAACATTAAAAATTTATATGTAAAAAAGTTACAACTTTCCAAGAAAAAATGTTAAAGTTGCAAGAAAAACCTCACTAATTAGTGAGAAATTTTGACATTTATGAACGGAAAAAAGGGGGAAAATATTGTTGAAAACTGACATTTTTTTCTTTTAAATGTGTGACCTTATTGTTGTAAATTCGTTACTTTTTCTTAGAAATGTGGGGTTGTTTTTGGGATTTGGAAGTTATGTTTTTTCTCAAGAAAATGTCACATTTTATCTCGTAAATTTGGGACTTGCTTATAGTTAATTTGTGACTTTTTAAATTGTAAATTAGCATCTTTTATTATATTTTTGCACCTTTAATCTTGAAAATTTGTACCGAAATTACATTTACACTGTATGGTAAATGTATGAATATCTGCCCCCACAACCACCATTGTTAAAAAATAAATCACCAACTCCACAAGAGAAACACAAAATTCCCAAGATTAGGACAACGTGGAAGTGGCCACAGATACGATGACCTGCAGCTGCTGCCTTATAGACAACTCCCATCATCCCACATCACTAAATTTAGTGATGTGGGATGATGGGAGTTGTTGTCCGCTAGTCGCTGAAACAAAAACTAAATATTACTCTGTTATATGACGGCCGACAACTTTAATTATGTGGAAAATTATCTTTTAACTTGGCAAACATCATATGTGTAACTCAGGGCAAAATTTGATTGGGATCAAAAGATAATTTTGCTTTTGCCATTCATTTCAGTGGAGAATTTTTTTGATTTAAGGTCCCATACGTGGAAGTAGAGGGGGCGTGACTTAGGCTCTCTATTAAATCATTCTGGTTTCTATCTGAACAACAGATAGGAATACTGTTGTTTAATCAGTCTTTGGCACAATCTCAATGTCACATTCTCACTGAGTACATAAAGGTTTAGTGCTATCTCACTGTCACTTGTCCACCAGGGCTCTCTTTGCATCCTTTGTGCACACTTTTGATAAGTCTATTTTAGCAGACTTTGCCTGCAGGAATTACCCACAATTCATAGCACCATTACATTAAATACTCTGCGTGTATGGGGAAAGCTCCTGTTTGGATGGGAAAAAAAAAAAAACTACATTTACAGGAATTTAAGATAGTAACTTACATAAAAACATAAACTCTTTTTTAGTTTTTTTATGAAAAGAAAACACTGAAGATGATAGAAGATATATTTTAAATCTATTTATTTAATAGAGGAATATTGCCATCTTCAATGTAAATGGGCAAAGTGAAAAAATAAGAATGCAAGAATTTAAAACACAGTTGGAATTTTTTTTCAAAATGTTGCATGAGCTGGAAAAAAAAACAAAACAGACAAGCAAGGAAAACTCAAAAGACACTAGACATTTACAGCCTTAAACTGAGCTAGAATGTTATCCAGGCCTTCATTAAAACGGACATTTATCCTTCTCATTGGTTTTGATGATCAGCAAGTGGAATTGTTTTTCCATTTTTTTTTATAAACTCTTTGTTGCATCCTCTGAAAATATGCTTTAAGTTGTATGTTTGTTTTGTTTTTTTCTTTTGAATTCTTGGATGGAACATGGGTGGGCAATATAAGCTGTGGCTTCAGCCATCACCCATTTCGAATAATTTATGTTGAACTGTATAATCAGAGGAGTTATTGTCTAATTTGACCTTGTTGGATTTTCTTCCCCCCTTTGTTATATTATTCAGTTTCTAACCTGTACTAGTACCTGTACTGTAGTTTTAACCTGTACTATCCGAAATAAAGATTCATTCATGTATTTTTTAAATTTACAATTTAAGCCACTAACTGGCCATATTTCAGTTAGAAACTGGTACTTTCCTATTGCTGAGTGCTACTGCGACTCATTTTTGCTCTTTTCAGTTGTCATATCTTCCTGTGTTAGGGCCAAAATTCCGAACCTTTCTGAAAATTGCTTTCAAACTGAAAACAAACTGGACCGAGACCTTCTAATTTTGCCAGACCAAATTTTGGCCCTTTGATGAGAAAGATGGTTCAGTAGAGGTTTCACTACTAAAATTTTGGTCTGGATCCAACTAAAAAGTCTGAAAGTCCAGACTAAACAGGTTAGGTGTGAAAACACCCTTAGATGCAAGTGAGAAGGCATGATTTTTTTATTAACTCCATTTTATATTTACTTATTTTTGTAGGATGTCACTTGGGTTCTAAATATTTTATTGGGTTTTAGACCTTTGAGTTTTTAACCTCTTTGACTAGTTTTTAACTTTTAATATGACCCTTCTCTCTTACCTCTGGTTTTTCCCTCATCTCTTTGTCTTTTTATACCCTGATTGATGGAGCCTTGAGTATTCTTATCATGTTTATAGTCAGCTTCATATGTGCCTGTGTTTGTGTCTATGTTGAATGTAATTTGTGGCTTGTAAATATGGATGTCACCAGACTGCAAAACAAATCTACCTACGGGTACAAATAAAGTAACCTGAACCTGAACCTGATGATAGCCTGCCCTTGCAGGGGAGAGAGAAAAAAAATTATACTGAAGAAAATGAGATGTGGTTTCCTCTGGTCTCCAGACCCATCTGTCTTTTAGATTCTTTCCCAACATGGGCTCTGTAATGACATTGTATGGGTCATGCTATTCTTGAAATGTTGATGCCCGCGTGCATTAACAAAGCACTACTGGGCCCACCCAGCGTTGTACAATAGGTGTCCCCTTTAACTTTTTTTTCCCATCAATCTGAGTCATGAGAGTATCTATAGTGGACTGTAAGTGTATCTATAGTGGACTGTAAGTGTTTTGCTCTAGTGTCTAGGGTTTAGTTTTATTTTGAATAGGGTTTTTGATCAGGATTTGTCCTTCAATTCACATATTAAATTTGTTTCTAAGACTGCCTTCTATCATTTGCGTAATATTGCCAAGATTAGGAGCATCTTGTCTCAGAGTGATGCTGAGAAGCTGATCCACGCTTTTGTTAGCTCGAGATTAGATTATTGTAATTCTTTATTATCAGGCTGTCCTAAAACATCTTTAAAAAGTCTTCAGCTGATCCAAAATGCTGCAGCAAGAGTTTTAACAGGTACTAGAAAGAGAGATCATATCTCTCCGGTTCTGGCCTCCCTTCATTGGCTTCCCATAGAGTTTAGAATTAAGTTTAAAATCCTTCTTCTTACTTACAAAGCTTTAAACAATCAGGCTCCTTTTTATTTAAAAGATCTGATACTACCGTATCATCCTAACAGAGCACTACGCTCCCAAAATGCAGGATTACTTGTAATACCTAGAATCTCCAAAAGTACAATGGGAGGCAGAGCCTTCAGTTATCAAGCTCCTCTCCTGTGGAATCAGCTGCCAATCTGGATTCGGGAGTCAGACTCGATCTCTGTTTTTAAGAATAGGGCTAAAACCTACCTTTTTGATATAGCCTACAATTAGGGAGGGATCATGTGTTTCTGAACCCTCCCTTAGTTATGCTGCTAATAGGTTTAGTCAGCCGGGGGACCTCTAGTAATGCACTGGGCCTCACTCCTTTCCTCACTCTCTATGAAATATTTTTTTTTTGCTGGTCATTAACATTTGTTTGTTCTCTCCCATAGATTGAGTCCCCATCGTGCTGTTTGCTCTCTACATGTCTGTTCTTTTCTTCTTCTCTATCCCCTCACCCCCCAGCCAGTCGCAGCAGATGACTGCCCCTCCCTGAGCCTGGTTCTGCTGGAGGTTTCTTCCTGTTAAAAGGGAGTTTTTCCTCTCCACCGTCGCCAAGTGCTTGCTCACAGGGGATCGCCTGATTGCTGGGGTCTTTCTGCAACTGTGGGGGTCCCTCCTTCAGTTGATAGTGCTATGAGATGACTGTTGTTGTGAAATGGCGCTATATAAATAAAGTTGAATTGAATTGAATTGAATTGAATTGAATATTACCAATCAGGTCTAATTACTTTAATTGTTTTGGACATTTAAGATACAATAAAATTGTCTCCTTCACTGTGACTTAATGTGAAGTGGCACACACCAAATTCTAATTAATGCTTGCTTTTCTTCTTGCTAGTGTGACTTATTGAAGGAACAACGACGTCCCAACCTGCCGACAACGTTGTCCTGATGCTCTGCTGTAGCTCTCAGAGCGGTAGAGGTGAGATAGGAAACTCTTGTGTGGCAGGGCAATGCGTGGGGGCTCCCTTGCTGGCGCCTGTAATTTTACCTTCCCATTCATCAGCCAGAGATATTAATAATAACAGCACATCTGGAGTCACTTTACTGTCTCATGTTAACCCTTTCTGAAGCACAGCAACAGCAGCAACTGGCTCAGACCCAAACAGCCCCCCACCTCCTTGCCACTCTAGGCTCATTCATTCTGTCAATCTTCATTTCACCTTCTGTTTTACTGCCGCACAGAAGCAATCAGCTCACTTGAAAGTTTTTGTGTGCCTGCACCTAGGGCTGGGCGATATGGCTTTTAACATGGATCACGATAAATTTAGGGCTTTATCACGATATACAATATATATCACGATATCTTGAGATCTCCTCCAAGCCACTGTACAGTATAAATGTAAAACCTTTGCATAAAATGACACCGGCATTATAATAGAAACAGACCCATGTATTGCATTGTTTTAAAATGCATACAAAAGGGGGGGGGAATCAAGTTAAATTTAGCAAACTTTATTGAAACAGTCAGACAGCCCCACTCATAAATTTCAACAAATCAGAATAAATAAGGGTAGGCCTTTGTATTATGGCCTGTAATAAAATCATTGCAAACAAAACAAAACAAAACAAAAAATAACTCAACACAATAAAGGTGCATTAGGCAAGAATTCTAGAGAAAGATATTGTCTTGTTTTTTGTTTGTTTGTTGTTTTTTTTTTTTTTTGAATTCTTGGATGGAATATGGGTGGGCAATATAAGCTGCGGCTTCAGCCATCACCCATTTCGGATTACTTATGTTGAATTGCATAATCAGAGGAGTTATTGTCTAATTTGACCTTGTTGGATTTGCTTTCCCCCTTTGTTATATTATTCAGTTTCTTTTAACCTGTACTATCCGAAATAAAGATTCATTCATTCATTCATTCATTCATTCATTATTAGGGCCCGAGCCACTGACAATGTCAGTGGGTGAGAGCCCTATTGTAATTGTTAGAATTTTTTTTTATTATTATTTTTAGGGCCCGAGCCGCTGACAGTCAGTGGGCGAGAGCGTTATTGTAATTGTTAGAATTTTTTTTTTTTCTTCTTTTCCATCTAAGATCTCATTTTTGGGGTAGTGTATGAAAACTCATCATTTTTTGCAGCGAACTCAAGACTGGCAAAAAATGTAATATTTTGAAGGAAATATGAATGACCCCCCAAAAATGGCTCTACAGTGCCACCTAACATGTGAAGTCAATGGGGAGTGGCACACGCTGACTTCTCCAAAAGCTTGATGGTTTGGCTGTAGGGGCGTGGCAAAGTTTGATGCCTCGCCATGATCTTTCTATAACCATTCTGACGGCAATAACTCTGGCATGCATTGTCGGATTTCGACCAAATTCAATATTATGGATATCAGTCCAATTCAAAACAGTTCTATAGAACAATATTCAAAGAAATCTGCAGTTCCACCTAGTGGTTAAAGGAAGAATTGCTGAAAACTGTTTTATTTATTATTCATGCGCCACTTGCCAGAATGACATGAAATTTTCTGAATTTCATCAGACCACAGGGATGATCATAAATGCACATCAACTTTACCATGGTGTCACACTTGTCACCATGGACACGCCCTCCTCGCCATTCAATCCGTGATCTTGTGGGGAGGGTTGGGAAGGTCCTGGAGTTATGAAATTTGCAACATAGGTAGAGGTGACTGTCATCTGTAGTCCTATATGGGTCAGCAACACATAACTAATAGGTAAGTCTTACCATGGCAACATGGCAAAGGTTGACTCCTCGCCATGGAACACTGAAAAGTTGCAACTTGGACAAACTTCATCCGATTTTCACCAAACTTTCTACGATGGATATTGGTCTGACCCCGCACGCTCCTACATAAAAATGGTTGCCAAACCTTATAGCACAAATTACTGATCACGGGAAGTACTGTGCCACTCGTATTTGAACGAATTCCTCCTGGGGGCCTACTCCCATTGAACTCATTTTCATATGGCGGCATCTATAGGCATTGGCAATTAAAAGTTATCAAATGTGTGTCGCAATCTCAAAAGGCGTGGCCACAACACCATGGCGAAGTTTGACTCCTCCCCCTCCAACATCAAACAGCTGTAACTCAAACAAAACTTGTCCAATGTCCACCAAAGTTTCCATGATGGAAAATAGACCCCAAATGCGTCTACATAAAAATATCTGACAAAAGATATAACGTAACCTAGTGGTTAAAGGAAGAATTGCTGAAAACTGTTTTATTTACTAGTTATGTGCCACTAGCCAGAGTGACATGAAATTTTCTAAGGTTTATCAGACCACGTAGTTGATCATAACTGCACATCAATTTTAGGTGGCGGTGACTGTCATATGTAGTCCTATATGGGAGGGCAACACATAAAAGTTTTCAACAGCTTTTGATGGCACATGGGTATAGATCAGGGGTGTCCAACCATGTGCCATGGAGAGCCAAGACCCTGCAGGTTTTCTCTTCTACCCAGTCTCTTCAGCAGGTGTTTTCACTTATCAGCAATCAGTGGGAAGAAGTTCACTGAAATCTGCTGTTGAAGACACTGGTTGGAGGTAAAACCTGCAGGGTCTTGGCTCTCCATGGCACATGGTTGGACACCCCTGGTATAGATGATTGTCACCTTAAATGGTACCAATCAGACTAGACTGGAATTTCCCCATTGTGGAACTAATAAAGGCTTCACTCATTCATTCATTATCTTATCTTATTTATTTCAGAGATTTGAAGAAAACCTTTGGTGTAACCTTCATGTCTCCAAGAGAGAGTACTTTTGCTACTCATGAATATTCATAGCCATAATTGTTCGGAGGCATACCCATATACATCATACCTATCTTGGTGCCAATCCAACATTCCATTCCCGAGGTATTAAAAAACAACATGATGCAAACTTTCTGATGCAAAACCTTCTGCCTCCTATAGGTGGCACTGTAGATTTTTATGTATATTGTTCTATAGAACTGTTTGGAATTAGACTGATATCCATAATATTGAATTTGGTTGAAATCCGACAATGCATACAAGAGTTATTGCCATCAGAATGGTCATAGAATGATCATGGCGAGGCATCAAACTTTGCCACGCCCCTACAGCCAAACCATTAAGCTTTCAAAAAAGTTTTCAATAACTTTTAATGGCACATGGGAATAGATGATTCTCACCACAAATGTGCTCAATCACACTAAAACTCTAGGACGAGTTTGATCAAATGAGTGAGGTGGAAATCAGGTCACCACCACTTCCAGCCAAAATGGCAGACTTCCTGTTGGGTGTAGACCATCATTTCTTTGGAGTTTTTTGCATGTCTTGACATGATAAACATCTCACTAGAATTTCATCTTTCTATGCGAATGTAAGCATGTGCCACTCCCCTTTGACTTCACATGTTAGGTGGTGCAGTAGAGCCATTTTTGTGGGGTCATTCATATTTCCTCCAAAATATTAAATTTTTGCCAGTCTTGATTTCCCTGCAAAAAATGATGAGTTTTCATGCATGTTGATGACCCCAAAAATGAGATCTTAGATGGACAAGAAGAAAAAAATAAATAAAGCTTCAATCAGCTGTAAGTGGGCCCTCGCCCCTGCATAACCACGGACCATGGCGCCCGTTGCACCTAGCTGGCTTAGAAAATTTCTCGTTGTTGCAGCAAATACTGCTTGAATAAAAAAGTAAACCATTTGGCACAGTACTTTCAGTGAGCAGTAGGTGGTGCTTTAACTTTTGTCAGTCATTTTTATGTAGGAGCGTGTGGGGTGTGACTAATATCCATCGTACTGTAGAAAATTTGGTGAAAATCAGACAAAGTTTGTCCAAGTTACAACTTTCCGATGTTCCATGGCGAAGAGTCAACCTTCATCATGTCGCCATGGCAACACTTCCCACTCAGTTATGTGTTGCCCACCCATATAGGACTACATATGACAGTCATCTCAACCTATGTTTCAGATTTCATGACTCCAGGTCATTCCCAACAATCCTGACAAGATCACGGATTGAATGGCGAGGAGGGTGTGTCAATGGTAACAGCAGCGATGCCATGCTAAAAGTGATGTGCAGTTTTGATCAACAAGGTGATCTGATAAACCTCAGAACATTGCACGTCATTTTGGCAAGTGGCACGTGAGTATAGCATGTGAGTTATGGCAACTTCCTGTCTATTTGCTGTAGGGCGCGCTGTTGCTATGTGTCATTCTTTGTTATAGAAATTATCAGTATTGGCTACCTATTTACTGCACAAAATTTGGTTGAAATCAGTCAATGTATGCCTGAGTAAAAACAATTGGAATGGTGATGGCAATACGGCAAACATGGCTATGCCCTTCCACCAAACCGTTGGGCATTTGGAAAAGTTTTCAACAGCTTTTGATGGCACACAGGAATAGATGATTGTGACTGTAAATGGTACCAATCAGACTGTTTATTTCAGAGATATTGAAGAAAATCATCGGTGTATCCTTCATGTCTCCAAGAGAGGGCACTATTGCTACTCATGAATATTCAAAGCTATAATTGTTTGGAGGCATACCCATATACATCATACCTATCTTGGTGCCAATACAACATTCTATTCCCGAAACAACATGATGCAAAACTTTCTTCCTCCTATAGGTGGTGGTGTAGATTTCTATGAATATTGTTGTATTGAACTGTTTGGAATTGGACGAATATCCACAATACTGAATTTGGTTGAAATCCGACAATGCATACAAGAGTTATTGCCATCAGAATGGTCGAAGAATGATCATGCAAGGCATCAAACTTTGCAATGCCCCTACGGCCAACCCGTCGAGTTTTTGTAAACATTTTCAATAACTTTTAATGGCACATGGGTATAGATGATTGTCACTGCAAACTAGCTCAATCGGATGAAAACCCTAGGGCGAGTTTGATCAAATGCGTGTCAATTGCACAAGGTGGAAATCAGGTCACTGCCTCCTGCTACATGAACAGCTTCTTCCCCTCTGCCATCAGACTGCTGAACACTAAGTGACTTATTAGACTCTTGTGCACTACGTACAGCAGCTCAACCGGACTCATGATAATTATCATTGTTTTCTTTTGCACTACCGACTCACTATGTGGAACTCCACAATATCTGCTGCTTGTTAATATATTTAAAAAATTGCATAGATTAGTATTACTCATTCATATTCTACATTCTATTGCATGCATAGTTTTTTATTTTTATCTTTAGTGCTACTCATGTTTAATGTTGCAGCATTGCACCGAGACAAATTCCTAGTTTGTGTACTACATGAACAATGGCAATAAATCTCATTCTGATTCTGCCATTTCCTGCAAAAATGGACAACTTCCTGTTGGGTGTAGACCATCACTTCTATGGAGTTTTTTGCATGTCTTGACATGATAAAAATCTGACCCGATTTTCATCTTTCTACGCGAAAGTGAACTTGTGCCACTCCTCATTGACTTCACATGTTAGGTGGTGCTGTAGAGCCATTTTTGTGGGGTCATTCATATTTCTTCCAAAATATTCAATTTTTTGCCAGTCTTGAAGTCCCTGCAAAAAATGGTGTTTTTCATGCACGTTCACTACCCCAAAAATGAGATCGTAGATGGAGAAGAAGAAAAAAAAAATTATAGCTGCAAGCAACTGTAAGAGGGCCCTCGCCCCCCACGCACCCATGGAACCTGGCGCCCGTTGGTCCCAGCCGGCACAGAAAATTTCCTGTCGTCAAGGCATGCGCTGCGTGAATAATAAAGAAAGCCATTTGGGGCAGTACTTCCTGTGAGCAGTAGGTGGTGCTATAAGTTTTGTCAACCATTTTTACGTAGGGGTATGCGGGGTCGGACTAAGATCCATCGTAGAAAATTTGGTGAAAATCAGATGAAGTTTGTCCAAGTTGCAACTTTTCATTTTTCCATGGCGAGGAGTCAGTCTTCACCATGTTGTTCAAGCAGGTTAATTTTGTCTTCTTTTAATTATTTACCTTTGTTCTTATTAAAGACAAAAATAAAAAGGAGATGTCTTTACCTTCTTAACATGTTTCGACTGTGCACTGCAGCCTTCGTCAGAAGAGTCAGCTGATTGCTGCCAGGTGACATTTTATCAGCTGACTTTTGTAGGCGGGGCCAGCCCAGCAGACCTGTCAGATCCACTGAGCCGGCCCCACTTTCCACCGTCAGATGGTCTCTGGACAATTTGTTGCAAAATCCACCTGTTTTCAATCCAGAGGAAAAATCTACAGAAAAAAAGGATTTGCAATGGGAGACCCACTATCAGCCATTATGAGTAGCTTTTTCATGGAGGATCTGGAAAACAAAGCTATCAGCACAGCACCTACACAATGCAAACCCACCCTCTGGAAGAGATACGTGGATGACATTCTGGAGAAAATAAGGAAAGGACACATACAAGAACTCACTGACCACCTGAATTGTACGGACAGCACTGGGAATATAAAATTCACACACGAAGAGGAGGAAAATGGCACCAGAGCCTTTCTGGACATGAAAATCCACCACAACGATGACAGCAGCATAAAAATCACAGTCTACAGGAAACCAACCCACACAGATCAATACCTACTATGGACATCAGAACACCCCACAGCACACAAACTATCAGTTGTCAGGACGTTATATGAATGGGCCACCATCATCACAGACCAAGAAGACAGACAGGAGGAGGGAAACCACATAAAACATGCACTTATACACTGCCAATATCCAGTATGGGCCATAAACAAAGGGAAACAGCAAGTCAAAAACAAAGAAAACAAACAGGAAATAAGACAGAACAAAAGCCGAAATCAAAAACAAGGACACCGTAACTATACCATACATCCGAGGGATCACGGAACCAATTCAAAGGATCATGAAAAAATACAAAATAAACACAGCAGTAAAACCACACAAAAAATTAAGACAGTTATTAGTATACCCCAAGGACAGAATAGAACAAGACAAAAAATGCAATGTAATATATGAAATATCATGCAGATCATGCAACAAAACCTACATTGGAGAAACCAGAAGATCATTCACCACAAGGAAAAAAGAACACCAGAAGGAATGTGAGAAGGAAACACAAGGACGACTCACAAGATCACAAAAAGAAAAGGCAGAACAAGAAACATTAAAATCAGCAAATTCAGATCACTGCAAAAGAAATAATCACATCATGGACTGGGACAACGCAAAAATTATTGGATCGGAGAGCAACAGACACAAACGCTGGATCAAGGAGGCCATAGAAATCAGGAAGCGGGGAAAAGATACCATGAACTGAGATGAGGGAGCCTTTATGCTTTCCCACACCTGGGACCACATTCTCCAGAGACCATCTGATGGCGGAAAGCGGGGCCAGCTCGGTGGATCTGACAGGTCTGCAGGGCTGGCCCCACCTATGAAAGTCAGCTGATAAAATGTCACCTGGTAGCAATCAGCTGACTCTTCTGACAAAGGCTGCAGTGCACAGTCGAAACATGTTAAGAAGGTCAAGGCTTCACCATGTCACCATGGCAACAATTCCCTGTCAGTTATGTGTCGCTGACCCATCTAGGACTACAGATGACAGTCACCTCTACCTATGCTCCAAATGTCATGACTCCATGACCTTCCCAACCCTCCCTACAAGATCACAGATTGAATGGCAAGGAGGGCGTGTCTATGGTATAAAGTGTGACGTCATGCTAAAGTTGATTTGCATTTATGATCATCACTGTGGTCTGATGAAGCTCAGAAAATTTCACGCCATTCTGGCAAGTGGTGCGTGAGTAATAAAAGTTTTAAGTTTTCAGCAATTCTTCCTTTAACCATTAGGTGGTGCTGTAGATTTCTATGAATATTGTTCTACATACACTACCGTTCAAAAGTTTGGGGTCACTTAGAAATTTCCTTATTTTTGAAAGAAAAGCACTGTTTTTTTCAATGAAGATAACTTTAAACTAATCAGAAATACACTCTAATATCTAATATACATTGCTAATGTGGTAAATGACTATTCTAACTGCAAATGTCTGGTTTTTGGTGCAATATCTACATAGGTGTATAGAGGCCCATTTCCAGCAACTATCACTCCAGTGTTCTAATGGTACAATGTGTTTGCTCATTGCGTCAGGAGGCTAATGGATGATTAGAAAACCCTTGTGGAATCATGTTAGCACAGCTGAAAACAGTTTAACTGGTTAGAGAAGCTATAAAACTGACCTTCCTTTGAGCAGGTTAAGTATCTGGAAAAAAATATTATTTCAAATACAAATCATTATTTCTAACCTTGTCAGTGTCTTGACTATATTTTCTATTCATTTTACAACTCGTGGTAAATAAGTGTGACTTTTCATGGAAAACACAAAATAATTGTCTGGGTGACCCCAAACTTTTGAACGGTAGTGTAACTGTTTCTAATTGGACTGATATCCATAATAGTTTATCCATAATAGTTATAATATCCATAAAAGTTTTCAATAACTTTTAATGCCACATGGGTATAGATGAATGTCACCACAAATGAGTTCGATCAGACAAAAACCCTAGGACAAGTTCGATCAAATGCAAGAGGTGGAATTTTGGTCACCGCCACTTCCTGGCAAAATGGTGGACTTCCTGTTGGGTGTAGACCATCACTTCTATGGAGTTTTTTGCATGTCTTGACATGATAAACATCTTACCAGATTTTCATCTTTCTACGCGAAAGTAAGCGTGAGCCACTCTCCATTGACTTCACATGTTAGGTGGTGCTGTAGAGCCATTTTTGTGGTGTCATTCATATTTCCTCCAAAATATTCAATTTTTTGCCAGTCTTGAGGACCCTGCAAAAAATGGTGAGTTTTCATGCATGTTCACTACCCCAAAAAGGAGATCTTAGATGGAGAAGAAGAAAAAAATTTTTTTTAGCTGCAAGCAGCTGTAAGCAGGCCCTCGCCCCCCATGCACCCGCAGAACCTGGCACCTGTCGGACCCAGCCAGCATGCAAAATTTCCCGTCATCACGGCATGCGCTGCGTGAATAATAAAGAAAACCGTTTGGTGCAGTACTTCCTGTGAGCAGTAGGTGGTGGTATAAGTTTTGTCAACCACTTTTACATAGGAGCATGCAGGGTTGGACTAAGCTCCATCGTAGAAAATTTGGTGAAAATCGGATAAAGTTTGTCCATGCGATAAGGTAAACTTGGACATGTGGCCATGGCAACACTTACATTTTAGTTACATGTTGCAGACCCATACGGAACTACAGAAGAGAATCACCTTGACTTATGTTCCACATTTGGTGACCCTTGGACTTTCCCAACACTCCAAAGTATAAAACGTATTGAATAGCAAGGAGTGGATTTCCATGGCAACTGTGATTATTGCAGGACAAAAGTGACTTCCACTGAGGGTAATCCAATGCGCTCTGAGAAACCACTGAAAATGTCATGTCATTCTGACTACTGGTCTTTGTGCGAAAGTTGATACAATTTTGTGGAGTACCTCATGTCAGCAGTAGGTGGTGGTGTGACGGTTTTGTGAATATTGATATACAGACGTGTTCAGAGTGGGATTAGTATGATTTGTGCAAAGGTTGGTACAAATCAGACGAGGATTGAATGAGCTGTAAGTGTCATGTTTTGCATTGCGAGGAAGCCATTGAAGCATGCTGGTCACCATGGAAACAGTCCTGTATTATGTACATGGACTGTCAATGAGCCTGAGTCATTCCTTCATGTCATTTTTTCAGCTGGGGAGAGAAAAATAAAGAAAACAGTTTTCAGCAATTCTTCCTTTAACCACTAGGGGGCGCTATAAGTTTAGTTTGCTATTTTTATATTGACATGTTCGGGGTGGGACTAATATCCATTGTAGAAAATTTGGTCAAAATTGGATGAAGTTTGTACAAGTTGAAACTTTTCAATGTTACATGGTGAGGAGTCAACCTTTGCCATGTCACCATGGTAACACTTACCTATCAGTTATGTGTTGCTGACTCATATAAGACTACAGATTGCAGTCACCTTTACTTGTGTTCCAAATTTTATGACTCCAGGCCATTCCCAACCCTCCTGACGAGTTCACGGATTGAATGGTGAGGGGAGCATGTCCATGGTAACAAGACTGACATCACGCTAAAGCTGATGTGCAGTTATGATCATCCCTGGGGTCTGATCAATCTCAGAAAATTTCACGTCATTCTGGCAAGTGGCACATGACTAATAAATAAAACAGCTTTCAACAATTCTTCCTTTAGCTATTCGGTGGTGCTATATCTTTTGTCAGGTATTTTTATGTAGACGTGTTCGGGGCGGGACTATTTCCCGTCATTGAAATTTTGGTGGACATCGGACAAGTTTTGCTCGAGTTACAGCTGTTTGATGTTGTAAGGGGAGGAGTCAAACTTCGCCATGGTGTCGTGGACACGCCTTTTGAGATTGTAACTCACATTTGATAACTTTTAATGGCCAATGCGTATAGATGCTGCCATGTGAAATATAAGTTCAATGGGAAAAGGGCCCCAGGAGGAGTTTGTTCAAATGCAAGTGGAACAGTACTTCCCGTGAGCAGTAGGTGGTGCTATAAGTTTTGTCAACCATTTTTACGTATGAGTGTGCGGGGTCGGACTACTATCCATCGTAGAAAATTTGGTGAAAATCGGATGAAGTTTGTCCAAGTTGCAACTTTTTGATGTTCCATGGCGAGGAGTCAACCTTCGCCATGTAGCCATGGCAACACTTCCTTGTCAGTTATGTGTTGCTGACCCATATAGGACTACAGATGACAGTCACCTCTACCTATGATTCAAATTTCATGTCTCCAGGTGGTTCCCAACCATCCCAACAAGATCACGGATTGAATGGCGAGGAGGGCATGTACAGGGTAACAGCAGTGACACCATGATAAAGGTAATGTGCAGTTATGATCAACCAGGTTGTCTGATAAACCTCAGAAAATTGCACATTATTCTGGCAAGTGGCACGTGAGTATGGCATGTGAGCTACGACATGTGAGTTTTGGCAACTTCCTGTCCATTGGCAGTAGGAGGCACTGTCACTATTTGTCATTCTTTATTATAGAAATTATCAGTATCGGCTACCTATTCACCACACAAAATTTGGTTGAAATCAGTCAATGTATGTCAGAGTAAAAGCAATTGGAAAGGTGATGGCGATATGGCAAACTTGGCTATGCCCCTTCCACAAAACCAGGCATTTGGAAAAGTTTTCAACAGATTTTGATGGTGCATGGGTATAGATGACTGTCACCATAAATGGTACCAATCAGACTATTTATTTCAGAGATACTGAAAAAAATCTTTGTTGTAACCTTTATGTCTCCAAGAGAGGGTGCTATTGCTACTCATGAATATTCATAGTTGAAATTGTTTGAAGGCATAACCATAGACATCATACCATCTTGGTGTCAATACAACATTCCATTCCTGAGGTACTGAAAAAAACAAAACATGATGCAAACTTTCTGATGAAATACTTTCTGCCTCCTATAGGTGGTGCTATAGATGTCCATGACTATTGTTCTCTACAACTGTTTGGAACCTGACTGATATCCATAATTTTGAATTTGTTTGAAATCCAACAATGCATACCAGAGTTATTGCCGTTAGAATGGTCATAGAATGACCATGGCGAGGCATCAAACTTTCCCACGCCCCTACGGCCAAACTGACAAGCTCTTGGAAAAGTTTTCAGTAACATTTAATGGCACATGGGTATAGATGATTGTGACCACAAATAAGCACAATCGGAGAAAAACCCTAGGACGAGTTCAATCAAATGCGCGAGGTGGAAATCAGGTCACTGCCAATTCCTGCCAAAATGGCTGACTTCATGTTTGGTGTAGACCATCACTTCTATGGAGTTTTTTGCATGTCTTGACATGGTAAACGCCTCACACGACGTTCATCTTTCTACACAAAAGTAAGAGTGTGCCACTCCCCTTTGACTTCACATGTTAGGTGGCGCTGTAGAGCCATTTTTGTGGGGCCATTAATATTTCTTCCAAAATATTAATTTTTTTGCCAGTCTTGAGGTCCTTGCAAAAAATGGTGAGTTTTCGTGCATGGTGACTACCCCAAAAATGAGATCTTAGATGGAGAAGAAGAAAAAAAATTTCTAACAATTAAAGCTACAAGCAGCTGTAAGTGGACCCTCACCCCCTACACACCTGTGGAACCTGGCACCCGTTGGACCCAGCCGGCATGCAAAATTTCCCGTTGTCACAGCATGCGCTGGGTGAATAATAAAGAAAACCATTTGGCGCAGTACTCTCCTGAGAGCAGCAAGTGGTGCTATAAGTTTTGTCAACCATTTTTACGTAGTAGCGTGCGGGGCCAGACTACTATCCATTGTAGAAAATTTGGTGAAAATCAGATAACATTTTTCCAAGTCATAACTTTCCAATGTTCCATGGCGAGGAGTCAACCCTCGCCACGTCACCATGGTAACATTTACCTAACAGTTATGTGTTGATGACCTATATGGGATTATAGGACTTCCCAACCCTCCCAACAAGATCACGGATTGAATGGTGAGGAGGGCGTGTCCATGGAAACAGCAGTGATGCCATGCTAAATGTGACGTGCAGTTATGTTCAAACAGGTGGTCTGATAAACCTCAGAAAATTGCTCATCATTCTGGCAAGCGGCACGTGAGTACGGCACATGAATTACGACATGTGAGTCTTGGCAACTTCCTGTCCATTGGTGGTAGGGGGCACTGTCGCTATCTGTCATTCTTTATTATAGAAATTATCAGTTTTGGCTACCTATTCACCACACAAAATTTGGTTGAAATCAGTCAATGTATGCCAGAGTTAAAGCCATTGGAAGGGTGATGGCAATACTGCAAACTTGGCCACTCCCCTTCTGCCAAACCATCGGACATTTGGAAAAATTTTCCACAGCTTTTGATGGCACACGGGTATAGATGATTGTCACCATAAATGGTACCAATCAGACTATTTATTTCAGAGATATTGAAGAAAATGTAACCTTAATGTCTCCAAGAGAGGGCACTATTGCTACTCGTGAATATTCATAGCTATAATTGTTTGGAGGCATACCCATATACATCATACCTATCTTGGTGCAAATCAGACATTCCATTCCCAAGGTATTAAAAAAACAACACGATGCAAACTTTCTGATGCAAAACTTTCTGCCTCCTATAGGTGGCACTGTAAATTGTTATAGAACTGTTTGGAATTGGACTAATATCCATAATACTGAATTTGGTTGAAATCTGACAATGCATACCAGAGTTATTGCCATCAGAATGGTCATAGAATGATCATGGCTAGGCATCAAACTTTGCCATGCCCCTATGGCCAAACCATCGAGTGTTGTGAAAAGTTTTCAATAACTTTTAATGGCGCATGGGTATAGATGATTGTCACCACAAATGAGCTCAATTGGACTAAAACCCTAGGACGAGTTCAATCAAATGTGCGAGGTGGAAATCAGGTCACTGCCAATTCCTGCAAAATGGCCGACTTCCTGTTGGGTGTAGACCATAACTTCTATGGAGTTTTTTTGCATGTCTTGACATGATAAACATCTCACACGTTTTTCATCTTTCTACGCGAAAGTAAGCGTGTGCCACTCTCCTTTGACTTCACATGTCAGGTGGCGCTGTAGAGCCATTTTTGTGGGGTCATTCAGATTTCCTCCAAAATATTAAATTTTTTGCCAGTCTTGAGGTCCCTGCAAAAAATGGTGAGTTTTTGTGCACGTTGACTACCCCTAAAAGGAGACCTTAGATGGAGAAGAAGAAAACAAAAATTCTAACAAATACAGAGGGCTCTCGTCCACTGATGTTGTCAGTGGCTCGGGCCCTTAAAAGAAAAATACTAATAGATACAGTAGGGCTCTCGCCCACTGACGTCAGTGGCTCGGGCCCTAAAAATACAAACAAATACAAGAGGGCTCTCGTCCACTGACGTTGTCAGTGGCTCAGGCCCTTAAAAGAAAAATACTAATAGATACAGTAGAACTCTCGCCCACTGACATTGTCTGTGGGCTCGGGCCCTTAAAAGAAAAATACTAATAGATACAGTAGGGCTTTCGCCCACTGACGTTGTCAGTGGCTCAGGCCCTAATTAAATACCATGTTAAGGCAATCACTATCTACATCTACATGTCAATTGACATCCTCTACTATAATTATTCTATCCAATTTAAGCACTAAATCAGCTAAGAATTCTGTAAATTCAAATAAAAACTCTGAGTAAGCTGTGGGAGGACACTAAACTATGTCAAATAAAATTGTCTCAGACAGACAAATTGGTTTTAAGTTTTATGGTTTTAACCTAAAATTGCCAACGTGCCCAATACTGAGGACAGGGCCCTCTAAGGAATTATAATATGTCTTTTGCTTTACATTGACTAATAACTTGGAATGGTAAATTGTTGCTATGTCTTCTTTACGATCAGAACTTCTGGGATTTTGACAGTTTAAATAACCAGAGGGAGTTGATTCATTTAAACCAACATAATCCTCTTGCCCTAATCAATCTGATGATGATCATTTAACAGATCATGGACTAACAGGGACTTGGGAGTTAGAGACCTAATATTTAACAAACCACATTTTATTTTTAAATTGTGAGAAGGAACAGAGGCCAAGTCATTAGATTTAGAGGCTATATATTTAATTTGAGTTTTATCAACTCTCCTCTGGAGTCTGGCAGGGATGCATCGCCGTGCCAAACCTCTTTAATGTTGCGGTTGACTACTGGGTCAAGAACGCAACGTAACACTGCCCCAATCTCGTAGTTTACATCCACTCCCACTTCACAGACCTGTGCTATGCGGACGACATGGTGCTTTTTGCCACACATATAGACATAATCACTGAGGCACTGGAGCTGCTTGCAGAGGAAGCATCACCCCTGGGGCTTACCCTCAGCTGGGTAAAGGCAAAGATCCAGTCGCTGTCAGACTTCTTGCCACCACCACCACAAGTCATCACCATCAACAATGAGCCGGTTGAGAATGTCAACAGCTTTGTCTACCTCGGATCTAAGATCACCAGCTCCTGCTTGTCAGATCCAGACATAACTCGCCACCTGCAGCTGTCTCACAGTGCTTTTGGCCACCTCCAGAGAGTCTGGCAGAGTGGGAAGATCTGCACGACCACAAAGTCGTGAATCCTTAGTACCTGTGTGATCCCCGTCCTCCTTTACGGGTCCAAGACCTGGACCCTCTCCACCGCAACCACCCACCATCTGAATACATTCCATTGGACCTGCCTCTGTAACATCCTTGGCATCCGATGGTTCCACCACACCACAAATGATGAGGTCTACAGGAGGGCTGGCTGCCCTATCCCCATCTCCACTGTCATCAGAAGAGGGAGGCTGCAGCTTCTTGGCCACGTGGTCAGGTTGGAAGATGGGACACCGGCCAAGCAAACCCTCTCCGCCAGCACTCATCAGTCCCCCCAAGGCTGGTATCACCCTTGAGGTCGGCCCAGACTGTCCTGGAAGACCCAGGTTGCAATGATATGACCTTTGACTGACCTCATTGCCCTAACTCAAAATTGCCCTGCCTTCAGACGATTGGCCGCAACGTTCACTTAAGTGGCCAGGCTAGGATTAAGTTAAGTTTATCAACTTTTTGTTTAATCACTTTGGGATGCTTATGCATTGTGTTTTTACTTAATTTAGAGGGAGCAGACAGTGATTCTCTGATGGGGGGACATCGGCTAAGTTGAGGGGTGGCGGCTGGAGAGAAGCTGCAGTGAGGTGTGTAAAACTGTGACTCTGCTTCCTGGTCCCAACTCTGAGTAATAGTCAAGGTTTTGGAACTTTGGATAAAAATGATGCCAGATTGTTCGATAAATGAGATGCACCATACCAAGTGGGCTGGACACTGTCTCGCCTAACAAGACCAGATTTTTCACAAAATGAGTTCCAATTGTCTATGTAGCCCACATCATTTGCAGGACACCACACAGACAACAAGTGGTTAAAGGATGACACACGACTAAACATGTCATCGCTGGTGGGGTTGGGGAGGGACCCAGAGAATACTACAGAGGCAGATATTGTTTTGGCAAAGTTACCCTAACCCTAACCACTGAAGTTATTAAGGTGCATTCAAACCAAACACAAAGCAAATTTTTCACGTGGCGTGAATACCTACAAAGTCAGTGGAAAGAGGCGAGCACATGCAAATCTCGTGCAGTCGCGCATTCACGTCCGAGGGATACCAATAGCTAGTAATGACCTTGAGATTCTGCTGTCACTGGAGCAAAAGGATCCACATTGGAGAGTAAACTAGTTTGAAGATGAGAAGGACATTTACCTGGAGACAGATGGACTGGGATCTCTGCAGCTGAATTGGAGTGTCGGAGTTTTTTTACCCACAGACTCCTGCCACAGATGTGCTAACAAGGTTAGCAGGCTAGCAATGTAGACAACCCATCATCCAGGTGAAATTTTGGAGGCAGGGACATTTTTTTCAGCAGCAGGTTGAACACGGCTGTAGAGGTTATAAAGGCAACTTTGCCTGTCTGCAACTCACTCAGACGGTGAATTCATATCTCTTCGCGTGTCTACATTTAGTTAAAATGTAATTGCACCACGTGAAAAATTCACCCGTTCGCGTTTGGACTGAACGCATCTTGAGAATGACTAAACCTGACCATTACAGTAAAAACAGCATCTCACCCTAGACACAGATGGGATATTTTCCCAACATCCCCCACCCACCTCTAGAAAGCTAAACAGTGTCCTGTAGTAGACCAATGTGTCATTTACACACACAGCTATGATACCAGGCTGTCCAGTCAAAGAACGACTGACTCACTGATTTGTTTCCAGGCCAGTGAAAGAATCACATTCAACCTCAGTAGACATGCCACTGCTCACTCACTAGGTCACTTGCAGCTGAACTGTGATATGAATTAATCATTTCGGTAAGGGATCAGTATGTTTTGGGTTTTTTTCAAACACAGAACTCGCAAACAAGACTTCACAAGACCATACAGGAAGTTGGAATTGTGATGCAAATCTGTGAGCATTTCTATCACAACTTCTGTCTCAGTATCAAAACTGTTGTTATACTGAGTATGAATGACACCCCTCAACACATGACGATGTAAATCTAACACTCTGTAGCATGACCCTTATCGGGTTTTGCCAAAATCATTACAAACCACTAAATGAGTAAGTACAAATAAACACTGCAGTTTGTACCATTAGATGAATTATTTCTGGATGTAAAAACTCAAACCATTGGCAGGGTCATATATCACCACTGCTACCATATTACTGTAAACACGGGTGTCCGTAGACACTTCTGTGTAGAGGCAGAGTAAATCACAGTGCTTGAGCTGTCTATAGATGGAGCCAGGGCCTTGCCACAGGCCGCCAGGCTTGGCTCTGGCCCCGTCGCCTGAGGCTCCTGCTGGTGGCAACAGGTGACAGAGGTCTGCTGTGTGTAGACCTGACAGCACCCCCCCCCCCCCCCCACAATGCAGAGAAACACTTGCTTCATTACCAGCCACCAATGCCCCCCCGCCTCCTTGTTTAGTGAGAGACTGGGAGACAGACAAGAGCAGAGTGAAGCTTTACTGCTGCGTTTGTGGCACCGAACACGGGTTTGAGAGGAGGAAAAAAAAAGCTCAGTGTGCATCACTCATCTGCTCATGAGTCAACACTCATGATGTCACATGGTGCCATGCCAGCCTCACACACAACTATACTGTATTACCAATTTTCGTATAAAGGGCCTTATTTATTAAAAAAAAAAAGAAGGAGGGGTTCTTTTTCCATGCAGTGGACTGAGCCGTACCTCCCAGAGAGTCCCGACTGTTAAACCATCGTGCCACAAACAACCTGCTAAAAACACTTAGTTCTCCCATGCAAGAAATAAACACTGGCCAATTAGTGTTCTTATTTTTGGAACTGTGCTAGCTGCCAAAGTTGTTGAAAACATAACCAAGCAGACATGGTTTTATTTAAGCTGACGTAGAGGAGTCCAATACATCCTCCACATAGACATCCAGGAGCTGCTACTGTAGTTATCACGGCTGTACTTCAGCCACAGGGATAGTTTATGTCTCTGAAATGAATCCTCATGCTGGGAACAATAGTGCTACTATTATCCAGCGCAGAGAGGGATGGATTCGCATGAGGACAGGCCACCGTGATTTATGAAGTGCGAATTAGGAGCTGAGAGTTTGGGACCGAGGTGGGGTCGGCAGGGGTTTGCATGGCACAAACAGTCGTCTGTGTTATGCTGGGGCTGGAGACACACATACATACACACACACACACACAAAAAAAAAAACTCTACCACCCCCACCACTTCTGCTACTACCACTGCTTTGCCCTGACTCCTGGCTCATTTGACAGAATCCTCAGCGCTGGCTTGTGGTGATATGTAGAAATCCGACTAGATCACCCATCAGAGATCAACACTGTGACTCCAGCCGGGCGTTGAAACGTGCTAAATACCTCGCTAGCTACAGAGGTCACCCGCTGTGCCTCTGCGGCAGTTGTCAGGCCTCATTTGTGTCATGCGGCAGGTTGATGGAGTGCTGTATCATCCATCAAGACCACAAATATTTACTTTGATTTAATAAAATAAAGGTTGATTTCAAAGTGCTGACTTGAACTCTCCATTGAGTCAACATTGCAAAGTAGGAAAGTTTATTGCGTGTGTGTCTGTGTGTGTGTGTAAGCCCATATTTAGGTTTTACCATTACACACTGGTCTAGATTTTATTGGATTAAAGCTGGCTATAGATGACACAAATTACAGTTTATTCTACGATTCAGTTTAGTTAACAGACCAGAAACCTGTAATATGGAAAGAACCATTCTGCATAGGGATGTTAATGATTAACTGACTTTCCATTAATTGTCGATAAGAATTTAGATGACTAAATTAAATTAGTTGTCAATTAATTGATAACTCAGCAGTCCTTTTCAATGGAAGCTTATTCTATTGAATGTAATGGCGACGCCATCCAGGTGGGGCACACGCAGTCATCCATTGCCGCCTTTTAACAGAAACTAAAGAAAAAGGAGAAGAAGATGCCAAGCTTCCAGAGCGCATGTGCTGTGCAGAGTGAAAAAACTCACCTTTCTGGGTTACGTCGGAGAGCTACAACATATTCCAATGGCACGTGAACTTGAAGATCCACCTGCCTGCTTCAAATCATCGGGGTGGAAAAATGGACTGAGGCAAGGAAGAAACTACATGAGCACAAAAACCCATCCCTGCTGCCTTCAACCTGCCGCTAGATGGGAAAGTAGACCGGTCTCAAGTTACCAATGAGGTAGCAGACAACAGAGGGAACCCAGATTGTACTGGGTTTACCTGGATTTCTGGGGTACTGTGATAATGTTTAATATGCAACATATGAAGGAGCTCAATTTATTTTCCTGTTAAAATAGTCTACTAGTGCATCTCAGTAAATTAGGACATTAAAGTTTTTTGTAATACAACTAAAAAAGATACATTTTACAATATTGGTAATAGTTTTTAAAATAAATTAAAAATCACAAGATTTGTAATTTACTGAGATTACAGTGTTGGTGGTCCAGGAGGGGTCCTCTGTAATGTTCCCGGGTGTGCACATTACAGACGACCTCTCCTGCACCACCAACACTGTATCACCGGCCAAGAAAGCTCGGCAGCATCTCTACTTTCTCCACAAACTGAGAAGAGCCAAAGCACTGGCCCCCATCATGTGTAACTTTTACAGAGGCACCATCGAGAGCATCCTGACCAGCTGCATCACCGTGTGATACACCGCCTGCACCGCGTCCTGCCCCAAGACCCTCCAGCGCATAATGAGAACAGCTGAAAAGATCATTGGTGCCTCTCTCCCCACCCCTGAGGCCATCTACAGCACCTGCCTCACCCGCAAAACCCTCTGCATTGCACGTGATCCCACCCACCCACCACACAGTTTCTTCAGTCTGCTGCCATCAGGGAGGAGACTGTGGAGTTTCTGGGCCAGGACCAGCAGACTCAAGGACAGCTTCATCCACCAAGCTGTCAGGAAGCTCAACTCTCCCCCTGCTCTGCCCCCTCTCCACTTCTGCCCCCTTCCCCCCAAAAAACAAATCCTGGACTCTGATGCCCCCCCCCCCCCAACAACTTAACTTTGCCATCCCCAGGTACTGTTCACTCCCACACATGCACACATTGATTTCAGGAGCTTCAAAAACTGAACTCTGTCATCCAGGAACTGTTCACTCCAATACATGCACACACACTGATCTCAGGGCTGCACCACTCACTTGATGCAGCAATGGACTGCTCTCTTTGCACTACATGCTATTTTAACCCTCTATGTGCCCTGATATTTGTCTTAAGTTACTACATGCTGTCTTAATTTTTATCGGATTTAGTTATTTTGCACACCCTTAGTATTTTTCGTTAGCTTCTGGTTGGGGGTTGGTTTTCTTTGCACTGATGTTTGATGTTTAATGTTTAATGTTTGGTGTTAGATGTTACCTTGCTGCACTGTGGGTCTCAGAGTAACGTAATTTCAATTCTCTGTATATGCTGTACATATGGCAGAATTGACGATAAAGTTGACTTTGACTTTAAAAGATGTACCAGCACATAGGACATACTATACAGTACAAAATTTGTTAAACTACAAAAAATGCCATTGTGTAAAAAAAATGCAAATGGTACAATAAATCACTGAGGAATAGGATGTTCATGTTTTTTTCAGTATATCATTCATCTTCCGCATAATCCTTTTCGGGTCATGGGGGCGCTGGAGCCTATCCCAGCATCTTTGGGCAAGAGGCAGGGTACACCCTGGACAGATCGCCAGTCCATCGCAGGGCCAACATAGAGAGACAGACAACCATTCACTCTCACAGTCATACCTAAGGACAATCTAGAATCCCCACTTTGATGCCAATTAACCTAACTTGCATGTTTTTGGCATGTGGGAGGAAACTGGAGAAATCCCGGAGTAAACCCATGCAGACATGGGGAGAACATGCAAACTCCACACAGATCACTGTTGGTCGGGGGCTGGGATCGAACCCAGGATCTCCCGGCCAAGGGTGAATTGCTGTGCTGCCGCAGTGCTGACCACTCCTCCACCGCACCGCTCTTATTCAGTAAATCAAAAACAGTAATTAACTGTTTATATGTGAAAGCTAGAAAGACCGTATTGTACCGAGGGAAATTCAGATTCTCAGGAAAACTGTCCATTATCAATTAATTGTTAATCTGTTGATAAGGTGAATCAACCAATGATCAATGAATTAATCAATAACTTGCATCCCTAATTTTGAGCAAATGTGTGGCAAAATTAAAAATCCATAACGTGATTACACCAGTGTATAATCTGGGGAAGGGAGGGGGGACCAGTAAACAGCAAAAAGGCAGCATTTATTATATGTTTCTTGCTAGCAGAAGTCCATGGTCTTAATGTTTCACTTCTTCTTCTTTTTTTTTCCTGAATACCAGATGTGTATAAAACAGCTTCTGGATGTCATTGATATTTAACTCACCTCAAACCATCCGGGTGCTGTTAGGGTTAATGATTTTTTTTTTTTTTAACTTAGCTTATCATATACAGGTAGTGCAAAGGACCCACTACTGGTTAGTATCAAACAATCTGACTAGCATTAATTCCCTCCATAGGAATCTTTTTTTTTTTTTTTTTTTTAAAGATTGATAGCAACTAACATTACCTCAAAGTCTATGCAGTTGGTCCTTTGTCTATTTCTAACCTGCCCAGAAAGTTTCATCAATATCCCAGAATAACTTTTGCATTTTCATGCCACATTATATTGAGTTACATAGTTAACATACACAAACGCAGATCACCCCACCCCCTTATTTTCACACACCATTCCCAAACCTTCTTGCTATTCTGGATTCTGTCCAGTATTTCATGATGGTGAATCAGCAACCCTGCTGACTGTTGTCATTAACAACAATTTTGACTGTGCTTTATGTAAAGGCTAATACCCCCCATAGCTGTTTCCTCCATGGGGCAATATACGCAAATGCTATGGGCCTCCAGCTGCTGAGGGGGCTCCTCAGCCACAGGATGAAACACACAGCATGTGTTTTGGGAAATTCAACTCATTGACTATCAGTTTTTCTATAATAAGACAGCCTATTATGAGCATGCATCCACCAGGAGGTCGGGGAGGGGGTCTATCCCTGACATGAAATGCTCACTAATGGTGGCGACAAAGCTAAAACTTACAAATATCCCAACAGAAACAGCTTTGACATATGCACAGCATTAATTGTCAAAGGAGAACATGCTTATTTTCTGATTTTTGCCATTTCCCATCAGCTCTTGCGGCTGCATTCACCCAAAGGCTGCAATATCTTTGAGAGAATTAAAAGTAGCTGTCTTCATTTGTACCAGCTAAGCTCCTCAGATGTTTATTGTAGTGCTTTAAAACTAAATGTAAAATATAAACAATAGTAAACTGCAGTGACAACAAAGTTTTATAAGGATAATCAATTATATATATGCACAGAGTTTCATGTATTTCCAGTGTAACAAGGTCACTTACTCCGCATCCCCCTGACAGTCTTTGGTTAGTTTCTAAGCTGCCAAAATGTCACAGAAAAAGAAGTTCACAGGAAACAGGAGAAATTAAGTTGAGGGTTTTGTGGATAATTTATGGGCTGATATATGGATAAATAATGAGGTAACGAAAATTTCCTGTTTTTATAAATATTGTTTAAGTTTTTAAAACATTTAATATTTTAAGGAGCAATCAGACACAATATCAATATCAAATTAAAACACAAACATACAATTTACTAACTGTCCTCTTTTATAAAATCTTGTATCTTAACATAAAAAATATCAAAATATATAATATCAAGGACAAAACTTTAAAAGCTCCTTGGTTTTAATTAGGTGGAAAATTTAGCACTTAAGGCCTATACATACTCCGCAAAAATAGAGAAATTTGTTTTCTCTCCCAGGGCTGCAAGAACAAAATGACATCATTTTGTTCTTGCAGCCCTGGTTTGGGAGTTCTTGCAGCTTGTTCTTGACACATCATCATGGCAGAACTTTTTTCTTGCATGGTGTCCAAGAACTATTGTGTGATTGGTCAGAAATTTGAATTTTCCAGGAATTCTGCACTTGAGTTTCTTGTGAAGTATGAAATGTTCTGGCTGAAAAGAACTTTGTTCTTGTTCTTGCCACCTCAAAATAAAGAAAAAAAATTCTGTTCCTGCAGAGTATGTAAAGGCCTTGACACTGCCTAATTTTGTTTTTTGCGAGTTTTTCATAATGTGTGTAGTCATTTTATATCTGGTATTCTCTTCATGTATTTTGTATTTGACATAAATACTGGCCCAGGAGACACGCACGCAGGCTCAGGTGTGATTTAAAGGCTTTATTCAACAACATTGGGTGTATGGGTGCGTGTGTGCGGAATGTAAATGGTCTGTGGGTGAACGAGCAGCGCCAGGGGCAGATTGGCACACCGTGCAGCCAGGCAACCCGATGGATAGAGCAGAGACAGGGATATGAGTTACCCTTCACCATGTGGGATAAAAGTATTGAATGTTGCTTACTTGCAGATGTTACGGTGGCTGGCGTTGGCAAAGGAACTCTAGCCAGGGAGACAGCGCCCTGCTGCGCGCCCGACGAGGAGTGGATGAGGAGGAAGAGGAGAAGGCGAGGACGGGAGGAATCTGCCGCCAGGGAATCCACCTGTGCACAGGGGAGAGACTGGAAGACAGGTGAGAGATAATACAGCTTACTTGCTGGTAAGTGATGTTGCAGGTCGGGAAGGAACGATCCTGCGGGAAATTGAGAGCGTTGCTGAACAGATGGCTCCAGACCGATGCTCTGGGCCGAGTGGGTTAAATATCCTGTGATTGACGAGGCACAGGTGTGCGCGCAGCTGAGGCAGATGACAGAGGACGGCGAGTTGTGACAGTACTCCCCCCCCGAGCAGCGCCTCCTGGCGTTGGTTTATCGGGGTGCGCCTGGTGGAACTCCGTGATAAGATCCCTATCCAGCACAAAGGAAGAGCGCACCCAGGATCTCCACGCCCAGCCATACCCCTCCCAATCCACCAGGTACTGCAGTCCATGACCTCGGCGCCGGGAATCTAGAATGGAGGCGACCCCCCAAGCCGGGTGGCCGTCGATCATCACGGGAGGGGGAGGCGCCCTAGGAGGAGGACAGAGAGGGTCAGAGATCACGGGTTTGATCTTGGAAATGTGAAACGTGGGGCAAACACGGAGGGAGGGAGGGCCAAACGCACAGCCACCGGGTTAATTACCTTAGAGATGGTGAAGGGACTGATAAAGCGTGGTGCCAGCTTCCTCTTCTCGGCCTTGAGATTGACATCCTGGTCCGATAGCCAGACCTGTTGGCCCACCTGGTACTCGGGAGCAGGTTTAAGATAAGATAAGATAAGATAAGATAAGCCTTTATTAGTCCCACAACGGGGAAATTCCAGGATTGCAACAGCACAGGGATAGCAACACTCAGAGCAACAATCAGAAGGCAAGAAAAAAAAAAACAAGCAAGCAAGAGCAGCTAATATACATATGTACATATTACTATAAAATATATATATACACACACACAGACACACAGTGCAGAGCATTGTAGCTGGATGGAATAAATATATGAATATGTAAACACACAGTGCGGAGCAATGTAGCTAGATGGAATAATATGTAGATATATAAACACACAGTGCGGAGCATTGTAGCTAGATGGAATAAATATATAGATATATAAACATAAACACACCCTGTGCGGAGCATTGTAGCTAGATGGATTAAATATGTAAATATATAAACACACACAGTGCAGAGCATTGTTGCTAGATGGGATGAAGCAGCACAACCGTCTACTTAGTTATCCTACATGGTATGATTATGTGCCCATACATATTCTCACTCTCCATAGCGACCGGTATTTTCCTAGTTGTATGCCGGAGGGGACCATTGTGTAAGTCTATTGCATCTTTTGCATTCAAAAAACTATTAGTTTGTTACGTCTTTTTGCTATCTCTGCGAGCAGCCCTGCTTAGGTTGTACAATCTGACAGCTGTTGGTAGGAAGGACCTGCGAAACCTCTCGGTTGTGCACCTGGGATGATGTAGTCTGCTGCTAAATGAGCTCCTCAGTTTCCTATGGCGATTAGCTACGGCTAGTGCTGTTGCGTGCCGCCGTGCGTAAAAGCACTTCGCGCGTGCTGGTCCACAGGCTCCGGCAGCGCCTCAGGTGGGCCTGGATGGATGGAACTGCTACCTCGATCTCTTGCTCGGGGAACAAAGGGGGATCATAGCATAACAACGCCCGGAAGGGGGACATCCCGATAGCCGAAGACCGTGTTGAATTGTGGGCATATTCCACCCAGGCCAGGTAAGAGCTCCAGGAGGATGGGTTGGAGGAGGTGATGCAGCGCAGCTTCCAGCTCCTGATTAGCGCGCTCACACTGCCCGTTGGATTGGGGGTGGTGACCGGAGGAGAGGCTCACCGTGGCCACCAGGGTGTTGCAAAAACACTTCCACACTTGGGACACGAATTGGAGCCCCCATTCAGATACAACGTCAGTTGGGATCCTGTGCAGTCTGACCACATGTTGGATTAGGAGATCAGCCGTCACCCGTGCCGTGGGGAGACCATGGAGGGGCACAAAGTGAGCGGCCTTGGAGAATCGGTCCACAATAGTCAGGACGATGTCATATGAACTAGAAACGGGGAGGCCAGTAACGAAGTCCAGGGCTATATGTGACCAGGGTCTGCCCAGGACCGGCAGGGGATGGAGCAACCCTGCAGGAGGTGAGTTCCAGGTCTTGCTCGTAGCACACTGGGGGCAGGCCCGGACGTAATTGGCAACATCCTTCTGAAGTCCGGGCCACCAGAAAGAGCGCTGAAGGAGGTCCACCAACCGGGAGATGCCAGGATGACAGGCGAGCTTGGACGTGTGAGCCCAGTGAATGGCATCCCCCCGAACAGCCGATGGCACAAAGAGCCTCCCTACCGGGCCACCGCCAGGGTTCGGTTCGGTCTCCTGCGCCCTCCGGATCTTGTCCATGATGGACCAGGAAACCGCCCCCACAACACACGAGTCAGGCAGGATAGTGTGGTCCCGCTCCTCCGGGGTCTCCGGGGCAAACTGTCTGGATAGAGCGTCGGGTAACCCATTCTTGGAGCCTGGACGGTAGGTGATCGTGAACCTGAAGCGTGCAAAAAACAGAGACCAGCGCACCTGGCGGTCATTCAGGCATTTGGCCAACCTCAGATACTCCAGGTTCTTGTGGTCCGTCCAGACCACAAAAGGCTGCGCTGCCCCCTCCAGCCAGTGACGCCACTCCTGCAGCACAAGCTTTACTGCCAGAAGCTTCCTGTCGCCGACGTCATAATTGCGCTCAGCCGCAGACAGGCGCCAGGAGAAGAAGGCGCAGGGGCGCTTCACCCCATCCGCCGGAGAACGTTGGGACAGAACTGCCCCCACCCCCATATCAGACGCGTCCACTTCAACCAAGCACTGCAGCATGGGGTCAACCTGGGTCAGGACCCAGGAGGAGGAGAACTCTGTCTTCAAGGTCTCAAATGCTGCTGCTGCCTCCTCGGTCCACTGGAAGGGCACCTTAGGAGAGGTGAGGCGGGTCAGGGGGGTGACGATGGCGCCAAAGTTAGGCACAAAACGGCGGTAGAAATTGGCAAACCCAATGAACTGTTGAACTTGTTTCCTGGAAGCAGGGGTGGGCCACTCGACCACCGCTTTGACCTTGGCGGGGTCGGGGAGGATCTGGTCGTGGGAGATGATAAAACCCAGGAAAGAGGTTGTCTTGGCGAAGAACTCGCATTTCTCTGCCTTTACATACAGTCTGTTTTCCAACAGCCGCTGCAGAACCCACCTCACGTGGGCTTGGTGCTCCTCCCGAGACCTGGAGAAGATCAGAATGTCATCCAAGTATACAAATATGAAGACCCCCAGGAAGTCTCGCAGGACATCGTTGATGAGCCGTTGGAAGACAGCAGGAGCGTTGGTGAGCCCAAACGGCATGACCAGGTATTCGAAGTGGCCGCTGGGCGTCCGAAAAGCCGTCTTCCACTCATCGCCCTCCTGGATCCGAATGAGATGGTATGAGCTGCGGAGGTCCAGCTTGGTGAACAAGGTGGCCCCCTGGAGGGAGTGGAAGGCAGTGTCCATGAGCGGAAGGGTGTACCTGTCCTTCACCATGATGTTGTTCAGGGCCCGGAAGTCGATGCACGGCCGCAGGGACCCATCCTTCTTGGAGACGAAGAAAAACCTGGCTCCGAGTGGAGACAAGGAGGGGCGGATGATGCCGGCGCTGAGCGACTCCCTGATGTATGTGTCCATGGCCTCCCGCTCCGGGGCAGACAGGCTGTAGAGGCACCCAGATGGTAATGGCGCTCCACGGGCGGAGGTTTATGGCGCAGTCATACGGGCGGTGGGGAGGAAGAGACATCGCCTTGGATTTGCTAAAGACGAGCCCCAGATCATGGAACTTCGAAGGCACCAGGGTAAGGTCCGGGGGAGATGAGTCTGGAGCAGGAAGAGGAGAGGATGGGGCACAAGCCGCAGACTGGAGGCAGGTACCCATGCAAAACGAGCTCCATGAGAGGACGCTGCCAGACTGCCAATCGAGCATGGGGTTGTGGAGGCACAGCCACGGGTAGCCCAAGATGACGGGGGATGCCTAGGTGGACAGGACGAACAGGCTAAGGTCCTCTTGATGGTTGCCCGAGACAATGACTGGCACCGGCTTAGTGCGATGCGTCACTACTTCCAGGGGGGAACGGGAGGGAGTGATGAGGCTAAGGGGAGCTGGTAATGCTTGACAAGGGATGCCCAAACGGGTTGCCAGGCTCTTGGAAATGAAGTTTTGTTCTGCCCCCGAGTCCACCAGTGCGTGAGTGAGGTGCCCGGTGGAGTTGTGACAGAACCTAATGGGCAGTGAACAATTTGAGAGGGGATTTGACTGGTTTGTGTCCGCGAGGCCCCCTACAGTGACTCGCGGACCCCCCCGTTTGGCTTGATCGGGCAATGCTCCACGGAATGCTGGTCGCCCCCCCAATACATGCAGAGGCCCAGCTCCTGGCGGCGCTGTTTCTCCGCTGGAGGGAGCTTAGTTCGCCCGACCAACATCGCCTCAGGCTCATCGGCGGACTCCGGAGCGGGTAACGCCAGGGGGTGAGAGTGAGATGCGCGGGCGGGGGTTCCGCGCGAGTGGCTGTGGCTCTTCCGCTCGGCGGCCCGCTCTCGCAGCCTGTTATCTAAACTGATGGTTAGGGAGATTAATTCAGATAACCGCCCCGGAAGATCCCGGCTAGCCAACTCATCTCGCAGACCAGAACAGAGGCTGCGGAGGAAGATGCTGCAGAGAGATGCCTCACCCCAGCCAACCTCCTCCGCTGCCACCCGGAAGTCAACAGCGTAATCAGCCGCCGACTGGCTACCCTGGTGAAGGTTGAGGAGCCGATCGGCTAGGATGCTGTCACGATCCGAATGGTCAAAAACCTCGAAAAAATCCCGCACGAATTGGGCGTAGGAAAGGTTTGCGTAGCCGGGCTTCACCATGTGGGCGTGAGCTCAAGCTAATGCTCGCCCCTCCAAGAAGTTAACCACGTACCCAATCCGGATGTGGTCTGAGGGCAAATCCCCAGGAACGTGCTGAAACACCAACTCACACTGCAAGATGAACCCCCACGCTTCACCGAGTTTCCCGTTAAAGCATGCGGGTGTGGGGATAGGAGTGAGCCAGGTTGGCGCTCCCAAGCTAGGCTGGCTAGCCGAGGGAGTAGTGGAAGCTGATCCGCCAGGATGAGCCGGGGGGAACGCCTGCTAGGGGTCTAGGCGATCCAGCCGGTAAATAATAGTTGTTAATTGATTTAATATAACTTGTTGTTGATGAGCGATCAAATCCACCCGAGCCTCGAGGGTGGAAAGACGGCGTGCGAGCCCGCTGTCCGCTGGGCTGCCCTGCTGGAGCCGTACTGACATAAATACTGGCCCAGGAGACACGCACGCAGGCTCAGGTGTGATTTAAAGGCTTTATTCAACAACAATGGGTGTATGGGTGCGTGTGTGCGGAATGTAAATGGTCTGTGGGTGAACGAGCAGCGCCGGGGGCAGATTGGCACGCCGTGCAGCCAGGCAACCCTATGGATAGAGCAGAGACAGGGATATGAGTTACCCTTCACCATGTGGGATAAAAGTATTGAATGTTGCTTACTTGCAGATGTTACGGTGGCTGGCGTTGGCAAAGGAACTCTAGCCAAGGAGACAGCGCTCTGCTGCGCGCCCGACGAGGAGTGGATGAGGAGAAAGAGGGGGAGGCGAGGACGGGAGGAATCTGCCACCAGGGAATCCACCTGTGCACAGGGGAGAGACTGGAAGACAGGTGAGAGATAATACAGCTTACTTGCTGGTAAGTGATGTTGCAGGTCGGGAAGGAACGATCTTGCGGGAAACTGAGAGCGTTGCTGAACAGACGGCTCCAGACCGATGCTCTGGGCCGAGTGGGTTAAATATCCTGTGATTGACGAAGCGCAGGTGTGCGCGCAGCTGAGGCAGATGACAGAGGATGGCGAGTTGTGACAGTATTGTGCAAAATGTGCTGCGTGTGGTGTGTGCTGTCTGAAAATCCATACTCGCAAACCACAACCACCACCATGGTGGTTGTGGTGGGGGCAAACAAAATCTTGCACAGGGCCTTCAAAAACCAGGAAACTGCCCTGATACCCTCCTTACACAGGGATGGAGATTTTTGAGTTATCGCCGATGAAAAAATGGCCAGCTCTCAATCTTTTGATGAGTACCCAGTGATTGACAAGTTTTCCCAGTGATCTCCATGGTCTCCTGAAAGTTTTGACTCAGTCCAAAACACACAACAAACTCCCAAACATTTACACAGCAACTGCTTTTTTGATACTTTAGGAGATCATTGAGAGATCTGGCCAGTTTTTGATTTCTGAATGGTCACCCAATGATCTTTGTGCTTTTCTTGTGTAACTGAACCTGGTCAACGAAAATAATGGTTTGTTGATCAGCAAGTAAAAGAAATTGTGCATTTTTGTGCCATTGTTGTCTGTGTTCTGTAAATGACGGTGAATGGCTCTACACTCTGTTGTTTGTCTGCCCCAATACAAGCTGCAGAGTTTTGTTTTTTAACAACTTTGTTTGCATGCAGAGTGTTCTGTCTGTAAACTTTATGGAGGAGTGTGAGAAACCTGCACACACACTCACATCAAGGTTCAACTCTGCAACTTGTGGGAAACATTAGCTAACTGATAATTGTGGAGCTCTTTCAGGACTTTATAAAGTACAGTCCGATAACACTGGTCAACACCAAATTTATTGTCTAAGTTTTTTTTAGCTGATTTAGGACAATTTTGATGTGCTGAATCCAAAAATCACATTGGTTTTGCTCAATCAGGTCAACTTTTTGAATTATGGCCACATGTTGTTTTATACATTTTTGTTTACATGTACGGGTATTTTCACTTTATATGATGCAAAATTCTTTTTTTTTATATCTTGAAATTCTCTAAATTTTCAACAATGATGATGTAACATTCAATTTACATGTACTTACCTTTATATAAAGGTAAGTACATGCACAGTACTAAGTAAGTACTAAGTAAGTACAGGTTTTTACTTAGCACCTGATCGAGCGAAATGGATGTCATTTTTGGATTCAGCAGTACAAAATCCTCTTAAATCAGTTGAAAAACACAGACAACTTACAAAAAAATATTTTTGTAACCCTGTGTAGTGTTTGATAAGTTAAATTCAAAATTTGAGCCTGAAATGACTCATTCGAATGATATGTTCGGGTTTGACAGTTTATTTTCTGTAACTAAGTCATTATTTTACATTAATGGTGTTATTTGGTATGTAAGTTTTGCTATCTACTGGTCATCTGCTACTTGTTCATACAGCAGATTTTGATTTGAGGATGAAGCCTTGAAATACAACACTTTTATTTTGTGTGATTCTGTGGGCCCTGTTACAACAACTTAAGACAGGCATTGGCACCACACCTCATGCCTTGCACCAGTGGAGTCTATAGTTTCTCTCAGCGCATTGTTTGCCTTTCAGCTGTGCACACTCACCACCAAAATAAGGACTGTGTGCACAGTTTGTGCTTATAGGAGGGGACTCGTTTCAAGTGGGCAAAGCTCGGCATGAAGTTCAACACATTCATATTATGTTTCAATATCTGTTGGTGCACCTTTGATCAACAAAAACCACATCTAAACTGAGTGACGCATTATCAATCGATATTTCAGCAGCGCGTGTGAGCATGTACTGTATATACTGTATGACTGTTCCTGTGAAGGGCCTTGAATTTCTCAATGTCTGTTATTTTAACAAACTGATTTTTTAAACCTGTCATCATCCATTAGCTGATCTTTCCTTTTAGTTTTCATGTGATAAAAGACTGAATAGATTTGCTCTCATTCACATTTTCAGTTTAAACTGTAAACTTACAAGTACACACATTCGGCATTTATGTGTTTATCCTCTCCTTAAGTGATCAGAATGTGGCTCCCTTTTTTTTAATTTAACCACCAAACTTTACTGTAGAGTAGGTAGGTTCTACTCCAGCCATCACCTGTGGCTGGAGTACAACCTACCAGCCAGATTCTGCACACATCCCTCTGGAGCATGCAATGCCATCTTTTTTGCATCCATGATTTTCTAATTTATGACAGTTTCACAATTTTTCTCCTCATTCACTGTCATTCAAGGATTCAAAATCAAACTCTTTATTTGATCTCATCCACTGATATCCCAACATTTTTTTTAAGTTAAAATACATCAACTTTGCACTCAACAGAGGGAACATTAACAGACTTGGTTGCCCTGGCCAAGATCTGCTGCAGGAATGGTAGTTTCATAGAGGAGTTCAGATGACAGCCATGGTGGGTGGACACTGGTGTGGACTGCCCCCCCCCCCCCCGTATTCTCACGTGTCCGGTGGTAATAAATGACAGAATTTTTAAAACTATGTCGATCAAAGTGACGAGCAAAGAAAAAGACTAGCAAAACCTCTGTTTGTAAAGCTCTCATCAGATCAGTGCATAAAGATGATAATCTGTTTTTGAGGGCTGCAGACTGATTTATTTATTCTGGCAGCAAATCTTGAGTGATGATGATTTTATTTAGTAAACGTAAATTACACTATTTTATGTGTTTAAAGGCTTTTTTACAATTAGTGAGACAGTCTCCAATATACTCCACTGTGAATCACAGAGAATGAACCTGGATCCCCTCGGCGCACAAGAGAAGAAGTGACCCAACTCAGTTTGCTCGCTGTTTGTGGGGAGAAATATCATTTTTATTTCATTGCACAGACTATTTGCTGATATGAATAACACCATTAATCCCCCTTTATCTATTTTCCTCTTGTGTTTGCAGGTCAGTTTTTGAACTCTAGAGGCAGAAATATGAAGTGAAACACAAAAACTGGTCTTCCACAGGTTAGCCCCTGTGGTCATAGACACACAATTTTCCATGCTGCTTCTGACTGCAGTAAATCAGACCAGGGGTGTGAATGGTCCTTAAATGTATTTTCATTTTGTTAACAAGCCTGCAGGGTCCCCAGGCAATAAAAGACCTTTCCTCCCATTTAACTGCTGACATATTAATATCTTAGAGCTTGTGCCCCTGTTTATCAAAGGGAAGGAGCGCAAAGACGGTGATTGTTTTATTGCATGTTGTGCCAAAAACACACCTTTGAATAATTAGAGCATTAGGATAGCCCCTTTGCACTTTTTGTCCAATGCAAAATTTATTTGCCCCTGCTGTAATAGCAAAATGGATTTGGACACAGTCATAAATGTGCTCTCCACCTTAGACACTAGATAGTTGACTAGATCATCATATCAGAGTCAGATTATCTGCCCCTTCAGGGCAGATAACAGTACTCAATCACGTTGCATTTTCTCGGCATGATTTGTTGAAATAAGGCACAAAAATAAAGAGTAGCTTGTGGGCTGAAAACAAGCAACACAAAACTAGGCAGGCCAGACACTAAGGCAGATAACAAACTTTGCAGAAGTGTGTAAACATACGCTGGGTTGACAAAGAATGGCATACCCAGGTAAGGGGCCTTAAATAGGGAAGAACTAATTAACTAAACTGCAACAGCTGTGGATAATAAACAAGGATCAACAAGACAAAACTCAAGCTAAACTAAGACTGAAATAAATAACAGGAATAATAATAAAAATGAAAGGCAGAACTAAGGACAGGGCAGGGGTAAATATAAACCAAAACAGAGATCATCACAATAATATCTCAACACGAGGACGTGGGCTGAGCCCATGTTCCAGTGACAAGAAAAAATAAACTATAACGTAAGGCGAAGACATGGGTTGGGCCCATGTCTTCACCTCATGTTATAGTGACAATTAGGGCCCTATATGTTTGAAAGGAAGATAGAAAGAAAATAGTGATTAAATATTGAATACCAAACAAACTGAGACAATATACAAACATAATGCAAATGTACAACAGGGTGACCACAGGTTGTTAAAAAGTCTTACCGTGCAAAACGCTTTGTTTTTGTGCATTTTAAACTTATAAATCATTACCATGGATCACAACTATACCCAGGGTGCCCCGAACCATTTTATCATCAAAGGCGAGATTTGGGTTTTACCTAATCCCAACTACAAACATATCAAGATTAAAGTTTAATCACAGCATTAGCATTTCTGTGCATTTCAAATGCTCCTTGGTGTGTGGATTGGCTGAAATCTATTGGAAACTGTAGTTATAATATCACTTACCGTTTTACTCCATGCATACGGAGGTGGAAAAATGGTGCCGATAAAACCTTTCCACTGGTATCAAACTTTTGCACTTTCAAACCTCCAAAATGTCGGTGTCATATGCACAAACAGTCAAACTGCGAATGAACTTTGTCGGTTTGGGGTAAAAATGTTGTCGTGTGCATGGTCTCTAAGACACACAACCCTGCATCAGCATAGTCATTATGTTACACATCCACAGAATGGGACAACCTCAACAATAAAGTTAAAGCAAAAACACTGACCTACACAAAACACAATTAAACCATAAAGTCATAAATCATAAGCCCCCATACAGGCCACCATATGTAACACTCTGCTATTAAATAGATACTATTACCAAAAAAAACGGGGTTGAAATGATTTCACTCTAGACAAGCTAATATGGTTTTGTGGATTATTATTGAAACTCAAGGTGAACAAAATAATAATTGCACAACAAATAATTTCCTTATAACTTATCCACACCCACACTGTTTACACCAAACACACGTTTCATTTACAACATACAGTCCTTTTTTTTATAACCCAAATTTTGGCTGGATGCGCCGACACCCGCAGGTCCCTCGTAGCCTTCCTGCAGTCAGACGCTCCTTTAGTTGCTCCAGTCATCTCAGTAACGGCCCGTCACTCCTCTGTTTCACCTCTCTCCTCTGTATGTGTCTCATGGTGTCTTCCACCTTCCTCTTAACCTGCTGCCACCTGCTGGAAATCAGCTGATTACCCATCACCTGACCAGCTGACGTTGTGACAGATTAAGTATTTTTTCAACATAAATAAATTCAACTTGATAGTGAAACTTAGCTAGGACAGAGGCACAATCAATAAATGGAGTATTTAGCTATTGCATCTTATCATTTATGATAACTAGGCTTTCCCTTTATGTACTGTATTTACCATTTTATCCATATAAGGGGCAATGCAGTAAAATATGTCGCAGTGCTACAGCATTCGATCAGTCGGGAGTTACGGCTTTCGCAAAAACAGGTATTTTTCGCAAGTACGGTTTCTAAGCATTCCAATGATACCAGGCACTCATGGGGTTTTGCCGCGAGTTTCCCTCCCAAACAAAGAAAGAGTCATGATTTATTATTTCTCATTGCCTGTACTCATAATGACGCTTTGTGCATTCCGAACAGCACGTCTCCACTGCAATAAAGTCGCCTGCATTTTGTTAAAATATGTTGGACATAATCAAATTTACCTTAGAGCAGACATATGCCACAACACCGTGCTTGGATGTCGTCTGTCACCGTGTGGTGAGAAGCCTCCATTTATCCAGTCTGGCACAACCAGGAACACCAGCAACAAGTACCAGAACTATGCCAAAACATTCAAAAAATACAAAAACTAGAAGAGCTGAAATTAGCTGCCACTTGAGTGCAAAACACATGTGTGTATTATACATTAAAATGGATTTGAAAAACTTTTAAAAACGCTATTTTAAATGCCCCTGCTACTCCACTCGTATTGACTGATTTAACACTAGGTCAGCCGAAACCGGAAGCTCCGCCCATAATAGTTCCTACAGCGGCACCCCCAGGAATAAGGTGGATACTACAACTGACAACTTGAATTACGTGGAAAACTATCTTTTAAATTGACAAACATATGTGTAACTCATGGCAAAATTTGATCGGGATCAAAAAATAATTTCGCTCTTACCATTCATTTCAATAAAGATTTTTTTTTTTTATATTTAAGGTCCCTTATGCGGACGTAGAGGGTGCGTGACTTAGGCTCTATTTCTTTACAAACCTGGAACCACATCTTTTATTCCTAAAGAAAAAATCTAAAACATTACATATACAAATAAATACATAAGATAAAACAAGTCTACATTTGGCATTTTTATTCTTTCATCCTCATTTTTTGAATACGTTCATTAGAGCACAAGCATATTGTGCCCTCAAAAGTTATAATGCATTTCTTACAAAAAAACAAACAACCCAGATGTATTTAAAAATGAAAAAAATGTTTTTGCAAGTACTTCTATCCATACTTGGTATCAATGAGTAATCAAACTGAAGTGCTCATATATTAGAAATGAAGAAGTGGTATTTGTGATTTAGACTGAGTTAAACATTTTCTCTTGAACTACTGGATTTATGTGGATTCAATTACTTCCAGCTGAAAAATCTCCAGACGTCTGCAGATGAGGAGCCACTTCCAGGTGTTCTCCACCATTTGAATGGCTGCTACAGCCTCCCATTATCTAGACTAATGGATGCATTAGTTCAAATGTCACTTTTTACAGGGTTGCAAACGGAAAGCAATGCACACCTTTCATTTCCTCACAGGAACGATAGCAGGGTGATGCATGAGAATCAGAGCAGTTTGAAGTCACTAAAGAATTGAAATCAAGCTCACAGCAGGGTGGTTACTGTAAATGTGAGTTCTGCTGGGGCCACAGAGGGATGGAGAAAAAAAGAAGTGCTAAACAAACGAGCAATTTGCACACCTCCAAACTGCCAACACAAACAGACTAGCACCCACTTTGTGTCTGCGTGTACTCAGCTTGGCGGCGGCAGGCCTCCATCAGCACAAGGTGTGAAACACAAAGCACCAAATGAGATAAAAGGCCACAAAGGACCAGAAAGGTCCTTTGTGGCCTTTCAGCATAAAGTCTGCTCAGATGATTTATTATACAATAATGTCTCAATAGTATAGAATAAGCCAACTTTATTGTGTGTGTGTGTGTGTGTGTTTATAGATTTTAGAAAAGCATTTGATACAATAAATCATTCAATACTTCTTAATAAATTGCAAATGTATGGTATTAGGGGAATTGCTCTGAAATGGGTTACAAGTTATCTATCTGAGAGACAACAATTTGTGAAAATGGGAGAATATCTGTCTGGGTGTATGGGAATTGCCTGTGGGGTCCCCCAAGGGTCAGTATTGGGCCCCAAATTATTTAACATATATATAAATGATATATTCCAAGTTTCTAAATTATTAAAAATAATATTATTTGCCGATGATACTAATTTATTTTATTCTGGAAATAATTATAATCAACTAATCCATACTCTAAATAATGAATTAAATAAGCTAAAAAAATGGATGGATTGTAATAAACTATCACTAAATATAGATAAAACTAAGGTAATGATATTTGGTAATTGTAAAAATAAAGAAGATATACACATTCATATAGATAATGTAGTTATTGAAAAAGTTAAGGAGATCAAGTTTTTGGGTGTAGTACTGGATGATAAAATTAGTTGGAAACCACATGTCAGATACATACAAAATAAAGTTGCAAAAAATATTGCAATTATAAATAAAATTAAGCAGGTCCTAGATTATAAATCACTTCATATTTTGTATTGTTCATTAGTACTTCCATACTTGACTTATTGTATAGAAGTTTGGGGTAACAGTTATAAAAGTAAACTTAATTCATTGTTAATATTACAAAAAAGGGCAGTCCGTGTTATACACAAAGTCGGGTACCTCGAACATACTAATTTATTGTTTTTACATTCGAAGTTATTGAAATTATGGGATCTGGTTCATTATTACACAGCACAATTAATGTTTAAAGTTAGTAAAAAACCTCTTGCCACACAATATACAGAATCTATTCAGGGAGAGAGAAGGGAAATATAATTTACGGGGGAATACAAAATTTAAAATTCACTTAGTAAGATCTACACGGAAGAGTTTTTGTGTGTCTGTGTGTGGGGTAAAATTGTGGAATGGGTTGGGGGAGAAACACAGGCAATGTCCAAACATCCACATATTTAAATCAACATATAAAGAAATGATTTTTGAGCAGTATGAGAATGAAGGGCAGTGATGTTACATTGTGTCTTCAGTGAGGGAAGGTTGTTGTGTGTTATGGTGATTGTGAAGGTGATGGTGTTGTTTGTGTTTGCATTGAACATGCCAGAATTGTATGTTTATTGTTGTTGTAATATTGTTGGATATGGACTGTCATTGTTGTGTCATTTTTGTTGTATAAACTGACTATGGGTGTATTATGGTGAATGTGGTTGTGGGATAATGATGATTATGAGTAATACTGTAATTTGTTTGGTGTGGAGAAGGGGTGGGACTGTATAAGCATTGGCTTCTTCCCACTCCCTTTGAACATTTTATTTTGGTTTGTTTTTTTGTTGTGTTTTGAACTCTCTTTTTTTCTTTCTTTAACAATGTTCAAATAAAAATCAATCAATTCAGCCAATCATGTACAGTAGAACAAATTATGTTTCTCCTATCTACAATGTTAATCACATCCAGAGGGACTGCTGCCATAAACAACTTTTCCTTCTCCCATGCAAGCACCAAGCTAGAAGGCAGAAAGTACCATTTTTATATGGTCTTTGGTATGACCCAACTGGAGGCCTGAACCCACGACCTCCCGGTTATTGGCCGGATGCTCTGTCAACTAGGCCACCACTCCAGTAAAGATGTCAAGCAGGGTATGTGCAGGTAGAAGCAAGTTAAATTTAAAACTTTTGAATATCCTTTTTATTTTTTGATATTTGGGGCTTTTCTCCTTTATTATAATGTGGGTTTTGCGGGATTTTGTAACATTACAGGGTCTGTAGAGTCAAACAGCTGAAAGTCAACCTGTACACGAGTTCCCTTCTCGCACAGAAACAAGGACAACTAAACCTGACACGCCTTGGTTGGATTTTTTGTTCTCTTCCATGAGGTCATCGAATAATAACTGTAGAGACTTTCCCCTCTGCCTAGTCTGGTACATCCTTAGTATTTCCTTTATTACCTCCGCCAAGGAGGCAATGTTTTTACTGGGGTTTGTCTGTCTGTCTGTTTGTCTGTCTGTTTATCTGTTACCAACATAACTCAAAAACTTATGAACGGATTTTGGCGGAGGTATGCGCTCTATGAGTGCTTTTGTAGTTCATTCATTCTTTCCTTTTATTTCTGTCCAATCATAACAAGACCAAAAGAAAAGACAAATTTAAACTAAAGCCTATGTGTGACAATTTTGACTTGGAATCACACTGAATTGGCATTTATGACACATTTGTGAACACGGCCTATCTTGCACAGATAATGTCAGTGTACTAAATGATGTATAGCATCACATATGAAAAATAAATTCAATCGGTGGGGGGAAAAAAAATAACTTCTTGCCCGCACACTCAGGAAGAAAATCACTTGCATGCCAATTTGATTTCTTGTCAGATTTAATTTCAAACTAAAATCTGTCATGAATTGCCCCATGGGGCAGAGAGGTGAGACCCACGCGCTGAACTGTGAGTTTGTGAGGTTTATTGAAAACAACAAAACATAAGTCAAAACAGTGCTCAACACAAAATTCAAACAAATGAGTAACTTACAGATTTAGCGCACCAGAACGAGGGCAGCAATCAGGTGGGGATGAGGGAAAGGAAACTCAAGACTGTGGTGATGAGAAATGAAAATAACTGCCCTTATATAGGATTAGAAACAAATCACGTAAGAACTGACAGTTGTGGGTCACATGAGCGGGCAGAAGGAAACAATGATCATAATTGGACTAACTGGGAGCAATGAGAGGGGAGTGACCCGCTGACAGCTGACAGGAGCTATGCCCACACGGATCACAAACCAGGAAATGCCACTGACAGCTGTCAAACTAGAAAGAGAACACAACAGTAAGGATGTAAAGAAAAAAATACCAACAAATGCAGACTGCGATCTAAACACAAATTAATACAAAATAAGAGTGAAGCAAAAGGAAAACATCAAAAGGAAAATGGAAAACAGTGCAAGAATAACAGAAACCAAAAAAGCACAAAATACAACAAATATATAAATGTAGAGAAAAAGCCATGAGACTGAGCATGGCAGAAACCTCCTGTGCTCAGCTCATGACAGAGCCCCCCTCTCAAGGGGTGGATACCAGACAACCCAGGGTAACATCAAAAGAAAAAGACCCCCCCCCCCCATAGAAGGACAACAATAACCAACCCCGGGTGGATGGTGGGGGGAACAGGTTAGAAGGGAACAAAAAACAAAACCCCGCTCAGGACCCACACCAGGGAAAACCCCACCAATCTAAGCCCCCTGGACCAAAGAGCTGGACAGTTCAGGTGGGCGACCAAAGTCCCAGGCCCGGCAGATGGCATGATGGAAAGAGTCAGGTGGCCTACCAGGGAATGTTGGCCACCCAACCCTGCGGCACAGTCTGTCGGGTGGTCTTCCAGAGTTTTTTAGCCACCTGAACAGAAAGGGTGATCTGGGAGGTGGCTGCCCAAGGGGAAGAACCAATGGCGGGCAAGACAGAGGAGTCGGGGAAACCATGATGATGTCAGGGTGAGGAGAGGGAACCATGATGGCCTCAGGCAGAGGAGAGGTAACCACCATGGCCTTGGGCAGAGGAAGGGCAACCACGACAGCCTCGGGCAGAGGAAGGGGAACCACGACAGCCTTGGGCAGAGGAGGGGGAACCACAACAGCATCCGGCAGAGGAGGGGGAACCATGAAGGCATCAGGCAGAGGAGGGGGAACCATGATGGTGTCAGACAGAGGAGATGGAACCACGACGCCCTCGGACTGGCCTGTAGCACCCGCGGTGGATCTGAACTGGAGCGGAGCTGCACCCGCAGTGGCTCCGGGCTGGAGCAGAGCTGCCCCCGTGGTGGCTCTGGGCTGGAGCAGAGCTGCACTCACTGTGGTCCCGGACTAGGACATAGCTGCACCCACGGTGGGCCCAGACTGGGACATAGCTGCACCCACGGTAGGTCCAGACTGGGACATAGCTGCACCCACGGTGGCCCGGACTGGGACATAGCTGCACCCATGGTGGGCCCGGACTGGGACATACCTGCACCCACGGTGGGCTCGGTTTGGGCCATAGCTGCACCCTCGGTGAGCCAGGACTCGGCCACAGCTGCACCCACGGTGGCCTCCGGGCTGGAGCGTAGTGCCCATGGCGGGCCCACACGGGAGCACAGCACACAAGCTGGTTTAAGGCTGGGGTGCAGCACCCATGATGGTCCCCGACTACGACCCAGTATCCACGGAGACCCGGACTGAGGAGGAGCTGCACCCACGGAGGTCCCAGGCTGGGATAGAGCACCCGCGAAGACCTCATCCGGAGGGGGAGCAGCACCCATGGAGGTCCTGTGCTGGGATGGTGCACCAGCAACAACCTCAGCCAATGGGGAAGCAGCACCCTTGGAGGTCCCGGGCTGGGACGGAGCACCCGTGACGACCTCAGCCGGAGGGGAGGCAGCACCCACGGAGGTCCTAGGCTGGGACAGAGAGCCCGCGATGACCTCAGCAGGAAGAGCTGGACCCATGGGGATCTTGGACAGTGAGCCAGGACCCACGGAGACTTCTGCCAGAGCAGGACAATCCTCAGTGACCCTGAGGGAAAGCTCAGGCAAAAGAGACAGAGAAACAGGGTCAGGGTCACCGGCAGCAGTGGAGCTCAGCGAGGCAAGCTCAGGTGCAGCTGACAGCTGCACTTGGCTCTCCCCACAAAGAGCCCGACAAGATCTCTGCAAAATTGAAACAATGAAAACGAAGGCGAGCACTTGCCTGAGCTCAAACTCCACCGCTGTCCAGGACTGTCGATCCAGACGATGGTTCCTCGGGCCCGGCCCTCTGGACGTCCAACTCCAGCTCTGCTGCGGCGGCCCCTGCAGCAGGCATGGTGGTCAATAAAGTCCTGGGACCCCCCAGTGAGGTGACCCACGCTGGTGGCTCATCCAGCATGGATTCAGGGGGTCGATTTCCTGCTGGCGCTGGATTCTGCTCAGCTGAGGCCTGAGGATGCTCCTTCATCAGTGCAGGTGTCAGCTCGGTCTCAGTGCTCCCCCTCTATCCAGAGCATGGCTGCGGGGCTGGAACTAGGTCCTCCAGGACTGCAGGCTCCTCCAGCATCCGGCGGCTCAATCCTGGGACCAACAGACACTCAGGGAGCAGAAAAGGAAACACGGAGAAAGCAGATGAAAAGTCTTTCACTGCAGCAGGTGGTGAGAGCTCACAGGACTGCGGGGGCTGAGCCTCACCACCGGGAATCAGGCAAGATAATTTATATGTTGGAACTAGAGAATGAAAAGACACTTGTGAGGGTTCCCAGAGCATGATGTTTTCTGCTGCAGCAGGTGTAGAATCCGCACTCTCCGTGGCTTCAGCGGTTGTGGGCCCCTCAGTGGAATGTGGAGGAGCTGCCCCTGCAGACACGGTGACGGGCGGAGCCGGGAAGGAAACGGCTGGCCTCTCAACAGTGGGAGGAGTCACCAAAGAGGAGCAGGAAACAGCAGCTGCAGAGAGAGAGGAAGCTGGCGGAACAGCCGGAGAGGAGAAACACAAAGGGGGCACTGCTGTGGGAGTCTTCTACCTCGGCGAAGGAAAAACTACTACCTGAGAGGTGGAGGTGTTCCTCCGGTGGGATATCCCTGGATAGCGGCGTTCTGGAGTAGGTGGAGTGGGAGCAGGAGTGGGAACGGGTGCCAGAGACTGGTGAGGAGCCGATACCACAGAGGCTAGGGAACGCCTCCCCTTCAGCGAGGGCCCAGGTTTCCTCTGGGAATTCCTCACCATCTCACTGTTCTCACATTGCAGCGCCACCACCAGAGAAATTATCTCCACACTGAAGCTGATGGCACCGGCGAGCAGTTGCCTCCACGAGACCCAGGTACCAAAATGTGTTTTTCGGGGTTGGGCCAGATGCGTGCTGCGGAGATTAGCCCATTCATCTCCATCGAGGCTTTGCAGCACTCCTACCCCAGGTTCATCGGGTAGCTGCGCTCACCTGCAGAGTCTGTATAAACTGGGGACATGATTCGCTCCAGAGAAACAGGTAAGTGGAAAAAAAAAACAAAAAAAAAACACAACTCACAGCAGCTGGATCTCTTACTGGCCACAGTCTTCTGTCATGAATTGCTCCACGGGGCAGAGAGGTGAGACCCACGCGCTGAACTGTGAGTTTGTGAGGTTTATTGAAAACAACAAAACATAAGTCAAAACAGTGCTCAACACAAAATTCAAACAAACAAGTAACTTACAGATTTAGCGCATCAGAACAAGGGAAGCATTCAGGTGGGAATGAGGGAAAGGAAACTCAAGACTGCAGCGATGAGAAATGAAAATAACTGCTCTTCAATAGGATAAAAAACAAATCACATAAGTACTGACAGGTGTGGGTCACATGAGCGGGCAGAAGGAAACAATGATCATAATTGGACCAGCTGGAAGCAATGAGAGGGGAGCGACCCGCTGAGCAAAACAAAACTAATGTCATGTAGCCCCTTTGGGGCAGAGAGGACAAACCCACGGGCTGAATGGTGTTGTGCAGTTTATTAACAACAAAGAACATGAGTCCAAAAATACTGCAAAAACACAAAATGCAAAAGCAAGGATAACTTACACTGAGATGGACTCCTGAGTTGTCCAGCTCAGAAGGAGATGATGGCTTCCAAAGTACTGGAAGAGTAACGAGGAAATCAGTCCAGAGACATTCAATCTAGCAGCAAACACAGACTGACTAGGCAGCACTTAAATAGTGGAGAGAGAAAGTACAATGAGAGCGGACTGGTGACCTAATTACAAAGCTCTTGCAGCTGAGATGGCAAGGAGACCAGGCAGAGAGTAATTAACCAGGTGGAGATGTCTGAGAGAGGAGGAATAATGGCCCTGTCGCAGGGAAAGGCAAAAACAGTCTTAAACTACATAAATAGACAACATAATAACAATACTGAAACATAAATAATAAATAGAATGATAATTCAACAGAAATCAAAACACAGAACACCACAAGGCTAGCAAAACATACAGAAAATATTCATAAATAAATTGAGAGACTGAGCCCGGAACAGCCCATGCTCAGTCCTGTGACAACTAAGACATCAACAGGAAAATGAAAACAGTGCAAAAATAACAGAAACCAAAAAAGCACAAAATACAACAAATATATAGATATAGAGAAAAAGCCATGAGACTGAGCATGGCTGAAACCTCCTGTGCTCAGCTCATGACAAAATCATGCTATAAGAATGCACAATTTCTACTCTCCATGTGGCAGGGGGCTATGGATTTTCATGGTTTGGCTGAATCAACTCCTGCATAAAAGTTTTATTGTCGAGGGTGAAAGGAAAGGATGTGGAGGCAAGGCACTAGCGTAGGTCGACACAGATTCTTTATTGAACCCTCTATCATATGTACAGCCTGTGACACCAGCGTGGACGCTGGGGCTGTGAAGAACCTAGTCTAGAAAGGCATGCCTCAGTTTCTCTGCGCTCTCTTATAAAGCTTTATTGACCTGCGCATAGAAACTGAGGCTAGTGCATATTACATAAGGTCTAACAAAGGCCATGAGTGGCAAGATTATAACAACACATGTTACATACAACAGTACCGTGTGGCACAATTAACATACCACATGTTACCTTCCTACAATACATTCGCCTCCTTGTGCTGTAGCTTATAGCAGCAGGTGGCGAAGGTGCCTTAAAGTTTGGTGTAATTACGCCTGTGGGGGTTACCTCCCTCAGTCTATTGTTTAGCCCCTCTGTCTGCTTCTGGGTGTGAGATAATGTCCATCCGCAGTGTGCTGGTGTCACCACACAGCCCCCCACCCCCACCCCCGAACACCCAGAAGGAGCTGTGACCCCCCCGATCGTTTGGGCTGAAGTCAGCGCCCGTGGAGGCTGCAGCTGGGGTTGCCGCTCCGGTAGAACTGTCCTGCTGTAGAGGAGTGTCGGAGGGCATGTCAGTCCATGGGGGGAACAGGGGAGGGGTGAAAAACACTGTCTGCTCTGCTCCGAGTTGCAACACGTTGAAAGGCCGTGGATCGTGGGCACACGGGGCCGGTGCGCATCGTGCTGAAGGAACAAAGCTGGCAATCAGCAGGTCTCTGGGACAGAGGTGCGGGCATAGCGATGTGGAGGACGGGTGGGATGGAGCAATGGAGTGCTGGCCCAGGACGTCAAAAGTGTCTGGGCCGCGCAAAAATTGCATGCGGATCAGCCATGGGTGGGGGACTTTCCCGGTAAACCTTACAGTGATCCGCAGTGGCTGTGAAAAAAATGAAGTCTCTGATTCCTCATGTGGGCTCAGTCCTGCGAGGATGTGGGGAAGGCGAACAGCCAAATTCCCCGAGGAAGCGTAGCGGCTGTGATAAAACTGAAGCTGTGTCAGGAAACTTGGCAGTTTTGCTTTAGATGCGGGAGCAGCCCTAAAGTTTCGGGGAAAAGCAATCGGCTCCATCCCCGTTAGTTCACAGCGGCTGAGAAACAAATATCTGTCCTGTGTGCGGGCTGCACAGGTGCTTTAGGTGCGAGGGCAGCCCTAAAGGTCCCGAGGATGGCGATCAGCCATGGACCCCAGTATGTATACCAGGGGTCACCAACGCGGCGCCCGCGGGCACCATGTCGCCCGCAAGGACCACATGAGTCGCCCGCAGGCCTGTTCTAAAAATAGCACAACTCGCAAGTGAGCTGCGTCTAAGATGTAATTTTTTCTGCCGCTATTTTTTAAAATCACACTTGCATTTATATAGATTTTAAAATGACAATGTCTTAAAAATAAAAAAAAATGAAAATATGTTTATTATATGTAAAGTTAAGGTGAATCTGACCTAGTTCAAAGGGTCAGTATTGTGCGCATGACAAAACCTTCGCACTTGTGGAGAGTAAGCTAGCGGGCAGTGAAGATGGTGAGCGCAGTGCAGTTTCCTACCCCAAAAACATGGCAAAAAAAAAAAAAGACAGAAAATTTGTCATATTCAAAGTGAGCGGGAGGAAGAGTTCTTTTTTCCTACCATGAAAGGAAGCTGCGTGTGTTTCATTTGCGGAGCGACGGCGAAGCGGCACTATGTGGACCTTGTTCTCAATAAAGTTTTGGAAAAAAAAAACAAAAACTTCAATACGCGTCATGAAACTGCTGCCCACTCTTTTTTTTTTTTTTTGTACCCATAGGTAGATTTGTTCTGCAGTCCGGTGACAAGCCTCAACTCCCTAACCTGCATGTTTTTGGCATGCGGGAGGAAACCCACGCAAACACCGGGAGGACATGCAAACTCCACACAGATCACTGTTGGCCGGGGGCAGGGATCGAACCCACGATCCCCGTGGCCGAGGGTAAACTGCTGCCGCGGTGCTGGTTATTACTCAGCATGATTCTTGGCAAGAACTGTATGGATATAATTCCAGTGAAGAAGAACACACAAAAGTGTGTTTATTAAATGTAACAGATTTTGAGCAGAATTGCAGCAGATTTGTTCAGTTAAAAATGTGATAAGATTTATTTAATATGAAAATTGATTTTTCTTAAATGTTGCATAACTTTTTCAAACATGGTTCAACATAGTTCATGAATTAAAAGGGTTTAGTTTTTTATGGTTAAAAGGGACTGGTGAAAACTGGACATTTTTTTAATGAAATGTAGAAGTGATCATCTGAACAATTGCTGAGATTAATAAAAATAAAGTGTTGAATATTGATCTTGTCTGTTACCCACTCTAAGTTATTGATAATTATTTATTTATTTATGTATATATATATATATACTGTATATATATACAGTATATATATACACTACCGTTCAAAAGTTTGGGGTCACCCAGACAATTATTTTGTGTTTTCCATGAAAAGTCACACTTATTTACCACCATGAGTTGTAAAATGAATAGAAAATATAGTCAAGACATTGACAAGGTTAGAAATAATGATTTGTATTTGAAATAATAATTTTTTCCAGATACTCAACCTGCTCAAACGAAGGTCAGTTTTATAGCTCCTCTAACCAGCTAAACTGTTTTCAGCTGTGCTAACATGATTGCACAAGGGTTTTCTAATCATCCATTAGTCTTCTGATGCAATAAGCAAACACATTGTACCATTAGAACACTGGAGTGATAGTTGCTGGAAATGGGCCTCTATACACCTATGTAGATATTGCACCAAAAACCAGACATTTGCAGCTAGAATAATCATTTACCACATTAGCAATGTATATTAGATATTAGAGTGTATTTCTGATTAGTTTAAAGTTATCTTCATTGAAAAAAACAGTGCTTTTCTTTCAAAAATAAGGAAATTTCTAAGTGACCCCAAACTTTTGAACGGTAGTGTATATACTGTATATATATATATATACTGTATGTGTGTGTGTGTGTGTGTGTGTGTGTATATATATATATATATATATATATATATATATATATATATATATATATATATATATATATATATACAATTTGTTATTTTAGAGGAGTGTGTCAAGTTGGTTCCCTTCACATGACTCGATACCCATGGAGTAGCTCTTGGTTTCAAAAAGGTTGGTGACACCTGATGTATACTGTATGTATAAGTCTATGGAGCCGGTTTGTCCCTGGTGCGTGGCGCACGCTGTGGCCACGTAGCTTCCAGTTGCACTGTCTTCATAATCCTGCCGTGTGCGCACGGGGCTTCTGTTCACTGAACTCCACTGTCGGGAGAAGAGTCAGGGTCGGGGAGCTTGATGGAAATTACCGCAGACAGCGCCGATCTTCCACGTTCAGGCTGTCAAAGTGCGGTGCTCATCTCACTGATCCTCGTGCGTCTTGGTCCCCACACCGCACTCTCTGTCCAGCCGGTGCAATCGCCATTGTGGAGAAAGTCATAGGCGCGCGCGCTACTGTGTAGATGAAGAAGATGCCAGCGATCCCTGGTACTCTGGAGTCCACAGCGCGGTGAGAGGGAGTAGACTGTCCGTTACCCGGCAGATCACCAGTGTGGAGAAAAAGGAGTCCACGGCGTGGCGGAAGGGAGAGACAGTCCATTCACGTCAAGGGTCACCAATGTAGAGGGTGAAAGGGAAGCATGTGGAGGCAAGGCTCTAGCATAGGTCGACACAGATTCTTTATTGAACCCTCTATCATATGTACAGCCTGTGACCCCAGCGTAGATGCTGGGGCCGTGAAGAGCCTAGTCTGGAAAGGCATGCCTCAGTTTTTCAGCGCTCTCTTATAAAGCTTTATTGACCTGCACGTAGAAACTGAGGCTGGCGCATATTACATAAGGTCTAACAAAGGCCATGAGTGGCAAGATTATAATAACACATGTTACATACAACAGTACCGTGTGGCACGATTAACATACCACATGTTACCTTCCTACAATACATTCGCTGCCCTGTGCTTATAGCAGCAGGTGGCGAAGGCACCTTAAAGTCTGGTGTAATTACCCCTGTGGGTGCTACCTCCCTCAGTCCATTGTTTAGCCCCTCTGTCTGCTTCTGGGTGTGAGATAATGTCCATCCACAGTGTGCTGGTGTCACCACATTATCTCCATTTCTATGTATGGGGCTTAATGCTGTTTTGGCATGTCAAAACATGTTCCAAGGTTCCAAGGTTGTCATAGCCAGGAGCGGCACTGGGGTTAAGCTCCCAGTGCTCATAAAATGTTCCTTATGGCGTGCGTCTCGAAAAGCCTCTGACAACTAAGTCCAACTCCTAGCCTGCCCGTGTGGTTTAGTCTCTAAGCCCGGCGGAACTGCTTTTACTAATAGGAGAAGGGGCGAGAGCGGATCTCTGGCGCCTTAAAACCAGATGCTTCGGGTAGATGGTGGCTTGTCAACCTGGGAAGGTAGCCCATCTAGGGGAAGGTAAACCCTGATTTCAAACCTCCGCTGCCTTGCGGCATACCCGGTCATGGGAAAAGCTTCGGGAGTCAACCCTGAGGAAAAATCCGGAGTCGGAGCCCCTAAGGCAGTTCTATGTTGTGCTCAACATCATTCTGGCAGCTCCTGCAACGGCGCTGGTGCCAAACTGTAGCAGCCCTGCTGTTCCTTTGGATTCATCAGTGACGTGGAGAGGGGGGACATGCTGCATGGGCAACATCTTGTCCTCCATATCTTCCTACCCAGGCTTGAATCCTACCAATGCCCAATGCTGGAAGGTAGAACACTGGATCACTGGAGAGGAAACTCCAGCTTTGCCTTTGGCGTAGACAAAACACGGGGAATGACAGTTACCGGTTATAAGCCACCGCTCAATTGGCATAGAGCGCGGCGCCAGGGGTTGTTCCCGACGGTGGGAGGGATCATCGGATCTCACTGGACAGCTACCGCCTGCCTCAAACTGGGCAGCCCCCAGCCAATAAGGTGTTGTCCCGCCACAGCTTGCTTTCCTCATTGGGTACATGGGGATGAGGAGAAGTCCAAACAGCAGGCTGAGAACCTTCGCACCAGGCAAGACGATAAAACAAAAGAGACCAACTCTAAAACTGGGAACTTGGAACCTCCGCACTATGATGACAAGACTCGCTGCTAACCTCGAGGACATCAACGACACCAGGAAGACTGCCATCATCAATAATGAGCTGAAGAGACTAGGAGTGGATATTGCCACTCTCCAGGAAACACGGTTGGCTGACACAGGCACACTGAGAGAGAAGGACTACATGTTCTACTGGCAGGGAAAGGGCAGTGACGAACACAGGGAACATGGAGTGGGCTTCGCAGTGAAGAACACCTTGCTGAAGATGGTGGAACCGGGCAGCACTGGCTCTGCACGACTCCTCACCCTCCACCTGAACACCACTCAAGGCCCAATCACCCTTGTCAGTGTGTATGCCCCAACACTGACAGCCACACCAGAAGCAAAAGACGAGTTCTATGAGAATCTCGCAACAACTGTCAGGATCATCCCCAACTCTGAACAACTCATTCTCCTTGGAGACTTCAATGCCAGAGTGGGTGCTGACCATGACTCCTGGCCCTCCTGTCTTGGACCTTTTGGCGTGGGCAGAATGAACGACAACGGACAGCGGCTGCTCGAGTTCTGCACATATCACGATCTGTGCATCACAAACTCGTTCTTCAAGACCAAGCCCCAACACAAGGTTTCCTGGCAACATCCGCGCTCAAAGCACTGGCACCAGCTGGACTTGATCCTGACCAGACGCACCTCACTGAAGAACGTGCTAATCACCCGTTCGTTCCAGAGTGCAGATTGTGACACAGACCATTCATTGGTGTGTTGCAAGGTCAAGCTGCAGCTGAAGAAATTCCATCGTGCTAGACAGCCTGGAAAGGCATGGATTGACACCAGCAAGATGGCCCAACCAGAGCTTGTTGAGCAGTTTGCCTCCACCTTTGAGAAGGAACTTGGTGTGCCACAAGAAGGAGAATCTGCAAAGCAGAAGTGGGAAGAGCTGCGAAACACCATCCACCGCACAGCCTTGGCTACCTTTGGGAGGAAGACCTCGAAGTCACAGGACTGGTTTGATACCAAGTTGACTGAGATGACCCCCGTCATTGAAGCCAAGCGCTCAGCACTTGCTGAGTACAAGAAGTACCCAAACGAGAAGAATCTCCAGATTCTCAGGGCTGTGAGAAGCAAAGTTCAGCAGACTGCTCGGCGCTGTGCCAACGAGTACTGGACTCAGCTCAGCCAAGACATTCAAACCACTGCCATAACAGGAAACATCCGTGGTATGTACGATGGCATCAAGAAAGCACTTGGTCCGGCTCAGAGCAAGACGTCCCCCCTCAAATCCTCCACTGGGGAGATGATCACAGAAAAGAACAAGCAGATGGAGAGATGGGTGGAACACTACTCCGACCTCTACTCCAGACAGAACACCGTGACACCATCAGCCCTTGATGCCATCGACTGCCTGCCATCCATGGACGAACTTGACGCCGAGCCAACCATCGACGAACTCAGCAAGGCCATTGATAGCTTGGCCGCTGGCAAGGCAGCCGGCAACGACGGCGTACCCCCCGACCTGATCAAGCACTGCAAGACCGCCCTACTGCTGCCATTGCATGACGTCCTCTGCCAGTGCTGGAAGGAAGGTGCCGTACCACAGGACATGAGGGACGCCAAGATCATCACCCTCTACAAAAACAAAGGGGAGAGAAGTGACTGCAACAACTACAGGGGCATCTCCCTCCTCAGCGTTGTTGGCAAAGTCTACGCACGAGTTGTTCTCGTTCGTCTACAGAAGCTTGCCGAACGTGTCTACCCCGAGTCTCAGTGTGGCTTCCGCGCTGAGCAATCGACGGTAGACATGATATTCTCCATCCGCCAACTCCAGGAGAAATGCAGAGAACAGAACATGCCCCTGTACGTCGCCTTCATCGACCTCACCAAAGCGTTCGATCTGGTCAGCAGAGAGGGCCTTTTCAAGATCCTGCTAAAGATAGAATGCCCACCAAAGTTGCAAAGCCTCATCGAATCATTTCACACCAACATGCAGGGGATAGTGCAGCACGACGGCAACGTCTCAGAGCCATTCAACATACGCAGCAGAGTGAAGCAGGGCTGTGTACTTGCGCCAACCCTCTTTGGGATTTTCTTTGCTATGCTCCTGAGGCATGCCTTCAGCACAGCAACAGAAGGAATCTACCTGCACACAAGATCTGACGGCAGGCTTTTCAACCTCGCCCGCCTGAAAGCCAGAACCAAAGTACGCGAGGCTCTAATCAGAGACATGCTGTTTGCAGACGACGCTGCAGTTGCAACCCACACACAGCAGGAGCTTCAGACCCTGATGGACCGCTTCTCCCAGGCATGCAAGGACTTCGGGCTTACCATCAGCCTGAAGAAGACTAACGTCTTGGCGCAAGGCACGGAAGCACCACCAACCATCACCATCGACGACTACGAGCTGGAGGTCGTGAATCAGTTCACGTACCTGGGGTCCACGATCAGCAACAACCTCTCCCTTGATACAGAGATCAACAAGAGGATTGGAAAATCAGCCTTCACACTTGCTCGCCTCACCACACGAGTGTGGGAGAATCCCAAACTCTCTGTCAAGACGAACATTGCAGTGTACAACGCCTGCGTCATCAGCACACTGCTCTATGGGAGTGAGACGTGGACAACATACGCCCGGCAGGAAAAGAGACTGAACTCCTTCCACTTGCGCTGCATTCGCCACATGGACATATCCTGGCAGGACAAAGTGCCCAACACAGAAGTTCTGTCCCGCGCCGGCCTTCCCTGCATGTTCACTCTACTCAGGCAGCGCAGGCTCCGCTGGCTAGGCCACGTTCACCGTATGGAGGATGGCAGAATCCCCAAAGACGTCCTCTACGGAGAACTGGCAACTGGCAGGAGAGACGTTGGCCGCCCACAGCTGCGCTTTAGAGACGTCTGCAAGAGAGACATGAAGGCACTGGAGATCAACACAGAGCGCTGGGAGGACCTTGCAATGGACCGCTCCAAATGGAGAGGCACCCTGACCAGACAGCTCAAGGCGGGTGAAGAGAGACTGACTGCTGCAGCAGATGGAAAAAGGACCCGCAGGAAGAACCGCCACAGACCCAGCAGCACGGAGACCACCCACAAGTGCGACCTGTGTGACAGGGACTGCCATTCGCGCATTGGCCTGTTCAGCCACAGGCGGTGCTGTTCCAGCAGAGTAGATGTTTAGGATTCTCTTCCATGGTCATCATAGACCGACGGAGGCCGACGACGCATGTCAAAAACTAACAAGAGCACTCTGAGGTGGGTGCAGTATCCCCACCCCACCCTTTTCTTTGAAGATCCCAATAATTACTGATGGAGAGCAGTTTTCAACTTTTCAATTACTGTGGCAGAACCAAATTATGATAAACCCATCATCCATGAATATACAACCAAGTATACAACCCATAGTTGGATGGCAGGATCCTGAGCTGAACCTGTGTAGAAAGACAATGACAATGACCCTAGAGAGCTTTACATGTTCTATAGTAAGAAAGCATAGGGAGTGGCAACTTTGACCTTTGACCTTTTGACCACAAACCCATATTCAGACGTCATGATCCCAAGGTGAACCTGTGTAGCAAGTTTGGTGACCCTAGCTTTCTTTGTTGTTGAGATATAATTTCTGAACCATTTTGATGTTGACCTTTGACCTCGCAATCCCAAAACCATAGACACACTTCAGGGTCACAGGATGAACCTGTGCACCAAGTTTGGGGATCCTAGCTTGACTTGTATGGGAATAAGGCATAGCAAATGTTAATGCTGACCTTTGACCTTTTGACTCCAAACACATAGTCAGAGATCAGAATCCCAAGGTGAACCGGTGCACCAGGTTTAGTGGCCCTAGCGTTACTTGTACAGTACTAAGGTATAAGGAATGTTAACTTTGACCTTTTACCACTTGACCCCAAACCCATAGTCAGGTCAGGGTGTAAGTCATCCAAGATGTGTATTAGATATAACTACTGTATCAGTTTGGAAATCCTACATCATTTCTTTCAGTAGTTATTGTGTTTAGAAGATTTAGGGAAATCTGATCTCTGACCTCAAGGTCATCCGATGAGAGTAAAATTGCAATATGCGCATCATCAGAGTATATCAAACCAACCCATTCACAGGGGTTGCACAAGCCAGTGTACTCCTAATGCCGGTCCCAAGCCTGGGTAAATGGGAAGTGTTATGTCACGAAGGGCATCTGACATAAAACCTTTGCCAAATCAAACATGCAGATCAGGACGAATGAGATTTCCATACCAGATTGTTCGAGGCCCGGGTTAACAACAACCGCCACCGGTGCTGTTAACCGACAGGGTGCCAGTGGAAATTGGGCTACTCTTGGTCAAAGACTGAGGAGGAGGAGAGGAGGAAGGCATGTTAGGAAGGAGAGAGAGAGAAGAGGAAAAGTAGAAGTGTGGAGGTGATAGTAGGGATGTTAAATGTACAGTTTATGACTGGTAAAGGCAAAGAGTTGGCTGATAGGATGGAAAGAAGAAAGGTAGACACTGTATACTGTGTGTTCAAGAAACCAGATGGAAGGGAAGCAAGGCTAGTAGCATTGGAGGTGGATTTAAACTGTTTTAAATGGAGTAGGACTAATCTTGAAGGAAGAGTATAGGAAGAGTGTTCAGGAGGTAAAGAGGGAGTCAGACAGAATCCTGAGTTCAAAGCTAGAAGTCAAAGGTGTGATGTTGAATGTTGTCAGTGCTTATGCCCCACAAGTTGGATGTCAGGTAGAAAAGAAATAGGTATTCTGGAGTAAGCTGGATGAAGTGGTAGAGAGTGTTCCCAGGGGGCAGAGAGTGGTGATTGGAGCAGACTTTAATGGGTATGTAGGTGAAGGGAACAGAGGCAATGAGGAGGTCCTGGGTAGGTATGGTCTTTAAGAGATAACTGTGGAAGGGCACATGGTTGTGGATTTTGCAAAAAGGATGGAAATGGCTGTGGTGAACATATACTTTAAGAAGAGAGAGGAACATACGGTGGTGTGAAAAAGTGTTTGCCCCCTTCCTGAGTTCTCATTTTTTGTATGTTTGTCACACTTAAATGTTTCAGTTCATCAAACAAATTTAAATATTAGACAAAGATAACACAAGCAAACACAAAATACAGTTTTTAAATGAAGATGTTTATTACTAAGGGAAAAAAAAAACATCCAAACCTACATGGCCTTATGTGAAAAAGTGATTGCCCCCTAAACCTAATAACTGGTTGTGTTATGAACCCCTGTGCGCCATTACACGGCGCACGAGGGAGAGAATGAAAAACCCAATCGCAGGAGTAGAGAGTGCCGTGTTTATTAAAGTTCACCAAAATAACAAATCCAACTATCAACAAATACAGTTCAGTCAACCACACGGTATATGGAGAGGTGTAATGACAGAGTTGGCCACCAAAGATACAGGGCGCCTGCCGAATGATCAACAGCCTGGTGAATATAGAGCCTGGTGCTACAGAGCTGCGTTATGCATGAAACAGGAAAGGCGAGCAGCCTAATGCTGCAGGCCTGCTAGCACAGGAGAAAAGGTTAAGACACACTTACAGGTCTGGAGCTAATCCGGGGCGAGCCGTACAGTCAGGAGGCAGAGGCAGGGAAGCAGACCAGCTGAAACAACAAGGAATGGATCGTCTTAAAATGTCAGGCTGAGTAGAACGCAAGGAGTGAATAACATACACAGAGGAACATGCTGCCACGTATGAAGGGGAATGTCCCAACAATCTCCTCCCTCAGCAGTGGCAAACAAATACTCCAAAAGCTAACGAGGAAAGAGATTGCTGGTGTGTGAATGCGTGGGCAGAACTGATTGGGAACAGGTGTGTGAGAGCGCATGTGAATGAGAGTGAATGGAGCATGTGTATGTGTGTGTGCGTGTGTGTGTGTGTGTGTATATGTGTGTGAGCACTGGTGACAGTGCAGCTGACGGAGCTTGACAGGAGGAGAGGGTGTGCCAGAGCTGTCAGGGGGAAAACTAGGACAAATCATAACAATGAGTCAAAACCGGGTTCATGACAGTTTGGGCCACCCTTAGCAGCAACAACTGCAATCAAGCATTTGCGATAACTGGCAAAGAGTCTTGTACAGAGCTGTGGAGGAGTTTTGGCCCACTCATCTTTGCAAAATTGTTGTAATTCAGCCACATTGGAGGGTTTTCAAGCATGAGCCACTTTTTTAAGGTCATGCCTGTTATGATCTGGTGAGCGCACGCTCCCCCACCCGTCCAGTTCAATTTTCATTTACTCTGCGGACAATCATCTCCACCTGTGTGATGAGACTCACCTGTTACCTCTGACTCGCCAGCGCTTAAATAGACCTTCTCTTCAACACCTCGGCGCTGGCTCGTTGGGTATACTACCTGCTTCAGCAGTAAGTCTGATTTTCCTCTAAACTTGAAAAACCTATTTTTCTGCTTACCTCTCCATAGGTTGCTACCTCCTTTGTCGTGCATCTCCAGGGTAGTTGAGTGCTCACCTGCCTCTTCACCATCACCACATCAGCAACCATCATTACCTGGTCAGACACCTCACCCAGCTCCACTCCTGCCTTCCAGCATCACCATTTGGTTCGCCATAAGTGCTGGGTTCTTCTGCTGGGCTCTCTGATACTCCCACGTAAGTGTTGGCCTATTTTCCCTTATCTGAGTCTCCCTCCTAATCTACTGCTCTAGTCTCTCTCTCCTCAGGCTTAGTGTTCCCTTGGCGAGTGGCGTTTCTCTCTTGCAGCGTGTTCCTCTTGCATTAATAAATTCAACTCAAATTTGCTTCACTGTGTCATAGTGTGCTTTCTCTGTTGTCACTCCCTGCACATGAGCTATCAATTAATACCAATCATGACAGAACGAGCCAGCCAACGTGCAAGCTCAGTGAGAGTGGCATCAGTGGAACACTCTGCTTTAGATCATTTAGAAGCCACAGAGAGGCAGGTGGCCGTGCTTACGCAGTAGCTGCAAACCACCTCACCTGCCCCGTACATGGGGTAGGTGGGGAAATGTAAAGGGTTTTTGTGCCTTGTTCGGCTGTATTTTGGCCAGGTCAGGGAGGAATACCCAAACGACACGGCTAAAATTCACTTTATGACCCTCCTGCTGTGAGACAGGGCCCTCAGCTGGGCCCAATCTATTCTTGACAGCCTGGAGGGTCCCACTTATTCATTTGAGAGATTTGTGTCCGAATTCACTCGAGGGTTTGACCGTTCAGAAAGTGAAGGGAACATTATGAGCCAATTAATGTCACTCCGTCAGCGGAACCGGTCTGCTGCCAACTACTCTGTGGAGTTCCTGGTCGTTGTGGCAGACTCTGGATAGAACGACATTTTGCTATGCAGCGTCTTCCTCCTGGGTTTAAATGAAAACCTCCGTGACGATCTAGCGGTTCATGCGTTCCCTCCTCCTTGGACGGTTTAATTGATCAGGCTGTCAGTCTTGACAACCAATACCACAAGCACACGAAGGAGCACAAGGCCTCCTCTAACCTGCCCAGTGCGCGCCCACCCACTTTGGCTTCTGACACAGGTAGAGCCGACTCCTCCTCTGAGCCTATGGAACTCGGCCGAGTCCGTCTGACTCCGGAAGAACGCCTGAGGTGGAGGAGAGTTGGCGCCTGCATGTATTGTGGCTCTCTAAAGCACACACTGCAGGAGTGCCATCTGAAGCCTAAAAGATGTGGCCTGTCAGTAGCTGTGGGGGAGTAGAACGGTGGGAAATCTATTTGTCCCCCTGATAGTTTCTCCATTTCGGCCCTCATTCAGTTGCGGGGGTTGAGAGGAGGGCTATGGCTTTAATTGATTCAGGGGAGGAGCAGAATTTCATCTCTGCACGTTTCGTGCGGGATGTAGGCATCCCCATGATCAAATTGCCCAAGTCCCTTAATGTTACTACATTGTGGGGCGAAAGAGTGGCCACCATAACCAATAAAAAGGAGCCGGTCTTGGTCCTTCTTTCCAGCAACCACCAGGAGACTATTTTGTTTTATATTCTCCCTAAATCCGGTCACCCGGTGGTTCTAGGTTACCCGTGGCTCCGGAAACATAACCTTATTATTAATTGGGTGAATAATTCCATCTCTTCCTGGAGCCCGTATTGTTTGGCATCCTGTCTCAGCTTGGCTGAGTGTTCACCTACGCTGTCCACCTCCTCTCCTCCAGTAGAGCCGCCGGATCTCAGCCTAGTGCCCGAGGTCTATCATGATCTCGGAGAGGTCTTTAGCAAGTCTAGAGCGCTTTCTTTAACTCCCCATCACTCCTATGATTGTGCTATAGACCTTCTCCTGGGTGCGCGACTGCCGTCCAGCCAGCTCTACAGTATTTCTGGGCTGGAGAGGAAGGCGATGGAGAGCTATATTAAAGATTCTCTGAACGCCAGCCTTATTCGGCCTTCATCGGCTCCTCTTGGGGCAGGGTTCTTTTTTGTCAGGAAGAAGGATGGTTCCCGACACCCGTGCATTGATTATCATGAACTTAATGCTATAACAGTCAAAGACAAATACCCTCTGCCCCTGATAAACTCTGACCCTGATAAACGCTGATGTTTGAGCTCCATCAGCGTGTGCGAGAATATACCAAATTGGACTTGGGGAACACGTATCATCTGGTTCACATTCTTGAAGGGGACGAATGGAAGACGGCCTATAAAACACACCTGGGGCAATTCGAATATCTGGTGATCCCGTTCGGGCTCACCAATGCCCCCACTGTCATCCAACGTTTGTTCAGTGAGGTCCTCCGCAATATGGTCAGTCAATTTGTTTTCGTTTATTTCAACGACATTTTGATTTGTTCACACACGCCAGAGGAACACACAGTCCACATCAGGGTCGTTCTACAACAGCTCCCGGAGAATCAGCTTTGCGTTAAAGCCGAGAAATGTGAGTTTTCCACCCACTCTACTTCTTTTCTGGGCTTTATCAAGGCTGAGGGAGAGCTGAGGGCCGATCCGGCCAAGATGGAGGCTGTGCTAAATTGGCCTACACCCCACTCCCTCAAGCAGCTTCAACGTTTCTTGGGGTTTGCGAATTTCTATCATCATTTCATTAGAAACAATAGTGGGGTAGCACAGCCTCTGACCCAGATGACCTCGGTAAAAGTGCCCTTTAGTTTGTCCGAGGCAGCTAAACAGGCCTTTCACAAATTGAAGGGTTTGTTCGCCAACGCTTCTATCTTGGCTCAGGTCAACCCCCAGCTCCAGTTTATTTTAGAGGTGGATGCTTCTGACTCAGGAGTGGGCACTGTTCTATCACAGCGTTCAGCCTCAGATCAGAGGCTCCATCCTTGCGTGTACTTTTCTCTGCGGTTCACGCCTGCCAAGAGGAACTATGACATAGGAAACCGAGAGCTGTAGGCCATTAAATTGGCCCTTGAGGAGTGGAGACACTGGTTGGAGGGAGCGGCCCAGCCCGTAATTGTGTGGACCGACCATAAAAATTTAGAATATCTTCAGTTGGCCCACAGGCTGAATGCCAGGAAGGCCTGCTGGGCCTTATTCTTTGCTAGATTTAATCTTACCATCACCTACAGGCCTGGCTCCCGCAATGTTGAACAGGACACTCTCTCCTGCCAGTTCTGCCCCGACTCTCCTACCTCTCCCTCCCCTCCCCCAACCCATTGTTTCACCCTCCTGCTTCCTCAGAGCACTCATGTGGAAAATTGAGCGGAGGGTCCGGCAGGCTCTATCCACAGAACCCATACCAGAAGGGGGCCCTGACAGTCGACTGTTTGTCCTGTCCGCTTTCCGCAGCAACGTCATCAAGTGGGGCCACACCAGCTTCTTTGCATGTCATCCTGGGATCACTCGGACTATCAATCTCATTCGTCAGGTGTTCTGGTGGCCCACTTTGCGGACTGACATCCTGGATTATGTCAGCTCTTGTCAAGTCTGTTGCTGCAATAAATCGGACTCCTCACCCCCTTCTGGCCTTCTCCATCCACTCAATCCTTCACCGACCCTGGTTCCACATTGCCTTGGACTTAGTTACCGAACTTCCTCCTTCTCAAGGTAACACCGTTATCCTCACCTGCGTGGATTGCTTCTCTAAGGCGAGCCACCTGGTGCCCCTTCCCAAACTCCCCTCTGCTTTTGAAACAGTGAACCTCCTCACTAAACATGTCATCCACTTACATGGTATCCCTATGGACATTGTGTCTGACCGGGGCCCTCAATTCATCTCCCAAATCTGGAAAGCCTTCTACCGCCCCTTCGGAACCACCATCAGTCTTACATCGGGATACCATCCACAAAGCAACGGGCAGGCTGAGTGCACCAATTAATCCTTGGAGGTCACCCTCAGGTGTGTGGCAGCCTGCAATCCAAGTTTATGGGATACTCATCTGGCCTGGGCGGCGCACTCCCACAACACTGTGTTCTCAACAGCTACCAGGTTGACCCATTTGAGGCATCCATGGGGTACACCCCCCCCCCCCCCCCTTGTTACCAGTGGTGGAGAGGGAAATTGGTGGGGGCCCACACATACCACTGTCACCGGCTATGGAGAACCACTCATGCTGCCCTCACCCGGTCAGCTGAACTCAATCGCCAGTACGCTGACCGCAGGCAGACTCCAGCTCCAAAGTATGCCATCGGACAGCAGGTGTGGTTGACAGCGGACCAGGTGCCATTAAGAACAGAGTCCAGGAAGCTTTCTCTTTGGTTCCTTGGTTTATTTCCCATTTAAAGAATCATTAATGACGTCACGTCTGCTTACATCTCCCACCGGCGATGCGGATACACTCCACCTTTCATGTCTTTAAGATCAAGCTCCTCTCCGCCAGTCCTCTCTGCCCTGCTCCCCCCCCCCCCCAAAAGCCGCCTCTTCCACCTCGGATCATTGATGGCCAAACCACCTACACAGTCCAGAGGATTCTGGACGTTCGCCGTTGGGACTGGGGGCTTCAATATCATGTCCACTGGAAGGGCTACGGACCAGAAGAAAGGTTGTGGATTCCTGGCTCCAAATTCCATGATAAGGGGATGGTCCGGGCCATCCACAAAGCTCATCCCATCAAGCCCAGTGGACCGCCAGGAGGTGTTCCTTGGGGGGTCGGGGGCACTGTTATGATCTGGTGAGCGCACTCTGCCCCGCCCATCCGGTTCAACTTTCACCTATTCTGCGGCCAAGTGATGAGACAAACCTGATGCAAGTGAGGCCTGCAGTTCTTTGGATGTTGTTGTGGGGTCTTTTGTGACCTCATGGATGAGTCGAAGGTGCACACTGGTGGACTACATCTTATGCAGAAGGAGAAAATCTAAAAGAGGTAGGAGACTGCAAGGTGGTGGCAGGGGAGAATGTAGCTAGACAGCATTGGATGGTAGTCTATAAGATGACTTTGGAAAGCAAGAAGAGGAAGAGAGTGAAGGCAGAGCCAAAGATTAAGTGGGGGAAATTACAGAAGGAAGAAGGTCGTACAGAGTTCAGAAAGAAGTTAATACAGGCTCTGGGTGACAGGGAAGAATTACCAGATGACTTGGAAAGTACAGCAAAAGGATATAAGGGGTAGAAAGGTATGTGGTGTATCCTCTGGACAGAGGAAGGAAGACAAGGAGACTTGGTGGAAATAGGAGGTACAGGAAAGTATTCAAAGGAAGAGGTTAGCAAACAAAAAGTGGGATAGTCAGGGAGATGAAGAAAGTAGACAGGAGTATTTGGAATTTAGGTGCATGGCAAAGAGAGATGTGGCAAAGGCAAAGGATAAGGCATATAGTGAGTTGTATGAGAGGCTAAATGCTAAGGAAGCAGAAAAGGACTTGTATTGATTGGCTAGACAGAGATTGAGCTGGAAAAGATGCGCAGCAAAGTAGGTTGATTAAAGACAGAAATGATAATGTACTAACAAATGATGAGTGTGTTGAGAAGATGGAAGGAGTACTTTGAAGAGCTGATGTATAAAGAAAATGCGAGAGTGAGGAGGATGGATGAAGGAAAGATGATAAACAAGGAAGTCCTGAGGATTAGCAAGGCGGAAGTGAGGGCAGCTTAGAACAGGATGAAGAATGGAAAGGCGGTTGGTCCAGATGACATACCTGTGGAGGTATGGAGATGTTTAGGAGAGATGGCAGTGGATTTTTTAACTAGATTGTATAACACAATCTTGTGGAGAAGAAGTGTTTTGGTACTGATTTTCAAGAACAAAGGTGATGCTCAGAGCTGTAGTAACTACAGAGGCGTAAAGTTGATCAGCCACACTATGAAGATATGGGAAAGAGTTGTTGAAGCCAGGTTAAGAGGAGAGGTGACCATCAGTGAGCAGCAGTATGGTTTCATGCCAAGAAAGAGTACTAGAGATGCAATGTTTGCTCTAAGAGTATTGATGGAGAAGGATAGAGAAGGTCAGAAGGAGTTGCACTGTGTCTTTGTAGATCTAGAGAAAGCATATGATAGGGTGCCAAGACAGGAAGTGTGGTACTGTATAAGAAAGTCAGGAGTGGCAGAGAAGTATGTGAAGGGTGGTGCAGGACATGTATGAATACAGCGAGACAGTGGTGAGGTGTGCTGTAGGAGTGACAGATCGGTTCAAGGTGGGAGTGGGGTTACATCAGCGATCAGCTCTGAGCCCCGTTTTGCATGCCATGGTGATGGACAGGCTGACAGATGAGCTCAGGCAGGGGTGTCTGTAGACCATGATGTTTACAGATGACAAGATCTGCAGTGAGAGTAGGGAGCAGGTGGAAGAGAACCTGGAGAGGTAGAGGTACACTCTGGAGAGAAGAGGAATGAAAGTTAGTATAAGCACAACAGAATACATGAGTGTGAATGAGAGGGAGGCAGGTGTAATGGTAAAGATGGGAGGAGTAGAGGTAGTGAAAGTAGATGAATTTAGATACCTGGGGTTAACCATCCAGTGCAATGGAAAATGGACAAGAGCGGTTAAGAAGAGAGTGCAGGCAGGGTGGAGTGGGTGGAGATGAGTGTCAGGGGTGATTTGTGACAGAGAGACAGCAGCAAGAGTGAAAGGGAAAATTTATAAGACGGTCGTGAGACCTGAGACGATGTATGGCTTGGAGATGGTGGCACTGACAAAAAGACAGGAAATGGAGCTGTAGGTGGAAGTTTTCATTGAGAGTGATGAGGAGGGACAAGATTAGAAATGAGTATATCAGAGGGACAGCTCAGGTTGAGCGGTTTGGAGACAAAGTAAGAGAGGCATAGCTGAGATGGTTTGGACATGTGTAGAGGAGGTGGATACAGTCGTGAAAAAAATTGGACACCCCTTTAAATATTCAGTTCTTTAATAAAAAATGTTCACATATCTACACTATCTCACAAGAGTACACCCTTCATATTTTTGTAAATACCTTATTGTATATTTTTTATGGGACAACACTGAAGATATGACACTTTGATACAATGTAAAGTAGTCAGTGTACAGCTTGCATAACAGTGTAAATTTGCTGTCCCCTCAAAATAACTCAACACACAGGCATTAATGTCTAAACCACTGGTAACAAAAGTGAGTACACCCCGAAGTGAAAATGTCCAAATTGTGCCCAAAGTGTCAATATTTTATGTGGCCACCATTATTTTCCAGCACTGTCTTAACTCTCTTGGGCATGGAGTTCACTAGAACTTCACAGGTTGCCACTGGAATCCTCTTCCACTCCTCCATGATGACATCACCGAACTGGTGGATGTTCGAGACCTTGTGCTCCTCTACCTTCTGTTTGAGGATGCTCCACAGATGCTCAGTTGGGTTTAGGTCTGGAGACGGATGCTTGGCCAGTCCATTACCTTTACCTTCAGTTTCTTTAGCAAGGCAGTGGTCATCTTGGAGGTGTGTTTGGGGTCATTATCATGTTGGAATACTGCCCTGCGGCCCAGTTTCCAAAGGGAGGAGATCATGCTTTGCTTCAGTATGTCACAGTACATGTACTGTAGCTCCCCAGTGCTGGCAGCACTCACGCAACCCCAAACCATGACTCTCCCACCATCATGCTTGACTGTAAGCAAGACACACTTGTCTTTGTACTCCTCACCTGGTTGCCACCACACACGCTGGACACCATCTGAACCAAATAAGTTTATCTTGGTCTCATCAGACCACAGGACATGGTTCCAGTGATCCATGTCCTTAGTCTGCTTGTCTTCAGTCAACTGTTTGTGGGTTTTCTTGTGCATCATCTTTAAAAGGGGCTTCCTTCTGGGACGACAGCCATGCAGACCAATTTGATGCAGTGTGTGGCAAAGGTCTGAGCACTGACAGGCTGAACCCCCATCCCTTCAACCTCTGCAGCAATGCTGGCAGCACTCATCAGACCTCTGGATATGATGCTGAGCATGTGCACTCAACTTATTTGGTCGACCATGGCGAGGCCTGTTCTGAGTGGAACCTGTCCTGTCCACCATGCTGCTGCTCAGTTTCAGGGTGTTAGCAGTCTTCTTATAGTCTAGGCCATTTTATGTGGAGCAACAATTCGTTTTTTCAGATCCTCAGAGAGTTCTTTGCCATGAGGTGCCATGTTGAACTTCCAGTGACCAGTATAAGACAGTGTGAGAGCGATAACACCAAATTTAACACACCTGCTCCCCTTTCACACTTAAGACCTTGTAACACTAATCAGTCACATGACACCAGGGAGGGAAAATGGCTAATTGGGAACAATTTGGACATTTTCACTTAGGGGTGTACTCACTTCTTGTTATGACTCCCCGTGCGCCATTACACGGCGCACAAGGGAAAGAATGAAAAACCCAACTGCTGGAGTAGAACGTGCACTTTATTAACATAAACCACAAAATAACAAGTCCAGAAATGACCACGCTAATTACAGAGGGTTGAAATGATGAGTTAGAGGCCACCAGACATATAGGGACGCCATCTGGATGTTCTACAGCCTGAGGGAGAGAATGCCTAGTGCAGCCGTAGGCTGACGGCATGAGGAGGAAGGCAAACATAAACTTACGGCTGGAATGATCCGGGGCTGTCCGTGAAGTCTGGAGGATGAGGGTGAGGCAGGGTCAGCCGCTAACACCAAGGAAATAAATCACGGCGGCGTCTGCCTGAATGAACTCGTAGATAGTTGTATACACATACATGGAGGGACACGCTGTCATATATGAGGCTGAACGCTCCAATAGTCTCTTCCTCCTAACACAGTGTTTATGTAATAATGATACTAACGAGGGAAGAGACCGCCAGTGTGAGGAAACGTGGACTGAACATAACAAATCCCAGGTGTGCATGAGTGAGTGTCTGAGCGTGTGAATGGAAATGAATGTAGTGTGTGTGTCTGTGTGTGAAAACACCCAATAACGAGGCACAGCTGATGGCGTTGACAGGAAGGGACGTGCCCGAGCTGTCAGGGAGCGAAGGCCCAAACAGCTCCCTGAAGCGTCTGATGGAAAATAGGGCAAAATAACCAAAGGTCAGAACTGGGTTTGGAAACACCAAACCTAGGTTCATGACACTTGTGTTGCCAGCAGTTTAGACATTAATGGCTGTATGTTGAGTTATTTTGAGGGAACAGCAAATTTACACTCTTATACAAGCTGTACACTGACTACTTAACATTGTTTCAAAGTGTCATATTTTCAGTGTTGTCCCATGAAAAGATATAATAAAATATTTACAAAAATGTGAAGGGTGTACTCACTTTTGTGAGATACTGTATGTCTAACCTTGTTTTTGTTTTTATTTGCATTTTTTAACAATAATTTTAGCCATTTTAAGCGGGACTGAATGTGGGAGTGTCCTAAAAAAGATGAGGGGGGTCCTAATTTATTCCTCACTATTTTTTTTTAGAATTACATTTTACAGAAAATTTGATAAAAGTCTTTAATTGATTTTTAATTGTTTAGTTGTATTACATGAATCTCCCAGTATTTTCAACATTGATATTAAATATCGATGATGCTCTGATATGGAGTATTAGAGTGATGATATAGCGTGAAGTATGTGGCGGTATTGCACCTGTAAGCTGGCTGCCAAACGCCATGTCAAATCTCGAAGAAGAAATATCAATATGTCCAAATATGCTAAAAATACACACAGGCTTATACAGGGTGTCCTAATTTTTTCACATGACTGTATACTGGACAAACGATGTTGAAGATGGAGCTGCCAGGCGGGAGGAAATGAGGAAGTCTACAGAGAAGACTCATGGATGTAGTGAAGGAGGACATGAAGAGGGTTGGTGTTACAGAGGAAGATGCAAGGGATAGGGTGAGATGGAGACAGATGATCTGCTGTGGCAACCCCTCAGAACCAAACTGTAGGAGGAGTTGATTTCACAAGACAGTTGCTGTCTATAAAGTGAGGTGAAACAGGAGGTCATAGGTCAGGGGCAACAACTCCTGCAAAAATCATCCAGTCAGAACAAAATTGCAATATGCACATCATCTATATACTGTACATATATATATCAAACTCTGGTACCAAGTTTCAAAGCAATCGGAACAAAACTGTAGGAGTTGATTTCACAAAAGTGGGACAGACGGACGGATGGACAGACTAACCCATAAGATACCCCCCACCACCCGGTCGAAGCCCTTGGGCTTCAACTGGTGGGGGACAGACAAATAAATTGAGAAGGGTTCGAGTTGAGTTTGAGACACCCATGACAACTGTGTGACTATTTTGAGTGCAAAAATTTTTGAACATGTTCAAAATTCCTGCAACACAAGAGGGAGGCTCTGCACCTCACGAGACAAAATTGAGAACCCTTGCAAATGTTTCAAGACATATTTGAAACTCTCTCGTGAATGCCATTCTCAACTATTCACAAGCTGTTGCAGCCAAGTGAGATATAGGCTTAAAGCAGGAGAAGATGGGCTAATAATGTTTACAGTGAGCCTTGGAACTCACATCTCTCACACTCACACTCACCCCCTCCACCACACACTGGACAGACAGCAGAACACTTTCTGCAGCAGGCTGCTACAGCTTCGCTGCTGAATGGCCAGGTACAGGAAAGCTTTCCTACCACATGCCATTTCACTGTACAGTAACTCTAATGTTGAATTTTGGTCATAACAATACTGCCATACTGCACCTTGCAGTATAATTGGTACCTCGTATTTCACCCTGTGCCTTATAATCCTTCTCTGTACAGTCAGTACTATCCATAGACTCATAAGAATCATCATCTATTTAACCTAGTAGTAGCCTATGTTGTATAGAAAGTTATCTAAGCATTTTTACTTTACCTCCCTGGGTAACTCCTTTTCTATTACGCTGTATGCTTTTACACTGTAATTTCCCAGTTTGGGATTAATGAAGTACATCTATCTATCTATCTATCTATCTATCTATCTATCTATCTATCTATCTATCTATCTATTTATCGATCTACAGTAGGGAAAAAAGTATTTAGTCAGCCACCAATTGTGCAAGTTCTCCCACTTAAAAGATGAGAGAGGTCTCCAATTTTCATCATAGGTATACCTCAACTATGAGAGACAAAATGAGAAAAAAAAAAATCCAGAAAATCACATTGAAGGATTTTTAATGAATTAATTGGTAAATTCCTCGGTAAAATAAGTATTTGGTCAATAACAAAAGTTCATCTCAATACTTTGTTATATACCCTTTGTTGGCAATGACAGAGGTCAAACATTTTCTGTAAGTCTTCACAAGGTTTTCACACACAGTTGCTGGTATTTTGGCCCATTCCTCCATGCAGATTTCCTCTAGAGCAGTGATGTTTTGGGCTGTCGCTGGGCAACACAGACTTTCAACTCCCTCCAAAGATTTTCTATGGGGTTGAGATCTGGAGACTGGCTAGGCCACTCCAGGACCTTGAAATGCTTCTTACAAAGCCACTCCTTCGTTGCCCGGGCGGTGTGTTTGGGATCATTGTCATGCTGAAAGACCCAGCCACGTTTCATCTTCAATTCCATTGCTGATGGAAGGAGGTTTTCACTCAAAATCTCACGATACATGGCCCAATTCATTCTTTCCTTTACACGGATCAGTCTTCCTGGTCCCTTTGCAGAAAAACAGCCCCACAGTATAATGTTTCCACCCCCATGCTTCACAGTAGGTGTGGTGTTCTTTCTCCTCCAAACACAACAAGTTGAGTTTTTACCAAAAAGTTCTATTTTGGTTTCATCTGACCATATGACATTCTCCCAATCCTCTTTTGGATCATCCAAGTGCTCTCTAGCAAACTTCAGACGGGCCTGGACATGTACTGGCTTAAGCAGGGGGACACATCTGGCACTGCAGGATTTGAGTTCCTGGTGGCGTAGTGTGTTACTGATGTAGCCTTTGTTACTTTGGTCCCAGCTCTCTGCAGGTCATTCACTAGGTCCCCCCGTGTGGTTCTGGGATTTTTGCTCACCATTCTCGTGATCATTTTGACCTCACGGGGTGAGATCTTGCGTGGAGCCCCAGATTGAGGGAGATTATCAGTGGTCTTGTATGTCTTCCATTTTCTAATAATTGCTCCCACAGTTGATTTCTTCACACCAAGCTGCTTACCTATTGCAGATTCAGTCTTCCCAGCCTGGTGCAGGTCTACAATTTTGTTTCTGGTGTCCTTTGACAGCTCTTTGGTCTTGGCCATAGTGGAGTTTGGAGTCTGACTGTTTGAGGTTGTGGACAGGTGTCTTTTATACTGATAATGAGTTCAAACAGGTGCCATTAATACAGGTAATGAGTGGAGGACAGAGGAGCCTCTTAAAGAAGAAGTTACAGGTCTGTGAGAGCCAGAAATCTTGCTTGTTTGTAGGTGACCAAATACTTATTTTACCAAGGAATTTACCAATTAATTCATTAAAAATCCTTCAATGTGATTTTCTGGATTTTTTTTTCTCATTTTGTCTCTCATAGTTGAGGTATACCTATGATGAAAATTGGAGACCTCTCTCATCTTTTAAGTGGGAGAACTTGCACAATTGGTGACTGACTACATACTTTTTTGCCCCACTGTATCTATCTATCTATCTATCTATCTATCTATCTATCTATCTATCTATCTATCTATCTATCTATCTATCTATCTGTCTGTCTGTCTGTCTGTCTGTCTGTCTATCTATCTATCTATCTATCTATCTACAGTGCCACTAGCAGGGATGGCTGGTATCAATGTGCTACAGGGCCTAAGCCCCCCCCCCCCCATTTGTGGAAAAAAAAGAAAATTATATTTTTTTATTTATAAATTATTTATTATTAATTAAAATCATTTTGCTCTAGTTTTGATTTGTTTTGTGGAATTTTAAAGCTATAAGTCACTAAAAATCACAAGAAAACACTAGATATCTATAAATGGGCTGTATTTTTGCAGCCCAAAGCACAGCCATACAATTATATTTGTCCATTTGTAAGTGGCAAGTGTAAGACCCACCCCCTCACCCTTTCACTTTGCTTCATATGTGAGCTAAAATAAATAAGCCCACAGGCTACTGACTAGTGATAAATAACAGCAGAGATTACATACAGTAGAGTGCCAAGCAGGAGAAAGGATGTGAAAGTGAAGGGAGGATTTTACCATGGCAGGCCTCATCTTGAACCAAGTGGATTACTTTCTCAACCCTTTTCTTTGGAGGAAAAAATGGAAGTAAAGAGTTGATGCAGCTACGACACCAGTCTGTCCTTATTCTCCATCTTCTCTTTGTCCTCTTCTCTTTCACCCTCAGCCGTTTGGCTCTGGTGGACTGACAGTCCTCCGTCCAGCAGCCCCACCAGCTTTATGGGTCCATAGGCGGAGGGTTTTCAGATGTGTTTGCCCTTCAGAAAGATGATATGAGGCAGCAGTGATGGCGTCCTGATGCTGAAACGCACTTCCTTCGGACTGTGGAGCCTCAGGAAGAGCCGGTCACCCTCCACCGCCATCACGGTCACCCAGCATGCTGACGACAGTTTGATGTCGGTGCCAGCCTCCAGGAAACCTCGACCCTTCAGTCTGATGTCCTGAGGCATCAGCAGGGGAGTCTCCTTCATCTGCTCTGACGAGAGAGTTGGAGCAACAAAAACAAAACATGTGAGTGAAAATCTAAAACACAGACAACGGGAATTAATTGCACATCTCTGGAAGTTATCCTGTAATAAATAATTCATCTTCTTAGCTTTTTCTTCTTAGTTTTTCTTGATCACAAAAAAATAATAATAACCATCAATGATGGTCTGGTTATTATTTATTTGCAATCTTGCAAAAAACAAACAAAAAACATACAACAGCCATAAAAGAAAAGTTGAAGAAATTGTTGCAAAAAAGAAATAAAAAATAATAATTAAAAAATACAGCAGCCATGCAAGAAAAGTTGAAGAAAATGTAGCAAAAAACAACAACAACAAAAATTTAAAATAATAATTAAAAAATAAAAATGAAAAAAATATAGCAGTCATGCAAGAAAAGTTTGTTGCCAAAAAAAAAAACCAAAAACAGCCATGCAAGAAAAGTTGAAGAAATTGTCAAGCTTGGTGCTCAGTAAAAATGGAACAGAGCGACATGTGGGCAGCAGTGGCTCAGGAGGTAGAGCGGGTCATTCAATTACTAGAGGGTTGGCGGTTCGAATTCCGCTCTCCCCAGCCATCCTGCCGTTGTGTCTCTGGGCAAGACACTTAACCCACCTTGCCTCCAGTGTCCATGACACAGGGTATGAATGTGTATAAATGTCCAGTAGTGGTCAGAGAGGCAACTGGAACGTACTGGCAGCCATGTTTCTGTCAGTCTGCCCCAGGGCAGCTGTGGCTACAGTAGTAGTTTACCACTATCAATGTCTGTCTGGAGTGAATTGTAACCCAGTGTTAAAAACGTAAATAAAATTATAAATATCGATACCACTTTAAAAAAAAAAGCACTCATTTCACAATGGGAATAAATATTTTGAGGATAAACATATAGATAAATATAAGTTCAAAAAATATATCCATTACTAGTTCAAAACATTTCTAAGGGGCTCTGATGGGGTTCCTAGTGTTTTTATTTGGTATATCGAGCAACCAATGGCTGCGTCGTTTGTTTGGCAGCATCAGCCAATGGGGTAACGCCAGCCAGTGGGGTCGCGCGCTCCCTCACTCGGTCTTGGTGTAACTTGCAAATCGCTTTCAGTCGTAGCAGAGACATCGACCGAGAGAGCGCGATCCCTTACTGAGACGGTGAGCTAACGTGCTAGTAACAGCCTTTGCCCGGATAAAACTCTTGAGATTGGTAAGCCAAAACCAACACAAGAAACAAAGTATTGCTGTATTGTCAAATTCTAATACCTCTTTTGTTAAAATTTAAGATTTGAACCCAAAGGCTGTGAACTCACGTGAGCGCGGGAATCCTGTGAAGCACGTGTTGCTTAGCATGGTGAGTGCCATTCAGTGTGTATGTGAAATGCTAACTGCTAGCTTAAAATGCTAACCTCCGATGCTAATTCCGGCTAGGTTTTCCATAGGATGAGGTTGTTTGTCAGAGCTGTAATGGTTAGCAAAGGTTCCATTTCACCTACTACTGATAGTTACTTAAGAGTGAATATTATATCTGTGGTTTACAGGTGTTTGGATGTGTCAAGTTGAGCTAAATTGTTGTGCTAGCATCCTTTTCTTTTTTTTTGTGATGTTAACTTGGTTCAGCACACTGCACAAACAATTATTGTCAAGTGCCTTCCAAGGCACTTCACTTATTATTTTTTCTTGGCACCATGTTGATAAATCTGGATAATAGATGTGTCTATTTTATGCACATTTAGTAATGTGAAGAGATTTGAATTATTTGTTGTACAACTTGGAAATATTCTGTGACAAGCTATAGAGCATAGCTTAAGCCTGTTGTTCTGGCCTATTCTGTAGGTCAGGTTTCTTTTTTGGCCTGGTTTGACAAGAACGTGGATTCTCCAGATCTGGATGGCGAGCCGAAGCCCGAACCCTATTAACTGCTAGAGGTGATTCAACTGGTCACCTGGAACTGATACAGAAGGACTGAACACGCTGTAAATATATTTGGGGTATTTTATTTTATTTTATTTTTTATTATTGTATTCACGAGCGCTCTGTTTGTTTAAGTGTACACAACTTTAAAAAATACACATATTTGCAAATTCCCATACTTCTGTGTGTGTCATCTGTTGCTACGCCCTCCAGGCTCCTACGAACCTAGAGTCTATCTGACTTGGCCCAATTGCCCCTTCTGTCTAGGTGGTAAGGTTAAAGGTAACTACACTGCCATACCCAGTACTACCAAAAGGGTACAAGATTACACCTAAAGTAAGTGTTACACACAGTAGGTGTTACACAAAAAAAAATCTGGCGAGCGCAGCCAGGAGCCTGGAGCGTTGCGACAACAGATGTGGATTCTGTTTTGACCCCTGACCAAACAGTTCATTTACTGTCAAAATGTATTTTGTTGAAAAATGTGGTGTCAAAGTTCCAAATGCAGTCATTGTCAGTGGTGTTGTTGACAAAGAAAAACACAAAGACGTTTTTAAGTTCCTAGAGCAACATGGCACTATTCGTAGGGTACTTAGCATTGATGATAACTCGTCTGAATTTGACAAAAGTCACATTGTAGAGTTCGAGTCGGGGTTAGCTGTTGAAACATTAGTACCTGCGTTGCCATATTTCTTTCCATCCACTGACAATCCTGATGTTAAGTACTGCATTCAAGCCTTAACTGATGTGTACACTAAAACTGTAGGGGGCAGTGTTACTGAGGCTTATCTTAGCAACCTGAGGGGTTTAGCTAAGTTAAGTGGAAAAGGTTTTGAAGAGGTGTTGCGGAAGTTTATGTCCACAATAGGGAAGTCTATTGAAGCTGCTGAGACAGCTGAAACGGTCTCTGCTGACGTTGATCCTCCTTCCCCTACTGTAGAACCCACACAAAGTGGAGTCTCTCCTCCACTCCAAGTGGAAGTGCCTCGCACCCCTAAAGCCACTCAAGCACTCTTCCAAAGCTCTCTTAGACCAAACTTGACACCTCAAATGTTGAGTCCAGCTGATTTTAACCCACCCAAGGTTCAGAAAATCGTAGTCGAGCATGTCATTAAAAATGCAGAGGAGCCGTCAAACGCCCATTCCTCCTTGAGAATCAGAGCTTTCTCTGGCAAAACGCCATGACCGTATACTGAAGCTGATTGTGAAACATGGCGTTCACATGTTGACTTGATGATGGAAGATACTTCTTTGTCTGACTTGGAAAAATCTCGGAAGATCCTTGAAAGTCTTTTTGCTCCTGCGTCTGATGTTATCCGCCCTCTTGGGCCTGAAGCCACCTCTGCCGACTATCTTAAGCTTTTGGACTCAGCTTTTGGGACTGTTGAAGACGGTGAGGAACTGCTTTTGCGATTCATGAACACTTTCCAAGATTATGGAGAAAAACCCTCTGCATATCTGCATCGTTTGCAGGTGGCGCTCAATCTCACAGTGCGTAGAGGCAGTCTAGAGCCACAGGAAGTGGACAAACAGCTTCTCAAGCAGTTTAACAGAGGCTGTTGGGATGATAATCTGCTAAAGGAGCTACAGCTGGAACTAAAAGATAAACATCCACCTGCATATGCAGAGTTATTGCTTCACCTTCGCACTGCTGAAAACAGACAAGAAGTTAAAAACACACGCATGAAAAATCACTTGGGCACCACAAAACTAAAAGCAGCCTCCGATGAACAAACAGTCACCGATACAAGTACAAATAGTGAAGTAGAGTCTGACAGTCTGAAAGAAATGAAAAAGCAAGTCGCTGATCTAAAAAGCCAATTAGCTGCTGTCGTGAAACAAAAGAAACAAGCACCACCGAAGAAAGACCCAACTAAGAAATATGAAAATAAAAAACCTGACCATGACAAACCTGAAAACTTACCTTCGTCCAGCCGTCCCAGAACTAGGCCCAAACCATGGTATTGCTTCCGCTGTGGCGAAGATGGGCATATTGTAGCCACTTGTGAGTCAGAGCCAAACCCTGCACTTGTAGCTGCAAAACGCAAAGAATTAAGAGTAAAAAGACAGATTTGGGACAGTCAGAACCCCACATCCTCTTTAAAACTGAAGTCTACCCCTGTTGCAGGACAAACAGAGGCTAGTTCAGAGATGACCTGTCCCAGACCAAAAGCTCCATTCAAGGCACGTGCTAAACTAAAGTCACACTCCAAAACAGACCCCTTTAACTTTCCTAATGGTCTAATTGGTACAAAAAGTACAGCACAAGTGAAAGTGAATGGCTGTACTGTGAGCTGTTTGTTAGATACAGGCTCCCAGGTGACTACTGTCCCTGAGTCCTATTACAGACAGTACTTATCCAACCATGAGATTAAGCCACTTTTTGAGCTGTTAGAAGTGGAGGGAGCTAACGGTCAGAGTGTACCTTACTTAGGCTACATTGAAATGCATGTCACTTTCCCAAAAGACTTTCTTGGTATTGAAGCCGAAGTGCCAACTCTTGCCTTAGTGGTTCCTGATGTACGGGCAGCTGATCAATCCTTAGTGTTAATAGGGACAAACACATTAGATGTACTTTATGAGCTGTACTCTGATGCATGTTCTGAACAGCAGCCAACCATGTCACTTGGTTATAAGGCAGTGTTAAAAGTCCTTGAGCTACGGCACAGACAGTCCAAAGACACTAGCCTTGGTTTAGTGACCATGCACAACAAAGAGCCACAGTTAGTTCCTGCAGGCCAAACAGTTGTTCTAGATGGCACTGTAGCTGTGTCAGCCGGCAACAGTGAAATTTCTGTCTTGTTAGAACACCAGTTAATGTCAGCCTTACCTGGTGGTATCCTAGTAAAACCATGTCTCATAGACTTACCTGAAAGAGCACCTTACCTTGTTCCAGTTATACTTACCAATGAATCGGAACATGACGTGACAATCCCTCAGAAGTGTGTCATTGGAGAAATTTGTACATATCAATGAGTCCTATCGCAAGAACACTCCGTGAAAGTTACAGAGTCCAAAACTGAACAAAAGTCCACTCTGAAGTTCAACTTTGACTCTTCCCCCATTAGCGCTGAATGGAAAGAGTGCCTAACAGCAAAACTCAGTCAAATGCCCGAAGTATTTGCACAAAACGATCTTGACTTTGGCAAAACAGATCAAGTGAAACACTCAACCAAATTATCAGATGAAACACCGTTCAAACACAGAGCACGTCCCATACATCCAAATGACCTGGAAGCAGTCCATAAGCATCTCAAAGAATTCCAACAAGCAGGCGTGATAAGAGAGTCCAGTTCCCCATTTTCTTCGCCTATTGTAGTGGTGCGAAAGAAAAATGGCGATGTCCGCCTTTATATTGATTACAGGAAGCTTAACATGCAGACTGTAAAAGATGCTTACGCCCTCCCCAACTTGGAGGAAACGTTTTCCACCTTGACCGGTTCGCAGTGGTTCTCCGTCCTTGATTTAAAGTCGGGGTACTACCAAATTGAGGTAGAGGAGCTGGACAAACCAAAGACGGCATTCGTATGTCCCATGGGCTTTTGGGAATTCAATAGAATGCCCCAAGGTATTACAAACGCCCCGAGCACGTTCCAGCGCCTCATGGAGAAATGTATGGGCGACATAAATCTGCATGAGGTGATTGTGTTCCTCGATGACATCATTGTATTCTCCAGGACGCCCGAAGAACATGAGGCTCGCTTAATGAAAGTTCTTAATCGCCTAAAAGAGTATGGGCTTAAACTCTCCCCTGAGAAATGCAGATTTTTTCAAACTTCTGTCAGATACCTCGGTCACATTGTGTCCAGTAAAGGAGTTGAGACCGACCCCAAAAAAGTGAAAGCCCTAAGTACCTGGCCTGTGCCCCGTGATCTCAAACAGCTCCGCTCGTTCTTAGGCTTTTCAGGGTACTATAGGCGGATCATTAAGAACTATTCCAGCATCGTTAAGCCCGTCACTGACTTAACATCAGGCTACCATCCTTTCCGAAAAAGCACAAAGCCCAAAGCTAAGCCTGCCCAGTACCACGACCCAAAGACACCGTTTGGCGAGCGATGGACTTCTTCCTGTGATCTTGCATTCAAAACCATCATTGAAAAGCTCAGTACTGCACCTGTCCTGGGTTTCGCTGACCCTCAGTTGCCATATACACTCCATACTGACGCCAGCACTACAGGGCTTGGCGCCGCCCTCTATCAAGAGCAGGAGGGCCAGACTAGGGTCATAGCTTATGCAAGCCGGGGGTTGTCTAGAAGTGAGTCCCGTTACCCCTCCCATAAATTAGAATTTTTAGCTGTAAAGTGGGCAGTAACGGAGAAGTTCACAGACTATTTATATGGCAATCATTTTACTGTTGTGACAGATAGTAACCCCCTGACATATATTTTAACTACTGCTAAGATGGACGCCATGAGTTATAGGCGGCTAGCTGCTCTGTCGACGTTTAACTTTAAGCTCCAATACAGAGCAGGCAAGCTTAACTCAGATGCAGATGGCCTCTCTAGACGGCCACATGGCGAGTTACTTAATGACGCAGTGTCCCAAAAGGAGCTTGACCGCATACAGCAGTTCACTCAAACTCACTTGTCTCTTCCTGAAAGCAGTTTAAGTTCCGAGGTAGTGTCTGCTATATGTGAAAAACACCTTGTCTGTAGCTCTCCAGATAACACCTTCCCTTTGGTTCACTCGTTAGCCCTCTCTGTAGCCGCCATTCCAGATGGCTATGCCGATGAAGATGACTGTGGTGGTCTTCCAGTTGTACCCCACATGACTCCTGAACAGATCAAAAACGGACAAAGAACTGACCCCTGTTTAAGATAAGTGATTGCACAAATTGAAACTGGGCTAAAAGTTCCACCAACTGTACGAACTGAACATCCTGACATCAACTTGTTACTCCGAGAGCTCAGTCGACTTGAAATGTGCAATAATATCCTCTACCGCATTTGCCAAGACAGAGGAAATGTTACTTACCAGCTCGTCTTACCCGAACAGCTCCGCGATTCAGTCTTTCAAAGCCTCCACTGTGACATGGGCCATTTAGGCACAGAGCGTACTTTGGATCTCGCCAGAACAAGGTTCTATTGGCCTCGCATGGCGGCAGATATTGAAAAGAAGATCAAGACATGTAATTGCTGCGTAAGATGTAAAACTGCTCCAGAACGAGCTGCTCCGCTTGTCAGTATCAAGTCCACGCGACCGCTCGAACTCGTCTGTATGGATTTCCTGTCCATTGAGCCCGATCAAAGTAACACTAAGGATGTGCTTGTGTTAACTGATCATTTCACGAAATACGCTATAGCCATCCCTACCAGCAATCAGAAAGCTCAGACCATTGCAAAGGCACTTTGGGACAACTTTATAGTCCACTATGGGATACCCAAACGGTTACATAGTGATCAGGGTCCCGATTTTGAGTCCCATATTATAAAAGAACTTTGCAAAATCATGGGCATTTGCAAAATATGGACGACACCCTATCACCCCAGAGGTAACCCGGTAGAACATTTCAATAGAACGTTATTGAGCATGCTGGGTACTCTGGAGGAAAAGAACAAATCTCATTGGCATAACTATGTAAAACCACTTGTACATGCGTACAATTGTACAAAAAAATGACACTACTGGTTTTGCCCCGTATGAGTTAATGTTCGGTCGTCAGCCGAGATTACCAATCAATCTTGCATTTGGGCTTCCGTTTCACAACAAAAGTTTCAAGTCACATTCCCAGTACATTGGAAAACTGAAGGCAACTCTACAAGAAAGCTACAAACTAGCAACAGAAAATGCTAACAAGATGGCTGAAAGAAACAAAACAAGATTTGATATGCGAGTGAAACCCTCAAAACTAGAACCAGGCGACAGAGTTTTGGTACGTGCAGTCCGCCGCAGAGGAAAGCACAAACTAGCAGACAGGTGGGAAGCTGAAATCCACATTGTGGTGAACCAAGCAGGTGACTTGCCTGTTTACACTATAAAACCTGAGACAAAAGATGGTCCTGTTCGCACCGTTCACCGCGACCTCTTGCTTCCCTGTGGTTTTCTTGCCCCTGTTGAAGAAGAACCTGTCCAACCAAAATGTGTCCAAAAACCTAAGACAAGACAATCACCTGAACAAAGTGAACAATTCAGAACCGGAAAATGAGGATGTCTATTGGTACAGAGAAGAACCAATCCAAACGCCCATAAAGCTCACTCAAGTTTATGAAATTCCCTATCCAAAGACATTTTTTAAAGAAGACATTCCTGCTGAAACTCACTCACCTGAGAATGACAACCAAATAGAAAATGACAATTCACCTGGATGTGACAACTTACCAAATGATGGAAACCTGGAGGAAACTGAAACAATTGTGGAACAATCAAACAATGAGAATGGAACTGAAAGTGAAATCAACTTACCTGATAAAAGTACCTGTTATGAACCTGTGGAAGAAAAAGAATCTGAAAAAGAAATCCCAAAGACGGTGAGACACTCCGAGAGGACAACCTCCCAGCCAGAAAGACTACAGTATAGTCAGTTGGGAAATCCTCTCATAACTGTTGCCCAGTCCCTGTTTCAAGGACTAAACCTGGCTTTTACCAGAGCCTTAACAGAGCCAGATCCTAAGATTATTCCCATGAACACTGGTTCTCTCGTCATTACTATCTAGCTAATCCCATGCAAAGGGACTTGCATGATTCTAAGGAGGGATAGTGTAACACAGTGTTAAAAACGTAAATAAAATTATAAATATCGATACCGCTTTTAAAAAAAAAGCGCTCATTTCACAATGGGAATAAATATTTTGAGGCTAAATATATAGATAAATATAAGTTCAAAAAATATATCCATTACTACTTAAAAACATTTCTAAGGGGCTCTGATGGGGCTCCTAGTGTTTTTATTTGGTATATCGAGCAACCAATGGCTGCGTCGTTTGTTTGGCAGCATCAGCCAATGGGGTAACGCCAGCCAGTGGGGTCACGCGCTCCCTCACTCGGTCTTGGTGTAACTTGCAGATCGCTTTCAGTCGTAGCAGAGACATCGACCAAGAAAGCGCGATCCCTTACTGAGACGGTGAGCTAACGTGCTAGTAACAGCCTTTGCCCGGATAAAACTCTTGAGATTGGTAAGCCAAAACCAACACAAGAAATGAGGTATTGCTGTATTGTCAAATTCTAATACCTCTTTTGTTAAATTTTAAGATTTGAACCCAAAGGCTGTGAACTCACGTGAGCGCGGGAATCCTGTGAAGCACGTGTTGCTTAGCATGGTGAGTGCCATTCAGTGTGTATGTGAAATGCTAACTGCTAGCTTAAAATACTAACCTCCAATGCTAATTCCGGCTAGGTTTTCCATAGGATAAGGTTGTTTGTCAGAGCTGTAATGGTTAGCAAAGGTTCCATTTCACCTACTACTGATAGTTACTTAAGAGTGAATATTATATCTGTGGTTTACAGGTGTTTGGATGTGTCAAGTTGTGCTAAATTGTTGTGCTAGCACCCTTTTCTTTTTTTTTGTGATATTAACTTGGTTCAGCACACTGCACCAACAATTATTGTCAAGTGCCTTCCAAGGCACTTCACTTATTATTTTTTCTTGGCACCATGTTGATAAATCTGGATAATAGATGTGTCTATTTTATGCACATTTAGTAATGTGAAGAGATTTTAATTATTTGTTGTACAGCTTGGAAATATTCTGTGACAAGCTATAGAGCATAGCTTAAGCCTGTTGTTCTGGCCTATTCTGTAGGTCAGGTTTCTTTTTTTTGGCCTGGTTTGACAAGAACGTGGATTCTCCAGATCTGGATGGCAAGCCGAAGCCCGAACCCTATTAACTGCTAGAGGTGATTCAACTGGTCACCTGGAACTGATACAAAAGGACTGAACACACTGCAAATATATTTGGGGTATTTTATTTTATTTTATTTTTTATTATTGTATTCACGAGCGCTCTCTGTTTGTTTAAGTGTACACAACTTTAAAAAATACACATATTTGCAAGTTCCCATACTTCTGTGTGTGTCATCTGTTGCTATGCCCTCCAGGCTCCTACGAACCTAGAGTCTATCTGACTTGGCCCAATTGCCCCTTCTGTCTAGGTGGTAAGGTTAAAGGTAACTACACTGCCATACCCAGTACTACCAAAAGGGTACAAGATTACACCTAAAGTAAGTGTTACAGAATGAATAATGGACTCACTGTAAGTGCTTTGAGATGTCACTTGACATGTAAAGTGCAATATAAATCTAATCCATTATTATTATAAATTGTTGCAAAAACAACCAAAAAAAAAAAAAAAAAAACCAGTGATGCAAGTAAAGTTGAGATTGTTGCAAAACAACAACAACAAAAAATAACCCCACCAATTTACACAAGTTGGGAAAGAAAAAAAGGGAAAAAGTTAGAGAGAAAAAATGACAAATTTCGGAGAGGAAAAAGCCACACATTTTCCAGAGGGAAAATGTTGCATAACCACATGAGGAGGAAAAGTCACAAATTTGCAAGAGGAGGGAGAAGTTGCAAATTTAGGAGAGTAAAAGACACAAATATACATGAGGAAAAAATATTGCAAATTTACACACGGGGGGAAAACTTAATTTATGAGAAGTAAAAATACTGCAAATTTACAAGCAGTGGAGTCAAAATTGTAGGAGTGTCATAAGCTTGCTCTTCAAGGTTAGGGTGAACAGAAGACACCAAATGCAAGCTGTGAGTTTTGCACATTTAATCACACCAAAATCACTAACAAACAAACTTACAGACACATATGAAGAGAAAGGAGGCTATGGTTTCCCAGCTCAGAGGCTGGACTTACGATTATGGCTGGAACGAGACGGGAACTCCGTCTCGGGATGAGAGACAGGAAAAATGACACGGCAATGAGAAAACTGAATAACATCCTTTATACAGGGGAGCGAGAATGATTGCACAAACAGATCAGGTGTGGGTGGCATGAGTGAGGAATAATTAACTAAACCAGTCACAGCTGTCAAAGCCCGCGAACCGACTTTGAGAGGAGGACTGTCAAAGTAAAAACACCAACCGTGAAGAAGGAAAATCAGGAACACATACATGAACAATAACACACTAAGAATAATAACTAATAGAACAGGTAGAAGTAACAAATACACAAAAGGAGAAAACTTGAGGAAGCTAATAATACAACCAAACAAATACTGAGACTACAAAAGGAAAATTAAGACGAGGCAAATTACAAACACAGAAAAATAAGTTGGAAAACAAGATAATACAAAAATACACAAACCACCATGCTAATACAAAAATAAACAGCGATGTGGAAAAACAGAAAATGACTAGAACCAACTAGAGACTAAGCCGTGCTCAGAATCATGACAAGGAGAGAGGGGAGCCAAAAGTCACACATTTTTGTTAGAGAAAAAATACCACAAATTTACAAAAGAAGATAAAGCGACAAATTTATTAGGATGGACAAAAATGCAGATAAAAATTTGTATAAGGAGGGGGGGGGGCAGTCATGCAACGTGGAGGTGGGTCTACGTAGATGGACTATGATGCTGTAGTCTCCGAAAGGAATCCGGGCAGCATAACATGGAGGTAAACAGTGTTAACTGCGAGGCCAATGGACATGAGATCATGGATGAGCCTATGGAGGAGGGAGAGTCTTTCTCACATTGTGATGATGGGACATATAAGGAACACACGTTACAAGCATACAAGCACATGTTAAAACAAACAGGGGTCAATACTAGGGATGAGCCGATACCACTTTTTCAAGACCGATACCGATACTGTGACTTTGAGTATCGGCCGATACCGATCCAAAACCTAAAATCTAAACCCTATACCGTCTCGCTTATTTAAAACAACAAAAGTACAGAACATACTTTGTTAATCGCTAGTTGCATTTTGTACACTTATAAAAACAAAAATCTAAAAGTCAAAGAATATGTTACAAATTTGACTCCGTTCAGCAACGCTGCTGCTTTTTTATTTTAAGCTTTGCAACATTGGCAGCATTTCACTGGTCAGCCCCATGTAAACGTGCATTCTGAAGTTTTAAGTGCAAGTTTATACAAAACTTTGAAGCTGAGTATTTAAATAACATTCAGATGAAATTCAAAGTGCCACTTTATGCATGAAGTAAAAAATGCTATAGATCTGAAAATAAAGGAACTAACCCTTTAAGTTGTATTTTTGTCATCCATTATCATAAGTATTCTCCTGGTCCTCAGTTTATTTAGTAGTGTTTATGATATTATTCTCTGTCCATATTTAGATTTTAGGTGTGCTCTTATTTTTAAGTCATTGTTGTTCCATTTTGTGTTCATACACCCTCTGGGATTAATAAAGTATACAAGATACAAAAAAAAAATAAAAATAAAAAATTGCTATTTATGTTTCTGTCACCTACTTCTCCTCAACTGTACCCCCCGAAAGGTACGCTCCAGTCTGGTTTTTACTTTGTTTTGTTTTGTTTTTTTTAGGTTTCACTTTTAGCGCCCAGCCTCCTGAGCTGGAAAAGCAGCAGCTGCTGCTGCAGAACACGTCTCTTTCTGCTCGGTTCTTGATGCAATTCAGCATAATCCTTTGCCATGATATTTGTGCAAGTGTTGTATCAAGTTAGTGGAGTAAAATTGTAAATGCTGCTACCACACAGCAACATATTGAGGCGAGTCTCACAGACAGACTCCAGTGACGTGAGGCTCGTTGCCTCTGATTACAGAAGCCGTGTGCAGCATGGCTGAGAACAGGGTTGCGCCTTCATTTTAATATTGTTAATGTATCAGATCGGTAAATTACTTTTATTCCTTACTGATACCAATCTAGCCATTTTGCCTGGGTTGGACCAAAAAATGATTAAAGAACTCATAAAATGCCCTTCATTATTGTTAGACCTTTAACACTAAGACTCAAAAGATTTGAAAATTATACAAAAGGACAGACATCAAAACCATAAGTTTTGTGTTACTTGGTTTGAATGCAAGGACTGGCTAACAGCTAGCTTAGCAAAGATAACATTTTTCTGTCTCTGTCACATGCGCAGTTTTTACCGGCGCTCAGACCATATTCCTCCTCAGCCCAGCTCTTACTTTGACAGCGTCTCAGCGGGCCTCCAGCTGTCAAGCTCTATGGGACGGCTGGAGGCCAATTACCTCTCATCAGCTGAGGCGCTGTCAACCACTATAAAAGAGAGCGATCCTGATTAGTCAGTGCTGTGACCTCGCACATATTATCCACGCTCTTCTCCGGTGTGGGTAAGGCTGGAACCCCTACATCCAGCTCCAGTCCTCCTCTCATCCATCATCATTATTCGTAAGTGTACATTTGTATTGTTTGTGTTTTTGCCCCACGAGGCTCTTTCCTTTGTTCCTTTCTGTTATCATTAATAAACAACGCAAACTCATCGGTCAGCCCTTGGCTCTTATTTATGGCTCACAAGAGCCATACGTAACAGTAGGTCACAGCCAGTGAGTTGCCGGCTGCCGTGAGTTTGCTTATTGGACTGTTTGTTCCTACCTGTCGTCGTGGAGGTCCCGCACTCGGAGTCAGGGCGATGTTCTTGCAGACGCCCTCGAGTGCGTGGATGGGATCCTTATCACCGCCTCCCTCCTCGACTTCAGCAGCGACGTGCACCGGTACCTGGACCAAGCTGAAGAAGTCCTCGATTATCTCCCCCGCTTTGCCGACCACCCTGAGGTGAGCGCGAGGAGATATGACATCGCTGCACAGTGCGAGATTGTCCGTGGGCTGGAGGGAAATACCGGCAGGAAGCCAAAGAGAAGGAGACGTCGCCCCTCGCTTCGGGATCCCGCTCCTGCCTCCGTTCCGGCCCGGGAGTTTGCACCATCCGGAGGTCTTCCCCCATCTAGTATGTCATCACTCGGGATTTCCCCAGAGGAGCTGCAGCTGACAGCAATCAAAATCGGGGACCGAGTGGCTGCTGCTCGCTCCGCTGCGTATCCATCATCGATTATGAAGCATGTGGCGGCAGCAGTTAGACTGGTGAAGACTGCGTGATTTCCCCGAGTTCGCCGCCCTCCTCGCCTCTGTCTCCGCACAGGAGCGGCGGTTCCCGGACCTCACCTTCGCCTCGCCCTCCGCCAGAAACCGTCGTCACCTCCATAACCCTCCTCAGCATGAACCCTGTCCGGATCCAGTTCCGGGTCACCGCAAGGGGTCAATTCCTCGCACAGCTGCCACTCCTGCGCCTCGTCAGAGGGGAATCCCCGCAGCCTCATCTCCCCCAAGGCCATCTTCTCCCACTCTCTCGCCAGCATCCCGTGCCCGGCCTGTTTCGGCTGTCACCCCCTCCTCCTCGACGCATACCCCGGCCACTGTGTGTACTCAGAGTCCTGACTTGGCGAGCTCCGTCCCGGAACCATCTCGAGCGGCTCCGCGTCGTGCTCCCAGGGGGTCCTCTGTCACCGTCCGGCGGGGAAAGGGAGGAGCAACGTCCACCACAGCAGGCACCACTCAGCCTCCAGGAGACAGGCAAGTCCAAGTTCATTCACACTCTCATTATTGTGATTTGCTCTGTCAGACTCCTGGAGGTGGAGTTCGGGGTTCGCAGCTCCCCGAGCTCCCATCACCCGCTGTGGCTTTAATTATTAATCCCGCATCCTCTATGTCTCCCTCCGCTGAGCGGTCCTCGACGCCAGGCCAACGTCGCTGGATGAGGAGGGGGCCTGCGGTTCTGGAGAGCCTGGTTCCGGTTCCGCAGCCACGCCGTGGGTGGAGGAGGAGAGCGGACTGCAGCATGGAACCTGCGCCGACGAGGAAGCGTCCCCGGGTCTCCACGGAGGAGCGGTCCGGTCCAGCGGGTCGAGGTTCTCCTGCCACCACACCGTGTGGGCCATCGGCGTGGGCATCGGTGCCGGAGGATTCTCAAGCTGCGCACACCATCATGCCAGCTGCGGAGCCCGACGCAGCTGAGTGGGAGCCTGATGACGACCTCCTGCCGTCTGAGCCCGGATCTTCGCAGTCCTGGACGGCGTCAGAACCCGAGATCAGGCAAGTGCTCTGTTTTGTCTTTCTTCTTTCAGTCTTAGAGCATTTTAGCCTGTCTCTTGGGGGGACAAGCTCGGTGCAGCCACTCGCTGCGTCCGAGTTTATCTCGCCGGGTTCTGGCGCTGCCGGTGATCCTGATCCCGGTTCTTCTCTCTCTCCTGAGCCTTCTCCCAGGGTCGCCGGTGAGGAGCTGCTTTCGCCCGCTGTGCCAGAGGTTCCAGGCTCAGGGTTGGAGGTCGGTTCTGGTGCGGCGCCGACCCAATCGGGGTCCGACGCGGGTGCAGCCGCGACCCAACGGGGTCCGACGCAGGAGCAGCCGCGACCCAATCGGGGTCCGACGAGGGTGCAGCACCAGCGGCATCCAGGTTCGGTGAGGGAGCTGCAGATCCCCTGCCGCCGGACACTGGACCGGCTCATCATCATCTTCACCCTCATCATCCCCCCAAGCCTTCTCCACCAGGTCCCGTATGGACCTCTCACTGTCGGCCCGGCTCGCCCTCACTATTCCTCTCCACAGGGAAGCCGTTGCCTTTCTCTCCCCTGCGGGCCTGGTGGCTGAGCGATGCGGGTCGGCCGCCAGAGGGACTGCCGTACCCATTCGGCTCTTTGGTTTGGCCACCCGACCCATTGGACTCTCTGTTTGGCGGTCTGGTCCGGCTGCCCGAAGTACTGTTTTTCCTGGCCTGGGATTCGGGTAGGCCGCCTGAACGTTTCCCGTCACCCCTGTTGGCGGTTTGGACGCTGGGTGCGGGGAGACCCCCCGAACTGTATTATTTCTGCTGTTATTCCTGTGCCTAGCCCTTGGTGATTTTGTGAGTGTGCAGGTATATGATTTCTTATAGTCATATCACGGTTAGCGTGCTTTTTTTTTCTCCCCCTCCTGTTGAGGGATGTCCTGTATCTGTGGATTTCGCCTTAGGAGCCTCAGCTCTCCTTTTAGGTCTCCTGGGGTTGTTTTTCTTTGGGTCTGTCTACATATTGCTTGGCATTTTATGGAGTATTGTGTTGTTGTTTTTTTCTCCATACTCTGTAATTGCTTCTTTGTTCCCTGACAATATTGTGGTTTTTTCCTTTCTCCCCTTTTTCTGATTCTCACCCTCCTGGCCTGCGCCCCATCCGCCCACCCAAGGTGGGGGGTGGGGGGTGGGCTTGGGTGTTACTGGCCGTTCTGAGCCCGGCCTTGAGGGGGAGGTACTGTCACATGCACCGTTTTTACCGGCGCTCAGACCATATTCCTCCTCAGCCCAGCTCTTACTTTGACAGCGTCTCAGCGGGCCTCCAGCTGTCAAACTCTATGGGACAGCTGGAGGCCAATTACCTCTCATCAGCTGAGGCACTGTCAACCACTATAAAAGGGAGCAGTCCTGATTATTCAGTGCTGTGACCTCGCGCATATTATCCACGCTCTTCTCTAGTGTGGGTAAGGCTGGAACCCCTACGTCCGGCTCCAGTCCTCCTCTCATCCATCATCATTATTCGTAAGTGTACGTTTGTATTGTTTGTGTTTTTGCCCCACGAGGCTCTTTCCTTTGTTCCTTTCTGTTATCATTAATAAACAACGCAAACTCACCGGTCAGCCCTTGGCTCTTATTTATGGCTCGCAAGAGCCATAAGTAACAGTCTCCCCTATGTTCTGTTGGAAGGAGACACAGGTTGGACACAACAAATGTGTGGATTTGAAACACCTTTCCACTAAAATTAGGAAGTATGAATGCAGCACAAGTTATAAGGGGAATTGTGGGAAGTTGTGGATGCATCTCCATACAACAAGCCCACAGCCTCATGGATTTGCTTGGGGATGTGAACTGTACTTTCTTTCTCTCTTTTTTCCACACTGTGCTCCTGTGTGTTGATATTTTATTTGACATACTTCAGAAGCGCACCACGGATCCCCTCAAAACTTCAGAGGCCCTGAAATTTTGGTTTGTTTGTTTGTTTTCCAGCTTTATTGCCGAGTTGAGGTACAAACTGACCACTGAGGAAAACCAGCCACGTCCAGAGCATGACAAAGATGGTGCTGCTGTGAGGCTGTGTAGAATGCGGCAGCCTTGTAATATTTCAGTTGCCACACAGTGCTGTGAAATAATGAGAGCACTGGCGGAGGCTTGTTTTAAGAGTGGCTGTAATCAGCTGAAACTTGGAGGTCTTCTGTGTTGAAGGAGAAGTTTCTGTACAGAAAAATTAAAGTGCAAATGTCCTGATACTCCAAAAGTTGGTACGGCCTGCATAAAGAATAATTATTACTGCTACTGGTAAATTAACACTGCTATATTTCACAATCACTGGTGCTATACAGAGAGCTGACACAGCTAGCCCCCTCCTGTTATAACAGTGCACATTTTAGAAAAAGAAAAGTGTCAGTTTTTTCAGCTCTGTTTTAGGACCAGAGCTGAAAACTGACACCAAACTTTCTGCCTTCAGGTGTATAAACCAAGATTAAATCTGTACTTAAAATTTAAAAGATAAGCTTCCCAGTCATATTGTGCATTATGAACATGAACACGTGTGTTTTAAAAGTTATAGCCTGCAATATGCACTTTAACAACAAAAAAGCCACAAATTTATGAGGGAAGAAAATAACAATTTTACATGGAAAAAAAAGTCATTAACTGCAAATTTACAAAAAAAAAAAGTTGACCTGAATAAATGCTCAGCCACTTTTTTTTAAGTAATGGAAACAAACAGTGCAAGTGGTTATTGCTACATTTGTGCTAAAAAAGAGTAGAATTTTTGCCTTCTCAATTTTTGAGATACAGTTTGTGTTTAAAACAAAAACAGCGCCATGGATAGTGCTTCATTTTTGCTGATTTGCACCACAAAAAGATGCCTTTTGAGCATTTTCCTTGTTACAGAACAGAATTGTTGTGCTGTGACCTCAGATGACCTTGCTTATAATTGCTGAGAGGTAAAAGATAGAGGATGCCAAAAGTCACTTCAAATATAGCACTAAACATTGGCGGCTTCGCTCTCATAAAATGCTGCAAATTTAAGTTAAAAACGTTACAAATTAATGACAAATGACTGGTGTTTGTTCCACTCATTTCAGTTTATTGTTTAAGTGCCAAAAATGTAACTACAAGTTCACAACATTTAGGGGGATTTACCCCATTAAAAACAAGAAAACATAGCCGTCATATTTGGTATTCTTAAAGGGATCATTGACTGAAAAATTGTTTTTGTAAAACCTCAATTCCAGTGAAGTTGGGATCTTGTGTAAAACAAATAAAAACAAAATACAATTTTTAAAAAATCCTTTTCAACCTGTTTTCAATTAATAAAAACAAGATATTTAAGGATAAACTTTGTCTTTTGCAAATATTAGCATATAATATATTTACAGTATCTCACAAAAGTGAATACGCCCCTCACATTTTTGTAAATATTTTATCTTTTCATGGGATAACGCTGAAGAGATGACACTGATACAATGTAAAGTAGTCAGTGTACAACTTGTATAACAGTGTAAATTTGCTGCCCCCTCAAAATAACTCAACACACAGCCATTAATGTGTAAACCGCTGGCAGCAAAAATGTGAGGGGCATACTCACTTTTGTGAGATACTGTATATGCATATAAAGTTTATCAGCTTGACCCATTAAATAACTTGTCTTTGTACTGTATTCAATTGAATATAGGTTGAAAAAGATTTCATTGTATTTTGTTTTTATTACCTTTTACACAACATCCCAACTTCATGGAATTGGGGTTGCACATTTATCCTTCTGAAATGTATCTGTACATAATTATCAAAACATATCAAAACATGTACTTCAATTAAAAAAACATACAGCCTTGAAATAGTTTCTGTCTCTGACGAGCCGTTTTTACTCTTCTGGGTTTGCTACAGAATGTCATAAACATGATAAGCCCAGTCTGCTCTGTTATTGATCAGCCAGGCTGTCTGTCTGCAAATCTGCAGATGAGTGTGGAACCTAAGATTCAGAACTAACAGTGCTTGTAGGGAATTAGCTTATCAAGCATGGTTTATTACCTCCACCAAGGAGGTAATGTCATTGGGGTGGTATGTCTGTTTGTCTGTCTGTTAACAGGATTACGCAAAAACTACTTGATGGATTTTGACGAAAATTTCACCAGAGGTAGCCCTTGGACCAAGGACAAACCTATTAAATTTTGGTGATGATCTGCGAGTGCATACCTCCTCCAAGGCTCTGATATTCTCGCAGTGTGTTAGCAAGAATACTCCAAAACTTAGGGATGGATTTGGATGAAGTTTTTACCAGAACTGGCTCATGGCCTACACACAAACAGATTACATTCTGGAGGTGATCCATGAGGGACTAAAAGAGCCTTGGCGGAGGTATATGACCTCTGAGTGCTTTTCTAGTATTGTTATTGTCTTTAGATTTCAGTCACCCTAATAGACATCCCTATTTTCATATGGTTCAACAATCCACAGTCGATAGAGTATCTCTCATCATTCTGACTTATTTTGTTAAATTTTCACCATGATGCTACATCCAATCACTGGAATTATTATTTTCTCTAACTGAGACCCAGTTTAGCTACTCATTCACAAATGTTTCTGTGCTTATTGTACTCCAGGAACCAGTCATATACTATTGACCACTGAAACCAGACACCCTTGTCCACCAGGGGTGCTTCATTTCATTCATTCTTTAAGACAAATTTGTGTTAGTTGGCTCATGCTCACTATCAAAGCTTGGACCTTGCCAGCTAAGATTAGCAATAGAGGGAGGGTAGAGTTAACTGCTGTTCTGGGACATTTAAAGAGACACTGAAACGAGCCATTCTGAGAAAGGCTGCAAAAGATGACTCACAATGATGCTGTAATAATTAAATAATTACATAAAATTTCACCAAAATATGTCACAAACATTTCATTAAGACCCGTGGGAGCTGTCAAAATGATGAAAAAAGTGCAGTCAGTGGCATCTTCAAGACCTTTGAAAGGCAGATTTAATTTTGTCATTTTTTAAAGAATAATTGAAGGCTTAATTTCAACTAAACTTATTTAAGGATCCATTGACACCCTGAGATTTGCTTTTCACAGGATGATAGCTACATTTTTAATCATTTCTTGTGTGCTTCTACCACAGCATGAATTCTCTTGCTTCCGCTGCTAAAGACTGCAGCCAAGACTGAAGTCTGCTTTTTCTCACTAAATGAGAAATCAGCAGGGAAGGCTGCAAAGACGTGCATGGCTCCGACATGGAGATTCATTTTGTATCCCTGTGCGCAGGTTTAAAAGTCTTTTAAGGACCAGACTCTACAATAAATAAACGATCTTTACATCTTCTGGCTTATTAACAAAAAGAAAAGCTGTGTTTGGTGAGGTATAAAGAAAAAAAAACTATGAAGCAGGCATCTGTCTCAAGCAGGCTGACTTTTTGAGGAGCAATATTTCAGTATCAGAGCGTCTCCACGGTAAAACAGTAGGAAGGGATTAGAAGAAACAAAAACAAGTGGGCAGTCCTCAGTATTTAATGGAAACCATGTTTGGAGTTGAACCATGCAACCACAACACAGACGATGTGCTACATTATTTCTTAGGATAGGGGGTCAGCAGCTTCTAAAATGAGCCATTTTGAGGTATTTAAATGGGGAAAAATTACATAAAATTATGTATTTGATCATTTATTTGCAGCAAATTTGTAAGGACTTTTTCTTTAACCTTTGGGGCAATCTGAATTCTGAGGTAATTTGAGCTCTGAAATTTAATGAAGTATAAAATCTTAATTGTTTTCATTGTTATATAATCCCAGCTAAGTGAAAGTTGCTTTATTTTCTGTACCTTAAGGTAATATTTTTTTTTGAAATACACGGGAAGACGATTCTTTTCCATGTAGGTGGCCATCTTGGATCAAAATAATGGGCTGTATTTTGACAATCTAGTCTAAAGTCAATTGTCTGAGGTGCAAGGTGCATTTATTGGGATTTCCAATTTCATTTCGCTATTACAGTACCAAGTGCAAAGGACAAAGAGGATTTCCTAATGCTCTTAATTATTCAGAGGTGTGTTTGGGGCGTAACGTGAAATAAACCAATCATTGTTTTTGCTCTCGCTCCCTTATTCCCACAAGATGTGGATAAATGGGAGGACAAATCCGTTTTGCGCTGAGGACAATGTGAGCTTGTTTACAAAGTGAAAATGCATTTAAGAGCAAGGAGCTTTAAAGGAGCTTTTTAACCTCCTCCACAGTCCTGCTTGTACTGGGCAGACTTGATCATAATTATGTCGGGATGAGAGGCGTACAATTCAGAGATTATGCTAGTCTTTGTCCATGACTTTGATTGAGTTGTAAAAATTCTTTCAGTTATATTATCATGAACTTCAACCGAACATCTCTTTTAAACCGAGAAAGAGCGAACTCTGCCTGAAGTCCGTTAATCTCCTCTGCTGAATACAAAATTTTTGTATTTTAATAAAAAAAATGTCAGAATACTTTCATTTTGAATTATTCAGTTAAAAAAAAAAATAATGAGGTCATAATTAGACAAAGATTAATGTCAGTTTTTCCCGCACCTGCCAGCTCTTCTTCAGGCTGCGGTGACAGCTCTTTTCCCAGTATAAGGCAGACTGGTCCTGTTGCAGTCCTATAGTTAAAAAGTGGACGAGCTGCTGAAACTCACCGTACTTCTCTGTGCAGTGAAAAACTGCTGTGTCTTCAAATAGTTCATATTTAACTGTCCTCATTTAACAGAAAACAATGGCTGAGTGTGTGTTTTTCATTAACAGGAGAGGACACATGCACGCATAAATGCATACAAGATAAGAAGATGTAATATGATGACAGACATGACAGATTAGTGGACAGAATACTTTGTCACAGAAAAGAGGTTTGTAGTTTAAAATCTTCAGACTGATAGTATCCCACAATGCGTCAGTGTACAGCATCCACACTGGAACACACACACACACTCCCTGTTCATTCATTCATTCTCCTAAAAAATTATGCATTCATACCTAATCTATAGGCTGTGCTCCACCTCTAAGTCCAATGGAATAAAACTACTAAGTGTATTGTCATAGCATAATTAAAATGATGGGTGATTAGATTATAACTGTTCCAACTCTGTCCATTAAAATAACCGAAAATTCCAGCGCATGCTGTATTTCCTCATGTGCTCCTGTCAGTACGAGCTGCATGATTTCAAAACATGCCACTGAAATAGCATTGACAATGCGCTTCTGACGACAGATTTTTTTTTTTTCCCGATCAGAGCCGCATTGTCATAAAATGCACCAAAACAAACAAACAAAAAAAAAGATGCGCATGAGACTGCACGCTGCCACAACGCTTCCACTCCTCCAAGCGTAAAGCCGGCACACTGTCTACTGGTAATGAGATGGCATGGCGCAAAGCATAAAAACAGACAATGTGCTGACAGAAACTAAGAAAAGCACTAGCGCAAGATGGGACGCGTTGCACAAAAGTCCACTGTTGACCGTCAGAATAAAGTCCAATGTCTCTCCGAGTTTTATGTCAAACTTTAATCACACAAATGGTTTCTACAGGACCTCCTGTTTGCATTGGAAGAAGATGATTGATAAAATGTGAATTGGTTGCATTTTGACATCTGACTGCTGTTGCATTGAATAAGATCAAACTCACCTATGGCAGTGACTGATATTTACAGCTCTGGCAAAAATTAAGAGACCACAGCAAAGTTATCACTTTATCTGGTTTTACCATTTATATGTACGTCTGAGTAAAATGAACAATTTTGTTTCATTCTCTAGCCTACTGAAAACAACTCACCCAAATTCCAAGTCAAAATGTCATCATGTATCCAAAACAACAAAAAGATGTGCTTTTAGATCAAATAATGCAAAGAAAACAAGTTTATGTTCATTCATAAACACTACAATATTTAAGTTGTAACTTAGAAAGAACTCAGAAATCTGTATTTCTGTAATAACTCTGATTTTTATTCACAGCTTTCATGTGTCTACCATGCTGAGATGATCACCAAATCAGTACCTCCTTGAGTAGATTGAGGTGCTGGAATTCAACAGATACTGAAGTTACATGGCTGTCATGCATGTGGAGATGTTAACTTAGGAGATATTTTGCAGTGGTCTCTTTTTTTTCCCCAGAGTTGTATCTCATGTGTCCCACTCTTGTAGCATTACTTTTGCTATTAAAAGGAAAACAATATCCTACAACAGCAATTTCAGAAAATATCCAGGACTTAACCATTTTAAAGTATTCCATTTTTATTATTTTGTGTCACATATTTCTTTGTCTCTCTGACATTAAAGAAAAAGTAGATGACAACAAAAATAAAAGAAACAATCAGTTGTAGTTTGAGCCATTAACCCACCTATTAATTTAAACATCAGTATTGGTATCAGCCCCAAATTTCACAGTTGGTGAATACCTAATTTTTACATACTGTATAAAATTTGCTAGAAAATACTGTATGTTAGTTTCCCATCACATTTGCAATTTATTTCATTTATTCCTTTACTATTTGTCAAAACCACATGAAGCCAGTTGTTATGGACATTTGTCTGCTACAGAGCCCTAATGTCCATTTAATTTTAAAACACAAGTGTGTATGATTTAGCCTTACAAAGGATAATGAGATTAGAAGCTTAATTCTTTTTACTGAAATCTGCATGGATGACTAATGCATCCCGGTGGTCGTTTACACCCGGGCCTGAAGGCTCTGGATTGATTGCATATGTCCAGCGTTTTCAGGAGTGATGGTTTATGATACGTGCTGGTCAGGTGAAAAATATAAGGGTGACATTTTCCAGACTTTTCACCATCGCTTGACCATAAACTAAATGAGTCGTGTGCCTGAGTGCTTGTGTGAATTAGCTCATTCAAATTGAAACAGAGATGCATTTATCTTCCACGGATGGTTTATGGCTGATGTAGCAGCTGGCTAAGTTCTTCCACTAAATGTTTTTTCTTTTTTTTTTCTTTTTTTCAAAGAATGATTCTCCGAGCGGCTCCTGAGTTTAGACAGGTTCACAAATTGTGATACTTTCCATGGCTGCCGCTTAGCGAGTGTTGTTTATTTGGGAGCTAATTTGGCTGGCTTTACAGAGAGGCTCGGCTATACAGGCAGAAATATTGTCTCCGCTTCAGCTGGACCAAGCAGTAAATGTGCTGTAGTTAGCAGGCCGTTTGGTGTCAGACTCAGACTGTAACTCCTGCTGTCTGCCATCATTTCTTTAAATGGTTCTGCTAATTGTTGTATGATTTAGTTTGTTTACTTTTTGACACATCAAGTCAGTCTTTAACAAATAAAGCAGTAACATAATATTAAAAAAAAAACTATATCTCATATAGTTTTTGCTTTTTGCTCTGCTCAGAATCAGGTGTTTAACTTCACTTTGCTGCATACGCACACTGAGAGAGTTTCTCATTCTTGGCTGCGTGTCTATTAAGTGCCTCCCGAAATGTCTGGTACATTATTTTTTGTGTTTTATCACAAATTCACCACTTGAAATTAACATCTGTACACTGTAAAATCCAATCAGCTACCCTCACTGCATACAAACCGATGGTTTTGAAAGAAAGCTGGTGTATAGAAATGCTTATTTACAACACACAATTTCTATGTCATTTGACTGTTTTTTGTATTTCAAGGCAACCAGTTTGCATGTTTTTTTTGTTTTTTTTTTTTCTATGTAAGGTTAACTAATTGGATTTTACAGTGTAGGCACACAACACTTTGGGTTTGTCCAGGCACCATGAGCCCAGAAGGAGTGATTTCACACATCGGCAGTGTTGCCAGATGGGAAATGTTGAAGTATTGTACCAGCGGCTTAAAATGATCGTATTTTGAAGAAAATTATCGTACACACCCAGTTTTCATTCTGCCGTGGTTCAGGACCATCTGCTTCAGTAATATATTATCACAGATCATGCATATGACACAGTTTCACCTTTAAATAATTTAACAGATCGGTTGAAAAAAAGCACCTCTCAGAGACCAGCGCCTCTACCTGTGTGGAGTACAGGATGAGCCCCTGGCCTGCACTGAACAGCCCAAAATATCAGTCATAATTAACTATCTTCTATTTGTCTTCTGTTGAATCATCATATATCAAGGTCTTGCCTCATAAATATTTTGAGAAGTAATCTGTTTATACATTAGGAATAAACATCAAAATCAATCCACCTAAACTACTGCTAAAACGCCTCTGATAAATTAAGTAGAAACCAGCTGTAGTTTTATTGAGAGCCACAATCCAGTGACATTTTTGTAGACATTTGCACGTTGCAGCAGCAACAGAAAACTTTAGTGCTAATGCCAACAACAGGTTTGAACTATCCCGTAAAACTGGGCTCTGCCCCTGCCCCCTTTCGTTTCTCACCCTGCTGGTGATGTCGCTTACTTGTTCAGTCTGCTGTGCCTGCATTAGTGCTGTAACACACACAAACGATTCGATCGAGTGTACTAGTTTTTATGGGTGAACGTACTATCACTCACCGGAACTGTAATGGAAGCCAGGGATCAGCGGCTGAATCCCCCACCTGAGCAGCAAACGAGCCCCGCCCGCTCAGTTCATCTGACTCTCAGTTCAGTGAGTGGTAGACAGTTTAGAGCTGCAGTACAGCACTGAGTGACTGGGTGTACCATGGAGCTTTTTAGCTTGACTCAGTACGTTTCAGTGAACTGTGGATCCCATCACTAGCCTCCATCCAAGGCTGCCTCTCTGCTCTGCTATCGCTACGCGTCTTCTTTTCCACACAGGCCGCACACATGAGACGATGCGTAAAACAAGTGTAGCATGTATGCGCAGGATCTGTATTTTGATTGTGTTTGCTAATATATTAACTTAGCCACCTAATGAAGGGGTCAGATTATCATACGTTATGGGATTTTTGGAATTACTGATCATACATCATACAGAAAGCAAAACTATCGCACAAATATGATAATTATCGTACATCTGGCAACACTGCTCATCGGCACAATTCTCAGCACATATTGAGACTGTTTTTAAAACACTTATTTTTTTTTCCTGTTAATTATTCTTGTTTGATAAACATTTATTTCTATAATATCACCGTGCAGTAATTTTTGGGAAAAAAAATCCTCCCTTGTATATGAAGAAAATTGTACATTGAAGGGCCTGTGGCATGCTTTTCCATGTTTTCTGACTTATCCACATTGTTACAGTAATAACTAGAAAAGCACTCAGAGAGCGCATACCTCTGCCAAGGCTCCTTCCGTCCCACGTGGATCACCTCCAAAACGTAATGGGTTTGTGTTTAGGCCTAGAGCCACTTCTGGTGAAAATTCTATCCAGTAGTTTTGGAGTATTCTTGCTAACACACTGTCAGAAGAGCCTTGGAGGAGGAATGCATTCTCGGATCATTACCAAAATGTAATGGGTTTGTCTCTAGCCCAAGGACCACCTCTGGTGAAAATTTCATCCAAATCCATGCAGTAGTTTTGGAGTATTGTTGCTAACACTCTAAGATTAGAGTCTTGGCAGAGGTATGCATTCTCAGATCATCACCAAAATCGGGTTCCTCGCCAGGCCAAGGACCACCTCTGGTGAAAATTTCATCCAAATCCATCCAGTAGTTTTTGTGTAATCCTGCTGCACAAATATAAACAAGGTCCTTGGTGGAGGGATGCACTCTCAGATCATCACCAAAATTTCACAGGTTCATCCTTGCCCCAGGGGCTACCTCTGGTGAGCATTTCATCAAAATCTGTTGAGTAGTTTTTGCGTAATCCTGCTAACAAACAGACGGACAGACAGACAAAACACCACAAACCACCTCAATTACACTGGCTCCTTGGTGGAGGTAATTATCATCTTTAAAGTGTCCAAAGGGTAAAAAAAAATTAGGGAAACAACTGTAGTAATTTGATTAAAAATGAACTCATCTTCCCCAATCACAACCTTATCATGGTGGAGGGGTTTGGGTGCCCTAATGATCAAAGGAGCTATATTGTCGGGACAACTTGCCCCTGGCAGCGTCTCCCAAGATGAACTGGTCCTTGGTGAAGGGCCAGATCAAGAACGGTCCAGTAGATCCTGATGAAAAAAATTATTTCAAGGACCCAGGGTACACAAAGGAGTCAGATGGGTCCCCCTCCAGTGGGTTCACCACCTGCAGGAGGGATCATGATGCTATGTGAACTGGGCGGCAGTCTGGGCTACTCTGCTTGGACTGCTGCCCCCTGACCTGAATCCCTAGATAAGCAGCAGAGGATGGATGGATGGATGGATGGACTCATCTTACCCATTTGAATGGTATGTGACGCGCTAAGTAGAAATATTTATTTTTTAGAGTGCACTAGTAATGTTAAGATATTTGTTTATACTTATAAGTCTTTCCTTTTAAAGCACAAATATGTTTTATGGTTACGAGACTTTTTTTGATGAGCCCTGATTTTGCAGTTTTATGTTGTCAAAGCATTACATCACAATATAGGTTGTGGCTGACAAAATGTTATTTAACCTAACTGATGCACTTTTTCTTTTCCAGAGATATTCCTTTGCTTGAGGAGGGTAAGTGATTGGCCTGCATCAAGAAAAGAAAACAATAATAATAAACCCAACTGTCAATGGAAATAAATGGATGAGCATGCATAAGCTTATTAAAATGATCCTACAGCGAATATGTCCAATGAAATATTTTTTCCCCTTTATTATGTTACTATTGCCATCTGTGAAGACACACTGAGCTGCACTGCCTGCATGAAAGGTGCTTTATAAAAAAAAATCAAGTTTGGACATGTTACTTGAGTAAAAGCAAGAAAGTATCGGCTAAAAAAATTTACTTGAGTAGTGAGTAACAACTTTACTCTTGCCTTTTTGTAAAGCTTTTCTATCCAATTTGTATCTGTTTTGTTATAGGTTTTCATGTTTTTTCTCATGATTATGTGACTTTTTTCTCACATATATATTACTTTTTTGTATATTTCTTCACATAAATGTTAAACTTTTTACTCATAAATTTGAAACTTGTTTTAAATTAATTAATTTTTGAATAAATCACTAGCTGCTTATAAAATTTTGTTTTTAGTAAAACTGAGACATTTTTGATGTAAAAACTGCAATTTTTCTTAAAGTTTTGGGGATTTTGCAAGTTTTTACTTATACCTTTTTTAGCTGAGTCAGAATAAAAGAACAATGTTTTTAACTCTGGTAAAACTACAAATTCAATAAAATGATAAAGCAGCAGTCATTTTTAGTGAGAAATATATGTCAAATCAGTGTAAGTCAAAGAGCATAATTAACGAGGGAAAAACTCAGATTAGCAAGTACTCAAGTAACTCTTGCTGTCTACTCTTACTCATACTGTACTGAGTAACTGATACAATAAGGTAAGGATACTTTTACCTAAGTACAGTTTCTTGCTACGCTGCCCGCCTCGAAACCCCCTCACAAAAGTAAAATTCTGTAGGAAAAAAAATTAATTTCAGTAAAGGTAACTCCAAGCTGGTTCTGGTTATATAACGGAAGACAAATGCAATGCACACACACCCCCCTCCCCGCAGCCACTAGGGTTCCCCCAAGCTGCAAGTTTACTCTTAACATTTATACAGGGAGAATTAAAATTACCTTCAACTTTTTTTTGTGGTAATTTTGCAGTGTTTTTTCTTGTAAAGTTGTGATTCTTTTTCATGTAAATATGCAAATGTTTAATTGGAAATTTTCTACTTTTTTCTCTTAAATATCTGACTTTTTTTTCTCAAATTTACCACTTTTTTGTTGAATGTGCAACTTTTTTCTTGTAAATTTATGATTTTTTTTTTAATATTTTCGTTGTTCATATGGATGCTGAATTTGTATGATTTATTTTTAATGTTCAACTAGACAATGACACAGATTACTTTTTATATTTTTGTTGGGAGTGAAGAGATGTTTTTTTCCTACTTTAAGTTTGACTTCTTCCCCATTATAGTGTAACACAACCCTGCATAGGTTCCACCAAAAGCTAGACACGGCCCTGCTCACTGCCACCTCAGTGGGAGTGCTGCTAACAGTTCATAGCTGCGTGGATCTGGAATACTCTGGGAATCCCGCACTCCAAGAGCTCCCCACTGAGGGATTCGCCACATGACCAACACCCATGATGAATGAAAGGTAAAGGGCCGAGCCAACAGGGGGCGTCTCGCCCCCCACCCACCCCCCACCCACCCATCCCACCATCACCCCTCCTCACCCTCCTCCTAGAAGGAAGAAGAAGGGGGTATTAGGGGTCTCCTCCTAGACAACAAGCCCACATTCAAAGAGGGGGGCACGCTAATTATTACATCACGCCCCGCCTGCAGAATATAAGCCAGGTCGCGGGTTACGCACGGGCAGCCTCTTCTGCTGCTGGACTATCATGTGGAGCGCGGGGAGACCTCTGATCCGTTTCCACGCAGTCTTTGATGTTACCAGGGATAAAGCTTTCACTTCTCCTTTGGATTTCTTTGCGGGGAGTTGGTGAGACTCTCGGGTACAGCCCACGCGTAATTGTGCACGAGAAACTGGACACTGTTTATTTACGCAGCAGCTCCCTGTGTGCCGCTGCTGCGTTTGGATACGGCTCACGCGTAATTACGCACAAGAAGTTGGACTTCTTTTTAATCTCACCGGCTGGACATGGGTGAGCCTCTGCTGTGCGTCAGCACGTACGCGCTGGTGCTCTGTCTCGTGCTGGCTGGGACCTGTCAGCACTACCTCCTCCTCCGCCCCATCCCCAGCGACAGTCTGCCGCTGGTGGAGCTGAAGGAGGACCCGGATCCCATGTTCGACCCCAGGGAGCGGGACCTCAACGAGACCGAGCTGAAAAGCATCCTGGGCGACTTTGACGGCCGCTTCCTCTCCGTCCTCCCGCCCCCGGAGGTCAACAGACACACCGGCAACGACGAGCCGGACGACGCGGAGGTGGTGAAGCCCGGCGGGGTTCTGCCCAAAGAGATCCGAGCCGTGGACTTTGACGTCCAGTTCGGCAAGAAGCACAAGCCCAGCAAGAAGCTGAAGCGGCGGCTGCAGCAGTGGCTGTGGGCGTACTCGTTCTGCCCGGTGGTGTACACCTGGACCGACCTGGGGAGCCGCTTCTGGCCGCGCTTCGTGAGGACGGGAAGTTGCCTGAGCAAGCGCTCGTGCTCGGTGCCGGAGGGGATGGTGTGCAGACCCGCCAACTCGACCCACCTGACCGTGCTGAGGTGGAGGTGCGTGCAGAGGAAAGCGGGGCTGAAGTGCGCCTGGATCCCGGTGCAGTACCCCATCATCACGGACTGCAAGTGCGCCTGCTCCAGCTGAGAGAAGAGACTCTAAGCCTGAATAAATTATAAGCTCAGTATTTTTGCCACATGCACTACCGAGTGTAGGAATGTATTTCTGCAGAGGTGGGTAGATTAGCCAGAAACTAGACTCAAGTAAAAGCCGCTTTCCTGTCTGTGATTACTCAGCTACAGTAGTGTCGTCACCAAAACTGCCCACGAGCTGCACGATGCCTGCAGGAGAACGAGGAAGAAGTATCTGTAAGTTACCTGAGTAACGGTTACTCCAGCCAGTTTGTGAGGATTTTCTATTTAATATTTTGACTATTTTATCATAATTTTACATATTTTTCCTCATAATTTCTTTTTGAGGAAAGAGAGTGACGTTTTAATTTAAAAGTGTATTTTATTCCTGTAAGTTTGCGAGTTTTTAGACAGCATTGTGCATTTTTAAGGCAAAATTTCATTTTTTAACTTGTGGATATGGGGGGGGGGGGGGCTGAAAAGTTAAACTTTTCTATAAAAAGCCCCCCTAAAACATTGTGCCTTTTCAATGTAAAAGTACAAATTTTCTTATGAATTTGTGTTTTTTTCAAAGCTAAATTATTAATTTTAATGCAAAATTGTGTTCATTTCATGCAAATCTCCCAATTTTTTAGATAAAATTGTGACTGTTTTTAAAGTGAAATTATTTTTTTTCCTTAAAAATATACAAGCTTTTATTTTTTAAATAAAATTGTGACTTTAATATAACTGCAATTTTTGCTTATAATTTAGGCCTTTTTTCCCTAACTACAAATTTTTACTCCATCCTTTGCAGTTGAGTCCAAATCAAAGAACAAAGATTTCAGCTGTGATTTCAGTTAAATCATAAAGTCACTAAAATGTCTAAAACTTGAGTTGTTTCTGCTTAAAACAAGTTATTGCAGTGTAAAATAAGCACATAGAGTATGAGCAAATATATGTAGGTATTACTCACAAAAATGCAATTCAGTGAAAACGTTACTTGAGTAAGTGTACTTGAGTAAATGTAACTAGTTACTACCCACCTCTGATGTTCTGTATATGCGGCGCCATGCAGTTTTTTAAAGATATATCTCCTTGTATGGAGACAGTATTATTTGTAACCAGAGTCTACTTTATTTGTGGAGAATATTGGTCTTTTTTATGTAATTTTGTATTTATGGAGACGGAGCCACGTTAAGGACTTGCTGTTTCTCACACGTGGATGAAGCAGCTCAACCTCAGAGTCAAGTATTGATGACTTGTCTTATCCTGTAAATTAAGAACAAAATGTGCTATTTATTCTTTATATTGTACAATAAACGGACACTGAATCATTTTGAAATGCTTTGTTTTTACCTATTTTGGCCACTTTTAGCACATTGATGATAAAGGATTTTTAAGACTGATAAAGATAATGGTATTTAGTGCTTTAAAATGCTGATATATTGGCTAACACCCCCCCCCCCCCCCGCCCAACTCACCACACAAGCTAAACATGGGCAGATTCCTCTAATATCTTACTTTGTGTTGTTACTTATGAGTCTTAAGATAAAATGACAGTGCGGTTTAAAAATAAACCTGTTTTATCATCACAACAAATACAGCTTGGACCTAAAGTACAATAAAATATATTAACATTTTGACAAGAAACAGTAAAGTATATTAAGGTACAAATAAGAGTCGACCCAAAGACTACTCAGAGATTTTTATTTGTTGGCTGATAGAAGATTTTTCTGATATAGATAGATCAGCAATTAACAAATGTCAACCAATATATCAGTGGAGCGCAATACATTTTAGTTTCTGAACAGAAAAGTTATTTATTTTGCAGTTAATTCAAAGATATAAACTTTCAAATAGTCATTATTTATTATATACACGACAAACTAATTTTGATCATTATGGTTATAGTTCTTGAAAATTAAATGACAAATCATGATATTCCGATTGCCATAGTATCAGGGACAACACGTAGAGACATACAACCACTCTTACATTCATACCTATGGACAATTTGGAATTATTGATGCCAATTAACCTAACGTGCATGTCTTTGGACTGTGGGAGGAAACCAGTGTACCTGGTGAAAGCCCATGCAGACGGGGGACAAACAAACTCCTCAGAGAAAGGTCACAGCTGGCCAACTCTTGGGTTTTTATGCATTATGTAATATTTGTACATGTCTTAAGTTGTGGTAAATACATAAATATATGATTAAAAAAATACAGCAAAACTCACAAAGTAATTTACATTTAAAGAAAATATAAAAGAGTTCAAACTGGACATGCAAAAACTGTTAAAAATCAATAAAACTGGAGTCCTTTCTCCTTAGGTGGAAATAGAGTAGCCAGAAATTGTACTCAAGTATAGGTCTTCATGATATTAGTTACTCGTGCCTAACAAAGAATAGTCACATTAAATTACATGAGTAAAATTAAGAAATTATCTACTAAAAAGTTACTTGAGTAATGAGTGACAAGTTTACTCTCATCAATTTGTTTTCTTATATTTCTGATTTTTCTTTTAAATTGATGGTTTTTTCCCTTTTAAATTTTTAAAATCTTTTTCTTGTAATTAAAAAAAATCCCCATTCACTTTTTTTGTGATAAATTTCAGACGTTTTCAAATAATCTACATTTTAATCAAATTTGCTGTTTAAAAAAAAAAAATAAAAATCTGAGTTTACAATGATTTTCTTATCCACCTTATTCCTGGGGGTGCCGCTGTGGAAATGATTATGGGCGGAGCTTCCGGTTTCGGCTGACTTAGTGTTAAATCAGTCAGAGTGGAGTAGCAGGGGCATTTAAAATAGCGTTTTTAAAAGTTTTTCAAATTCATTTTAATGTATAGTCCACATACGTGTTTTGCACTCAAGTGGCAGCTAATTTCAGCTCTTCTAGTTTTTGTATTTTTTGAACGTTTTGGCGTAGTTCTGGTACTACTGGTGTTCCTGGTTGTGCCAGACTGGATAAATGGAGGCTTCTCACCACACGGTGACAGACGACATCCAAGCACGGTGTTGTGGCATACGTCTGCTCTAAGGTAAATTTGACTATGTCCAACATATTTTAACAAAATGCAGCCGACTTTATTGTGGTGGAGACGTGCTATTTGGAATGCGCACTGCGTCATGAGTACAGGCAATGAGAAGTCATAAATCATGACTCTTTGTTTAATAGGACAAGTCCCGGCAAAACCCTGTGAGTGCCTGGTATCATTGGAAAGCTTAGAAATTGTACTTTCTAAAAATACCTATATTTTTGCGGAAGACGTAACTCCCAACCAATCGAACGCGAGTTTTCAATCTAGCTAAAATATAGCTAGATTAAAGTTTACTCAGATTAAAGGAACACTTTTTAATCTGAGTAAACTGGACTAGCCTGCCACAATTTCAATATCCAGCTTATTTTTTTCCCATTAAAATCTGATGTGTTTTCAAAGTGTTCCCTTTATTTTTTTGAGCAGTATATAAACAAATTGTCTTTTTCTGGGTCAGTTTTTGTGACTTACTACAAATTAAATATCACGTTGAAGGTCTTTCAATACAGAATATGGAAATAACATTACAGTTTTGAAAATGTCCTCAAAGTGACTCATTTTACCAGCACGGGTCATTTGTTCACAGCGTTAGCCTCTTAGCAGCGCCACTAACTAAAGGAGCTATTGTGTACGAAACCACTTTTTAGGTCATTTTTCCATCCCTCAATAGTCACGGTATGATTATATTACTTTTTTTGAGGTGCAAGAGGCTGTGTTCCAGCATTTCTGGTGCCGAAGTCATTGTTTTTTTGTTTTTGTTTTTTTTTAACAAGGAAAAGTGTCCCGTTTCAGTGACAACCAGACGTTCTAAACTAGTACTGGAAGTTGCTACCATAATTCACGCAAGGCATCATGGGGCCTAGGCATAAGGTGGATAGATTTGTTATTTTATTCAGAATCAGAATCAGAGTGAGATTTATTGCCATTGTTCATGTAGTACACAAACTAGGAATTTGTCTTGGTGCAATGCTGCAACATTAAACATGGAGTAGCACTAAAGATAAAAATAAAAAACTATGCATGCAATAAAAGGTAGAATATGAATAAGTAATACTAATCTATGCAATTTTTTAAATATATTAACAAGCAGCAGATATTGTGGAGTTCCACATAGTGCAGTTGGTAGTGCAAAAAGAAAACAGTGATAATTGTCATGAGTCCGGTTGAGCTGCTGTACGTAGTGCACAAGAGTCTAATAAGTCACTTAGTGTTCAGCAGTCTGATGGCAGAGGGGAAGAAGCTGTTCATGTAGCGGGAGATTTTAGTCTGAATGGACCGAAGTCTTCTGCCTGAGGGGAGGGGGGCAAACAGTGCGTGTCCAGGGTGTGAAGGGTCGGCTATGATCCGACCTGCACGCCTCCGGGTCCTGGAGATGTGCAGGTCCTGGAGGGATGGGAGCTTGCAGCTGATCACCTTCTCAGCAGCGCGCACAACGCGCTGCAGTCTTAGTCTGTCCCTGGCAGTGGCTCCTGCGTACCACACGGTGATGGAGGTGGTGAGGATGGACTCGATGATGGCCGTGTAGAACTGCACCAGCATCTTGGTGGGTAGCTTGAGCTTCCTCAGCTGCCGCAGGAAGAACATCCTCTGCTGGGCCTTTTTGATGAGGGAGCTGATGGTCGGCTCCCACTTGAGGTCCCGGGTGATGGTGGTGCCCAGGAAGTGGAAGGAATCCGCAGTGGTGATGGGAGAGTCTGTGAGGGTAAGGAGGGGCAGAGGGGCTGTGACTTTTCTGAAGTCCACGATCATCTCCACTGTCTTCAAAGCGTTCAGCTGCAGGTTGTTGTGGCTGCACCAGGACGCCAGCTGGGCCACCTCTCTCCTGTAGACGGACTTGTCGCCGTTGGAGATGAGCCCGATGAGGGTGGTGTCGTCCACAAACTTGATCAGCTTGACAGACTGGTGGCTGGAGGTGCAGGAGTTGGTGTACAGGGAGAAGAGCAGGGGGGAAAGTACACAGCCCTGGGGTGATCCGGTGCTGATGCTAACAGAGTCTGAGACAGTCTTTCCCAGCCGCACATGCTGCCTCCGGTCCGTCAGGAAGTCGGTGATCCACCTGCAGAGGGAGTCAGGCATGTTGAACAGGGACAGCTTGTCCTGGAGCAGAGCGGGGCAGATGGTATTGAATGCAGAGCTGAAGTCCACAAACAGGATCCTGACGTAGGTTCCCAGGGAGTCCAGGTGCTGCAGGATGGAGTGGAGGGCCAGGTTGACTGCGTCGTCCACAGACCTGTTGGCTCTGTAGGCAAACTGCAGTGGGTCCAGGAGGGGAGTGGTGATGGTCTTGAGGTGGGGCAGGACCAGGCGCTCAAAGGACTTCATGATTACAGAGGTGAACGCTACAGGTCTGTAGTCGTTAAGTCCAGTGATCCGTGACTTCTTGGGGACAGGGACGATGGTAGAGGTTTTGAGGCAGGCCGGCACGTGGCATGACTTCAGGGAGGTGTTAAAAATGTCTGTGAAGACAGGATTCAGCTCCTCCGCACAGTGTATCAGGGTGGAGGGAGACACGCCGTCCGGACTGGGGGCCTTGCGCTGGTTCAGTCTGGAGAACTGTCTGTGCACGTCCTGCTCACTGATGGCAAGGGCAGTGGGGGAGGAGGGGGGGCACCTTTGATGAAGTGGGGACCATGGAGGCAGTGGCGCTGGGGGGAGGGGGGGAGTTGGACACAGCTGACGAGGTGTCAAAACGGGCATAGTGTTGGGACAGTCTTTGACAAAGGGCTTTGTCATCCTGTCCCTTAGAAGCCTGAGGCCGATAGTTGGTAATTTGCCTCAGTCCTCTCCACACAGAAGCAGAGTCGTTAGCAGTGAACTGTTGCTGGAGTCTCTCAGAGTACACAGACTTAGCTCTCCTCAGCTCTCTGCTACACCGGTATTTGACCTCCCTGTAGCAGTCCCGGTCTCCACTTTTCAACGCTGCTTCCTTCTCCTTCCTGATCTGTCTGAGCTTAGCTGTGAACCAGGGCTTGTCGTTGGAGTAACTCACCCTGGTGCGCGATGGAAGAATGCTCTCCTCACAAAAGTGGATATATGAGGTCACAGTGTTCGTGTACTCATCCAGATCATGCGTGGCTCCTTTAAACATGTCCCTGTCAGTTATTTCCAAGCACGTGCCCAGCTCCTCCCCAGCTTCACTGGTCCATTTCCTCGTAGTGCTCACAACAGGTTTTGTGAGCTTCAGTCTCTGTCTGTATGTGGGAATCAGGTGGACCATCACTTGATCAGATAGTCCGAGCGCAGCGCGGGGAAGAGCACGATACGCATCCTTAACTGTAGTGTAACAGTGATCCAGCGTGTTCTCTCCTCTGGTGGGGCATTTAATAAACTGTTTGTACCGGGGGAGTTCGTGGCTCAGGTTGCTCTGGTTAAAGTCGCCAACCACAATAACCAGAGAGACCGGGAAAGTCCGCTCCGCTTGCTGAATGTGATCCGCGAGCGCGCGCTGAGCCTCGCGCACGTCCGCGTCGGGCGGGACGTAAACAGCGGCCAGGATGAATGAAGCAAACTCACACGGGGAATAAAATGGCTTGCAGTTGATGAATAAATATTCCAGAGCGGGGGAACAGTGTTGGGAGATCACAGTTACATCGGAGCACCAGCTGCTGTTGATGTAGAAGCAGACTCCTCCTCCTGTGGTCTTGCCGGAGAGCCCCGTGTCGCGGTCTGCACGAAACAGCTGAAATCCCTCGAGGAGGAGCGCGCTGTCCGGTGTCTTTTCCTTGAGCCAGGTCTCAGTGAAGCAGAGGGCACACGAGGTGGAGAGGTCCTTAAATCGCATCAGCAGTCTCAGTTCATCTACCTTGTTATAAAGAGAATTGATGCTGGACAGAAAGATCCCAGGGAAGGCCGTGCGCGTGCTTCTCCTGCGAAGCCGCACGAGGGCGCCCGCTCGTCTTCCTCTTTTTCGCCGTCTCACTTTTTGGGCTAAAAAGTGAACCAGATCGGCGGCAGGAGCCAAAAAAACTGGGAGTAGGTCCGTGGGAGTGAAAGTCCTGATATTTAGTAGCTCTTCACGGGTGTAAGAGCAGGCAGACACACAATTGACGAACAAAAACAAACAAAAAAAAGCGCAGCGAAGCACCATGGCGACCACAGTGATTCTTGACAATTTGTGATTTTTTTCTAGGATGCATTGCTTTATTAAGGAAAATAAAATACAAACTGGTCACACGTGTCCTCTAATACAATCCAAATTACATAAAGGGTAAGTCAAATACTTCATGAGCAAGACTAGAAGAATAGCACAGGGTAACAGGTTTAACAAATTGTCACGGTGGCCCTTGCGAGCCACCATAAGACGCCAGCAGTCACCGGTGAGTTGCAGTGATGTTTTATTGAGGGGTTAGGAACAGAGGAAAATGCACACAACAATGAGGGTAGGATAATCACAGGGTAACTTACAAACAGATGACGAATGAACAGCGTCTGAGCCGGGAAACACCCGAAGTGCCAGACGATGTGACGTTCTGTCGGGAAGTATAACAGAAGTACAGTGATCCCTCGCTACTTCGCGCCTCACCTTTCGCGCCCTCAGTGCATCGCGGATTTTTCAAAAATATTCATCAAAAATTCAAAATTGAGAAAAAAGTTGCCCGGGCGCTAGCAGAAGGCAGGGACACTACATGGAGAGCCGGCACAACTCAAAATCCACCTCTCTGATTCGCTGGCCAGCATCCCCCCCCCCTAAGAGATTTTGTTCTCGTGTTGGCTCGGCTCGGGAATCTCGCAAGCTGATTGGCCGAGACGTCGCTGCTGCCTCTATGCCTCCTCCTGCTGCCTCTACGCCTTCCCGTCGAGAGAGAGAATGAGAGAATGAACGTACGTATTATTTATATTATTTATACATTATTTTATGTATATTATGTATATTATTAATATTTCATTTACATGTTTCAAACTATTCTTTAATGTTCTAATGATAACATGCATTTCTAGGGTTAATATACACTTATTGATATTATATATACACAAATAAAATGTATGTAAAAAATGGGGGGAGGGTGACGCTACTTCCCAGTTTTTCACTTTTCGCGGTCGGTTCTGGACCCCATTAACCGCGATAAGTGAGGGATCACTGTATAACAGAAACTGCTGCATCGGGGTGCATTCAGCGTCTGCTTTTAACACCGACCACTAATGACCCCGAATGCAGCACAAATGTTGACTTTGACAGCAGGGAGCTCCACTGGGCGCTGTCATAATAAGAGCCCTGGGAGCCCGAAGGGACGCACTGCTGTCAAAGCCTGGAAAAGATAATGTATGACCCAAGCGCGGACGAGACCGGCACTCGGGTCATGACAGTACCTCCCCCTCGAGGCTGGGCTCCTGAACGGCCAAATAACACCCAAGCCCCCCACCCCCCCACCCCTAGGGTGGGTGGATGGGGCACCGGCTGGAGGGGGAGAGAAAAAAGGAGAAGCTACAACCAAAATGATGTCAGGGGACCAACAAAGCAATTACAGAGTATGGTGGAGAGAAAAAAGAAAACACAATACTCCATAACGTGTGGGCAACACAAGGATAGAACCCAACAGACAATACATATAACAGTTTCCAACAGTAAATGGGCATTAGATAGAGGGGAGGAAAAAAAACACAAATCCCTCGGCTAAGGGAAAAAGGTGAGATACAAAATTACAGATACCAGGCCCCCACGCACATCCCAAAAGTTTACAGACATGATAATGATGGGGAAAACCCAGGACAACGGCAGTCCTGGCTCTGAGGCATGGAGGCTGAGGTTCGGGTGGCCTACCCCAGTCCCATGCCCGGAAACAATGAATTTCAGGCGGCCGGACCAGGTCGCCAAACAGGTAGTCCAGTGGGTCGGGTGGCCGGCCCAGAGAGCCAAATGGGTGCGGCAGTCCTTCGGGTGGCCGACCCGCATCGCTTGGCCACCAGGACCGTAGGGGGGAAGTAGAAGGCGGCCTCCCTGGAGAAGGGGAAGACGAGGGAGAACCAGGCGGAGCATTCGGAACCCCAACGGCCCCAGGTGGGGATGGGTTGTGCTCCTCAGGAGGACGAGGAGGGTGAAGGTGATGGTGAAGATGAAGGAGATGAGCCCGTCCAGTATCCGGTGGCAGGGGATCTGCAGCTCCCTCACCGACCTTTAATTCTGCTGGTGCTGCACCCTCGTCGGACCCCGATTGAGTCACGGTTGCACCCGCGATGGACTCCGATTGGGTCACGGTTGCACCCGCGATGGACTCCGATTGGGTCACGGCTGCACCCGTGTCGGACCCCAACTGGGTCGGCGCCGCACCAGTACCGACCTCCAACACCGAACCCGGAACCTCTGGCACAGCGGGCGAAATCAGCTCTGTGCCGGCAACCCTGGGAGAAGGCTCGGGAGAGAGAGAAGAACAGGGATCAGGATCACTGGCAGTGCCAGAACCCGGCGAGATAAGCTCGGACGCAGTGGGCGGCTGCACCGAGCTCGTCTCCCCAAGAGACAGGCAAAAATGCTCTAGGACAGAAAGGAGAAAGACAATACAGAGCACTTGCCTGATCTCGGGTTCTGACGCCGTCCAGGACTGCGAAGATCCGGGCTCAGACAGCAGGAGGTCGTCATCAGGCTCCCACTCAGCTACGTCGGGCTCCGCAGCTGGCATGATGGTGTGCGCAGCTTGAGAATCCTCCGGCACCGATGTCCACGCCGACGACCCACACGGCATGGTTGCAGGAGACCCTCGACCCGCTGGACCGGACCGCTCCTCCGTGGAGACCCGGGGACACTTCCTCGTCGGCGCAGGTTCCACGCTGCAGTCCGCTCCCCTCCTCCGCCCAAGGCGTGGCTGCGGGCCTGGAACCAGATTCTTCAGAACCGCAGGCCCCTCCTCATCCGGCGACGTTGGCCTGGCGTCAAGGACCGCTCATCGAAGGGAGACACAGAGGATGCGGGATTAATCATTAAAGCCACAGCAGGTGGTGGGAGCTCGGGGGGCTGCAAACCCCGAGCTCCACCCCCAAGAGTCTGACAAGGTAAATCACAATAACGAGAATATGGATGAGTTTGGACTTGCCTGTCTCCTGGAGGCTGGATGGTGCCTGCTGCGGCGGACGTTGCTCCTCCCTTTTCCTGCCAGACAGCGACAGCGGGCCCCCTGGGAGGATGAGGGGGAGTCGCAGGAGATGGTTCCGGGACGGAGCTCACCAGGACAGGACTCCAGAGACACACAGCGGCCGGGATAGGCGACGAGGAAAAGGGGGCGTCAGCTGAAACGAGCCGGGCACGGCGCGCTGATGGGACAGCAGGAGAAGATGGCCTGGGAGATGCGGCTGCGGGGATTCCCCTCTGACAAGGCGTGGGAGTGGCAGCTGTGCGGGGGATTGAGCCCTTGCGGCGACCCGGAACTGGGTCCGGACGGGATTCTTGCTGAGGAGAGTTGTGGAGGTGACGACGGTTTCTGGCGGAGGGCGAGGTGAAGGTGAGGTCCGCGAATCTCTGCTCCTGTGCGGAGACAGAGGCGAGGAGGTCAGCGAAATCAGGAAAGTCACTTAGCCCGGGATTCCTCTCCACCAGTCTGACTGCCTCCGCTACATGCTTCATAATTGCCGATGGATGCACAGCGGATCGAGCAGCAGCCATTCGGTCCCAGATCTTGATTGCTGTCAGCTGCAGCTCCTGTGGGGGAATCCCGAGTGACGACATGCTTGATAGGGAAAGACCTCCGGATGGTGCGAACTCCCAGGCTGGAACAGAGGCAGGAGCGGGATCCCGAAGTGAGGGGCGACGTCTCCTCCTCTTCGGCTTCCTGCCGGGATTTCCCTCCAGCCCACGGAGTATCTCACGCTGCGCAGCGATGTCATCTCTCCTCACGCTTATCTCAGGGTGGTTGGCGAAGCGGGGGAGATGATTAAGGATGTCCTCAGCTTGGTCCAGGTACCGGGGCACGTCGCTGTTGAAGTCAAGGAGGGAGGCGGTGATGAGAATTTCGTCCACGCACTCGAGGGCATCCGCGAGGACATCGCTCTGACTCTGAGTGCGGGACCTCCACGATGGCATGCTTCAGCACGGTACCCAGACAGGTAGGAACAACAGTCCAATACTGCAAAACTCATGGTGAATGGCGTCTCGGTGTGACACCTCTCTCTAGACGTTCTGGCAGCAGTCTACTGTCACGGTGGCCCTCGCGAGCCACCATAAGACGCCAGCAGTCACCGGTGAGTTGCAGTGATGTTTTATTGAGGGGTTAGGAACAGAGGAAAATACACACGACAATGAGGGTAGGATAATCACAGGGTAACTTACAAACAGATGACGAATGAACAGCGTCTGAGCCGGGAAACGTCCGAAGCGCCAGACAATGTGATGTTCTGTTGGGAAGTATAACAGAAGTATAACAGAGACTGCTGCATCGGGGTGCATTCAGCGTCCGCTTTTAACACCTGTCACTAATGACCTCGAATGCAGCACAGCTGTTGACTTTGACAGCAGGGAGCTCCACCGGGCGCTGTTACAATAAGAGCCCGGGGAGCTAGAAGGGACGCACTGCTGTCAAAGCCTGGAAAAGATAATGTATGACCCAAGCGCGGACGAGACCGGCACTCGGGTCGTGACACAAATAAACAAAAATAACATTACAAATTCACAATATGACAATACTCAGTTATTTCTCGTAACCATTAATTATTAAAACAGGCGACAAATGTCTGACAATTCTGGTGTACATTATGTAGACACCATTTTCCTTGTACACCACTGTCATTTTAATATAAATGAACAAACTTCAAAAGTTGGACACCGACTTGGTGCAAGCCCATTAAATTAAAGGAGTAAAAGTACATTTTTTTTTCTTCATAAATGTACTAAAAATATCCTACAGTGTGACTACTCAGCAAAGTACAATTTTGTGTAGAAGTAAATTAAATCAACAAGCCACTATACCCACCGTCATGATTGGTAATGACTGACAGCTCACGTGCAGGAAGTGACACCAGAGAAAACACACGATGACAGAGAAGCAAATTTGATGTGAATTTTATTAATGCAACACCACTCGCCAGAGGAAGGCCCAGCCTGTAGGGAGAGAGGAGAACAGTTAGATATGGAAGGAGACTGAAGGGAAAATAGGACTACACTCACGTGGGAGGAAGAGAGGAACCCAGCATTTACAGCGAACCCGGAGGAGATGCTGGAAGGTAGGAGTAGAGCTGGGTGAGGTGTCTGACCAGGTGAAGATGGTTACTGACATAGTGATGCTACGCTCGACACCGCCCACCCGAGACTGACTCGAGCAATATAACACGGAAGTGTCCCGAGCAGAGTGTCAAGCACTGTGTCAATATGCCCACAGTCACGTGACCGTAGCGAATGAGGCCTCGTTGTCACATCACGTGATTTGAGACCTGGCGAGAAAATTTGAGAGGGCTGGGCGTTGCATACGTTCTGAAACAGCACTCGATGCACTGCTCATGATGCAAAAAAAATTGCAAGAGACATTGGGCAGCTCCTATTACTATAATAAAAAAAGGCTATAAGAGAATTGCTGTGCTCTTTACTCTCTCTCTTTTAATAAACCCTTTTTTTTCTTGTTAATTGGAATGTGAAGTTTGACTGATTGTATATTTTTTGAGAAAGTTCTGATTTTGTAATCTTTATCCTCATCGAGAGTTTGTATGTTGTATTCTATTCTATTAAATTAAAAAAAAAACTGCTTATGACACTTCTGCTTTATATTGCGTGAATCAGTGTTGAGTGGGCAGTGTCGAGTGTGTAGCTGTCTTACCGGCCACTGCTGAAATTCACCAGCCATTGGCCGGTGTTAATATCAAGCCCTGCATACTATCTATCTATCTATCTATCTATCTATCTATCTATCTATCTATCTATCTATCTATCTATCTATCTATCTATCTATCTATCTATCTATCAAATCAGGTTTTGATCACTGAAAATTGTATTTCCAGAGTTTTGCCAGCAATGACTACAAATTCTGAAAGCTGTCTATCATTTGACAGATTACATGGAGGGTGATGTAATTAAAGTCAATTAAAATGATAGATGACTGAATTTTCACAAGGCTGTCTGAGAAAATGACATAAACAGTGCAGTGCAACCTGTGATATAAAGTATTGGCTTTTTTCAACTTTTCAACTCAAATGCAGTTCTGACAGTCAGCCACCAGATGGCAGTCTTTATTAGATGTGTCATAACACTGTGTCGCTCATGAAGCAGTTGTGTCAAAGTTACTCATTGTTTCATGAGGCTTCGGTTTTAACATCACTTGCACAACAACCTTGGAGACGCACCACAAAGGAGGTAGCAACCCGAAGAGGAGAAGACAAATGGATTAATGGTTTATTCTCCAAAAGGGAGACCCAAACTTACTTGTTGAGACAGGTAGTATCCCAAATGAGCCCGCGCCGAAGTGTTGAAGAGAAGGTCTATTTAAGCGCTGGTGAGTCAGAGGCAACAAGTGCGTCTCATTACGCAGGTGAGGATGACTGCCCGCGGAGTCGGGGAAAGTTGAGCAGGACGGGAGGGGGAGAGTGGGCTCACCAGATCATAACACCCACATCTACCCCTGAGGTATTAATTAGCTTAATTGTCTCATATGAATTTCAAATGCAGTACTATAAAGTGTTGGCTTAATCTCAGAGTCCTTTATCACCACTCCCAGGTTCATAAAGAGGCCATCAGTGGTTCAGCAGCCTTATCTTGTCCCTTGCTAAGGCTGTCAGACAGACATCAGAGCCATTACAGGCTGATTAGGGAAGGAACGGCATTTCAGAGATGAAGCAATAAGCAGTATCTGAACTGACCCACCTCCCCATTTGCAACTCAGCAGGAGGTGAGCTGAGCAGAGAAAGGAGAACTTCTTTACCCTGAATCTGTCTCAAATCTCCCCCCCCCCCTTCTGACTTGTAGCCTGGTTTTCCAAGATGCAGTATGCTTTAATTTAAATAATATATTCTATGGGATATGGAAAATATTGGATTTAGTTTGGAAGATTAAAAGAGCTGAAAAAAAAACATTTTCAAAGTATGTTTTCTGTCAAAACAAAAATAAAAATGATGGCTGATATAAGCTGAGCTATTAGAATTACATATTACTGCTTGTGTAATACAAATCACACCTATGCTAAAAAAGAAGAACAAAGTTCTACATATAGTGTTTAGTACATTGTTTACAAAATCCAGATAGGACTTCAGTGGCAGGCTAGTACAGTAGTGTCTATAGAGGGTAAGCACATGATCATCACTCTTAAAGCAAGAAATCTGTGTGTGTGTGTGTGTGTGTGTGTGTGTGTGTGTGTGTCACATTTATAGGACATCATAGGATGGCCTATGATCTCTGCCTGAACATCATAGGGTGTCCTATGAACTCAGGCATCATAGGACTCGCGATGCCTATATGACGGCACATAGACAAATGTGTCTTCATCCATCCATCTACTTCCGCTTAATTCTTTTCGGGTCACAGGGGGGCTGGAGCCTATCCCAGCATCTTTGGTTGAGAGGCAGGATACACCCTGGACAGCTCGCCAGTCCATCGCAGGGCCAACACAGAGAGACAGACAACCCATTCACTCTCAGTCATACCTAAGGACAATTTAGAGTCCCCAGTTTGATGCCAATTAACCCAAATATGTCTTTATGATGTCACATACAGTGAGTCCATGCCTGAAAGCCTCTTTTTGCTCAGATCTATTTTCATGATCCTGTCCATGAACTGAAATTATGACACACCTATCCCTCAACCAGTGGTCTCAACGAACAAGAAGAAGAAGAAGAAGAAGAAGAAGAAGAAGAAGAAGAAGAAGAACCACCAGATGGACAGCAATAGAATGAGGAGAACTGCTGCACGTCAGAAAAGATGCCATGAAGATGAAACACCTGAGGTTCCAGCAGTACATCGCACCCGTCTGAGACAGGAGGAGACCCTTCACCACCATAGGGTACGACAGACAAGGGATGCACAAACAGACAGGAAACATGTGGCAGTGCGCCATGCACGTGCTGAGTCACTTGAAGCCTGAAATGCCCACAAAGCAAGCAACGCTGCATGCCAGGCAAGGCCAGACAAGCTGAGACCAAGGAGATACACAATAGTTTGCTGGCCACCAACGCTGCATGCCGGGCGATGCACAGAGAAGCTGAGACCGAGGAGGTGCAGAATGGTTGGCAATGGCAGGCTAGTGCAGTAGTGTCTATAGAGGGTAAGCACATGATGTCACTGAACAGAACTCATGGCAGTTACAAAACAATGAGTGGCAGCAGTGTGTATGTATGAAGTACAACACAAAACACACAGTATTTAGTCACAGCAGTTCACAGAGTGCCTGCTTGCACTGCAGAAAGCTAATCTTATTATTCCATTGCATTATTTAATGTCTTATTTGATAAAAAATAGATAAATAGTTAAAGGTTCAAAACCAGTCATTCACTTATACGTGCTTCTTGTTCTTTACTCACACGTCACTACAGTCAAGTAAATGCTGTGGCATTAACATCTAAAGTTAAAAAAAAATGCCCTCTGTGTACTGCTGTGACTATATAGTTTGCTGTGATTTTTATGTTTTGCCACATACAAAGAAAGTCTGTCTGTCCATTGGGTATAAAAATGCTCTAGACCTGTGTTTCTGGGGGATTCACAGGTGCTCTGAAAAAAAAGATCTCCACCCTGGAACTTTTGAGCTGTCAATCAATGCTTGTCATCAGGGTTTCACACATTTTACTCTGAATCTTTCTGCTAACTGCACTAAACTGCATCAAACTGGTTCAGAGGACACACATCCTTCTGAGCTTTTAGGCTGCGTGTCCACAAAATGCGTTTTTTGTCACCGGACCGCCCTGAGCATTTTTATTTTCAGCGTTTGTGCGCTGCGCTCTGGGTAAAAAAAAAATCTGTGCCCTGTATCCCTGCAACGGCTTGTCACTCTCAGCTCAGCACTTCTGCTTTCCTATGGTCAGACTTTCTTCTGATGTTTTAATAGCAGTATCTAAATAACAATGGACAGAAAACGTGTTTTAGCAGCTCTGGATGTGAAATATGATGACACGGAAAGCAGGACTCTGAGTACAGACTAGTACCAGCGTCCTATGTCCTGCCCACGCAGCAGTTCTGATTGGCTGCTTAAGTCTGACATTGACGAGCTCAGCTGCAGTCTCTGAAAAGTTGAATTTTTTTCAACTCTGAGCACTCTGAGCGCCACGACAAAAAACGGCCACCGCCGAGAGCGTTTCAGCGCCGAGGGTGCTCAGCGCTGTAAATGCTGGACTACATAGAGAATGAATGAAAAATAGCTGCCCAGAGTGGAAAAAACACGTTTTGTGGACATGCAGCCTTACTGTTAAATAGTGATCATGGTATACTTTTAGCCTGATTCTGATTGGCTGGTTACAGAGGTGAGCCACTGATGAGCGCTGCAGTGCTCCAAAAGTTGAACTTTTTCAACTTTCAGCATTCTGAATGCAGCAACAAAACCACTCACCGCCAAGAATGTTTTTTGCACTGAGGGTGCTGAGTGTATTCAACACTCTGCTACTTCGAAAATTAATAGAAAATAGAAGCTCAGAGTGGGAAAAAACAGTCTTGATGGACACACAACCTGTGTTTGGTACTCAGCGATGTGTAACTACAGTGACTGTAACTGCCAAGAGTTCTGTTCCAGTGCATGCCCTATTAGCAATTAGCATGGGCATCAGACTAGGGGCAAAGGTGGAACAAATTACCAAGGCCCACAGAAGAGAAGAGACCCACTGAAAGTTTAAACCAAGGGGTTTGTTTGTGGTGAGGGGCACACATTCACTTGATTCCTCAAAAGGATGGGCTGAAGACAGTATAATCCACCGATGAATACCAGAAAGTGAAAAAGTAATGTACACAAAGCTCTAAGACAAAGCTGATCAATGTTTCGGCCTAGTGGCTTTCGTCTGGGAAACTGGTGAAAGTAAGAATAGCCTGCTTTGTATACACTGCTGTTCCTGGGACTGAAATTAGGTGGGACACCCCTGGCTATTAGTACCAGATAGCTATGAGCATAGTCCACATACAAGTAAATGGCATTCACTTATAGAGCGCTTTTTACTCATCTCTGGATGACCACAGCACTTTACAGATCCTGCTATCCACCCATTCACACACTGATGGCGGCAGAGCTGCCATGCATAGGCGGTGGCCTGACCCACCAGGAGCAACTGGGGGTTCAGTGTCTTGCTCAAGGACTCTTCAACATGCAGACTGCAGACAGAGCGGAAACTGAACCACTGACCCTCCGATTAGTAGCCAGCTACACTACACCTGCGCCACAGCCGCCCCTGTGCCCCTAAGTAGCTTTTAGCATTAACCCACATCACTGAAAACCTGGCATTTTAAAAATGTACAATACATAGATAGCCTGTTTCTTATGAAATGTAAAAATTGTCCATGGTTTTTACCAGACATTCTATGATAAAGAGACACAATGTCATGTCAAAAAGAAGTTGTAAATGTCTTGTAAAATATTTTTTTTATATTTTTCCAGAAATTGAAGTGCTGTTTATTTTTTTTTAACCTTTGAAACCACAGTTTAACTCTAAAGTTCTGCATGTTTAGATGGAATTGACCTCACTCTGCTAGTTTCCGTAATATTTGTTGTACCTCCTCTCTAATTGTTTCACTTTTGTGTAGTTTCTTCTCTTTCATACAGACTTAGACAGCCAACCCCCTCCCTCAGTTGTTCCAGAGACTCTCTTGGGTAGACAGTGGGGCACCAGAAAGCCTGTGTTTTGTTTTAGTTGTGTTTAGTGTGTAATGATGCTCCTCAGCCTCAGAGCCAGCACGTACATGTGCAGCAAATAGATACTGTATATCCCTGTACTTATTACTGGATGGTAACACAAGGCCACAGATGTGTACGACACAGCTTACACAGACATGATGTATAGAGTCTGATGTCTGCTCACTGAGCTTCCTGTCATTTACAAAATATTGTTTGTCCATCTGCGTAAACGCTGTGCGTTCCATCCTATTTTTGTTGTTGTTCATTATAGTCAGGTTCTGACAGGGATTAGGATCCAGTCTGTTTCAGAAAGATGCAAAAAATATGGATCTGGTAGCAGTTTCCCATGGCAGTGTTTTTAAAATCAAGGCAGTTCTGGTAACTAATAAATCTGATTAATATTTATTAAATATAGGCAGTTACTCCATGATTTCACATGACCTAGGATTGCATTTTAAGTGCGTATTCATGTTAATAGCAGGTATGTCTTGATGTCACTTCCTCTGCAGTTGGGTTGGGTGGCAAAACATCCATCAGCATGGCCAGAGCATCCAGAAATTGCATCCATTAATATCAGAATTTTTCCCACGTCTGTTTCATATGTTAGAAATATTAAGTTGCTCCTTGTTCTTCCCTGCTCTCCTCTTCAGTTTTCCCCGGCTGCAGTGCAGGGACAGCACCAACACTGGGTAGATGATTTGTGTGTGGAGTAACATGTGTTGACAGGGTGCTCGGTGCCTGCTAATACCAGCTGCAGACTGGAGGATGCAGGGCTGCTAATGCCCTTCGTCACTTCTGAGCTGCCTCTCAGCTTTCCGAGTCATCGCTCAGCCTCTGAGATCATTGACAAGCCTGAGATACCCAGCAGTGTAAGGCTTTAATGCTTTTATCCACCAGCGATCCATTACCGTAATGATCTCTGCTGGCTTTTACTGTTTCTGCTCCCTCCCTTCTTTAAGCTAATCAACTCTTTTCTTTCTGTGCAGATACGCTGAAGCCAAAACCCTGCTGCTGATTAAATTCTCGTATGACGCTCAGATATTTTCTTGATCAAAGCAACTTCTCTTTCTTGGTTTTGCCAACAATATCAAACGCGAGTCATTCATTTTTCATGACAGATGATGAAAATAGTCTTGATAGCTTTGACTGGCTCATTAATGGGCCAAAGGTAGCCTTTGTGGCCTTGTGCCAGCTAGTAAGTAAAAGACTGACTGTTAGAGAGAAGTTTATTCACTACAGTATATATGACAAATACACTTATAGGCTTATAATATTACTTATGAACAACTGAGCACATGAATGAATTAGCTGTAATTATCGGGTTTGAGGGATACATGGACCTCAACTTTTAAATAAAATGATATCCAAACCCTTTTTTTTAATTTTATGCAGTGAGGAAAGCTGGAAAAAAGACATTTTTTGGTCTTCATAACTCTACCCTCTATGAGAAATTTTGGACTTGTAAAAGAAATTGTTCAGTTTAGAGGCATTTCATGTATACAATTTTTGGTCAAATTTATTTGGGAAAACTATAAGAAATGACAACTACCATTACTCCCAACAGTTTGCTGCGTATTGAGTTAGTTTTTACCAGCTATGATCTTAAACTATAAATATATAGATAATTAAAAAAGTAAACAATATCTATGCTACATCCAACAAACACATCCTTAAGGTTGGAACATTATGATTTTAGCACCTCCAAGCTTATCAGGCTTTGCTGAATATCTCTGTGATCTTTGAATATTTTGTGATGATTTGGAGTTATAAGCAAACTTAGAGTTAAGAGTTTTCTCTGTCTCAATGCTGTGAATGAAAGAGCTATATTTAACACTGTACTAATTATTATTACTATAATCACATACTCAGAGTACTGTTTTATACAAACAAAATTAACCCTGTACTCTGTGGGCCACAGAGAGACCAGTTAACCTTGCAAGCATGTGTTGAACGGTGAATAAAACCTAGAATACCTGCAGGCACAGAAGCCCGATTCATACCATGCGTTAAAATGTGTGTGGGTTTTTGTTTGTTTCTTTTGTTTTTTATGCTTGGATGGTTATCAGATAGCACACAAGACCTGGTGCAAATGGACTCCAAATTTATGTTTTTTTTTTTTTAAATTCTACATCAATGTGAATTAATTTTATAGCAAACTCAAGAAGCATTTGATTTAATTCCAAAGTTGAATATATAAAAATAATAAAGATTTATATAGATTTATTTATACAGAAAATGTAAGTATTTAATTTCAGTAGAATCATACTGTATAAACATGAGCAACATGAATAGCTGTAAAAAGAACAGATGGGTTGAAGAGACTAAGAGCTTAAATGCAGGTTACAAATCAGTAAAATGTATAGAGTACCACTGTGGGTCAACAAACAAAAAATATGCTACTTGTACATACGATGCCATTAATTTTGTTTTAAAATCTGTCAAACTTAGCTGACCTAATTGCCATTTATGCATGTCCCACAGCCTGTCAGTGAAGACAAGCCCCTCTTCCATGACCTGAGACATCTGTCATTATGATCAAATCTTAAGAAATGTAAATAGCTTCTATTAACTGTCCAGATGTCCAGCTGTGGCTGCAGCAAGGCCCTACAGAAACAGCCCTGAATGAGAGCAGGTGTTCTTTCCCAGTGGAACAGAGAACTGCTGTTAATGTTGTTCTCACAACTCGACTAGAAACCGTCTGCTCTGGTAAGGTCTCAGTTTGTGTTTCTATGTTTTCCTTCTACATTTACCCAAAATAACTTTTTGTGGTTATACTTTTGTTTAATATGTTGACTTTTTTTAAGATAAGACAATCCTTTATTAGTCCCACATTGGGAAATTTATGGTATTACAGCAGTAGAGGGATAGTAAGCAAACTATCTGATTTTTTTGTAGGCTGTTAATCGCACAGTCTTGTTGATTTGATTTAATTTTACTTATCACTTTGGTGAAGTAAAGCATGTGAAATCTCACTGTAGATGACCTTCTGTGCAGAATAACTTGGAAGAGCTTAGAATGTACTGTATATAAAAAGAAAGATCTTAAATCCAAAGCTAGTACTTCAGTGCCTGGTGCTTGCATAGTTTCTATTGTAATTAGAAGGGTACTACAATGCAACGATATGGACTTGATATTGGCAGCTTCAGCATGCATCAATTAATTTTTAAATTATCAAAAAAATACAGATCAATAAAATTTTGAACAGATAGCTGCAGCTGTCTGTTTTACCCCAACATTAAAACACCAAAGCATGGTGTTGCTGTTCTGATTAGATTCTATGTAAGGTAAATTAGATTATGTCCAACATGTTTTAACTAAATGCAACAGACTTTATTGCAGTGGAGATACTGATAAATCTCAGATTTTATTTGTTTACACCATTAGCATTTTAATAACAGAGCTAACTAATGGAGCTACTGAAGGGACTGCAGTAAGGCTGAGATGGTTTGGACGTGCAGAGGAGGGATAGTAGATATACTGGACAAATGATATTGAAGATGGAGCTGCCAGGCAGGAGGAAAGGAAGAAGACCACAGAGAAGATTCGTGGATGTAGTGTTTCCCTCACACTTGTTCTTGAAAATCGGTATCACAACACTTCTCCACTCGTGAGGCGTCCTTCCACTTGCCAAGATTGTGTTCAACAATCTGATTAAAAAGTCCACTGCCATCTCTCCTCAACATTTCCATACCTCCACAGGTATGCAACCAACTGCCTTTCCATTCTTCATCCTCTTCAAAGCTGCCCTCACTTCCACCTTGCTAATCCTTGGGACTTCCTTGTTCACCATCTTTCCTTCATCCACCCACCTCTCTCTCTCATTTTCTTCATTCATCAGCTCCTCAAAGTACTCCTTCTACCTTTTCAGCACACTCTTGTCACTTGTTAGTACATTACCATTTCTGTCCTTAATCAACCTAACTTGCTGCACATCCTTTCCAGTTCGATCTCTCTGTCTTTCCAGTCGCTACAAGTCCTTTTCTCCTTCCTTAGTGTTCAGCCTCTCATACAACTCACTATATGCCTTTTCCTTTGCCACCTCTCTTTGCCATGGGCCTAGGTTCCAAATACTCCTGTCTACTTTCTTCATCTTCCTATCCCACTTTTTCTTTGCTAACCTCTTCCTTTGAATACTTTCCTGTACCTCCTCATTCCACCACCAAGTCTCCTTGTCTTCCTTCCTCTGTTCAGGGGTACACCACATACAGCGGAGAAAATAAACATTGAACATGTCAACATTTTTCTTATTAAACATACTAATGCATACCTGTGCATGCCCATAGAAACCAAGTATAAGTAAGTATTTCTGCATGCCCGTAGAAAACAGGTGTAAGCAAGCACGTCAGCACTTGTTTAGTGATACCTGCCTTTGATCTTTGATGATGTCATAGCGAGTCCTATGATCTTTGATGATGTCATAGCAAGTCCTATGATCATGATTGATGACTGCCTTTGATCTTTGATGATGTCATAGCGAATCCTATGATTGTGAGTGATGATCTCGTTCAGTGATGCCTGCCTTTGATCTTTGTGTCATAGCAAGTCCTATGATCTTTGATGATGCCATAGCAAGTCCTACGATCGTGAGTGATGCCTGCCTTTGATCGTTGAAGATGTCATAGCGAGTCCTATGATCTTTAATGATGGCATAGTGAGTCCTATGATGCCTGAGATCATAGGAACATCATAGGACATCATGGAGACATCATAGGAACATCACAGGTGGTCCGATGACCTTTTAGCAAGTCCTATGGTCATGGCACACTGACAGAGATTTCTTGAATTTATAGAGGGATTTTTGATGGAGCCACTGACCTGAGATTTTCACCAGGTATCTGTCATATTGACCGGACAAGCAACCTGAATGCAAAGTGCAATCACCAAAAGAACACACACAGAGAACGTTTGACCCTTTTATTGAATTTTCAAAACCACAACTTGAGGGAAAAGTCAGTCACTCACCAGAGGAGCAGCAAACCTGCAGAGAATGAAACAAGGCTGATTATAGAGGAATGGAGGGGAAATATGGAAATCTAATTAATACCACTTACGTGGGAGGAGAGGAGTGACTGGCACAGAACCCAACGAAGGACAGGAGCCAGCAGGTCGGAACTGCCGGTTGGGGAATGAGTCATGGAGTCTGACCGGGTGGAGTTGATGAGCTGCGTGGTGGAGGAGCAACAGGCTGGTGAGCACACCAAATCCCTGAAGACACACCGCTACGTTGGCAGCAGCCTGGAAGAGATGGAAGGGAGAACGAGTGTAAGGTAGGATCACTCACAACACAACCGCTTATTTGATGAGTTGTTCTGCTTTAGCTCAATATATCCAAATGAGCCAGCATTGAATCACTGAAGAGCACTTCTTTATAAACGCTGGCCCAGCAGGAAACAGCAGGTGCATCTGATGAGGAGACAAGTGAACGGGAAGGAGGGGGTGAGCGCTTGCCAGCACATGACAGTGCCCCCCCCCCCCCCCAAGGAACGCCTCCTGGCGGTTCCTCAGGCTTCTCCAGATGGGCTCGATGGTAAGCCCGGACCATACCTTTGTCATGGAATCCAGACCAAGGGACCCATGACCGATACTCCGGGCCATAGCCCTCCCAGTCGACCAGGTACTGGAACCCCCGGCCCTGACGGTGAACATCCAGGATCTCTTTGACGGTGTGGGTAACGTGCCCGTCGAAGACCCGGGGAGGAAGAGGTGGCTATGGTGCAGGACAGAGAGGGCTGGAGGAGAGAGGCTTGACCTTGGAGATGTGGAAGGTAGGATGCGCGTGGAGCGCCCGTGGGAGCTGGAGCCGGACAGCAGAGTCAACTACTTTGCTGGTGGCGGGGAAGGGACTCACGAACCAGGGAGTGAGTTTCCGAGACTCAGCTTTGAGCGGGATCTGATCCATGGCCACCCAGCCGCTCTGGTAGATCTCCAGGCCCAGCAGCAGCGATGATCTCTCCGTCATCGATAGCAGAGGGGGGTTGTAACCCATGGAAGCTTCAAATGGCGATCACCCTGTAGCCGAAGAGATCGTGGAATTTAACGAATACTCCATCCAGGTCAGATGGGAGCTCCAAGAAGCGGAATCATCGGCTGCCACGCAACGAAGAGCAGCCTCTAGGGACTGATTGGCACGCTCAGCCTGCCCATTGCTCTGCGGATGATAACTGGAGGTGAGGCTGACGGTGGTGCCGAGGCAGTGGCAGAATGACTTCCATACCCGTGAGATAAACTGAGGACCCCGGTCAGACACAATGTCCGTGCAGTCTGATAATGTGGTAGGACAGTAATTCAGCAGTCTTGGAGGCGGATGGCAGCTTGGAGAGAGGAACCAGATGCACAGCCTTGGAAAATCTGTCCACAATGGTCAATATCACAGTGTTACCATGGGAAGGGGGAAGACCAGTGACAAAGTCCATAGCAATGTGGGACAAGGGCTGGCTGGGGACGGGGAGGGGGTGAAGAAGACCAGTCGGGGGGGGGATTTATTACGGGCACATGTTTGGCAAGCCTTCACATACTCCTGCACATCCTGCCGCAGCGTGGGCCACCAAATCGCTCACCTAATAATGTCTACAGTACGTACCACCCCAGGGTGGCAGGCGAAATGTCAGGTGTGCCCCCACTGGATAACTTCGCTGTGGAGGGCGGCAGGGACATAAAGGCGATTAGAGGAACAACCCGCTAGTTCGGGCTCTGAGGACTGGGCCTGGCGGACTCTACTCTCAATCTCCCAGGTAAGGGTTCCCAGGATGCACAAAGGTGGAAGAATGGGCTGGAAGCGGGAGGGGGGTCAGCCAGGTCCTGACTGAACTGCCTGGAGAGAGCATCAGGCTTCCCGTTACGCGAGCCGGGCCTATAAGTGACAGTGAAATTAAAGTGCTGATAAAAAAGGGCCCAGCGAGCCTGCCTAGGATTCAGCCAGCAGGCCGACCGGATACTCAAGGTACCCAGATACTCAAGGTTTTTGTCTTCGTCCACACAACTACAGGGTGAATGGCTCCCTCCAGCCAATGTCTCCATTCTTCAAAAGCCAATTTAATGGCCAACAGTTCACGATCCCCAACGTCGTAATTCCTCTTGGCTGGGGTGAGCCGCTGAGAGAAATACGCACATGGACGGAGCTTCAAGTCCGGGGGGGGGGGGGGGGTGAGCGCTGGGACAAAATAGTGCCCACCCCCATCTCTGAAGCATCCACCTCCAGGGTAAACTGGAGCTGGGGGTCGACCTGAGCCAAGATGGTTTTATCTGTGAACAGGCCCTTTAATTTGACAAAGGCCTGTTCAGCTGTCTTGGTCCATACAAATGGTACCTTAACAGAGGTCAGCTGTGTTAAAGGCTGTACTATCCTACTGTAGTTACGGATAAACCTGCAATAAAAATGCGCAAACCCCAAGAAGCGTTGCAGCTCCTTGCGGGAGTGTGGTGTTGGCCAATCCAGCACAGCCTTCACCTTGGCCGGGTCAGCTCTCAGCTCTCCTTCCGCTACAATAAAGCCAAGGAAAGAAGTGGAATCGGTGGAAAATTCACACTTCTCAGCCTTGACATAAAGTTGGTTTTCTAAGAGCCACTGTAACATGGCTCTAACATGGGTTTTGTGCTCCTCAGGCGTGCGAGAAAAAATCAGGATGTCATCCAGATAGACAAAAACAAACCGATTTAACATGTCGCGGAGGACGTCATTGATTAAACGCTGGAAGACAGCGGGGGTGTTAGTTAACCCAAAAGACATGACTAAGTACTCAAATTGCCCCAGGTGCGTTTTAAATGCTGTTTTCCACTCGTCCCCTCGCGTATTCTGACTAGGTGGTAAGCGTTGCATAAGTCAAACTTGGAGAATACGCACGAGCGCTGCAGGAGCTCGAATGCGGAGTTCATCAGGGGCAGAGGTTATTTATCTTTGACTGTTATGGCGTTAAGCTCACAGTAATCAATGCACTGACGGCTACTGACAGGCCATGTCTTGGCCGTAGGTGGCATGTGTCCCGCTTGCGCTTCAGCGAACCACACTAGGCACACGCCCCAATCCGCCGCTGCCGCTCAACCTCTGCCTGCAGAAGGCGAGCAGAGCTGAGCTTCATGGGCTCAGGGGTGGAATCGGACTCACCTAGGTCAGTAGGGACAGGGAGTGCACGTGTGGCGAACGGGCGAGAGGAGGCGCCGCGCTCCCAAGCACGCTCACGGTACCGGTTATTTAACCCGACTGCCTGATCTATTAGGCCGTCCAAGGTGGCAGGAACGGCATGAGCCACCAGGTCATCCCGAAACCGAGGATTTAATCCGTGGAGGAATGTGCTGCGCAAAGCAACTTCGTTCCATCCCGAATCAGCTGCCTCGACCTGAAACTCCACCGAGAAGTCAGCCACTGACCGACTGCCCTGGCGGAGTGACAACAGGCAACTCATGATGTTTTCTTCACTCTCGGTATGGTTGAAAGTGCAGGAAAACTCAGACACAAATTGGTCAAACGTTAGTGGCGAATCTCTCTGACTATCAATAACAGCCCGTGCCCAACTAAGAGCGTGGCCCCGAAGCAGAAGAGTAAACTGGTGAATTTTGGAGATGTCATCCGGGAACTACCCCTTCACCTGCTTGAAGCAGAGCCGAATGTGACACAAAAAATCTTTACATTTCCCCACCTCCCCTGCATACAGGGCAGGAGTGGAAATGGAAAGAGTTCAGCGGATAATGGTAGAAGGCAGCAGAGCAAGTGGAGGTGGAGTGACCGGAGCAGCTGTACAGCCCAACTGATCAAAAGTGACACTCAGCTGCTGTGTGATAATCTGCAGCAGCTGAGTGTGTTCAGCCACCTGCCTCTTTGTAACATCGAGGCGGTGGAGTGCAGAGTGCTTTGTTGATGACGCACTTGCCAGTTTGTGACCCTGGCTGGCTTGTTCTGTCATATTGACCGGACAAGCAACCTGAGTGCAAAGTGCAATTACCAAAAGAACACACAGAGAACGTTTGACCCTTTTATTGAATTTTCAAAACCGCAACTTGAGGGAAAAGTCAGTCACTCGCCAGAGGAGCGGCAAACCTGCAGAGGATGAGACGAGGCTGATTATGGAGGAATGGAGGGGAAATATGGAAATCTAATTAATACCACTTACGTGGGCAAAGAGGGGTGACCGGCACAGAACCCAACAAAGGAGAGGAACCAGCAGGTCGGAACTGCTGGTTGGGGAATGAGTCGTGGAGTTGATGAGCTGCGTGGTGGAGGATCAACAGGCTGGCGAGCACACCAAATCCCTGAAGACACACCGCTACGTTGGCAGCAGCCTGGAAGAGATGGAAGGGAGAACGAGTGTAAGGTAGGATCACTCATAACACAACTGCTTACTTGATGAGTTGTTCTGCTTTAGCGCAGTATAACCAAATGAGCTAACATTGAAACACTGAAGAGTGCTTCCTTATAAACGCTGGCCCAGCAGGAAACAGCAAGTGCGTCTGATGAGGAGACAGGTGAACGGAAAGGAGGGGGCGAGCGCTCGCCAGCACATGACAGTATCAGTAACAACCCAAGTAATCCATATATACAAAGAAATTAAGGCAACTGTGTTCACAAAACAAGTTATATTTAATAAAATGGAATGTGAGAATGTGGGACAGGCTCCTGCCCCAAGTGGAGGAGTTTAAGTATCTTGGGGTCTTGTTCACGAGTGAGGGGAGAATGGAGCGAGAGGTCGACAGACGGATTGGAGCAGCATCTGCAGTGGTGCGGACGTTGTACCGGTCTGTTGTGGTGAAGAGGGAGCTTAGTTCTAAGGCAAAGCTGTCGATTTATCAGTCAATCTACGTTCCTACTCTCACCTATGGTCACGAGCTTTGGGTAATGACCGAAAGGAACGAGATCGCGGATACAAGCGGCTGAAATGAGCTTTCTAAGTAGGATTGCTGGACTCACCCTCAGAGATAGGGTGAGGAGCTCAGTCATCCGGGAGAGGCTCAGAGTAGAACCGCTGCTCCTCCACATTGAAAGGAGTCAGTTGAGGTGGTATGGGCATCTGATTAGGATGCCTCCTGGACGCCTCCCACTTGAGGTGTTTCAGGCACGTCCCACTGGGAGGAGACCCCGGGGCAGACCCAGGACTCGGTGGAGAGACTATGTCTCCCAGCTGGTCTGGGAACGCCTTGGTATCCCCTCTGAAGAGCTGGAGCAGGTGGCTGGGGAGAGGGAAGTCTGGGCTTCTCTGCTTGAACTGCTGCCTCCACGACCCGGACCTCCAGAAAAGCGGTAGAAGATGGATGGATGGATAAAAATGGAATGTCACAGGGAATAAGTTTTGAACACATGATGAAAAAGAGGGGCAAAAAGTCATAGAAAGCCAAGAAACCAGCTGAAATCCATCAGAATTTAGGAAGCCATCCCATCCTCCATCAATGCAGATTAATTTCAGCTGACTGATAACCTTTAAAAGGGTCTGTGAATATCAGATTGTGACACCACAAAGAACTCATGATGGGTAGAAGCAAAGACCTTTGCAACCTTATTGTTGCAAAACATAATGTTGGTGACTGCTGAATGTTCCAGTGCGCACTGTTGGAGCCATCATTCAGAAGTGGAAAGAATATCATTTTACCATAAACCAGCCATGACCAGGAGCTCCTCGCAAGACTTCTGACAAAGAAGTCAAACAAATTATCAGAAGAGTTATCCAAGAGCCAAAAAACACTTGTGGAGAGTTCCAGAAAGACCTGGAGTTCCTTCCACATTTCCCTCCTTAAAACCATACCTACCCAACACCTCCTCATCACCTCTGCTTCCTTCACCTACATGTCCATTAAAGTTTGCTCCAATCACCACTCTCTCCTCCCTGGGAACACTCTCTACCACTTCATCCAGCTTATTCCAGAATTCCTCTTCTACCTGACATCCAAATTGTGGGGCATACACACTGACAACATTCAACATTACATCTTTGACTTCTAGCTTCAAACTCATGATTCTGTCTGACTCCCTCTTTACTTCCTGAACTCTCTTCACATACTCTTCCTTCAAGATTACTCCTACTCCATTTCTCATCCTATCTACACCATTGTAGAACAGTTTTAATCCACCTCCAATGGTCCTAGCCTTGCTTCCCTTCCATCTGGTTTCTTGAACACACAGTATACTGTATCTACCTTTTTTCTCTCCATATCAGCCAACTCTCTGCTTTTACCAGTCATAGTCCCTTCATTTAACATCCCTAATCTCGCCTCCATCCTTCTGCCATTTTTTTCTCTCTGTCTCCCTCTAACATGCCTCCCCCATCTCCTCCTCCTTGATCTCAACCAACAGTAGCCCAGTTTCCAGCGGCACCTTGTCGATTAACAGCACCGGTGGCAGTCGTTGTTAACCCGGGCCTCGACCGATCCGGTATGAAAGTCTCATTCATCATGATCCGCATGTTTGATTTGGCAAAGGTTTTACGTCAGATGCCCTTCCTGACACAACCCTCCCCATTTACCCGGGCTTGGGACCAGCACTACGAGTACACTGGCTTGTGCACCCCATGGCTGGGTTAGCAGAAATAGCATGTTGTGAGCTATTAATCTAAACTTTAGGGTCATTAAAAGTAAGCTAAGTGCTGCTAGCTATTACCATGAACCCAGAATACACCTATGCAATTTTCAGGTTGTGAAATCTATCTCTTTTCAAACAGCACCTCATTGTGGAAATTAAGGTATGCAACACATAAACCTCACATATTATAAGAAGCTACAGATACTGTAGTTACTGTAATTGCAATTTATCAGAATACAGCTATACTTCTTGTTGTGGAGCAGCAAGCAGCCCCTTATACTGTACCTTAATATGCGGCAATAAAAACAAATCTGTTATTTCTGTCATTTAATGTTGAATCACCATGTTTATTTTTCTTGACTTCTGGAGTAAACTATTTTCTGAGCAATGAGACTATCACTGAGCAGTGTCTATGAGAGGCAGCGGTCGCATTAACTGAAAATTGTTATCCGATCATTTTTAGAAGTGACAAAAATCTGAAGGCTGTCATTTTGACAGGTTACACTGAGGGTGATCTATTATAATTTTTAGTTCTAACTCCCACCTTTCCACTTTTTAGTGCATAATTAATAGTGATTATCTATTATTGTCTCCCCCTTGATTTTAGCGTTTTGTCTTTTTGACAGTTCACTCTTCTTTGTATACAGCTAAACACAGTCTTCACTCCATTACCACTGTAAAAAATGTCAAAGCAGCTGAGTGCGAAACCTTTCTTTAAATGGTCAAATAGTTGTGATGCTTTCGATAAGAGAGGTGGAACAAAGGGACTGATGCAGCAGAGAATGCAGTACAAGCATGCACGGCTGCTGGTGTATTGAGAACAAAAACAAAATCTATTTGGTGTCTTATTATGTGGAAATTAAAATGTCAGGTAATAATAGAGTATGACAGAATTTTTGCAACCCTGTCTGCCAAAATGACAAATTACCAAAAAGTCTATAGCGCAACCTCTGATGGGGGTTATTTGTCACTGTCTTGTGTGAGCGGTTTCTCAGTGGGCAGCCCTCTGAAAGGCAGACACATCCTGTCAAAAGTTGGATTTGTGTGGTAAGGGATACTGCTGGCATGTGGCCCACTTCATTGTGCTCGCCCACGCATCAGATAATTGGAAATCTTTTTAAATCTGCTCTCAACCGCTGCTGCTCCCACTCCCCACACCCATGATGCCTAGCATGGTCAGTGTTAATTTTTTAAGCTTTGTTGTCTGCTGTAAATTTCACCAGGCTTGGCTTGATGATTTGTAGGGGGTAGGTGTGTGTGTGTGGGGGGGGGGGGGGTGCTGTTTGATGTCCAGAGCTTGTTAATCCATACCTCATCTGGTATGCAAGGTCAGACCTCACTTTGATCTGCACAGCGTACGCTTGCCAAGTCCAGAGAGCCGAGAGGGCAGTGGTCATTTACGAAAAATCAGGAACCGTACCTATCCTGACAGTTTTTGGCTTTTGTCCATCAGCTATGCAGGGGATGAGGCCTGGTTGGTTAAAGGGGCCTCTTCACCCACTTTCAGCTGCAACTGTATACTGCAACTTGAATTTCAAACTTTAAGATAAACATTTCCATCTCCTTTGCTGGTCTAACAAAAAAGATATAATTTCAGCTTCCATATGGTGGCGATGGGAAAGCGAGTGGGATGAAAAAATTTAAAGTACTATTATTTTATATCTCTAGACTTTGTGGTTAAAACTAACTTGGTATACAATTATTATTCAGAATAAACCTGTTTCCCAGATATTTTTTCTGAAAATATCTTCATTATTATATCTTAGGTCTCTGTTTTTCACCCGAAATCTCGCTTGAAATGTTTAAAAATGTACATGGTGGAGGAATACTTGGGCTTTACATTTATCCACTATTTTAAAATAAAGACCATTACATACTCCGCAAGAACAGAGAAATTTGTTCTTTCTCCCAGGGCTACAAGAACAAAATTATATCATTCTGTTCTTGCAGCCCTGGTTTGGGAGTTCTTGCAGCTTGTTCTTGACCCATCATCGTGGCAGAACTTTTTTCTTACGTGGTGTTCAAAAACTACTGTGTGACTGGTCAGAAATGTGAATTTCCCAGGAGTGCTACACGAGTTTCTTGTGAAGTTTAAAATGTCCTTACAAGAAAGGACTTTGTTCTTTTTCTTTCCATCTCAAGAAAAAGAATAAAAAAAATTATCTATTCTTGTGGAGTATGGAAAGGCCTTTCATCTAAAATCAAGCCCAGTAAAGAGCATTACATTTTAATAGAAGTGCAATGAATAATCAATATAGTCTCCAAAAATGACAATTTTTTTTCCAACAAATCTAACTCTCAATAACTAGTTGGTTAGACCATCATATGTGTATATATATATATATATATATATATATACACTCACCGGCCACTTTATTAGGTACACCTGTCCAACTGCTCGTTAACACTTAATTTCTAATCAGCCAATCACATGGCGGCAACTCAGTGCATTTAGGCATGTAGACATGGTCAAGACAATCTCCTGCAGTTCAAACCGAGCATCAGTATGGGGAAGAAAGGTGATTTGAGTGACTTTGAACGTGGCATGGTTGTTGGTGCCAGAAGGGCTGGTCTGAGTATTTCAGAAACTGCTGATCTACTGGGATTTTCACGCACAACCATCTCTAGGGTTTACAGAGAATGGTCCGAAAAAGAAAAAATATCCAGTGAGCGGCAGTTCTGTGGGCGGAAATGCCTTGTTGATGCCAGAGGTCAGAGGAGAATGGCCAGACTGGTTCGAGCTGATAGAAAGGCAACAGTGACTCAAATAACCACCCGTTACAACCAAGGTAGGCAGAAGAGCATCTCTGAATGCACAGTACGTCGAACTTTGAGGCAGATGGGCTACAGCAGCAGAAGACCACGCCGGGTGCCACTCCTTTCAGCTAAGAACAGGAAACTGAGGCTACAATTTGCACAAGCTCATCGAAATTGGACAATAGAAGATTGGAAAAACGTTGCCTGGTCTGATGAGTCTCGATTTCTGCTGCGACATTCGGATGGTAGGGTCAGAATTTGGCGTCAACAACATGAAAGCATGGATCCATCCTGCCTTGTATCAATGGTTTAAGCTGGTGGTGGTGGTGTAATGGTGTGGGGAATATTTTCTTGGCACTCTTTGGGCCCCTTGGTACCAATTGAGCATCGCTGCAACGCTACAGCCTACCTGAGTATTGTTGCTGACCATGTCCATCCCTTTATGACCACAATGTACCCAACTTCTGATGGCTACTTTCAGCAGGATAATGCGCCATGTCATAAAGCTGGAATCATGTCAGACTGGTTTCTTGAACATGACAATGAGTTCACTGTACTCAAATGGCCTCCACAGTCACCAGATCTCAATCCAATAGAGCATCTTTGGGATGTGGTGGAACGGGAGATTCGCATCATGGATGTGCAGCCGACAAATCTGCGCCAACTGTGTGATGCCATCATGTCAATATGGACCAAACTCTCTGAGGAATGCTTCCAGCACCTTGTTGAATCTATGCCACGAAGAATTGAGGCAGTTCTGAAGGCAAAAGGGGGTCCAACCCGTTACTAGCATGGTGTACCTAATAAAGTGGCCGGTGAGTGTATATATATATATACATACAAAATGCAGTTTTTAAATGAAGGTGTTTATTATTAAGGGGGAAAATAATCCAAACCTACATGGCCCTGAGTGAAAAAGTGACTGCCTCCCCCTTTCCCCTGAGTGTGTCTGTTGCCAAATTGTGACAAAACCCCTATATTTATATCTGTGGAGCTGCATTAACTATCTTTCTATTTAGATGATAATTTCATTCTTTAAGATAAATCCGACAGTGTAAAGTGGGGTGAAAAAGTGTTTGCCCCCTTCATGATTTCTCTTTTTTTTGTATGTTTGTCACACTTAAATGTTTCAGATCATCAAACAAACTTAAATATAAGAAAATGATAACAAAAGTAAGATAACATAAGATAAGATAAGATAAGAAAAGCCGTTTATTAGTCCCACAATGGGGAAATTCCAGGATTGCAACAGCACAGGGATAGCGACACTCAGAGCAACAATCAGAAGGCAAGAAAAAACAAGAGCAGCAAGTATACATATGTACATATAAATATAAATATATAGACACACAGTGCGGAGCATTGTAGCTAGATGGAATAAATATATAAATATATAAATACACAGTGTGGAGCATTGTAGCTAGATGGAATAAATATGTAAATATATAAACACACACAGTGCGGAGCATTGTCGCTAGATTGAGATTGAGATTGAGATTCAACTTTATTGTCATTACACATGTATGAATACAAGGTGACGAAACGTGACTTGGCATTTGGGCACGCTCTGCAGAGCGCATCCAAGGCCGGGGCAGCCGCTAGGCGCCAGTCATACAGACGGCGGCTCGCCTCGTGGCGGACCGTCAGCTCGATTCCATCGAGCTGACGGTCAGCTGGATAGATGGAATAAATATATAAATAGATGGCTATCGTCAGCTGGATAGATGGAATAAATATATAAATATATAAACACACACAGTGCGGAGCATTGTAGCTAGATGGAATGAAACAGCATAACCATCTAATTAGTTATCCTACATGGTACGATTATGTACCCATACATATTGTCACCCTCCGTAGCGACCGGTATTTTCCTAGTTGTATACCGGAGGGGACCATTGTGTAAGTCTATTGCGTCTTTTGCATTCAATACTATTAGGTTGTCACGTCTTTTTGCTATCTCTGCGAGCAGCTCTGCTTAGGTTGTACAGTCTGACAGCCGTAGGAAGGAAGGACCTGCGAAACCTCTCGGTTGTGCACCTAGGATGATGTAGTCTGCTGCTAAATGAGCTCCTCATTGCATTCAGTATGTTCTGCATAGGGTGGAACTTGGACTCCAGCAGAGATGACAGTTTAGCCACCATCCTGCTCTCTCCTATCTCCTCCACTGGGTCAAGGCGCTGCCCCAGGACAGAGCTAGCTTTCTTGATCAGTTTGTTCAGTCTCTTCCTATCGGCTGCTGTAATGCCACTGCCCCAGCAGACCACTCCAAAAGTGATGGCTGATGCCACCACCGTGTCGTAGAATGACTTCAGCAGCGCCCCTTGTACACCAAAAGACCTGAGTCTCCTCAGTAGGAACAGCCTGCGCTGTCCCTTCTTGTAGAGTGTGTCAGTACTGTGTGACCAGTCTAGTTTATTGTTCAGATGAACACCCAGGTACTTGTAGGATGTCACCATCTCAATGTCTGTTCCCTGTATATTTACTGGTGCTGTGAGGGGTTGTCCTTGCCTATGGCAGTCCACCACCAGCTCCTTAGTTTTCCTCACGTTGATCTGGAGGCAGTTCCGATGGCACCAGTCCACAAAGTCCTGGATAAGCCCTCTGTACTCAGTTTCATCTCCGTTGGAGATGAGGCCAACGATCGCAGAGTCGTCAGATAACTTCTGTAGATGGCAGTGTGTTGTGTTGTGTGAGAAGTCCGCAGTATAAAGGGTGAACAGGAAGGGAGCCAAAACCATTCCCTGGGGGGCCCCTGTGCTACCGATGATCGTGTGGGACACACAGTCTCGGGTTCTCACAAACTGTGGCCGGTTTGTGAGGTAGTCCAGGATCCATGATGACAGGTGCTGGTCCACCCCTGCGCACAGCAGCTTGTCCTTCAGGATCATCGGTTGGATGGTGTTTAAAGCACTGGAGAAGTCAAAGAACATGATCCTCACCGCATTCCCGGGCTTCTCCAGGTGGGACAGAGAACGGTGAAGGAGGAAGATCACCGCATCCTCCACCCCAATGCCATGCTGGTAGGCGAACTGGAGTGGATCCATCGCTGGTCCCACCAGGGGGCGGAGGTGAGCAAGGAGCAGTCTCTCCAGGGTCTTCATCATGTGGCACGTCAGGGCCACTGGTCTGTAGCTGTTCAGATCTTTGGGGTGGGAAGTCTTTGGTACAGGTACCACACAAGATGTTTTCCGCAGCTGTGGTACCCTCCCCAGCTTCAGGCTTAGGTTGAAGATGTACTCCACAATCCCACACAGCTGGTCTGCACAGGACTTGAGGAGATTTGCGCTGATGCCGGCCGGTCCCGACGCCTTCCTCGCCTTGATCTTCCTCAGCTCCGTCCTCACCTGGGTCTTAGTGAGGGTCAGGTTGGGGGGCTGTGTGTTGGGAGTGGGGGGGTGTTGGTAGAGTGGGGAGTGGGCAGCAGGACTTGATGTCTTCAGAGGCAGCAGTGGTTGTTATGCAGTCGGGGGGGGGGGCAGTTGGTCAAACCTATTGAAAAACAGATTCAGATTGTTCGCCCACTCCCCGCCCCCCGTGGCCTGGGGGGAGGTATTCTGGAGCCCAGAGATGGTTTTAAGGTTTCTCCAGACCCCACCGATGTCGCTCTCTTGCAGCTTGTCCTCCATCTTCTTCCTGAAGCTGTCCTTGCCTTCTCTGATCTTCCTCCTCAGCTCCCTCTGTACGGACTTCAGCATCTCCCTGTTCCCCGACCTGAAGATCCTCTTCTTCTCTCTCAGAAGTGTGGCGGCATGAAATAATAAGCAGCAAACTGAGAGTTTTTGAGGGAATTTATTAATCATACTGCCATCACAACACCCACTCCAGCGCCGTGCAGGTGCGCCGGAGTGGGCCCAGAGGCTCTCGTCAGCGAGACACGGAATCCGTGTGTCAGAAGCAGTAGTCAGAGAGAGAGTGAGCATGTGATATTCAGTCACTTATATACCCAGTTACATACAATATATGAAAGGCATGGGACATTTGCATCACAGTCAGAGCAGGAAGCATGAACATTTGCATTTGAGTCATACATATCAACAGCAGGACTGGCAGGAAGGAGCTAGACAAAGAGCAGCTGCCTATTGATATCAATACACACATCTCATTGTTCTGCTAATTGCCCCAGCTGAGCGCTCTGCTTGTCCCAGTCTGTTGTGGGGGTCACCCACAAGAAGTGTTTTTATCTCAGGGTTGATCCAGGGTTTGTTGTTCAAGCAACACCGTAAGGTCTTGGTGGGTACGGTGTTGCTCGAAACACAAAATGCAGTTTTTAAATGAAGGTGTTTATTATTAAGGGGGAAAATAATCCAAACCTACATGGCCCTGTGTGAAAAAGTGATTGCCTCCCCCCCTTCCCCTGAGTGTGTCTGTCGCCGAATTGCGACAACCCCTAGTGGTCAAAAGTAGTAAATAGTGGTCAAAAGTGGTAAATATTTTTTGTCAGTAAAATAGTTCAGATTTCCAAGGCTATAACTTGAAAGTGGTAAGAGATAATGGCTTACTGTCAATTAGAAAGATGTAAAATATGATCTAGAGTTTAAAAAAAATGCTAGACATCATGTTGTGATCCAAAGAAATTCCGGAACAAATGAGAAACAAAGTAATTGAGATCTATCAGTCTGCAAAAGGTTATAAAGCCATTTCTAAAGCTTTGGTACTCCAGCAAACCACAGTGAGAGCCATTATCCACAAATGGCAAAAACATGGAACAGTGGTGAACGGCCAGCTGACCAAAATTACCCTAAGAGCGCAGCGACGAGTCATCCAAGAGGTCACAAAAGACCCCACAACAACATCCAAAGAACTGCAGGCCTCACTTGCATCAGTTAAGTTCAGTGTTCATGACTCCACCATAAGAAAGAGACTGGGCAAAAATGGTCTGCATGAGAGAGTTCCAAGACAAAAACCACTGCTGAGCAAAAAGAATATAAAGGCTCATCTCAGTTTTGCGAGAAAACACCTTGATGATCCCCAAGACTTTTGGGAAAATACTCTGTGGACTGACGAGACAAAAGCTGAACTTTTTGGAAGGTGTGTGTCCCATTACATCCGGCATAAAAGTAACACGGCATTTCAGAAAGGGAACATCATACCAACAGTAAAATATGGTGGTGGTAGTGTGCTGGTCTGGGGCTGTTTTGCTGCTTCAGGACCTGGAAGACTTGCTGTGGTAAATGGAACCACGAACTCTGCTGTCTACCAAAAAATCCTAAAGGAGAATGTCCGGCCATCTGTTCGTGACCTCAAGCTGAAACACACTTGGGTTCTGCAGCAGGACAATGATCCAAAATACAGCACCAAGTCAACCTCTGAATGGCTTAAGAAAAACAAAATGAAGACTTTGGAGTGACCTAGTCAAAGTCCTGACCTGAATCTGATTGAGATGCTGTGGCATGACCTTAAAAAGGCTGTTCATGATCGAAAACCCTCCATTGTGGCTGAATTACAACAATTCTGCAAAGATGAGTCGACCAAAATTCCTCTACAGCACTGTAAAAGACTCATTGCCAGTTATCGCAAACACTTGATTGCAGTTGTTGCTGCTAAGGGTAGCCCATCCAGTTATTAGGTTTAGGGGCAATCACTTTTCACACAGGGCCACGTGTCACCATGGGTTGAGATGCCGTCTCGGCACTCAGCCCATGTTTTCCCTCATCCCTGCTTCCCATTGAGCAGCGTCTCAGCTGGCCCCCAGCTGGCAGCATTATGGACGGCTGGGGCCAATTAGTCTTCATCAGCTGGGGCGCTGCCAATGAGGATAAATAGGAGCAGCCTCGATGACTCGGGGCTGCGACATAAACACATTGCTAAGCTGAAGCCCCTTCGTCTGGTGTCAGCTTATACTCCTCTTGCAGCATTCCTGTGTTTGTATCCCGCTGTGAGTATGTACGTCTTGTTACCCCCACGTCCGGTACGAGCTGCTTACCTCTGCGCTGTGCAACCTGTGAGTGTACGTCTGCATGAGTATCTGTGCTCTCCTCATCCCTTCCCCTTTACCCTGAATAAAATATCACGACTCACTGGCTTGCCTCTGGCTCTGATTGCCCGGCTCCCTAGAGCCAGATATGACACCATGTAGGTTTGGATTTTTTTTCCCCTTAATAATGAACACCTTCATTTAAAAACTGCATTTTGTGTTTACTTGTGTTATCTTTGTCTAATGTTTAAATTTGTTTGATGATCTGAAACATTTAAGTGTGACAAACATACAAAAAAAATGAGAAATCAGGAAGGGGCAAACACTTTTTCACACCACTGTATGTCAGTATTGCAACTTTAACAGTAGCCGAAAAATTAAATCACAACAAATTTTGCTGTCTTACTTTATATTTAGTTAAATTGTGTTTAGAAGAGTAGGCTACCACAGTTTCAGACAAGATACTGTGGTTGCTTCATGTTTTTGACAATGCACCCTTTCTACCCCTTACTCTCATTGATTAGTCTTTTTGTAAAATCCATCCATCCATCCATCCATCCATCCATCCACATACATACATACATACATACGGTCCAGGTTACAGGGACAGCAGTCCAGACAGAGTAGCACAGACTTCCCCCCAGTTCACATACCACCATGATCCCCATAATCCTGCCTGCTGATGGTGAGCTCACTGGAGGATTGACCCATGTGGCTCCACTGGGTACTCTGGGTCCTTGTTGTAACTTTTTTCATACAGACCAAAATGTGTCTTTATGAAAAAAGTTGGTCTGGTCCTTCACCCAGGACCCACTTGCCTTGAGAGAACCCTACCAGGGGCAATTTACCCCAGACAACATAGGTCCTGATAAGGCATGGAAACGCCTCCACCATGATAAGGTGGCAAATCACATAGGGGTGTTTGTGAAATACTTTTTAAAAATTATATTAATGCACAGATTTTGTAATAGTTGGTTATAGAATAGCAGCAGTTTGAAACCCAAAATAGAGTTAAACAATAAAATATGTAAAGACCTGAAAGAAAAACTTGAATGTCTGAAAGTAGTTTTGGAGAGTGAAAATATTTATTTAGCAAAGCAGTAGAAGATGGATGGATGGATGGAAATTCCAGTAATAATATTCATTTTAGCTCTCACAAGGTACATGGTATACTGTATATTTCATTCAGTAAAATGCCAACTCATGTAAGATTTCTGGTTTTTAATCAGATATTTAAACACATATGAACACTACAGTGTAGCGCTCACTTACATTAAGGCTGGGCGATATGGCCTAAAAATAAAGCCCAACATTTTTTTTAAAAATATATTTTTTCATACAACATTCAATTTTACCTTTAGTCGGTATTTTGGGAATTAAATACAAATCATTATTTCAAATTGAATTTTTCCCCAAACATGATTCCCTACTGGGCAACGCGGTGGAGGAGTGGTTAGCACTGCGGCAGCACAGCAAGTCACCCTTGGCTGGGGGATCCTGGGTTCGATCCCAGCCCCCGACCAACAGTGATCTATGTGGAGTTTGCATGTTCTCCCTGTGTCTGTGTGGGTTTACTCCGGGATTTCTCAGGTTTCCTCCCACATGCCAAAAACATGCAAGTTAGGTTAATTGGCATCAGCTGGGGATTCTAAATTGTCCTTAGGTATGACTGTGAGAGTGAATGGTTGTTTCTCTCTCTGTGTTGGCCCTGCGATGGACTGGCAATCTGTCCAGGGTGAAACCTGCCTCTTGCCCAAAGATGCTGGGATAGGCTCCAGCCCCCCCACGACCCGAAAAGGACTAAACGGAAGAAGATGGATGGATGGATGGATGATTCCCTACTGAGAATCAAGTGCAAACCTGGCTTTAACCAAACCAAACCAACACTTTTTTTTATAATAAAGGTTTGATAAAAATGGGTGGTGCAGTGGAACTGTGGTTAGCACTGTGGCAGCACAGCAACTCACCCTTGGCCATGGGATCCCGGGTTCGATCCCAGCCCCTGATCAACAGTGATCTGTGTGGAGTTTGCATGTTCTTCCCGTGTCTGCGTGGGTTTACTCTGGGATTTCTCTGGTTTCCTCCCACATGCCAAAAACATACAGGTTAGGTTAACGAGACTCTAAAGTGGCCCTATGTGTGAATGTGTGAGTGAATGGTTAAGGGATAGCGCCGTACCGTGGCTGCTTCATCCATCCAGGTGGATGCCCCGAATTTCTCCTCTGGGGATCAATAAAGTACACAAAATGAAAAACAAAACAAAAACAAAAACAAAAAACAACAGCAACAAAAAAAAAGATGAATCTGCACATTTCTGATTATTAAAGTGCCAACTTAACTTTTATGAAATTAACTTTATGGGGAGGGGGTTAGATCTGGAGGCTTCCATATTTACATATTTAATATTCTTTTTTTTTCATTGTCCAATCAAAAAAAATTGAATTTCAATTTAAAAATTGATTTATTTTCCAGCCTTAGCTTATACATATGTTTTTGTTGCCACATGTAGCTGATTTATACATGGAATACTTTATACTTTTACACTTTATACTTAATGGACCTCTTGCACAATGTAGAGTGACATACTTCCACATTGCGGTCTTCCCATAGCTCCAGTTATGCTTCTATTAAATTTTCCCATTCTCTAGTGCTTTCTCATCTATAAATCAATTTTATCAGTTTCACTTATCACTGTACACACTGGAAATAAGTGTGCAGGCAGATTGTTTTTTCTTTATAAAGTTTGTGTTTCACATTTTGATCATTTTTGTTTAGTTCGCCCAGTTAGCTTAGCATAGCAATATCATCTTGTTTATGACAGTGTCATTCCAAATAACACTGCATGGACTTTAATGGACCTGTGTAATGGGCATTTATTGTGCAAAGTCTTTACATAAGCTTATTCATGCTGATTTGAGTCCATGCAATGTTATTAGGAGTGAGTCAATGTTTATTACGAGAATAAATAACACACTAGCAACTAGGGATGGGAATTGATAAGATTTTATCAATACCAATGGCATTGTCGATTTTGCTTATCGATCCGATTCTTAATTGATTCCCTTATCAATTCTTGATCAGTTTTCCATGTGGGGAAGAAAGTAGGCCTTCACAGGATTTCTAGCATCAATGCAGGAGTTTTGTTATTTTTCTGAGTTTAAACAATGCTTCTCCTCTTAAAATGACACAATAAAATCAAATATAAAAGATTGTAAACATGTAAAAATGGGCATTTATTCAATTCAATTCAGCTTTATTTATATAGTGCCATTTCACAACATTCATCTCATAGCACTGTCAAACTGCAGGGGAAACCCCCACAAGTGCAGAAAGACCCATTTATGCCTTGTAGCATCTGTTATGTTTAAATGATGAAAAGCAATATAAACTAGAAAAGCACTCGGAGAGCGCAGACCTCCGCCAAGCGCCACAGTTCCCCCCATACAGTGTTTGTGTGTACGTTTTCAGATTCCTTGACCATGAAAACATATGACTAGCAATTGGATTCACAATGATAGGATTAGTGGTTCAGTAGTTATTCACGAAAATGGCATTTTCCGTAATGGCGGTTTTCTTCTGGATGGTGATCCGGATCACCACCAAAATCTACTCATCTGTAGGATACCCCATTTCTGAGAATCTCTGAAAATTTCATGAAAATCCGTCCGTAACTTTTTGAGTTATCTTGCTAACAAACAAACAAACAGACAGACAGACAAACAAACAGACAGACAGACAAACCAACGCTGATGAAAACATAACCTCCTTGGTGGAGGTAATAAAAGCAATATAAATGGAATACTGAAATGATTAGAAACAATTGCGCAATTATTATTTTAGCAATTACAACAACATATGTGCTGCACTTGGGTGTAATTTTCCATGTTTTATTAAATATATAAAGTATATATGCACAGTGTAGCTACACTCACACATGCATAAAATACTTGTATATTAACATACTGGTAAAACTTCAAGACATTACTCATTCTGGGAGAGTCTATTCAGTATTAATCTGTAACCTACGTACATTACACTTACCACCTACCCAAACTCCAGCTGCTCTATGGTCATGAATGGATACAAGCCTTGCACTACAAACTTCATCAAAGCTCCATGTGCAGCTAGCGTGAGTGGGTTATACTGGCAAGGAGCGGATGATGAGCAGGTTGGTAAAACCTCAGAGCTACCTGTTGCTGTCATCGTCTAAAACAGGGCTATTCAATTACAAAATCAGTTGGGAAACAATTTGAAATCAAAACATGTAACTCGGCTGCACTTATTCAGCAATCTGTTGAATATGACAAATTTCAAACCAACACAGGTCAATATGATGAAAAATATTCACTTTTTATTCATTGTCTTGGTTTAACATGTGCGCTTGGCACATGACAAAGGCACATCAAAAGTGCATAAAACCACCATAACAGTGCTGGGGTTGAGCAGAACTTGAAGTAGTAGAAATATTTTTCCTCTTGAACAGCAATTAAATAAATAGAATAAAAAAAATAAAATTCTGTAAATAACCATTTTGGTCACATTTTACTCAGGCATATCTCAAAGTGCATAAAAATCCAATATGCACTGTTAGTAGCATTAACATTTGTTTCACTTTTGAAATAAAATATACTACACATCCTAGTTATAACCACTGTTGGAGTAACCCGTTACTGTAACGCCACTACTTTTGCAGCAACATGCTGTGTAACGAAATTACTGTTTAAAAATTCAGTAATGCACTACAGTTACTGAAATTTGATCAGATGCGTTACTCGCGTTACTCGGTTTATTAATATGGACAGATATTTTAGTGCAAACAGACGATCAGGACTTTAAGACCAGAGGAGAGAATATGTTGGACTTGGTGTACACAAATTTCCCAAATGCATACAACGCAACACCTCGCCCCCATCTCGGCCATTCTGACCACCTATCCGTGATGCTGGTGCCTACAAACCCTTACTGAAGCGCAGCAGGCCAGTAGAGAAACAACTCAGGACTTGGCCAGAGGGTGCAGCCTCGGTACTGCAGGACTGTTTTCTGCATACAGACTGGGAGGTTTTCAAAATAGCAGCCTCTCAGGGAGACAGGATTGATGTGGAGGAGTACGCTGAAACAGTCACCAGCTACAGTACATCGCGAAGTGCACAGAGGATGTCACTATATTGAAGACCTTCACTGCACGGGGCAACTACAAACCTTGGATGACTGCAGAGGTGCGCCCGCTGCTCACAGCCAGAGATGCAGCCTTCAGAGGGAAGAACAGGATCGCCCTCCGCTCAGCCAGGTCTGCACTCGCAAAGGGAATTAAGACGGCGAAACGTGCCTACGCGGAGAAAATCCAGGGACATTTCTGTGACACAGGGAACACCAAACGGATGTGGCAGAGAGTATGGGCATTGATGGATTATAAGCCTAGGCAGGGGGTCAATGATGATGACGCTTTGCTTCCAGACAGGCTCAATAACTTCTTTGCACATTTTGAAGCATCAAACCCGACAATCAGAGGGAGGGCTGGCCCATCTTCACCATCTGTGGGGCCAGCTATCACCATCAACACAGCAGACACACAGAGGACCCTAATCAGGGTTAACCCACTTAAAGCTGCAGGTCCGGACAACATCCCGGGACGTGTGCTCCGAGTCTGCGCGAGTGAGTTGGCGGATGTCCTGACTGACATATATAACATTTCCCTGAGTCAGGCCATCATCCCCAGATGGTTTAAGACCTCTATCATAGTACCGGTAGCAAAGAAAGCGGTTGTGTCCTGTCTTAATGACTATTGTCCTGTCGCACTGACACCAATTGTGATGAAGTGTTTTGAACGACTTGTTAAACCACACATCACAACCTGCCTCCCTGCATCACATGACCCGCACCAGTTCGCGTATCGTTCAAATCGCTCCACAGAGGATGCTATAGTCACCACCCTGCACTCTGCCATTACCCACCTGGATCAGAAAGACACCTATGCCAGACTCCTGTACATTGATTTCATTTCAACATTTAACACCATTATTCCCCAGAGACTGATGGAGAAATTACTCCTTCTCAGTCTGAACACCGCCACATGTCTCTGGATCCTGGATTTCCTGACCGAGAGACCTCAGTCTGTCCGGGTTGGAAACAACATCTCCAACTCCATCACTCTGAGCACTGGATCCCCTCAAGGCTGTGTACTCAGTCCACTGTTGTTTACACTTTTAACACATGACTGTGTGTCCAGACGCGAGGGGAACCAGATTATTAAGTTTGCAGATGACACCACAGTGGTGGGACTTATTCAGAGGGATGAGGAATCAATGTACAGGGAAGAAGTGAGAGACCTGGAGGGCTGGTGCAGGGAGAACAATCTGGTGCTCAAAGTGGACAAAACGAAGGAGATGATTATCGACTTCCGGCGTTCTTGGCCTGAACACGTCCCTCTCTGCATCAGCGGCCGTTCGGTGGACAGAGTGGAGAACATCAAGTTCCTCGGAGTGCAGATCTCGCAGGACCTGACCTGGAGCAAGAATTCCTTGGGGATCAGGAAGCGGGCCCAGCAGAGACTGCACTTCTTGAGGAAACTCAAACAGGCCTCTCTCCCCATCTGCATCCTCAGGACCTTCTACAGAGGTGTGGTGGAGAGTGTTCTGACGTACTGCATTGCTACATGGTACTCCAGCTGCAGTATGTCAGACAAAAAAGCCCTGCAGAGAATAGTTAAGGGAGCTGAGAAGGTAATTGGAGTTTCCCTCCCCTCTGTTTAAGAACTTTTTCAGAGCTGTTGTAGGAACAGGGCACTGAACATTGTTAAGGACCACTCTCACCCTCTGCACAAACACTTTGAACTGCTGCCATCTGACAAACGATTCTGGAGCATCAGAGGCAGAACCACCAGACTGATCAACAGCTTCCTTCCACAAGCTGTTAGGATGCTGAACAGCTGATCCAGAATCCTTTACACATATTACTGCACTTTATGGGCATTATGTATATTATATGTATATTATAGTTTTAGTCAGTTTTAAGTATTTATTTCTCTTAGCTACTTAGATTCACTTAGCCATTTTAATTGTTTTATATATACATAGGCAGTTATTATTATTTTAACTGCAACTGTAATAAATTAACATTACTGTAATATCCAAATGTGTCTCAGGGATGTGTGAATGGCTGTCGGGGTGGTGGGTGTGAGTGTGTTTTTAAATTATGTTCTTTTTACAATGCGGATGCCTAGAGAAATGCAATTTCATCTTGCTTGCACTACAGTTGTATGCATAGCATCATGACAATAAAGACTGACTGATTGATTGATTGATTGATTGATTGATTGATTGATTGATTGGTTGATTGATTGACTTGCAATTGCTAGACACCCTCCTCATCAGCTGCCAACTGGGGATGACAGCATTTCGGTGGCTAGTGGCGGGACAACTGCCACCCCCAGTGCCTCAAGCCACTGGAGGTTGTCATGCTAAAGGCAAAGGCAAGCAAATAAATAAGCAAATAAATATAAACTGACCCTACCATAACTGACGCAGCCACCAGTCTCCTCCGCGGGTCCGTTTCCTGTCCTGCCCCAGTTCACATCACAACCCTGTGGGAAGAAATGCCGTGGCGGTGGCGACTTCTCAAACCGAGCCCTGATCACCTGTTGTCCGAGTGGTAAGTTGTTACATCTGTAAATCAGCAGTAATATGGCGGCCTGGGATTTACCGGGGATTAGAGGGGGCTGGTGAACCACACTTCTGGTGGTGATGCTGGCCGGGGTATAAAAGGCCAGGGGCGGAAGGGGTAGTCCTCTTTCGTCGTAGACGCCTGGACCTAGAGCACTGTAGCCCACTGCTGTTTGACTAGTGTGTTATTTATAAGTTATTAATAAAGATATAAACTGCCTTCCGCCCTACTCCTCATTCTACTAATTATGGACACAATATAAGTAGCCTCTAACAGCTCCTACCTCTGTGGTTAAACATGAGTATTTTTTGAGCAAGAAGCTCACATTTAATGTCCGCATTAAATGCATTTAAAGTTGTCTTACGCACAGAGAAAAAGTGACTGTGATTTGTTGCAGTAAAGAACAGCTTCTTCTAAGTGGTGACCTTTCATTTATTTGTGCTTTCTGTTTTCCAAGTAACTAGTTACTTTAATCATGCAGTAACTCAAAAGTAACTCAGTTACTTTTGAAAAGAAGTAACTAGTATCTGTAACTAGTTACTATTTTTTAGTAACTTGCCCAACACTGGTTATAACTGACCTTGGCACATCACAGAGTGCATTTAGGTGAATAAAAAATGAACTGGCAAACACTTCAGAGCACAAACCCCCCAAGAAAAGACTGATAACATTAACAAAAATTGCACATCCACTATTGTGGTTTGTTTTGTTTTAAATCACCACATGTGTGAGTAGGAACCTTTTTTTTAATTGCTACACATTCCATTATACACATATCAGTCCAGGCAGGGTTAAACCCACAATTTTCATCATCAATTTTACACTTCAGAGTTGATAATGACAAGTTATAAGGTGCCTTCCCACCAAATGTGAATGAGCAAATTTTTCGTGCAGTGTGATTACATTATAAATCAATGCAAATGCATAAATAGACATGAATTCACCATCTGCGGGAGTTGCAGACAGGTGAAGTTTGCTTTATAACTTCTGCAGCTGTGTTCAACTTGCTGCTGAAATCCCCAAAATAACGTCATGCTTAGGTTTGCATTGTCCAATGAGGGGCTCACCTGGGGGGTTGTCCCTGCCTGCTTTGCTGTCCTGCTTTGCGGGATGGCGGGTGTTTGCATTGCTGGCCTTGTTGGCATGTCCGTGGCAGGAGTCTGTTGGTGGGTAGTAGCTCCCAGTCCTTGTTTCTCCGGGTGGGTGCCAGTCTCATTTTCAAGCTGGTTTGCTCTCCAATGTCAATGCTTTTGCTCCTATGACGGCGGAGTCTCAGGGCTGGTGCTGTCCCTCGGACGCGAGTGCATGATTTCACGTATGCTCACCTCTTTCCATTGACTTTATGTGCATTCGTGCCGCCCGTTCACATTTGGTGTGGGCTTGGTGTCTTGCCGCTGGCACAGCCAGTCATAATAATAGGGGCCATGCTTTGGGGAAGGTGTGCTGTGTTGTGGGTTGACGGTTGCTGGGCTGTGCAGAGTGTTGCATTTGCATTCTGTGGTAATTGATGGATTTCTGTGGTTCTGTGGGGTGTGTTGACCTTTGCTTCTCTGGCTGGGCCACGGACTGGGCTTGGGCCGCTCAAGGATTGGTTCTGGGCTGCATGTGGCCCGCGGGCCCTTTATTGAATAGGCCTGGTCTAAATAGAATGAAATCATATTTAAATATCAGACGTTTTTAGTTGGGTTTTATGAATTAAAAAAACGAATTAAACTTAACCTGCAAGGCTGCTGGCATCATGCTAATAACTACTAAAAATAAGCTTAATATTACCATCACTAACGGAGGTGCTGCTGTTCTGGAATCAGGTGCGGGTGCACTTCGTAGACTGTTGAACACATTGCAATCTATCATGTTATCCCATGCTGCTGCATCAAGAGATGTTTCATCTTATGTTTATCATACGCCAGAGCTATTCAATTACAAAATTAGTTGGGCCACAATTTGAAATCAAGACATGTAACTGGGCTGCACATGCTCAGCGATCTGTTGAATATGACAAATTCAATTAACGTCCGCAAGTGACCCGCGGGCCACTAATTGAATAGGCCTGTTATATGCCAGGATGATATGTTTACAATATGCTTCTGCCATTATCCCATGGTAGTGATGGCGTCATGGCGTTTGCCTGGTAACGGCAGCGTGTGACATCATGACGCATGCCATTTTCTTAAAAAAAAATGCAAGTGTTTAAATCCACAGCATCGATAACAGGAATTGATAACATCAGCAATGTATGATTCTGCGGGTTCGAAAAATTTAGAATCAATTCCCAGTAGGAACCGGTTCTCATTTCCCATCCATACTAGCAGCTGGAAGCTAATGAAGCTAATATAAATAACAGTAATGGTATCATCAATAACCAAGGGATTCTGGGTACACAAAGTAATATTAAAAGAAGTCAGGTAACAATTGGGAGTCGGACATATGTTTCAGTGAGTTTCACAGGTGCATTACAGCCCGTGCAGTGGAATTTGGAATGGCACAGACATAAACAAGATGACAGCTGTGCTATGCTAAACTAACTGGGTGAACTATTTAACAGCTCAGTATGGTTGCAAAAATGATCAAAATGTGAAACACGAGCTTTATAAAGAAAAAATGATCTACCCGCACACTATTTCTAATAAGTTCAGTGATAAGTGAAAGTGATAAAAATTGATTTATTGATGAGAAAGCACCAGGGAATGGGGAAATATAACGGAAGCGGAACCAGAGCTGCGGGAGGACTGGAATGCGAAAATAAGTCACTCAATATTGTGTAAGAGGTCCATAGCACTAAGTTTTAAACAGGGATGCACAATTATATGTTATTGGTATCGTACAGTAAAGCATTTAACTTATATGATGGCGGCACGTGAACACGCAGCGGCCTCTTTCTCTCCTCTCTTCAGGTCTCTCCTCTCTTCAGGTTTTCTATTTTTCGTGTTTCGTGCCAGTTAGTGTTGCTAAACTGTTTATTGTACACATGCAATGTTGAGCATGAGCTACAGTCGCCACAGCCTTCTGGAGATAAGGAGTAAAGCCACAGATTACATCTTAGATGAAGGCAGCAAAGAGAAGCTACGTGGCCTAGGGATCCTCCGCCAGTCCTCCACATCCTCGGACTCGACAGCCGTGCCCCATACCAGATGGAGACACCATAGACGGTGTGAGAGGAGACGGAAGCAAGGTAAACGCGGAGGTATATAGGCGAAGCTAACCGCTGACCCGCACAAACCCCCGATCCCTTCACTGATTCTGGCCAACGTGCGCTCAACAACAAGATAGACCACATACAGCTCCTGAGATCACACAACGTGATGCGTGGAACTGCTGTGTTTTTATCTTTAGGGAAACGTGGCTAAACGACAATATACCAGACTCTGCCATTCACCAAGTGGGGCTAACATGCTATCGCAGCGACAGAGTGCTAATCGTAGGAGCAAAAACCCGGGGTGGAGGCATGTGTGTGTACATCATTGATGCCTGGTGCCGTGACTCTGTTGTTGTCCACAGACATTGCTGTAATTTGGTAGAGTTTATGATAATCAAGTGCAGACCCTTTTACACGCCTACAGAAATCTCATTGGTTCTACTTGCCGCCTTGTATGTCCCACCCACCAGCACCAGTGAGAGGAGGGAATCACTGAAAGTACTCTATCAAGCTATAAGTGAGACACAAACAGCACATCCAGATGGACTTCTTATCACAGCAGGTGACTTCAACCACACAAATTTAAAGGCCCTCCTACCGAGTCTATATCAACATGTAAACTTTGCAACAAGGGGAGACAACCTGCTGGATCTGGTGTACACAACCCATAAGAATGCATACAAGCCCTCCCCCCTCCTCCCTGGGCCTCTCTCATCACATCACTGTTCAACTAAGTCCGGCATACAAACCCAGAGTGAGAGCCATTAGACCTACAAAGAAGCAGGTATGTGTGTGGCCAGAGGGGGCCTTGGATGCTCTGAAAGACTGCTTCAGCATGACAGACTGTGACATTTTCAAGGATGCAGCTACTCACAATGGACTCACAAACCTAGAGGAGTACACTGAGGTTGTTGTGGCATACATAGCCAAATGCATTGATGATGTTACTTACTGCAAGACCATCACTGTTCATGGCAACCAGAAACCATGGATGACAGTAGAGGTCCACAGACTCCTGAGGGCTCGAGATGCAGCCTTCAGGGCTGGCGACACTGCAGGACTAACAACAGCTAGGGCCAACCTGTCCCGTGGCATCAAGGAGGCAAAACAACAGTACAGCAAGAAAATATCCAGACACTTCAGCAACACCAGAGATGCACGTTCTCTCTGTCATGGCATACAGACCCTCACCAGCTACAAACCTCCACCTCAGACCTGTGTGAGTGACATCACACTGCTCAACAATCTAAACAACTTCTTTGGCCAATTTGAAGCACAAAACAGCAGACCAGCACAGAAGACCACTCCTCCTCTGGAGGAGCTGGCCTTAATTCTGGATCTGGCTAGCATGAAGAGGACCCTCTGCAGGACCAACCCATGTAAGGCAGCTGGCCCAGACAACATACTGGGTTGCGTCCTAAAGGACTGCGCAGAGGAGCTTAAGAATGTCCTGGCCGACATCTTCAACATCTCCCTGTCTCAAGCTGTTGTCCCCACATGCTTCAAAACTGCCACCATAATACCAGTCCCGAAGACGCCCGTCCCATCCAGCTACAATGATTACTGGCTGGTACCACTGACCCCCACTATAATGAAGTGCTTTGAGTGGCTAGTCATGCAGCACATCAAGTCCACCCTGCCTCACTCTCACGACCCATTCCAGTTTGCATACAAGTCGAACAGATCCACAGAAGATGCCATCGCTGCTGCTCTCCATCCAGCCCTCACCCACCTGTACTCAAAAACTCGTATGTGCACATGCTGCTCTTGGACTTCAGCTCAGCATTCAACACAATCATCCCCCAGCACCTGATACAAAAACTCAGACACTTAGGACTTAAAACCTGTCTCTGCAACTGGGTGCTGGACTTTCTCACAGGGAGGCCACGGAAGGTGCGGGTTGGCAGCAGCACCTCTCAGACCATCACACTGTGCACAGGGGCCCCACAAGGGTGTGTGCTCAGCCTGTTGCTCTTCACCCTGCTGACCCATGACTGCGTGCCAGCCTACAACACCAACCACATCGTCAAGTTTGCGGACAACACGACGGTAGTGGGCCTCATCACCAACAACGATGAGGCCAACTACAGAAATGAGGTAGCCAACTGGTCTAGTGGTGTAAAGACAACAACCTCTTCCTGAACGTGAGAAAAACCAAGGAGATTGTGGTCGACTTCAGGAGGGGTCACACACAGCATCCCCCTCTGATCATCGATGGTGCAGCTGTGGAGAGGGTGAACAGCACCAAGTTCCTGGGGGATGCACATCTCTGAGGACTTCACCTGGGCCAACAACACCACATCACTGGCCAAGAAGGCCCAAACTCACCTCCATTTCCTCTGCAGACTGAGGAGAGCACGAGTCCCACCCCCTATCATGCAGTCTTTCTACCAGGGCACCATTGAGAGCATCCTCACTAACCGCATCACGGTGTGGTATGGAAGCTGCACTGTCGCCTACCGGAAGACACTACAACACATAGTGGATGTAGCCAGCAAGATCATCAGTGCCCCCCAGCCCCCCCTCTTGGACATCTACCCACTCGCCTCACCTGCAGAGCCACCAACATCACAGGCTACACCTCCCATCCCCTACACTCCCTCTTCAGCCCTCTGCCCTCGGGGAAAAGGTACCGTAGCCTCCGGGCCCGCTCCACAAGGCTGTTGAACAGCTACGTTCATCAGGCCATCAGGACCCTGAACTCTGTTCACTCCCCCACCCCCCCACTTCCCAGACGGTAATACCTGCACAATAACTACCTCAGATGTTGGCACAGTAAGACTGGCACACCAACAAAAACACAGGGTTGCAAAAATAATTTTTTTGTAAGTTGTCTGTGTTTTTTCAACTGATTTAAGACAATATGGCACTGCTGAATCCAAAAATGACATCAGTTTCTCTCGATCAGGTCAGGTTTTTATGCTAAGTTGATTTTTAAAAAATCTGATCTTCTGACTAAATCGATTACATTTTTGTGACATTATCGGATGATTTTTGTTAATATTTCTCATCCAAAATAGATTTTTAAGAGAAAAAAATCATTTTCTAACACAATTTATTGATTAAATCTTACAAACTTTGATTACTGTAAATTGAATAGTAGACACTGATAAAGGTAAGTACATTTAAATTGAATGTTACGTCATCATTGTTCAAAATTCAGAGCTTCAACTTCCGTTTATTCAAACCTCTAGAATACTCAGCGGCAGGGATGTCTCTCTTCAGAGTCCAACAGTAATCAGCCATCACAACAATTTATGACATCATGTCATAAATTGGCACATGCAAACTCTTCAGAGTTTGAGAAATTTCAAGAAATAAAAAAGAATTTTGCATCATATAAAGCGAAAATACCTGTAGCCTACATGTAAATAAAAACGTAAAAAACAACATGTGGCCATAGTTCAAAAAGCTGACCTGATTGAGCAAAACCAATGTGATTTTTGGATTCAGCACATCAAAACTGTCCTAAATCAGCTAAAAATAAACTTAGACAATAAATTTGGTGTTGGCCAATGTAATGCTGTTGCTCTGTTGCACTTTCGCTGCTGTAGGTCTCTGCACTTTAACTGCAACCATTTGTACAAATGCCATATCTGCTGCTGTCTGTATATCACTGCAATATTGATCATGTGCAATCATATCTGTCACTATCTGCACCTACACTACCGCATTGAAATGCACTACGGCTATTCATCTCTAGCTGTCCGAATTTAGGATTGCTGGGTTTATTACCACTAATCGTTTACCACTATGGAGATCAGAGTCCTTCTGGCTGCCACTGGCACCACGGGTTGCATCACTGTATATAGACTGTACATAGACTGCTGTTGTCACTGTTTGTTCTTGTTTTTCATTTTTTCTTTTTTTTTTTTAATCCAGCCCAATTTCCTTCTTTCATAAAATGCACACCAATGAAGAGAGAAACGCCATTTCAATTCTCCTGTATGTCCTGCACAGTAGTATTGACAATAAAATCTTTGAATCTTTGAATCCTCCTTGAATTTAAAATAACTTTTTGGCATCAGAAAAATTAATATTTACAGCTCATAAAATATTACAGCAGACAGTCAGGAGTGATGCTTTGTTTTTGATGCTACATACTTTTTCTGCTTTGCGAGGGACTGACTTCGTCACGTTGGGCAGTCTCTCAACAAATATGTCTGCCTTGACACAGCCATGCCGCAGCTCTGTGCTCCCTCAAACAATGTGGCATGTGATTGTTGTTTGTACTGCTTTTTCTGGTTAAGTGCTGTTGGAATTTATTAAACCTCTTCTCCATGGGTTGTTACCATTGCTATAGCGGTCAGCCCCTGGAGATGGAGGCGAGAACATAAACATAAGTGGGAGAGCCAGTCTGGCCAGTGTTGCCAACTCCTCAGTAAGGAAAGTAGCTGGTGGCTGTCCTAGAAGTCGCTAAATGACGCCATTGCCTACTTTGCATAATTGGTCATTTGCATGTAATTGTAATGGACGCTGTAGAAGAGAAAAATAATGTCATGGGAGACAAAAAGTGAGTAAAAAAAACACCCTAAATATGTTTAGAACCACATATTAACTTTCTTCTGTTGATTCTTGCATTTGTTTGCTTTAATTTTGCCATTTAAACAGGCCATCACTTCTCAAAATAACTTGATGACTTTAATGCTTTGTCTAGACCCACATTACATAAATCAATTTTGCCCTGCATTGTTAAATGTTAGAATATCAAATTTAAACAAAAGACTTATGTGGGGTGGAATTGCTAGCTCTATGTCCAATCCTCCTCCTCTATGCGGGCTTGAGACAGTACAGGCAGTATGTGTGGTGTTGTGAGTGTAGTATGTGTGTGTGTGATGCCGTACGCACCCACAGGGTGATGTCAGGCGGGCACGGCCTCTGGCGTATATAATTCTGTGTTCTGATAATAAAGTGTGTGGTTGGCTGTTGGTTCCCTGCAAGACGACACTCCAACTCCTTCTTATTCATACATAACATTTGGCGACGAGACGTGAATTATGGCAGCGTATGGGCTACCTCAACCTCTGGTGCTGTTTCTAGAGTACACAGGAGAGCCGGTTATCCTGTGGCCGAGGTGGCGGGCTCTGTTTGAGGGTTATATCAGGGCGCTGGGCCCAGGTAGACTCAACAGGAGAAAACTACGAACACTTCTGACTCACCATCTCGGCATGGAGGGCCGAAGAATTCTCGGTACATTGGGTGATATGGAGTTGTATGAGAATGCTGTCAAGCGGCTGGCCGAGTTCTTCGCCAGGCAGATGAGGATGACAAGTAGCTGTGGGTGGCAGGAGTTTTGGCGCCAAGTGAGGCTGGGCTAGTTAGCTTGGAGAAGCTAACAGCCCACTCATCGTCTATGGGCAAGTTAGCCACAATGCTAACTGCGTGCTGAAAGCGGGCTCCATGCTACCAGCTGGGCATCAAGGTGGGACCAGGAAAGTCCCCGGCCACTGAAGACGGCGGGCCAGCTGTGAAGCACAGAAAGGTGTAGGACCGTAGCACTGGTGTGTTTGACGGTGTGGTGCATGACGACAGCGGAGAAGGAGAGCAGCAGCAGGAGTCATCCCTGCAGCTGGAGGCTGGGCAGTGGGAGAGTGGGACCATAGAGGCTGACACCCCCGGGGAAGAGCAGCTACAGCTGGGCATGGAGACGACGCAGCGGAGCGCCTGGGACGAGGGTGCTGAGAGCAGCGATGAGACACCTGGGTCGGAGAGTGATGCTGACGAGAGTGATGCTGACGAGAGTGACGCTGAGAACACCGGGGGAGAGCAGCTGCAGCTGAGCATGGTGACGACACAGCAGAGTGCCTGGGATGAGGGTGCCAAGAGCAGCGACGAAATGCCCGGGTCGGAGAGTGATGCCGACCAGGGGGACGTTGTGAAGCCCAAAAGTGAGCAACAGGTGCCGGGCACCATAGGGGTCGAGCACAGTCTCAGTGCCGGAGCTCCATGCACCTTGGATGAGGGCGCTGGGCGGTACGGCGAGGCGCCCGAGGCAGTGAGCGGCACTGACAAGCAGGCTTCGGTTTTCCCTGGAGTGCGGCCTCAGGGGGCTGGAGTGTTTGGAGCCATGACGGCGGTGTTGAAGGCGGCCGAGAACAAACCTATAGGCACAGAGGGACGGAGTGCCGGACAGCAGCACTGCAGGGCCAGAGGAGAGAAGCGGTTGATGGTGAGAGGAGACATTTTTGCCTGGGAGGGTGGCTTCGATCCTGGGGGCAGACGGCGGCCAAGGGCGCGCATGCCATGGGGTTGCCCTGGGCCTCCGAGCCAGTTTGGTCCATGGCTGTCCAGGGATTGTGGAGTAACATAAAAATATCAAATGTAAATACATGTACATAGTGATAGTGTGCATGAGAGTATGTATGTGGTGTGTTATGATATTATTTTACGTGTTTTTCGAGACTAGGTCCAATTTTAATTGTTTTTTTGGATGAATGTGTTAGGTGATTTTATTATCAGAATCAGAATAAAGTTTATCAGAATAAAGTTTATTGCCAAGCACATTTACAAGTAAATAAACAAGTAAACATACGAGGAATTTGACTTGACATTGGGTACGCCTGTTAGGCGCTTCCCAATGACGCGGCGAGCCATGGAGGCGCCTGTCAGCAGGAGGGGAATAGAAGGCAAGGGGAGGGGAAGACACAATAGGAGAGAGAAAAAAGCATTGTTGATCAGAATAAAGCTCATTTTTATGACCAATATTGTGATTACAAGAAAAAAAACTCTCAAATGCACAATTAGCAGACAATAGAATTCACACAATGACAAACAGCACAGAGAGAGAACAGTGAATGAATGTGTCTTCGTCAGTATAAGTGGGTCAGTTGTGTGTGTATTGGATGCAAGGGTGGCAGTTATCAGTTAGGTGAACAGCAATAGTCTCTCTTTCAGCAGATGTTATGACTAGTGTCTGAAGGCAGAGGCACATGTCCTTGAACACGGCAGATGGAATACTCTGAGTCAGACAAAGCTGTCCTTGAGAGTCCAGATACTGTACACCAATGTTTATGAAGGGGAAACAATTATACTGTTGTTCATCGGGAGGACTGAATGCTGAGGGCGCCGAAAACAGGTCGAATAGCACTGACTTCAGAGAAAAAACTTTCCATTCTCTTACGGGTTCAGTGCTCCAATTCCATCGTTGCCAAGCTTTGAAATCATATCCTGGAGAGCTCTTAGCGCCACCGTGTTGTTTTCAATCTTCCTGTACAGTTCTCCATTAGCCGCTATTAGAGTCCTCGCCAGCTGGTCGAATTGAGGAGAGAGCTTTGCTGGGTCAGCTTTTTGATAAGCTCTTTTTTTTTTTTTTTTTTTTTTTTTTTTTGTTACTTATTTGTACCCGTAGGTAGACTTGGTTTGCAGTCTGGTGACAAGCCACCGGCTGCTGGTCGCTGCGTGCGCGAGCGCCCTAAACCTACATGTTTTTGGTATGTGGGAGGAAACCGGAGAAATCCCGGAGTAAACCCACGCAACACGGGGAGAACATGCAAACTCCACACAGCTCACTGTTGGTCAGGGGCAGGGATCGAACCCACGATCTCATGATCCCCGTGATCCCCCGGCCGAGGGTAAAACTGTGCTGCCACAGTGCTAAACCACTGCTCCACCGTGCAGCCCCATCTTCAGCAGCTCTGTCCATCTTCTTTAATTTGCGATACACCAGGACTATCCCAAAGCCGATCAGTAGAAGTCCTGAGACCGTAGTTCCAAATAGATATATATCTTCTATATCTTCAATTGAAAGATCGCTCAGACACATAAGTTTCCAATTGTATGTGTCCTTGATGTAACCTGCGGCAGCCGTGCCCGCAGGACAAATGGGCTCCCCCGGACCCAATTTCCTCGTTGAAAAGACAGTGTCGATTGCGTTCAAAGCCCAGCTTATAAAATCCATAATTTTGTTTGATGAATCACCAGTAGACAGCCATGCAGACACAAACAAGAGCAAGCTGGGATCTAGTCAGTTAGGGAGGGAGAGACAACGGAGCGGAGCACAGAAAAATGCAACTGCTCTCTCTGGAGGGCGGAAGTGAAGTTAATTATTACAGTTAATTATTCTCTGTTCTCGTAGTGCATGATTTGGGTCCTAAATTGGGGAGGGCCTCGACTGTGTATGTAGTTTTGCATTTTGTAAGGGGGAGGGGGAAGTGTGGTGTCTTGAGTGTAGTGTGTGTGTGTGATGCCATATCCGCCCACAGGGTGACGTCAGGCGGGCACGGCCGCTGGTGTATATAATTCTGTGTTCTGATAATAAAGTGTGTGGTTGGTTGTTGGTTCCCTGCAAGACGAGACTCCGACTCCTCTTATTTATACATAACAGTATGCGCGTGTATCATCTCCCATACACGGCTTCCTGTAAAACAGGGCGGGATTGGGGTGGGGGGGTTCATTTGCAGTCTGTACACAAGTGGCGTGGGTCTCCTCTCTGACTGCATGCTGAATTGTGCTGCCGCATCACTGCTGCTGCACGACATGCATAACTGCTGCATGACATGCACGTGCAGAGGGGGGAGCTTTAGGGGCTTGAGCCCCTCCCCTTTGCCAAAGTGTCTGAAGTGTCCTTTTGATTGGCCAGTTAAATTTTCATCATTCAGTACAATTACACACAGAGTCAGTGCCATGAAAAGTCATTCTGGGTTTGTGCCCCCATAATAAGTTACTATGTCCCCCAAAGCCCCAGACTAAGCCTTTGGAATCAAAATTCATTTTATAAATTGATAATGAATATTTATGAAAAGTCAGATTTCTGAGCGGAAGGAAATGCATCATTACTGTGCTGGTGGTTACTCCTCTCTTCCCCTGACAGCAGGTAGATAACTTTTATAATTTATTTGTGTTGTTGTTTAATAGTAATTTTGCATCATTCTTTCTCTATGTAAATGTAAGAGACTAGAGCTAAGTTTGTTATTATTCCTGCTTGGACTGAAAAAGTTCAGACTGCTCTGACTTTTTAGAGAGTGGAGCTCCAGCAGCCAGGAAAAAGTGAAATTTATAATTCCATTCTAACAGGTGGATATAAAACCCACCTGTTAAATAAAGGTTTAGAGATCAGTATTTAAATGGATATAACACTGTATGTTCTTTTAAGGTGAGTAAGTTAAGGACATGACTGGACAAGTTGATCTGTCAGCTGCTTAGGCTTACAACTGCTAATTTAAGACTTTTTCATGCAATTTTTGTTTTTTCCTCAAAAAAAATAAATAAAAAACATGTAAATGTGCAATCTTTCCCCTTAACTTTTTTCCTAATTATAACTTTACTTTTTACATATTTTTTTGCTGACAAATTTAAAACTTTTTTTTACTTTTTTCTAGTTTTCTTTCTATGTTTTTCTTCTGTGATATTCAAATTTGAGTCATGATTTTTGCTTTTGCTGTCTCCTGTGCCTCATTTTGCCTATAGTAGATAAATATGAAATAATCTGATCATCATAAAAATTAAACTCATTTCAAAGATGTTGTGTGGAGTTTATTATGAAGTGCGGTGTGATGACGCCGCCTTCCTGTCGCATCATCACACCGCCCTATAATAAGGGGCGTCCACCATTTGGGGCTCGCTGGCCTGCACGGCTCCACCAAGTGCTGCATCATATGTATTGTGCATAGTTATTAATAAAGCTGAGTTCAAGTGCCACCTCTTTGTCCGTCTCCTCAATACCAGGTTTTGTGGACATAACATTTGGCTACTGAGGATTAAATCACGGAGGCGTGAGGGGCACCTCTATAGCCATTTCCGGAGTACCCAGGGGAACCGGCAGTAGTGTGGCCTCGCTGGTTGGCCGCACTCGAGACGTACATTGCAGCATTGGGCCTGGATAAGCTCCACGGAGTAAGGACACAAGCACTTCTGGTTCGCAAACTCAGCGTAGAAGGACAGAGAATTTTCCTCACGTTAGGGGAGACGGAGTCATATGCAGATGCTGTCGAACTGATTGCTAGCCACTTTGCTGAACACACACGTAGCACGAGGCTGTGGATTGAGATGCTATTGGCGCCAAAGGGCACGAAGCTCGCTAGCTCAGGGGAGCTAATGTCCCAGGTAGTAGCAACAGAGAAGTTAGCCACAGAGCTATATGGGTGCCAGACACAGAAGCTAGACGCTACAGGCTATAAGCTAGCTAACACGGTGGAATCGGAGCCAAAGGAAAGGGAGCCTGTGCCCATCGAGAATGATGAGCCAGCCGAAGAGTACAGCACAGAGAGTGAGCACAGCGAACAGGGAGAATTCCGAGCTGAGAGTGACTGTAGCACTGTGGGTGAGCACGGCACGGAGAGTGAAGATGGCAGGGAGGGAGAGCAGCAATCAGAGTCGGCCCCGTTTTCCCCGCAGCCAGAGTCAGAGCAGCGGGAGGGGGAGCGTGAACATGCTGAGAGCTCCAAAGCACAGCGGTGGCAGCCGGGCACAGAGATAATGCGTGGCGTGGCGGAGTGCTTCAGACAGCAGGGAGTAGGAGCCGGACTGCTCCCATGCCCTCGCCCAACAAGACAAGGCAAGTTTATTTGCATAGCACATTTCGTGTACAAGACAATTCAAAGTGCTTTACATAAAAACATTAAAGTATTAGAACAAGTTGCAAAAGGAATACATAAGAATTAAAACGCAAAGTCAGAAGTAAATAAAAGAAAAACAAAAACAGGCTAAAACATAATATGACAGAAATAAAAATTTACAGTGCATTGTAGGAGATTAACAATTGTTCTACAGAAAGGCTGCGGCAAATAGGAGAGTTTTTAACCTGGATTTAAAGCAGCTGAGAGTTTCAGCAGCCATGATGCTTTCTGGGAGTTTGTTCCATATGTGAGGGGCATAAAAACTAAATGCTGCCTCACCATGTTTGGTTCTAACTCGGCACAGACAGTAGGCCTGACCCTGATGATCTGAGGGCTCTGGGTGGTTCATAATGGACTAGCAGATCTGAAATGTATTTTGGCCCTATACCATTCAGAGCTCTATAAACCAACAGCAGTATTTTGAAGTCTATTCTTTGACAGACAGGAAGCCAGTGTAAAGACTTGAGAACTGGAGTTATATGATCTACTTTCTTGGTCTTAGTGAGGACTCGAGCTGCAGCGTTCTGAACCAACTGAAGCTGTCTGATGGACTTTTTAGGGAGACCTGTGAGGACAGCATTACAATAGTCAAGTTTACTGAAGATAAATGCATGGTCAAGTTTTTTTAGATCCTGCTGGGACATCAGACCTCTAATCCTCGCTATGTTCTTTAAGTTATAATAGGCTGATTTCACTGCTGTCTTAATGTGGCTGTTAAAATTCAGGTCTGAGTCCAAAACCACACCCAGATTACTGGCTTGACTGTTGGTTCTAGCATCATTGAGTGAAGCTGAGCACTAACTTTGAGTCTTTTTTCTTTGGCTTCAAAAACTATTATTTTGGTTTTGTCTTCATTTAACTGAAGAAAGTTCTGGCACATCCATTCTTTAATTTGACAAATGCATTTGATCAGGATTTTAATTGGACCATAGTCTCCTGGTGAGACAGTTATGTAGATTTGTGTATCATCTGCATAATTATGGTAATATATTTTGTTGTTTTTTATGATTTGAGCTAGTGGGAGCATATAGATGTTGAAAAGCAAAGGTTCCAAAATGGAACCTTGGGGGACTCCACAGGTAATTTTTGTTCATTCGGATATGTAGTTACCTACTGACACAAAATAGTCACTGTCTTTTAAATAGGACTCAAACCAGCTAAGTGCTTTACCAGAAAGTCCCACCCAGATTTTTAGCCAGTCTAGTAAGATGTTAGGATCAATCGTGTTGAATGCAGCACTGAGGTCCACTAGAACCAAGACTGATATGTTGCCATTATCTGTATCGGAGTGAATGTCATTAAGGACCTTAACTAGAGCTGTCTTAGTGCTGTGGTGTGGCCGAAAACCTGACTGGAAGACATCAAAGCAGTTATTTAATGTCAGGAAGTTGTACAATTGTTGAAAAACAGCTTTTTCTGTTATTTTACAAAGAAAGGGGAGGTTTGACATGGGCCTTTAGCTGTTCATGAGTGAGGTGTCTAGGTTGCTCTTTTGCAGAAGTGGCTTGATAACAGCTGTTATGAAGCACTGAGGGAAGACACCTGAATGTAGAGACATATTTATGATCTGTAGTAGATCTGAGGACATACAATATGAAACATTAAAAAAAAACTGTTTGGAGGGTATCAAGGCAGCAGGTAGTGGATCTCAGGTGGTGTATGATGTCAATCAAGATTTTATGATTGATGGGAAAAAAATCATCATGGTGTTTTCATCTTCTCTACGTGGACACAGAGGAAGCACAAGTGCAGCACCTGGCATAGGAGTACTGACTGACTGTCTAATTTTCTGAATTTTGTCAGTAAAGAAAAAGGCAAAGTCATTGCAGACATGGTTGGATAGAAGTTCAGGACCTACTGACACAGGGGGATTTGTTAGCCTGTCAACAGCAATGAACAAGGTGCATGCATTATTGTTATTTCTAGAAATGATGTCAGAAAAATATGCTTGCCTTGCATTTCTCAGCTCCAAATTATAAATGCTCAATCTTTCACTATAGATTTCATAATAAACCTGTAATTTAGTTTTTCACCACCTGCATTCAGGTTTTTGACACTCTCCTTTTTCAGCTCTTACTAGTTTGGCATTTCTCCACGAAGGTTTCTTTCTAATAGCAACCACCTTCACCTTGACAGGAGAAATGGTATTGATAATATTTGTAGTTTTTGTCAGGAACCGAGCCGGCTTGGTTCCCCCTGGCTCGGTCCTGGCCTGTCTGTGGGTACGTGCCACGTTGTACGTATGTTAGTATGTATTTCAGTGTGCTTTGCCGTACCCATAGCCACTGCTTTCTGGCCAGCAGCGGTGAGGCAGCCTCTTGGGCTCACGCTGGAGTGAGCGCTGTCTAACTGTCTGCCGGTCGGACCACGCCCCCTCTCTATTGCTGCCAGCTGTTCCCACTCCCGTGTGCCATCTCCCCGCTCCTCGCCCAGGTGTACCCAATTTGCGGAGCCAGCAATGCATGTACATAAGGAGCCTTTTTCCAATAATGCATTGCTGGGTCATTGTGCTTCATCTGAGTGTTTTCCCTCTATTGAAGTCAAGGACGGTTTTCCTCAGGGCTTATTTGGACTACTGGACTGCTCCAGCTCTGCGAGTAAATTACTGCGTGTGTTTTTCCCCGGTGTTTCTCCCCTGCAGACTGTAGAGCGTCCAGAAGGACTCCTTTAGCTACAGAGGAAACATTATCTGTAACTGTTTGTCTAAGTGTAGTATAAATAAATGTGTGTGGTGCTAACCTGCATGTAAAATCCTCATTATTTCCCCCCTTGCCGTGCGCGTTGGAAAAGCGCACGGGAGGGTTCATGACAGTTTTACCATTGAAATTTTCCACAGGCTCATTTACTAAAGGTGGGGGGGGGGGAGCTTAGATGAATGTTTCACTGGTATCACTGATGTACCGTTTTTTGATGACCTTTGGATATTTCTGTTGACATTAATAGCACTCTCAAAGAAAACGCAAGAATGGTCGGACTGAGCAACATCCATCACCATAACCTTAGAGATGTTGAGAACATTGGAGATGACCAAGTCCAGAGTGTGTCCCCTGTTGTGTGTTTTTTCCGTTACATGCTGAGTCAGTCCAAAGTTCTCAAGGATACAACACAATTCTTTGGTCCCTCTGTCCTGAGGGTTGTCGACATGAATGTTAAAAACACCAACAATAACTACACAGTGAAAGTCAACATAGATAATAGCAGCTTTGTAAAATCACCAAACAATGGTGCATGATATTTAGGTGGTTTGCAAACATTGAGAAACAACACATGGGAGAAGTTCAGCTCAAGAGTCACATATTCAAATGAAGTAAACTTATCATAAGACATCTGCTTACATTGGAGGGAATCATTAAACAAAACAGCTACTCCTCCTTTCTTATGCAGCCTGGGTTCACTTACAGTAAGCTGTAGTTGGGAGGGGCTGCTTTGATAAGAAGAGATCCATTATTATCCTGTAAAACAAGTCTCTGTTAAAAACATGAAATCCAGTTTTTGTTTTATAATGAGATCATTAATTAAAAATGTTTTTCCTGCCAAAGACCCAATTTTTAATAAAGCTAGTTTCAGTGTGTTGAGAACATAATCTGCCAGATTTTTATTTTGTTTAGGCTGTGTCTAGTGAGAAATGTACACTAGATTTGATAAATCTACAGGATATGTAGGATGGATTTTGTTTCTCTGTAAATTTATCAACCCTTTTCTGCTACTTATTAAAACAGGAATTAAGGAAATTACTTCTACACCGGGCCCCGGATTGTCTTGGAAAGAGCCATGAGTACCAGTGGTATCGAAGCCTGGGCCCATTACGCCAAACCTAGCTTGTACTGTTATCAGGCTGTGGATTTTGGTTCAGCTGTGACGGTGGGGGTGGGGGTGGGTGGGGGTGCTTCAGCTTTGGGGGCAGTGGTGGACGCCAGGGCTTTGGGTGTTGTGTCAGAGCTCACTGGGGAATTGCTGGGGGTGGGGTGGGTGGGGGGGATGAAGTGGGAGCTTTCAGGGTGAGAAAATTGGACTAGGGCATGGGGTCAGTTTTGTGGCCACAGTGACCAGCTCCTTCATCTGGTCAGTGAAGTCGAGGAGTGGGAAGGATAGGGAAGAGGAAGCTGAGGAGGAGGGGGTATGCAGTGGTAGCGGGGGTGGGTCCTCACAAGCAATGGAGGTTGCGACCGCACGGATGGGTGAGGAGTCCACTTCAGCGATCGACACCGAAGTGCACATTTCATGCTCTGGGGAGGAGAGTGGCTCAGTGGAGGAGCCGGATGGCTTTGGTGCCCACACTTGGCCGGCTGTAGTGGGAGTGACCGAGTTGGCCGGTGGAAGGTCCATTTCTACGAGCGACACTGGAGAGGTACTGGACTGCTTCTGTACCCGAGATGAGCCGCAGTCAACGACGGAGACAGCGGGTGAAGGGGTCCGCAGCAAACACAGTAACAATGGAACCACCGCAGCATGGCGAAGGTCCCGAGCTGAACGAGCACGGAGAGCCACCGGGAGCGCAATGACAGTGCATAAAAGCAAGTAAGGCGCCGCTCCATGTTATGGACTTGGTTTGAGTTCACGCCGGTGGGAGACGGGGACGGCGACTGACCGGGCCACAGCCAGCGAAGCAACGGGCACCGCTGAAGACAACGTGCTTTCAGCAGACGGACGATTCGGTTCGGCACGCAAACAGTCTGCAGCATGCCCAGGTGGCGGCTCCAGACAGCAAGGCTCCGTGGGGATTGGCTGCCACAGTGTGGGACCCAGGGACCGGC